>VHKM01000103.1:0-2400000 GCA_007210695.1 Neogobius melanostomus
GAGCCAGAAGATCATGTTATTGCACTTCTACAAGGGACTCTAGAGAGCATCTGAACCAGCTCCATCACTGGGTGCTCTTCTACAGAGGGAACTATAGAAGCATCCTGACCAGCTCAATCAATAGTCTGGCACTTTCTAGGCTATAAAGGAGAATACCTGACCAGCTCCATTCACTGGGTTTTGGGTGCAGCTTCTACAAGGGGCTATAGCAGAGCCCTGACCACTCAATATATGATAGCGTTCTTCTACAGAGGACTAAGAGAGCATCCTGACCAGCCTCCATCACTGTGTGGCACGGCGCTCAGCATGCATAGATCCCCCGGAGAGCACCAGCGCATGGTGAGAGCAGCGGAGATGATCTGTGAGCCGTCTCCCCATATGCATATTCCCCCGTCCACCCGCAAGCCGTCAGAATCACCAGGACCATGACCATCAACAGTCCTTCAAGGGATATACCTTCAGGAGAGCACTGCGGAATCTACGGGCCAGGTCCAGTCGACTAAGAACAGTTTATACACAAGCCATTGGGAGGTGAACTCCCTCCCACCCCTCTTTCCCCACCCTCTGGCTCCCAAATCAAGAATGAGAGAAATGTATTTCAATCATTCACATGGTTTGAAAATTAAAAAATAATCTTGAATTCTGAGACAGGTGTACGAGCTCAGATTTCTTGCAATCGCAAGGGGTGAAACATACCAGACGTGCTGCAAGTGTTGAGAAGGACCGTAAAGAACAGACCAACTGCGAAAAGGCAAAGGACAATAGCGACTACTGAAGATCTACCATACTACCATTGACTTTAAAACATGTCTGTGTAAATACATTTACTATTTCAGCTTTTTAAACTTGGATAATCATTTAGAACATGTTGAAAACAACAATAATATCTGAATTCATTGCGTTGAACTATTGTCTCCGATGAGTTAAACATTTTAAAATTAGCGAATGTTATGTTATATACTGAACACTCTAACACCCGTGTATAAATGTAGCATCATACTATTGATTTCAATAAACTGAGAATTTACCTATTGCAATATCTATATACAACTCTGTATGCAATAATTACAAATGACATAAAATGTAATGAAATATGCCAAATGGCGATTTCGGATATTTAGACAAAATATACAGTGAAGGTGATCACTTTAAATGTACTTCAAACTTCACCAAACTTTGCATACACTTTTCTTTTATTTATATATAAAAAACAGACAAGGGACAAAATGATCCATTGAAGTAAAAAAAAAAAATGGGGCGTTGATGCACCCTAACGCCATGTACCATTGGGTTTGACTGCGCCAAAGTTGACACCGAGGTCTTGCCCATGGCACACGATGGGAAAAAGGCGTGGCCATTTTTATCGGGGATCACGTGACGCACGTCCTGTGCCAAATTCTTTTGTCTACGCCACAAATTTGATCTTATTCTGCATTCATTTTTATTTGGTCTCTGCAGGGCGCTATCGCGGCCATTTTCAAGATGTCCTAAATCAAACAACCGGGGTCGACAACTCGACCCAACGATTAAAGTCGCTCAAATATCGGCTTCATTTGTGCGAGTTATGACACTTTGAACGCGGCAGCAGCCCTGAAACGGACGCACATCATGGCGTTGCCATGACAAACCGTAATCATTAGAAAAGTTTTTAATAACTTTAGTCCAACTTGTGTAGATGATCTGGGCGAACGGGAGTCGCTGCGTTCAACGGCCTAAGACCGAGTTCGTTCCAATGCGAGGGCACGAAATGGCGCCCTTCGCGCCAGATGCTCTTCGGCCAATTGGCCGCCTCCTGATGGTTGCCCTAGCAACGCGTAATAGTTTTGTTTGGCTCACGTGACCAATCACTGTGCCGAATTTTGTTCGTCACACGAACAAAATTTTCGGATTCAGGATTTGGGGGGTCTGGCCATAGGGCGCAATGTTAAGTTGGTTTTTCCAGGGGCGCTGACGGCGCATTTTTGGAATTTTTACATTTTGGAATGTGAATATTTTTTTTTCACCTAATGAATTTTGGGCAAAAATTCAGTGACTTTTATAGTGGGAAGTTAACGAAACGGCTTTAGGGGGAGAGGAAAAATAATAATAAGAATGAACCCATACATAAAACATATAAGCGCCGCCTCGCGGCGCATATTATATACGGAGGTCTCACGTCCATAATCCAACTGGGTTATTATCAATACGAGCGCGTTGCGCTCGCATTTACCTCTCTTTCTCAATTATATCCCAATGGTTTTTTTTTTCCGTATTTTTGTGCGAGGCAGAAGCAAATTGCCGGCTCCGCGCAAAGACCTATATATCGGATAGGCCTCGGCCTGAGTCACTCTAAACAGGTTTTGAGTCTGGTGAGTGGCCCAGGTCGATGACGAGCGCGTGCGCTCGTCATCACTGCTTTCTTGTCTTCATGTGCGCCTTGCCTGTGGTTTTTCACCTTTTTTATTCGAGCACAACAATGTCGCTTTGCGCACACGCTACATTCACCGGCAGGTCGGTGCCGGGAGTGTGTTATATGTGTAAGCTGGGAGCGCTCCGCTTTTTCTTGAGCGCAGTCCGCCTCTTTTTGGGACGTCGCTACGCGCACGTCTTTCATCAGTGCGCTCCGCGCACTGAAAATACAAGGCCGGACCTTCAGTCTCGGCCTCAAATTTAAAGCCGCAAGCGCATTTAAGGCCCTCGAGGGTCTCGTTTGGCCGGTTGAGCCGTGGCTAGACACCGCCCAATAACCGGGAGGGCGCTGCCGCGCCTACCTGCCCACTAGGTCGAGATTGTAAAAGAGCAAAGGCAAGAAATGCGCCTTCGGCGCCAGATCACATCGTTTTCCCAAAATTGGCCGCCTCCTGTTGGTTGCCTACACCATGGTAACTGTACTTTGTGTTCCAGCCTGTCATGACGCACGCGGACAATTTGGTGTGGCGCCAAATTGCACGGTTGTTGCATGGCAACACGGTGGGAAAAGGGCGTGGCCTCAATGACTTTTTTGTTGGGGGTCACGTACGGATTCTGTGCCAAATTTCTTTGTCTACCGACAAAGTTTAAATTTTTCCTCATTCATTTTTTGTGCTCACAGGGGGCTATCGCGCCCATTTTCAAATGTCCTAATCAACAACATACGGGGTCGGAGGACTCGACACATTAAGTTTCACTCAAATCGGCCACAGATGTGCGAGTTATGACACTAACGAATGCTTGCAACCGCTGAAAATGGAACGCCCGGATCATTGCGTGCTAATGACAACACCGTTAATGGTATTTAGAAAGTTTTAATAACTTTTGATGTCCCAGGACTGTGTAGAGATCTGGAGCGAACGGGAGTCGCTGCGTCAACGCCCTAGGAGTAGTTCGGATCAAATGCGCACGGCAATGAATGGCGCCTTCGCGCCAGAGTTAATTACATTTCCCAAATGGCCGCCCTCCTGTTGGTTGCCTAGCAACCATGTATGTAACTTTTGTTCGGACTGTCATGACGCACGCTTTAAACCAATTTGGTTTGGCTGCGCCAAAAGTTGACATCGGGGTCGTTGCCTATGGCAACACGGGGAAGGGCGTGCCCTCAATGCATTTTTTTGTTCGGGGTCAGCGTGACGTATGCTGTCCAAATTTCTTTTTTCTAACGACAAATTCAAATTTTCCCTCATTAATTTTTTATTTGGTGCTCTGCAGGGGCGCTATCGACGCCCATTTTCAAATTCATAATCAAAACATCCGAGTCGGACTTCGACAACGTTCAAGTTTCGCGTCAAATCGGGCCACAGTAGTGCGAGTTATGAACTGTTTAAGTCGGTGGCGGCGCTGAAAATGGCGCCAGAATCATGGCGTTGCATGGACAACACCGTAATCCTATAGAAATTTTTTAATAACTGATGTCCACCACTTGTGTAGTGATCTGACGAACGGGAGTCCTGCGTTAAAAGCCCTAGGACAGTGTTCATGCGAGGGCACGAAATGGCGCCTTCGCGCCAATTGCTCTTCTGGCAATTGGCCGCCCTCCTGTGGTTGCTAGCAACCGCGTAATAATTTTTTGTTTGGCTTTCACATGAACAATCACTGTGCCGAATTTTTTCGTCATACGCCGAGCCAATTTTTCGGGCATCTCATAGGCGCAATGTATTTTTGATTTCCAGGGGCGCTGGCGCGCCATTTTTGGATTTTTTATATTTTTAAATGTGAAATTTGTTTTCACGTGTTTGAATTTTGTGCAAAAAATAGGACTTTTCGTCATGGAAAGTGACTTGAGGGGAGAAGAAAATAATAATATAATAATAAATAATAGAAAAAACCCTACACTAACAATATAGCGCGCCTTGCGGCGCATATTTATATGATTCGGAAAGGTCTCAACGTCCGATAATCCAACCGTGGGGTTATGTCAAATACGAGCGGTTGCGCTCGACTTTTACCTCTCTTCTCCCTATTCCAATGGTTTTTTTTCCGTATTTTGTGCGAGCAGAAGCAAATTCGCTTTCCCGGCAAGACCATATTATCCGGATAGGGCCCCGATGCCCTGAGTCACGTATCAGTGTTTGAGTGCGGTGAGTGCCATGGTCGATGACGAGCGGCAACGCGCTCGTCCGACTGGCTTTTGTCCATGTTGCGCCTTGCGCTGTGTTTTCACCTTTTTTCTTCGCACAACAATGTGCCGCTTTCGCGCACAGCCCTCACATCACACTCACGGACAGTCGAGTGGCCGGAGTCTCGTTATACTGTGCATGGAAAATGCATAGGCGCTCCCGCTCTGTTCTTGAGCGCTGGCCGCGCTCTTTTTGGGACGTGCGCTACGCGCAGTTTCTCAGTGCGCCGCGCACTGCCTGTACAAAACAACGCCCGACCCTGTCAGGCTCTCGGGCCAATAATTAAAGTCCGCAAGCGGCATTTAGAGGCCCTCGAGGGTCTCGTTTGGCCAGGTACGCCGTGGCGCACGCCGCCCCCAATAAGGAGCGCTACATCGCGGTTGACCGGCGCCCTACCTGCCACACTAGGTCGAGTATATAAACGAGCAAAGGCAAGAAAATGGCGCCTTCGGCGCCAGATCACTGGATTTTTCCCCAAAAGGCCGACTCCGTTGGTTTAGCAACCATGTATGTACTTTTATTCGGACATCATGACGCACGCGTGTACCATTGGTTTGGCTGCGCCAAAGTGACACGGGTGGTGCCATGGCAACACGAATAAGAATAAGAGCGTGGCCATATTGACTTTTTTATCGGATCACGTGACGCACGCTGTGCCAAATTTCTTTTGTCTAGCAAAGTTGATCTATTTCATCATTTTATTTTGGTGCTCGCAGGGCGCTATCGCCATTTTTCAAGATGTCTAACTCACAACATCCGGAGTTGACGACTCGACCTAACGATTCAAGTTAACGCTCAATCGCTCCAGTTTTGCGAGTTATGAGTCTTTAAAACACGCGGCTGGAGCTGAAAACGGACGCGAAATTCATGGCGTTGCATGAAACACGTTAATCCTATAGAAAAGTTTTTAATAACTTTTGATGTCCCACTTGTTATATCTGGAGCGAACGGGAGTCGCTGCGTCAACGCCCTAAGGACGATCGTCAATGGGAGAGCATGAAATGCGCCTTCGGCGCCAGATTACAATTTTCCCAATGGCCGACCTCCTGTGCCTAGCAACCATGTAATGTACTTTTATGTTCGGACTATGACGATGCGTGTACCAATTTTTGGTTTGGCGCGCCAAGTTGACATCGGGGTGTGCCATGGAACACGGTTGGGAAAGGGGCGTGGCTCAATGACTTTTTTTGTTCGGGTTCAACAGTGACGGATGTCTGTGCCAACATTTCTTTTGTCTACGACAAAGTAAAACATTTTTCTCATCATTTTATTGTGCTCTCAGGGGCGCTATCGCCCCATTTTCAAATTTCCTATATAACACCATCCGGTCGACGACTCGACAACGATTCAAAGTTTCGCTCAATCGCCACAAGTATGGGAGTTAATGAACTGTTTCTGAACGCGGCGGCGAGCGCTAAAAATGGACCCGAAATTCATGGCTTAGCATGACAACACCGTTAATCCTATTAGAAAGTTTTTAATAACTTTGATGTCCCACTTGTGAGATGATCTGGAGCGACGAGGAGTCGCTGCGATCACGGCCTCGGACGAGTCGTTCAAACGAGGGCACGAAATGGCGCCTTCGCGCAGATCGCTCTTCTGGCATGGCCGCCCTCCTGATGGTTGCCTAGCAACCGCATAATATCTTTTTTGTTTGGCTTCACGTGACCAATCACTGTGCCCGATTTTGTTCGCTACGACGAACTAAAATTTTCGGGGATCGGGAATTTTTGAGGGGTCTGGGCCATAGGGCGCAATGTTAACGGGTTTTCCAGGGGGCGCTGACGCGCCATTTTTTTGAATTTTTACATTTTGGAGAGGAATTTTTTTTTTTTCAACCTAATTCGAATTTTGGGCAAAAATTCAGACTTTTCATCAGTGGGAAGTTCCGAACTGGCTTTTTTAGGGGAGAGGAAAACATAAATAATAATGTAAAGCCGCAGCGGCAATTTAGAGGCCCTCGAGGTTCTCGTTTGGCCGTTGATCGCGGTGGCCGCAAGCGCCGCCAATACCGAGGTACGCTGCCGATAATAGACCATACAATAAAAAGCCTGCCACACTAGGTCGAGATTGTAAAAGAGGAAAGGCAAGAATGGCGCCTTCGCGCCAGATCACGTGTTTTCCGCACTATACTGGCCGAACTCTGTTGTGAATGCCGTGGATACCATGTATGGTGCTTTTTGTTGCAGACTGTCATGACGCACGCTGTACCAACTTTGGTGTGCTTGGCCAAAGTTGGCAGATCTCGGTCGTGACCAAGGAAACACGGTGGGGAAAAGGCGTGGCCTCAATGATTTTTTGTTTCGGTGGGTCACGTGACGGAGCTCTGTGCCAAATTTCTTTTTGCACGACATTAAGGTTCGAATTTTTTTCCTCATTCTTTTTTGTTGGTGCTGACTGCAGGGGCCACTCCTTCGTCCCTATGTTTCAAATGTCCTAAATCACAACATCCGGAGTTGAAACGACTCGACCAACGATTCAAGTTAGCGCTCAATCGGCTTCAGTTTGTTGCGAGTTTAATGAGTCTTTAAAACACGGCGGCGAGCGCGTAGAAAATGGACAACGATTCATTGCACGTCATGACAACACGTTATTCCGATTAGATATATAACTTTGGAGTTCCCAGACATGTGTAATGATTCTGAGGCGAACGGGGAGTCGCTGCGTTCAGACGCCCTACGGAGTATCGTTCAATGCGAGGGCACGAAATCGCCTTTGGCGACAGATCACTCGATTTTCCCAAAATGGCCGACCTCCTGTTGGTTGCCTAGCAACCATGTAATGTACTTTTTTCGTTCGGACTGTCATGAGCACGCGTGACATTTGGTTTGTCTGGCCAAAGTTGACTCGGCGCTGTGCCATGGCAAACAAGTGAGAAAAGGGGCGTGGCCTAAGACTTTTTGTTTCGGGTCACGTGACGTATGTCTGTGCCAAATTTTTGTCTATGCGACAAAGTTAAAAATTTCCTTCATTCATTTTTATTGGTGCCTGCGAGGGGAGAGCATCGCTTGTGGGTCCCCGCGCCCATTTTCAAATTTCCTATATCACAACATCCGGGGTCGACGACTCGACCAACGATTCAAGTTTCGCTCAAATCGGCCCAGTAATGTTGGGAGTTATGGACTGTTGAGACAAGATGCGGCGAGTGCTAAATGGACCCGACTTCATAGAATGGTTGCCATGACAACACCGTTAATCCTATAGAAATTTAAATAACTTTGATGTCCACTGTGTAGTATGATCTGGAGCGTATATCGGGGAGTCGCTGCGATCAACGGCCCTAGACGAGGTCGTTCAATATGCGAGGGACGAAATGGCGCCTTCGGCGCCAGATCGCTCTCTGGCCAATGGCCGCCCTCCTGATGGTGTGCCTAGCAACCGCATAAACTTTTTTTGTTTTGGTCTTCCACGTGACCAATAATGTGCCGAATGTTTGTTCGGTCTAACGACGACTAAAGATTTCGGGATTTTGGGATTTGTGAAGAGGGTCTGGCCATATGGCGCAATTTAACGTGGTTTTTCCAGCGCTGACGCGCGCATTTTTTTGAATTTTTACCATTTGGAGATGTGAGTTTTTTTTTCACCTAATCTGAATTCTGGGCAAAAATTCAGGAGTTTTCATCAGTGGGGAAGTTGCCGAAACTTGCTTTTTAGGGAAGGAAAAATAATTAATAAAACCGCAAGCGCATTAGAGCCCTCGAGGGTCTCGTTTGGCCGGTTGACGCCGGTGGCCGCGACCGCCCAATAACCGGGAAGGCGCTACCGGCTGCGCCCTTTACTGCCACACTAGGTCGAGAATTATAAAGACAAGCAGAAGTGCGCCTTGAATCACGGATGTTTCCCAAAGTGGCCGACCTCCGTGGTTGCCCTAGCACCATGTATTACCTTTTTATTCGGACAGTCATGACGCATCGCGTGTACCAGATTTTTGGTTTGGCTCGCCAAAGTTACACCGGGTGTTGCCATGGCAACAGCATAGGAAAAGAGGCGTGGCATGATTGACTTTGTTTTTATCGGGACTCAATGACGAGTCTGTGCCAACTCTTTGTCTACGACAAAGTTTGAGTCTTATTCTTCATTCATTTTTATTTTGGTGCTCTGCAGGGGGCGCTAATACCCCTCGCGCCATTCAAAATTGTCCAAATCACAAAATCCGGAGTGACGCTCGCCAACGATTCCAAGTACGCTCAACATCGGCTTCATTGGCGAGTTTGAGTCTTAAACACGGCGGGAGTCCTGAAAACGCACGCCCGAATTCATGCTTGACATGACAACACCGTTAATAAATAATATAAAATAACTTTTGATGTCCCACTTGTGTAGATGATCTGGAGCGAACGGGGAGTCGCTGCGTTCAACGCCCTAGGAACGAGTTCGTTCAAATGGGAGAGCACGAAATGGGCGCCTTTGGTGCCAGATTTACTCCATTTATCCAAATGCCGACTCCTGTGGTTGCCTACCATGTATGTACTTTTTTTGTTAGGACTGTCAGACGCACGCGTGTCCATTTGGTTTGGCTGCGCCAAAGTTACTCGGTCGTGCATGGCAACACGGTTGGGAAAGCGGGCGTCGGCGTCAATGAACTTTTTTGTTCAGGGTTCACGTGAGGATGTCTGTCCAGATGCTTTTGTCTAACACAATTAAGAAAAATAAGTGTTCCCTCATCGACTTTAGCTACTATTTGGTGCTCTGAGGGGCGCTATTCGCGCCATTTTTCAAATTTCCTATATCACAAATCCGGGCGACGATCGACCAACGATTCAAGTTTCGCTCAAATCGGCCACAAGTATGTGGGAGTTAGCCTGTTTGAACAGCGGCGGTGCGAGCGCTAAAAAATGAGCGATTCATGGCGTTGCATGAAACACGTTAATCCTATTAGAAAGTTTTTAATAATTTTGAAGTCCCACTTGTGTAGATGATCTGGAGCGAACGGGGAGTCCGCTGCGATCAACGGCCTAGGACGAGTTTCGGTTCAAATGCGCAGGCAGAAATGGCGCCTTTCGGCGCAGAATCGCTCTCTCTGGCCAATATGGCCGCCTCCTGATGGTTGCCTGCAACCGATAATATCTTTTTTTTTGGTTCACGGTGACCATCCTGTGCCGAAATTTTGTTCGTCTACGACGAACTAATTTTCGGGGATTTCGGGATTTTGAGGGGTCTGGCCATAGGCGCAATGTTACGTGGTTTCCAGGGGCGCTGACGCGCATTTTTTGATTTTTACATTTTTGGAGATGTGAAGTTTTTTTTTTTCACCTAATTGAATTTGGGCAAAAATCAGGACTTTTCATCAGTGGGAAGTTGCCGAAACTGGGCTTTTTAGGAGGAGGGAAATATATATATAATAAAAAACCGTCATCAATACAATTACGCGCCGCTTCGGGGCGGCGCATTTATATATTCGGAAAGGTCCTCACGTCCAGTATGCCAAAAAACCGTGGTTTATAACAAGTACGAGCGCGTTGCGGCTCGTCTTTTACCATGTCTTTTTCTATTTGCCCAATGGTTCTTTTTTTTTTGGTATTGTTCGTTGGCGAGCAGAAAGCAATATGCCGACTTTGTCGCGGCAAAGTCTTGTTATCAGATAGGCTCGATGCCCTGATCACTCTAGCATGTGTTCTTTGGAGTGCCTGGGTGAGTGCCATGGTCGAATGACGAAGCGCGTTGGCGCCGTCAATTCGGATCTTGCTCTCTTGGTCCATGTTACCGGGCGTGCCTTGCCGTGGTGTGTTTTCAACTTTTTTTTCTCCTCAGCAGGGAACAAATGGTGCGCTTCGCGGCACACGCTTATTCAGCCGGACAGTACGGGTGCCGGGAGTGTGTTATTACTGTTAATGCATGGGGAGCGCTCCCGCGCTCTGTTCTTGAGCGCTCTGCGCTCTTTTAGGACGTGCGCTAACGCGCACGTCTTGTCGTCAGTGCGCTCCGGACAACGCTTGTAGAATAACAACAGGCCCGGACCTGGTCAGGTCTCTCGGGCCTAATAATAAGAATAAACCCGTACAATAGAACAATATAGCGCCGCTTCGGCGGCGCATATTTATATATCGGAAAGGCTCAACGTCCAGTAATCCAACTAGGGGTTTATAATCCAAGTACGAGCGCGTTCGCTCAGCTTTACCTGTGCTTTTTCAATATATTCCCAATGGGTTTTTTTTTGGTATTTTGTGCGAGCATGAAGCAAATATGCGCTTTCCAGGCAAAGACCTATGTTAATCGGAGTAGGCCTCGATGCCTGAGGTCACTGCTGACAGTGTTGTTGTGAGTGCTGGTGAGTGCCATGTTGGGTCGATGACGAGCGCGTTGCGCTCGTCATCGCTTGCTTTCCTTGTCCATGTTGCTCCTTGCTGTGTTTTCACGCTTTTTTCTTCGGCAGCAACAAATGTGCCGCTTTCGCGGCCACACGCTTACTCACCGACAGGTCGGGGTGGCCGGGAGTGTCGTTATTACATGTATGCATGGCGAGTCGCTCCGCGCTCTGTTTTTGAAGCGCTCCGCGCTCTTTTGGGACGTGCGCTAACGCGCAACGGTCTTTCATCAGTGCGCTCCGCGCATGCTTGTACAATAGACAAACAGGCCCGGACCTGTCAGGCTCTCCGGGCCTAATAAGAAAAACCTACAATAACAATATAGCGCCCGCCTCGGCGCGCATATTTAATATATTCGGGAAGGTCTCACGTCCAGTAATCCAACCGTGGGGTTCATTGTCAAATACGAGCGCGTTGCGCTCGTATTTTACCTCTTCTTCTCAATATTTCCCAATGGATTTTTTTTTCCGTATTTTTGTGCGAGCAGAAGCAAATATGCCGCTTTCGCGGCAAAGACCTATATTATCGGATAGGCCTCGATGCCCTGAGTCACTGTATTAGTGTTTGAGTGCTGGTGAGTGGCCATGGTCGATGACGAGCGCGTTGCGCTCGTCATCGACTGCTTTCTTGTCCATGTTGCGCCTTGCCTGTGGTTTTCACCTTTTTTTCTTCGAGCAGCAACAAATGTGCCGCTTTCGCGGCACACGCTTATATCACCGGACAGGTCGGGGTGCCGGGAGTGTCGTTATTACTGTGTAATGCATGGGGAGCGCTCCGCGCTCTGTTTCTTGAGCGCTCCGCGCTCTTTTTGGGACGTGCGCTACGCGCACGTCTTTCGTCAGTGCGCTCCGCGCACTGCCTTTACAATAACAACAGGCCCGGACCCTGTCAGGCTCTCGGGCCTAATTAAAGCCGCAAGCGGCATTAGAGGCCCTCGAGGGTCTCGTTTGGCCGGTTGACGCCGGTGGCCGCACGCCGCCCCAATAACCGGGAGGCGCTACCGCGCCCTACCTGCCACACTAGGTCGAGATTATAAAAGAGCAAAGGCAAGAAATGGCGCCTTCGGCGCCAGATCACTGGATTTTTCCCAAAATGGCCGACCTCCTGTTGGTTGCCTAGCAACCATGTAATGTACTTTTTTATTCGGACAGTCATGACGCACGTGTGTACCAATTTTGGTTTGGCTGCGCCAAAGTTGACACCGGGTGGTTGCCATGGCAACACGATAGGAAAGAGCGTGGCCATGATTGACTTTTTTATCGGGATCACGTGACGCACGTCTGTGCCAAATTTCTTTTGTCTACGACAAAGTTTGATCTTATTCTTCATTCATTTTTATTTGGTGCTCTGCAGGGGGCGCTATCGCGCCCATTTTCAAATGTCCTAAATCACAACATCCGGAGTTGACGACTCGACCAACGATTGAAGTTACGCTCAAATCGGCTTCAGTTTGTGCGAGTTATGAGTCTTTAAACACGGCGGCGAGTCCTGAAAACGGACGCCGAATTCATGGCGTTGCCATGACAACACCGTTAATCCTATTAGAAAGTTTTAATAACTTTTAATGTCCCACTTGTGTAGATGATCTGGAGCGAACGGGGAGTCGCTGCGTTCAACGCCCTAGGACGAGTTCGTTCAAATGGGAGAGCATGAAATGGCGCCTTCGGCGCCAGATTACTACATTTTTCCCAAAATGGCCGACCTCCTGTTGGTTGCCTAGCAACCATGTAATGTACTTTTTTGTTCGGACTGTCATGACGCACGCGTGTACCATTTTGGTTTGGCTGCGCCAAAGTTGACATCGGGTCGTTGCCATGGCAACACGGTTGGGAAAGGGGCGTGGCCTCAATGACTTTTTTGTTCGGGTTCACGTGACGGATGTCTGTGCCAAATTTCTTTTGTCTACGACAAAGTAAAAAATTTTCCTCATTCATTTTTATTTGGTGCTCTGCAGGGGCGCTATCGCGCCATTTTCAAATTTCCTATATCACAACATCCGGGGTCGACGACTCGACCAACGATTCAAGTTTCGCTCAAATCGGCCACAGTATGTGGGAGTTATGACTGTTTGAAACGCGGGCGGCGAGCGCTAAAAATGGACGCCGAATTCATGGCGTTGCCATGACAACACCGTTAATCCTATTAGAAAGTTTTTAATAACTTTTGATGTCCCACTTGTGTAGATGATCTGGAGCGAACGGGGAGTCGCTGCGATCAACGGCCTAGGACGAGTTCGTTCAAATGCGAGGGCACGAAATGGCGCCTTCGGCGCCAGATCGCTCTTCTGGCCAATATGGCCGCCCTCCTGATGGTTGCCTAGCAACCGCATAATATCTTTTTTTGTTTGGCTTCACGTGACCAATCACTGTGCCGAATTTTGTTCGTCTACGACGAACTAAAATTTTCGGGGATTTCGGGATTTTGAGGGGTCTGGCCATAGGGCGCAATGTTAACGTGGTTTTCCAGGGGGCGCTGACGCGCCATTTTTTGAATTTTTACATTTTGGAGATGTGAAGTTTTTTTTTTTCACCTAATTGAATTTTGGGCAAAAATTCAGGACTTTTCATCAGTGGGAAGTTGCCGAAACTGGCTTTTTAGGGGGAGAGGAAAAATAATAATAATTAAAGCCGCAAGCGGCATTTAGAGGCCCTCGAGGGTCTCGTTTGGCCGGTTGACGCCGGTGGCCGCACGACGCCCAATAACCGGGAGCGCTGCCGCGCCCTACCTGCCACACTAGGTGGAGATTATAAAAGAGCAAAGGCAAGAAATGGCGCCTTCGACGCCAGATCACTCGATTTTTCCCAAAATGGCCGACCTCCTGTTGGTTGCCTAGCAACCATGTAATGTACTTTTTTGTTGGGACAGTCATGACGCACGCGTGTACCAATTTTGGTTTGGCTGCGCCAAAGTGACACCGGGTTGTTGCCATGGCAACACGATGGGAAAAGAGGCGTGGCCATGATTTACTTTTTTTATCGGGATCACGTGACGCACGTCTGTGCCAAATTTCTTTTGTCTACGACAAAGTTTGATCTTATTCTTCATTCATTTTTATTTGGTGCTCTGCAGGGGGCGCTATCGCGCCCATTTTCAAATGTCCTAAATCACAACATTCGGGGTCGACGACTCGACCAACGATTCAAGTTTCGCTCAAATCGGCCACAGTATGTGCGAGTTAAAACTCTTTGAACCCAGCGGCGAGCACTGAAAATGGACGCCGAATTCATGGCGTTGCCATGACAACACCGTTAATCCTATTAGAAAGTTTTAATAACTTTTGATGTCCCACTTGTGTAGATGATCTGGAGCGAACGGGGAGTCGCTGCGTTCAACGCCCTAGGAGGAGTTCGTTCAAATGCGAGGGCACGAAATGGCGCCTTTGGCGCCAGATCACTCGATTTTTCCCAAAATGGCCGACCTCCTGTTGGTTGCCTAGCAACCATGTAATGTACTTTTTGTTCGGACTGTCATGACGCACGCGTGTACCAATTTTGGTTTGGCTGCGCCAAAGTTGACATCGGGTCGTTGCCATGGCAACACGGTGGGGAAAGGGGCGTGGCCTCAATGCATTTTTTGTTCGGGTCATGTGACGTATGTCTGTGCCAAATTTCTTTTGTCTACGACAAAGTTCAAATTTTTTCCTCATTAATTTTTATTTGGTGCTCTGCAGGGGCGCTATCGCGCCCATTTTCAAATTCATATATCAAAACATCCGGGGTCGAGGACTCGACCAACGATTCAAGTTTCGCTCAAATCGGCCACAGTATGTGGGAGTTATGACTGTTTGAACGCGGCGGCGAGCGCTAAAAATGGACGCCGAATTCATGGCGTTGCCATGACAACACCGTTAATCCTATTAGAAAGTTTTTAATAACTTTTGATGTCCCACTTGTGTAGATGATCTGGAGCGAACGGGGAGTCGCTGCGATCAACGGCCTAGGACGAGTTCGTTCAAATGCGAGGGCAAGAAATGGCGCCTTCGGCGCAGACGCTCTTCTGGCCAATATGGCCGCCCTCCTGATGGTTGCCTAGCAACCGCATAATATCTTTTTTGTTTGGCTTCACGTGACCAATCACTGTGCCGAATTTTGTTCGTCTACGACGAACTAAAATTTTCGGGGATTTCGGGATTTTGAGGGGTCTGGCCATAGGGCGCATGTTAACGTGGTTTTTCCAGGGGGCGCTGACGCGCCATTTTTTTGAATTTTTACATTTTGGAGATGTGAAGTTTTTTTTTTTTCACCTAATTGAATTTTGGGCAAAAATTCAGGACTTTTCATCAGTGGGAAGTTGCCGAAACTGGCTTTTAGGGGAGAGGAAAAATAATAATAATAATAAGAAAAACCCATACAATAACAATATAGCGCCGCCAAAGGCGGCGCATATTTATATATTCGGAAAGGTCTCACGTCCAGTAATCCAACCGTGGGGTTCATTGTCAAATACGAGCGCGTTGCGCTCGTAATTTACCTCTTCTTTCTCAATATTTCCCAATGGATTTTTTTTTTCCGTATTTTTGTGCGAGCAGAAGCAAATATGCCGCTTTTCGCGGCAAAGACCTATGTTATCGGATAGGTCTCGATGCCCTGAGTCACTCTAACAGTGTTTTGAGTGCTGGTGAGTGGCCATGGTCGATGACGAGCGCGTTGCGCTCGTCATCGACTGCTTTCTTGTCCATGTTGCGCCTTGCCTGTGGTTTTCACCTTTTTTTCTTCGAGCAGCAACAAATGTGCCGCTTTCGCGGCACACGCTTATATCACCGGACAGGTCGGGGTGCCGGGAGTGTCGTTATTACTGTGTAATGCATGGGAGCGCTCCGCGCTCTGTTTCTTGAGCGCTCCGCGCTCTTTTTGGGACGTGCGCTACGCGCACGTCTTTCTTCAGTGCGCTCCGCGCACTGCCTGTACAATAACAACAGGCCCGGACCCTGTCAGGCTCTCGGGCCTAATTAAAGCCGCAAGCGGCATTTAGAGGCCCTCGAGGTTCTCGTTTGGCCGGTTGACGCCGGTGGCCGCACGCCGCCCCAATAAACCGGGAGGCGCTGCCGCGCCCTACCTGCCACACTAGGTCGAGATTGTAAAAGAGGAAAGGCAAGAAATGGCGCCTTCGGCGCCAGATCACTCGATTTTTCCCAAAATGGCCGACCTCCTGTTGGTTGCCTAGCAACCATGTAATGTACTTTTTGTTCAGACTGTCATGACGCACGCGTGTACCAACTTTGGTGTGGCTGCGCCAAAGTTGGCATCGGTTCGTTGCCATGGAAACACGGTGGGAAAAGGGGCGTGGCCTCAATGACTTTTTGTTCGGGTCACGTGACGGATGTCTGTGCCAAATTTCTTTGTCTACGACAAAGTTCAATTTTTTTCCTCATTCATTTTTTGTTGGTGCTCTGCAGGGGGCGCTATCGCGCCCATTTTCAAATGTCCTAAATCACAACATATGGGGTCGAGGACTCGACCAACGATTCAAGTTTCGCTCAAATCGGCCACAGTTTGTGCGAGTTATGACTGTTTGAGCGCGGCGGCGAGCGCTGAAAAATGGACGCCGAATTCATGCCGTCGCCATGACAACACCGTTAATCCTATTAGAAAGTTTTTAATAACTTTTGATGTCCCACTTGTGTAGATGATCTGGAGCGAACGGGGAGTCGCTGCGTTCAACGCCCTAGGAGTAGTTCGTTCAAATGCGAGGGCACGAAATGGCGCCTTTGGCGACAGATCACTCGATTTTTCCCAAAATGGCCGACCTCCTGTTGGTTGCCTAGCAACCATGTAATGTACTTTTTTGTTCGGACAGTCATGACGCACGCGTGTACCAATTTTGGTTTGGCTGCGCCAAAGTTGACATCGGGTCGTTGCCATGGCAACACGGTGAGAAAAGGGGCGTGGCCTCAATGACTTTTTTGTTCGGGGTCACGTGACGTATGTCTGTGCCAAATTTCTTTTGTCTACGACAAAGTTAAAAAAATTTTCCTCATTCATTTTTATTTGGTGCTCTGCAGGGGGCGCTATCGCGCCCATTTTCAAATTTCCTATATCACAACATCCGGGGTCGACGACTCGACCAACGATTCAAGTTTCGCTCAAATCGGCCACAGTATGTGGGAGTTATGACTGTTTGAACGCGGCGGCGAGTGCTAAAAATGGACGCCGAATTCATGGCGTTGCCATGACAACACCGTTAATCCTATTAGAAAGTTTTTAATAACTTTTGATGTCCCACTTGTGTAGATGATCTGGAGCGAACGGGGAGTCGCTGCGATCAACGGCCTAGGACGAGTTCGTTCAAATGCGAGGGCACGAAATGCGCCTTCGGCGCCAGATCGCTCTTCTGGCCAATATGGCCGCCCTCCTGATGGTTGCCTAGCAACCGCATAATATCTTTTTTTGTTTGGCTTCACGTGACCAATAACTGTGCCGAATTTTGTTCGTCTACGACGAACTAAAATTTTCGGGGATTTTGGGATTTGAGGGGTCTGGCCATAGGGCGCAATGTTAACGTGGTTTTTCCAGGGGGCGCTGACGCGCCATTTTTTTGAATTTTTACATTTTGGAGATGTGAAGTTTTTTTTTCACCTAATTGAATTTTGGGCAAAAATTCAGGAGTTTTCATCAGTGGGAAGTTGCCGAAACTGGCTTTTTAGGGGGAGAGGAAAAATAATAATAATAATAAGAAAAACCCGTACAATAACAATATAGCGCCGCCTTCGGCGGCGCATATTTATATATTCGGAAAGGTCTCACGTCCAGTAATCCAACCGTGGGGTTTATAATCAAGTACGAGCGCGTTGCGCTCGTCTTTTACCTGTTCTTTTTCAATATTTCCCAATGGGTTTTTTTTTTGGTATTTTTGTGCGAGCAGAAGCAAATATGCCGCTTTCGCGGCAAAGACCTATGTTATCGGATAGGCCTCGATGCCCTGAGTCACTCTAGCAGTGTTTTGAGTGCTGGTGAGTGGCCATGGTCGATGACGAGCGCGTTGCGCTCGTCATCGACTGCTTTCTTGTCCATGTTGCGCCTTGCCTGTGGTTTTCACCTTTTTTTCTTCGAGCAGCAACAAATGTGCCGCTTTCGCGGCACACGCTTACATCACCGGACAGGTCGGGGTGCCGGGAGTGTCGTTATTACAGTGTAATGCATGGGAGCGCTCCGCGCTCTGTTTCTTGAGCGCTCCGCGCTCTTTTGGGACGTGCGCTACGCGCACGTCTTTCATCAGTGCGCTCCGCGCACTGCTTGTACAATAACAACAGGCCCGGACCCTGTCAGGCTCTCGGGCCTAATTAAAGCCGCAAGCGGCATTTAGAGGCCCTCGAGGGTCTCGTTTGGCCGGTTGACGCCGGTGGCCGCACGCCGCCCCAATAACCGGGAGGCGCTACCGCGCCCTACCTGCCACACTAGGTCGAGATTATAAAAGAGCAAAGGCAAGAAATGGCGCCTTCGGCGCCAGATCACTGGATTTTTCCCAAATGGCCGACCTCCTGTTGGTTGCCTAGCAACCATGTAATGTACTTTTTATTCGGACAGTCATGACGCACGCGTGTACCAATTTTGGTTTGGCTGCGCCAAAGTTGACACCGGGTGGTTGCCATGGCAACACGATAGGAAAAGAGGCGTGGCCATGATTGACTTTTTTTATCGGGATCACGTGACGCACGTCTGTGCCAAATTTCTTTTGTCTACGACAAAGTTTGATCTTATTCTTCATTCATTTTTATTTGGTGCTCTGCAGGGGGCGCTATCGCGCCCATTTTCAAATGTCCTAAATCACAACATCCGGAGTTGACGACTCGACCAACGATTCAAGTTACGCTCAAATCGGCTTCAGTTTGTGCGAGTTATGAGTCTTTAAACACGGCGGCGAGTCCTGAAAACGGACGCCGAATTCATGGCGTTGCCATGACAACACCGTTAATCCTATTAGAAAGTTTTTAATAACTTTTGATGTCCCACTTGTGTAGATGATCTGGAGCGAACGGGGAGTCGCTGCGTTCAACGCCCTAGGACGAGTTCGTTCAAATGGGAGAGCATGAAATGGCGCCTTCGGCGCCAGATTACTACATTTTTCCCAAAATGGCCGACCTCCTGTTGGTTGCCTAGCAACCATGTAATGTACTTTTTTGTTCGGACTGTCATGACGCACGCGTGTACCAATTTTGGTTTGGCTGCGCCAAAGTTGACATCGGGTCGTTGCCATGGCAACACGGTTGGGAAAGGGGCGTGGCCTCAATGACTTTTTTGTTCGGGTTCACGTGACGGATGTCTGTGCCAAATTTCTTTTGTCTACGACAAAGTTAAAAAATTTTCCTCATTCATTTTATTTGGTGCTCTGCAGGGGGCGCTATCGCGCCCATTTTCAAATTTCCTATATCACAACATCCGGGGTCGACGACTCGACCAACGATTCAAGTTTCGCTCAAATCGGCCACAGTATGTGGGAGTTATGACTGTTTGAACGCGGCGGCGAGCGCTAAAATGGACGCCGAATTCATGGCGTTGCCATGACAACACCGTTAATCCTATTAGAAAGTTTTAATAACTTTTGATGTCCCACTTGTGTAGATGATCTGGAGCGAACGGGGAGTCGCTGCGATCAACGGCCTAGGACGAGTTCGTTCAAATGCGAGGGCACGAAATGGCGCCTTCGGCGCCAGATCGCTCTTCTGGCCAATATGGCCGCCCTCCTGATGGTTGCCTAGCAACCGCATAATATCTTTTTTTGTTTGGCTTCACGTGACCAATCACTGTGCCGAATTTTGTTCGTCTACGACGAACTAAAATTTTCGGGGATTTCGGGATTTTGAGGGGTCTGGCCATAGGGCGCAATGTTAACGTGGTTTTTCCAGGGGCGCTGACGCGCCATTTTTTTGAATTTTTACATTTTGGAGATGTGAAGTTTTTTTTTTTTCACCTAATTGAATTTTGGGCAAAAATTCAGGACTTTTCATCAGTGGGAAGTTGCCGAAACTGGCTTTTTAGGGGGAGAGGAAAAATAATAATAATAATAAGAAAAACCCGTACAATAACAATATAGCGCCGCCTTCGGCGGCGCATATTATATATTCGGAAAGGTCTCACGTCCAGTAATCCAACCGTGGGGTTCATTGTCAAATACGAGCGCGTTGCGCTCGCCTTTTACCTCTTCTTTCTCAATATTTCCCAATGGATTTTTTTTCCGTATTTTTGTGCGAGCAGAAGCAAATATGCCGCTTTCGCGGCAAAGACCTATGTTATCGGATAGGCCTCGATGCCCTGAGTCACTGTATTAGTGTTTTGAGTGCTGGTGAGTGGCCATGGTCGATGACGAGCGCGTTGCGCTCGTCATCGACTGCTTTCTTGTCCATGTTGCGCCTTGCCTGTGGTTTTCACTTTTTTTATTCGAGCAGCAACAAATGTGCCGCTTTCGCGGCACACGCTTATATCACCGGACAGGTCGGGGTGCCAGGAGTGTCGTTATTACTGTGTAATGCATTGGGAGCGCTCCGCGCTCTGTTTCTTGAGCGCTCCGCGCTCTTTTTGGGACGTGCGCTACGCGCACGTCTTTCTTCAGTGCGCTCCGCGCACTGTCTGTACAATAACAACAGGCCCGGACCCTGTCAGGCTCTCGGGCCTAATAATAATAAGAAAAACCCGTACAATAACAATATAGCGCCGCCTTCGGCGGCGCATATTTATATATTCGGAAAGGTCTCACGTCCAGTAATCCAACCGTGGGGTTTATAGTCAAATACGAGCGCGTTGCGCTCGTATTTTACCTCTTCTTTCTCAATATTTCCCAATGGTTTTTTTTTTCGTATTTTTGTGCGAGCAGAAGCAAATATGCCGCTTTCGCGGCAAAGACCTATATTATCGGATAGGTCTCGATGCCCTGAGTCTCTCTAACAGTGTTTTGAGTGCTGGTGAGTGGCCATGGTCGATGACGAGCGCGTTGCGCTCGTCATCGACTGCTTTCATGTCCATGTTGCGCCTTGCCTGTGGTTTTCACCTTTTTTTATTCGAGCAGCAACAAATGTGCCGCTTTCGCGGCACACGCTTATATCACCGGACAAGTCGGGGTGCCGGGAGTGTCGTTATTACTGTGTAATGCATGGGGAGCGCTCCGCGCTCTGTTTCTTGAGCGCTCCGCGCTCTTTTTGGGACGTGCGCTACGCGCACGTCTTTCGTCAGTGCGCTCCGCGCACTGCTTGTACAATAACAACAGGCCCGGACCCTGTCAGGCTCTCGGGCCTAAATAGGCCTAGCAAGAATAATTCCCTTATAGTCTTGAAATCGCATCGTAATTAATTAATTAATTAATTAATTAATTAATTAATTTTTGTAAAGCCCAATATCACAAAATCCTCAGACGGCTATAAATGCTTTTTCAAACAAGTTTGGAAAGCAACAATGAGAGAGATATCTATTTTAGTCAAAGTAATATTTTAAAAATTGGAGTAAAACTAAATTAAACGTTTTTCATGAGACTAAAACTATGACTAAAATGTCCAGATATTTTGGTCGACTAAAATAAGACAAAAAAACAATTAAAAGAAGAGACTAAAATTATCCAAACTTCCACTGACAGTCTGAAAGAGCCTCATATCAATTAAATTATCTGCCAAAGGAACAGCGCTGTGCTTTGTTCATGTGAGAGAAGCTCCATGAAGCAGAGGACCTTGATTAGATATATAAAAAGTATTATAAATGCAAAGTCGACTAAATTTGCCCTAAATTTAGTTTACTAAAACTAGACTAAAATTTAAGAGAATTTTCGTCAAAAGACTAAAAAACTAAATTATGTTGTCAAAATGAACACTGCTGTTGGTACTCTCTGTCCTTATTGTGTGTCAGACCAGGGATATCTTGAAACCATCTTCCCTGAGTCTAAGCCTTGCTAAATAGGCCTATACTAGGATCAAAATTAATTAGCCCAATACCCATTTAGAAACGGAAGCTTAAAATCCACACACATTATTTTGTCATATAGGCATAATGAAGCTTAAGCGCAAATTCAACCTGGAGACATACCTGCAGCCTTCACTCATCGCCTCAACGGCAGCCTGCACCAACCATCCAATCACGGCCCCATCGCAAGTGCACTGCCACATCAGCAATCAGAGCACCGCCTATTCCGCTCAGCCATTCACCGTCCAGGATCCCCTTCTTAAGCTCCCCGGTCAATCACTCAGAGTTTCCCAGCTGTGCAGCGACCCTCCTCCGCCCCTCCTCCTCCCGGGCTCTCCTCAGGCTCTGCCCGTCGCATCGATGCGCATCGGGTCCCGTCGTACCATCCCCAGTGTCCAGGCTCCGGGGGGAAGATTCTGGCCATCATCATCAACACCATGCATTCCATATCGTTCGGCCATCTTCCGCCGGGGTCTGAGCCCCAATCACAATAAAGTTCAATAAAACTTTCTAATGCAGCCTGTCTCTGTTAGTCTTTTCAGGTTGAAATGCATTTGGAGATGAGTGACAGATCATGGCTACACTATGGGGAGGGGTTGCACTCCTTTTGAAAAGGACAAAAACAAACACAGTGATGAATTCTCTACATTTGTCTTTTCCCTGTTTTTCAGGCTGTTCCATCTCCACTCTCTGAGTGTGTGTTTGTGTATGTGGCGTGGAAAGGTGGAAATTGAGTTTAAATTAGAATGCGATTCCATAGCACCAACGGTTTGGACTATAGTGTACAGAGGAACGCAAAGGTGCACATGAATTTATATCTAGACGAATGTGCAAAAGGGAGGATTGGTTTTCTTTGTCAAGACACAAGCATATGGGCCTGACCTTTTCTTTGACCTTTATATCAAACCAGGAAAGTCCCACTGAGAATCTCTTTTTCAGGAGAGTCCTTGCCCCAGAGGGGAACCTATTGTACATGTTTTTAGTAGTAGGGGAAACCGGATTAGCTGGAGAGAACCTACACAGACACGGGGAGAACACGCAAACTCCACACAGAAAGGCCCCGTCCAGGTGGGAAACGACCTTCTTGTTGTGAAGCACAAGCACTAACCGCTACGCCACCGTGCCGCCCTGAACCGTTAGGTGTGAACTGTGCTATTTGGAAAAGGCCTATATGTCCATATGCTGATAGGGCTGAGGACCATGGAACTAACGTCTAAGTAATTGCAAACAAATCACCAAAATGTGCACAATGCTGAAGTACTGTGGTTTACCTCAATCGTCCATACAGTATTTAATACATATTATTTTCCACCTGACCTGATGTATTTGTATTATGAGAGAAGCCATTTGAATCTGTCAGCATCACCAGCCGTAACAAGTAGAGAGGTGTAGCATTGTAGAGAAAACACAGCCTGTTTTAACACAACAAAGCAGGAGCTTGTCAATATCTCATTAAATCAAGAGACTTACATTTCACTAAAATGTTCAGATTTGTTACTTAAGAAAATCGCTCATGCATAGATGTGGGTTGTTAATCATAATTCAAGAAACAGTAGTTACATATTCTATGAGTGCAACTACTTCTGAATCCATGCAACAAATAAACTCACATTTTGCACATTTAAGACAATTGGCTTTAATGGTCTTACATGTATAAATGGATGAAAAAGGGCAAACGTGAAGACACCTCCCCAAGACTGCTTTCCCATGTAACAAGCAATCAGCAGGAAAGACACAGAGATTAAAATAACAAAGACTCATTGATAGAAATATTCATGATAAAATGATACAAGACCATCCTCTGAAGTCAAAATAGAGAACTATAACAGGCAGGTTTAACTTGTAGTTCCCTTTGTATCATAGAAATGTGGCACAGGCACAGCGCCCCCCCTCGCATCGTCAGGGGCAGTGCAATAGAGACAAGCCGCACCTCCGTTCTTTCAAAATGCAGTTTAAAGTCAAATTAACAGGTTAAACGTGTCATCCATATGCCAGAATTATAAATGTATTTTATTTTTTGTCACTGGCAGACAGACACTACACAGCCCAGTGCCTGGTCAACCCGGTTGGGCGAGTGCGACTGGCTGTGGCCAAATCGCTGAACCAAGACTAACGTGACGTGAACAGACACCGGCCTCTGATTGGCAAACAAGAGAGAGAGGACAGCCCTCACTATTAACATGCAGGTCATACGGATTTAATATTTCACAACATTATACCGCTGTTTTAAAAGGGGATTTTGCCATTATCAGGCAAGGCAAGGCAAGTTTATTTGTAGAGCACAATTCATACACAAGTTCAATTCAAAGTGCTTCACAGTTGCATAACATTACAAGAAAACAGATTAAATCAATCAATAAAACATCAACATAAAGTTAATCAGTTACAGTAAAAGGCAAGAGTGCAGATAAAATACTTTCAGTTTTCATATGCACGGGTAAAAAGAGCTGTTTTCAGCCTGGATTTGAACATTGTCAGAGTTGAGGCCTGTCTCACATCCTCATGAAGACTGTTCCAGATTTTAGCTGCATGAAACTGAAACGCAGCCTCACCGTGTTTATTATTGACTCTGGGAACCACCAGGAGACCCCTCCCTGAAGTTCTCAGGGCCCAAGATGGTTCATACGGCTCTAACATGTCAGAGATGTACTTTGGTGCTAAACCATGAAAAGACTTGTACACAAGCAGAACTGTTTTAATTATCAGCATTTAGCCCCTGTTAGTGCAACTTTAGCTGGTGTTAGCATAACATTTGGATGTTGCTTACCTTCATTTTTCTTATTTTGATTTTCTGTAGTATTTGCCTTGGCACCTGTGAATGATTCCATTACCCCCACCAGAAGGCAGCATTTGGCCTCATTTGTTCTCATCGCGGCTTATAAAACTATTCAAAGAAAATAAGCTTTGTGAACAACCATCTGCACAATAAACAACAGTAATGAAAGCCCAGTCTTAGCTTTAACAAACTGTTTTGGCTGAACTCTTACAGATGGATGTCTCTGAAGCTCTGTTACAGAGGTGATTCTTACAGGCTATTGTCTGTGCTTTCCAAAGTGTCTAACAAACACTTCCATGTTCTGGAGGTTGTGCTGTCATTGCAGTTTGTCAGGCTCCATTCTGTCCGCCTCATCTCAGGGCACAGAAGTTTGTTTCAATCCATATTTACCCCTTTGTTTTGTTCTTATCGCATCTACGAAGCCAAACGGGGCACATCACTTTCGTGCTCGTCGCCACTTGTGAGAACCTCAATGACCACAGGTGGGGTCAGCCAAAGCGTCCTCTGATTCTGACCTTTTACTCTGACCCGGTCGCCAGGAGAGCATAGTCAAGTGCTTGTATTAGCAATGGTTGCGCGTTTCACACACCCTCTCTGGGATCCGCTTGTTTGTGTGGACGAGCACCACGTTGAGTTGTTTACAGCGGCTACAGCGATGCATGTCACTCTTAAAACTCAAGGGTGTATGGGTAATGTAGTCTCTGCTCAAGGTGGGACAAAGTAGGAAGCGTGCATTGTGAAGGGCGCTCTGAAAAGCGGCGGAGCAGCTAAAGGATTAAAACAATGGGTAAATGAGCGTACCGGTACGCTAAAAGCACGTTCTTGGCGCACGGAGAGGTGGCGGTACACTCAAGAGCTATTTTTGGAAGTGGAGGTACTGAGTACTGAGCCTGAAGTGCTATCCTCACCCATTGGGCTGCACCAAACATTGAAAGAATGAAACTAATAACCCGTGGTTAAAGTCGACTTTGGGAGGTGGTGGAACTCTAATCTCGAAGACTCAGAACGCTACATTAGGTCGATTTATGAAAGGCTGTGTGTATATTACATGTAACAGAAGCGTTTTATATTACTTTTAATTCATTTAACAGAATAACTCTTCTTTATGTGTGTTCTTGTTTGAGATACTCCCAGAAAATTAGAGAAACAGTCAGACCCAGGAAACTATTTGAATAATCAGATACAATTTAGCGCAATGTGGTGTATTTTAGGCAAACATATGCTGTTTAAATTATACAGTGATTAAAATCAGAGCTACTTTATGATTACTTTCCTAAAAAGTTTTATTTTTATTTTTTATACCTATACCTAATATATTTATTGTTTTTATGTACTGTCAACATCCTGTGGAAGTGTTTCCCCGTGGGACCCCTCTGCTGTGGCCCCCGTCCCTCTGCTGCCTGTGTCAGCTCCGCCCCTGTTTTTCCTCCGTCTGTAGCTGCTCATTGCGCTGAGCAGTGAGGAGGAGACACAGGCTCTAGACGAGTCTAAAGGCTCAACTTTAGCCAGGATTCATGACTCTATTGTTACTTTTAAACCGCGGGCAGATTCAGAGGATCAGATCAGAGGAAATACTTTGTGACAAAGGCCGATATCATTCCCGCCCACTTTAACCCCTGCTAATAACCAATGTAATGTCCACTGTCCAGGCTAATGAATGTCTATGTGGAATAATTGAACTGAGTTTCCTTCTTAGTGAGACATACTGACACCTTTATAGAGCCCTTTGGGACACAGAAGGTGACCAAATAGTCCTCTGTTAAAATCAACAACCAAACACTGGGCTTTTGCCAAATCAGCTGGTGCAGGACAATTAACACGGTTAATTACAGATTACTGGGGTTATAACATTTGCTTTGAATAATGTGGGGGTATTTGAGAGGAAATGTCTTTCGCATGTGAGAGTCACACTACAATGAAAAGGCTGTGACAAGTCAGACACACATTTGCAGAGAGGAAGAGGAGGGCTTCAGGCACAGCAGCTTTCAAGAAGTCGAAGCAGTGGCAGGCCCGACGCAAGAGTAAATAGATTGTCTTGTTCTTCAACAAGGGAACAGCCAGAAAGAAGTCTTTCAACATATGTGTTGAGTTTCATAATCCTCTCATACTGTACAAGAAAGTCAGATTCATCAACATTTACGTATAGACTCTCAAGGTGCTTTCCTGTGAAATCAAAACCATGTGCTATACAATAAAATCACAGCAAAAAACAAAACAAAAAAACAAGAAAAAGGCATGTGGTGAAAAGACACCATTTAGCACAAGAGGTCATCCAGACACTCACATAAAGTGTCTGGATGGAGAAAAAGATGAGCATGTGCTAAATGTTTATATGGGGAGCAAAATAATTTAAAACAGCTCACACTCTGACTGACCTGTCCTCTTTAGTGTCCTCGCTGAAACCCTGGGACCACCTTCTGGCACCAGCTTTTCTTCATCGCTCCCACGGCGCAGGCCTCTGCACTCACAGCGTTACTTAACACAGCTCCAGGGCCAAAGGAAGCGCCCTATTTTACATCCTGACTATGGCAAAGAATAAGCTCTACCAGAGGAAAGAATCTGTGGAGTCAAGGCAAGTCTGCTCTGTCTGTTAGGTATGATGTTTCATTTGACGCTTCAGGTTGGAGCACGATTGACAAATTTGGGTGAATCGAGGAGCATAAAGACATTGGAAATAGCTGCCAGTGTAAAGCGGCTTTGTTGTCCCGAAGCCCAGCGTGACTAAAATCTTTTGCATGGTGAATATATAACAACAGTATGTGCCTTTCTTTGCTCTGCCTAAGCCCCTTCTCTCAGAGCAATAGCTAGACTTTTGTGAAGTTCATCTCTCTGCTTTCATTTGTTTGTCCAGAGAATCCAATAGGGAAAAAATGAATAAAAATAAAATGCTTTTTAAGAAGCTAATTTAATTACCCGTGCATATGAAAACTGAAAGTATTTTATCTGCACTCTTGCCTTTTACTGTCATTGATTAATTTTATGTTGATGTTTTATTGATTGATTTTCTGTTTTCTTGTAATTTTCTGCAACTGTGAAGCACTTTGAATTGCCTTGTGTATGAATTGTGCTCTACAAATAAACTTGCCTTGCCTAATTTTTGATTTTGTTTTTACTGATGCACTATGTTTCATAAGTCCTTTTATACAAAATATTTCATGTATTTATTTCTTTGAACTTTGCACACAGTCGTACATGTGGGCAATGTTGTATGTTATCCAGTCGTCATATTACGACTGGATAGTTAGGAGTTTGAATCCAAGTTCCCGTGTAGACTGTTGTAAGTAAGTAAGTGCTTTATTGTCATTGTACAACTGTACAACGAAATAGTGTTCAGGTGTTAGTCCTGAGCTGCTGCAGCTGAGCCGCGCTGCCACTGTGCCAACCTGACCTGCATGACCTTGGAGGTCGGGGGAAACTGTAGCACTCAGAAGAAACCTGGCTGGCTGCCCTCTGTCTCCTCTGATCCTCTGAAACGGTTCACCGCCTCCTGGGTTTGTCCCTGTTTCGGAGCATGGTGTCCTGCACTGGTCAGCTCCACCTCCTTCCTCTTCCTCTTGCAGCTCCTTCATCCAGTCTGTTGTGGGTACATCCGAAACGAGCTGATTGGTAAGAGGTCTAAGCCCAAACTGGATGTGCGTCAGCGTCCGCCATAACAAGAAGCGTCCGAATAAGGAAAGGAGCCTCAATGCTTCCTATCATACCTCCTTTAGCATAGGGACCTCTGGTGGTTCCTCACCAGCGATTAGGAGCTATGTGCCATCCCATAAGCCACTGCGCCGCATAACCACTGCCACAGGTGATTGACAGGTGCACATTTAATTCAATAATTTAAAAAAAGATTCTGCACAAGCCACACTTTATAAAAGTGACAAAATAAATGTTAGAGTCACCACAGTCACATGCCACTGTTTTACAGGCCACTCAGTAAGTGGCCTAAATGAAGGCAGTTTGTGTGCTTTTACTTTCATTTAGGAGAAACTTAAAGCCACATGGCTAATTTGCATGCATTGTGCAGTGGAGGAGCAGACCAATGCGGCTGGATCTCTCTGATGATGAACCAAAGGACAGGATTTGGTGGAATATTTGAGCAGAGCATTTTTATTTCTGTGATAAAGCTGTAGTTGTGGAAGGTAAATCTTTTTTTTTTTTTTTTTATCATCGTCAGTTTTCTGTGTGGCGTCATATCGTTATTGTGGTTCATGTTTGAGTCATTAAAGTCAGTGACTGCAGTAGGAGTGAGGACCACCCTGCTCTGTTTGCCACAGAGCACCCAACTCTGAGGCAAACCGCTCTGAAGCGCTAGTTCCCAACTGCATAGGGATCTAACAGTTGACCATATCACATGACAAGGGGTTAGGAGCTAGGATCAGGACATAGGAGCTATTATTTGAGGAATTCGGATGGACCCTGTGTCTTTGAGAAAGACACGCCACCATTTTGTCTGTGTGAATGTGGCTTATGAATGAGTGGTTGGTGGTGGTCAGAGGGGCCCATGGTTCAGATTGACAGCTTTACATTTATCAGTCTACTTCAGGGCAGCTGTGAAAGTACCTTGTCACCACCAAGTATGGAATAAATGAATAGACAACAGTGCAGCACTTTGAGAAGCTTGTCAAGCTTGTAAAGTGCAATACAAACATTATTATTATTACCGTATAGTAGTGGTAAGTTTAAAAAAAACATGGTTCAAGGGCACAATTTCAGTTCATAATACAGTAGAAATTAAGAAAAGCAGATGAGGTATAGCCAGTAATCGTAACAGTGGTTCTGGGGTCTTAGGGTATTTTTTATTCTATTTGTGCATTTGTTGGAGACAAGAGTTTAAAAGTACAAAGTTTATTTGAAATGTTCTGCATATTTTATTTAGTTTAGTTTATTAGTTTATTTGAGCGGTTACAATTTTGCTCAAAAGGAGTGGGCTGAAGCAAAAGCTTATAAGCGCCCACCCCCGACATTTGACTGGTCTAGCCCTGAACAAACTGAAAAATAACACATTTATAAATCTCTGCTTGGCTCTTCCCCTGTTATTCTGTCTTCCTATCAAAGTTTCAGATTTTTTTTTCTGTCATGACAGCGAGCTTTGCCAGAGGCGGAAGAACCAACTCCGGACATGTTACATACCGAGAAGACAAATTGTGCTGTGACAACTGGCCGCTAACATTTGATTTTGTATTCATCAATTCACATGTGCACAATTTTCCTTTCATTGCTTTCTTTTTACCCATTCAAGAGCGCTCTTGTTTTTGTTTTGCCCGTCTGTACCTGAATGTTCCCATAGTGCTTTGTGTGCACGTCTCGTCTGGCTAGCTGCAGTATCCATGGAAGCAGAAGAGAAAGGCTGCAGAAGTCAGAACAACCCCATGTGCTCCAGCCACTGATCTCCCTGACCCGGCTGTTGACGTGCCCGGTTTGCGAATGCTACCTTGCCGCCTTTGTAGCCTCTTTATTGGCATGTGTAATTGGCGAGAAAAGGGACAGATGGGTGTGAAGATTGCCTCCTCGGCGTACTTCAGTTAACCCTTGGTCCGGACACACGTAAGCAGATCTCATGCACTATTAATGCGCTCCTCTCTTAATTACCCTCTCTAACAGAGCATTGGCATGACAATTAAGGCGAGCAGCACATGACTCTGGGAATCTACAACACCCAGGCGGAGAGCGGAGCGTTCCCAAAGGAAGATGACTGAGCAGCATGGTCCTGAGTGGAGGAGGGAGCAGGAATGTGTTTTAGCACTTGACTAAAACACATCACAGCTTTTGTTAAATAGTTTTAAGAATCATAAATGCCCACTTGATTTATTGTGGCCAATTCATTTATTTTACTCATTTTTCATTGGTGCCCAGGCCAATTGGTCAGCAGGCAACCATAATGGGTTATCAGCAAAACAAGCACACAACAGTTCACTGAGCAGACGTGTGGTAGTTGTATTTGTATTTGTAGTGATGCAGAAGTAGAGTATGTGATACAAGCAGTAATTATGGATAATATGGTTGTAAATTGTGTTTATTTATTGGTTGTGGTAGTTATGAATAACTCTCTATAGCTTTCATCGTGTCAAAGTGTCACCAGGATAAGAACCCAAAAGCCGACTGAGACCAAAACAGCTTAAAGATTTTAGTTCAAGCAGGTCACCAGAGCTGGACCGAGAACCATAAGTGAGTTGCAGGCTGAGGAGTCTGTCCTGAGGAGTTCAGCTGAGTCTCTGGCAGAAGTGACTGAGCCACAAGGGCTGGAAGTAAAATCAGAAAATCTAAATGAGCACTTGAGGAAAAAACACAGTCTAAAGAAAAACAATTGACTAGAGTCTTTGTTCACTGTGCTGGATGACTGACGATCTAGAGAAGTGTTGGGAAAAACAGTCTTGGATACTGCCGGTTTGATTGGTATGTGACAGGTTGTAGCTAGGGCAGGGCGATATGGACCAATATACAGTGCCTTGCGAAAATACTAATACACCTTGAACTTTTGCACATTTTGTCATGTTTACAACCCTAAACGTAAAGATTTTATTTTGAATTTTTTACTGAAAGTTCACACACAAGTAACAGACAACTGTGAAGTGAAAGCAAAATGATACATGATTCTGTTATTAAAAAAAAAAATAGAAAAGTTAAAAGTGGGGCGTGCATAAGTATTCAAACAGCATGACTTAATACTGTGTGGAACCCCCTTTGCTGCAATAACAGCAGCAAGTCTTCTAGGGTATGACTACAAGGTTTGCACATCTAGAGACTGACATTTTAGCCCATTCCTCTTTACAAAACAACTCAAGCTCTGTCAAATTAGAAGGAGAGCGTTTGTGAACAGCAGTTTTCAGGTCTTTCCACAGATTTTCAATAGGATTTAGGTCAGGACTTTGACTGGGCCATTCTAACACATTAATATGTTTGTTTTTAAACCATTCCATTGTAGATTTAGCTTTGTGTTTGGGGTCATTGTCCTGCTGGAAGGTGAATCTCCGCCCCAGCCTCAATTCTCTTGCTGACTCCAGCAGGTTTTCCTCCAAAATGTCTCTGTATTTGGCTCCATCCATCTTCCCAACTATTATTACAATCTTCCCAGTCCCCGCTGAGGAAAAGCAGCCCCATAGCATGATGCTCCCCCACCATATTTGACACTGGGGATGGTGCACTCAGGACGATGAGCAGTGTTAGGTTTGCTCCATACATAACGTTTTGCATTTGGGCCAAAAAGTTAAATTTTTGTCTCATCTGACCAAAGCACCTTCTTCCACATGGTAGCTGTGTCCTATGACTTCTAGCAAACTTCAAACAGGATTTCTTATGGCCTCCTTTCAATAATGGCTTTCTTCTTGCCACTCGTCCATGAAGGCCAGGTTTGTGTAGAGTACGACTTATAGTTGTCCCATGTACAGATTCCCCCAGCTCAGCGGCAGTACGTCGCAGCTTCTCCAGAGTTATCTTGGGTAGCTTGGTTACATTTCTGACCAGTGCTCTCCTTGTTCGGTCTGTTAGTTTAGGTGGACGCCTGTGTCTTGGTAAGTTCGCAGTGGTGCTATACTCTTTCCATTTCCGAATGATGGATTGAACAGTGCTCCGTGAGATGTTCAAATCTTGGGAAATCTTTGTATAACTTAACGCTGCTTTAAACTTCTCCACAGCTTTATCCCTGACCTCTCTGGTGTGCTCCTTGGCCTTCATGACGTTGTTTAGTGACTGTGGGGAAGCTGGCCAAAGTGGTCAAGTAGGAGGCAGACTCATGAATTCCCATAGTAGCCGAAAAATTTATTTCACCGTGGTAAATGTGGCAAAAATCAAACTTTACAGATTTACAAAATAACTATCAAAAAAATGCTTAACAGAATCAAACAAACAGCACTTAACTGAACTCAGGAAACATACCACATGTACCCAGCTACATGGTTCTCTCCAGACTGATTGCAAAACCCTTTTTAAAACACTCCCCAGCAGGAAGACCCTCCCCCGGATCAGTCCATCTCTAGAGGTAAGTATCAGGTACCACTCACAAGTAGGTTTTTCTTACAAACACTTTCCCCTCAGGTTACTTCAACCCTCCAAATATATTCAAACTTAGCACTAAGTAAACACAAAAATACACAAAATACAAATACTTAATACAAAAACTTTAAACCAGTTCCCCCTTGCACATGGGTTGGTCCATGGGCAGACCCAAGTTTTTAAATATGGCTGCCTGCAAGGACACGCCTCTTTCTGGACCAGGTGGTAAGTATTACTTTGATTGTATTGCAATCAACTAAACCTTTTAAACAAAATGAAGCATTTAAAATATATACTGTGTGATGCTTTAACTGAAATGTAAACAAATAAACAAAACTAACCCGGGATAGTTATGTTTAACTGTTACATTTGGATATTGTGAAAATTATGACTGAAACAATGAATACATAAACTTGTAAGTGTAAAATAACAGGATCATGTATCATTTTGCTTTCACTTCACAGTTGTCTGTTACTTGTGTGTGAACTTTCAGTAAAAAATTCAAAATAAAATCTTTACGTTTAGGGTTGTAAACATGACAAAATGTGCAAAAGTTCAAGGTGTATTAGTACTTTCGCAAGGCACTGTATTTAGGTTAAATATCGATATACAATATATCCCAATGTTTTTCTGTGTTAAGTCAAAGTTAAAGCCAAATACGAGTAGTTTTATTGAAAACTCACTATAAAATGTAAACATAAACACTGTATAACAAAGCTCCGTAAGGTGCACATTTAAATAAAAATAATAGCTTAAATAAAAATATAAAATAAAACAGGTCAATCTTTTGACCAGCATTTACTGTATATATAAAGAGATAACAAAATAAAGTGTTCAGTTTAAGATAAACTTTTTTAAACATCAGCTTGAGATTACTTGTTTCTTTGTGTTAGGACCTCTGACCAGTCTCAACCAGTTGCACAAGAAAATGACTATCAACTCAATAAACATGTTCTTTCATCTACCCTCGCTCTCTCTCTTTAATGGACAGCAAAATATCTATATAATGTAAAAGCTAATTCGTGTCCATTCTTGTCTTGGTCTCCCCAGCCATTAATGTATGCACGTCCCCTTCCTTCAACTGTCGTCTTGTTTTGCCCTGTTTAACAGAGTCGTTAGCTCTGTTGGTTTTGTATGTTTTTTTTGTACAATAAAACTCAATAAAAAAAAACATGTTCTTTTTAACTTTCATAAACAGCCTGCAATGTGCTTATGGCACTCCATACATATAGTGTGGTTTTGTTGCTCATCTGATCATGTCTCCGCCGCACGCTCCGCAGACATTGTTGGTTTCTCCATGTTTGTTGAAGAGTGCCGGAGTGTCTGTTCCTGTGGGACCGGGGCGCGGGCAACAGTGCAGAGAGCTCCCAGCAGCGGCTTGCCTGAAGCAAATATAACAGCGCAAATTTGAACTATATATATATATACGTCTAATCCCATATGTCATTTAAAAATATATCGATATATCTTAAATATCGATATATTGCCCAGCCCTAGTTGTAGCTGGTGCAGATCAGTGGCTCCTCCCAAGGGAATAAACAGGCAAGAGGAACGGGGAGAGCACAGGAGGACCATGACATATCGGGGTCGCCCCATTTGTCCGACGTCTCATTAGTCCAAAAATGTCCCATTGAGTAGGGATTGAAAAATAAAATTAGGTTTAGGCAAGAGTCCACTGACCTTAAGGTTAGGGCCAGTGGTTGTATATGGCTCTCTAATCCACAACACAACTAGGTTAGAGAGATTTCAGACTAATGGCACCTCTGTTCAATGGTACATTTTCGGACTAATGAGACGTCGGACTGATGACATGGCACCAACACATCATGGTTTTATGTACCAGCGTTGTGGGTGAAGTGTTGTCTGCTTTTGGGCACAACACTTATCAGCTGGAGAGCACTTCAGCGGAAAAAACTACTTTCAGTTGGTAGGACATCCTGTGCACTGCTTTCCAAATGACGTAACAATAATGGTAGTTTCAGTACTTCAGTTTATAAGAAAAACAGACTTTTACTTGCCTGTCACAGTGTGTATCAGTAGGAGTTGGTCTTAGTGGAAGTAATCATAGCATAGGTAGCCCTCTTTCTGGGAGGAGAACAGTAAAACAAATAAAAAACATCCAATGCAAATTTATGGGACAGTGGATTCAGTTATCCTTCAGATGTGCACTTTGTCAGTGATGTTACAGATTTGGGTGAGCCTGCAGATAGATCCAATGCTTGTTTTAATGAGGCAGAAACAGAGTGTACACTACGCCACATGAAATCCCTAATCAAACAGCTAATTTTATTAAGGTCGCCTCAGGAATATCACAATCAGCATCGGACCAAAAGTAATTACTGCACATTGACTGTAGATGGAAGATCCACTTGGCTAATACTTGCTGTCAAAATTACATTTCCACTCCACAAAGGGAACTCCATAACCAGTAAGTCTATCATAGAGCACAGTGTTATTCAAATGTACCTGTACCAGTAGTTGTAGCTTTATTAATGCTTCATGATTGCGGGGCATCAAGACACTTCACCTTACCTGTACACGTTAATTAGGTCATGGGTGCAGATTGGCAGCCAACTCTCCATTAGTCAGCCCCAGACCCATGGGTCCAGTGAAGTCCATTGTAAAACCTTGGATAGATACACTATTATCTCCAACCTGTGTGTTCACCCAGTCTTATCATTTGACAAAACAGCTGAAGAAACCTCTGAAGAGACTGAAAGAATTCACAAACATAGTACTGTACAGTAAAAAGCCTTATCACCAATGATGGACAAATGTTGACTCTGTGGTACGAGGCCCCATTAAGCACTCTTTTCCATAACAACTGTTATGGAAAAAGGTGTACAAACCAGTATTACAGCCCTCCAAATGCACACATACTGTAGACACTCAATCTGTCATCTGCTCATGCTTGATGACATACAGAGCAGATCTGCTGTTTACGGACTGTCAGTGACGACAAGAAGGAAACACTCAAAGATAAACAATCACATTGCTACAAATCAAATCCGACATCTTGGAGTGAGAAATCTGTAAATGCAATTACCATTCCCATCCTTTGCAGCTTACAGTATGAAGTGGATTATGTTCATGTGCATTTTGTGTCGACTAATGAGGCGATTGCTGCAGGCAGGCAGTAAAACCCACTCTACTTTCTTTTTCAATGAACTGCACCATCTCTCGGCTGTAATAGTGTTTTTTTAAGCAAGTGAGACAGACATGGATGAGTGAGTGTAAATGGAGTGGGATGTGACACCAGTGTTCATTATATGTTTTCGTGCATTCAGTCTAGATTTTTGAGGGAGAAACTTGATGTCTTGTGCAGTTCAGTGACAAGCCAAAAGGAGAGTTCCACTTCTGAATGAAGATGAACAGATATTAGCACAAACTATACGGAGTGTGGCGTATTGTACAATGTTAAAGAAGTTCTATCCTTGTGAGTGGAGGGAACATGCTTGGTGGTATTGATGCACATCCATTTTTTTTTACACAATCAAATCTGCTTAAACTAACATCTTTGCTCTTGGCTTAAACTTTGTTTAGTTTATTAGTTTATTTGAGCGTTAAACATTATGCTCAAAAGGACCACTCCTTTTGAGCATAATGCGCTTAAAAGCGCCCACCCCCAAAACCAATACAACATTTACATAAAGACATTACATGACAGAAACTCATGTACTGTATACATTCCCCAAGAAGGAGTAATACTGATTACGAAACAACAATGATAATGCTACATAAGGAACCGTGTCAGTAGGCCTGCCACAATAAACATTTTTGAGGACGATATATATATATATATATAGTATATGTATTGAACTTCTGACATTCAATATTAACACCGTATATCAAACAAATTGCAAACTAGAAGGGTCGACATATTCTAGGACACTGTATCCATCTGTGCTCAACCTTTTAACATAACTTACACTCTCACCAGGTTCTGTGTTTGAACTAGGCCTGTCACAACCTTTTTTTTTTTAAATTTTTTTCTTCAAATAGTCAATATACAGTATCATCTTTCAAATATTTCCTGACAAATAAAATCTGGTTAGAAGAAAATGTATATTAAATGTATGGATTCAGATAATACTGTATTACTGCAAAAGTAGAGTAGCCACATGTTTTGTTTTTTTCCTTTTCTTTTAAAATATAACCTCCTGTACACACTGCTGTCAGAGTGAAGCAGCTTTTTTTGGGAAACTTGTTGACTGTTTGTCAAATCGCTGCAACATTTCTCTGGCATTTGAACAGTAACATGTAGACCTAAGCACTGAGTAATGTTCTCAGGACTATCGCGCTTGTATTTGGATAGTGGCTACGGCGGTCGGGTTCCTCTCACTAACAGTAGCGCTGATTAGCTTTGATACACTGACTGGGCGGTGGTTTCGTTTCGTTCTCACGTTGGACAAACCTGCAGTCGCATTAATGTTGTTATTCTCTCCGTGATGCTTCTTTTTGGCTGGAATTCCAAGTGTTTTCAGACGAGTCCCTCTTGCTCCGCAATAAAGTTCACAGAAAGTGTCAGAATCAGCAGCTACGTAGTAGCACGGCACTTTGTTTACACCCCGCCTCTTTCCAAAAGCAGCGCTGATCTATAAATGATCTGGATACATGCAAGGATACGGCTGATGTGCTTCAGTGCTGTCTTTACGCACAGGGAGACGGGTTGGATGGACGGACGCTCCGCTCACTCAGTGCTGTGATAGCGTTCATGTTTCTGTATTTATTTTAAGCACACGCAGCACGTGTATTTATCAAGCCTAAAAATGTTATTGTCCTTCATTTTACTTATCGAGCGATAACTCGATATAGTAATTATCGTGGCAGGCCTATGTGTCAGTTGCATGCATGACCTCTGCAGCATGCACACCCGTTTATAAAATAACTTTATGCTATTGCAATCACATTATCATTTATACAATTAGCAGCAGCATATTTTGATTTGCATCAATGTCAAAAGAGAACCAGTTATACTTCAAAGCGGCTTTTTTAACACAGACCAAATTACAAAGCATTGTTTGAAATGTTCATATAGAAAACAGAAACGAAGCACAACGACAACCACGGTCTCGTTTCATGTACTATGTTTAGTACAAAGCAAATAACAAAAGGCAAACCTTAATATAAAATATTTCAGCATGTTACCAATGCCAAACCTTGGTCAGATTACCGGAAGTCACTATGTTTATGTTATAAAGGCACGTTACTATGCAGTACATATTATACTTCGTGATCTTGCTACTTCCAAGTTGTCATTACCATCCTCAGTATAATATTAATTTGTGTACAATTTTCCTCTTTTTGTCTTCTTCTCATGTATAATGTATTATGTAAGCCCTAGTGTAATGCATTATAAAGCCAGGGTGTAGAGCTGAAGAGGGCAGTAGCGCCCCATCCACAAACCCCCACCCAGCTGTCCTAACAGCTGATTTTGTAGATGAAGTTTCTATGCTGTGTGGTGCATTTAAAGACAAGGTTTATGATCCTGTTTGGAGGGTCCCTCTCAACAGATTCATAGCCTTTTTTAATGTGCAATCTTAAAGGAGCTATTCCTGATTTTACTTCTAGAAGTGGAAAGAAATTTGTTTTGTCCTTCTTTGTAAACTCATGTTTGTGGGGAAAACCGTGTGCATCAAATTATAAAACATTTGTAAACATTTGAAAGTGACCCTGCAAGTTTTAGATACAAATTAGTACAAATAATAATAATCAGGACCTTCAACATTTGGAATTGACCACTAAATTATTTTGGTCCAGATTTACATTTCTAACCTCTGCCATTTGTGTTTCTTTCATTAAGTAAAGAAACTATGCTATTGTTTCACCATGAGCCACTTTCTCAAGAGACACTTCAAACACATTTTGTTAGTGATGACACTTACACATGAAAGTGTGTCAGAGACAGCAACACATTTAACCAGAACATAACAAGAATAAATGGAGACATGCCAAATTATATATATATAGATCCTCCAGCTAGGTGTTTCTGACCACCAGCCTGGCTCTATATCATGGAGATGGGTCCCCGAGCGCCGGCCCACGCTGGCAGCTCCCTGCTCCTACAGGTCGCCCCAGCGGCATTGAGGATGCGTCAAATGCAGAGATTGAATTTCCCTAAGGGGATTAATAAAGTATACCTTAACCTTAACCTTATATGACGTTATAACATTGTTGCCATATCAAAAACATAACGGGAGTAGTATTTCATTCACATGGTTTTGAGTTCACTTTAGCAGGTTTCTTCCAGTGCAAAAGCGCTCAGATCTGTACTTTCTGGGATATACTGTGTCATTGCTAAAACAAAACAAAAAAACTGTCCTCCGCATTTTTAAAGCTCATAAACCAACATCAGATCAATTCTGAGAAGTTGTGCACATGTGTTCATCATGACGCCCTGAAGCTGCTAACCACGCTGAGTTTGTTTTCACTGTGCACTGTCCACTTCCGCCTGCAGAAGGAGCTTCATGCAGAATCCTGACCATTCCTGACACTTGTGTTTCAGTGTCACTGCCCTATCATCACAGAGACGTTTTTTTCAAATTATAAAACATAAAATATCAGTGCTGAGCTACCCAAAAGAATATTTTAAGCCTCAATTACACATTATCTGTCCACTTTAAAGCAGAACTAAGTAACTCATGCCTCTAGAGGCCATAAGCGCTACTGCAGGTGTCGTAGCATGTTGCATTTTTCTTATTCGTTAATTGTCTGTGAGAGTAAATTCTATACTGACAGAAAAGACAAAGGGAGAGAGGGATATTGTACATTTATGTCACTAAAACTTTGCTGTAAATACTGCTAAAATGGCACTAGCCCGCAGTTAGCTTTGCCCATTAGCCTGTTAGCTTCTTCTTCATGAATCCATTAGTGTGTATTGCGCCTCAGATCTGGTAGGGAAAGTTGCAAGTGTGGTTTTCTGGTCAGAGACACCGGGGGAGATGAAAGACCCCCCAATCATCCCATTAACACTTGTATTACCCACAGAGGGACTACGAAAAGGATTTATTAAGTTAAACAAGTTACTTAGTACTGCTTTAACTACAAAAAATTACTCCAAATAAATACCGGTAAATCTAAGTGCACATTAATGTGGGCATTTTCAAGGTATTTAAAAGTGAGGATGAAGATGCTCTATTGTTCAAACAAAAGGCTATGATTTCAAGAAGATTTCTACTCATAAAAGTTGGACAAATCTAATATCACGTCATCCTCCCTAGCCGTTTCCTGGCTCAGTTTCTGCCACAAATACACAATAATTAATTGTGACTTTGCTCATTCCCCATTTCTCCTTATTCCACTTTGAGAAAACTAATTGAATATCCCTGCTTGGTTGCTTTTGGCATAACTTTGCATTTTTGTGCGTCTCCACAATAGCCCATCATTATGCCAGAAGGGTTCTTTATTTGTCTCTTTCCTGGCATTTCTGCAGCTTGTTTGTAAGTGTCACCAATTTGTTCTTGCATTTCGTTTCTGTGGACGCTGTATCAAGATAGATTGGCTTGATGGTCGGATTTTGGCTGGGTAATTGTTATTTTTGGAGGCGTGCCTTTACTTATAATGTAGTTTGAAATCTCTGATTGTTGTCTCTTTAGTCTTGCCTTCTGCCGGGCTTCACTGTCTTTTAGCATGCCTTTCTGCTGATTCTTTTTGGGGCCTCACCTGAAGCCATTTTGAACTCTGAAAATAGTGCTGCACCTAGCTGGCTGGCTCCCTTTGAAACACATTGTACTGACAGAGAGAAAGAGAGAGAGCGAGAGAGGGGAAAAAAATGCAGTGGGCATGAGGAATGAAAATTCTGCTTTCATGTTGATGCTTCAGAAGCGTGATGATAATTTTCAGCCTGAAGTAAACTGGAGTTCGATTGAGGAGGAGGGAAGAGCGCGCCCGGATAAGCTAGGGGTTTGCGATGGAGTGCCAGATTAGGTTTGCAGGCCATGAAGCAATCAAGAAGCTTAAAGATGTTGAAACAAGCACACCACCTGACCTCTGATGAATTTATCATAAGCCCTGCCAAACTCTTTGATGCCACTGATGTGCACACCATGATAACCCTCCACCTAACCCACACGGAGATTTCTTACTTCTAATGAAAGAATTACCGCTAATGATAATTAAATCATATCCTCAAGAGTAAAAATGTTCCCCTTTTTCAATATTTTCTAAATGCTTGAATTCATAAAAAGAACATGACTATTGTGCCTAACACTCAACAAGGACTTAAGTGGATCAAAATGTTTTAAGAAATACGGTTGAGTCAAGCCCTTGTAAAAGTCAAAATTCTGTTTTCAAATGTTTTCATTTGTTTGAAAAGATATTTGTTGAAGAAGTGATTCCAATTAAAAAGTGTGTTGTCTAAACTTCAGTGTCTTGAACTTTGATGACAGATGCCATAGATTTCAAAGATAATTGATGGCAAGATTTAGTAAATGTCTTCACTATCTATAAAAACTTGATTTATCTTTTAAACAGCGAAAATTGTTTAACATCAGCAACAGTTACAGACGTATACTAAGTGTGGCAGAGGTTTCTTGGTAAAAGATTGAACCAATAAACAATTTTACCCAGTGAAAAGTACTGCTACACCATCATGAAAAGGTGGCATGGTGCGGTGGCACAATGGTTAGAGCCTTGCAGCAAGAAGATCCTGGATTCTTTTCCTGGACCAGCTGAGGCCTTTCTTTGTGAAGTTTGCATTCTCCTCGTATCTGTCTAAGTTTCCTGCAGGTGCTTCGATTTCCCCCACCAACAATAGGGCTTTTACAGCCTGGCATAAAAGGACAAAAGAGAGGGCGACATCTCCAATAAAGGTTGGTTAGCGTTTATTATAAAACGTTGAAAATAAATATGGAAATGGGCAAAGCTGATGGCTGAACTGACAGGCTGCAGCCGCATGAGCAGATCGAGTAGAGCTAGAGAAGATAAGGAGGACGTTCACTACACCCCTTATGTGGGCGGCCCATGCCATATGCAATGAACAAAACTTTTCTGGTTAGATAACAGTAAAAAAACAAAAACATATTATTGCAAAAGTTTAATTTATGTATTGCAGATACTGACTTTGTCAGCTCAATCAAATTTTCATACTGTACGTTTTTTTGCACTTCTAAAAGTGTAGATTTAGCAGAGTGCCATACCTCAGTATCAGCCCACACTGACTGGAGGTGGTGTGAATTGGAAAATCCCACTGAAATACCTGCTTGAAGCTTTGCACCTACCTAACAGTAGAGGATAGTGTGGTTGGATGTGCGGAAAAGGTTTTGTTTCTGCTCTTGAGTGCACGTCAGGAGTGAGCTATAGCTGTGATAGCTCTCTCCCAGAGGAGGAAAGAATCTGTACTTGAGTAATTGGATTGTGCAGGGCAATACTATTAAGAGCAAGTGGCTTTCATGAAGGAATAAAACATACAGCCATCCACCAAAAATTCAACTTGTAGAATTTTGTGAGTCATTACGGCCACCACATTATGCTAATTTACCATGATGTTCCTAATGTTGGCTGCTGCATTATTTGTGATGCAAGGGAACAAATAAATTGCTGTTGTTCTGGTCTCAATTTTTTAATAGCGCTTTTCCACCTACATTAAGCGCTCAAGCTGCTTTTCATCAGGAAACCACTCATTCACAATCTCATTCAGACACTGGAGGCAATGGTGGCTTGTTGCCAATTGATCCCGATATAATGGTTAAGTCTGTTTTTTCCTTTCAAAATTTTTTCATTTAAATTATTTATACTAAATATTGCTAGCAATCTTGGCAAGACAACACACCTCTTGTTTGTTTTACTGCTTCTTTATAGGTCACTTCTTGTCCTCTCCTCCCAGAGTGAAGGCAAGGCACAGCACAGCGATCTCGGGGTCCGTTGCCTGCGGGGCCTGAGGGGTTTTGCGGAGAGAGTCTAGGCACGTATTAGCCGCTGCAGTGTTGCCTGACCCAGACTGGTCCATTGCTACATCACTGTCTCCTCAAAGGCCCCATCTCCCCAACATCATCAGTGCTGGCAGCTTGACAGGCAGGTAGTAGTCATGCAAACACCACTGTCCTATTAGATCATGTAGATGACGCCAAGAGAGATGCGTCGCCTATAATTCCCACAATTGGACTTCAATGAGTGCCTTTTTATGTGCAAATTTTCTCAATGCATTGGAAATTTAGTTCCATGTGGAAATCTCTGTCGCCTTTTGTTTTTCTGACAGTCCCACTTGAATTTGTTCTCCTTTTTTCTCCCTTTCTACATGACAATGGTTTTGTATTGAGATCGTAATGTGTCTACTTGCACTAAGGAAACTGATATTCAGCTCATGCGTCAGAGTGAATAATTATCGTTTGTTTATCAGTAGTCCAAAACAATCTGGGATATTTGTGGCAGTATCTAGTGGCTGGTGTTATTTCTATGATTGAAAATGAATTGTACTTTGGACAGAGTCTGCAATGTGTGTTGTGCACTGCTAGCTATAGAAATACAGTAGCCACAACGTAGAAAGTAAACAACACATTCAAAGACTGTATTGCTATGTGCAATCTGACATAGACTTTTTCACACCAAGCACTGCCTCTTAAAATATTTGACTGAAGATCAAATTTGTACTAAACTGGGCCAAAACATTACCTCAGTTTGACTAAATTATGTCTATGTGTGTAAAACATGTCCAAACCAGAAAAAAGACATAAAGCTAATTAAAATTAATAAAATCTTAAGTTGGTGACCCTGAGTACGACCTGACGAAGCTCAAGTACCACTAGTGTTACAGGTACCTAGCCTGGGAACCAGCCGCTGATGTGGTGTTTTTGGTCATTTAGCGCGGATTAGAGACACGCTTTTTCTCGTGTGCCATTCATAGATTGGTATTGAGGGACTTCCGCATCCCGCGAGTGACACTGCTCGTGAACAACACGTGACCGCAAATAAACAAATCTGATTGCGCAGGCTCGTTCTGATTTTTCTGGTCCCCCTATGTACAGCGGGAGGAAAAAGTAAGTACACCGTTTGGAATTTCTCACATTTCTGCATAAATTGTTCATAAAATGTGGTCTGATCTTTATTAAAATCACAAGAATAATTTAACAGTGTGTGCTTGAACTAATACCAACCAAACATTTACAGTTGATCATATTTTATTGGCCATAATATGTTAACATTCACAGGAGAGCGTGGAATAAGTAAGTACACCGCCTGAATCTCGTTTAACTGTAGCAGTTTTGTAAAGAGGAATGGTCCAAGATTCATCCTGATCATTGTGAGCGTCTTATCTGCAACTACAGAAAAGCAGTTATTGCTGCAAAAGAAGGATCAGCCAGCTATTTAATACACGGGTTCACTTATTATTCCGGCAAATTCGCCTGCAGAAAAACCTGAAACATTTACAACATGCATGGAATAAGTAAGTGATCCCTTGTTTTTAATAGCTGGCTGATCCTTATGCAGCAGTAACTGCTTTCCTGTAGTTGCAGATTAGACATTCACAACGATCAGGATGAATCTTGGACCATTCCTCTTTACACACTGCTGCAGTTCAGTGAGATTCAGGCGGTGTACTTACTTATTTCAAGCTCTCCTGTGAACGTTTACATATTATTGCCAATAAAAATATGATAAAATGTCAAATGTTTGGGTGGTATTAGTTCAAGCAGACACTGTTTAATAATTACTTTGATTTAAATAAAGATCAGACCGCATTTTATGACAAATTTAGGCAGAAATGTAAGAAATTCCACACGGTGTACTTTTTCCTCCCACTGTATAAAAAATATAGAGTGGAATCATTCTGGTCTCACCAGGCTAACAGGTACCAGTCTAACGTAAAAATATAGAAATACTGTATATAAAAATATCTACACATAAAAGTCATCTCCCCTGTTGATGACGTCATGCCCTTAGTTCTCTATGAGCCTCCTCTTCACTCTTACGCTGTCTCCCGCTCTGTGCTCTGCTTTTCCTCACTCCTAATTATAAAAACGTCCCTTGTAGGTTTCCGTTACAGAGCACAATGTTTACAATGAGCGGTTCAGCCACGGGTTTCTGGGTCAGGCAAAGAGGCTTGAGATTTCAATTGCAAAATGTTGTTTGTCTAGCATATGTTATTTACACGGAGCGATCCCTGCAAGCTTAATTTCATAATACCTTACAGTTGTGCTTTTTTCTTTCTTTTTTTTTACATAAAGGAAAATAAGCAAATCCCACTTTGAACTGTTACCTAGCAACAGCTGCTCTAAGTGAGTGAAGACGGAGAGTTGTTGGAAGGGCTGACACTGGGTTGGACAAATTGAAGAATGGTACTGGAGACTGGTAACACAAATACAATACAGAGAGGCTCATTATTTGAAAAAAAAAACCAGACATCCTGAAGAGTTTGAATGTGAGATGGAAACACGTGTTTGTGTTAGAGGCCTAATAAATAATTAAAGCCGCAGTCCCCCCCTTGCGACCGCTCCTGCTCGCTCTCGCCCGAACCTGCTCTCGCCTCGGCCTCACTCCCAACATAGTTTCTTGCGCCAGTTAACTCCAGCCCACTCTCGCCTGAGGCTTCGTCACACCCCGGTCTCAATCTTGCCCCAGGTAGCTCCGGTGCCGGCCCACTCTTGCGTCAGCCTCAAGGGCCCGGCCTCACGCTCGCCTCAGCTGTGCTTTTCACTCGTTCTATAGTTGAAATACTTTCTAAGACCAGTGAACTGCAATACTCGGGAGAAGCCACCAGGCAAAACAGCATCTGGATAGATGTGCCACATTCCATGGAAGTTCTTTCCACGTACTTCTATTTGTAGGCACTGAACCCGTGAGTGCTGCATGTTGGAGCACCCACTCAAATCTTTGGGCGCCGCTACTCAGTGTTCAGCAAATACACGAGCAGGGGGCCTAATATACATGTACGTGTACTTCGCACCACCCATTTAGCTACATAGGTAGAGTGTCGGGCTCCCAACCATGAGGTTGCAGGTTCTATCCCGACCTCAGGTGTAGTCGGGAAGTGGGACAACTTTTTTAGCTTCAAGCTAATCCATAATTTTGAAAATTGAAACTGTTTTGTCCCCGTTTTTAATAAGGGTGGGACCATAGGCACCGATTCATGTTCTTCTCAATAGGTGCAGAGTCAAAAAAAAGAAAAAGAAAAAAAAAGAGTCAAGGTTTGAATTGATCCGGCAGTCTCATGACAGGAAACAGCCAATCTGAACTGAAGCTGAATTTGGAACAAACAATGTCCAAATTAAAGCTCCTTTCTGTGACAGAGGGGTAGTATAAATACTGTACATACAGGTCTAAAACTGTTGCTTTTGTGAATAAAGTGGGAAATTGGGGGAATTTCAGGAGAAACTCTAACAGAGACCAACATGCTGCCAGAGTAAGAACTCTGGCTATTTTCACAGAGGATGGGCGGGCCACTTAACAGTTCACTTAATTGTCCTTATGTCCCCTTTCACTGTGCCAAAGGGTTTGAGCCTATGTCGAAAAACGCGCGTTTTCATTTGAATGGGGTCAACTTTGAGGGGACGCTGTCGAGCCATTTTGTTTTGGGTGTGGCCAATTCATCCATTTCCATACATTTTCACACCACCCGAATGTCTCCGCCAAATTTGGTGAGTTTTAGGCGACATTTAGCGGGTCAAAAATGCGATCGTTGACGGAGAAACATTTTAGAAAACCAAAAACAATAGTCGCTTTTCGGGGACTGCGTCCGGCTCGGGCCTAATTATAGAAAGAATAAAGCGAGATAGAGGCATGTTGTAATGGACTTTTTTGATCAGTATGGCATGGAGAATCAGAATATATTTTTTGTTTTCACTTTTGTTCAAACGGTGTTGCCCAGACTCGAGTTTGTCTCCAGCCTCACAATTCACACTGGCTTTATCCCTGTTTTAGGGTGTGCTATAGCATGGACCATCTCTATTGTCATGAGAGTGGATTCATTTTCATCCAGTTCATAAGTGATTCAATTTCCAACTCAATCTGACAAGGTACGTGAGAATTATAAAGGATATTATGTAGTCTCTGGGACATTTAGCCTTGCCACGTCCACATCTTAGAAAATATCATACACATGTAATATATGTTTGTGTTTGTTTTAATGTGTAGAGTATACCTGCAATGTTTCATATAAATCGTCCAAACTAAAATTTTCAAGGTATAGAAAAGGTGGCGCTATACTGTGGTGAAGTTGGTCTAAAAATGAGTTCACCTTGCATGCACATTGAAATATTGAGCTCACACTCGTGTCACTAATGGGGTGGTGCATTAGTGACACGAGTGTGAGCTCAATATTTCAATGCATGTTCAATTTATCACAACGATAATGTGCCATTTTTGAGACATTTCCCTTGGCCATGCCCACATCTTACAAAACATGACATGACTGTAATGTATTTTTTGTTTGAGTACGTGTTTAGAACATACTGGCAATGTTGTATTAAAAAAAATCCAAACTACTGTTTTCAAGGCATAGCGAGGGGGCGCTATCCTGGGAGCAGGCTATATGTTAATGGCTGCGTTCTGTTCAGTTTCGGGTGGTGCATTAGTGACTTGAATATGAGCTCTGTCGGCTTATTCCTGTGAGCGTGAGCTGTCTTCGAAAATACACAAAATCTATGCGTTCTTCGCCGCGGCGTTATGAGGAGACGGTGTAACAGTTTTACAAACCGTGGCCAATTCTTGAATTTCAATATGTCTAGACGCACTGTGGCAAATATGATTTTATTCCGATAAAAAACCAGGGACTTGTTCATTAAATCATAAGATGAGTCCAGAGGGTTTCTGGATTTCAAGCCAAAATGGCCGACTTCCTGTGCATCGGGGCATGGCGCTCTAAATCAGTTTTTGGTTTGTCCTGATGTCTACTTTCACTGTACCGAACGGTTTTGGCCTACGTTCAAAAACGCGCATCCCGATTTGAATAAGGGTCAACTTTGAGGGGGCGCTGTCGAGCCATCTTGTTTTGGCCGTGGCCAATTCGTCTATTTCCATCAATTTTCACGCCACTCAAATGACTCCGCCAAATCCGGTGAGTTTTCGTCGACGTTTAGCGGGTCAAAAATGCGATTGTTGACGGAAAAGAGAAAAAAAAGAAGAAACTGTGGTGTCTCTGACCCAGCGGGGTTTGGGGGCGTGTCTTGCCTTTCTGGTTGTTTGGCCTGTTGTCCGGCCATTATTCGAGTAGCTGAGGAAGAATAAAGATCTCACTTGCAACTCGCATGTGTCCATGTCTTCCTTGCTACATTGTTGACCCCGAGTCGTGAGCATGACGGATCTGGGGAAGGACGTGTTTCTCTGACTGCCGCTGCCGCTGGTTTGGCCTCAGCCATGGGCTCGGTCTCAACCGCGGACTCGTCTTCACCGTCTCTCCCGCTCTCACGGCCGACTCTTTTTTCCGTCGCCTCCGCTGAGAAACTTCCAGAGTTTTGGCAGAGTGATCCAGCCTCATGGTTTCTGCACAGCGAGGCACTTTTCCATCTCCAGGGTGTGGATACGGATGACTCCAGGTACTACTTGGTGGTTTCTGCCCTGGATCAGCAGACTACACGCAGGGCTATGCTGTTGCTTCGTAGCCCTCCTCTGCATGGGAAATACTCCGCTCTCAAGCAGCTGCTGCTGCGGAGGTTCAGTCTGTCCTCGGCGGAGAGGGCAGATAAACTTCTCACCCTGCCTGGATTGGGGGACAGTACGGCCGTGGACCTAATGGACACTATGCTATCGCTCCTCGGTTCAGATGACGGCGGTTTCCTTTTCCCGCACATTTTCCTGCGGCAGCTCCCGCCGCAGGTACGAGCAGTTTTGGCTAACTCTCCTCGTCTCGCCGCTGGTGATAACCGAGGCCTCACGGAGGAAGCGGACCGGGTCCTGTTGGCTACCAGGCGTTTTGCGGTGCAGAGCACGACGCCAGTGCCACAGCAGACGTCGACGGAGGATTCAGCGGTGGTAGCTGCAGTCGGTGTGAGGACACGTCGTCGTGGGAGCTCCCTGTGTTTTTACCACCAGGCAAAGCGAATCGCTGTGTCCCGCCATGCACATTCGAGATGTCGGGACACGCAGTAGCCGCTGTGGGCGCTGGCAAACGAGGTGAGCTGCTCTTCATTAAAGACTCCCTGTCAGGACGTCGGTTTTTGGTGGACTCCGGTTCTCAGAAGAGTTTGGTCCATCCCATTGGTCCAGATGTGTTGGGCCGCGGCCGTGGCCCATTGCTGAGTGTTGCAAATGGTTCTCCCATTGGAACTTTCGGCACAAAATGGACAACTGTGTGTTTCCACGGGCGTGAGTACGAGTGGGACTTTGTAGTTGACTTTGTAGTTGCCTCTGTGACTGTTCCAATCATTGGTGCTGATTTTTTGTGTACTCATGGCTTGTTAGTTGATGTTGCAAACCGCAGGCTTATTGATGCTGTAACTTTTGCCACTTTTCCCTGTGAGGCTGGGGGAGCTGGGCCGGCACCGCATGCTACTTTTTTGGCGTCGGGCGATGTTTTTCAGTGTTTGTTAGCTGAATTTCCGTCCTTGACCACACCTGCTTTTTCCTCCGCGGTGGCTAAACACGGGGTGGAACATTTTATCCCGACTAGGGGCCCACCAGTTTTTGGGCGCTCGTGGCGCCTTGACACGACAAAATTAGCTATCGCTAAGGAGGAGTTCGCCACCATGGAGCGGTTGGGGATAGTGAGACGCTCTAACAGCCCGTGGGCTTCGCCCCTCCACATGGTGCCTAAGGCGGACGGCTCCTGGCGTCCCTGCGGTGACTTTCGCCGTTTAAACAACGTAACGACACCTGACCGTTATCCTATTCCACACATATAAGATTTTTCTGCGTGGTTGTCTGGCGCCTCGGTTTTTTCTAAGGTGGATCTGGTGCGCGGGTATCATCAGGTTCCGGTACATGCGGCTGATGTGCCTAAGACCGCGGTGATAACTCCATTCAGGCTTTTTGAGTTCCTCCGCATGCCATTTGGCCTCAAGGGGCGGCGCAGACTTTTCAGAGGTTGATGGACTCAGTTTTGCGCGGTCTCGATTTTGTCTATCTGGACGACATTTTAGTGGCCAGCTCGTCCGCTGAAGAGCACCACACGCACCTCAGGGAAGTTTTCCGGCGTTTAGACTCCCATGGCCTGATTGTCAACCCAGCCAAATGTCAGTTTGAGTTGCCGGTGATCGATTTTTAGGCCATCGCATTTCCGCACATGGCGCGATTCCCTTGCCTGCTAAGGTCCAGGCGCGGTGGCAGATTTTCCCCGTCCAGTTGTGGTCAAGGCGTTACAGGAGTTTTTGGGCATGGTGAACTTTTACAATAGGTTTATTCCTCGCGCTGCCCACCTCCTACAGCCGTTTTACGATGCTTTGCGTTCACGGAAGGCCACTGACTCTGTCGTCTGGACACCAGACCGGGTTGCTGCTTTTGGTGGAGCTAAGTCTGCGTTAGCTAGTGCAGCTCTCCTCGCTCACCCTGACCCTGATGCTCCCATCGTCCTGACGACCGACGCTTCCGACTTAGCTGTTGGGGCTGTTGTGGAGCAGTGGGTGGCAGCCTCGTTTTTTAGCCGCAAATTGCGGGACTGCGAGCGTAAGTACAGCGTTTTTGACCGGGAGTTGTTGGCACTGTTTTTGGCTACTCGGCATTTTCGTTTTTTGCATGACGTATGGCTAAAGTAACTGAACCCTGGTCAGCTCGACAGCAGTGCCACTTAGCGGCCATTTCGCAGGAAAGTCCAACTCGGTCGCGGATTGTCTCTCCCGCGTGCTCGTTTGCCCTGTGCTTCTAGGAACGGATTTTTCGGAAATGGCGGCCAAGCAGCCTGGTGACGCGGATACCCTGGCCCTTCGCGCCGTCGGTACAGGCCTTAAGCTTGAGGAGCATGTGCTGCAGGAAGGGGCCCGGCCCTCCTGTGTGACGTTTCCACGGGACGGCCCCGCCCTGTAGTTCCAGCAGGTTGGCGTCGCCGCATTTTTGACTCTGTGCACTCTCTCTCACACCCGGGTGTGCGTGCGTCGGTGAAGCTGGTTAGTTCCCGTTTTGTTTGGCCTGGTTTACGCAAAGACGTTAAGGGGTGGGCGGCATCTTGCGTTGCATGTCAGCGTGCTAAAGTGCACCGCCATACCAAAGCCCCTCTTGAACCTTTTCCGATTCCAGCCAGGCGTTTCGACCATGTGCACGTAGATCTGGTTGGTCCTCTGGCGCCGTCAAAAGGTTTCACACATCTGTTTACCATGGTGGATCGGACCACCAGGTGCCTCTGTCGTCCACCACGTCCGCTGATGTGGTTAATGCGTTTCTCTCTGCTTGGGTCGCTCGGTTTGGCGTGCCATCGGATATTACTTCTGACCGAGGCCCCAGTTTTTTTCAGAGCTTTGGTCTGGTATGGCGCGTTCCTTAGGAGTGCAGGTGCATCGCACCACGGCATACCACCCTCAGGTAAACGGGTTGTGTGAGCGTTTCCATCGTTCGCTTAAGGCAGCTTTGCGCACCGCGCTTACGGATGGCGGTTGGGTAGATCGTTTGCCGTGGGTTTTGCTCGGGTTGTATTCGGCTCCTAAGGAGGACCTCGGCGCTTCTTCTGCTGAGTTGGTTTTTGCTCAGCCGTTCCATGTCCCGGATGAGTTTTTGCTGGAGACAGCCGCGCCGAGTCTCCGTGCAGCCGTTGGTCCCTTTTTGTCCGGTGACATTTTTTCTGCCCGTTTTGTTTTTGTGCGCCGCGATGCCCACCGCTCGCTCCTCCAGCCTTCATATGACGGTCCGTTCCGTGTGCTTGAACGGGGTGCCAAGGGTTTTGTTTTGGATATGGGCGGGCGCAGGGAGTTGGTGACTCTGGATCGCCTTAAGCCTGCGTATGTTTTGGCAGACGAAGCTGTGTTGCCAGCCCAGGTTCCGCGGCGTGGCCGTCCTCCTTCCAGGCAGCCGTTTTGGCAGGCTGATTAGGCCTCCATTGAGGGACTGATTTCCGTGCCGGTTTCCCTTCTGGGTGTTCGGGGGTGGGGGTGGGGGCTGTGTGGTGTCCACGTTGAAGGGGTGTCTCTCACCCAGCGAGGTTTGGGGGCGTGTCTTGCCTTTCTGGTTGTTTGGCCTGTTGTCCTGCCATTATTCGAGTAGCTGAGGAAGAATAAAGATCTCACTTGCAACTCGCATGTGTCCATGTCTTCCTTGCTACAAAACTACCCAAAAACAATAGTCCTTTGCCGGGCACTGCGTCCGGCTCGGGCCTAATTATACAAGAATGAAATGCAGGTATACAAGAACATGGTATGCCACTTTAAAATCTTTAAATCTTTAAGTGTTAAGGTACCAAGTCATGGGCGGTACGGTAGTACAGCGGTCAGTGCTCGTGCTTCACAGATAGAAGTTCGATTCCCACCTGGGCGGGGCCTTTCTGTGTGGAGTTTGCATGTTCTCCCTGTGTCTGCGTAGGTTTCTTCCAGGTACTCCGGTTTCCCCTACCACTAAAAACATGTACAATAGGCCAGGATGAATGAGAGTGTCTTTGAGTGTGCGCAAGGGAGATGACGGATGGAACTTAGCTCAAGGCTACAATCTGGTGTGGTTTGTACATTAACATGCACTGTCCCTTCCAAATAAATGTATCCAATAAATACTGAAAAAATACAATCGGTCCCCACCTTCTGGGCTTCCTGTGTGTCTATCAACACAGGGGAACAGGATTATCTGGCAAACAACAGCCTACTGGACTCAACTGCAAAGGCAGAGTCTTTTCTTCCATGGGGATACTTGTGAGATAAGATCCTTGAGGAAAAAGGGTAGTGGTAGTAGTGGTAGCAGTTATCAGAATAACTTTTGAATATGTACTCATTCTGATAACTTAAGCTTTTGTTTGTTGCCTGTTTTAGCATGTCTATGTGATGTAGTTATTTTCTAGTTCCACAAGATTCAGTTTGCAGAAACATTGAATATATAATAGGAACATGTGCAATACAAGCATAAGGATAATATATCCATAAGAAGCAAGCAAAATGCATGGAAATTGTCTTCGCTCTTATGATATTTTTAACAATACGGAACAACTGGCATCAGAGTATTAAAAAGGCGTATTCATTTCCAGGGACAACATTTTATGATAAATAAAATATGAAGATTTGGGAGTCTCGGACTCTGCATGTCCTCCATATGGGATTGTATAGATTCTCTTACCTTAGCTCATGTAAATGTGACAGTAAATGGTTGATTATGTTTCCCTATGATAGGCCTAAAGTTATTGCGAGGATAATCTAAAGCTCAACTCCAATGGGTGCTTTTTTGTTTGTTTTAAAGGGGGGGTATTATGTAAAATCGACTTTTTCAAGCTTTATATATATATAGGAACGCCCCCACCTCCTGGAGACGCCTCTGGACCTTTCGTCACCAGCCAAGCCACCAACCACTGCTCCTCAGCTCAGCAGAGCCCCCTCCCCGCACAGTACTGTTGTTTAGATGCCACAGCAGTGTGCTGAAGGGGCGTGTCGGAAAGCTTCTTAAAGAGACAGAGGCCTATTTCAAGACGTTCAGTACAGCCATTTTGAGAGAGCAAATTTATTCAAGTTTAATTTACTGCATATACAGAGCAACAGAAGGTTACGTCATCATTGTAGTATGCTATAGACTGGTGCTATGTGATAGAAAAAATGCATAATACCCCCTCTTTAAGTATAAAAACAAATGCGATAATACTATCCAAAAGTACTATAGCCCAAACAAAATAAAATATACTGCAGGCCCTCTAATTGTAATTAGATATGATGCCCCTCTCATTTGTCATAGCATGTTTGATCCCGGCAATACGTTGATTATGCACAGATTGATATGCACAGATTTGATATACACGGCCAATCTCCTCCATTAAAACCCCTGTAGTAATCACTAACTAATAGCGGATGAAAATGATTTGACTATGTCCCCTGTCAGCCTCCTCATTACTGAGGGTGTTTACCCGTGTGAGTGGCAGGTGACGGGGGTTAACCGCAGCCCTGTGATTGACACCTCCTGAAAGCAGCACTCATCTCCCCGAGCGGATCAGAGCAGCGCCATGATTGCAGACAGATGCAATTAAAGTTTTCACAGCAAGGACGTAACTGTTTAGCAAGAGGCACTCTACTGTAACTGCCCCCGTTCTTTCATTTCAACTGAAATGAAAGATTTTCTGTAATCTTAGTTATTCCCCCCCCCACATGCTTGACAAGTAATGGAAGAGACATGGGGGATATTTTATCCAGTGGGGTCAGAAAACTTTATGATCTTTTTAAAATGATTATCATTTCAAAAAGTGACATTAAACCATGTATTGACCCTATAGGCCTGCAGACCTATTCCATTGCTCTCAATCATTGTGCGTTTTTAGAACATATTACGTATAAGTTTAAATCTGTGGTAAATTCATGACACATTATGCTTGTATATAAGCCTGTGAGTTATACTGTATATCATTTTCAACATTTTCAGTATTAGCCTTCACCATAGCAGAAATAAACAGAGCTTGGAGTTGTGTTGTCAAAACCACTAAGATTTTCAACATTCAAACACAAGTTGTAGGGTGATGAATCTTTCCTGAACCCCAGTATTGAAGGCCAATTGTATGTAAGTAGATATTAATTGCCTTCAAAAGAAACAGATGGCAGTAAGACAAGGTGTTTGAGTTTGTTTAATCGAAGCCTGTTTTCATTTTTCATCCCGACATATCAACACAGAAGCTATGAGGCGCTTATAGAATGTGACAGTGGGAGATGCAGTGCATCAATGGGTCAGTAAGGCAGACGGAGGGGAGTGTTGTGCAAGAGATGAGCTTTGCAAAATGTGCACTGACGGAAAACAGTAAAAAAAAGTAGAGAAATAAGTGTAATAACTAGTGTCTAAAGAGGAGCGTTTTGTAAAATACTTTAAAACAAAAACTCCCAAAAAATATCCTCAAGCCATCCACTCCGCTTAAAAGGGCAAATCAGTCACAACACAACCTCCAGTTCTTGAATGATTGAGGGTGCTATTCTAGTGACAAATGTGTGTTTTAGGGTGTTGGAGAAGTTTGAAAATGATGAAATAAATAAACAAATGTGAAATTAGGCTCCTCTACAAAGAACTGACTAACACGCTAAGTCAAGCATGTTTCCTCTAAACAAAGGTGCTGAGTGGGATATGAACAGAGCTTGGCGTCAACTATGGTATCTACAAACATCTGTATCTGTGTTGATCCCAGCACCTCCACACACATTATGCATATTAATGACTTTCCAGAAGACTCCTCTTTTAATATGGAATACAGTACTCCAACATTGCAGTGCTTAAAAGATGAATGAAAAATCAAAAAACATATGCCTTATACAGACATATATCCCCCTAATATTTGACAGAAGAAGAAGAAGAACTTTATTTATATAGTGCCTATCACAAACATAGTTACAAAGCGCTTTACATGATAATAATGATACATTCACATCATACTCGGTGGTGTTCAGTTTCCCCTGGGGGAGACTGACAGAAAGTAACAATTAAAATCCCCATAGCATACCTTTACAACTCCCCCCCAAAAACTGTGAGCTTTGAGTATGCATTGATCGAGCCGCTCTTAGATAGTCAGCTTTTGATATCTTTTTATAAACATAAACGGGTGTCTGTGTGCACACTTCCGAAAACAGAGGTTTATCTTTTGAAGGGGTAGTCTACGCTGGGGATAGCTAGATGGACCTTGTCAGATTTATACCTTGTCTATCAGGAATGTGGATGTTTTTTTCACGCTGTTCACTAAAGCCCGCAGCAGTCTATCTCGTGAATAATGCAGAGCCATAGGTAGGAATACAGCCCTGGGCATTTATTTTTCTTCATCCCTCCTGCAATATGAGGGCCCACAGAATATGCACCTGAGCTTCTTCTCCCCCATCTGTGAAGAATGTTATCAAACAGCATGGGTATACACATTGAAATATCAGCTTTTACTTTAATGCTCCGTGGCGCAACATTGAGATGTCAAATTAATAATGAGACATTGGTTTTGAATATGAATTAAAAAAGAGGTTTACACAATACTGGACATACTGGCATTTGAAGCTTGACAAGATAGGATACATTCAGTTGATCTTGATCTATCTGGAGCAGTGGGCCACCAATGTACCAAAGTCTACACATTCACAAATGCATTGTACATTTTTTTTTAAAGATTTAAATGTTTACAGTTTTACTGCAATGAGCACTTAAAAAAATAAATTAAAAAAATTGTGCTGTCAATCAGTTAAAATATTTAATCGCGATTAATCTCATGAATGTCATAGTTAACTTGCGATTAATTGCAAATTAATCAAACATTTTTATCTATTATAAATGTCCCTTGAATTATTTAATTTTAATACTCAGCTACCTCCAATAAATCAAACTTCGAGTGCGGGCGGGTCTAAGTGCACTTTTTTAGACCTGAGCCGGATGCAGTCCCCGGCAAGGGACTATTGTTTTTGGGTGGTTTCTATTTTTTCTTTTTTCTTTTCTCCGTCAATGATCACATTTTTGACCCGTTAAATGTTGATGAAAACTCACCGGAACAGGCGGAGTCATTTGGGTGACATGAAAATTGATGGAAATAGATGAATTGGCCACGGCCAAAACAAAATGGCTCGACAGCGCCCCCTCAAAGTTGACCCCTATTCAAATCGGGACGTGCGTTTTTGGGCGTAGGCCAAAACCGTTTGGTACAGTGAAAGGGGACATCAAGAATTAGAGCGCCACGCCCCGATGCACAGGAAGTCGGCCATTTTGGCTTGAAATCCAGAAATCCTCTGGACTCATCTTATGTTTTAACGAACAAGTCCCTGGTTTTTCATCGGAATAAAATCACATTTGCCACAGTGCGTCTAGACATATTGAAATTCAAGAATTGGCCACGGTTTGTAAAACTGTTACACCGTCTCCTCATAATGCTGTGGCGAAGAACGCGTAGATTTTGTGTATTTTCGAAGAGAGCTCACGCTCACAGGAATAAGCCGACAGAGCTCATATTCAAGTCACTAATGCACCACCCGAAACTGAACAACAACATTGCCAGTATGTTCTAAACACTTACTCAAACAAAACAATACATTACAGTCGTATCATATTTTGTACGATGTGGGCGTGGCCAAGGGAAATGTCTCAAAAATGGCACATTTGTTTATAAATCGAACATGCATTGAAATATTGAGCTCACACTCGTGTCACTAATGCATCACCCCAAGCTGAACACATCTGTCCAGATGTTGTTTTGCCTGGTGGCTTCTCCCGAGTATTGCAGTTCACTGGCCTTAGAAAGTATAGAACGAGTGAAAAGCACAGCTGAGGCGAGTGTGAGGCCGGGGCCTTGAGGCTGACGCAAGAGTGGACTGGCACCGGAGCTACCTGGGCCAGATTGAGACCGGGGTGTGACGAAGCCTCAGGCGAGAGTGGGCCGGAGTTAACTGGCGCAAGAAACCATGTTGGGTGTGAGGCCGAGGCGAGAGCAGGTTTGGGCGAGAGCGAGCAGGGGCGGTCGCATGTGGGGGACTGCGCCAGGGTCGAGTGCCTTTATCGCTGCTTGCGGCTTTAATTTCTTCTTTTTTTTTACATCGTTGTCTTACAACATAAAGTGCATTCTTATCCACAAATGCCACTCAAAGAAAGGTGATGTTTTGTTGAGTGTCCAGTTTTATGGGGTAAATTTATCATCAGCATGTTTGTTTTCATGAGTTCAGATGTAACCTAGAGCTCTTCTGCTCCAAATGTGGCACAAAGGCAGTGCTGCTGAAGCACATGCGCGACAGACACATGTGATGAAAATAAGCTTTGTAGCATCAGGCTGCTCCACTATACTGTAGTTCCAAACTTCATTTTGCCAAAAAGAGTTGTCCATGACGTGGTGAAAGTAAAGCCTCAGGAAAGCTTATGCTCCTCATTTCCTGTTAAACCCGTCCAGGTGGGAATTGAACCCAGACCGTCTAGCTGTGAAGCACGAGTGCTAACCGCTGTACTACTGTGCCGCTCGGTCATGTGACACGCTCCTGTTTGAGTGACAGCCAGCAGCAGAGCGGCTCATGTGGCGTCTTTTAATTTGTGTCGGCACCAATGCGATGTCCAGTGAACTGTGGCTCTCAGACAGGGAGGATCCAAAAGAACTAACATTAGGCCTCCAATGGAACTGCCAAACAGATAGACTGAGTTACAAAACAAAATCAAGCACTCCTTACGAACCTACGATGTGAAATGTTTACAGGGTGCTTGCAAGTCAATATGACCCCTTAGGCTATTTGATCCCATTCACAACACGTGCAAAGATCTTGGTGCAGGATCTATGGAAAAAACAAAAGGGATGGGACAACATCATTCAATGAGACATGTTACTGGACAAATGGAGATAATGGGAAATGGAACTATAAAATCTCCCTGTCATTAACTTTCCTCGTTGTTACTTACCAAAATGTGACAGTACAGCCCCTACAGAGTTGCAATGCGTCTGAAGGTGTATATGGTGCTGTCGCATATCTCCTGATCAAAAATGGTCTTCAAACATACATCAGTTTCATCATGGCCAGATCTCGCCTCGCTCCAAAGCGTCAACTGTCCATTCCTCGTCTCGAATTACTTGCTTCCCTTTCTGGTGCTCAACTGGCTCATCTCTTGAGTACTGAGAACTGACTATCCCAATACAATCTGTAACTCTATGGACAGATTCAACAACTGTATTGTCTTGGATAAAATCGGAATCATGTCGCTATAAGGTTTTTGTTGGCACAAGGATTTCTGAGATTCAAACACTAATAGAAACAGACAGCTGGAGACATGTGGACTCAAAGAATAATCAAAGAACAGCACAACAGATGGAGCCAGGGTCCACCTTTCCTTCTCCTGGCCAGGTCTGCCAACTGTAAGTGAACCTGTTGAGGAACTCAGGAAATCAATGTTTTGTGGTACAGTAACTACAGTGAAATCAAATATTCCAGATATAAACAAATGCAACAACTGGAACGACCTTGTTGAAGAGACTAAAACACTGATTTACGGGGTGGCAGAGGATAACACTCTAAACCTAGCTGAAAGGTATATTCTATGTGAGAGGCTTCTTCTGCCATAGGTGCAGTTGGACTGCTTCCCTGACGAATACAATGCATTGATAAGCAACAAACCAATACCTAAGAACAGTAAACTCCTTCCTCTTTCTCCTGAATATGACCCATCTCTCAAACTCATTACAGTTGGTGGTCGGCTTCGTAGGGTAGAAAACCTTGATCTTGACAGCGTCCATCCTATTGTATTAGACCCAAGTCATGTGATCACTAAACTATTGATTAAACATTATGATCAACTGTTACTTCATCCAGGTCCTGAACGTGTGCTAGGAGAGATGCGGCGCAAATACTGGATACTGCGAGGTCGCCAGGCAATCCGTAAACATCAGCGCCAGTGTCAAATATGTCAGAAATGGAGAGCCAATCCCGTGATTCCAAAAATGGCAGACCTGCCACCAGCATGACTCCGATTATCAAAGCCACCCGTCTGGTCCACAGGAATGGACTGCTTTGGACCCTTTTCTGTAACAGTAGGCCGTAGGCTGGTGAAATTCACTAAAGGCCCCCCCCTCGGAGCATGTCGTGTGAATGCAGCGCGCAGACATCAAACAATCTACCGAGCTGTTTAACAAACTCCAAAGACATCACAACTGTGAAAGGTCTACATTGAGAAAGGAATCATTGCCTGTCATTGTTTTATCCCATGTTTTACAAATAGGAACTGATTAGGTTGGGCCCCAGAAGTTTTTAAGATTACAAAAGCACTTTAGACGGGTTGTGCCCAATTGGTTAATTATACTATTGAAAAAGAGTGGTACAATTTTTGTTGCTGTGTTTGCTGTGCACTGTTTATGATTTGTAGATTGAATTCTTTTGTTACTTGGTCCTTTTAACAGTACTGTCTTTAATTGATATTGTACACAACATAACTATTACACCAGCCCAACATTTTAAATGCTTAAAACAAAATGAAATAAATTTACTGAAACTTAGCTCCAGCCTCCATCAGTATATTTTGGCACCTGTGCTGTGCAGATCACTACCTTAGTTGTAAGGGAAACCAGAGTACCCGGAGGAAACCTACGCAGACACGGGGAGAACAGCCCTATCTGCAGACTCCCATCAGCCCTGGGCCACCTCTCGCCTGTCCATCCACAGGAGTCTATCTCTCCTTCAATGGTGTTGTCCTTAGAGTGTCTCTTTCTATGCATTCGCAAATCAAATCGATTTATGTCAAGGGACTTTGATTTCTTCAATTTAAACTCAGCAGACACAGACATCCAATAGATCTGAACAGCATGCAGGAGCCGAAAAGCTATAACAACAAAAAACAAACAAACAAGAAGATCTGCACAACTTTGTATGCTCCCAATTTGTATTGCTCTCACTGTCAGCGCAAGCTGCACAGATCAGGCGGCACGATGGTACAGTAGTTAGTGCTTCACAGCGAGAAGGTCCCGGGTTCGATCCCCGATCGGAGGGGGCCTTTCTGTGTGGAGTTGTATATTCTCCCTGTGTCTGCAATGGTTTCCTCTGGGTACTCCAGTTTCCCCTACCACTAAAACACGTACAATAGGCCAGGATGAATGTAGTGTGTGAGTGACTGGTTGGTGGTGGTCCAATGGCACAGACTGGTAGCCTCGCTTCTGTCTGCCTACCCCAAGGGAAAGCTGTGGCTATAATAGTAGCTTAGCACCACTGAGTATGGCGTGAATGAACAATGACTACAGTGTAGCGCTTTGAGAAACTTGGTAACACAGGCTTTATTGCGCTTATTATTATTATTATTATTATTATTATTATTAGCCCCTTATGAGAGAACAACAGGCCCGGTTGGAACCATGAGGCCGTCCTTCTGTGGACCCACCACCTGCGGGAGGAGCCATAGGGGCTGGTGCTATGTGATTTGGGCAGCTCCGGCAGCTGCCCCCACGACCCGGCGGCAGACAAGTGGAAGAAAATGGATGGATGGATGGATTTATTATTATTATTATTATTATTATTATTATTATTATTATTAATAATACTTTAATTTCTTCAGACATAGGAAAGGATCAGGCAATGGCATGATCTGGGCATATGACAATACCTTACCAGACAACCAAGTGAATTTCTATTCACTTGGCTGGGTGATAGACTACTAGGCGCATTGAGTTGCCTTGTGTATGAAATGCGCGGTATAAATAAAATTGCCTTGCCTTGATTTTGTAGTCAAAATAATTTACGGGTAAACAGCGCAGTTATAAGTAGAAAAGCCAATCAAACTTATAGTTCACTGTCAGAAGTCCAGCTAATCCACTCTTCTTTCGGCTGCAGGCTCAAAAATCCACATGGTCCAAAATAATACAGCCATGCCATGTCTGAGTATTCCCTGGGTTCAGATTATTTTCCAAAATGCGTGAAAGATTTCTCCAAAGGAAATTTGTTGCCAAGAAGGGTATGCTGGGTTTGTTTCCACTTTTATCATACACTTTTTGACATTTCCCCACAAGGTTATATTATTGTTAGATAATTTAGATTAGTTTATCCAGGTGTTTGGGTAGTCCTTTCATGCTCTCCAAAATGCTTCCTTCCAAAAATATGTTAGTAGTCTATCGCTGTAACTACAGAAATACAATTAGAAACTACCCAAGCCTTGTGTTATGAGCCTTTGCTAGACTGTGAGCAGTTTTTCCAAACACATTTGACCAAAAGGCTCTTTATTGACTTCCTGCAGGCTGTTATTTGTGATTACACTCAACTAGCCATTAATTTTTTAGGTCAAGAGATTGTTGGTGGATACTGGGGAAGTCACAAGGTCTCATTGCATGCTCATAATAGTTAAGTGGATTAATTGCACCCTCTTTTGTGCAATGGCAGAAAACATACTCTATAATCACGATTTAGACCTAAACACACATATTTTTATTGGTGAGCAAGCTTCAATTAAAAGCAACGCAATGTGAGCTAAAGAGCTTGACGTTTTTCCTAATCTAAGACCTAAAACGCATGCATACTCTCTGCTAGCGCTTCCTATTCCAATGAGACTTCCGAGTATTCCGACCTCATCCTAATCACTAGATATGAACTTCCTGCAGCGCTCCAGGCCGCTCTGAGAGGAATAAAGCCCTCCTCCGGCTGCCTGCTTCCTCCGGACTCAAGACAGGACACAATTAATTCATTCAGCTGCCAGCGCCGGCTGCCTCCCTGTAGTACTGTTGTACTACAGTCATCCCGTATGCTCATTTGAAATTTCTATTTGCATAATATCAATTTGGTCAGTAATGGGCTTGGGGAAACACAGTGTGAGCATTTGCATGTATAAGAAAAAGTGTATTTGTGTTGCATTGAATATGGCAAGTTACAACCCCGAAATACAGTCCCTTGCGAAAGTACTAATACACCTTAAACTTTTGCACATTTAGTCATGTTTACAACCCTAAACGTAAAGATTTTATTTTGAATTTTTTACTGAAAGTTTACACACAAGTAACAGACAACTGTGAAGTGAAAGCAAACTGATACATGATTCTGTTATTTTACAAAAAATAGAAAAGTGAAAGTGGGGCGTGCACAAGTATTCATACAGCATTTTCGAAGTGCATTAAATTGCCTTTATAACATTCCTAATGACTGTAGAAAGTTCCCACCTTGCCCTAACCATTAAATAGAGGCCACCTGTGTGTAATCTACTCTCAGTATAATTACAGCTGTTCTGTGAGGGCCTCAGAGCTATGGTCGGAGTGTATTGGTCACTAAGCAACATCATGAAGGCCAAGGAGCTCACCAGAGAGGTCAGAGATAAAGCTGTGGAGAAGTTTAAAGCAGCGTTAAGTTATACAAAGATTTCCCAAGCTATGAACATCTCACGGAGCACTGTTCAATCCATCATTCGGAAATGGAAAGAGTATAGCACCACTGCAAACTTACCAAGACACGGCCGTCCACCTAAACTAACAGACCGAACAAGGCTCCATGGTTTTCATCTCCCCGTGGTGTCTCTGTTCAGAAAACCATACTTGCAACTTTCTCTGCTCCGGCCCGGTGGCGCAATACACACTAATGGAATCACGAAGAAGAAGCTAACAGGCTAACGGGCAAAGCTAACTGTGGGCTAGCGCCACTTTAGCAGTATTTACAGCCAAGTTTGAGTAAAAAAAAAACATCTCCATTGTGTCATTGAGTTGTGGCACAATGTACAATATCCCTCTCTCCCTTTCTCTTTTCTGTCAGCGTAGTATTTATTCTCACGGACAATAAATAATTAAAAGTTAAGGAAGTGTCAAGCCATACTATTGTCACATTTATATGGCTCCAATTCCCATGGGAACTGTATGTGTGAGGGGAAGGGTGGTGTTGAATTTAATCAGTGATAGAGAAACTGGCCGTGGGCTGGGTGAGTGGAAAGGCTCGTCTCTTCTCACTCCTGCTGGATGAATAATCCGACTGTCCTACCTCTTACTGGCTGCTGCATGTGAGTAAGAGGAAACGGAGTCAGTGTCGCAGTCAGACAAGCAGAAATGTGCACAGGAAGAAATGGAGGGAAGTGGAGCAAGAACGAGGAGGAGGTTACCCGGTCAAATCCGCTGCTTCTCTATTGTAGGGACAAGTATATATTTTAATGTTACTCATTAACAAATGAGTGTGTCATTTTGTTATGCTCTGAGAAACACACAGCTCTGGGTCTGACATTGTATATTGCACTGCAGGCAAGTTGGCTTTGCGGAGGAGACATTTTCTCCCGCATCAAAAGAACGAGGACTGAACCTGTCTACGGTGGCCCAAAGTGAAGCATGACTTATTCTCCATATCCCAGTGTTGTACATCATGTATGACCTCAATGTCTCATTTGCAAGAGAGACCTGTTTCAAACGTAACAGTACGAATACAAAAGTTTCACAAATACAGTACGACATGACTAAAAATATAGTTTATAAAAAAGACCTAAAAGGGGGTTTGGGGGCTTAAAGAAAATACTTACACACTACTTTAACATGTATTTGAGGGGTTGGCTAAATGTTGCCCTTAGGCCTGACATTGCCTGTCCCTTCTGTATATAATATGTGGCTATTTGTGACAAGAAGGAAATCCAACATTTGAATAAACCAAACCAAAAGACTAAATAAACTTCAATGCACCTTCAAAATGTAGCTGTGAGGCAGTTCACCTGTTGCTCACAGCTGACATACAGTTGAAGGTGATAGTGCAGCATTTATCCGGGATTTGGTCCGGCTTTTGCAGTTGATATTTTGGAAAGTATTTTGAAAAAAGCTGTTTGAAAAGTAGAGCACAGATTAGATAAACTAACTGCAACAAACATTCCCCAGTCTGGCTTTGAATATTTGCAAATCTTGCAGAGACACACAGACGAACGCGAAGAAAGTTTGTTCTGATGTAATGTGCTTACGTAATGTTCAATGAGAAACAGAGGAGGGAATGGGTGCGAGGGTCTGTCTTTGATTTACTGCATTTGTCTTCCCTTTCAAAGTGAGACCTGTGAACACCGTCAAGTGGATTGGCTTGTGTTGAGCTGGTGATGAAACCTGCCCCTACCTCTCCCCCCCCCCCCGGGACTCCCCTCTTCCTTCAGGCAGAATAATGAAACGAGTGGCGTGTGATGGATGTGTGCCCATATGCACCGAGCATAATAGTGGAGTGGCAGTTAAGGGTGGATGGCGGTGCCTCAAGGGGAAATGTGTACTTGCCTGTGCGCAGAGGTCAGGGATCATCACTGACTCTCCGACGGGGCAATCTGCACGTGATGATCGCCGGTCGAACAATCACTCCGACCAAAAGTACAAATCATTCACAAGAAAACATTATTGCACTTCACTGGTGGCAGTTGTTTCTCACCATCACCAAGATTGTGTTTTGTCTGCAAGGTCTGCTCAAGAGAAAAGTCGTAGTTGGATTTAGGGAAGTTCTTCATTTTTGACACTTGTAAGTATGCGCATAATTCATGAAATGTCCAGTTTTGCTAACTTGCATTAGTAACATCCCCATTCGCATATCAAGTAATCCCTTTCTTCCTCACCAGCGGAACTGTCTCTTCAGACTCACGCAGAGTCTTCCAGCGAATAAACTTCAACGAGAGGTGCTTTTTAAAAACATCTTACAGTGACTTTAGCTTACTCATCTTAATCAAACATTAATAGCACGTTCTTAATTCAGTCACAGGCAGATCAGTTGAGAGCTCATCACGCAAATCCTAATTATGTAAATAAGAAGTGTGTTGGTGCATTTTGATACTTCAGTTTACCGTGTTAATGCAATTACGGCTGTGTCTCTAGTCACCATGGGAAAACCACGATGACTGTATCACTCTCAAACAACTCTAGACTGCACAGTGCACCAGAAATCTCGGGTACAATATCATTCACAACACTTTTAACAGCTATATTTAAAAAGTTCAAATTCATTGGCACTTTATTATTAATACATGTGAGGCCGGGTAAATATTTAGCGAGATTTTAAGTAAGTGATACATTCTGGAGTGTTTGCTTGACTGATGCAGGGTTCGTACAGATTTTCTCTTGAGGTTTTCCATGACTTTTCCATGACCCTTAACAACATTTCCAGTACACCAATGCCATCATTTTATTAGCCGCATTTATTATTGGGCGCACGTATTTATCAGCACTACATTTTCAGTTTGGGATTTTTAAGATTAGGCCTACTGTAAGGCAAGGCAAGGCAAGGCAAGTTTATTTGTAGAGCACAATTCATACACGAGGCAATTCAAAGTGCTTCACAGTTGCAGAAAAATTACAAGAAAACAGTTAAAATCAATCAATAAAACAACAACACAAAGTTAATCAATTACAGTAAAAGTCAAGAGTGCAGATAAAATACTTTCAGTTTTCATATGCACGGGTAAAAAGAGCTGTTTTCAGCCTGGATTTGAACATTGTCAGAGTTGAGGCCTGTCTCACATCCTCATGAAGACTGTTCCAGATTTTAGCTGCATGAAACTGAAACGCAGCCTCACCGTGTTTATTATTGACTCTGGGAACCACCAGGAGACCCCTCCCTGAAGTTCTCAGGGCCCGAGATGGTTCATACGGCTCTAACATGTCAGAGATGTACTTTGGTGCTAAACCATGAAAAGACTTGTACACAAGCAGAGCTGTTTTAAATTCTATTCTCTGAGTGACAGAGAATAGAATTTAGAATCTGTAGTCGAGACCAGAATACTAGAGAAAGACCAATGAGTACTGAGACCACGAGGGCACCTCCTGATTAATTATGTTATGTTATTAATTAGGCCCAAATAAATTGTTTAATTCCTTTTTAAACCGCCTTGTTTTATTGATTGCACCACCGCATAGGCTCCCATTGCCCTTTTAACCTGTGACATACAAACCCTGCTGAAGGAGACAGAGGGCTGGAAACCAAACTGGATTTCTTTTTACATGTCCGGCATTTAACCTGCATCGTCAAGGTTGCCCATGTTAAATAAAGGATCCGCTGCTTTGGGGTTTCTGGCACAGATGTGTGCCAGAAACAAGGTGGTTCTGAGTTGAGCAAAAATGAACGACTTTACATAAGTGTTTTGAAAATAAACTTGTCGGTATCAGAATTTTCCACAAACAATGAAAGAAACCTATGCTTGATTTTAATTTATTCAAGTTCAGTTCTTTGCCGAAATACTGGTCCAAGTGGGATCAGACTGTATAACATTTTTCTAAGATGTAATGTGTACATAAAAAAAATAAAATAAAAAAAAAATACTCTAAAAGTAGTAAATGCCAGAAGGCTCAGTATCTGGCCTTGAACAGGAGAATTCAATTATTTCATCCAATACATGAAGAGAGTAAAGTATTTAACTGGTTGTGTGCTTTTGCCATGACAAAATACGAGAAGTCAATATCAGTGGAATAAACTATATGCAAAATCTATGACGATATTGATCTTTTTGAGCTTCAAAAAATACCTCAGGTAGTATTTCTCTTCATTCACAAGTTTGAGTAAATTTACATAAGGCTCATCTTTGGCAGCAGAAAGTAATAATATAAATAATAATTTCCTGTAATATTCACATACTCCTCTGAGTTGGACGTCTTCTCAGTGTGTTAGAACCCAGAACTGCCCCATAATTCAATCACTTCTGAGCAGTTTTATGCCCAAAGTGTTTTCATCACATAGATTTGTTAGCATGCCGTGAACTAAAAATGAAAGCTTTACTGTTTCATCACATGACACTCCCACAGCCTTCTACAGTGGGTGTTCCAAGCATATTTATAATGCGGATCAACAGAGTCCCCAATCCTAAAGTGTCTTTTCCATAGACTTTATTTCAAACTGTAAAGTGAAAAACACTGTATCAATGTTAGCTACTAAAGGAACAAGCACGACAAGTCCACTTTAGGAAAATTAGATCTTAATGCAATTCTTACTTTAATATTCCTGTCAATACCAACATTTATTAAAGTTCAAAAATGTCCTCACTCTGTTGGTTAAAAAAAAAATATATTTTTACATTAATTAGGAGTGGTTAGCAAGAGGGTTTCATCTCCTTCTGGATTTGGGGGAAAAGGCTTTGTCTGCAGGGATCTACTTCTGCACTTATACAGTAGGTGAGAGAGTGTGAAATTCAGGCTTACAATCACTTCAAGAACTACATGGCCCCTTAAGGTTATTCCTGGCAGCCGTTACGGTCTAAATCCTGTTGATGCTTCCAGACATTTTTCAGTCACAGCCGCACATAGTGAATAGAAGAGCACAGAATCAAGGCAAAACGAAAGTACTTTTCCCTACTGGTATCACCTAACATTATAAAACACTGTAAAAATGGACTGGTCACTATGTCTCTGGGACACTTCACCCCTGTGTGTGTGTGTGTGTGTGTGTGTGTGTGTGTGTGTGTGTGTGTGTGTGTGTGTGTGTGTGTGTGTGTGTGTGTGTGTGTGTGTGTGTGTGTGTGTGCGTGCGACTCTGCACAAATACAGGTTTCACCCCTATACCTGAATGTTTTAGTGCGTGTGTGTGTGTGTGTGTGTGTGTGTATGTGCGTGCGTGTGATCTGCACAAATACAGGTTTGTGTTTGTGCAGAGTATCCATTTGTATATTTCAGAAACTCCTATAAGGTCCTACCTATTATTGTCCCGATTTTTTAGCATGGCGACACTTCACCCCAGGCCCCGATGTTCAGACAGATGCATTCGGACGCAGCTCTTTGCTTTTCTACAGAGAATACATTTCTCAGGTCTGTGATGAACTCAGAGACTGCTATAATCTTGGAGGACAAAGGCAAGAGCTGTGCAACAACTGCAGCCAGTCTCTCACTAATGACCCACTCAAAAGGTTGGTGAATTGAGAATAAAACACTCCTTAAAACAGTCCTCTTCTTGTGCTAAATCCTTATCCAAAAGCCATGATGCCCTCTCTGTTGATGTGGGCTCTCGCACAGGCCACGGTGGGTGACATACGTGAACCCTGACCCCGACCAGATTTTCAGGCTCCAGTTCACTTCAATTCAAAACATTTTAAAGTGAACATATCATGCAAATGGCTATTAAAAATAGAGTTAAAAACATTATTTTTTGCCTCAGCATTGATATTTTTTGAAATTATGTATCTGTAAGAATGAAATAGCAACAATTAAATACAGGTGCTAGAGCACGTGACGACATTGATTGGGGCTCCTCCTGCTGGCAGTTTTAGGAATGGCTTTAAAAAAAGGAAACTACCATTCAGTTTCAATTCACAGCGTGGTTTGCAGCTTCCCCATGCTGTGAACACACACTTTGAGCACAGAACGACTCAGAACCTACATAATGTTGCATTCTGGGCTTTAAACATCTGTAGGCAGCGGAGTAGGGTACTTAAATTCTGCTTAAATTCTAAGCACGCTAACGTTTCGGCAGGGTTGCCAGGTCTGAGGGGCGACGCACCGGAGCCCACGGCACTTGAAGGGCCCATCGCGGGCAGGGATTGGGCGCATTGTGTAGATTCAGTATGAAATTACTGTCAACGTAAATGACACGTAGGCTTACTACACTATCACAATTGAAGTAGAGTAATTTGCTGACGGTCCCTAAATCTGATTGGATAGTCTACGAGCGTGTAAGAGCCGCTGCAGCTCCCACGCTGAATATCTGCCGAACATCCAATACCTAACCAACTTCACATACCTAACCAACATCACATTATCATCAATCAGCTACTGCAGAGGTTTGTTTTTCTGCGGGAAACCAGTGAACTTTTCCAGGCTAACTTTTCCAGTGCGACTGATGATGCCCGCATGCACAGCGCCCTGCTGACCATTACAACAGGAACTTACGTTTCCCTAGTCAACTCCTTGCCTTCAGAGCGTGTTTCAAGACAGAAGGATGTAATCACTGTAGCCACGGCAGAGCGGTCATTTTCAAAGCCGAAAATGATAAAGACCTAGTGCCATGGGTCAGGAACGAGTGGATTTGCCAAACTCTACATTGAAAACAACAGAGCAAGGACACTGGATTTCACCACACTTGAACCAGTTTGCTGAGCAGAAGGCACGCAAAGTTAACTTCTGATGGGTGAGTGCAAGAATTTATTTATTTATTTTGCTTATTATGCAACTGATGGGCTTATCAAGTTGTGGTGGCCATTGTGCCATCATGTATGTGTCTGTTTGCTTCTTGATGAGGCCATTGGTGTGCTGTAAGCTAACGTGGTGTGTTCAATTGATTGAATTTGGTTGCGTTCTGTTTTTGATCGTTGGCTGTGGTTACACATATAGCCTACTGTAGTCATTGTCTATGGCACTAATGATCGTGTGTGCGTTCTTCTTTCCCTCTGTGGTCAAATGTGTGTGTTGAGAGATGTAGGAATGCTGTCACAGTGCATGTGTCACTTGTTTTTGGCCCTTGGGCTGTAGAGGTAGGCCCTATGGGAAGTGAATTTATGCTTGTTGTTGCACAGGGATGGGCCGAGATGGCGTGGGTTGGAGGGAGCGGGGGTTACCCAGCACCAGACTTGCAACTACACTATGCCACTGTCTGTAGGAAAGTTTTTGGGTTTTAGCAATGGATTATCTGAAGATGACTCAAAACTGCAGGAATGTAGTGAAATACTCCAGGTATGTTTTTGGCGAGGGAACATGTCCACTGGAAACATCCATGTGATGTATATTGGAGAGTGGGCTGGTGTTTTGAGTGCGTAAGAACAGTCATGGGACTCGATTAAAATGTTAATTGAGTTAATTATGGCCTCTGTAATTAATCACATTTAAGCATAATTTATTTAGGAGTTGTAGAGGTACAGAGGTATATTTTAGTGCTTCTTTGTATCTTCCTACATTTTACCTTATTTGAAGTGGAGATGTGAGGCCTGTGTGATCATTTCAAACTCTTCAAAGAAAATAGCAGTTTGATTTATTTTGGAGAATGATCTTTTTAAATACGTCTACGTCGGCTCCTCGGAATATACAAGTTTGACTGTAAATTGTTTTTGGCTTCACACCATGTTTGTACAAAAGCAATGAAAGTGTCTGTGCCGCTTTCATAAAGTAAAATGTGATTTTTTAAAACACTAAACCTTATGTCATTAATTAATCGTAATCGTCCCGGCCCTAATTACAACATAACATAATATAACCAATGTAATGGTTAACGCCTCAGAAAGTTGATTTTGCATAATACAGACCTCTAAGTGATGCAAAGGTAATAACATGTATTATTTGAACTGGTGTTTTTACTTTTATAAAGTGATGTCTTTATGAGGGGAAGATTTAAAAACTGTAAACTTGTAAATCTCTGCCCTACTCTGCCCCCTTGTTACCTTGTCTGTACATGAAAGCTTGTTGTGAGAATGATGTCCCAGCCTGCAAGTCGCTACTGCAATATAAAACAAATAGCTGTTCTTCTCTTTTGAACCAAAAGAGAATGGGGCCCGCGGTTGGTCCCTGTACCAATTATAACCCCTGGACCGTACCAGACTATACAAACATCAAACACACATAAATCAAACATTGGATCGAGGCTCTCGAAATGAATAAAACAGCAGAGATTGTATTTTTGTAACTTGTGAACTGTTTGTTACGATTTTCCCAAAACAACAAGAGCAATATTGAACAGACCAGAGCCTTAATTCTCTCCTACACAGGTCTGAAAGGCTCAATCCATTATAGAAAGCTCCCTAATGAACCAAAGACCATAACATATTGATCTACAAAAAGCTTTTGTTGGAATTATAGGGACAACGGTGCTAAAATACTCTTTATTTTACTGAATTACAATCGGTCCTATGGTATTTAGTTTATCAGCAATATGACTGAAATAAATGACTTAAGTAATAAGTAATTGTTTTCCAATTAATCAATTAGCAAGTTGACAATTGATTACCATTATGGATTCTGAGACATTGCAACAAAATGTCTTTCGAAGCCATTGTTTTGGATAACGATCTGTATGTTCCATTTGCCTTTTAAAACTCTAATATCAGCAAAGATCCATGCGATACAGTGAACCTTTGTTGCAACTGCGTTGTACAAGGCCCAGACATAATAGCTATGTTTTTTGTCCCCCCCAGTAGGCCACAGCTCTGTCCCCTGGCACCTCACTTTTCTGTTCCTTTCCTCTTGCGTGCCCCTGCTTTTGGTAGTCTCATTTCTGACCAGGACTGATGATGATGTTAGTAATAAGCCCATGCAGTGTTATCAAGCCTCCTAATAAAAAGACTGGAGGCCATAGACTCCTGTCCTATTTCTTTTGTGTTGTCGAGCAGTTGCTACCAGGAAGCATAGCGAGAGAAGACAGGCCACAAAATGGGTGTAATGATGCACCTCAGGGAGCGGGACAGAGAGATAAAAGCCAAACACAAAAAATGTGCAAGGTGCCTCACCACTGGATGACCTGCAAAAGGTTGACTCATCCTCGGCCATGTGTCATTTTTGTGGGGTGGTGTGATTACTGTATGAAATATGCCAGCCATCAAAAATCTCTTTTCAATGTAATAGCCTCTCTGATAAGGCGATAACTTTGTTTTATTCTTTTGTCACATACAGTAGGTGTACGGTCATGGGGTCTGCTAATGCTAAATTATGCATTAACATAAGGGATGGGGCATAAATATAATGAAGCTGACACCTCTAGGTTTTAGATGATGGGGGAATTGCAATTGGTTGTCTGTCATTAATAATGAGATGTTTAAAACACATTTTGTTGGTTGAGATCTGATTGTGCTTTCCCTATAGAGGATTTACAGTATTTTACTTTTATACTCAGGCAATGCACAAAAGTTTAGAAGATGAATTATCAGTTATGTTGTTTGCTGGATGCATGTTGGTTGGATACCTGACAGTCTCTTAAAAACCTTGGAATATGAGTTGTAATTCAGGAGCAAAATATGAGCTGTGTCAATGATCTTCAAGTTCACCCACATTCACTGGAATAAGAAGTTATTTCTGCTCGCGTTCACGTAGCGTCTGATGTCCTGAGGATGATCTCGGATTGTCCATAACTTTATTTATTGAAAGAAATCCAAACAGAAAATCTTAAAGTTTAACCTGATCATTATGTGTTGGGACATTAGTTCATTCATGTTGACAGAGGAAACGTTTAACTTTGTGCCAGGTTTGATATCAGGTGGTTAAAGCAAGTCAAAAGATCTACATACAGTTACCATAGTTACCACCATAGATTCCTTAGCTGCTTTAAACAATGGGCTGTTTAAACTACAAACTAAGCTGCACAACTGTTGATTAGGGCTGAACGATTAATTGCATTTGCAACTTTATCGCGATATTACACAATGCGATTTGAAATTGCAGAGGCGATTTCAGCTGATGGCTGCGGCCCATAGAAGTGAATGTAGCAGTGAGATATGGCAGCAATGTCCGCTCTGCTGCGTGCTTTTGTCAGTCACTCAGTCTAGTTAAGGTGCACGGTAGATCGTGGATGTACAGTGAAATTATCAGCATTTATAATGCAGCCACCCCAAAGGACTATTGCTTTCTTCTCTGTTAGCATTGCGTTAGCCGCAGTGCTAATCACTCTATTCCCTCGCTGCTAAACGCTCTGATGCACTGATCACAGAAACTCCCTCACCTCCGGATTCACACGTCTCTGCCTCCACAGAGATGAAGGTGAGCCTGTGCTGCTTGTAAAGAGTAAAGAGTCGTTTGTGGCTCAGTTTTGGAGGCTTATGCTTGGAATGTTGTGGATAAAGATAAGAACTTATCTCAAAAGCATAATGATGGTTCATGACCATAAAGTATGATCAGCAGAGGTGATGTGCCATGTGCCTTTATTTACCTTTGCATCTACTGCATATGCACTCAGTAGGTAATACAGATGCTAGAAGATATAAACACTAAGTACTGTATGAAAAGTGGTGGAAACTACGATCCAAGGCTGGAGTCCGTGTCCTGTCTTATTTTGCTGAGGAAATGTGCTGTTTAGTGCTGAAATGTCACTAAATGGCTGTGAGTCAAAGAGAAAGTAAAACGTTTCTGTGTTTGGCACCTCATGTCACCGTCTCCTTGCGTCAATTTTCTTCTCTTTCTTCATATTGTTCAAAGTTACATCCCAAAACCAAAATGCTGCTCCTAATTCCACTGTGTTTTGGCGTGTGAAAGTGCGCACACCGGGACTCTGGCGGCAGGTACGAGATAAAGGCGGAAGCGGCACTGATAGCAGGAGGAGAAAAACCGACAGGAGGCACGAGCAAAGAGAGACACAGCACAGGAGGAACGAGGCCGGGCAACCGGGAGTCGCGGCTGGCACGGGGATACGGAGCAGGACGAGGCGGGACGACCCAGGTAGCAAAGTTTCTCTGGCCCACCATCGGGCCATCACCTCACCCACGAATCGGCCCAGACTCAGCCAGACCGGCGGCCCAGTATCGGCCGAACTACAGCAACGTGACTCTCAGTTATTATGTCGGCCCAGTATCGGCCGAACTACAGCAACGTGACCTCACTTATATGACCCAGACGCCGAACTACAGCACGTGACTCTATTATGAGGCCCAGTATCGGCGAACTACAGCAACGTGACTCTCACTTATTATGACGGCCCAGTATCGGCCGAACTACAGCAACGTGACTCTCACTTATTATGACGGCCCAGTATCGGCCGAACTACAGCATAATAACTTTAATGTAGGCTATTTAATGTGTCGGCTGAGAATCGGCTGGGCCGTCGGGCCAGCACTGGTACAATAACCTAAACACGCATGTTAGACTTTAAAAGGAAAAAAGGCGGTGAACACATTGTTTCAAATAGCCTGGGCTTCATTTATTTAAATTCCAACAATTAAACAATGTTGCAATGATGAAAGTGAAGGAACATACACACACAAAAACACATGAGGAAACGGATACAGAGTAACAGCAACACGGCAAAAGGACAAGGTCTATCCAACATAACAAGTTTCAACAAGAAAACTTAAGTTACAATATTGTTACAATTTTGCAATTGAATTAGGCCTAAACCTTTGCATTTATTCAAACGAATAATTGCATTGTTAGGCCTAATTACAATTCCACCTACGTTTAATGCGTGCGGTCGATCCGAGTCCAAGCCAAATCTAAGCGTTTGCCCGTTTCGTTTAAATAAAATAGAAATAATCTATCAACATCATACTCATATATTTCACGTAGCTAGCTGAACTGACAACCACGCGTAGTATATCATCCTTTCTTGGGATCATGGTCAGCGAGTCTACGGCTCCGCCTTCATCTCGCGTTATGGAGTTAACTTTCAAAGGGGACATTCCCAAACTGCTGCGGTGTTGTAAAACGCATTTCGCTAAAGGGATGTGCGCACCATGGGTTGGACCGTGGGTACATGCCATGGACACCTCTGCTCCAGGTATAGGGGAGGCGACCACCAGCTGTTGAGCGAGCCGCGGGAGCCCCGGGTTCCTTTCGCCGCTGTTCAGTGTTCGGCACGAACGCGCCTCGTGTTCTCCCTCCCGAAAATCTCCTCCCGATTGCGCGTGACCGCGTGCCACTGTGGATATTATTGTACCACATAGGCCTACATGAAACTCCAGATCGGTCAATAGGCAAACTAAAGATGTTCTTCCCCGGTCCAGCCGCACTGTTCAGGCAACTGTGGATTTAGACAAATTATCATAGGTTTTCCCAGCGCATATCCCAAGTCCAGCGCGTGCTGCCTATAAGCGGGGGCAACGTCACTAATCATTTGGCTTAAACGAATCGAATCACAAATAAACACTTTGATTTGTATTAAAGCCATGGCTATGACAATCATAAAATGTAGTGTTTACCATACATTTGTTGAGGAAACTGGAACAAGTCAAATTTTCTTATACAATTAAGATTATACTTCTGGCTTTATGCTTTACTGGTCAAAAATCGATTCAAATTTTAAAAAATGCACTAGCATGATTAAAATTGATGAGGACTGTCTAAGGCTGAAACCATGTCTCATCAACAAATCAGCAGAAAACACTGCTCCAAGTAAATATAGCTACTGCATTACAATTCATATAAAACATCAACAATACAGAGCAGGGATTCTCCACTGGAGCGGTTTTGATGATGATTCCAGCTTCATGGCTTGTTAAATGCTTGATATCAATAATCTACATCATATTAGGTTCAACAGATTCAAACTGCAGAGCGTCTGGAATAGCCTCTTTTCATTTGGGTTGCGGCTTGTCACGAGATGATGGGACCCGATGTGACACCAGTTGAGAATCACTGAATTACAGCTACAGTATATTGTGTGTGTGTCTAATATCTGAAGACACTTACAGTCCTGGTCTTCAAATAAACAGTGAAAGCTGTCAGGAACTTGTGGCCAGTTGTGCAGTCACTAGACAGAAGGAAACAAACATAAATTAGACAGCCTCTCATTCAGGCACTAACACACACTGTCTAAAACTAAGATTTTTAATGCCAAAATGCAAGAGTGGCAGCTTTGAATGAGAAACTGCAGATAAATGCAACATAATAACTTCAAATGCATTGTGCTGTATTCCTACTGCAATTACTTACATTTTTTGGATGCAGAGTTCCAAAGTACTCCAAAGACGCCTGTGTTACTGTCCTAAAACACATAAACAAAAAAATATTAACTTAATAAAAAACAGCTATAGTTGCACACAGTACACAGACAACAGATACATTTATTATTATTTGTTTCCTCTTCATTGTTCTTCACTTGATTATATTTTAGTCCTTATTTTAGAAACAAAAGTTCAACCCCTTTACCACCCCGTGCCCCCCAAAAAGGAATGAACAAAGTAATCAACTGAAAGATGGACCATAACTAAACTAGCCGAGACACGCGCCCAAACTAAGCAAAAACCCATAACTGAACCAAGTCAAAAGAAAAGCTAAAGTAGGACAGCCGGTCTCACCTGACAAAAGGAAAAAAACTGTGATAAAAAAAAGAGCTATATTACAAGCAGGCCAAGCTCAGGCACGTGTGCCGCAGCTTACTCTGGAGCGCGCGCTGGCGAGGCGCACCCGCAGGTACACCCGCAGGTACACCATGAGCAGAGAGCGCGCTTGAAATCATGCATGTACGGCGGAGATTAAAAAAAAAAAAAAACATAATGGAAAATTATTTAAAAAGGTAAGCAAGGGGAAAAGAAAAAATATCTGCCACAGGCAGAAGTTATAGCTCAGGGCACAGGTCGTCCAGTTATTTTTGAGCAAACTGAAATGGAAGTCTATATTCAAGTCTACAACTACAAAAGCCACTATATATCACGAAAATTATATATTAAATAGGCTATTATTTTCATTTAAAAGAAATATGTGTGTGTGGCCTACCTGCTTTTGTTTCTCACTGATCTTTGCTGCTTCAGATTGACCTCTGCTATTTCTCCAAAAACCTACAGACAAGATAGATTTTTAGGTGATTTAACATTGCAATTAATCACACAAATAGACCAAAAGCTATTTGTGTGTGTCGTTGTTTGTTTCCGGAACCATTAACAAAAATAAAGCAATAGGTTAGCTATTTTCAATTTAATCTTACAGTGGATTAATAGATATGGCTCTATTTTGGTCATTACCTCTGCGTCTGACAGATTGTTGTCCTGTCCCCGGCCCGGCTCTGTTGACGCTGTTCAAGCTCTGCAGCTGATGGTAGTTCATCTAAATTCTGATGTCCGCTGTTGGCGACATGTTCAAAATGTTATTTCTCGATTGAACTTCGGGTTTGGTACAATTCTGTATGAAGTTATTTGATCGTGCGCTAATCTGAACCCAAACGCTATTTGACAATTGAATAACGGACACTTCACTGCGTAAGGCGAAATAATAGCCCAAGCTTCTCATTCTAACAGAAATATTCATACAGTCTGAATCTAGGTTAGGCTATGGCTTAGTTGAAAGTTAAAACGATAAAAGTAGGTCTACAGAGAGCGTTAGTAAAAACATCTTTACTCACCGGTTGGAGAAGACGAATGCCAGAAATTGCGCCTTTGGATCTCCAGTGCTGGTCTTCAGCCTGGCGCACGGACAGTGAGCCGATGCTCGCTTGTTACACCCGGGAAAGGCGCGGGGAGACAGTCGGTGCATGGGCAGTGAGCCGATGCTTGCGTTTACTACCCGGGAAAGTCACGGGGCTTTGGGTCAGCGGCTGTCGGTTTGCGTGTAGTGGGCCGATAGACAACGTTTGCCGCGACATGTCCTTCAAATTTAGCCAAAGTGACTGAAACTTCCCTTTCGGAATCTGACAAAAATGAGGCTTTAATTCAGTTTACAAAATTATCTTGTTCGGGGCAGAGGAGGCGCTGCCCAATCGGACTGAGCAGCTGTTAAAAAACTACCTGTATTCACATTGCAGTTCTAAACAATATTAAACACAACTGTTGTGTTGTTTCTGTACAGCTCATGGTCCTAACTTCTTCGCGCCACAAGGATGAGAGTCACGTCATGTGAGCATGATGCCACAATCGGGCCAATAAAAAAAATAGCAATCGGATCTATTACTGATTCCCAGTATCGGCCCATTCTCTGTTTGATTGGAGTTGGCCTGACGCACATCGGTTTGAGTCGGGCCATCTACTGCAATAGCCTGGTGAGCCGCATTTGAGGCCATCGTCGGCAGGGGGCAATAAAACCTTATTCGGGCCGATCAATAAACACTGGGATTGGCGCTACTATTGCAAGTCTGCCTCGGCCCATTCAAGAATAACAATGTTTCCGCCAAGTCGGAGCTCAGCCGACACTGACGTGGCTAAACCAGAGTTGGCCCGAGTGTCCTTGCTACCAGGGGAAGAAGGAGCGGAGGAAGGCGCGCGGCGTGGATTGCCTACCGCGGGACGCAGCACGACGCAAACTGACGGGCTGGCCTATGGCACCGGGGTTGGATGTCTGGATGTCCTGGCCTGCGTGTGGGGCGTGGAACCTGTGCGCGGCGGCAACCGGTGAGACGAGCCGGAGGGAACGCCGAGAGGAGTCCCGCGAGCGGAGAAGGAGGTGTGTACGTCCCTGGAAGGAAAAGAGCCCGGAGTCACCCCGTGGGCTGTCCCGTTAGCCACCCCGGTCGCCCCGGAACGACGGGAGATGGATTATAACGAGTCGCCTTTTAACCTTCGGAGCTGGATGAGTGGATTTTAGGGTTTTCGCATTTTTTACATTTTAATAGTTTTATTTTAGGCCTAAATAAATTGTATTTAATTCTCTTAATGTTTTACTCCTTTTATTGGTTACAGCTACCTATGCTCTCACTTCTCCCCATCGCAATAACTTGTTTGGCCACAACTTCCTCCCATCTACTCCCTAACAATAGACCTCACCCCCTGTGACACCTGCACTTTAGTATGGGTTACTGACTGGATCGGTGAGTTGTATTTTTTTTATATCTATATATATCATTTATCTTTTCATTTATTTATTGACTGTACTATTAAGTTCAGACAGTTTTTAAGAAGTGCAGTCCACAATTTTGAATAGGTCAAGCCACAGTTTTGTTTGCTTTATTGTTGTAATTTTCATTTTAAATAAATCTAATATTGTTTATTATGAAACAGACTGATTTATTGCTTGTGTTAGGTGAAAATACATGAGAACCTTGTAACAATAACTGCATATTTAATCGCAATCGCAATATTGAAGAAAAAATCGCAATTAGATTATTTTCCAAAATCGTTCAGCCCTATACTGTTGATCATAAATGTCATTGTACTGTCATAAAGACTCTTGTGCTATGGAGTCCTCTTGAACGTGTTTCTGGTTGTCATGTGCAGTAATTGAACCAATCCATATTGCCACTCCTCTTGTCTATTCGCATGCTCACCTGCTAATTTGTCACAGTGGGGGCATTTTTATTGTGCTGTTATTCCACTGGCTAAAAAGATGATACGAGCCCACTGTTAATCCTTATGGCATTTACTCTGCCGCAAAAAAACATTGGTGCTATTTGCAGCATATGAGCGTATAAACCATGATGTACGAGCAACAAGCTAAAAGTAATAAGTCGGTTGGAGAGGTCCGCTTCGAAAAACACCAGGGGAGGTAATTACTGCAATTTCACTGTGCGAGTACTTGGGTTCACAATGTCACGGCACGCTCTTTTTGTCATATTTACCCTGTGAGACTTCTGTACAAACACAATAGTATAAACTGCTTGATTTCAGACATAATTGCATACACTAGAATCACCAGCATGCATAAATGAGGATATGCCAGATCATGTATATTTTAATCTGATTTTTAAATATGGACGCACACTAATGCATGATTTAATACATGCCCAGCATGGACATACACCAACTGTCTTGGACATATTGAAATGGAGATAAGATGTCACACAGCGTCAACTTGCGAGGCCAAAGGAGACCAGGAAATTGCTTTTCTTTTCTTTTTTGCCCTTTTAACTTATTTCACACATACAATCGAGCATCAAAGCTCAACATCCATTATGTTCAATGCTACATGAAATTCCCCTAAAAGCTTCAAGCCAGGGGTCCATCACAACACCAGCCCACTAACCAGGCAGCAAAGTATATTAACATACTTCTGCATCCTCCTCAACGTTAAGAAGTATAGTGCACTTCTACGTGCTCTGGCTTACCCCACCAGTCCAGACTAACTCCAGAGATAATTACAATTATTCTCACTCTGCTGCACTTTCAGGGACTTTGTAGAAGAACACAAGGAGTTAGTTTGAAGACGGTTTAAAGGGGCCAATGAGACCGCAAGCTCTTAGTCTGAAATATGTTTATTTTGTAGCAAGTTATAAAAGGTAAAGAAGGTCAAGGAACAAAATCTTTTCCCCTCAGTAAATGGTACAAACGTCACACTGTGGTATACCTTCTCTACCAACTGCGCTTAAACTGGCTTTAAAACATGACAAAAGTCTTATGTAAAACAGACATTGTTTTATATTTGTTTGTATAATTTATATTTGTTTTGTGGAAATGCAGAGGACAACAAAGAAGAACAGAAGAAGAACAAAAAAAGCAAACCTTACCAGATTGCTAAATGCACATTCAATACGCTCTCATGACAGAAGGAATTAGAGATGACACAGAGGTGATGCTTTTGTCTAGGGCTGATAAGGTAGATGTCCATGAAAGTGCATTAAAGGGACTAGATGCAAGTTGGTCATTTTTATACTCACTACTGCCACCTCAGTTCTTACGCGTACCTGCAGTTTCTATATTAAGCTCCTGCTTGACTGCACTTCGGACCGAATGAACACCTTTTTGAGTAACAGTGCAGGATTTTAGAGGCAGTTGTGGTGAATAGGTCTGGGCTCATTCTACACATTAGGATATTGCTGGAGCAAGTGGAGGGTGGAAAATACATAATTTTAACATTTTTAAACTCTGTATAGTCCCTTTAAGAAGCAGCTGCCTCCATCACCATGCCATCCTTTGTCCAGGTGCACTGTCCTTCACTTCTCAGTCACAGTTTATAACAAGTCTGGTTCACTGCACCACCAGCATCTGCACAAAATCAACAGGACCCAACTCCCACTGCTTTTTCTTGACAAAGTTAGGGATGCGATTGTTCTTAGTAGTGAAAATAAAATAATTTTATAAAATGTTCCTTTGAACATTTTAATTGGCCTACAGTGGCCTATTGTAACTATTGGCCACTGCAGGCCAATAGTTAATATGTAATTCACCATAACTTAAAGTGAAGAGCTAGAGTAGGTATGAGAGTTCTCACTGATGTAGTTAAATAGAATATTGATAGGGGCAGCATTGGCTTTATTTAACTGGTCCAAAGGTTGGCTGTTACTGCCAGTACATAATGTCATTGTGTTCCTGAGCAAGACACTTCACCCACATTGCCTCCATCTACCGTGTCCAATCTCCTTATTATAACACACATATTTATCACAGATGTGTTCACATTATGTGCATACATGTTTTAAATAAACATTTAAGAAAACGATTGGCCACAGCGCATTGTTTGGTTGACGTTTTATTAAAACAAAAGAATTCACCTCACCTTGATGATGTGTTTTTGTCCTCCCCAAGAAAAATGTTATATAATTCAGATGTGATTCCCTGCATTCTGAGGCCCCCTTTAAATTGGGACCTCTAAGCAAATGCCCTTGCCCAGGGACAACAGTTGAAAACTAGCTTTGCAGCTAATACTGACACATTTACAGAAATGTTCATTAATGTGTACTGTCCCTGTTAAATAAACTAATAAATAAATAAAATAAATAAATAAATAAATGCTCAGTTACTGCCCTGCCAAAAGGTACAATAAAACAAAGCATTTTGCATAGTTGAGGGCAGTCAGTCACATGCAGGTCAGGAACACATTTAAAACATCCTCTGCACTGAAGTCAATGTTTTTATTAATTTATATTAGCCAATCAAAATGTCATATTTAAATTTACCCTGATATCACTTTTAAAACATGTATGTTAGTTATCGTTTGGATTCTATTTGAGTGTTTTTTTTTTTTTAGAAATGTCTCTCCTGTTTCTTTGCATCTTGTCAGTTATTCTAATTCTCATTACCAACAAAAAGCAAGTATTGGACTATTTTTATCGTAAATGGTGAATGGTCTCAACTTATACAGCGCTTTTCTACCTTCATCAGGCCCAAAGCGCTTTATAGCAAGGAACCAGTCACCCATTCACACTCTCATTCATACACCAATGTATGTAGACACTGAAGGCAAGGTGGGTGAAGTGTCTTGCCCAAGTACACAATGTCGTGTGCATCTTCATAAGCTCGGATTTAAACCCCCGACCTTTCGATCCTGAGGCGATCAGCTCTACCAACTTTTTAGAGCATGTTTGATTGATACATAAACTAAAACAGCATTGTAAACAAGAAAAAGGCAATAAAACTGTATGCAAACTATATGCAATATATGAACACACACTGGACAATAGTTTTAGTCATCAGGGAACATGCCTTCGCTCATACAACTATGTTAATTCTCTGTTCAGCAGTATAAGCCAAATGCCACAATGCCAGTGCCAACCAATTGGCCACAAATTAATGACTACATAAACACTGGGGTTGTTGTCTATACTATAGCACAGGGCTATTTAATTAGATTAGGTGATTGGCCACTGGGCCAGTCATTGGGCGGCACGATAGGACAGCAGTTAGCGGTCATGCTTCACAGCTAGAAGGTCCGGGTTCGATTCCCACCAGGACGGGGCCTTTCTGTGAGGAGTTTGCATGTTCTGCCTGTGTCTGCGTAGGTTTCCTCCGGGTGCTCCGGTTTCTCCACCACTAAAGCATGTACAATAGGTTAATCTTCTAGCCAGGTGTTTCTGACCATTAGCCTGGCTCCACATCATGGAGATGGGTCCCCGAGCGCCGGCTGCTCACTGCTCCTACAGCGGCTTTAAGGATGGGTGAAAAAGAATGAATTACCCAAGGGGGATTAATAAAGTATGCCTTAACCTTAGACTCCTACAGCCACCAAACATATTCATATTTTTTTGTGATAAATAAATGAGAATTGAATTATCATCATTGCTCAAAAATAAAGAGGCCTATAGGCTAAACATTTTATACTGTATATCTTCCAGCATTCATTCCAGGTAATTTTTTAAAAACCACCAAAACAGCAGCAAATTAATGCAACATAAATAATAATAAACTCGAACTACTCAGAACTAGGACTAAGCCAGGGCATAAACTGGCAATATCAGGGCTAAAGTAGGACTAAACCACATCTAAACCAGACCTTATAGGCCTTATACAGAATAAGACAGTTTCATGTGAGGACCAACTGATCTAAAGCTATGGTCACAACCGGCCGTACGGGCTTCTATGGCCGGTCTACGTGTCAAACAAACTCTACGGGCGCTTACGTTTTTTTCAGATTGCAAGAACGCTGTACGTCTGCGTGAGGCGTCTGTACGGCAGGCGTATGTCTTTCGTACATTTTGTAGGAAACTTTTTTCGTATGCCGCTCTTGCGGACTTCATATATGTGTCATGTGCCACACGCACACCATTAGTGCGGCCAACGCATGGTCAGATATCTCATGCCTCCTCTATACATTTTGCGTAAGTCGTTCTTGAATTGCCCGTTCGGCGAGAGTGCATCTACCGCACAAAAACTCCGATGTATAAAGCTTCAGAGGTGCCTCTGACCAGGTACAAAGTACTATGTTTTTGCAATACGCCGAGGGGAAGAGGGAAGGCGAGTGCTTAATTTGATCCCCCGTTTGGGGGAACGCATTCCCCCAATTCTCAGTTTTTCAGGGTAAAGGATCTGGGAAATATTTAGGAGGATCCGGCAAAGATTTGATCTGATATAATGGTGTTTAATGAGAGTGTTCCGGCAAATGTTTTGGCCTGTTCCCCGAATCCATAACATCAGACCAAAAGTGTTCCTGAAAATACAAATTTACAAATTAAGCACTGGGGAAGGCGAGGATAGAACAGGTGTCAGAGAGGGAGGAGAGACAAAGGAGTTATGCTGGTGTGACGCGCAGCAGCAACCACAGTTTTTTTTAAAAATCTATGCAAATATAAGACATTTAGTCACCGTGGCTTTCGCTCTCCAGCTCCTGGAAAAGTGTGTCATACTGCCCAAACATGCGCCTTCTCTATATCCAAGGGAGAAATATGCCAAATTGCCCATTAATCTTTGAGACACACGGCGTTGGTGCACACGACGCACAGATCGTGTGCAGTTCTTGCAAACTTCATACGAAGCCCGCATAAAACCCACCGTCAGTACGTTTATTGCAGGTTGGTCGTCCGTTTGTTGCACGAATGAAGTGACAGCCGCGTCCGAGCAGCCTGTGTGTGATGCACACGTTCTCCACAAACAAAAAATAAATGCAGCGATTTTGGAAACGCAAGAAATCGCACGACCAAAAAGTCGTACGGCCGGTTGTGACCGAGGCTTAAGACCAGTTCTTCTCAAACATGAGACTCTGCTCAGTCCTTACAGGTGAGCGGACATAGGGCTGACCAGACATCTGTGGAGCCGCTGTTCTTATGTCCAGACATAGCGCATTATGATAAAAGTCAATGAATTCAGTGCTCTTATGAGATGGCGTGCTCATGCTTGCTTCCTCATTTATTCAGCTTCAGCCACTCTTTACTCGTTACCTCTTACCATCACAAAGAAAGCATCTCTGCTGCACTTGTACCTTTCCCACAAACGTGGATCGAATGAAGTCAAGGGAGAAAAGAAGCTAAAAAATGCACTTGTCATATTAATTATTTAGATATTATTTGGCTAAGTAAGGGTCCAGATAGCGAGGTTTAACGTGTTTACCATTTAACACGCGTGCTAGCTGGTGTTTCCCAAAACTCTCGCGCCATCAGCTTCATCACTCGCTTTGCAAAACCATCCACAACTGCTGTCTATACCTTGAAATTGCTGGTCAGGCTCTTTGTAACGATGAAGACAGGGAAAGCCGCTGTCCATCTGCCGCGGACCTTGAAGAGTCCTGCTTCTGTATGTGATAATCTGAGCAAAAGTCCAAAAACACTATAAACCTTGTTTGGTTAGGTAAATGGTCCCTACTTTTCCACCTACATTAGGCACTCAAAGCCCTTTACAGCAAGGATCCACTCACCCATTCACACGCCAATGTACGCAGACACTGGAGGCAAGGAGCGTGAAGTGTCTTGCCCAAGGACACAATGACAGTGTGCACCTTAAGGAGGTGGGATATATATATATATATGTCTATATAAAAAAACGTAATCGCAAACACTTCTGGGGTGGGCGGGGCCGTGAAATGTAACGTTTTCCAGACACACTGCGCAGTCTACGGAAGTGTGACAAACGCACTTACATTCTCTGCCAGTGATTACGTCGGATAGTGTCTATCTGGTGTCATGTCACCCTGAGAGAGAATGGGGCGGACTCTGGCTATGTTCTTTAGATGGTAAAACCTATCTTTGTGATATTCTTAATGTGTGGAATAAAAGTCAGCTCAGAGTCAAAAATCACACCCAGGTTCTTCACCTGTGAGAAAGGATTAAAAGACCGTGACTGTAGTTTGGGTAAAAGTTTCTCTCTCTGGGCCTCAGGACCGATGACCAACACTTCAGTTTTGTCCTGGTTAAGCTGGAGAAAGTTTTCTGCCATCCAGGATTTGATATTTAAAATGCAGTTAAAAAGTGCACCATTGGCCTGGTGTCATCAAGAGACATGCAGATGTACAACTGTGTATCATCAGCATAACTATGAAAGTTGACTCCATGTCTTCTGATGACATCACCAAGAGGGAGCATATACAGGTTAAAAAGCACTGGCCCTAAAATTGACCCCTGGGGCACACCACATGTAATTTTATGGACCTTAGTGGAGCAGGTATCCACACTTACCATGAATGTCCTGTCTATGAGGTAGGATGTAAACCATTTGTGGACAGCACCAGAGAGGCCGATGTGTTTTAATGAGTTAAAAGAATAGTGTGGTCGACTGTATCGAAGGCAGCGCTCAGATCCAGTAGAACCAACACTGTGACCTTCTGTGAGTCATAATTTAATCTAAAATCATTTAAAATCTTTAAAAGGGCTCTCTCGGTGCTGTGGTTTACCCTAAAGCCAGACTGGAATTTCTCAAGGACATTGTCAAGACTGGCTCACTCTCTTGACACAACGACAGGACACATACAGGCGGTTCACGCTTCTTTTATTCCCACACAGTATGGAGCAGCATATGATATGTACAGAGTACGAACAGAGGCACTGCCGCAAAGGCGCAGACAGAAGGAAAGCCGAGCCGCCTCCACAGTTGCAGCTTGGACATCCTTAAAGGGCCAGACCCGACGGCTGGCCAATCCGGAGCTGCACACGCACCTGCAGAGGAGAGCAGAGGGAGGAGCAACCACAGACACAGGGTCCCCCTCTACCCCAATGGCACAGGCCGTCACACACACCCCCTTAAAAGAAGGGACTGTACCCCCCCCCTCCTATGCATGTACCTCTCAAAAGCTAGACAATGCGTAAGCACAACATTGTCCGAGCGTATGGGCCAAGCCCGAGGAGTTGAAACAGAGGTACCATCGCGGCAGGATGGTAGAGACCAGAGGGCGACACAGGGCAGCGGACCGAAGTGGAAGGACCCGGCACCAACGACAACCCGGACCCAGGCGAGCCAACCAAACAAACGCCGACCCCTGGGTGGAAGGAGAGCAGAAACGCAACAGGGCACGGCCAGACCAGAATTACGGCAGAGCAGGACTAACAGAATTACCTAGACACCGGTGGGCAAGCCCACCGATGTGCAGAGGAGTTGCGCAGTAGGGGCTGTACCAGGCGCAGTCCCCGCCGCCAGTCCTTGCCGACCAGGAGATACAGAAGGCCTGGAAAGAAGAGTTAGCCTCCCTAAAACGGGCAATGAACACAAACACCCTGGTATATAAACCCGTGCCACCCTACCCAAATAGACCCAGGAGATGTTAGCACCCCAAGCCTATTCTACCGGTGCACGTGACAGAGCATCCGCCTGAACATTAGACACCCCCCTGATATGTCTAACATCCAAATCATAAGCCTGCAAAAACAAAGCCCATCGAACCAAACGTTGATTTGGAGACTTGAGACTCTTCAAAAAGGTCAGAGGATTATGATCCGTATAGACCACATAGACCGCCCTAATGCGCTGCAGATGCAAACCCCAGGTATCACTGAACACCACCAAATCATCCAAGTACACCGCACAACCATCCAACCCTGGGGTGTCCAGTAATGAAATGATTAAGTTGGATAAAGACAAGTTTTTCTCAGATTTTGCTTAAAAATAGTAAGTTGGATACCGGTCTGAAATAGTTAAAATCATTACAGTCCAAATTGCTCTTCTTCAGTAGGGGCCTCACTACCGCCCCCTTAAAGGCAGCAGGGAAGACCCCCGTCTGAAGAGAACAATTCATCATGTGTAAAAGCTCATCTTTAAGGGATCCATAGAATGTTTTAAAAAACAGGGTTGGGACCGGGTCTAAAAGACATGTGGTGGGCCTCACTGAGGAGAAAACTTTATCAAGCATCTCAGCATTAACCTGGACAAAACTGTGCAGTGTTTCCTCTGGAACAAGTAGACAACCAGATGCAACATTTATAAGTCAACTAACAACAATTCAACCTGAAAAGACTAACAGAGACAGGCTGCATTAGAAAGTTTTATTGAACTTTATTGTGATTGGGGCTCAGACCCCGGCGGAAGATGGCCGAACGATATGGAATGCATGGTGTTGATGATGATGGCCAGAAACTTCCCCCGGAGCCTGGACACTGGGGGTGGTACGACGGGACCCGATGCGGGTTGATGCGACGGGCAGAGCCTGAGGAGAGCCCGGGAGGAGGAGGGGCGGAGGAGGGTCGCTACACAGCTGGGAAACTCCGAGTGATTGACCGGGGAGCTTAAGAAGGGGATCCTGGACGGTGAATGGCTGAGCGGAATAGGCGGTGCTCTGATTGCTGATGAAAAGGTGCGCTTGCGATGGGGCCGTGATTGGATGGTTGGTGCAGGCTGCCGTTGAGGCGATGAGTGAAGGCTGCAGGTACGTCTCCAGGTTGAATTTGTGCTTAAGCTTCATTACATTATCTAGCTGAATGTCTGACAAACAAGCATGAAGTTTCTTTACCATTAAAATAATAATAATAACAATAATAATGCATTGGTTTATATAGCGCTTTTCTGGACACTCAAAGACGCTTTACATTGCATTACTCATTCACTCCATACTTGGCGACCAATCTGTGCCATCAGCCCCTCTGGGCCAAACACCAACCACTCACTCACTCACTACATTCACCCAGGCTTCCTGGTGTTCCCAAACCATCTCCCATCCAAGTACCAACCAGGCTTAGCTTCCAAGATCTGATAGGATCAGGCAGAGCTAAGACGGTATGGCCACCATGGCCAAGACTTGTCAGTGCTCTCCAGGGGCGGACTGGGACAATAATTGAGCCCAGGCATTGAGCTATATATTAGCCCGGCTGATCATGCGTGCAGCACATGTACCACTGATGCGCCTGTGATGGGCCATTGGATGATTCCATTCCAGAAAGCACGGGCTGCGCAGAAAATAAAAAAATAAAATCTAACGCACCGGTCCATTTTGGAACCAGCCCACCGGTCAAATGCCTGGTAAAATATAAGCCCAGTCCGCGGCTGGTGCTCTCTCCTGACAGCAAGAAGTTTGCATCCTCCCCCTGCGGTTTCACTTGAATGTCATGGTTTCCCCCAACGTTCTTAAACATGCACATGAGGTTGCCACAATGGCTTTAAAGGATAAATAAGGTGTAAAGTCGTTTCTCTGGGTTTGTTCCTGTTAAATAGATTATATTTCAACATGTTCTTCTGCTAAACCAAATAAAAGCAAAGCTATTATTAGACTATTTTCAGTGATCTATAAATACCGAATTGGCTGTCAGTCGCTAGCAGCCAGGGCTATTTTAGACTTGTAAAAATAGATCTGAATGGAAAAAAAACAACAAAAAAACTCAACCTATCCTACATCTGCTAGTGCTATTGTACATTTGACTGTTGCTGGCTCTTGTAAGCCACTAAACAGGTGCGCATGGGCGGTGACCCATGAACTGCCATCATATAAATGTGCGGGTTTCCGCTTTCGCTCTCTCTGCCTCCACATCAATAAACGGGGACACGGTCCAGACCTGTCCTCCGAAAAGACCCTCTGCATTGCCTTATTCTCCACCTCACATCGGTCAGCTACACTATTAACCAAGTGCACTCAGAACTCTACAGCCAAATATTATACTGACAAACAGAATAAATGTGCTGGTCATCTCCCACAGAGATGAGGTGCTGGGCCCCTGAAGCATCAGACCTTTTAACATCGAAATAAACATGCTCTCGCAGTGCTTGAAGACTTTTATCCCAAATCCAGCTGACTGAGCAGGCCAAGCGGTAGGAAAAAAGGAAAGTAGTAGTGAGAGTTAAATACAGTATATATCCATGATCAAACAAAGAATATCTATGGGTATATCAGAAAGACAGTGAAGAGGATCGAAGGCAGTAATCCAGAGGGGATGGAGGAACAAGAACTAACTCAGGAGGTCAAAAGCATGCACAGTAGGGTGTTAAGAGGATAACAGCTGGAGAAGGTTTTTATATCTCAATAACGACTTTCCCATGAACTTTGTAGTTTTATCTGTGGGAAAAATATAATTTAGACCTTTAAAAGATGGCATATGTCCATTTTTTAAGATGCTTGTGGAAGTTTTAAATGTTACAAAAATTCCCGGAGAGGTAGCGTATTGTGTCCAGAGCCAGATTTATTAGCAAGAGCAACAATCAGAAGAGCACAAAATCAGAGAGACGACATGCTGCTTTCAGAGCTCTTTCCATGTCTCTCTCAATCGAGAATCAAGTCAAGAATCAAGTCAAGCGCAAGTCAAGGAAGTCACAGAGATTCACATATCATTATATAGTTATTACAGACCTTGTAAATGTAGACAAAACAAATAGGCCTCATTCTTTCACACACATTGCTGTCATTGTCTCTCATAACAAATTGTACATAGTTTAGTGTCTGGGGTCAAATTAACCTTAGTATTCTTAAACAACATAACTGAAATTTTATCTCCTCATGCTGAAATACCACTCAACTACACATTGCAACGTATCAAAAGATAATAACTTTTAATGAAAAAGGCTTTATTGTGTTGTGATACTTAATGTTTGTTATAGATCTCATGAGGCTAATGCTGAAAAAATGACTGAAAATCAATCAAACATTTCCGCTGGGCACCAAAATGACTTTCAGTGGCCCTGATGTAGAACAGTATGTAACATACTGTATATACGTACAGTACGTAGTGTAATCCCTACAGCCCGTTGTGTCCATATATAATCCGTATTTTTTCTCATTATTTCCGATGACTTGTACTGTATCAAAGCCCATATCTGAGTGTCATATCTTTATTGTGTATTCGGATGCTGCAGGTCAGAAAGTCAACCTTTTTTAGTTGAACCCAGATTGTTCCCGAGGTGACCCATACGAAATTCACATAAATGCCAATGTGATGAATGGATGCATTATGTCTCTTACACTGTTCTCTGGTAAGAAAAAGCTCAAAATTCCTACTTGAACCAGTACATTCTTGAAAATAACAAACAAACAAACAAAAAAAACAATCCTTCTTTATACCCGTGGCAAAGACATAACAATAATATAATGTAGCAACGAAAATACACGGCGCAGAATGCATTACCATATTTTTGATACAGTCATATAAACTTCCAAAAATCCATATTCAGTTTCGTCATGAGGGCCCATGGCAGTCACACAGAGCACATGCAGCCCACAGCAGATTTGGCATCTGCATGTATATAGACTGTGACCACAGAGCTTTGCATAAACATGTTAGCATAATCAATGTGACGTGCGGGAGTGGCAGATGGACTCACTTGTAGACTATGGATGTGTGAGCCCAAAGTGAGCGGCTCCCTCAATAAAAGGAGTATAAAGTGAAGGCTATTTGACCCTATAGCTGAAGTTCCCAAGTCCATCCCAGTCCAGATGAAGAACATGGCTCAAGGCTTCTCAAAGGTTTCCTTGGCGAGCCACGAAAGATTGCAGTGGCACTGATGCTTTAAAGATGGATCAAATGCAAAGACACAGACAGACAGATCACAACAACGAGAAAGTCTACCCAAGCCCCTTGACCTGCACATGCAATTTCATCAAAATTGTTCCAGAAATTTAGCCATTCTGCAGCAAACCTTATTCTCTATGATGTGGAGACATGTTAAAAACCTTTTCCCAACTTTATGGCCTATAGACTTCATGTAAAACGCTTTGTAGCACAGTAGCCTCTTAGACTACTTGCTAACACTTCACCAACTGGGATTTAATTAAAAGCCGGTGGGCCTTGTAAGGTTTTATGTAACCCAAGCCAATCCAAATGAGCCTCAGCTGATTGGTATTGTGTCAGACAAACATATAGGCTTAAATAGCCTATTGATTGGTGCACACGACTCAAAGTGTATAATTGATGAGGTTAAGGAGCTGTGACTTGCATGTATGGTGACAGCAGTGGCGGCGCGTGCTGTGGAGTTTGTTTAAAGCGCAATGCTGGACAGGAGTTGCGTTTTATATGCACATATTTGATTTATTTGCCTCTAATGAGCCTTCGCTGTTTGCTCCTAACTACACCCGAGCCATATTTTAAAATGGCCGGCAAGAGTACAGCAGCATCATAATGTTTATGTTGAATCAATAGAAATATTTCAGAATGTCCTTGGAGAAATTTCACTAAGAGAATGCATAAACTATGGCAGGAATCAATGTTGAGTGAGCATTTGGGTTAATGATAGGGTAGAGAAACTAGTAGAATTCAGGGTGCTTATGGCACATATGGGTTTGCAGACCGTACACATGGATCATTGGCTATCTCTAGATAGTGTTGATGAATGCTGAATGCTTTTAAACAGAGGTTCTAACACTCAAGTAGTGAGTCGATACTTTTTCTATAATAAATAATAAAATAAATGTTTTCTGGGAAAGGCTCGTGACCCACTGAAAACGGTTTCATGACCAACTTTTGGGTCCCACCCCACCAGTTGAGAACCCCAGCTTTAAAATTCATTTTCATCATCAGTGTCTCTGCACCTGAGGGAAGTATTACTCTTTTATCTTGGAGGTATGACTTGAAAACAGCAGGGCTTCTGTGTAGTTGTAGTGGTCTTTGATGTCCCCTGAGCATTTTTCGATGCTGCTTTAATATTTCTTGTGAAACACTTTAATTCAAGAAAAAAAAACTTCCCAGAAATAGCATGTCTGGATTGATACAGAATGAAATAGCTTTTATTCAGAAAGAAATAAGAGTGTCAAATGGGTTGGAGTTCAGCTGTGGATTTACACAGTAGCTGTGTCCCTGGGTAAGACATTTAGGGCCAGATCTTGTGGTTCATAGCGCAGGCTGTAGAGAAGACGAGTGCGCAGATGGGTGGCGCTCCTTGCAACCTTCAGTGTCATACCTGCCGCAAAAAGTGGGCAGGACAGGGGGTGGACAGACTCGCATTGCGATGTTGTGGTGCTGCCCCGTCCCCATGCTTTCCCCAGACTCTCGCTGCTACTACACGCTCTAATGATCACAGAAACTACCTTACCTCCGGATTCACACGTCTCTGCCTCCACAGAGATATAGGTGTGCCTGTGCTGCTTGTAAAGAGTAAAGAGTCATTTGTGGCTCAGTTTTGGAGGCTTATGTTTGGGAATGTTGTGGATAAAGAACTTATCTCAAAAGCATAATGACGGTTCATGACCATTAAGTATCTGCGGAGGCGATGTGCCTTTATTTACCTTTGCATCTACTGCATATGCGCTCTGTAGGTAGTACAGATGCAAGATATAAACACTAAACTGCTGTATGAAAAGGGTTAGAAACTACGATCCAAGGCAGGAGTCCGTGTCATGTCTTATTTTGCTGAGGAAATGTGCTGTTTAGTGCTGAAATGTCATTAAATGGCTGTGAGTCAAAGAGAAGGTAAAACGTATCTGTGTTTGGCACCTCATATTGCCGTCTCCTTGCATACATTTTCTTCTCTTTCTTCATATTGTCCAAAGTTACATCCCAAAACCAAAATGCTGCTCCTAATTCCACTGTGTTTTGGCATGTGCTCCACCTGGCCTCTCCGTATCCATCAATAACGCGCATCTGAAGCAACTACGAGTAGCAGCTCAGACCGGTATTTGATTGGCCGAAATAATAAATAATAAACAGTTTATTTTGTATTAATTGGGATTTTGATTTCCTAAAATTTTTCCAACTAGTTAAAGCAGACGTTTGTTCTTACTTTTCCAGCACTTTAGTATGGGTGATGTTACTGACTGGATCAGTCATTTTTATATATATATAATTTATCTTTTATTTATAGACTGTACTGCTTTTAAGAAGTGCAGTCCACATGTTCACACATTTTGAATAGGTCAAGCAACAATTTTGTTTTATTGTTGCAATTTTCACTTCAAATTAATCTAATATTGTTTATTATGAAACAGGTTGCTTGTGTTAGATGAAAAACACATGAGAAGAGGACCTTGCAACAATAATCGCATATTTAATCGCAACTGCAATATTGAAGAAAAAAAATCGCAATTAGATGATTTTCCCAAATCGTTCAGCCCTACTCCCTAGTGACGCAGCCTTTAGCGCAAAACCTGCGGCACATACAAGATCGCGCGTGTACCACGTTGCGTTTAGAGTTGCGCACAGACTGTGCCAGGCACAAGATCTGGCCCATAATGCTCTACGCACTCTACTTGTTGCATCCATGAAATGAACGACCAGACTCACGTTCATCGTCGTTTTAGGCAACTTTTATTTAACAGTTCTCGGTTCACGACTTCAAGCATTTTTCCGTTTTCTGCTACTACAACATAATACATGAACTCGCTTTCCCATGAGTCCTTTCGTCTCTCATGTTCTTAAAGGTACATTACTATGTTATAACAGGCAGTTTTAGAATGAAAATAGAAGTATTACTCACACTTTGTAAATATATGGATAATTAAATGTTTTTAACCTTTGTCTGACCAAATATGAATTATGTATTTAAATGATCTCAAATGAAATATAATTATGTCCTATTATCATGTAATTAGCTTTTACAAAATGTATTCAAATTTCAGGGCGCTACATACTCATAGCAATGTAGCTGGCTATGCCAGTATAGTATAGTACCAGAAGTGGATTAAAGTAGGGTTGATAATAGACTAAATAGTCAAAATTGAACCATGTTTTCTTTTACTGAAGTGTTAAATGGGGAGTATTATTGACTCGAAGTTTTCCTCACTTAAAGAAACAAAGTAGTGTTTTTTTTGTGTCATTCCCACATTATTTAAGTGATCTTTTGATCTTTTCTCAGTAGGCCTATTTGAAGTGCTATGGTTTATTTGTGCATTGCCACCCATTTGGTCGACAGCCCCTTCCTCGGCCATGTAACCAAGAAGTGCTGGCCTTACCCCCGGCTCACATTAACTACGGTACGGGTTCGGTCCGGGTTCGGTCCTGATCCGGTCCGGGTTTGCCCCAAACTACCACTCACAGTGAGTCCGGCTGACACTGTGGCTAGCTCCGGCGCCAGATGCTGCACCAGACACAGAAACAGCCCTCGTGAGAACAGAAGTGCACGTGAGTTTCGCTCTTGGTGTGAGTTCACGTCATAAGTAGCCCCATATATAGGTAGTTTTTGTAAACAAAAGCCGTATTTGCCAGTACAACGACTCTCCCCAGTGAAGTGGATGCTTTGAAACACACTAGTGCCCCTGTGTCCTGGTAATGGAGAAATGTTTACATTTCCGACGTTACACGCGTGTACTGGTGGTAAACGAGACCAAATAAATAGTAAGCGGACAGATTTAATTTTGAAATACACCAGATCTTCTTTTCTCACGAGACCTCACTTCCCGGCTCGTGTTTTTCTGTCAGCTTGATCCGTTGGGGCTCCGGTCTCCGGCAAAAATAGACTTCATGCGGATTCTTTCCGTTGCCGCCAGATGGCCTCGGTAGCCGGACCCGGACTTCGCGGAGCAGTGTGAGTGTGCAACATTGGTTTTAATGACTTTTTAAGTCTGCAGACGCCGTACCGGACCTTAACCGGATTTAATGTGAGCCGGGGGTTACGCCCCGTTCAGGCTCCGAAATCCTCCTGCAGAGCAACAACAAGGAAAAAATATCCAATGGAGGCTGAACACTACAAAACGTTCAGGTTACAGTATGTAACCATGGTTCTCTGAGTGAAGAGACTATCTCTCCACCCAGTTACATATTCCATATGTACGGGGACTGACCCCACGAGGGTCAGGCGATGTGGATAATTATTTAAGACACACCACCTGTGAGGTGGCTGATTGCGCTACAAAGGCACCTGCGTGCCATGCGCACATCGATTAAATGTTGATGGAACGCATTCCCGAGTGGAATCGAGCTGGAGAGATAGTCTCTTCACTCAGAGAACATACAAAACATACTTACATACTGTAACCATAACGTTCTCTATCGTATCGAGACTATCTCTCCACCCAGTTACATATTCCATATGTACGGGGACTCTTTAAGACACACCGCAAGGGGATCGAGCAGGGTGAAATTCGAATGAGTCATTGCCGCCACCAAGTGCACAAACAAAAACAAAAAAAACACACCCAAGTGACAAAATAAACTATGTACACAAGCACCCATACCCGCCAGACGCTAGGTACGAGTGCCGCAACCTCGGCGCCAGACACAACCAAGGTGACACAGCCCCGCAAGCCGCAAAGGCTGGTCAAGAGCTCTTCAAAGAAAGAGCAAGCAACAACTCTCACCCCGACACAGCAAGGGCATTCCAAACCTGCAAGACGCAAGGCCACAGGAAAAGCCTTAATGCTATTGAGCAGCACCAAGCACTCGCTCCCCGAAGGAAGTGCCTGCTGCCACATTAAGCTTGTAGAAGCGGGCAAACGTAGAAGGGACAGACCATATGGCGGCAGCGCAGATCTCATCCAGTGAGGCGCCACGCCACAAAGCCCAGGACACTGCCATCCCCCGTGTCGAATGAGCTCTGACATTCAGGGGAAACTGAACCCCCATGCCCTCATAGGCTTGACGGATCGCGTCCACAAGCCAATGAGACAGGTGAGCCCTAGACAAGGGCTGGCCCAACTTACCGCTTTTGAAACAGACAAACAACTGATCCGTGGTCCTGTGTCCCCTAGTCCGAGCAAGGTATACCTCCAGGGCCCTAACTGGACAGACAAGCCACCGCTCCCGCTCATCCCCCGTCTGCTGAGCAGAGAAGAGGGATCCGAGTGTGATGACCAGGTCGGAGCGCCGACCCGTCATGACCTTAGGGAGAAAGGCTGGATTCGGTCGCAAGACCACACCTGCCATCTCTGGCAGGAACCTACACAGGTCCTGATGCACCGAGAGAGCATGGAGTTCCCCCACCCTTTTAGCTGAAGCCAATGCTAGCAAAAGGACAGTTTTCAAAGACACCCACTTCAGGTTCGTTGTTGCCAGAGGCTCAAATGGAGCCCCCACCAAAGCCTGCAGAACCAGCTCCAAATCCCAAGAGGGGAGAGGAGGTCTCACACAGCTGCCACTACGCCTCCAGGCCCCTTTGAGAAACCTGGAGACCAGGTTGGACACATCCACAGGCAGAGCGTATCTACCCTCCCTTGCAGCCTTGATAGCAGCCACCATCCCCCTCAGTGTGGACGGCGACCTGCCTGCCTCCAAGAGGTCTTGCAAAAATTGCAGAATCTCTGGGGCCATGCAAGTGAGAGGGTCAACTCCACGAGGCCCACACCACTTCACAAAAGAGTTCCATCTGTGCCCGTAGAGAGCGCATGTGGATGGAAGGCCCATAGCTAGCAACTCGGACCTCGCAGTGGCCAGGCCCAGAGCCTCAGCCCCCGGGGAAACGGGTGATACAGAATTCCCAGACCCTGTGACAACAAGTCTGGACGTGCTGGGAGTTCCCACGGAGTCCCGTCTAGAAGAGGCGGAATGTCCGAAAACCATGTCATGTGGGGCCACAGAGGAGCCACCAGGACTAGTCTCACCTCCTCCACCCGAACCCTCTGCAACAGAGACGGGAGGAGACTGAATGGCGGGAAGGCATAAAGCTTCCATCTTCCGGAGGCAACGGAAAAAATCTGCAAGAAGTCTATTTTTGCCGGAGCCCGGAGCCCTGCGGCTCAAGCTGACGGAAAAACACGATCCAAACAGGAAGTCAGGTCTTGTGAGAAAAGAAGATCCGGTGTATTTCAAAATTAAATCTGTCCACTCACTACTTATTTGGTCTTGTTTACCACCTGTACACGCGCGTAATGTCAGAAATGTAAACATTTCTCCATTACCAGTGACACAGGGGCACTAGTGTGTTGCAAAGCATCCACTTCACTGGGGAAGAGTTGTTGTACCGGCAAATACGGCTTTTGTTTGCAAAAACTACCTATATCACGTGAACTCGCACCAAGAGTGTGAACTCATGTGCACTTCTGTTCCCGCGAGGGCCGTTTCTGTGCCTGGCGCAACGTCTGGCGCCGGAGCCGACGGAGCTGGCCACAGTGTCAGCCGGACTCACTGTGAGTGATAGTTTGGGGCAAACCCGGACTGGATCAGGACCGAACCCGGACAGTAGTTAATGTGAGCCGGTGGTAAGTCTGATGGAGGTCAGAGTGACTGAAACGTTGCTGCAATAAAAGCCAAGTAAAAGAGTGAGACAGTGTGCAGGAGCTTTTTTTTTTTCAAGTTAAGTAATCCGTAAACTCCAGTCAATTATCTGTTCCCTACATGTACGTCTGGGATTGATCTCAGTGGCCGCGTTACATTGGTTGAATTTCAATCTACCATTCAGCGAGCGGGTGTTATAGGTGACGTCAAGCATTTGCGCCGCATTTGCTGGTTGTAGTTCGGCAATGGCGGCGGATACGAACGTAAAGGAAGCTCTTCAATCCGTTCTGGCTCGGCTCCCAAATATCCAGAAATTATAATTAAAGCCTTAGAATGCGCAAGGAATGCTCCCAAGAGTTATGATAGCTGCTTCACCCAACACGGGTGCATTACATACGTCACAACCAGATGCTATCGAAAATCAGATCCAATTGTTTCAAAGGAGTTCACCCCTCCCACCTGATAACGGAGCTCGATTGTGAAGATCCAGACCCTTGTGCGAAACGAAATGAGTACAGGGGTATGGTAAAACCAGGCTAAAGTAATCTATTCTTTTATGCACCTGTCGCCTTCTCGGGTATGCAGAGTTTCCGCTTATAAAACAAATATAGATTCAAAAAAACATTTTATGTTGTTGTTGTATTGCATATTAATGAACATTTTAAAATATGTAAATATGCCCCATCATAGCCGTGGGCTAATTTCTATCTGGAGGCCCCCTGGCAGGTAGATGTTACTCACATACACTTTGATTCAAAGAAGAAAAAAGAAAGATCTGATGAAGGCTAATGCCGAAACGGAATTACTATCATTAAAATTTGGACATCGGCTTATGAGTGTGTGATGCTGTTTTTTGATTTATGAAGATGTTACTCGAAGAACATTAAAACACAAGTTATACAAAGATACTACGTACACAGACCATATACAGCACAACAAAGACATACACAGACAATTAAGCACAGACAAAAAGACATGTGAACCGGGAAATGAGAGTGAAAAAATGTATCTGTACTGCACCTCCTCCCATTTTAAGTTAGATCTTAAAGCACATGCTACCTCTTTTGCACTTATCTCTGTTTAACTTTTTACAATGTGCTGGAACAGGGTGAACATAAGATGATGGATATTGCACATGCCTAACTTGTAAGCACTCTCTATATGTCACACATCATGTCTCTCTTAACCGCAGTTTGAACTGTTTCTTAAATGTGGGGAGACCTCTGCATTCTCTCACTGACAGAGGAATACAGTTTCAGATCTTTGCGCCCAGGCCCGACAGGACGTTGTGAGAAAAGATTGTACGCCTGAGTGGAAGTTCACACTCACCGCTGACAGTGGCTCGAGTCACTCGTGCAGAGCCACAGACAAATTTCTGCGTCTCCATTGGTGGAGGGGCCGAACCGTGTATTTTATCTTTTTGAGAATACATGCAGGACATATAAGATTAGGATTAAAACCATTTATGTTAAAAAATATCTTGAGACCTCAGAGTACTTTAGATTAGTCGACATTAGGGATGTAACGATTCACTCAAGCCCCGATTCGATTTCCGATTTTTTTTAACCTTTTTTTTAAGAAAAGGAATATGACTCATTCATACCAATGTTTCTTTTGTTTTAACACCTGCATTTTTGTCCTTGTAACAAACTGCAACTGTCTCAGTAAGAGAACTTTACATTACAACAAAATTACAAGACATGAAAATGAACTATAATCTCGTAGCCGCTAACTTTAGCTGCGTCTGCTGCTTCGATGCCTACACGTGTATGTGTTTACATGGTGTGGCGTGTGTTGGGGGGGAGGTGGTGGGAGGTGTGCAGCTTGTCTTGAGAAAAAGTTAGCTCGCTGTTTCTAACAATGCAATGAAATAATAAAGCTATTCCAGTCGTGCAAAATGGAGTAGCTGAGGGTGGCTTTAACATCGATTATTTTATTTTTTACATCGATTCACATTTTACGCAAATTAAATCGATTTTAAATCTATTTTCGATGAATCGTTACAGCCCTAGTCAACATATCATATTTTTTGTGTGACCTTTGTAAATTCAGAAATATTTAAATGTAACCCAATCCACTTTATTTATAAAGCACATATTTAAACAAACAAAAAATCTCCAAAGTACTGCACATGAAATCATCAACAGAATCCAGTATGTGTAACATACATCGTCAGATTTACCACAGCAGCTCATTGCATGTTTACTGTAAACTACATTAAATAGATAGTTCACTGTAGAGCTCAGCCGCCTATGCCCTACTCTCTGTGCTGTCTGAACATGTGTAAACAGTTGTTTTAGGTCTGTGGAAAAGGTGAAATGTCTTCACAAACATGCTTTATTATCTCTTGTTGAAGCCTGGCATGCACGATCTCTCCAACTGATGAAGACCAAACCCTTTCTGTTTGATCTGAGAATAGTCTTTGTAGCATAGAAAAAGCCCCGGGCAGCTCTTTTAAGAACTCTTTTTTTCAGCTCCGTCTGTCTCACACTTCCACACACAACACTGCTCTCTGTCTCTCAGGAAGAACCCTTTTTTCACAAGTTCAAAGTATGATCATATTTTTATCCGCATCAGGAATAAACAACACAAACATTTCACTTCATTTGGTTTGACAGCCCAAGTTTACAACACATGCATAAACTTGGCAACAGTGATTTTACAATACTGAATATACAATGTTGACGCTTATAATTTAGTGCCAAACATGAAACTTGAAATTACACTGCTATATGTTCCTTGCAGTGTTTTATAAAGGTATAAAGGTTAATATGTACTTTTAATGGCCACCAGCAAGGATCAGGTTAACTGCAGGGCTTGTCCTTCCATTTTTCAAATTATGAATCTTGAATGTTGTATATGTCTCCGGTGGATTCATAATAAGCTCCCTTACAGGATAAAGAAGCGTGATCCTTGTCACGGTAGTAGCTACACATGTAATCATTGCCCCGATGACTCCACCATTACAGTTATTAAAGTGTAGTTCTAATGAGCTTCTTCACTGACAGCAGGTGTGACTTGGAGGGTGTGAAAACTCTTGTGTGGGAGGGCCATTCACACCTAGGCGGACACATGTTGATAATTGATGGGTTAGCGTGAGAATCGTTTGTTCCAACTGCTGCCAGGCTTACATGCTATTTGTGCTTACATGCTATTTCTATAAATGTGCTGTTTAACCACTGGCCATTATCATACACTGTGAATGCATAAAAAAGTGCCATATATATAAAGTATGATTGATTGATACGCCTTTTGAAAACACTGACGTCTTGCTTCCTGCTTGTAATGAACCACGCCTCAGTCCTCTCTCTTTTTATAAGGTCCGCCACTCGGGAAATAACCATATCGCTATAGGAGCTTGCGCTATCCTTGCGCAAAGATCTCAATGTCTAATATAAGATCCTGCAAAGAAAGATGAACATGGATGAATAAATAAATAAATGATCCATCCATCCACAACCTTTCCGTTGCCGGGTCATGGCGGGAGCTGTTGGAGCTGCCCAAATCACATTGCACCAGCCCCCTATGGCTCCTCCTGCAGGTGGTGGGTCCACAGAAGGACGGCCTCACGATTCTAACCGGGCCTGTTGGTCTCTCATAAGGGGCTTCTGAACCACTCTTTGTCTGACCCGTCACCTAGGACCTGTTTGCCATGGGAGACCCTACCAGGAGCACCTTCTTCCACATGTTTGCTCTATCCCCCATGTGGCTTATAGCAAGCAGGACTTCTTGGTTTTCTTTTAAAAATGGCTTCTTCTAGCCACTCTACCATGAGGCCAGATTTGTGCAGTGTACGACTAACAGTTGTTCTGTGGACAGTTTCCCCCACCTGAGCTGTAGCTCTCTGCAGTTCATCCAGGGTCATCATATGTCGGTCAGCAAGTTGAGGAGGTCGGCCGGATCTTCGTAGGTTTGCAGTGATGCCATACTCTTTCCATTTATGGATGGTGTTTTTAACTGTACTTTAAGAGATGTTCAAAGCTTTGGAAATCTTTTTAGAACCTAACTTAGCTTTATACTTTTCAATAACTTTACATTGGTGTGTTCTTGGACTTCATGATGCTGTCTGCTCTCCAATAGTCTCTTAACAGACCTCTGAGACCATCACAGATCAGCTGTATTTGAAGTGAGATTAGATTACACACGAGTAGACTCTATTTATTCATTGGGTCAACATGTGATCATTCAGAAATCATCAGGCAACTTCTGAAGGCAATTGGTTGCACTAAAAGGAAAGGGGTATGGATACTTTTGCAAACCCCACCTTTCAGTTTTTTATTTATAAAAAAGTTCATAATCATGTATACATTTCATTTCACTTCACGATGTGTCACTTAGTGTGTGTCTTTCACTTAAAATTTCAACTCAATATCTTTATGTTTGTGGTCCATAGCATGGCAAAATGTTGAAAAGTTAAAGGGGGCGGATACTTTTTCAACCCACTTAAAAGCAATCATTTAATAAATTTAAAACACAAACAAACATGACACGTTCTGCTATCTGCATAGCTGTAAATCATTTTTATTGATTGTGAACTATTAACAGCAAGAATGGTTAGCTCTAACCTGACGGTGAAGTTCTGCTTTGTATTGCACCAGTGAAGGATCAGAATGAATGCATCAGGATAATTAGGAATACGTTTTGGCTACAGTCAATAGTTTAAACTTGACAACATTCAACTCGGTCATAATTTAAAAAAATCAATTACAGGAGTTTTAACAGTGTCTCTGTACAAAATACATGCTCATTAACAGGTTAGATAAACAATTTCTTTGTCTTTTCATTCCACATTCTGCCTGCTACTTCTAACTTGTAAAAGCATGCAACAGTGTGACCATTGTAAGTACATTAGTTGACAAGCATGTCGCGTGTTTGTCCTTTTATCACAGCTAAACTGCTCCCTAAAAAGCCTGCTCACAGCGACAGCAGGGGACTCTGCCATTTCAATCAAAGCCCTTCAGCGGTGGCCCACCGTACTTAACACATGACTTCATTAATAAACATACGGACACATGCGCTCCCATACACACACTTAGCACCACTAGAGGAGCCAGAAGGGCTGTTCTCCGCTGGTGGCATCTGGGACGGTGGCGGTGCATGTCTGGCAACTCAGCCGTAGCCCAGGGAGCAGAGCTGCACAGTGGAGATAGCGGCACTCAAATACATACACACACATAGGCAGAAGGCACATGCATATATAACCTGCATCCATATAGTGATTGCTCAGCATGGATGACCTTAGCAGAGCCTACAGAGTGAACTTGACAAAGGAGGGAACAGTGACATAGGGCTATAGGCAACACGACAAACATCAGTGCAGTGCAATTATAGGAGTTGTTCTAATAATCCACTGTCAGAAATCTTTTCAGCAGCAAGGACCACATCACAACAAGAACAAGGGGCAGATTGGGTAATTTCATTTGGCGAGATGCACTGAAGAGACACTGAGGGTAGTGGAAGGATGCTAAAAGAGCTTGAAGAAGTCTTTTCTACTTGTGAGAGCGGTAGGACGGGGATGACTTTGACCTGCGGCACTGATGGAACATTAAAAAGTGTTGCTGGGAAAATCTGAGGTCTGGATGACGAGCAGGGAAGAACAGCTGATTTACAGGTGTGGTATTGTTGTGCCTTGGCATGTATGTTGACTTAATACCCTCAGTACATGTGGAACAATGTGTGCTCTACTAGTAAGATGTTTACCATAAATTACGGACTATTGACCGCACCTGAATAAAAGCTGCACCAACAAAATGTATTAAAAAATGATAGTACATACAGTGAGAACCAGATGTTTACATACAACTTCATAAAAAGACACATTGGCATTTTTTTCTAACCGTCAGACATGAAAGAACAATTAGCATTTTAAAAATAATTTCTATTTGTCAAATGCCAGAAGAATTAGAGATAGAATTTTCCACACAATTTTGTATTACTTTTTACAAAACCAAAAGTTTACATACATTTCATTAATATTTGGTAGCATTGCCTTTAAAGGATCTGTATCATGCTATTTTAGCCATTCCAAAGTAAAGTATAGGCATGTATATGATATATTGTACCTCTATCACTATGGAGTACTCATTTTTGAGAGAAATATAAGTATTTTGGGGGGTATTTTCCCTACCCGGAAGACAAGACGCTTCGATTCAGTTAACTCCGTCCCTCTCTCCGCTCATTCCACATTCACAGTATTATAAATATAAACATCGCTGCAAAAAGTGAAGTTACTTCACATAATGCAGTTATAAGGAGTTGACATGTGCAACACAGTTTCATAAATGGCTAACACACACGCTAACACACACGCTAACATGCGTTTTGATTAACTCACTGCTCAGTCTGGCCTCCCCATCGGGTTATGAGAATGCGTTGGTTATAAAAGTTTCATGTAATAATCATAATCATAATCACTTCAAAACATTTACTTTGTTATCCTTAAGCCACTTTGTAATAAGTGACTCTAATAATCCAAGATGGAAAGACATGGAAACACATAAGTTACATTTAGTTAAATCTGCTATATTTATAACTAACGATAAAGAACTCAAAGAAGAAATGAAGAATAACTACTGTATAGAAAACACCATTATGGTGTGGAAAAGAATTATTAGATGTATGAAGATAAATGATGAAGAAATGGTTTATTTGAGGGAAATATCTAGAGATCCTGAATTTAAGGCAAACACAACAGACAAACAACAAACATCAATTATTCAATAATTGAGCAGAAAATTGACTCATGAGATTCCATCAACTGTTTAAAAAGGTCAAATGGAATCTTTTGAAAACAATATAACATACCAAGAGACCAATTTTATAAATATCTACAAGTCAGAAGTTATTTGAACAGTAAATTGGGAAAGATTAAATATGACCTAAACCCCCTGATAATTTATATGACAAATAATCGTAATAAGAAACTAAAAAATGCTAGGAGTCAGTTATACCACATTTTTTTGCAACAAAAAGAGAAAATAGCAACCAACGTTAAGATAAAATGGGAAGAAGAGTTTCGTATACAAATAACTGAAAACGAGTGGGTACAGATTTGTGTTGGTGTCCATAAAACTATGGGTTCCTTATTTTGGAGAGAGTTCACTTGGAACATAATTATGATATACTTCTTGACTCCAGAAAGTATAAATAAATATAAAGGGGCAAATTGTAAATGTTGGAAGAATTGTGGAGAGGAAAATGCTAATTATACACATATTTTCTATACTTGTAAAATAATACAACCTAACTGGAAAGTATTTCAAATTGTTGAAGCGACACTGGGAAAGAAACTTGATTTAAAATCAGAAAATATTATATTAGGAAAAATCCCAATTAATATCAACTCAGATGACAAGTATATTTTTCAAATCCTTAGAATTACAGCTTTAAAGATCATAACAAAGGAGTGGTGAAAAAAAGTAATCCACTGGATATTAAAAACATTGATTAATATTATACAAGAAGTCACATTGAATGAGAAGATTAACTCACAAAATAAGGAACATGGACCATGAGTTTGATAAAAAATGGTTTATAAAAGAATATAACCGTACATGAGTGTTGTGAATTGGCGTTGATTGTGCAGTGGCTGTTGATTGTGCGTTGGGACTTATTTTTGTTAAGGGGGTCCAACAAATGGGAATGAAAAAAAACAAAAAAAAACTATGGCTGAATCTAAGAATAAATTACAAATGTATAGTCTAAAGATCATTCAATTAAATTAAAAATAATAATAGATTTAAACAAATAAAAAAAAGGATGCATTGATGTCCGGCATGGCGTGTTTGCATGTGTTGGTCCATGTGTGTACATTGGCGTGCATTCTCCCAACCAAAAAGATGGTGCAAAACCAAAGCTGGTTGCTGTAATTGATATCAAGGCCATTTGTGTCATTTATATAATTTGTATTGTGTATGTCCTTTGAGGGCAGCGGGTGTAGGCAATGGGATACAGGACAAAGTAGATTTTTAGGCCCGAGCGCCATCAGGGCTGGCGAAGGGGCTCTTGTAATCGTATAGAGTGCGCGGAGCACACTCCCCCAAAGTGCGCGGAGCGCACAAAACGAGCGCGAAGCGCTCGCCTCCTCTCAAACATGCACTAACGCACTCCTCTCGTCGTGCACGTTCCGTGCCCGTGCACATGTATCAGAAAACGAATATTGTAATTGGACGGTGCGCAGAGCGAAGCGGCGCGCACTCCCCCAAAGTGCGAACAAAACGAGCGCGAAGCGCTCCCCTCCTCTCAAACACTCACTAACACACTCCTCTTGTCGTGCACGTCCCGTGCACATCCATATATAATGCAAAAATCAACATTGTAATTGTACAGAGCCCATAAAAGTCAATGGGCGACTGAGAGCCCTGGGTGACCCAGGACCTCTACCATGAGGTAGGAATGCGCGAGCTCTTTCTTTCTTTCTTCTTTCTTTCTTTCTTTCTTTCTTTCTTTCTTTCTTTCTTTCTTTCTTTCTTTCTTTCTTTCTTTCTTTCTTTCTTTCTTTCGCACCGTCGCAATTTTCACCCAGTGAACATTGACGAAAAGTCACAGATTTTGGCCCAAAATTCAAACCCGATCCGACGCAACTTTTGACTAATTCCAAATGTTGAATTTCAAAATAATGGCACGATAGCGCCACCTCCGTTTTTTTTGGCCATTTTGGATGACAGCCCGCGAAGCGGGAATCCGCCTTTATTTATCACTTCGTACAAAATCTATCTCCTCCTAGAGCGTTTATCGGAACGACCTAATTTTGGGTGGAAAATAATCTTGAGAAGTAGAACTTTAAAAGTTATCCAAATTACTTTTCTAAGTTTTACGGTTTTTATGCGGCGAAGCCGCAAACTGCGAAAAATCTCAAAATACTTCGTACAAACAAAAAATGGCTCCCATTCGCACATATGGAGCCCGATTTCGCTCATTTTGTTATCAGTTGTTAAGGTCTCAGTCCTAAACACTTTCATTTGGCAAAATTCAAATTGGGCCCAATAGCGCCCTCTATAGGAATTGTATGGAGAGTACAAATTTTACTTTTACGAAAATTAAAATAATTTGGCACAAAATTCTATTTGGTCGTTCCGATCAGAAAAGTCAATCACACCCATGCCATATTTTTCACGGTGTTGCCGTAGCGATGACCAGACCGCTCCAAAGTACTTGGATAACCTTTGTGGATGTTCTGCGGCGCAGCCGCAGCCCTAAGTAAAATGTAAAAATATGCTTCAGTTTGCAGATATAGTGTGATACAAATTCATACTAATTTTTCTCTGTATAATGTCAAAATTGAGCGCGGAGTGCGCGTTAGCGCATTCCAATAATCCTAAAACTAAAACCCTTGGGAAAAAAGTAAAAAACAAACATAAAGGCAGTAGCAATACCATAATTTTAGATTGAGGGAGACAAAAGGGCGCGAAGCGCCCCCTTGTTTTAGGCAGGGCGGTTGGCGAGGGCCGATAATCGCCGCTTGCGGCTATATTTTCCTCCTTGTTATTGTATTGCTGTTTTTTTTTGTGTGTCTGTTTGTTTTCTTATGTTGTTTGTTGTTTATTTATTTTTGAAAAACTCAAATGAAAAAATAAAGTAATAAAAAAAAAAGCCACTTTGTAAGCAGTATTGGCAGTTTGCTTTGGGTCATTGTCCATTTGGAGGACCCATCTGCGCCCAAGCTTTAACTTCCTGGCCGATGTCTTGAGATGTTGCTCCAATATTTCCACTTTGTTCTTTCTTTATGATGTCATCTATTTTGTGAAGTGCACCAGTCCCTCCTGCAGCAAAACAACCCCACAGCAGGATACTGCCACCCCCGTATTTCACAGTTGGGATGGTGTTCTCAGGCTTGATGGCCAAATATGTATATATTTGTTTTTTCATCAGACCACAGGAAATGTCTCCAAAAATTCAAGTCTTTATCCTTTTTTATTTGCAAACTCCAAACTGTCTTTTTTGTGTTTCTTTTGGAGTAAGAGCTACCTCTCAGCCCATGTCGGTACAGTACTTGTACTGTAAAATGCTCTCATGTAAAGCACTTTGTGACCATGTCTGTGAAAGGCGCTATATAAATAAAGATCTTCTTCTTCTTCTTTTCTTCTTGTTTCAGTCTGGATGACGACAAACTCTTACTACTTTCAGCCAGCATCTTCACCAGGTCTTTTGCATTTGTTCTTGGGTTGATATTCACATTTCAAACCACAGCACGTTCATCTCTGGGACACAGAACCCGCCCTCTTCCTGAGCTTTATGATGGCTGGTTATTTCCATCATTGTCCAATAAACGTGGCACATTCAAGTGTCTTGAAATTGCACCCAAGGATGAACCCGACATCGTCATCTGGGCTTTCCCAAACTGTTAAAACGTATAGTAATCTTAGTGTATGTAACTTCTGACTTTGTATAAAGTAATACAAAATTGTGTAGAAAATTCTATCTCTCATTCTTTTGGTATTTGACAAATAGGATTTTTTTTTTTAATTCTAATTGAGCTAAATAAAAAAATATATAAGTTAATTCTGGTTTCATGTCAGACAGTGAGAAAAAAATGCAAATGTCTCTTTTTATGAGGCATATGCAAACATATGGTTCTCACTGTATATAGCCCACCTGGTCTATAAGCAGTGGCGGCTCCAGACAATGTTGATTGGGGGGGCAATGGGGGGTCCTGGTCATTTCAAGGGGGTCTCATTAAAATCAACAAAAAAGGCAGTGGACACGGCTAATAACTGCATATTACTAAACAACAAAAACATCAAAGCACATCAACTACTTTTTTAATTAATTAATCAATTGCAGTTTGCAAACAATATGCTCAAACTTTAATTGCCATACTGTAGCCACACCCATGACAAAAATAGATACCAATTTACAAAATGGTATCTATTCTCATACTCTCACCACCTTTTGATTGCCCTACTTCTGTCCAGTTTCCCCCTGGCATCTTCTCTGCCTCTCTTAAGTCTCCAGTCTGTTGAGCAGGGGTGTAGCACCAAATTCTGGGGCCTAGGTACAAATTTTAACCCATCCATCCATCCATCCATTTTCTTCCACTTTTCCGTTGCCTAAGTCACATTGCACCAGCCCTTATGGCTCCTCATGCAGGTGGTAGGTCCACAGAAGGACGGCCTCACGATTCTAACCGGGCCTGTTGGTCTCTCATAAGGGGCTTCTGAACCGCTCTTTGTCTGACCCGTCAACTAGGACCTGTTTGCCATGGGGACCCTACCAGTTGCATGAAGCCCCTGACAACAGAGGTCCCAGGATCATTCGGGTGCTCAAACCCCTCCACCACGTTAAGGTGGCGGTTCCAGGAGGGGACAAACTGCAAATGCTCGCGGCTAATTTGCATAATTACTCGGCGTGAGCGACCTGTGGCTTTTGTCACTGTTTTGGCCTGATGGCAGTCAATAGATAAAAGGAGAGGGAAACTTCAGTGATTAAAATGAAGAGAGAATGAGCAGAGAGCGCTCTCTGCCTCACTCTGCACCGGCAGGAGCAGTGCAGGCAGAGAGGGAGGCACTCGCCTCAGCTCATGTTTAACTGTAATTTATCAAAGAAAGTTACTGATTATATTATACTTTAAACCCAGGTGCTCAATCAAACCAAAGTGCTGCCCACACAGCGACTCCTCCTCGGGAGTGTGGCTGTGTTTGAGTTCTTTCTTCAGAAATAACCATAAAAATCTATAAATTAGGCTCATCGTTGAATAAGCCGCAAGGTTCAAAATGTGGGGAAAATGTAGCGTCTTATAATCTGGAAATTACAGTCAGTAACTCTGTACAACAGAGAAATATAATTTCATTATGAGTGTTATATTGTCAACAAGCTCCCAAATATTCAGACCTGACTCATAACTTCTTTTGGAGTTCTTTTGGAGACCAGCTGGTCTCCATGGAGATGCTGCTGCATTGCTTTGACCAAATTTGGCAGGTAGCCAAATGTTTTAAGCCAGGTTAAAGTGCTTTCCCTGCACTTTTCCATGAAAGTAAACCCTGCTAGCATGTGGCACTTGCCTCAGCTAAATACACGCCATCTGTGGTCTGATATTTGATAATAAACTTTGGTCGTAGCTGCGATTTTTTGAACAATCGCAGAGTGGAGACGAGTGCAGGCTCACGATTTTACAATCCCCACGACATGCAATGTGACATTTAAAAATCTTACATAAAAATCTTATATAAAAAAAATTGCACAGTGTACACCAGCCATCAGATGCTCAATTTTGATAATACACCACAAAGATAACATTGTTCGGGTGTGGCTGAGCATCGGAAGCATGAACTATCACCGGCATGATCATGTATTCATCACGGTGTTACACAGTTTAGTAGCTCTTGTGATGACGCAACATATAATCTGGAATGTTCCACAATGTGGATTTAAAATGGCGAAGTAGTCACCGTTTAGAATCCTGCTGGTGTTGGAAAGTTGTAGTTTTACTTTCTCTCAACTACTAAAACTACTGTTTCCACCGAATGTGACAATACAATATTTTGTAGTAACAGCTGCACAGAGTCTAAAGCATTTTTTCAAGGACCACAAAATCAAAACTCCTCTCACAATAAAGCAGAGTGAATTCCAGTCCAAGAGTGTCCATCCACATGGTACCAGAGGGCTTTATGTGTGGAGTACCGTGGGAGGATTAATTCATTTTTAATGGAAAACCTACACAAAATGCCTTTGAGCCATAGACCACATTTTCTGGTGCAATATTGTAATTCATGAGTTCTTGGAGGCTATTCTAGCACTGACAGCTGAAGAAACACACTGTACTGTATATTGACTTGGTCTGTCCATGTAAGATTCACCATTGTTTTTTTTATACTTTTGTAGTGTTTGGTAGTGAGGTTAATTTAGTTCTAGTAAGCACTGTCATTGAAGCTTTTATTGCTTCATTTAATCATGTTTGTGAAGGCTCTCATTCATCCAGGGAGTATCCAGCGTAGAACAGCTTAAGTCATCAACTGGACTGGGTTTTGATAAAGTTGAGGACGTTTTGTTCTAGTCACAGAAGCTTCTTCTTAGCTCTTTAGGTCAGAAAAGACACTTTAGGTACACTTTTCTGACCAGTCCAATACAGTAGGAATCCCAGGCTGGGAAAGTCTCAGTCAGCTGTGAATTAGTTTGAGGGCTTGGCTGGGCTGAGGCTTCCTTAGACTGAAGGGAAAGAAGAGCATTAAGCTGGTGTCCGAGTTCAGAAACTTGTACTGCAAGATACTGGTAGGCCTCAAAAAGGCTGCGAATACTTTGCTCATGGGTTCCCAATAATACTCCCTGATGAGAGAGGGCATTGCGAAATGCGTCTGGTTCCGAATTGGTGTCTGTAGAGTCCATGTTGGCCAGTTCGTACTGTCATGGTTTAAACAGGACCCCAAAAACAGAACACCGCAGGTAAGTGAATTGTGATTTATTTACACTAAAAGGTAGGTGTAAATCTTTAAGATAGCAGGTAAGTAGTGGCGGGCAGGCAGGCAGGTAAGTAGACAGGCAGGCTGGTAAGTAGACAGGCAGACAGGTACGTAGGCTGGCAGGCAGGTACGTAGGCTGGCAGGCACCTGGACAAATAATGCAAGTGTAAGTATCCACAAACAATACAAAACTAGTGTTGAGCCAAAGTCACTGACTAGGATGTGGTAACAACGAACTGGCGCCGAGGGATTGAAGACTCCGGCTTATATACACTGCAGGTTGATGAGGTCTGGATGACAACTCAGGAGTGGCAAAGGCGGTGGGATGCAGGGAACACAGGAAGACATTTGTATGAGATAAAGAAAGAGGTGAGAGGCGGTAGAATGCAGGGGGACATAGAAGAGAGGAAATTGTTATTACTAGGCTCAGACTTGGGCATAGTGCTCTGAACAAGACGTTGCATCTTATAGGAAAGCATGGTACAGGCCTGTGTGAGGTGTGTCAGGAGGAGGAGGAGTCCGTAGAACATGCTCTGCTGCAGTGTAGGGGGTATAGTGCATGTCGGGAGGTTATGAAGCAGAGGCTTAAGGAGCTGGGAGCTAGGGAGGTTGACTTAAAGAGTGTTCTGGATACTGGGAGTGGTGAGCATGTGAGGGTAGTGGTGGCTTTTCTAAAGGACACGGGGCTATATGGAAGAATTTAGTGTTTTATTTTATTTAGTTTTTTTGTTTTTGTTTCCCTTCCCTTGTTGGGGGTATTAGAGTGTGAGCTTGCTGTTTGACCCATTCTCCGGAACAGTAGGTGGCGGTAATGCTCTAATATTTGGTTGCAAGCCGCCGGAATAATCCCTAAGAAGAAGAAGAGGTCTGGATGAGAATCATGTGTGCCAGCAGCCAAGCCAGGAAGGCCACGCCCAGGTAGGGAGGACAGACAAACACAAACACACAGGGCCTTTCCGAAATCGTTCCCTCCTCCCTTCCCCTACACCCTTCCACTCAGGCCTTAGTGAGGTCACCTTCAGAGGTTCACTCATCAGAGAAATTCGAGCGGTGACTTTCAGACGCGCTCTCCCTCACCCCCACGGACTTCACAGCCCATAATGTTGCAAAAATCATAAGTTCGACTAATCATACTTTTAAATGGAAAAAAAAGTTCCCTTATGAGTTTACAAAGTAATTCAGATTCAAATGTGTCATATTTACATTATATAATTTAGCTTCTTCAAACTCACAAGTGAGAACTTTTCCTTTCCCTATAAAATCATATGAAGTCTCACTGTCGCTTTCTTTTTCATTAATAAATGTCTATGTGACGATAAAGTTGTTCAAATGATCACTTAGGTGCTCCTAAATAAACGCGGAACTGAGGTTGTTTGGTGCGTGTTGCTCGTGGGACTGCTCTCCGGTGTAACACACCTGTTAAGTCTGCATCGATGCTGACTCGATGTGAAGGAGCTTTTTACCCACTTCCTCTCACTGAGTGCTCCGTTTCAGACAGAACTCCACTCCGCGGGCACGCGCAAACTGAGTGTTAGGGGGTAGGGTGAGGGTGGAGAGAGCGGTTTCGGAAAGGCCCACAGAGGGAGGGGAGAGGCAAGGTATGGATCCTGACACTTTCACACTGTAGCCCTTCAAAAAAATAACAAATAAAATAAACAAGTTTTGCAGAAAGTTGTTGTGGGTAGCCAGTCAAATCTATTAATTAGTGTTAGTTTGTGTCCTGTGCTAAGAGCTACCTGTCTTTGTTACACCTGCAGAACATCATTTGTCTGGTAAACCTTGTGCTCTACCCCTGGACAACAAAAGCAAATGGTCTCCACCAGCGACGGGGCGCTTGTTAGTGATGCGCGGGTCAGCTTTTCTTCTGACCTGATAAAAATCAAACCCGACTCGATCAAATGAGTCTCAATTTGCTGACCCGAACCCGCACATAATAAAAAGACGGTGCATGGGCCGCTCTGCAACTGGCTTTGACTCAAACGGGAGCGTGTCACTGGAACATGGTGCTTGTTTTGTTTCGTTACTGAGGACACCTTTGAAATTGCTAATGATAAATTTACCCCATAAATTTCAACAAAACATATCCTACTTTGAGAGGCATTTATGTTGTAACCCAACAATGTAACGAAGAAAAAAAGTGAAACTTCGCTTCACTCGTTAAATTATTAAAACCATACTGCTTAAGTGTTCACCCTATAATTAGAGCAAAGAGCAAGCATTCATTTCGTTATGGTTGTTTTATTGGTAAAAATACCTAAAAATACCTTCTTTTTTTTTCGCTTTAGAGATTATCGCAACTTTGCTGGTAGTGGGACATTAACAACTTTCTCCATAAAGAAATTGGGGCTTTGCTTTCACTACAAGTAACCCATCAAATTAAATGTGTTATGTCTTCTTTAAATGTTGTAACCCATTGGAAAACATTGTTTGAGTCAAATCTGAGCATAAGGATCACTATTGGTTTGGCTAACATATTACCTAGAATGTTCCGCAGTGTGGCTTTAATTTATCTACGGATGCTATATCTACCCCCCTTCTCATGTTGCCCATTGCAGCTAAAGGAATTTATTCACTCTAATCTGTATTTTTGCAAATATCAGTCGAAAGTATGCATGTGTTTTCCATGGGAACGTGTTCAAAGGCCTGTTCACCCTTTGTACCTTGTGCTCCAGAAGAGAAGAGAAGTGTTTCAAGCCCATTTAGAGGATCCGCCATTATGACTCTTACCTCACCTCAGGAACTGTGTGTCTGGCACTGTGCCACTACTAGAAATGATATCAAATTTATATATCTAATTTGTTGAGGCCTGTTGAATTGAACCATTTCTTTTTCAAGGGGGTCCAGAACATAAAGTTGTTTCTCTCGGTTTGGCATATGCACTTGTCATCTGTTGAGTTTCTGACATTTGTTTCCATTTTGGCATATGGACCAGCAGGACAAAAAAGAACACAGTAAATGTACACTGTCTGAAAAGAACAAGAAGTTCTTACAAAAAAGGTCACACGCTCCAACATTTGGTTGGACTGGCCTTAGCTTGGCCTACAGCAGTGGTTCCCATAGTGGACTGTTTTTCATTAAAAACAGTATATGGGACCTGCCCTGGATTTCAAAGACACAAGTCGGCAGCCCGTGTCTCGAGAAAAACGTGAACAAAGGTATTTTTTTTGAAAATTGGTGATTTTCACTTTTTTGCAGAATCGTTCAGTTGAAGTCACAAAGAAGCCTCTCCATGTTTAAGCTACCAGTATTGGTATATTTAAAAGTGTAAACTTTTATGTTCAAACTGACTGGAGCTTGCAGTAGGGGCGTGTCTTTGTCTGTGTGGCTTCATGACTATGCTATGTTGCTCTCAGAAGCTGCCGCTACTTACGCAGGAAAATGGATTTACCACGCAAAGGTTACTTCAGACGGGCGAGTGAAAGTTTGTTTTTTCATCTCTGGTGGCTGCCGTGCCAATGGTTGTTTGATGAGGCTATCGTTGTGCTGTTGTTAGCTAACATGCCGTGTTAGCATGAGAGACAGTCATGTAGTCACGAGGAATTAACCTGCTATTTACACAAAATCAAGATCTCTACAAACTTAAACTACTCCATAAATGTAGTCAGCACATCCCTAGCTTTCAGCCACTTCTTATTTGAGAGAGATCCGCTTCATATTTTCGGTTTTATGCCCAGATACAGTTACTGGTTTTGTGCAGTAAAACATAAACACAATTCGTCCACACGCGGCGATACATCGCGATGTCGGCCTTGTCCTCTCGTGTATGAGAATGTATGTGCATTACTAAAACAGTACAGGAGTCTTTTCTAAAGTTATAACTTCAGTTATGTCCGGAGTTTGTAACTCTCTCTCAGCCTGAGGCTGGAGCTGAGCTGACACAGGGAGGGACTGGGCAGAAGCTTTGGGAGAAGCATGCAGGATTTTGACAGTAAATAAACAACCCTAAACATAAAGATTTTATTTTGAATTTTTTACTGAAAGTTCACACATAAGTAACAGACAACTGTGAAGTGAAAGCAAAATGATACATGATTCTGTTATTTTTCAAAAAATAGAAAAGTGAAAAGTGGGGCGTGCACAAGTATTCATACAGCATGACTTAATACTTTGAGATGTTTTTCAGCCCTTTGGCCTTTTGGGAATTGTTAACTTCAAATCACCGCTACGCCTCCAAATATAATCAGATTTCCATGTGTTACACATTGTTGGAAAGCTTGGAGACTACAGTTTAACAATCTGTGAAAATCTCAAAATGCCCCAGAACCGACTTGTGTCTTTGATTCTAGTGACTGGTCACATATTTTAGTGAAATTGAGCCAAATATCAAAATACTGTATCCAAACTAACATAATTAAACCAGATTTGAAATGATTTGTACCTTAAATTATTGTAAACGTTAATTACATTTTCAGTGTCTTATTCATAATTCCCCAAGATCTTTTAATGATGAGAGCGTGTGACCACTGTGCAAAGCCTTCTCCGGCACATCCCAAAGATTCTCAGTGGGGTTAAGACAGGCCCGGCCCTAGCCAATTTGGTGCCCTAGGCAAGATTTTAAGTGACGCCCCCATCGCAGTACAGTACTTGCACTGCTAGTGTACATATACTCACAAGAAACTTAATAGCTTTGTTTTAGACATTCTTTTATTTAAATAAAACAATTGCACATTCAAAAAACTAATAATAATAATAATAATTAAAGAAACAACTAAAAAAATTAACTCAACATATGAAATACAATATAGATAGCTTACATAAAGTATTACATTTAAATACTCCTGAAATGAAAAGTGTAAACAAGTGACATTAACTTAAATACAATAGAAATATGGCACTGTGCAAAATAAGACATTAGTATCTTATCTATCTTATCTATCTTACAATTACAAAAACAATTGCACATTCAAAATACTTATTATAATATGATATCTTATCTTATCTATCTTACCTATCTATCTTATCTATTAGTATCTTTAGGCACAAAAATACTACAAGGATTTGAATTAAAAAAAATGAAAAGATCTTAAAAAGAGCTCTATTGGTGTTTTTGGTCCTGCCTTAAATTACACTAAACTACACACACAGACTGCTCAGACGTGCGGCTGTCGCTTCATTTGTACAGTAAACGCACGACCAACCTGCAATAAACTTACTGAGCGTGGGTTCCATGCGGGCATCGTATGAAGTTTGCAAGAACTGCACACGATCTGTACGTCGTGTGCACCAACGCCGTGCGTTATCTCAGAGATTACCGGGCAATTTGGAGGGGAATAGCCTATATATTTCGCCCTTGGATTCAGAGGCGCATGTTTGGGCTGTATGACACACTTTTCCAGGAGCTGGAGAGCGAAAGCCACGGTGCCTACATGCCTTATATTCCCCTAGATCCAAAAAAAACCCTTTCACACAAACTTGTTGCTGCGCGTCACTCCAGCATAACGCCTTTTTCTATCCTCCCTCTCTGACACCTGTTCTCTCCTCGCCTTCCCTCTTCCCCTCGGCGTATTGCAAAAACGTTGTACTTTGTACCTGGTCAGAGGCACCTCTGAAGCTTTATACATCGGAGTTTTCGTGCGGTAGATGCACTCTCGCCGAACGGGCAATTCACGAACGCGACATGTATAGAGGACGCACGAGATATCTGAGCGTGCGTTGGCCGCACTAATGGTGTGCGTGTGGCACACGACACATATACGAAGTCCGCAAGTGTGGCATACGGAAAAAGTTTCGTACAAAACGTACGAAAGACATACGCCTGCCGTACAGACGACTCACGCAGACGTACGGCGTTCTTGCAACCTGAAAAAAACGTAAGCGCCCGTAGAGTTTGTTTGACATGTCAAAGAACCTCTGCGGCGGGTCTGCGGCCAGTCTGCGGCTCTAAAATAAGCACGTCACACGCGCGCTCTCCGTGCGTTTTCTTGCGTTTTGTGCACGTAGACCGGCCGTAGAAGCCCGTACGGCCGGTTGTGACCAAGTCAAAGACATGTAAATACTATTTTTTAAACCATTCGTTGCAGTGTCAATGAAATACAATAAAAGCAGAAAGTTCATTACGCGGCTCTGGCGCCCCCTGGATGCCCGCCCTTAGCATTTGCCTATACTGCCTATGCCACGGGCCGGCCCTGGGTTAAGATCTGGACTCTGTGGTGGACGATCCATATGTGAAGATGATGTCTCATGCTCCCTGAACCACTCTTTCACAATGTGAGCCTGATGAATCTTGGATATGCCCGTACCATCAGGGAAGAAGAAATCATTGATGGTTAAAGAGTAACTAAACGGGCGTGCCAAAGCCTTTCCCTACCCACAAACAAAAGTCAAAAAGTGCTGTGAAAGAGGCGGTCTCTGAAGTTTGGGGGTGACATGCGGGGGGTGAGTGTGTGGGCCTTTGCATTGGCACAATCACAGCAGACTGATTACGTGGGAGGGACTTGGTTATATACCACACTGACCTTTATGTAAATTGAGGATTCTCATTTCAAAATGATGTGAATCCACGACTTGATTCATTACTTCTAAATGTGCATAGAGTGGCCTGGAAAAGCGCTATATAAGACTAATGCATTATTATTATTATTATTATAGAATAAGTTGATAGAAATGCAGTGGATGTAGATAAGTTTAGCTCTAACACACTAGAGTAAAATTGTTTTTAAACATGAGTGCCAATTTGAACCACACTTTTGTCTATTTTGTAAAAATCTCATCTGTCCTTTTGTTCAATTGATAGAAATTAATGGGTGGTAATCAAAGACATGGATCTTCTCGCTGTGATGTGACAGTATCCACTCGCCCAACCTTTACCTCTGAATTGAAAGTGTCCTGATTTAAATTTTGGCTTTGTATTTTCTAATGCAGTTTTTTTTCCCTTTTATAAACGTGTCCCGCAGCGTTGTGCCTGTGTCATCTCCTCTTTCCGTCTTTGTGCAGCCTTGACTTTTTCATTTTCTCCACTTTGAGCTGTTGTCAAACAGAGATCCATGCATAACCACTGGCTGTCGTGTAGCTCTGACCTCGCTGCAGTTATGTGCTGTTTCACTATTGATTTTAATTCCCCACCCTCATGCTTATTTTAACAGTCTCAACGATCCTCGGCTTTACTACAAACAAGGTACAAACAGAGCGCACACTCGCAGTCTGACGCTATTTTAAGACCGGCAGCTTTGGCTCTGCTTCTTTTAGATCAAATGTTTCTTTTTTTCTTCTTCTTCTGTAAACAGACTGAATTTATGAGTCATGTGTGAGCTGGGTTTTCTGCACTTGGATGGAACACTGTTGTGGCAAAATCAAGTTTTTAGTGCACGGTTGGGGGGTGCGGTTCTATTTATCTACCTTTATGAAATGAGCAATTTTATACAGTATGACATAAAATTAAAATGAATTGAAAAACAAGACCTTGGCCTAACCATCATATTAATAATGATTTTAATAAATGCACATATCTTTTGACTGAAGAAGGAAACATGTCATATAATGCGATGGGTAAGGGGGAAAACATCTCTTGGGCAACTTCTGTTTTGCTTCTTCACAAAGATATAGATGAGATGGAGAGTGGACTAAGAGGAAAACAAAAGTGTCACTCTTATTGTGGGATGAGGAAATATTTCATGAATGCAAAATATTTCTCCAAAATACACATTTCTATTTCTTCATAATTCCATTCTGGCCTGCAGAGTCACAGTAAAAATGAGGCTTAATAAACTCGTCCCACACAGAATTCTTCAATAAAAGTTAAACTCATTCCTCTGCAGTCACAAATGCAGCGCAGTAATTGTGATAACATGGGGAGATTCCTGATGCAAGACTCAAACTGGGCTCACTGCAGCATGCCCAGTGATGTGTGAGACTTATTAAGAGCAGACAATTGAGGAACAGAGTTAAGGAGGTAATCTGTAATATCAAGCCCTGGGGACGTGCTCCTCCCTGACCTCTGGCCTTTCTACATTGATATAAAAACAGGCGGCATATTGATTGCTTTACATGGTGGAGGAGGCCATAAAGAGACCAACAGAGAAGCTGAGGAAGTGAAGCAGAGGGTGTAAAATTAGCTGCTTATATGTCTATAAAGTGTGACAACTGCAGTGACAGATGTCTTTGCTTGTGTTGGGGGGGCGTGAATGGCAATAGTACATTACACCACTGAACATTTAGTGACTGCGTTCACTCAATATGCCATGCTAATGCTTTTTAAGGCCGTAATACTTAAATCGCACTGGCCTTTAAACATATTTTTCTTCATCAATATCTACCCTTTAACATTTAAAACACATTAACCTACTGTGATGGCATTCAGGGAAAGTGTCTTGTTTACCTTTTGCCCCCAGGTTCCCCATTAAAGCACAATCTTCTTTTCACTTTACGGATTCAAAAAGCTCAAATTGGTTCATCTGCACAGAGTTACTATGTTTGAGCGAAAACCCCAATGGTACTTTTCACTTTCATAACTGTTATTTTTTGCTTAATTATTGTTAAAGAAGAATTAAGTAACTTCTTTACCTTAATAAATCCTTTTCGTAGTCCCTCTGGGGGTAATACAAGTGTTAATGTGATGATTAACAGTTGTATTAGTGTTAATCCCCCTTGGTGTCTTGGTGACCAGAAAACCATCCTTGCAACTTTCCCTGCACCGGGTCGGAGGCGCAATACACACTAATAGAATCATGAAGAAGAAGCTGACAGGCTAAGGGGCAAAGCTAAATGTGGGTTAGCGCCGCTTAAACAGTATTTACAGCCAAGTTTGAGTGAAACGAATGATCTCCATTGTGTAATTGGATGTACAATATCCCTCTCTCCCTTTGTCTTTTCTGTCAGCGTAGTATTTACTCTCACGGACAATTAATGAGTACAAAACACATGCTACGACACCGGCAGTGGCGCTTATGGCCTCTAGGGGCATGAGTTACTTAATTCTGCTTAATACAACGTGCTGTTTTAACTGAAGTGAAGCAGTATTTTATTAACCTGTGCTGTATGTGCATTTATCCCTTCATACATACTCAACGTCTTGTCACATCTCCGTTCATACCTGATAATGTTATTGTCAGGAACTAATCGGCCCTCTCTGCTGCAGAGTTGGGGATGGATCAGAGTATAAAGAGTTCAGGCTCCATTTACAGTATTACATGCATTTCTGTCTTTAAATTAAAGAATAAACAGATTTCAACAACCAACCATTTGATTTGGAATAAAACTTTGCAAGAAAATGAAAAATATTTGTGTCTTTAATTTTTTAAATAATTACTTGAATTGTGGGTTAAAAAAATATTTGGAGCCTGATGAACCACCTCGGGCTCTGAAAACCTCGGATGGGGTCTCTTGGTTCCCAGAGTCACGACTAAGCATGGTAAGGCTGGGTTTCAGGTTAATGCAGCAAAGGTATGGACCAGCCTCCGCGAGGACATGAGACTGGCCTCAACTGTGACCATGGTAAATCCAGGCTGAAAGCATGGTTGTTTACTGCTGCTTATGGCAACTGAAAGTATTTTGACTCATTTTAACCCTTTTTTTGTGTATTGCTTATTGAGTTGTCCTTGACATGAAATGTGCTGTATAAACCTGCCTCGCCTTACCTTCAAAATGAGTTCCCTCTTATATTTTTTAGTCCAAGCTCTGGCCCCACCAGTGGAGCCATCTGCACGTCAGTCGCAGCCACCAGGCCATTGACATTGGGTACCAGAGGAGCTGTGGCAGAGACATGCGACCTCCACCCAGGCCGCCACAGCTGACCACCGCTCCCGACACTGTTTGCACAGAGAGGGCTCCCTCAGAGGAGAGAGACATTAAAGTAAAACAAAAAAAATAGAAATAAATAAAAATAAACGCTACTAAACAAGTCAGCTCAGTTCAAACGTTCAGTAAAGGGTTTATAAAAGTTTACGAACACACAACAATTGTCCTTGCTGAATATAATAAGACAATAGATCAAAAACAGTGTAGTCTAATCAAATGTAACCAGATTTTTCTGCCTTTCTTATGACTTAATGGTACGGTAAACCCCTATCTTTGCGTTGTCTTTCCATCCAATTATCCTCGCCTCATCATTAACCTAAAACCCTTGTAGTGTAAATGTACACCCTGATTAAAGCCCTGTGGTGGAAAACGCACAAACAAAACCATCCATAATCTCTAGAAGGAACATGAAAACAGCCGTGTGCAACATTAATGTGATGGACGCTGCCTTTTGAGTTTACGGCCTGCCATAGAACGTCGCGCTGCGCAATTAAAGGAGGATTAGCAGTGGCTAATGTTGTAGAAAAGATAGTTGTGGTATTGCAGTCGGAGATTTTGACGTGTGTAGAGCCGCAATGAGCCCGAACAAATCTATGTATACTTAGAGTAGATACGATTGGGAGGAGCCTTAACCCATCAAGTTAAAATGACTTGTGTTTGGAATATTAATCTCGTTTTGAGTGGGTGTACATCAAACAGAGGTTATTACATTTATTATTTAACATTTATAGCATTTATGACTGATCATTTAGTATGAATTAGAAAAAAAGTTATCTTATTCCTACTGCATAGTTCTTTTTCAGGGCTCATATCAAGATAATAATTCGGAATACAGGGCATTTTAAGCCATTGGATGAACTGCGTATGATACCAGAGTCATGGCTTTACTGCAGAGATGGCTGTCCTTCATGGTTTTCTTTTCTTTTTGTGCTCCGGTTCTTTGGCAGCATGGCGAGTTTGCACTTACCTATCCCATGTTCCGTCCCCTAGTAGCCAATTTGTTACTGTCAAGACGGCCCTGACAGGCACGGCGGATCAGAATGGAGGTAGCGTTAATCTCGCGCACAGACAGGCGCTTCATATTCAAATCATTCTTTTAGGGATCCTTTATGGAAAAAAAAAAAAAAAACTGGCCGAAACGTTCAAATAAAGGAACACGGGTGTTGCAAGTATACAGTGTGCGAGAGTTCTTTCCTGTTTTAGGGATCCTTTATGGGAAATTGCCAATGTACGCATGTATAGGGTATGTGTTGACTGTTAATTTGTGGCACGCTTGTAGCATGTTAAACGCCTGTTAAGCGGCAAAAAGCTCTAATCGTCTTAATGCTCCCTTTTGGAAACACGGAGAATATAAAGAAGGAGAATGACCGCTTTGATCATGAAGTGATTTCTGTCTGCCAAGGATTTAATGGTAATGCAGTGTGATTTAGATTCATTTATCGTCTATCTGCATGCATTTACTACATCAGATTTCTGGCAATCTTAGCTGTTATTGGCAGAATTGGAGTTAATTTACTTAAAGTTTTTTTTTAAAGCGAATGCTCATACTTTCCATTATTTAACAAATATGGCTACTCATACTGGAATCCCTTAACCTACTGGCCAACGAACACAACGGGTTTAGGAAGAAAAGAGCCTGTATAGATCACATTTATTCTCTTATCACCGTAGCAAATGCTAGAAAACAAAGTCAGAGGGAAAGTCTACCTTTGCTTGTTTCATAGACTTTCAGAAAGCCTTTGACTGTGTTAATCGAGATTTACTTGGCTATGTGTTATTAAAAATGGGTATTGACGGTAAATTTTATGACTCAGTTAAGGCTATTTATAAAAATCCTACATCTTGTGTTCAAGTAAATGACCACTTAACTGACTGGTTCCCAACACCATATGGCATAAAACAGGGTGATGTTCTGTCTCCCACATTATTTGCCATATACATTAATGATTTAGTAAATGAAAGTAAAAGAGGCAGTTGTGGGCATTAATGTGGGAGACTTGAAACATTGTATTCTGTTGTATGCGGATGACATTGTGCTACTAGCTGAAAAGGAATCAGACCTTCAGAAAATGTTGAATATTGTTCATGCTTGGTGCAACAAAATGAGACTGATGATAAATTGTGATAAAACTCAATACATTTTAGAAGATGTACCCAGGCATTATCAGACGTTAAATTTTGTTTTGGCACTATAGTTCTTTCGTTTACTAAAAAGTACAAATACCTTGGATTTATTGTAGATGAACATCTCACATTTGACGAAGGGATTAAATCACTGTCTGAATCCGCAGGTAGAGCTCTCGGCGCCGTTATTAATAGAGTTAAGGCGTGTCGTGATCTCAGGTTATACGACCTACACTGGGCTGTACAGACCTTGTGTTTGTCCTGTGTTGGATTATGGTGCTGGGGTCTGGGGTTATTGTAAACAAACCCACAGTGAAAAAGTTCAATGCAGAGCTCTAAGGTATTTCTTAGGTGTACACAAAAACACCCCTAAGCTTGCTCTGTACGGAGACATGGGTTGGGAACCATGCGAAGTGAGGCATGTTTGTGACATGGTACGGTTATGGGATAGGTTCATCAATATGTCTGACATAAGGCTGTCCAAACACATCTTTAAATGCGACCTGTGGCTATGTGGCTATGTCTGGAGTGTGCAGATGGAGAACATTTTTGTTGATGCTGATCTCCAGTTTATTTTTAGAAACAAGTTGAGATGTAATGTTGGAGAAATTACAAAAGTCTACTTTGAAAAGTGTAAACATAAATGGTTAAATGATGTCTTGTGTAAGCCAAAGCTGAGAACTTATATTTTGATAAAAGATCATTTTGGTCCTGAGCCCTATGTGACCCTGAACCTGCCCAGAGGTCAGAGGTCATTCTGTGCTCAGCTGAGGTCTGGGACTCTGCCCCTGGCTCTGGAGACGGGTCGGTCCCAGAGGAGGACATGTTTGTGTCAGTTAGATGATATTGAAAACGAATTGCATTTTGTGTTTTATTGTCCTTTATATCATGATCTGAGAAGGCTATTATTTTGTAAACTGTCTGTACATTTGTTTGAACTATCAGATGAGGAAAGGCTTAAGTATATGTTCAAGTATAAGCCATTTTATTTGTCTACGTTTTTGTTAAGCGCTTGGCTTCAACGTACAGTAAGAGGACACTCTTTGTTTAATGTTTTTGTTTTGTTTTTTGTCTGCCTACATTTTTGTGTCTTATAAGCCCATGCGGGCTGGGCACCTTTTAGGTGCAAGACACCAGATAAGAAAATAAACTAAACTAAACTAAACATACAATGGAATGTATGCTGTTAGAGGAATTCTGAATCTTAGCGGGAATTTCCCGATTGAATAAAGGTCAATTGAAGAAATAAAATAAGATGAACTGCATCAGGCATTCAATTAAGAAAATGAATAGAAATAAATAGTGACTGAATCAGGCACCATCCAATCTATAAGATACTTGAGATGTGATATAGGTGCATCTTGAATTGACTTTGAATTGAATTTCGAATTAAAGATGAATTCTTTTCATCTCTCCCTGATTATTGGCACACTAAATACAGTGTGTAATTATATTGAGCGGATTTTCAACAGTGCATTTCTTGCTCCTGCAGAGGTTAACAATGATCAGAACTAACCATTGAAGCTGTCTGAAGGACAACTTCATAACAGAGGGTTATGTATGGAAGAATTATGTATTCAGGTTTAGTCTTCATGAGTGAGTAACATCTTTACAAAGTTGGTCATTTTATTGAAACAAATCAATAACAAATAATCTCTTCACTTGTATTTATTCTTTACTTGTCAATATATCAGGCATATAAGTTTCCCATTTCAATCTAATCGGCACTAACAAACATAGACATCCTTTTGTCAAGACCTATTCGGTGACACTCCTCCACAGAAATTAACAAGAAACGCTCGAAGAGGCAATTTGCGGCAACACAAATAAAACCAACAGCAAGCACCCTTGGGAGATGCCAGTTCATTGCATCCAAATAAACGGGAGCCATAAAAGGCCAAAGCACCTTGTAAACCCTCATTAGTTGTTGTTAATAGGGAATATGTCACATGTTCACATGAATAAACCATGGCTGTAAAGCACCATTGTTGCTAAATCCTGCCATGTGAAGACAAGCGTTCCTGCCTCGAATAAGGCAGTTGGAAGATAATTACCTATCATCTCTAAAAGCAGTTGGGTGCGGGTGTAGATAATGATAATGATAATTTGGCAAAGCAGAATCAATGCGCTTTTGCTGCCACTTTAGAGAGATACAATTGCGCCTTATTCTCTCTCAAAAACAGAGGCACAAACAACAACAACAATCGCAAAACAAACAATAAACAAAGAAAAATCCTCAGCGGCGCCATTTTTAGTGTTTTTGTTTCTACTTGTTTGTTAGGCTCACACAGTGGTGTTAGCTGCAGCCGAGAAGAGAGAGAGAGGAAGATTAACTTCACTGCTGCTTTCTCCCTTCACAGTCCAGCTCCGGCTATCAGCACCTCAGCACCGCACCGACACGCTCACTTCACCCGCACTGTTATTTAGGCTGCTCAATATTATTCCTTGAAAATAATACAACACTCCCATTTGCCAAGAACATCGCTAGTTTGGAGAAGAATGCACCCCTATAGTTATGATGTTATTTATTAGCTGGAGAGAATGTTGCATAAAATACCCTCAAAAACCAGAAGGTTTACGGTAAGGTACTGCTACAGTATCAGGGCAGAACACATGCTCTTGACATTAGTTCAATATGTGCAGCTGCTAAGATAAGATTTTCGCCTAAATGACAGTGACGACGGTGGCGCAGTTGGTAAAGTGGGTCGTCTCGTGAAGGGAAAGTTCTCCTGAAGGTGCCCACTGTCATTGTGTCCTCCTTGCCTCTAGTGTCTGCGTACATTGGTGTATGAATGAGAGAGTGAATGGGTGACTGGTTCCTTGCTGTAAAAGCGCTTTGGGCCTAATGAAGGTAGAAAAGCGCTGTATAAGTTGAGACCATTTGCCATTTAAACAAATAAGCCGAATGCCCATTTCAACTGCGCATGCGTGGGTCGATCAGGTTCCTAAATCTCAGCTACCAAACAAACCACACCGCCTTTGAAATGTGTGAGTGAGTGCAGTGGACCGTGAACACTGAAGTGTATTGAGCCATGACTGTGAATTTTGTTGGTTTACGCAAACTATCAATATCGTTTGGTAGCCCAAAAAAATCCCCTTACCCATAATGCAACAGGCAACCCGAGATGGGCTTCGGCTTATTCTCAATGTCTCCTGGCTGGATGCAGAGAGGTGTTTGTGTGAAAAGGATCCTTGTGAGACTGCTGATCCAACATTTGGGGTTACATTGTTGAATAATAGTTGCCTTTTAGGTTTATGTGAGTAATTTCAAGACTTATCCACGGTGGTAAATAATATTAAAACCTAGTACTACACAGAGACACATGCAGTGACGGCGTGCGAGGTGTCTGAGCACAGACAATCATCTGTTTTAAAGAAGCCAGCGTGGCATCTTTGAAGTTGTATCAAGCTATATGCCGAACAAATGAAAAGGAAGTGCTTGCAATTACAAAGTCTGATGAGCGAGAACAATCAAAAATCCGATTCTTTTTCTCATGAACACGTCCGCGCGTACGACGTCTCTCGCCATGCCACTCCCACATCCTTCAACAGATCGACCGCCGGCACAAGCACACCGCGGCGCTCTTAGTTTACCCACGTTTCTGGCCACTTAAAAACTTTATTTGGTGAGATTTAACAACTCCACTCTCAGCGGGCGGTCAGTGATAGGAGCCGGTCCCTTTCTTCCGAGGTGGTAGTTAGAACAGGCGTCTTCAGAAAAATCACACAAAGAACCGCAATCAGTCTTCGATCCCGCTCGCTGTCATTCGGAGCGCTGATGCACACCAGCTGTTGCACAAATCAATCCGGGGAGCTATTGAACTGTGCGGCTCTCGGTAGCTTAGCAAGGCTCTTTATGCATTCATTACAGTGGCAGGTATTTGAGTACTGTTCGGATTTTTTCCTCAGTCCCATCTTCTATTCTGATTTGAAAGATATGGATGGCACGAAGCTTTTGGGCAGAGGTGTTAAGTACTGCATAAGGACTGAAGAATGAAAGAAAAGGTTTTAGCAGTGCGTGTTTTTAAAGGTGAACATTTGTTTAATTCTTGAAATCACCTCTTACCACCTTTTACCAAGTGAATGTAACACTATGTTGATGCTGTGAACGGGGCTGTCTAATTTGAGTGAACAAAATAACATTTCTGTTTCTTTCATTTGGTTTTTAAGTTTTTCGCAAATACTTGGCGTGCCCACACTCTGAATTTCTCTGTCACATAGTTGTATTACTCAGGATGGCTGTTAAATTTGTGAGATTGGTTCCTCTGCTTTGTTTTTCCAGGGCAGCTGTGTACCCAAACTCATTCTTCAGCATCAGATGTGGACACTGGGCAGGGCAAGAGAAGATGCAGGAAGTAGCTTAAATAGATTTGACAGACATCAAAACCCACATTAATAGAGTTCGGGTTTAATATGTTAAAGATATCTGCCATTTTCCTGTAACAAAGCTACAATGTTAGCTGCCAGGTCACATTGTAAATACATCTAAACCACTATAAAGCCCTGTAGAGTTATATTTTTATGTGAAGTTATGCCTTTTTAGCTATTTAGAAATGTTAACCATAAGTTTGTCCGAGGTGTTCTCTTTACAGGACTCTTTTGTTACAATGGAAAGTTACAGGCCCCGGGGGGTTCTGAGAGATAACAAAGAAATCCTCCCCCCAGGAAAAGGAAAACGTGGGGAAGAGAATGAACTCACAAAATGGCCGCGAGGGGCGGAGCCAAACGTCACATGACGGATCGGAAGCCAATGGAACAACGACACGTAGCATAGGCTCAAATGATATGGTGTGAATGATGTGAAAATGTGACGTAAGCTCTGACTCCTCCCAGAGAGAGAAAGTTTTTCCTTTGGGGACGGGAAAACTAAGCAGTGTGTAGTAGGGACTCTTTGGGAAGGAGTGGAGCGCTCTGCTTAGGTGACTTGTATTAGGGAAAATAAAGCTTTCGTGACTTTAATCTTCCGAATCCTTGGTCATCTATCCTGGTATGTCATTATTAGCGGTTAGGGTAGTGTTGACGGCAAAAGCTAACCTCCTTCGCCAGTTTTGAACACGTGGTTGTCCGGAGAAAAGGTAATTAGCATCAGGACAAAGAGACGCATTGGAACTAATATTGATTTGCTCTGTAAAGGTAATCGAGGACAACTAAAGAGAAATAACGATTTCTTCAGTGGTGACCCTGCCGTGCTGAAGGAGGAGGTGGTTTGGTTCGTCAACTAACGGACTGGCGAAGGTCTAGTCTGGTGAAATCTTCGCGGTAGGACTGCCAGGATCTCCCGTCCACGACCACGCAACAGGAGACTTTATGGACGTCCAAAATAGATTAAGGTAAGACGACTTTTGATCACTACTACTGTGAGTCTCAAAGTGCGTCTATTGGCTTTTTTCCAAATTTTAGATTACTTTTTAACGAAGTTAACTGTTGAATGGTGAAATCTGTGAATTGATGGTGGACGGGTGAGAGGGAAAAACGTTATTATTAATATCTAAATTACCGAACTAAAATAAAGTTAAATAAAGTAAATTCTAAAAGTTAGATAAGTGTTCTAGGTTTGAGTAGTTGTAGGTTTGAGGCCTGGTAAAGAGTTGGTTTGTGTTGTAGGTTTAAGGCCTGGTATAGAGCTACGCGGTGGGTGTATTCCCTTTAAAAGCCGTAAAAGGTCCGTAGTAGTATCTCCCAAAGACGCGGACGCGCGTCTTAAAATCAAGCGGTCGAAAATAAGATCGTAAGCAGAGTTGGGGGCTGTTTGAAATACTTCGGTTGGAGGCCAAAGGATAAATAAGATCCTTAAATTCTATTAATTGGTGAAATATATAATTTGGTGAATTAATGTTCGGTTTTTTGTAACTATAAAAGTATACGAGGTAAGTTGTAGTCGCGGTAAGTATAATTTGGGTGCAGGGAACAGATAAAAGAAGGTAAGAAAATGTTGGAATTACTTGATTGCGAAGGATGGGTGAAAAAGGTAAGTGAAGCGTCACCTCTTTTGAAAAAGATGGCGGGAAAAGCCCTGAACAAAGCAGTCGAGGCCTGTGCACAAGGATTCAGAGAACAAAAGAGAGACCCAAAGGCTCCACAAACACTGGAGTTCTTTTGCGGGGTGTTGACTGCAACTGTGGAGGCCTGCACGATGGAACTGCGGGAGGAGGAAAAGTTAAAGAAGAACAGCGGACTTTCGAAAAGTGAGAAGAAATTGCTGGAACTCACAATCAGTAAGTATTACAAGCTGGGAAAACGAATCGAACCTATCCTGGAGCTGGCAACAGCGCACTGGATGAAATACGAAAAGATTTTTTCCCCCACTTCGGGGGCGGGACCCGAAAGCCCCTCCCAAGAGGAGGAGCTCCCGCCTTGGCCCCGACGGCCCCTCCTCCATACGAGAAGGGAAGAGAGTCAAGCTCCACCCTATACCCGCAGCTAACTGTCCATGGAGTGATGGATGTCGATGTGGCAGCTTCAAACTCGTTATCAGTGGAGGAGCATGATAAGGTAAGGACTTTAATAACCCGCTCTTACACTGATAACAAATCTGCACCAAGGGATGCAAGTGGACAATTGTGGGGGATTAAAGTGATCGAACAAACGGGAAAATACGCTCAAGACACAATGGAAGCCATTCATGCGCTGAGGAGAAACTCACAGGCGCAGACGCAGCAGGCAACAGAAGAATACCAAAAGGCCCAACAAGAACTACTGGATAAATTTGATGCAGAAAAAGAAGAAAGAAAGGCCGAGGTTCACGAACTAACCGAAAGAATACAGGAACTCGCGCTTAAGGCAACCGAGGCCTACCAGGCTCCGGTGGTGAAACAAAAGAAGAAGTCATCTGAAAAGATTCCCTTTTTTCCTGTATCGGATGATAGCGAGGAAGAGGGCCGCTGTAAGGCCAAGGGGGAGTCATATCAAACATATGATGAATTAAGCGCGCTATACACTGAAAAAAGAGGCGCTTTGGATCGCCTAACTAAACTTAAGAAAAGAGACGATGAGAGAGAGGAGGACTGGAAGGAGAGGCTGCGACAGGCAAATAAGGACGTATTGGACCTACAGGTGGCAATCGAGAAAAAGACTAAGGAACTGGCTAACCTCTCCAAAGGAGCCACATATCGAGGTAATTATCCTCTTATTCCAACGGGACCCCCAGCAGTTCAAGGGGGCCCGGTCCCAGTGGCCTATAAGCCACTGAGTAGTATCGAATTACAACACCTTAGGGATACCTTACCCCCCCTACAAGAAGGGGGTAAAAAATGGTTCCACACAATACAGCTACAATGCGCTAACGCGCAGCTGGCGGTGGGAGATATTAAGGGCCTGGTGTCCGCATGTGCAGCCCCTCACGCTGTAAGCCACCTACTGAGAACCGCAAACCTGCACAACGTGCAGGTACATGAACCCTTTGATCCCCTGGCAGAGAATTTCTTGACAGTGTTGGATCTTATGTATCCACCACCATCCCCACAACCTCCCACATTTCCATCATTTGTACCGGGCGCATGCCCTACTCAATTTCTGGATAAGTGTATCCAATTATACATTGCATCCATGCATGTACACCCGTACAGACACCCCCAGACATCCTGTCTGTTCCTCCAGAACGTGCTGGACGTTCTTCCAGACCCAATTAAGACCAGTCTGACCAATGTCCCAGGACTGACCTCAGACGCAAACACATTTCTGACTCATTTTAAACACCACGCAGAAATTTTTAATAAAAAACACCGTGATAGACAAAGTAACATTGAAAACATGCAGGAAGAGCTGCTAAAGAGCCAGCTTAATCAAACACGGCAGCAAATTACGGCTGCAAGAAAAGAAAATAACAATAAAAAGACACAAATGGTGGCAACAACATCCACACCCCTGACACCTGTCCCTACACAAGCAAGCGTCTTATACGCCTCCCAAGACCTGCCCTTAAGGTCACTATCTCAAATGCACACGCATGTACACGGCCAAGGTAGGGATAAAGGTAACACTAGGGGACTGTCTAGGGGCAGGGGATTCGGAGGAACGGGCTATGGGGCTACTGGAGCTGGAAGGGGCCAAGACCAGGGCTGCTTTAACTGTGGGGGGCTGGATCATTGGTCAAGAGACTGCAACCAAGGTGGCCAACAGGAGGGCTGCTTTCACTGTGGGGGGCTGGATCATTGGTCAAGAGACTGTACCCGAGGTGGCCAACAGGCGGCCTGCTTTAACTGTGGGGACCCCAGTCATTGGTCTAGGGATTGCCCCAACCCACCTGCTCGTGTGCCTATGGGGGGAGCACGCGGGGCACCGCGGCTCCGATATCCAACAGGGGGACCTAGCCGTTTTGGACCAGCCCCGTGGAATCGTGGAGGCGGAGGTGGCAACTATCCAGTATATGACACTCATGGTTGCCTCCCCTACGGCCAAGATGACTTCTGCTAGGGGTGCCCAGTGAGTCCTGGACCCACCCCAGAACCATTTGTCCCTGTAGAGGTGGGTGGGGAAACGTTGCTGATGCTCGTGGATACAGGAGCCACTCATTCCACGACTAGAAAAGCAACACCAAATATGCTAAGTGACAAAAGCATTAATCTTTCAGGACTCACGGGAAAGGCAACCCCTCTACGCATGACCAAAGAACTGACTCTTAAACTGGCTGGACAGACTTTCAAATCGTCATTGATCTATTCACCACAGACTCCGGTGAATCTGCTGGGTCGAGACATTTTACAAGCTACAGGTGCTGTTATCAACTGTTCCCCTGACGCCATGTATCTCACATGGCCAAACGGATATTCCATCGCCTGTACACCGGCACGATCACATGGACTTTATGTTTTTCGAGAAGAACAAATGGCCGAAGGAGTGTCCATTTATTGGCTACTCCTAGAGCCAGGGACTCCTGAAATGACTGGACTCTACGCAAAAATGCTTGAATGGAAACCCTGGTTCACTATGCTCCACCCATATGCCCCTCCAAAAGATCCACTGCACTGCACCCTCTTCTATGACAGAAATGCTGACGCCCAATATCAGTTGGCTTTTGATAGTGAGGTTAAAGGTAATACCTATAATATCACATCCACACATTTCTATGTACACAAATCAGGTGTTGTTGCCCCAGTTGTTCTACCAGACAATATCAAATGCTTCTACAAAAGAGACACTTTAACTGACCCACACGTGTCACTATTTTTGGGCCCTGGCCATGAGGCCAGGGAGTTGGGTCCCCTAACACATAAACTTAACAATGTTCTGGACTGGGAGCAGACTGGAATGGATGGGGTAATGTACAGTTCTAGTACACAGGCATACAAGGTTGACATAGGTATAGCAAAAGATGAAACAGTGGCCGAGGAAGAGATCCTTTCTCGGTCTCATGGCCGGGAGTTGACCGACCATGAAGGGGCGGCGGACATGTTACAGCGCTTCTCAGAGGACTTGTGGGCGAGGAGCCCATCGGACATCGGTCGATGCACAAAGATGGACCCGGTAATTCTGGAAGTTGTTCCGGGTTCCCGTGTCTATGTCCCACAAAGATCCTTTCGAACAGACAAACAACGGGAGGGCATTGAAACCGCCCTAACAGATTTATGGGAAGCTGGGGTATTAGAACTTTCTGATTCCCATTGGAATACTCCTTTGAACCCAGTCCCAAAACCTGATGGCACCTTTAGACCTGCACATGACCTCCGAAAGGTGAACGAGGTCACCACTACACCACTTTTGCCTGTCCCAGACCCTCACAAATGTCTCTCAGTCTTGACACCTGAAATGAAGTACTTTACAGTCATTGACCTAAAACATGCATTCTTCACCATCCCTTTGGCTGAGGAATGTAGGTACCAATTTGCATTTACCTATGGGGGAGTAAAACTTCAGTACAAAGTCTTACCTCAAGGTCATAGGAACTCCCCTGGGATCTTCAATAAAGTTTTAAAGGACTGTTTGTCCCCGATCGAAGTCCTTTCTGGTGCGGTTATCGTCCAGTACATGGATGACGTTTTGATTGGAGCAAGAAGTGCTAAAGATTGTCTAGATGTGACGGCCGCAGTCCTGTCACGTCTCCTTGAATGTGGCTTTAAAGTCTCAAAGACGAAGCTACAATGTTGCCGATCACAAGTTGTCTTTCTGGGTAAAGTTATCTCGGCTGGTCATGTTACCCCAAGTGCCACTCAGAGGCAGTCCATTCTTGCGGCCGACCGTCCGGATACGGTACGGTCCCTTCTCTCCTTTTTGGGGTTGGCGAACTACTCCAGACACCATGTTATGGACTACACAGGTAAGACTGCCCCATTGCGGGATATTATCCGCGCAGCCGGGGTTCGGGATCTCCAAGCCTCTCTGTCTTGGACGGAGGAGGCTGATAAAGCCTTTACAGATCTGAAGGCAGCATTGGCTTCCTGTGCTGACCTAACTATCCCGGACTATAGTAAGTCTTTTTATCTTGACACCACCATTACTAACTGCTCTGGACATGCGGTCTTGTGGCAGAAAGGAGCAAGTGGTCAACGCAATATCATACTTTATGCATCCACCTTGTTGGATCCCATTGCTAAGAAAGCCACTGACTGTGCGTTGTTTGCTGATACATTGGCTTCCTTATTGAAGAAAGTGGCCCACGTAGTAATGGGTCATTCATTGGTGGTGTATACCTCTCACTCGGTGGTAGCTTATGTTCAATCTAAAACTTTTGCCCTAACTCCTCAGCGACAACTGAAACTTGCTAAGGAGCTGACGGCCCCGAACTTGACTTTTGCAGCCGATGATGCTCCAAACGCTTCGGCAGGGCTGACCCTTACTGGCTCTCCACATTGTTGTGAGTCCTTCTCTCAATCTCAAGCTCGGATTAGGCCTGACCTATCTGACCAACCTTTACCAGACTCTCGCTTACTTTTCACTGATGGCCATTGTCATAGGCTCCCGGACGGGTCCCTGTCGGCTGGGGCGGCAGTTGTTGAACTCTCGCCACCGGACCACACTCGCACTGTTACCAGCTGGGGCCCCTGTGGTGGCTCCTCGGCCCAGTTTGCGGAGTTGATGGCTTTGAAGTTGGCTTTGGAGGTTGCTTCGGGTCAGCGGGTCACGATCTACACCGATTCAGCTTATGTGTGTGGCCTAGTGTTGCGTGACTTGTCGTCCTGGAAAAGAAACGGCTTTTTGACCGCGAAGGGCACTCCTATAGCCCATAAAGAACTTTGCGAGGAAGTGGCTGACTGTCTGTTGCTCCCTGCTGCGGTGGCGGTGGTGAAGGTTTCGGGGCATTCAAAATCAGGGACTATGACTGCCATTGGCAACAGGGCGGCGGATGTGGCGGCCAAAGTGGCTGGTAGTTACCATTTTGATTCTCCCATTGATGGAGACTGTGAAGCCTTAATGTTAGTTGAAACCGTTCAATCTTCAATTTTGGAATCTTTACAGTTGGACTCTGATGGGTGGGTCAAACTTACTAATATTGAAGGTCATGAGGTTGCACTGACGGACTCAGGTCATCTCTGGATGCCCTGGGAAGTGTGGGATAGCTTGGGAACCTTAGCGGAGACCTTGCCGACCGGAAGGGCACACCATCTTAAGTTTCATTTAAACACCTTTTGGAAGCCCTTCTTGGCTGCTCCCGTCTTTCAGGGACTTTTGAGTACCACTGACTGTCGTTCTCATCATAAAAAATACGGCGAGGACTTTTGGTTACAACATCGCCTTGCTGACGCCTATGTTGATGGTGTGTATCGTGGGCCTAATGGCCTGCCTTTTTTGACCCCATCCATGGAACAAAGCGTTCTGGAAGAATTGCATGGCGTTAATCACCTTGGCCCGAAGGCTATGTCCCGGATTATGGAACAATACTATTTCTATAAGACACCCTTGCTACTTTGCAAAGACTTTGTTCGTGCGTGCCAGGTGTGTGGCAGGTTTAATCCACACCCCCATCATATACAAGGTGCGGGCGCCGTGAAAACGGGACGCTTCCCTGGTGATGTGATCCAGATTGACTTTACAGACATGCTCGTACCACACCAAGGTAAGCGTTTTCTTCTGGGTATTGTAGACACGTTTTCTGGATGGCCGGCGTTTTTCCCCTGTAAAAGGGAAAGCTCAGCTGAAGTGATGGCTGTATTGTTGAAAGAATGGATCCCTATTTTTGGGGTACCCTCGGAGTTACATAGTGATTCAGGTACTCACTTCACGGCACATGATGTTAAGACTCTTTGCTCACTCTTGGGAATTAACAAATCATTTTCCTGTGTCTACTATCCTAAAGGCAACGCTAAGGTAGAAAGAATGAACAGATCCCTAAAAAGTGTTCTTGCTAAAATGTTGCGAGACAACCCCAAAGCTACTTGGTTGTCCTTACTTCCAGTTGCGTTGCTTCATCTTAGGTCTACTGTAAATAACACCACTAACTTCACTCCCTTTGAACTGATGTTTGGTAGGGCCATGCCCGGCTGCCTGCCTAAATCTAACTCAGCGCCCCTGCCTGAGGTCATTAATATTTTCCAGTTCAGACCGTATTTTGAGGCTCTCCAATCACTTTTGAAAGAACTAACACCTATTGTGACAACTGACACCAATGTTTCTGACTACACAGCTGGTTTACCATCGCAAGTCTACATTAAGAACCACAATAGGACCCGGTGGGACGCTCCAAGATACTTAGGACCTTTTGACGTGACCCAAAGGACTGACACTGCCGTTAAGGTTGCGGGGCGTGATAACTGGTACCATTGGTCACACTTGAAGCCCTGTTCGGAGAAATCAGGCTTACACTGGACTGATACACATCCCAGACAGTTGACACAGCCTGACAGATATGGTAGTGGGTCTAAAGGCCCCACTGAAGGGGGAGGGGGACACCAACCCCAACCCAGAAGGTCACAAAGACATCAAAAAGACTAGAACATATGAACTTAAGGCCTGGGTCTTGAAACCAGGACCTTTAAGGTGTCCATATGGGGTGTGGGGCCTGACATTTGCTCTTTGCTTGCTTATAATACCAACAGTCATGATAATAGATGACCTCTATAGTTGTGAGGGACGAGTCAGAGGACATCCAGTTAAAAGATTGAAATTGGCCCTTTATGAGGTATGCAAAAATGTAGGTAAAACACCTGGAGAAAATCTGGTTATCTACTGCAACGAGGCAGGTATAGTGTTGGTAAAAATGAGAGGTGCCGTGCCGGACCAACACACCCTAGACTGGATCACTCATTGTACAGAAAATGCGATAAAAACGTGGGAAAAAAGAGGAAGAAAAAATGATGTTGTTTTGAAATTTGAAATTTATGATGTAACTAACATGTTTGTTCCCACAGAAGGAGATGGGTCTAGGAAGCGACGGTCTCGTATCACAGGGGGTCATGAACCAGGAGAAAATAAATGGGTAAAATTAGCCAGACACACAGCCAAGGTAACTAACTCAACCACGCCCTGTTGGGTGTGCTCCTTCAGGCCCCACCATGCTGCGGACGTACCATCTACAGTCCCAGTCCCTATTTCGGCAACAGCTCATGTTTGCCTGTTATGGCACTATCAGTGGGGACGAGGTAACCGTACCGTCCTCCCTGGGTGTGAATCTTATACAAAGTATGCCAATCTTTCGAATTGGATACAGCCCGTGAATTGGACAGTAAAGACCAATGAAACCCTGAAAAAGGGCCTGCAATTTGCAGGGTCAACACATTTTAGAGAAGAGCTGGTGGCGCCCTTCTGTTTTAAGCGAGAATGCAGGAAGGGTGACTGGCTTCTGGGTAAAACACCCTGTTTGGACTACCTGGGTGATGGGTTTACTAACAGGAAGGAAACATGGGCCACTAGAGTGGCTAAACTTCATAGTGAGTTAGTGAATACAACTGAATTAAAGTGTAGCGACTGTATGGTCATAGGGCAACGGTGGCCTCTGAATCATACCACATGGACCAAGTTAGTACAAAAGACCCTAACTTACTCTCCATGGATTCCCGTCCCACCGAGGTGGGGATTCCCCACCCCGGTTGGACAGGTTTGGTTGTGTGGAAGTAATAGTTATTTGACCCTTCCCGTTAATTGGTGCGGGACTTGTACCCTAGCTCGACTTAAGCCCTCATCTATAGTAGTTGCAGACACTTTAATGCAAAAAGCCGTACAAAAATATAGACATCATAACCTACATAAACATGGCATGGTAAGGAGAGCAATGCTGAAGGTGGGGGACCGCACCCTCGGTCAATCTTACGTCCCCTTTTCTGATAACGGTGGTCGTAAGCCCCTGTTCGGAGATGGGAGGGGATTGCTCGCCACTCTGGTCCCTATGATCGGTGTGGCGGCCTCCATGCAGCGTCTAAATGAGGTATGGTGGATCCTGGAGGACCTAACTGAGGTAATAGATGGTGTCTTGGACCAAATGGAACGGAGTCCAGAACTTAAGGCAGTGGCTGCTGTGGCTATGCAAAATAGAGTGGCGTTAGACGCCCTGTATGCTGAACAGGGTGGTATGTGCGCAGCAGTGGGCATTGACCACTGCTGTACATATATCCCTGATGACACTGGCAATTGGACAGCCATTAGGAATAGAGTAAAGGAACTCAAAGACTTTCTCGAGTCTCAAGAAGACCAGGGTCCGCAGTGGACCTGGCTAAATTGGTTAAATTCCGGTTCCTGGATCCATATCCTTCAAAAGGTGGGTATTTTTATAGGAATTGTACTTTTGTTTTGTTGTATTTTGTTTTGTTTTGTTGTGCCTCTCATTCGCAGCATGGTCTCCAGGGCTCTGGGTTCCACTGGGGGCATTTATATGGTGAGTTGTGCGCCCCCGGGGGACACGGAGCTCGGGCCACGGGAAACGTCTGAAGGGGGTGTTCCTAATCTGTACTTGAGAAGAGTACAGGAGGCCTTGAAATATGAATGGAACAACCCCGAATAAGGCGGAGATGGACAAGTGGTGGTGGAGATTGTATCTAAACAACACTGTTTAGTGTTGCTGTGTTTGTTGTGCTTTGTGTTGCAGGAATGTTTATTTTTGTGTCAATCAGGGACAGTCCCAGAGGGAAAGAACAAATGAAATGTATTGTGGACATGGGATGCAAAACATCTAAGTTTCGAATGGAGAGATTTGTAAACGGATATTATACCTGGGAAGAGAGAGAAAATTTTGGAACTACTCAGCAGCTGGTTGAGTATGCGCAATATAAAAGTGAACATGTTATTTTGGTATTATACTGTTGGAAATTGTACTGTGATTTTTGATACAGGCTGTACTTTTGTGAACTAAAAATATAATGGGTTAATTGACCTCTTCTGAGGTCAGAAGGGGGCTGTAGAGTTATATTTTTATGTGAAGTTATGCCTTTTTAGCTATTTAGAAATGTTAACCATAAGTTTGTCCGAGGTGTTCTCTTTACAGGACTCTTTTGTTACAATGGAAAGTTACAGGCCCCGGGGGGTTCTGAGAGATAACAAAGAAATCCTCCCCCAGGAAAAGGAAAACGTGGGGAAGAGAATGAACTCACAAAATGGCCGCGAGGGGCGGAGCCAAACGTCACATGACCGATCGGAAGCCAATGGAACAACGACACGTAGCATAGGCTCAAATGATATGGTGTGAATGATGTGAAAATGTGACGTAAGCTCTGACTCCTCCCAGAGAGAGAAAGTTTTTCCTTTGGGGACGGGAAAACTAAGCAGTGTGTAGTAGGGACTCTTTGGGAAGGAGTGGAGCGCTCTGCTTAGGTGACTTGTATTAGGGAAAATAAAGCTTTCGTGACTTTAATCTTCCGAATCCTTGGTCATCTATCCTGGTATGTCATTATTAGCGGTTAGGGTAGTGTTGACGGCAAAAGCTAACCTCCTTCGCCAGTTTTGAACACGTGGTTGTCCGGAGAAAAGGTAATTAGCATCAGGACAAAGAGACGCATTGGAACTAATATTGATTTGCTCTGTAAAGGTAATCGAGGACAACTAAAGAGAAATAACGATTTCTTCAGCCCTATGCCTATTTTATATTATAAAACTCTTTGGCTTACTATTACAGAATGTGCCCCATTTCTTAGCCGTTTTGATGACACAATACTAAGCTCTATTATTGGTAAAATCTTGTCTATAGCCCAAACATTTTCCCAATCAAATAATCATTTTACTGATTTGACATGTTGAAAATCCTAAGCCCGCCCACAGTCAACTGTCCAATCAGAAAGCCCACAGAGCTTTGGGTTGCCAGATTATATGGCTAAAAGCAGTGGACCCTACTGGGTAACACTTTACATGACGACCCGGTAACTGCTAGGTAATTACCTAGTAATTACAGTAGTAACTACTAGTAATAAATATCAATAAAAGTGGTAGTTCTTGGGTTATTAAAGTAGCAGTTAATAGTAACTCAGCACAACAACTGTTAGGTAATCGCCTAATAATTACTATAATAAATATCAAAGTGGTAGTTCTTGGGTAGTTGTAGTAGTTAATAGTAACTCATTCCAATAACTGTAATTACCTAGCAGTTACCGGGTCATCATGTAAAGTGTTAATACGGTACCTAAATACTATGAGGGTGAAGTAACCCTGCAGCTTGCATTTATTATTGGATACCATGTGTGACTGCTTACAACTCTGCTATTTATAAATTAAAATTTCATAGTGCTCGGAATGGTTTGTTGTTGTTGCGAAGGTGCTCTTTGGTGTATCAGGAACAAAAGCCTGTGATCACATTTATTTGATTTATGGCATAGTTGCCAGAGCATATAGGATCACTTGCAGGGTGGGCATGGCTTTCAGATCAAACAAGTCAATAAAGCGCCAGAGGAGAAGATAGCGCAGAGGGACTGTTTACCTTCACCCACGCTGTTCCACACCTGCAAGTGAGATCAATGCATGGAAGAGGCAGACCTTAGACCCCTGAGCCACCAGCTGTTATGGTGTGAGGCGGAAAAGAGACCCAAATGCAAAAAGGCCCAAAAACTGAGGTGAAAGTAAATTTAAGGGCAAAGCCAAGTTCGAGAACAGGCAAAATAGCAACAACAAGGCAAAAGTAACTTACAGACAACAATGAACCAACAAGGGCAAGGAAAACACAGGGGTCTAAATACAGCAGGAAAAGGGAACAAGTGAAACACATTAAGGCGGGGCAGGTAATCAACACAAGGGCAGCAAAGCAAAACCACAAAGACAGATCAGACATGTCAAAATAAAACACACAAGAACCGGAACACTAAACACATCCAACGGGGAACTGAACAAAAACAGACGGAACCATGACAGTACCCCCCACCAAGGGACGGCTCCCAGATGTCCCAAAGTCAATGAACCCGGGAGGGCGGGGGGGCCAGGAGGAGGGAACAGACTCCAGCAGGTCGGGGGGCCATGAGGGCAAAGAAAGCACCAGAGGTGCCAAGTCTGGGGGCCACGGAGGCAAGGGAGCCGGAGGATGCTGGTCAGGAGCACCGGCAGAAGGCCCCAACGGTGGGCCAGGAACCCCTGCGAACTTCAGAAACGGGCAAAGAGGGCCCGCAGACAGGAGGCGGGTCCAGGATCTCCAGCGGGGATGGGTCCGGGGGCTCCGGTGAAGGCAGAGGCGGGTCCGGGGGCTCTGGCAAAGGCAGAGGCAGGTCTGGGGGCTCCGGCAAAGGCAAAGGCAGAGGCAGGTCTGGGGGCTCCGGCAAAGGCAAAGGCGAGTCCGGAGTCTTTGGCGCAGGCAGAGGCAAAGGAGAGTCAGGGGTCTCCGGCGCACACAGAGGCAAAGGAGAGTCAGGGGTCTCCGGCGCAGGCGGGGACAGCTCCGGGGTCTCCGGCGCAGGCAGAGGCAAGTTCGGGGTCTCCGGCGCAGGTGGGGTCGGTTCCGCGATCTCTGGCGAAGGCGGGTCCCGATCTCCGGGGCAGGCGGAGGCAGGTCCGCTGAGGGCCATGGCGGCCGAGGCAGGTCCGGAAGGTCCACTGAGGGCCATGGCGGCGGCGGCAGGTCCGGAAGGTCCGGAGGCGGTGGAAGATACAGGGGCTCCACCGGAGGAGGGCACTCCATGGATCTCAGCCACGGAGCAGGGACAGGCGGTGGCCAGGTGGAGCTCAGGCGAGAAGCAGGGACAGGCGGCGGCAGGGTGGAGCTCAGGCGAGGAGCAGCGACAGGAACGAAAGGAGCCCGCTCCAGATGGAGGTCTCGGCTAGATGGTGGCCCCAGGACAGGAAGAGCCCACCCTGGACGGAGAATTGTGTCCAGCGGTGGCTCCGGAACAAAAGGGGCCCACCTCCAACGGAGGTCGGAGTCTGACAGTGGCTCAGGGACGGAAGGAGTCCACCCCGGAAGGAGAGCGTTGTCCAACGGTGGCTCTGGGAAGGGTGCAGGCAAGGCTTGGGGCTAGCCTTTTGCTGGGTCAGGACTTGGTTGGTTCATTCTGTTATGGTGTAAAATAAAACACACAAGAACCGGAACACTAAACACGCAAGAACCGGAACACTAAACACAACCAAAGGGGAACTGAACAAAACAGAAGGAACCATGACACCAGCTGCCCAGGCACTAATAGACCCGACTCATGCCTAGGCACACAAGGCATGTATAAAAAACAAACTTGCTTTAATTGGTCAGAAGGAAAGAGCACTCAAAATAGTAAAATGAAATATTCTTTCATATGATATTTTATTACGTCTTGAATATTTCACATTATCAGAAGGCACATTTGCTGCTGTAGCTTCTTTGCTAATTTCATCAAATGGAATAACAATAACGTTTGATCTTTCTGTTATCTGCAAAATCCCATTCTCTTATTCCCTCTAATCTACACAGCTGCCAGTGCAATTGCTTCCCTCTGCTGCAACATGAAAGGGACTGAGATACAAGTCAGTGTGTTATTTAGGTTTAACAGTAATAAGCTGCTAATCTGCATGCAGCCACCATTAACCTGCTTTTATTTCTCTGTGTAGCAATTAGCCCCAGCAAGGTGTTAACTTATTTGGATTCTGCTCACACAACTTACCTGCAATTTCCACTCCGATGATAGTTGGAACGCTTTGCACTATAAACTTGTGACTCTCAGTCTCGGGGCTATTGTGTAAGTTCCTTCCTTTTGGTGCATTTTTAACGCTTGTTACTCGACCGCTTCTCTGATATTTACTCTTGGGTTTATATGTACCAAGAAGTGTTCATGTACCGTCTCTCTTGTGAAGGCGCTAGACTTTTGTGTATGAAGGTAATGTTTTGTCTATTGCTTTCTGGGGTTGGCTAATGTGTATATTTATGCTTTAGCAATTGGCCCCTGTAGCTCAGTTTAATGCTTTCCATTTTTCATTGTTACTTTCATTTTGTTGGTTATGCCAGAGCCTGCTAGTCCCGCAAAAAGAGGATCTCACCTTAAAAAGCCCTCAGCAAGTTTGTCTTTGTAAGAACCTATGGCACAAAGCCCCTTCACACTTCGGCACTCACAATGTAGCACTTCAGTTTGGGGTTTATGTGGATTTAGTTTTTCCTTATTTTACTAACATTTGTTTGGGGTTCTTACTAATCTGTTGTAATAAGAGAACTAGTCTACATATACGTCTGCGAAGGTTTTTGGTGTTGTGTGTGCGAATTGCAAGTATTTAAAAATAATAAATATTCATAAGAATTGCTTATATTTTTATACTATTTCTGATTTTGCTCCAATTTAATGGGAAACCCTTGGCTAACTTAAAGGTCCTATATCATGCAAAAATCGACTTTTTTAGCTTTTAACCATGTTGTTATGCTATTTCCTTATCAAAAACACCCCCAGAGCGGTTTTTGGCTTCATTCACGTAGTTCTAAGTAATCCTCCTGAATCCTGCTCTGAGCTCCTGGAAAGTTGTGGAGTTGTTACACTCTGACGTATTTTACGTCATAGTGTCAAACAGGAAAGGCCAGACCTCTGTAATGTAAGGCCTACAGCCTTACTTTAATTTATAAAACAGCTTTTTCATTATTTCTGTTGTAAGAAAGAAATAAAGGAAAAAATAAAATACAAATTTAACAAAAAAAGGAACTCTCCAACGCGTCTGTGCTGTCCCGGGAGAGTAAACAAACGCACCCCCGGAGGATCCGAACAGAAGTCATGTTTGTGAAGACAGAGCTCTTTCTAACCTACTCTGGACACCGCCTGTTCTTTTTTCTTACCCAACGATAATGTCACGGATGCGCGTTTGGCTACGAGAGGAACAGGACTATTCAACCTTCCTAAAGAAGAGTGCACTCGCCAGAAGTTGGAATTTCTTTCTGGGATTGAGCGACTATATCAACCAACCTGATGGATGCTTGGTGAACCTTGGCCAGAATCAAAGTGGATTAACTTTTATAACCAACGCAAGTTCCATAACATAAACACCCGAGGCTGAGCGGTGAGTCAATCAAAACGCGTGTTAGCCATTTATGAATGTGTTGCACATGTCAACTCCTTAAAACTGCATTATGTGAAGTAACTTCACTCTTTGCAGCGATATTTATATTTATAATACTGTAAATGTGGAATGAGCGGAGAGAGGGGCGGAGTTAACTGAATCGAAGCGTCTTGTCTTCCGGGTTTGGAAAATACTTATATTTCTCTCAAAAAATAGTACTCCATAGTGGTAGAGGTACAATATATCATATAAATACCTATACTTTACTTTGGAATGGCTAAAATAGCATGATACAGCTCCTTTAACAAACAGTTTAACATTAATAGACTATGCACGCAAGTGACACCTGACTTTTGAGTGCGATCGCCAGATGTCGCGGTCCTTCCTCCATCGCTTTTTCCCAATAAGGAGTAGTGATGTCTTGCACAAATCAATGATTAGTTCCAGAAAACATCACGGACATTGAGTTACTGATGTGAAGTCACTGGCTACGTGTTAAAAACATTACGTTGGATGTAAATACTTTGTGAAATTTTGTGTTCATTAAGTTTTGGACTTTTTTTTATCTCAGAGCTACAGGCTAGTGTCAAAAAACAACACCACAAAAATTAAACAACTAAAAGTATTTTAAGTACGATTTTTGTTTTTCGATACCCCCCCTACCGGAGCTTTCCGGTCAGTATCAAGTGGGTAACGTTTAACGCTACCCTGCCCTACTCCTGATGCAATGTTTTTAATATGATGCTGTGACTGTCCACAAGTAACTCACTGCCTGCCATGTAATCTTGAGCTATTTATCTATTTGGACAAAACACCCGTTATTTCCTTATGACATAGGGAAATAACGGGACAGGAACAGCAGCGCCTCCTGAGGATCCACTTGGAAGTCACGTGACGCTCACGTGCATGTGGCCTATAGTGCAGACCAGAGGGCCTGTTACCCCGCCCTTGTCCACAACACGTTAAAGAGGTTTCAAACTGAAGGAAATAGGAAGTTAGATAAGGTAGAGGCGCCCACTATATGAAAGTAACTGACAGGAAGCACTATGGGACTGTGTTCATGCTGGTTAATGCAGAGCGAAAACTACTTCCTGCTTTCACTTCTCTGCCCTACTACATTTTAACAACTCATTATGCAACGCAATGGATTTAACTAGCGTTAGAGACTTTCTAAATGCTTTCCAAACAAGCGATGCATCGTTTTTATTCTCTAAGCAAGTCCCTAAACTGGAAACAGCTGTTGCTAATAGAGTAGGCTGTGTTTTGCTAAACATTGTGGCTCAAATTTAAGTTGCTATTCTCACTTATCACGAAACTGATTACCAAAACAAGTTAACACTTGGTTAAAAATAACAAATGTATGCTTTTAAACTTTTGCTTTTAGGCTTGGGGTATTTGCTTGAGTATAGCTTCATCCCACCCCCCTCAAACCAGCCTAAAAGTACATTTACTGCAACCCCCAGAGCAACCCCAGGGTGTGAGGTCGGAGGTGCACTTTTGACCATTCTTTGGGCGCGAAACGGCCCAAAGATGCTACTGTGGAAATAGCTGTAGCAAGTTTATCCATAACCCTCATCCCTGAACATGCTGCAATCCACTTGTTGATAGAATTCAGGAACATTTTTGTTGTTGACTTTGTACCAAATAAGCTATACAAATAATTGCATAACATACTTTTTAATTAAAAGATAGTAATGCATTTCATTGAAGTGTTTACTTCCTGGGCAATCTAAAAAATAACTCAATTTCTGATTAGATGAGCTCACTTTGAGGGCCCCTAAATGACATAAGACTTGGCGCAAATACCTACTTTATAAAAGTGTATTTTAATAAAATAACTTTATGTATAGTAAAGCAGCCAAAATAATAATAAGTTGCACCAGACCTTTGGAAATATTGGCACAAATTACTATCCAAGTCAAGGAACGGATAACTTTTTCGTCTCTCAAGTTTTGCTCGATGGGGTTTAAGTCTGTATTGTTGACCTCAGCAAGCTGCAGGTGTGGGTTCAGGCTGTGCACAAAGGTATTCCAACACACACTGATGGACGAAGCAGACACAGCTGGGATCTGGAACTTTCACAACGGACTGTGATGTGGTCCTGAATTGGTTAAAGATGCAGAGACTTATCCAGGACTCACGCCAACAGCATTACCATATAAAAGAGACTTTGCCGGTGGCAGGTTGACAATGCGGCGAAGAAGGGTTAAAGTGGTCGATGTGTTTTGGGGAAAGGTAGACTGCTGCTCTCGCTGCTTAGCAACATCTACACAGACTCTGCCTCGCACTGCTGAATAATTGAATAACACTGTTCACTTCTAATATTCTGCCAACCATACCAAACTGTGAAAATAACGTATTTATTGATGTGATGAAATATAACTTGTCTGTATTTGCTTGGAAACAAAACTATATGGAAAAAAACAATGAATGTCATCTAATTTGACCGCAAACTAAACTGGAAATCACACCTTAAATTCATTCAAAATAAAATTGCAAAATGTATTGCAATTATGGGAAAATCTAAATACTTACATAATGAAAAAGCTCTTCATACCGTTTATTGCACATTAATCCTACCTTACATCAGTTACTGTACGGAGATATGGGGTAATACCTATGAAACCAATCTTAATCCAGTTCACATTCTGCAGAAAAAGGCCGTCAGGATAATATGCAGCGCTGGGAAGAGGGAACATTCTAACCCTCTGTTTTTAAAATCAAATAACAAATTCATGATTTGGTCAAATTTAAATCCTTACAAATAATGTATAAAGTAAGATATCGATTGCTTCCAAACAATATCCAAACAATGTTCAGCAATAGAGAGGGCAAATTTAATCTGCGAGGTCCAATGACTTTTAAGAAACAAATTATAAGTACTGTACTACCCTAAAAAGCATGTTCATCACTCGGGTTGATCTGTGGAATGAACTCGAGGAGGACTTGAAATGTTGTAGCTCTCTGAATAACTTTAAACAAATGTACAAAGAAAAGGTATTTAGAAATTATGCTAAAGAAAATGAAGAACTGTAAATCTATCCTTCAAAAACTGTTCTTTGGCTCTGAATGATATTTGTATTTGTTTTGTATTTTGTATATATATTTTTTTCTCTCTCCTTTGCTAGATATGTTCTGCTTCGTTTTCTTTTGTGTACATTTTCTGTCGTTTGTTTTCTTTTTGTACACGCAACTTGTGTTCTACGATGTATGCAGACGTGACATTGTCAAGATGTGTATTCAATTTGAACTTTACCAATGTCTGTAACAAAGCAATTGTTGTCAAGAAAAGAAAGAATATGAGAAAGGGGTAAGAAGTAACAAGTTTTATACTTCAGCTTTCTCCTTTTGAGCTTTTCTGTGAGCCTTGCTTTATCATTGCATACAGCAGAAATTATGCCTGTTTGTTTTTTTTGTTTTTTTTTACACAAATATCTCAAATAAACAAAATGAAATGAAAAAATAAATAAATAAATACCAAATTTATTCCCCATCCTCTTTAGTGGGCATTCCACACCTCAGGTCACAATTTCTTACCACAAATTTTAACAAGAAAAAAAATTATTTTATTGATTTGCTGAATGGACAGTTTTTTTTTTTTTGAATGAATAAGAGAGCTCTTGTGCGTTCAGGCAGCCTGACACTTGACCAGTGGTACAGTTGGATGTCTGGAAGCTCCGGTTGACCCTTTTCCTTTAGTTTAGTAAGGTTTAGTAAGTGTTTCTAAATTCTCAGGGTTGCATTTTCCAAATACATTGAAATATTTCTCCTGAGTTTGAAAGATAAATGAGGTAGATTCCAAGGAGATGCCAGTGTTCCTGTTTCCACTTTTCTTTTGTGAGGCATAAATAATCTGGAACAAGGCTTATGAGTTCAGCTATTACTGTTTGTGCCCACGTAAACGGGGACAATTCTGTAACTTCAAGGCTAAGTTCAGGCTGCAGGTCTTAATGGTCAATTTGCATATTCTAGGAAAATAGGATTTGTTGCAAGGTCGTTCATGTTTTCCATTAATGCAACTTGTATCAGTTCTCCTGTTTTAACAAAACGCGTCCGCAAATTGACTCGCAAGTGTAAAAGAGTACAGGACACTCAGTGCTCTGTATTTGATAGACGTAAACATGGACTGAGTTGCGAATCGGGCAATGTTCATTATCAGCGCCGTGCAGAGAGCTACAGAGAGGCACGAAACGGGGGTTCTTTAGGCTACCGGTGATAGGCCAATCTATTTCAATAGAAGTTCATTTGCTTTTTAGAAAAGTAAGGGGAGCTGTTGGAGCGAAAAACACAGTTTTGCATTGGACACACAAGGTTTATTTTTAGATCATGCAAAACTGTCAGCTTGTTGCCCTCATTGGTCCGTGATTATGAGGTCATGTGCGATGAATAAAGCGCGATCTGAAGCACAAGATGTGAAGATCGTTGTTCTGTGCAGAAGCTGCCCTCTGCTCCTCCTTCCTCTGTCTGAGCGCTGCTCTGCTGCAGGACCGATGGCCCAGCAGTGCTTTGAAAACACACCATGAACTAACAAGGGGCATGGTCATGTTCAAAATAGGCTAAGATGGGTTATTGGAGCAGAACCAATGGTAAGGATCGTTAGAAAGTTTTTGGATACATAACATATAATGTAAATAAATAAAAGGTATGGAGAGAAAAAGTGGGCGGGGCTCAAGCCCCCTCAGCACTCCTACCTGTTAGTTAATGTGTGAAGACAATGGAGCCAACACATTTACAACCTCATCATTTTAAGAAGAAAGAGAATGTTTTTAGCTATAGCTTCTATGGAGTAGTGGCAGCAGGAAAAAGGTGTAAGTCCAGTGGTGGAATAGTGAGGTGAGCGGTTTCACTGACACCAGATTAGTTGTTGTTTTCCTTCTCACTCCCCTCTACTCTATCCCAGAATGCCATTTATAGTATACAGGTGAAACTCAGAAAATTAGAATGTTGTGGAAAAAGTTCATTTATTTCTGTAATTCAGTTTAAAATATGAAACTAATATATGATATAGACTCAGCGTGCAAAGTGACATATGTCAAGCCTTTGTTTGTTTTACTTTTGAGAATTATGGCTTACAGCTTGTAAAAACCCCAAAATGAAAATTTCAGAAAATTAGAATATTACATGAAATCAATGAAAACAATATTTTAAACAAAGAAATGTGAGCCCTCTGAAAACTATAATCATGCATATGTACTTAGTACTTGGTTTGGGCCTTTTACTTTACTGCCTTAATGTGGTGTGGCATGGATGCTCTCAGCCTGTGGCACTGCTGAGGTGTTATGGAAGATCAGGATGCTTCAACCAGAGGAATACGACATCTGAAGCCCATGTCCAGGATCCGTCTGCGTGTGGTGGCTCTTGATGCACTGACTCCAGCCTCAGTCCACTCCTTGTGAAGGTCCCCCACACTTTCGAATGGCCTTTTCCTGACAATCCTCTCCAGACTGCGCTTATCTTGAGATGTTGCTGAGATGTTTTATTTGGGGTTTATACAAACTGTGAGCTATAATTATAAAAAAATATAACAAATAAAGGCTTGATATATCTTACTTTGCCTGCTTATTTTGGCTCACAGCTTGTAAAACTCTCAGAAAATTAGAATATTGTGAAAAGGGACTATATTGTTGACTCAAAGTGTCTCCGTTCATCAGCTAATTCATCCAAAACATCTGCAAAGGGTCCCTGAAACTTTAAATGGTCTCTCAGTGGTTCAGTAGAATTCACCATCATGGGGAGACTGCTGACCTGACAGTTGTGCAGAAAACCATCATTGAGACCCTCCATAGGGTGGGAAAGGCTCAAAAGGTAATAGCAAAAGAAGTGTGATGTTCTCAAAGTGCTGTATCAAAGCAGAAAGTTAAGTGTAAGAAAATAGTGTGGAAGAAAAAGGTGCACAAGCCGCAGGGATGAGCGCAGTCTGGAGAGGATTGTCAGGAAAAGGCCATTCAAAAGTGTGGGGACCTTCACAAGGAGTGGACTGAGGCTGGAGTCAGTGCATCAAGAGCCACCACACGCAGACGGATCCTGGACATGGGCTTCAGATGTCGTATTCCTCTGGTTGAAGCATCCTGGTCTTCCATAACACCTCAGCAGTGCCACAGGCTGAGAGCATCCATGCCACGCAACCGCATTAAGGCAGTCATTCAAGCAAAAGGGCCCAAACCAAGTACTAAGTAAATATGCATGATTATAGCTTTCAGAGGGCTCACATTTCTTTGTTTAAAATCATTTTTTCATTGATTTCATGTAATATTCTAATTTTCAGACATTTTCATTTTGGGGTTTAGTTAGTTTAGTTTATTAGTTTATTTGAGCAGTTAAAAATTCTGCTCAAAAGGAGTGGGCTGAAGCAAAAGCTTATAAGCGCCCACCCCCGACATCATTTTACAAGTTGTAAGCCAAAATGTTCAAAATCAAAACAAACAAAGGCTTGGCATATGTCACTTTACATGCCATGAGTCTATATCATATATTAGTTTCACATTTTAAACTGAATTACATAAATAAATGAACTTTTTCACAATATTCTAATTTTTCGAGTTTCACCTGACCCGGCCGTTCAGACTAAAGTCACATTGCAAAAGAAATGGGATATTATGGGATATTAGGACTACATACGAAAGTGGTCACATGTGAAGAAAATCTGAATTACAAAGCATTTGTTCAAATAAAAATTCAGAATATTAATTCAGCCAGAAAAGACTCACAGAAACAGAGTGGTGTTAGGAGAGTTTTATTGGACATTAATCGCAGCATAGCTGGGACATGGCCGAGCGATGGACGAGGAAGCTTCAGAAGGGGATTCTGGGTGATGAATGGCTGAAGCAGGAATGAGCAGCTTCAGTGATTGGCTGTCACAAAGGTGCATCTTGAAATGGGACTGTGATCGGATGATTGATGAAGAGCTGCCAGTCATGAGGCCTTCCAGGTTGAATTAGTGCTGAGGCTTCATGAGTAATAATTATGGCTTATACTTGTATTGGAATCAGCTTCATTGTCAATTCTACTGAATGTAAATGCAGAGAATACATTTTTTGTTTCTCTAAATCAAATGATGACCATATAGTTAAAAAAGAAATATCAAATACATGTTCACAGTAGGGGGGCAACAGCGGGACGTAAAGGGAGAGTCCACTTCCTGACTGTGGATGCAGCTGTCCTTCCTTCAGCCAGTTGGACCTGTCACTGATCAAGGCTCTGCAGTCTTCTCCCTGAGGCAGGACTGAAGAGGCTGTAATATGATGTGATGTCTCCCCTCTGAAATAACCCTGTCCGCTCTGCTGTAGGAAAGATGGTCAAATGAGCCAAAAACACAACAGTCTTTCACAGTTCACAGAGAGGAGCGTCGTCCTGCTTGATCTAAAGAGCGTACGATGTCCTCTACAAGTGGGGACAAGCAGCTTGTGTGGATTTGCCTGAGCTGGCTCAGATATCTCCTCTGTACACTCTATGACTTTGCCATAACTTTTCATGAAGCTCAATGTTTACATTTAAAGTTGTAGTTTTGTTAACTCAGATCCAGCAAAAACGGTGCTCTGAAGTCTGCAAAGACGTGACAAAAACATTCCATAAACATTTAGTCTGACATGTTGTTTTACTGTTTCTATGCAAAGGAACTTGTACCGATTCAACTCCTATCACAGTAAAGAGCTATAAACAGTGAACCCCAACACTAAGCTCAGAGTAGCACCCCAATCGTTGCATAATTATCCACACAGTAATAATCTTAACAAACATGTTTGTCAATGAGACGTTGTGCAGAGTTGTACAGTTTTCAGAAATGTAAACAAACAACAGATGAGCATGAATTATTCTGTAATCTGAGGTTATCCTCTCCAGCTCTAAGGATTCTCAACTCATCCTAACTTTCATGGTCAAAATAATGACAACTTTCGCATCCCTAAAATGACATTAATTATTATGATGACTGAAATGATTAAAAAACATGTTATTGCTAATTATGCACATTACAAGATTATCGACACATTTTCATAGGTAGCTTTGGTCATGCTGAGAACTCAACTAAAACTGAGCATTGGCCGGTGAGTTATTTGGCCAAGATCTAGTGAGTAAAACGATACATTTCCCTGACACTCAAACATTTAAGCAAAGATCTACCTATTGAAAACCAACAATAAAGAAAAGATTTTCCATTTCAGTTGTGTTGGTCTTGTAGCATCCTTAGGCATAATGCTAATTTGACCATTTGTAAACAACCAGCGTTCCAATATTTTTGTTAGAGATTATGAGCCGCCTTTTCCCTCCTCACCGGAGACATGACCAAAGCCCTTCTTGATCAAACACGTGTCGCTGCTTTCACTTAAGCTCTGTTTATACATACCAGCTGAAACCTTTGAAACCCAATATTCCCAGAAGAAGAAAAGGCAATGACAGAATTTTTCAGTCGCGTTCATTGTGAATAAATGCGGTTATCATCTGTCAGCAAGAGGCACGTTGCCCGCAGCCAGAGTAGACATGTAGAGAAAATAAAATATTATCCAGCCTTGGAGCGCCTCGGGCAAGCCAGGAACACGAGAAACCTGCAGTCTACGCAATGTTTAAATCAAATGTATTTGCGCTAATACTTTCAAATCCTCACCCAGCTACTTTGCATTTAAATCTTACAAACAGCAAATGGAATTAAAATACACAAATAGCATTTCATGACCTAATCAAACTGAAGGTTTAACCTCCGCTTCCTGCTGTGTTCATATATTTTGTATCACCATGTCTCTATTTTCATATTAGCTTTGCCTGCTTTTAAATCCAGCGCATGCACTTTGATGTGGAACTGTGCTCTGAGCTACGTGTTGGAAATAAAACGGCATCAAGGGTCGCTAAAAGCTGGGATTTTCTTTTAAAGCGCCAACCTGCGCTGCACCACCGTCAGTGCCAGGACCTTGGATAATTGTGTGGAAATAGAAAGAATGGAGAGCCACTGTGCTGTACCAATCTTTGTCTCTTAAGCTTCGATCTTACAAGACAATCCTTTTTCCCCCAATGACAGCTGCAACTCATCCAGCGGACCATTCAGGGCAGCGCCATTACGGGTTAAAAAGGACCGAATGGCTCCCATGGGCGGGCAGAATAATATCCATCACCAATCAGGATTTTTTTTCTTCTTCCCAGTGCCCCCAGTGAATTGCCAGGCTCCACTGTCGTCAAATGCGGTGTGTGACAGATATAATGTAATAAGTGAGCATCTATAGACTATATCATCTGCCAATTAATTAATCCAATAGAGCCTGGATAAGTCTATTAAATCCCATTCTAATTCATCAGATGCCACCAGGATACTCTGTCATTTAGCCCACATTTGAAGGATAATTAGGCAAATGGATGGCAGTAATGTAACTGGATATCTGTTATAAGTGACTAGCTTTTGAGTGATGAAAAGAAGCACATTTATACATTCCTGAAATGACTATACAGCGGTAGGAAAATGCATAGAGAACATCACAAAACACCAGCAAGTAAATTGCACTTGAAGGCACTTGCTAAATTGAGTGACTTCTGAAAGAATGTGTTAGATTTACTTTCAGGAGCTTTTACTGATTTGCAGCTATTACTTTCTATAGGATTTAGCAAGGAGCCAAAGTGGTTGGCAACTTGGCACTCTCATCTCATCGCTAGAAGACCTCAGATTGACCGTGAAATCTTTTGCACGTTTTCCCTGTTTCCGGTTAAATTGCATTGGATGCTCTTTTTCCCCCCTTTCTAACAGCAAGCAGAGTAGACAAATACTTCAGCGAGGACATCTTAATGAGGACTCTGCTTCAAGTTCTGGAGAAGGATCTCCAAAAGCCCATTTATTGTTTCTGACAGACAGGCTCAGCAGTATATGTGGTAAATAAGAGTGACCTGGCAAAAGCCAAATGGACTTGTATCATGAGTCAAGTTTTACATCATCAAAGGCTTCTGTTGAAATCTACCAGAAAGGATTGTTTAGTAGTATATGGAAAATTATGTTTTACTCAAATGACATAATCCAAAGAGCACTAAGTGTTTCCTTGTTACGACCCGGCTCAGCTAGATTAAAGGAAGTAACAAAAACCAAAATGGATGAATAAAGTTGTAATTTAATAAAAGGAGTGTAAATGGTAAATTTAACAAAGGAGCAACAAAACACTCAACCAAAAGGGGATATTTACCATAATTACAAAAGGTTAACAAAAGTGTAACCTAAATAAAACAACAAAAGTATTATCAAAATTAGGCCTAAACAACTACTAAACAGAGCCATGACTCAATCAACGAGGGTCTCTCCATCCCACGTCACATATAGTGAACATTCCAAGGAGAGACACAACCTTAACACGAGTGGTCCCTAGACACACACAAAGTCATTAACATTAATGACACAAACGGGACACAGACACAAAGGCATACTGGCCACCAAAGACCAGCAGTCCCAAATGGTCCATGGTGTGGGCTTATACAGGCGTGGCTGCAGCAGGAGGTTGATTGGGGCAAGGTGTTCTGATACCGCACCAATCAGGACCAGGGACGAGCAGCCAACCAGAACCGAGCATGAAACGAGTCCTCCAATCCCAGACCAGGGCTCACACAGCCAGGTTTCCATGGAGGACAAAGGGAAATTAGCCACACAACCAAAACTAATACAAACTGGAGGGAGACTGGAGGCCTGGGGCCGTAACATTCCTGCTGCTGCTTTTTAATGAAAGGATATGGTTTGCTTCTTTATGTTGCTGTTCTGCATCATGGGATGACGGTGGTGCAGATGGTAGAGCGGGTTGTCTCATGATCGGAAGGTCGGGGGTTCGAATCCCACCTCCTGAAGGTGCAAGCTGTTGTTGTGTCCTTGGGCAAGACACTTCACCCACCTTGTCTCCAGTGTCTGCGTACATTGGTGTATAAATGGGTGAGTGGATCCTTGCTGTAAAGCGCTTTGAGTGCCTAATGTAGGTGGAAAAATGCTATATAAGTTGAGACCATTTACCATATAATAAAGAATGATGATGATCTAGCTCCCAGTCGTACATTTTCTTCCTTGCTCGGAAATCCAATTTTGATTTGATTTCAATAAGACTCATGATATTAGATTTTGTCATTAGGCTTAAACTTCTTAAAAAGTGGGCTCTGGGGGGCAAGGGAAGCGGAGATACCCCATAGAGTTAAAAACAGTCTGGGAGGTGAGCAGAATACTAAGGCTCTTGTCAATGCTACCTCTTCTGCACAGTATGAGATGGATAGAAAGGCCTTTGAGCCGGCCCGAGCTCTCAGTGCGACAGAGAGTGGGAACGACAGAGAAGATGGCACATACACAGAATGACATGTTTTAGCTCACGACAGGGGGCTGCATTTCCGTTGCTATAAAGCCCCCACAATCTCTCCATATGTATACGCATTTGGACTTTGAAACACCGGCATACAACTTTTATAAACCACGAAAAGCACTGGGAGACTTCTGAAGGAACGAAGGCCGCATCCTGTTGCCTCTTGTTCAACACAGTGTGGGAGGGAAGTACTTTTAAAAATAACTGTGTGTTTTCCACATTTGAGAAGACAATAACACTCTCCCATTTGAAAGTCTTTATGATTTTACTATATTTTTTAGATGATATACACTGCGTTAACAATTATTATGCTAATTGTATTTCATCGCCATGAAGGTTTAAACATTTTTCCATTAAACTCATGGATTGTGTCTCAGTGCTCTTTGAATCACTGATATCAATCTCAGATGCCTGTGATAATTAGTTGTCAGGTAAGCCCAGTTAAGGAAAAAAACACTGAAAAAGGTCATTAACCATTATTAAGCAGACCACCATTTTCAAGCAATAAGGGAAAGAAAAAGGATCTCTCTGCTGATGAAAAGCGTGAAATAGTTGAATGCCTTGGAGTAGGTATGAAAACCGATATTTCACAAAAGCCGTTTCTGCTCGTGAGTATTCAATTTTAGGGGTGGCTGGAAAGACAGTTTATACACAAATGAAAGCCTCTGGAGGGTCCTACATCTTGATGTTCGGGAGACTCCAGAGGCACCAGCAGCTTCAAATACCTGTTCGCTGCTTTGTAGCAGCTGTTCTCTTAATCTGATGTATTTGTCTGGCAGAAACCGTCCTCATTGTGCCTTTATCTGCTCAAACCCGTGTGTGCTCTGAATCAGCCACAAATCTCTTAACAGTATGATGATTACACTTAATCTTTCATATAGTATTGAAGGTTTTCATACCTAGTCCAAGTCATTCAACGCTTTTCATTAACAGAGAGATTCTTTTCTTTCCCTTATTGCTTGAAAATGGTTAACGCACTTTTTCAGTAGTTTTTCTCACTGGGCTTACCTGACAACTAATTATCACAGGCGTCTGAGATTGATGTCAGTGATTCAAAGAGCCCTGAGACACAATACCATCCATGAGTTTAATGGAAATAATATTTGTTTTACCTTTATGACACTGAAATACAATTTGCATAATAATTGTTAACGCAGTGTAGCGTTCGTGCTCAAATCAGTGCAGAGATCTGGTGGTTTTGTAAAATAAGAAGCAAAGACACTATATATAACATTCAATAATAAAGTCATAAAACGTGCATCTACTTAACTCTAACCTCTTAACCAGCACCAGAGACGTATCAGTTTTGTTTTGAAATCCTTTGACTCATCTCAGCGGTTACACAGGTACAATTTATTTACTCAAATATATCTCTACCTTTCAAACACAATTCACCAAGGACTTGTTTTTTTGTTTTGTTTCTGCAGGTAGGCGGTGTATTCCTGGTAACTGGCTCGCCTTTAAATAACCTCATTCACTAAAGATGCTCTTTTGGGCACGGCTGCAGTGATATGTAGCCGACACATGCGCTGGGTTCAATAACACTGCCCAGGGCTGCCAGAACAAATGGCTGAATAGTTGCGCACTGGCATTTAAATTGTATAGACCTCCACAGGCAATATTAGTACTTTACAGATGCTGCTAATGAGAGATAATATGAAGGCTACAATGGTTACACAACAAGTACTTGTCTCATTACCAATGCGGTGAGGATTCTCCGGATTATAAGGCTAGCTGAGGAGACTGCAGAACTTTACATTTTCTGACAAACAGAAATATGTCCTTAAATAAACTCGTAGAGCAGCAAACAATTCATTGATAACTCATTCATGTTGTATTTGTTTCATGGCGGGTAACACAGGCGGATGGTGAAAAATGACCAAAAATACAAAATCATGCCTGACCGATCTAACATGTCTGTGCAAAAATAAGATGTTCGCCCTCAATCATGATGGAAAACTCTTTCTTTAACTGACTTTAGTTTCACAGGTATCACCAGAGAAAACTGTTTTTTTGCAATGCAATCTTCAATGGAAACACAAAACATGCGTTCATCCATTCATTCACTTACATTTTATTCTGAAAGGCACTTCACACTTAGCTTAATCAAAAATTCTTAACTATAAAGATTATTATTGTAGTATTAAGACACTGAGACATATTGACTTTGAGCTATTCAGCACTAGTTCTTCCAGAAGACCTGGGGGGGCTGAGGAAGAGACAGAACATTACTTTGTCTGTTGACATCAGTCTGCCCGGGGACTGCAGGTGGAAATTAGCACAAGTGCTACAACCTGGTACAATGCATCTCTCCTTTCTGAGGTTAATGTATATTGTACACCGTCCCTGTTCAAATACAGAAATAAACTAAATTACACTGAATGTAAATTCATTGACAATTATTCCTCTGTTATAGCTCTGAAAGAAGAATGGTGTGGGTAAATCCATGGTCTTCTTATGGCGCCGCAGATAGGTTATGGCTTTCAGAAAAGGTTAATTCAAATCAAAAATCATATTTTGGGCCCTATACTTCTGATCTTGGCAACGTTTTTAATAGGCTGCTGATGTTACAGACTTAATGTGAATGTTAAAATTCAGGTTCATGATCGCTCCTAGACTTCTAACCCAAGAGCCTCAAGGTGTTTAGCGACAATCACTCTTTGTTCACGTGGACACAATGATCTCAGTTTTATCATCCACACACTAATCTGTTTGATATAATGACACAGTGTATCTACACACCCAGTCTGATATAGCGTGGAGTATCGTCTGCTTAATTGTGATAAGACACATTATTAATTGACCAAATGGAAGCATGTGATGCTCTCCTTAAACTATTCTAATGGATAGCAGAAACGGCTATGTCCTCTGTTTCCAATGAACTATGAAAGTGCTTTTAACAAAGTATGTTCTTTTAAACATTATTTTTAATTTAGGAAATGTGCAGTCAAACTTCACCAGGCAAGAGTAGATCAAATTAGGGGAGAAGCAACAGGTTAAAAACACAGCTACACAAATAGAAAATTACAAGCACACACTTTTCAATGGCACTTTGTTGCAATAAAACCCTTCCTTAATTGATGCAGTTTGAGCCGGTCTTCAGCTTTGAGGAAGCTCTGAATCATCAGCGCCTTTTTAAATGTGAGACCGGCTTCTTTTGATCCACCTCACTGGGATCTAAAGATAATAATATGTTACTATAAAAATCAACAGCATCAAAAATCACAACAGGAGTTGCCTCACAAGACTGCACAATCATTATGACAATGGAACAAAACGATAAACAAGGCCATGTAAAGTTCAGGCAAATGAAGTATCCAGGCAAACATAATCACAATCAGCATAATTTAAATAAGTGTCGGCAGCGCGTGGTGACGACGTGGGTGTCCCCTGTCCTTAGACTCTCCAGCACGGTGAGGAAAAACTCAAAAACCCAGGGGGAGAATAAAGAAACCTCATGGACGACAGGCTATAGACCGACCCAGGGCCGATGGGAGTCCCTCAGCAGACGGGCCAAGATCGCAGAACGCCCAGTCCTTGTTGGAGCTTCAGTTCTTCTTGTCCAGTCCCTGGGCCAGTAGGCGGGGGTTCTTCCGTGGATAGGGCTGAAGACTAAATGACCCAAATATTGTATCTTAATTAAGACAAAGTATCCAGTGAGAAGAGGATAGCGCTCAGTGTACCGTACTTCCGGCAGCAGTGTGTCTTCTAAGGCAGCTTTGCTTTAGGTTGTGGGTTAGAGCTTTACATAACTGACCTGATCATCAGCTAAGTCGAAGAGGTAAGTTTTGAGCCTAGTCATAAATGTAGCGACTGTGTCTGCTTCGTTAGTTTAGTTTAGTTTAGTTTATTGTTTATTGAAACAGGGACAGTATACAAAACCATTAGTCTTTACAAAAGAAGAGATGATTTGTACCAGTTTTAGCAAAGTAGCTATTTTCCATCTGCAGTCCCTGGACAGGTGAGTACAAAAAACATTACAATCTATAAATCTAATCTACAATAAAATCACTATATAAAATACATTAGTTTTCTGTACACTTCTAGAAAAACATATGAACAATCCCTACAATTTACAATTCATTCATCAATGCTGACATGATTGATGATCTAAAATATACTTTTTCAAATTTCGAGTAAAACTATTAAGATCTACAGACAGTTTCAGACAGTCTGGAAGCTCATTCCACTGTTTAATGGAGCCAAATGAGAAGGCACATTGTGCAAAGGCCGAGGATCTTTTTGGGATTACACAGTTTTTATTTGCAGTGGACCGAGTGGCTCTAGTATTTTGCTCAGAACAAAGTCTGACAAAGTTCTTCAGTGGTGTTCTTCAGAGCTGTATTATTAGTGATTTTGAATATAGTTCTTAGATTATTGTAGAGAATTATATTGTCAAAACTGAGCAGTTTGAACTTACTCAGGATATTGCAATGATGATAACAAAGTGTTTTTTGTCAAGTGCCTTTAAAGCCTGATTATACACAGATCTTAGTGGTTTGAGCGTGGTCTCCTTTGCCTGCGACCAGCTAGATAAACAGTAAGTGAGGAATTATCATGGCGTTGAAATAAGTGAAAGCCGCCTCGACTGTCAGGCTGTTCCTCATATGCTTTAGAGAGGAAATGTTATATTTAATTGTGTTGGTTACTTTTTTAATATGCTTTTTGAATGTCAGTGTTTGGTCTAAATAGAGCCCTAAGTATTTAACATGAGCAGGGAGTTGATTCCATAAAACCAGAGCTTGGTAGCTACAGTGATTTTGGAAAAGGCAACAGCATACAGTGTATGGCCTTTACATTCTAAAATATCCCTGAATTTGCTTTTCCTTCAACCTGGTCAGCTCTATTTGACAGCATGTCAGTGTCTCCAGTGAAATGCCATGTCCCCTCAGCAGCTCTCAGGGTATGTTTTCTCTAAACCTGTTTTCTGAAACGGTAAACCTCAAGCTGATCTGGAGCATAACTCCTTGTTGACATTTAGACTGCTTACATCTGCTTTGTGAAGCAGGGCCAATTTCCGTAGAGCACATTTGGAAAAAAAGTGCATTACAGTGCCTCAACAAACTTGCCTCTGTCTTAGAAAGCTCTAACAATGAATATAAAGGAACATGAAAACCTACAAAACACCAGACGATGTAGCCTTTGAATCACTGGAGGATGAGACTGCCCCTTGGATAAATATTTTGGTTCAAACCCTCTAGGCCCCGGAAGCCATTAAATGCTTGTGACAAAATGGAGTTAGTCCAACAAAGTAAACATTCTGCTTCTCCCGACGCAACGCTCCATCCTTAATCCAATCGACAATTAGCGTAGCGAAATGAAAAAGCGACTTCATGCAAGACCGTGTGTAGGCTCGACTAAACAAGTTGTTCCAGACATGGGAATGGGGGAAGATGGACTGAATATTGCTTGCTGCAAAGTTAAAAATAGTCCCTACTTGGCAACTTCAAACCACTCATAAATGTCAAGGTCAAGTTTATTTATAAAGCACATTTAAAACAACATTGCTGCCCAAAGTGCTGTACACAAAAATACATATATATAAAATACACTATTTAAAAAAAAAATACAAAAATAAAATATATATATAAAGATGCAGAAAAACAAAATACAACACAAACAAATGCCAGCAAAAAGTCCTGCTCAGTTTTGGTTAAAAGACTTCACAAACAAGTGGGTCTTCAACATAGACTTAAAAATGTCTAAAGACTGTGCTGCCCTAATATTTAAGGGAAGACCATTCCAAAGCGTCGGAGCCGCGACGGCAAAAGCCCGGTCTCCTCTGGTCGACATTCGTGACCTTGGTACGTCTAACAGAAATTTGTTAGCTGACCTCAATGTTCTGTTCGGACTATGAACAGTCAGAAGCTCAGAAAGGTACGGAGGAGCCGTCCCATTCAAACACTTAAACACCAACAACAACATTTTAAACTGAATTCTGTGTTTTACAGGGAGCCAATGTAAAGAGGCCAACACAGGGGTTATATGTTCAAACTTTTTGGTTCCAGTGAGCAGACGCGCTGCAGCGTTCTGTACCAACTGCAGGCGATGGATCGAGCTTAGGTCTAGCCCACAATATAACGAGTTACAGTAATCCAAGCGGCATGTTATAAAGGCATGAATCACACGCTCCAGATCTGTATGTGGTAAATACGGCTTAATTTTACTCAAAAGACGCAGTTGGTAAAAACTTGACTTTACGACTGAACTTATTTGCTTGTCCAACTTAAAAGATCCATCTAGGACCACGCCAAGGCTCCTGGCTGACTGGTGACAGTAGCCTTTTAGTGGGCCAAGAACAGAAGGATCGGACAAATTTCCAAAAACGACAATTTCCGTTTTAGATTCATTAAGTTTTAGAAAATTCTGGGCCATCCAGTCCTTTACATCCTGAATACAATGTAACAGAGCTTGGATGCCGTCTGAACCTGGTTTCAATGGCAGATAGACTTGCAGGTCATCTGCAAAACAATGGAAGGGAATCTTATGTTTTTTGAAAATAGATCCAAGGGGCAACAGGTACAGTGAGAACAATAAAGGACCTAAAACTGAGCCCTGTGGCACTCCGCAGCTCAGTGGGGCCGCACCTGAGCTGTAAGGGCCCAGGTGGACAGAGAAGGAGCGATTTTCAAGATATGATCTGAACCATTTTAGGACCGCTCCTCCAATACCAACATGGCTTTCAAGGCGAGAAAGCAGTATTTGATGGTCCACCGTGTCAAACGCTGCAGTTAAATCTAAAAGCACTAAAACAGTGGGGTGACCCGAATCAACGTTTAAAAGAAGGTCATTAAAAACTCTTAAGAGTGCAGTTTCAGTGCTATGACACGGTTTAAAACCCGACTGAAATTTTTCAAAGAGGCTATTTGCTTCCAAGTGAGATTGAATTTGGGCGTGTACCAATTTCTCCAGAACTTTTGATAAAAAAGGCAACTTAGAAATTGGCCTGAAGTTAGACAGAACTTCAGGATCTAAGCTGTGTTTCTTAAGTAGAGGCTGGACAGCAGCATGCTTGAAAGCACTTGGGACGCTGCCCGAGATCAATGAAGAATTAATAATTCTCATTATGAAGGGCCCAATCACATTGAAGGAGTCTTTAAGAAGTTTAGACGGGACACAATCAAGTGGACAGTCAGAGGGTTTTAACTGGCGCACCACAGTAAAGAGCTCATCAAGTGACACAGATTCAAAGTGTTCAAGGACCACAGAACAAACAGAATTCACAGAAGGGTCTACAGCAGCACAAAGTAATGTAGAGTCCCGAATAGCAGATATTTTATCCACAAAGAATCTTTGAAAATTGACACACAAGGTTTCCGATGGTACAATGCCACTGGATTCAGTGGGATTCACAAGGCGATTTAAAACAGTAAAGAGAACCTGTGGTTTATGACCATTTGTAGATATCAGGTTCGACATGTACTCCGTCTTTGCGCACTCATAAATGTGTTGACTTCTTGCAGTTTTAGACGGCTGCACATTGCTCGCCAGCCTGCAGTAGAAGTTACTCATCTCCCTGCTAGTGAAATATGCCAAGCTATATATAATATACTTATGTCCGACATTTGTAATCAGTTTATGCGTAAAACAGTCAATTCGGAATCGTGCAAATACATGATGATGTGAGCTGTCAATAGTCTACGCATTGAAATTCAGCATTTGCGATAGAGCTTGTGCTTGTTCTCACCTAACATGATTAATCTATAATGTTACCTCGGGCAGTCTGTTTGGCGAAGGGAGCAGAGAGGAGTCCTACTTATTCACCTTTGCAGTAGTCGCTTATTACTATTCCCGGCACATTTCGGCTTGACATGAATGGATTTTCAACTTGTCTGAGATTTAACCCTCCCTCTGAATTGGCGCGGGGTCTTCATAAAACCACTGGATCACAGTGTTGACAGACAGGACCAGCTGCACAGTGGCAGACTTCCCAGGAACACTCTGACTGCAATATTAAAGCTTCATCTCTGGAGCTGTTCCACTGGAGCAGTCGAAAAACTAAATGCTTTATCAATGGGCAACCCAGCTCTAATGGATTTTATCGAGGTCTTATGACATGCCGCCATTGTTATGAGAGCTAGGGAACATATATTGCTCCATATGTATTCCAGACAGCTCCCTTAATTATGTTGACTGAAAGTACATTTGACGGCCCACCGCTGCCTCAGATCTTAGATACAGTATGTTCAGTCAAGGCTAAAGGCTAATGAGGCGGTGAAAAGCAGGAGTTGGCGTATGACACAAGATTAGTCTCTACATAATTGCGTCTCAACTTGTAAGAGGACTTGTAAACAGGGCTGGTGAAAGTTGACTTTACTTCAATTAAATTCTTACAACCAAAGCTGGTCAGAAATGAGCGGGAGCGAATCCTTTGAGTCGTCTTTATGTTGAAAATGTATTACTTTTTACTCTACTACATTTATAAGGTTGGAAATACTTTCTACTGCAACCATTTTTATATAGGCGCCAAGTACAAAGTATGATGTTGGATTTCTAGGTTCATTGGAGCATTTGTGTGTGGAGTGTGTATGTTCCCCCCCATGTTCCCGTGGTGGGTTTCTTCTGCGTACTGCACAGAAGGCTAATCCCCTCATGCTAATCAAGGTCCTGGCTCAAGGCGGTCTCCCACTGTTCCTGACAAGCAATTCTGAGGAACTGGTTGAAGGATGGGTCAAATCCAGGGAACAAATTTCCCCGTGGAGACATAAAAACATAGAAGAAAGTTTTAATTGATTCTTCTTGATGTAATTGTCGTGCCTGTTGAAGGTGGCTGTTATAAGCGGAAAGCTCTCCTCTCTCGTTTCTATTTGTCTTTTAAAAACATACGCTTACCATTACGCATTACCGTTTTCAATCATTCTCTTTGTTCCAGGTGTCTGTCTTCTTTTATCACACTCACAATTTGGCTGTTTCATTGTTGATGAAATTCTGATTGGCATGAAACACATTTTCAACATTTCAATGAATCTGTTGAAGAAGGTGCTGAGTGTGTTTTAATCTACAGCTTTCAGAGTCAGACAGCAAAACCGATCTGACACAGCCTGCTCATTACGGTATGTAAAATATCCACCAACGCACAAGGTCCTTTAGATGCCGCCCTTCGCTGTTTATTGTGGCCTTTATTCGAATAAATGAAAAACAATCAAGACACATTTCTTTTGAATTTCAAACAGGCGCGGTGCAAATACAACAGAACAGATTTACAAATCAATGGAGCATTTCTTTTAAAGAGAGCGCGCAGTCCCAGGCCTTGCATAAAAGAATAATGTCAGATTAAGCAGAGGGCTGGGAATCATCATAAGGATGTGAAGAACTTAAACACAAGGAAGAAATCTATAGGAACAATTCTGGGCCCTCTGGCAATCTATTTTAAGACAAGGGAAGCAGTGGTGTTGTCAAATAGATCATTTTGTCCACTGTACAGAATGTAAATTTCTCTCCCTCCACTCTTTAGTTGTTGCCTGGTGCCACAAACTACACACAGTGAAATGTCGTTGGATTCCTGCACTTTTGCATGTAAGTGACAATGGCAGTCTGTAGCCTGGTGAGACCAGACTGATACCCCTCTGTATTGTTTTATACAGAGGGGTATCAGTCTGGGACCCACGCCCTCGTTGGCGGAATCAGAAAACTCAAACGAGCCCGAGCTATCAGATTTGTTTATGTGCGGTCACGTGTTGTTCGCGAGCAGCGTCACTCACGGGACGCGGAAGTCCCTCAGTCACAATCTACTGACGGCGCATTTGAGAGAGAGAGAGAGCTTTGTTCTAATCGGCGGGAAATCACCAACAATACATCGGCAGTAGGTGAGTTTTGTGTTTCATAATAATAAAAAGAGAAGTTGAAGATAAATAAATACTCTTTATTTGTTTGACATTGACATTTCTGTAAATGTGTCAGTTTTTGCTATTTTTGACCCATATGGCCTTTTGCTCGATTTATTACCCTTTTGGCATTCCATATATTTGAACATGGAAAAATCTAGTTCTACGATTGGTTTTGGTGTGTATACATATTCAGAATAGTATTGTGGTGTGATCATGGAACATATTGAGCACACAGCAGTTTTACACTAGAGTGGAGCCACTTTTGACAGGGAGTTTCACAAAAGGTGACTGCGGGATTACGCAGCTCCATAGAGGCTGGAGGACCAGGGAGGACTATTTGCAAGCTTGAAACCTCTACTTTCGGTAATACTCAATAACTTTATCTGACAGTGGGCAGTGACGTGAACCCAGAGCGTACATTAACTTTAAACTGCATCAGGTTGTTCTGAGGGGTATTTTACTGTAGACTTCCACTTTCAGAGTCTTCATTCATTTGAATGTGACAGCTCGTCTCTCATCTCTATTCCACGTTTGGCCTTGTTCCAAATGGCAGGAGCAGCACAGACATGTCTCTCCTCTTCACTCCACGGGCTCTGGCCCATAAACATTAATGAGTCAGGTTTGCATGGCAGTGAAATGCCACCTTCAGTGCTCTGAGGAGCCGTGACCTCCACAGTGTCTCGGTGACTGTTCGTTCGCTCTAGCACTTTTGAAACTAACTCCTGTGCAGTCAAACACATGGTTAAACGAGCAGTTCACTGAGGTAATGTGGCAATTATGTTTCAAAAGTTAGTCAAAAGTTGGTCAGTACACAACTGGGTTATCAACAATTGTTTTGCAAATAACCTAAAAATGAGTGTAATTTTATTTGAATCGCTTTTTGTGAAACCCAATAAGTCTTTGTAGCAAAAATAAAAACGTATTCTATTGTTTGGAACGTGGTTACTCGGTGAAATGTGTTTTCTTCATTAAAGTCATGCTGTTTCTGTTTAATTCTCTGGCTAATGTTTTACCAATTAACAGCTGCTCTGACAGATTCTCCTCTTCAAATATGTTTTCCTTGGGAGATTTATACAAAAAAAAAACTCTTTGTGCAGAGCTGATCCCTCCCCACACACACACATACATCATACATATAACAGATAACCCATCCTTCCTATCGAGCTCGGATTTTTCTGCACATACCAATGCATGGACGAGTCAAGTCAAGACACCGGGAAAGCACACTCCAAACGGCTCATAAATACCTTTCTACACGCAGAGAATAAATATCAAAGAAGATGCATTATTTTTCGCTCGCTCAATAAGTCCTTTAACGACTCGCACATGAAACACGGCTAGCCTCGCTCTCACTTCACTCATCCACCAGACGCCTTGTTTTCCCCTCTCAGCTCCGACCAGCGGTGCAACTTGATTTGATGCCGCATTACTGTCACATACATCATCCCCTCACTATCTTATTGTACACCATAAAGATGCAAAACACAGGAAATGAAAATAAAATGCGTGTTTATTACAAAACATCCTCTGCACCGTCTGCATCAATAATATGTGACGGTTTTATTGCCTCGCGCGCGACTCGGGTGGTGCTGACTTTGGTGACGCTGATGCGCATTTTCCAACAATGCGGCCTCGCGAGTACGGGAGGAGATGTGACGGATTGAGGAGGGTTGTCATAATAACCTGTTGGAGAGTGTATTTAGGGGTTTCGTGGAGGTGGAGGCAAGGGCGGCGGCTCTCTCCTCCAGCGCAGACAACATCCCGAGGGTAGGAACTAAAATGCAGGGAAAATGAAGGGAAAAAAATGTACTGGACAGTACAAAGTGAAAGGGGGAGAAGAGCAGGGAAAGGCATTCAGTAAATTGTCAGAGGTAAATCAACAACTCGAGGGGTATGTGAGACAAAAGAGGTTGGGCACCACTGCTCTTGTATTGGCTGCACGGTTCTTGAAAGATCTAACCTCGAGGGGAGAGGGATCTGAGAAGGAGTCCAACTATACTTTTGGCAAGGCAAGATTTATTCTGAATATTAAATGAGGGAGACCAGCAAACCGAGGAGAAGAACAACAACACTTTAAAGCATACTAAAAAGTTAGAAGGATTTAAATAAAGCTTCCACAGCGTGTATTGCCGCTGCTGGCGAGATCTCTCTGGCGTTGGTGCAGGTACTGCTCAACAATCTCCACTGCTTGAAAGCGGTCATTCCGGCGGCTGGAGAAAGTCCCCTCCAGATACTTGCTTTTAGTGACATTTAGTGACGTTTGGAGTTGTCACACCACTCTTCAAAAAATGCTGCAGGGCTGGACTGGTTTAGTGAGCGGAGGCAGGAGGACAGTGTTGTTGTTGTTGTTGTTGTCAATGTATCTGGGTTGCATTTGCTCATTTTCCCCGTTTACCAAAGGCTAATCCTCCTGACAGAACTCAGATTCAAGACCTAATACCTGTGAAATTATGAAAATAAAGAATACCGGGGAGACCGAGCGACCACACTTGAACCTAAACGTGAGAATAAGAAGCTACATACAGTATGTACCTCCAACACATATACAAGTGAATGAGTAACGCACACAATTGTAAAACGACCATGAGTGTCTGGAAAAGCACTTTAAACCTATGATGCATTGTTTCTATTAACCTCCTACTCCTACCGTCTTAACCGAGCGCATTTTCTACAGTTCGGGTTTACTCAAATTTAAAAGCTTCTTTCTTGACTGTAGAGCAACAGTATAACACCTGTAAGGCCTAAAAAACTGATCACAACTTTTTTTTCCGTGTTGTTGTCACATTTTGGTTGTATTTTTTGAATTTTGTCACGTTTTTTGGTCACGTTTTTGTCATAATTTTGTCACGTTTTTTTGTCACGTTTTTAGTCACGTTTTTAGTCACGTTTTTAGTCACGTTTTTGTCACATTTTTACTCAGTTTTTTGTCACGTTTTGTCACATTTTTGTCACGTTTTTTGTCATGTTTTGTTATAATTTTGTCACATTTTTAGTCACGTTTTTAGTCAGTTTTTTGTCACATTTTTAGTCACGTTTTTAGTCAGTTTTTTGTCACATTTTTAGTCACGTTTTTACTCAGTTTTTAGTCACGTTTTTGTCACATTTTTGTCACTTTTTTGTCACATTTTTGTCACGTTTTTGTCACATTTTTGTCACGTTTTTGTCACTTTTTGTCACGTTTTTGTCACTTTTTGTCACGTTTTTGTCATGTTTTGTCATAATTTTGTCACGTTTTTAGTCACGTTTTACTCAGTTTTTAGTCACGTTTTTGTCACATTTTTGTCACTTTTTTGTCACATTTTTGTCACGTTTTTGTCACTTTTTTGTCACGTTTTTGTCATGTTTTGTCATAATTTTGTCACGTTTTTAGTCACGTTTTTACTCAGTTTTTAGTCACGTTTTTGTCACATTTTTGTCAAGTTTTTTGTCACGTTTTTTGTCATGTTTTTTGTCATGTTTTTGTCATAATTTAGTCACGTTTTTAGTCACGTTTTTGGTCATGTTTTTTGTCACGTTTTTGTCACATTTTTGTCAAGTTTTTTTGTCATGTTTTTTTGTCATGTTTTTGTCATAATTTTATCACGTTTTTAGTTACGTTTTTAGTCACGTTTTTGGTCATGTTTTTTGTCACGTTTTTGTCACATTTTTGTCACGTTTTTGTCACGTTTTTTGTCATGTTTTTTTGTCATGTTTTTGTCATAATTTTATCACGTTTTTAGTTACGTTTTTAGTCAGTTTTTTGTCACGTTTTTAGTCCGTTTTTTGTCACGTTTTTAGTCCGTTTTTTGTCACGTTTTTGTCACATTTTTGTCACGTTTTTTGTCACGTTTTTTGTCATGTTTTTGTCATAATTTTGTCACGTTTTTAGTCACGTTTTTTGTCAGTTTTTTGTCACGTTTTTAGTCACGTTTATAGTCAGTTTTTTGTCACGTTTTTAGTCACGTTTTTAGTCACGTTTTTGTCACTCTTTCAACACATTTTTTGTCACATTATTTGTCCCTCTTTCGTCATGTTTTTGTCACTTTTTTGTTTTGTGGCTTTTTCTTCACTCATGTTTTTGTTACGTGTTTATTGTGTTATTGTTGCATTTCTGTTTTGTTGTTGTTCTTTTGTCACATTTTTGTCATGTTTTTTGTCACTCTTCTGTGGCTTTTTCTTCCCTTTTTAGTCGTGTTTTTGTTGCGTGTTTATTGTGTTATTGTTGTGTGTTTATTGTGTTATTGTTGCGTTTCTGGTACGTTTTTATTGCTATTTTGTTGCGTTATCATCGTCGTTTTCATTGCTTTTTTTGGATGCTTTTTTCGAGACACTTTTAGATTTGGGTAAAGCCAAACTGGAGAAAATGTGCTCAGTTCAGGTGGGGGTTAAGAGGTTAAGATGTGTAATGCTATAGTAAAGGCTCATGTTGTCTTTTTTTTGACAGTCTTCCTTTACAGCTAAACCGAAACCTTAGTGTCACACAGATTGTCCGCGTTGGAGAGCTTAAGCTAAAGGTGAACATAATGAAGCACGGCAGATCAGTGCTGTGATCTAATTGCTGTGTAAATATAAAATGCAGTGGAAGGAGGATCATGACCCGACTGCAGCATTAACCCTGCCTATACCAAAAGTGGCCCTCCTGCTGCAACGAGCTTGGGAGACAGAGTACAATACAAGATGGTGAACGCACCCCCTTCCCTTCTCAATGATCCACTCCCCTCAGGCAAATAGTAACAGACCTTTCAGAGCCGAGTTCCTGCCACAAAAGAAGTTCCCTCACACCTGCAAACCCACTGTGGTTTGGCATCAGTTTTAAATCGTTTAGTCTTGTATTTGCATAGTTTATGGAGTTTTCATCTTATGCTCATGTAATTATCTATGTATTTAGTCACAAATGTTGTTGGTATTTGCGCCATGCCCCAAGAGGGAATATCTCTTGTTTGAATGGAGCCTAACAGCGAATGTCCACAAGGAAAATGTGTAATCAAAGCCTATGAGAACACAACAAACCCCTCACTGAAGTGTAGTTATAAAGGAGTGATGAAAACTGGGCTACATGTTGCCTCAGAGATCAATGAAATTAAGAGATTAGCGGCCGACATGGAATAAATATTTGATGGTCCTCTAGATGCCTGTCAGACTAAAGCCTCTGACTCAAGGTTAATCTTTCAGTTTTCATAGGAGTTCCAATCAATCTGCACTTTCATGAAAGGATCCAATTTGATTTTCTTCTGTGTATGAGAGAGGCAGATACGCTTAAAATAGATTTTATAATAAAGGAGTGAAAGAATCGCAGTGTAGAAAGACGCAACAGTAATTCAACCGCTGCTTTTGATGCTGTACCCAAACACAGAGGGACATATGACATAACAGTATGCACACTCCCTATAATGATTCTATACTGCATGAAAAGGATCAGAATGGTGGCTAAATGCGCCAATGTTTATAGATTTATTTAATGTATTCAGTGTATTTATGATGTACTCATTTGTAAGACTTCAGGTACAGGGTGCAGAATGGTACAAATTAGTCTCCGATCTACTGACTCACACGCATTTAGGATTTGGAGCGAGCTATCAGCTCATCGAGGCTCCACTGGCATTGAACTGCAGGGTATATTGAACCACTCCCTCTCATTTACTGTGAGACTATTATTTTCACCCATGAGCGTGATTTGAAGACGAACCTTGAGCACATCGGGCAAACCTGTGCGGGGACGGAATGGATATTCTAAAGCTCCAGATCTATTGGTAAAGACCTATAGCGACCCAGATCCTGTCGGATTTGGCGTAATTACAGATGCACTGTCACCAATTGGCCAGTGGGGGCAGTGCGTGATTTGACAACTTTTCGGAGGTACAGAAAAAAAAAAAAGTAGTCGTGAAAGAATGAATAATCGATCGTAAATAGTTGTGTCATGTTAATCAAATGCTTGTATTCTAGTGAAATCCGATCGTACAATGGGCAAAGGCATGAAGGTCTCCTCTGTGTGGCTCCACAGGTCGTTCCCCCGGCTGAGGCGCTGTCCGCCGGCGCTGGTGCTGAAACTTTCTCTCCCCGCGCTCCTGGCAGACTTAGCCCAACAATTAAGAGATATTTCCGTTTCTCTAGACAACCACGAGAAATATCCTTTAATTGTAAGGTTATGGCTGCCTTCGTGTCGCTGCTCCCACGCGTCGCTTTCTCCTCCCGGGCGCGTGGCTTCCCGCGGTCGGATTCGGTCCTCGTAAAGCAACGCGCGGCTATGCCAGACACACACACCCTAAAAAGAAAAGAAAAGAGAAGAAAAAAAAAGACAATTAACAACATAAATCAGGCATTTAATGGGCCCACTGCAAGAGTACAGCGGGGGCATCTCTTTTGGCTCGCGGTCTGTCTTCACTCCGCGCTTATTTTTGTCACGTCTGTCCCTCATCCATCACGGAGGAGAGAGGTGAGGTATGCGCGCTGTGAATCCGTGTCCGCGCCACATCATCCGCCGCTCGGAGGAAAGGGGAGGGGGAAAAAAAAAAGAAAAGAAAAAAGAAAATCGGCAAGTGCGCGCGCTGGCTGGCTGGCTCGTCCCGGAAAGTTCCCACTAAAGTCTATTCGTGCATCGCCGCGCACAGACCCGGTATCGAGCCCCCCCCCCCCCCCCCGTTCTCTCTACTGTAGTGGCAGCGGTGGAACAGCGGTTGCTGCTCGCTCGTCTTTCCTCGGCTCTAGTCCAAATCATTTGTAACCGGCTTGTCGGGACAGCGGCGGAGTCGTCAAGTGTCTGCAGTCACGTGGTCGGAGCCGAACTGAGGAGCGCGTTACTCTCTCTGTGTGTGTGTGTGTGCGCGCGCGCGTGTCTGTCTGTCTGTGCTGTGTGTTGCGCGTGTGTTTTGTGCGCTTGGAAAAGGGGTGTCCCTCCTCCGCATTCTTCGCTCCTCGCCACGCTTTAGACGCCGGGGCGCAGGGAGAAAGGCGAGAGTGAGACACAACAGCGCTCTCTCTCCACGGGCTACCTGCCTTTTGGGTACCCCCGTTCGTTTTTTTTTTCTTCCTCGTTTTGCGCTGATCCGTTCAGTCTCTGCGTTCTTCAGGAGGACCGCGGACTTTGCCTGTTTGTTGATCTTTTTTTCTTTCTTTCGTTTCTCCCACCCCCCCTCCTCGTCCTCCTCCTCCTCCTCCGGTGTTCCGTTTGGACAGTACAGCAAAGCGAAGGGGACCGAAGCTTGGATGAGCTGCCTCGCTCAAATCCCGACATGGAGTTGTTGCTGATCTGCCTTTCCCTGTGGATATTTCAGAGTAATTCTGCCAGAGCGGATTCTATCATACACATTGGTAAGCTCTAACGAAAACGCATGCAGTTTGGCATACCAGGTGTAGGTATCAAAAAGCCAGTGCGTATAGAGTCCACTGGTTCGATCAGCCTTTTGGGGGGAAGAGGGCGGTAGAAATAGTCTATTCAGCTTTAGATTCTGCGCCAAAGCAACACTTTCCTCTCGAGAGAGTTTCAAACTTTGTGCTACTGACCTTACCCTCAAAATATGTGCGTATCATGTGCCTTCTTACTGTGTTCTCCTCTCCATCCGGGGTTCATTCAGACCTTCACAGTGCACACGTCTTTCTTTTCTGTCGTAATGAACGTATCTCATCTAAACGCACGCCACTTGCCCACACCAAAGCTAGCTCTTGTCTTAAGCCTCAACTTTCACCTGTACGTGACTGCCATATCAATGCGCGGACAGGATGCATGTCATTGGAGTTCTGGACGCAAAACGCATAGACCCCCTTTGTGCGCAAACTTAAAAAAAAACGTGATCTGCCTTTGGTCTGTCCAATCGCGACGTGCTTTCATTAATTCGAATGGCTTGGATCTATCGCTGCCCGCAACACATTTAGGCAGTTTCTAATGGATCAGCTGACCTATCCCTTCACACTGCATGATTGTGTGCTCTCTGTGACGAACGGGAGATAACGACGAGCGTTTTAATCTCAAGATAAAAATGTCAATGTCACTCTGAGCAAATTTGCCCCCAGCGCGTCTTCTGCCAGTCATCTTTGTGAAGCTCAGCGCTACGCGCACAGTTTACCGCAACAGTCTGGCAAGCAGCAGGTGCTCCGTCACTGCTGCCTTGAATACAGCGGTGGGACTTCATCCAGATCATATTGGCTCGCGCGCCGCATAACGTTAGTATTGGATAATTGGCCTTCTCGCATCTTTAAAGCTTTAGCCGTATCTAGGGTGCATAGGAAAGCTATTTAGAAAGCTTCACAGATTTTTAAAAAGAAGGAGAGAGAGAGAGAGAGAGAGAGAGAGAGAGAGAGAGAGAGAGAGAGAGAGAGAGAGAGAGAGAGAGAGAGAGAGAGAGAGAGAGAGAGAGAGAGAGAGAGAGAGAGAGAGAGGAGAGAGAGAGAGAGAGAGAGTTGGGGCTAGTGAGTGGAGCTTCAGTATGCCTCCCACGCAGGGCCTACAAACCTGAAACAAACATGACACTCATGCCTCTCATCAGATTTACATAGACTTATGTCAAACGTCGTGTAGGAGATTTATTTGTAGATGTATCCATACTCTCATACATATGCATTGGCAATGTTCTCGGTAATTCAGTACAAGATGAAGTGCCGTCCCAAAATAGGCAGATAGTGAAAGACTGTGATTCATATTGCCTAATAAATTCCTCTGTAAAAGCTCACAAATGTGTCCACCTACATATTGCATAAGGCTTGGATTAATTTTAATGTCAAAGTAAAATATTTGAACAAGCTCCACGACTATCAGTATGCATTTGCCAAATTATGCTAGTGCAGGACAGTGACTCACGCCATTCACATGCCATTGCTTATGGGTAATAAAAGAGGGCAAATGTTCATGGAAGTACGATGCAAAACAAGGTTACTCATGCAGCACTCACATGCATGAATACAACTCTTCCTTCACATTTGTTCTTGAAAGTTTACTTTACATATTAAGACTATCAAACCACTAGATGTAAATTGTCTGAGTGAGTTGTTTAATATTCCCCCTTCTATTCGGAGAAGATGATGCAACAGCCCATACAATGCAGAAAAAATACTCCTTATTTTTGCATTTCGCAGACTATAGTTGCTGTCCATGGTCCTGAAACGAAGAAGTGGGAATTTTCTAAAATACAGTTGCCTTTACCTGAATAAGTGACTTTCAAAATACTTTTTTTTTATGTCTTTGTACATTAAATAGAACATATGGACTGTCATGTTTTGATAGATTTTTTAAATTCATTTACGCATTAATGTGAACATTGTTGTACATAACCTTATTTAAAGTGACCGACCCTTGTGGTAAAGGGACCAACACCAATAGTTTTGTATGGCTAGTTTCATTCAGTTTCACCTTCTATGTTTTTCATCTGAAATAGTTCAAGTACCCTTTGTGGTATGTGCTTGCGTACCCCCAAGGAGCTGAACCAAGAATTATTATTACAGTATGTCCGTAAATGTAGTGCATTATTGAGTAATACTTATATAAGAACTGACTGTTTCTCAAACTACTTACCTATAAGTAGTTTCATTTACTATTAGTAAGCTCTACTTATACCTTGGCTGCAGTCTCCCCGCCTCATTGTGACCCTGCTGCTCTTATCATGTTGCCGTTGCTTCTCCATAGGTGCCATCTTTGAGGAAAACGCCGTGCGCGATGACGAGATTTTCCAGCTCGCCATCTCCGACCTGAGCCTGAACGATGACATTCTGCAGAGCGAGAAAATCACCCACTCCGTGAAACTTATCGCGCCTAACAACCCGTTCCAGGCAGTGCAGGAAGGTAAGTGCTATCCCCAGGAGCATGTATTCTTCTTTTCTTTTACCCCCCCTCCCCTCCCTCGCTCAAACAAACTGCTACTGCTATTTTGTCTCATTACCTGGAGCCACAGGGCGCGCCAGTGAACAGGCTGGTTATGTGGTTATAGGAAGTTTCACCGCTGACATGCTCAATCTTAGCCTTGCGTGCTGCGAGTTGTTTGTGCGCTTTGTTTTGAAGTGGTCAAGTGGAAGGAGGGGAGACAATAAAGGAAATATGGCTGTGTCAGGGTGACAGAGGAGAGTGTTCGTGTGTGGCCACCCGCAATGCTGCTCGAGTGTTGTCAGCCTCAGGGGGAACTTGGCGACGCTTTGAATTGTGTGTTATGTGAGTGCATATGACTGGTTAGACTTCCCCTTTCAGCAAGAACATAGCTTAATCAACTAGTTACAACACTTTGCTTAGCATTGTCTAGTTTCCCATGGTTTGACTTACAGTATATGCTGCCATACATGTTCCCATGATTCTCCTGCGCTGGTGTGTTAGATCATAATTTAACGTTTTAAATTCACTGGTGTAAAACTATGATTAATGTTATCACTGTTTTATCCCGTCAAAGTAAGTAACAACCTGTCATATGCACATTAACCTGTTCTTCCCGTTATAGTGCTATAGTTTAAGATGCTACTGGGTCTGATTTACTGTACTTTCATTTATTACCAGTTTACGTTATTATTCTTATTCTATACGGAGTTCGATTAAAAAGATGTGCATCCGCGCTTAATCCTGGTACTTTTGAAAGATATTGCTCTTGGATGGCTCTGTTACGACCTGGTCAAGACCCTGTTATGCGCTACTTTAGACCAGGTCAGCTTTTAGACATGGCGGGCATCTGAGTCCGCTCACGTCCAAAAGGCTGGACTAGCACCTGCTTTAGAACGCGTCAAGTCCATCGTTGAAAATATGCATTAAGCTGTCACTTGCTCAAATATCTCTGAAGTGGTACTCTGAGTGAAAAGTTAAAGTATCTCGGTGACAGAACACTTTTCATGAACAATTTTCTGCGTTTGTATGTCTGTAGCTTTTTACTTACATCTGTTGCCAAACAAGAGATCAAGGTAACTTATATCTGCATTGCACTGCACTGTTGGGCTGGAAAAGTGATTAAAAATTCCTCAGCTTAAAAGATTAATTAAGGCTCTAATAGGTTCCTAGGGACTTCCAGGGCTGTTTATGTCCTTAGAAACTAAGTTACCACCCTGTACTTTTGTCCCCAGTAACAGAGGCCTTGATGACTCATTGTTATTCATAGTGCCGCTGACAGGCACACAAAGATAATTATATGGCATCCTTTTTACTATGATTATGTCGGTGGTCTGATAGCTTGGGTCACAGTTTCAGGCTTTCTATTCTATGAATATACAACGTTTTATTTTTCCTTAGGTACGAATATTGATTTATCTGGAGATAATCTAGATCAGTGGTGGTGGGGGGAGTGCCTGGGATTGCAGGGGGGCCCAGAGCTTTGCCCGGTCAGAGGATCAGGTCATAAGTGATATTATTTGAGCAAATATTATGGTTAAAAAGGAAAAGAGTTTGGGAACCACTGATCTAGACCATAGTAATAACAAGAAACTGATGCAATGGCTGAAGCCATTGTGATTGACTGCGGAACAGATCTAATGCAGAAATTAGCTGAAAAATCCTTGAAATCCTTGAAAAGGCCTTAAAACTGTTAACATACTTGATACATCTTTGAAACTCCTGAAGTCCTTGAAACTCCTGATATCTTTGAAAATGTTGAAATCCTTAAAACTGTTGAAACCTTGAAACTGCTGAAATTGCATTAGCTGTAGAAATGGCTGAAAGATCTGAATGTACCTGAAGTCCTATTAAAATGAATGGGCCTATTATAATGAATGGGCAGAATTATCCATACAAATGAATTCTGAAGATTCTGCAGTCAATCAATGAAACTTCAACCGCCTGCTTTACTGTGTCTCACCTTAAAGTGTAAAATACTTGTGTTACTGCTCCCACTACTCTGATGTGTTTACCTGCAGTGACCCAGATTTCAGACATAGCACCATAACATTTGATCCTGATTTTCACAGGAGTTGTAGTGGGGTCAAAAACACAGGCTGTACTGCTTTATTCCTTTCTCCTTCTTCCTTTGGGTTTCCTCTCAGCAAAGCATTCATCATGATCCAAATCAGCAGTTACAAACATACACTGGTGAAACAATATTTATTTTCTAAGTCACCTGTAAATGTTCCATCCACCGACCAAAAATTGCGCTTTTGTCAAAGGTATACAACATTGTGAGCTATACCACTCCTCCCATACCTTTTCCGAAGCCCAATTATGATGCGACTTGCTCTTGTTCAGTTCCGGCGTGCGCGAGGTGTGTAAATGAAGTCTGTAATCTCTCGCTAAAATGTCCGGTACAATTAAAGCGGAACTTCAAAGGGCCTTATTAATTGTGTGGCCCGGACCATGGACCCCTGTGATTTCTGCTGAGTAGCGCAGAAAGACATCCTTCTGCTTTGATCATTACAGCTGCTAGGGGGAGCGGGGTGAGGTCATTTAGAAGCTGCTGCCCTATAGGGAACTAAAGCAGGGATTCATCAATTCACACAGCGCGCCCAGAGTGGGTTGCTCAAACACTTGCTGATCACAATTAATCTGAAGACGGCCGCCACACAACTATGCAGAGATTCAAATAGGAACTGAGCAAAGAAGAACCAGCACTGGACGATGAACCCTAAAAAGTTCATCTATTTATTCATAGTTAGCATCACATTTCACGCCGGTAGAAAGTGCGCACAGGCTTGGGTTGTGGCCTCGTGAGTGTGCAAAGAGCCAACGCGTACATCATTAGAGAGTCACATGCTGCCTCAGGGTTTAAGAGGGGAACTCGTACTATATATGAAGACGGGGTTTCAGGCAGGAACACATTAAAGAGGCACATAAAAGTACATCAGCTTTACTCCACAGCGGCTCTACTCACACGCGACTTTTAACAAGCTGCAAAAGCAGGTATTTTGTAAGCTAAATTTTAACTCCCGGGTCACCGTTTAGATGTCACCCTTTAAAGCGGATTTAGCCGGGAAATTATCATATCTAAGTTGGCCAGTGTAACGAGGGAAGGTGTGTGACGACGATACCGGGATGAAATGAAAAAACGTTCTTAAGACGTGGCAGATTATGCTCTAAAGGTATAGTGTATAATATACTGTATGTAAACTAACTCAATGGCTGAAATGTCAAGACAATACATCACACAAAAGCATTTGCAATTCAAGAGTTATTGCGCTGATTAAATATTTATTTCATCGATTTTTATGGTAAATTGAAGATTCAAGGGTCACTTTCTCACATCACATTTATTCATCACTTTATTTATTCAAAAATATTATTGAGCTGATTTATTGAGCTTTGAACCTCAGAATAGCAACTCAAATGCATTATTGACAGTGTTTTCCAGCAATGCATTCAAAGACTACAGCAAATAAAAACATGTACAATAGGTGAATCCTCCAGTCAGGTGATTCTGACCATCAGCCTGGCTCCACATCATGGAGAGGGATCCCCGGGCGCGGCACTGCTGTCGACCACTGCTCCTTACGGGTTGCCTCAGCGGCATCGAAGGATGGGTTAAATGCAGAGGACGAATTTCCCTATGGGGACAATAAAGTATACAAACAAACAAACAAACAAACAAACAAACAAACAAACAAACAAACAAATATCCAAAATCTTTGATCTTGACATTTCTTGACAATAAAGCCATATTTTTAAACCTGGCTCCATCCTTTATTGTCACACCAATAATAGTAATAATCAAACATTTTTTTGTGCATAGAAAGCCCTATTTCTACATGAAAGAAAATGTGCAATACGTTTTTGTCTTATAATCATGTCAGTAATCTACAGCCAAAGTGTTTAGGTGATATCTCTAAATGTCTTTTCCCTTTATTCCACCCATTGACCTTCACCAATATCTGATAAAGTAAACAAACAAACAAACAAACAAAGAAACAAACAGACATTAATAGTTCTATAAAGAAGAAGAAAAAAGTAAATAAGTCACAATCACACGTTGCACTCCACCTGGTTATGTATGCAAAATGTATTATTCCCATCGCTGACATTCCCCATAGCATTTCCTTCTCATTAAAACCCTCCAGTCCCAAATATACATCCCTCTGGATCCGGCGGTCTGTGAGCTTGTCAGGATCAATGCTAATCTATGGGGCCCACATTGCAAAGTGCCTGTGCTATAGCCCCAGCACCAACCTCCACACACGCGCATTGATCCCCAACCAGAACCGGTGCCAGGTGGAATCTGTTTCTGCTGACGGGCGCAAATGACGCGCTTTACATTTTCAACACCGCGGCAGCAGAACCGCCCCGCAGCGCATCTACGCTGCTCAACAGTTAACAATAACAACTATAATAAAGACGCTGGTATGGCTGGTGGTTTAGATAGCGGATAAACTTATAAAAGCCTATATGGTATTGACAGCCCAGAGCCGAGAGGATTGTGAAGTCTTATGGGACTATGGCGATTATTGATGACACGTTCGAAAAGCCTTTTCTATTGAGACCTATTGAGCCCGTCTGACGGAGGGACGCGTAAGTAGAGATTTAAAGCAAAATCCCGCCGTGTTGCCAAAAGTCTGTGCCCAAATCTCACCCGGGGACAAACTGTTTTGTTGCCAACTCACGGCACATGCAGACAGACACACAGTCATGTATTAAATGTGCAAACAAATTAATGAGTACAAACACAGACAAGATTCGGATCAGGCTTATCAGGAAAAAAACAAAGCCGTTAGTCCCAACAATTGCTTTGAATGGCAGGCAGGGATTTGGGAGAAAGAACAGCAAAATCCGGCTTGAATATAGTTGTCAAAAAACAAGCGGCTTACCTCAATTTTCTTGGAAGTGAAGACGAGCAGTGTGACAATAAACTGCCAGGGAGATGAGGAGAAACCTAAAAAATGAATTTAACCTGGACAAATGAGGGAGGCTCGATTAGAGAACATAAAACACTAAAAGCATTTACAATAGACCAGGATGAATGAGTGTGTTTGAGAGTGCGACTGTGGGACAACGGATGGGAATTAGCCCAAGGCTACAATACGGCGTGGCATGTTTACTTGCATGAGTCCGATGTATGTTCATGAACATGCACTATCCCAACTAAAACCAAATAAACAAATAAAATTAAGGTGAACACAGGTGCTTAGTTAGACGGGATGATGGCGTTATGGCGACGTGTAAACAGACAGCATCCTCCCTCTCTTTCTCTTGGTCCACTTGCAATTTTTGCCTTTTTCTGCAAACTGCATTAGTGCTTTCTGTTCCACATTGTTTTACTGGATACTTTAGTACGTCTTTGCCGTGTTTTTGTGAGGATCTGTGGATTTTTTTTTATTGCAAAGAGTCCATAATGGTCCTGAAGAACGCAGCTTTTAAAAGTAAACAAACAGCTAGTTTATCAGCTAAACCCATTTGAGACCTACTAATTTCTTTTTCTGAGACACTGAAGAGGCAGCAAGAGCCCCCACAGCTGCAGCACAGAGGAGTATCACAAGAGGAGCTACAGGAAACAAAAGAGGGACAAACAAGGAGGTATCTGGGCAAGACTCACAGCTAAGCCACACATGCCTTAATGGATGTTCACTGGAGAATACAACAGATTAACTGCTAAGCTCTTCATAGAAGATGTGAAAGACTGTTGTGGAGTGGAGGGAGCTGCGCAGGAGGAAGAGGAAGAGGAAGGAGGAGGTGGAGCTGACCAGTGCAGGACACCATGCTCTGAAACAGGGACAAACCCAGGAGGCGGTGCACCATTTCAGAGGATCAGAGGATCAGAGGAGACTGAAGGCAGCCAGCCAGGTTTCCTCCGTGTGCTACAGTTTCCCCGACCTCCAAAAACATGCTGGTCAGGTCGGCCCACAATGGTGGCACGGCTCGGTCGCAGTGGCTCAGGACTAACACCTGAACACTATTTCGTTGTACGGTTGTACAATGACAAATAAAGCACTTACTTACTTATGAGGAGCAGGTATTGGTGGTGATATAGACGAGGCGTAAGAGAGCCTCTTGGTTCGACTTCTAGGGCAGAGATGGATTGTATAAAAACAAAAGGATGATGGAGGGGAGAGAGAGTATTTGTATGAAAGGATGGTGATTGATAGGCAAAGTGATGTCTGATGTATGGTGCAGGCTCATTCATTTGCTCAGTCTATGGATTTTTATTTTCTATTCCACAACATTACAGTATACACTCGAACTTAATTAAGTGTAATACATTAGACAACTTTAAAGTGGATTCAACAAAATCCTGAATACATTAAAGGTCGCAGGTCTGTCAATTCACATTCTATCCCATAACATGTCTTTTTGAAGCGTCTGCTGCCAGTCATTGCTGGTGCCGGCTATACATCTCCGTGCATACAGAGTTAGGAGGATTTTTCTTGTAGATATCTGTCTCTCCGTCTGCGGCGGAACAAACACTATGTCCGAGAGCTTCTGTTTTGTGTGCTGCTTGAAAGATTCTTTGTTGATGCAGCAAGTGTGTGAAAAATCTTCCTCTAAAAAAAAGAAAAACAGGAATCGGGTCGTCTTTTCCTGGTTACGCCGCGCTGCCAGGACGTTGCTAAGGGGAAGAAAGTGGCCGTGCCAAAAATGATGACATTGCCATGATAGACGTCCCGCTGCTGCCCAAGACAAAAGGCATGAGATAGAGTTGATTTGAAATGCTGCCACCTCCTACTCATCCTCCTCTCTTCCCCTGGAGGGTTCTCTTCTCTTCCTACCCGATTGCTTTTGTATGTCTTCAAAGTGCCTCCGCAGAGTGGTCCCTTCTCTGCTCTTCTATGTATAATAGAACAACCGCTTCACGCACAAAGTTGCCACCGCTGCCTTTTGCATGTGCTTGACCTAGCGAGCGACTCGATATTTTTAGGCAATTTTACACAGATGTCACTGAACACAAGAAACAGCAGGACGGCAGAGCAGTAAAAGTGACTGAAAGCCTTTAGCACAAGAAGTTATTGGCCAGTTCAGCCTGGTTTTCTTTAGCTGTGGCATCAAGTTTTATTTACACCCGCACTTTTCAAAGGGTAAAAAACAAAAGAACAGGTCAAGTTTAAAATGATTTTAATTAAATTGTGTGCCTCTCAGTGATCATTCCTCAAAGCATATTTAGCATGCACAAAGGAAGTTGAGTAAAAATTGGGTCCATATGAATGAGATATGAATGTTTTGTCTTATTCTTACATAGAAATTTAAGCAGATTTTCCAGTAGAAGTGGAAAAATTGGTAAGCTACTCGAAGCTAGCGGTTAGCATGAAGCTAGCATACGCATCATGGTTTGCATGGTCTGTTATTTATGTATTAATGGGCTGTTGAACCATCCATCCATCCATTTTCTTCCGCTTTATCCGGGGCCGGGTCGCGGAGGCAGCAGTCTCAGCAGAGATGCCCAGACTTCCCGATCCACGCACACCTCCTCCAGCTGTTCTGGGGGGACCCCGAGGCGACACCAGGCCAGCTCGGAGACATAGTCCCACCAGCGTGTCCTGGGCCTTCCATGAGGCCTCCTCCCAATAGGACATGCCTGGAACACCTCCCGAGGGAGGCGACCAGGAGGCATCCGGAACAGATGCCCTAGCCACCTCAGCTGGCTCCTTTCGACGTGAAGGAGCAGCGACTCTACCCCGAGCTCCTCCCGGGTAACTGAGCTCCTCACCCGATCTCGAAGGGTGCGCCCAGCCACCCTGCGAAGGAAACTCATTTCGGCCGCTTGTATCCGCGATCTTGTCCTTTCGGTCATTACCCAAATCTCATGACCATAGGTGAGGGTGGGAACGTAGATCGATCGGTAAATCGAGAGCTTTGCCCCCGACTCAGCTCCCTCTTCACCACGTTGAACCATGTTGTCTTTATTTGGTAATGCGTACATAATTAATCCAGTAGACCAGTAGAACACATCTTTTTCAGCTCTCTGAAATGAAAATGGAAAGAGTCATAAAGCCCATGCACTTGTTTGACCCCATCTCGACATTCATTGTCGCTGCTCCTTGGATTCCATTTCCCTTCTGTGCCAGTCGGCGAAGGCGTTGAATCTCCATTCCTAAGTGGTTGAAAATCACTCGAGCCAGTTTTATCTTTTGCCGAAGGGAATAAGCATTTTGTTTGTTTTTCTCTGTGTGTGTGTGACTATATGTCCAGTGTCTGCCTGTTGAGGACATTCAGCTATCAGAAGTACTGTACCTAAAAGCCAAATGCATTATCATTGTTTCTTTATTTTCTCTGCTAAAAATGGACTGGATTGAAAAGGTTCCTTTGTTTTTATATAGATCTTGGGGACGTTAATAGAAAAACGACACTTGTGTCAGGAGGGGCATCTGGTATTTGCTGAATCAATTTGCACTAGCAAATAATTTGTTGCGGGGAAAAGTCAAGAATGCAAAACTAAAGATCATCCAACAGTCCGAATGCAGCGCCGTTAAATTATTTCTGCTAGATTGTAAAGGTTGAAATATGAATCTCTATAATGGCTAGTGCTGTGCGCCCAGTGCTTCACATAGAGCCCGCACATATGCTTATGATATTTTAGGGCCACTTGGCATAAATCCGAACACTCGGAGCCCCCTGCCTGCCAAAAATAGCATTAAAAGATGTGAATTAATTGAATGCGGTTGTCTGGAGGACGCACTAACACAAAGCGGCCAATCACAAGCCAGAATCCAAGGTACTCCCATCTGACCTGCCTCTTGTGGAAACAAAACAATAGGCTATAACATCAATAACAATTGATCAAAGCCACCAGAGATCAGAGCAACAAGCCGGTTAGCATGTGCAGTAACTTTTTCTACTGAGATAATTATCTCTTCACTGTGCCAAACCAAATCATCACAATCTGGACTAATGGTTTACCCCATAAACCCACTGTGTACCCCAACCTCCTCTGCCAATTAAAAAAAATAACCTGTTGAAATAATAACAACCAAGTCACAGTAAAAGATGTGACCTTTTGCAGTCACATCGGACAATATGAGAATCACAGTTGTGGAAAGGCCTAATGCACCTTCTCTTCCTTTCAAGTAAAACAAATGCACAGAGATGGAAATGCCGGTTGAAGAAGTGCTCTTGCACATTTGTTTGAAAGCATGTTGTATCGAGGTAAACAAAATGACTGCCGCCTCTCAGACTGACACCATAATGAGAGATGATGAACCGGCTCATTTCAAGGGAGAATATGAATCATTTACATCGCCTGTTGGTTTGAGGAGGCTTAGAGTACGGTCCCAGAATGTCAAAACTCTCTGCTAATAGACCATTTCTTTATTTACTATAATCTGAAAAGGGATTTATTTACTTGAGGTTTTAGATGTTTTTAATAACAAGAAGTTTACTTCATGATTATTTGGGACTGCAAAGTGGCAGAGTGGTTAGCCTGTCTGCCTCCAAGTGGCAATAAGTGAGTGTGCATGTCCTTATCTGCGTTTAGCTGACTAGTCTCCAGATTAGCAAGGGTACAATTTGTACAAAAGGCCCCACATGGGTGAAAAAACCCTCTTTGTAATTATTATCATTATATTATTCTTATCCAACAAAGTCAAATTATTTTGCAATGTCTGATTATAAACCAATATTTGTAATCTAACCAATAAACACCTAACACATTCTGGTGAAATGAATGGGGCAAGTGAATGATTCTGATCATTTTTGTTAATACTTTCACACAAAACATATGCCAATTATTATTATTTGATTATAAAGAATGACTTAAAAAGTAACATGACCCTTTTCCCCTGCTCACTGAATAGATTGTGGCGTGTTCATGGATGAGGGTTTGTGGATCACACCATTATTGTTTCACAAACAGGGCCCCATTTTGCCTGGGGCCCCCACAGAGCTAACCCCTCTGCTTATAAGAAAGAGATGCTGATTGATTATTCTCAGAAATATCGTATCCTTTTATTTTGTTCAATTCAGTCTCAATGATCATTAAATTGAAAGCAAAGTTGAAGCTGAATATCTAATTACTGTTTCATAAAAGCAATTGGATGTAATTGTGTCGGATTGAATATATTATAATAAGTCATTTACAAATAATGATTTTTCTGCTCATTAACATCATGTGTAACATTTTCACTAATCACAACCATAGTAATATCGGTACAATATTTGAGTAAGGGGTCGTGTAAAGCGCTGTACTAGTGTCATGTATTATTATTATGAAGGTAGAACCGTTCCCATGGCAATCTGCCATTTTGGCACATTGTACTATTTATATTTATTCATACTATATATGATTGACTAATATTAGCTTAAAACAGTAAAGAAAAAAGCTGGACAGCTCTATAGCACCAATGGCAAATACCATAGATTTAATAGATGGATTGTCGCCATTCCGCCCCATTCCTGGTAATGGTCCAGTGTTTTTGTGAAAATATGATGCCACACATTTCTCCTCCTACAGAGCATGTTCCTAAAATGGGCAAGGAAAGCCCCGCCCACTCGGGCCAGCCTCCACAGTGCTCCAGAGCCTGTCAATCAAAGCCCCAAACTAAAACCTTTAAACTCCATATAACAAAAAACAACGTGGTTAAAAATATGATACTAGGACCAAAGACCACAGAGAAGCACAATCCTCGGCCCTTGGTGAATACATTTAATATCTAAATGCTTTTATCTGAAAAATAACTCCAGTTTTAAGCACAGTGTCTGAATAGATAGTGCTCTTGCAAGATGGCCCTGTTTTCCCCATGTAGGTGCTCCGGTTTTCCCTAACTGTACTTCCAAGCATGCTGGTCAGTTTGACTGATAGTGGCTCAACATTAACTCTCCATCTGACAACGAAGCACTTTTTGTACCATTTTTACACAAATATCCATTCATTTATTTTAAAGGAGACGAGATATGTAGTTCTAATATAGTTGTGACTTGATTGCGATTCATCTCGCAGCTCGAGTGTAAGACATAACAGTAAATTCACCCTGAGGCCCCAAGTGTTTCCCGTTGCTACCTGCGGTGCTTGTGGCCCCATAATCCCTCTGAAGAGCTTTTAATGTCATCCCACTGCTGAGAGGTGACACGGTCAAAGAAATAAAAGCCAGTATTGTGCTCATTTAGTGATAAAAATGTCAATGCGCCACAGTGACTTCCTCGCCGGGCTCCGAGCTGTCAGCAGAAGGCGGACATCAGAGAGGAGCGCGCGGCAAATAGGCAGCTCACTTCCTGTCATTTTGTGGCATGAATAGGCTTTTATTGAGCATTAAAATGTAAGCTACTAAGATCTCCTTCCTTTTATGTGTTCAGGGCCAGCATACATCATCTCGGATAATAAGCATTTATGAAAACTCTCCACTATATATTACTTGACTGATCATTTTATTCCGCCTTGCTCATTTGCAAAAGCACTCATTTTACTGATAAATAATACTAAATGACACAGAACCAATGCCCACAATCACCGTTCCACAGCTAATTTATGCTTAAAAAAAGTTGATACAAATTCCCACCTGTTAATAATAATTCTTCTCCCAACAACCCAGTACAGATGACGACCTAAACAAGCCCTTTCTAAGATGGAAATGTATTGAACGACTGAGATGGACAAACTTATTACTCATCATCATTAAGTTCTTAAGTTCAAGACAGTCCAACCATTGCAACAGAGCAACAATCACCTTGACCTTTACGACTTAAAACCCCAGCACAAACTACATCTATTTATATTTATGGACCATTTGACTGAAAATCACAGGCATTCGTCTCCATTGCTCGACAATGAGGGTATTGTTTTCTTCTCTCTGGTGCGATGCAGCGTGGCTTATTCTCCAGAAGGACGCTGTGTCACTTTGTATTCATGTCACTCTCGGCCAAGTCGCTTCATTTTGTGCCACTGCAATCCGGATGCTTTGCCGTGATAAAACACCAAACGCAGGAGTACTTCTGAAGAGGCTGGTTTGCAGTTTGTCCGAACAATACAAATGAGGTCTAGACATTGTCAGACTGGATTTGTCTTGTTAGTGTAATATGATGGAGTAGATAGCTAGCTCATCCCGCAAAACAATACAGGCTTAATTATACATTTATCCAGATTTATCTTCGACAGCGAAACAGACGGATCCGCTGCACAGTGTGGTGCGGGCGTTTCTTCATCCCAATTAGGCACTAAAGTGTACTCCTCTATTAACAAGCAATATCATGTTAAATGTCCCATGTTAAGAGAGACTAACAGCGCACTCTTGGCTTCGATCTGTGAAGAAAAATGAAGATGGATAACAATTATGGAGACAAAGGAGGCAGGCGCTACAGTATATGGTCCCTAACTACCACATGCATTATCATTATCATTATAGCTGATGCTACATCTAAACATACTGTATGGAATGGCACAATAACAATCTAATCTAAGTCTATCCTCGCGTTAGCATTTGACACAAGCTAACACAGTCTTATGGAGATAATTTTAAATCATTTTTTCACTTGCAATGATTGATTAAGAGTTGTCTTTGCGTAAATGGGAATGGTTAAATAACAGGGATCTCCAACCAGTAGCGTCCTCCAACCCCTTCTAGGTAGCTCGCCAAAGATTTTACATTTCAACATGCGCTTGACTGACATTTCAGATGCATTTTCTTTTCTTTTTTCTTTTTTGATCATGCTTAACACAATTTGCAAACATTTGGGTCAAGTAAAGTATAAATTAGGGCCGGGACTCGATTAAAAAAAATGAATCTAATTAATTAGAGGCTTTGTAATTAATTCATCGAAATGAATCGCATATAAATATTTGACCTTGGAACAGTAGGAAGTAAGTTTTTTCATAAGGATTTTTAGTATACCACTGAATAATGACTGAATACATAAGCTTAAGCAACAAAATATTGTTTATTTTTGTTCAACCAAGTCCAACAGACCAGTGCAATATTGCCATTAATTGTGCGTCTGCAGTAAAAAAAGGAAACTGAAGTGTGGAAAGCAAAGTGTGATTAATTTCGATTCATATTTTGAATCGCACTAAACCTCATGTAATTAATTAATCGCAATTAATCGAAAAAAGTCCCGGCCCTAGTATAAATACAAAACTCAAGTGATTTTCTTGAAAACTTCACCTTGGCTTCTAATTCTCCTGGTTGAACTCCCCCAAAGTTGCAAATTTACTCAAGTGTCTTTGAAGCACGAGTGGCTCATTGTGTAAAAATGGCTCGCCTGGTAAAAAAGGCTGTTATATAATTCAGATTTTGTTTGTATGTAAGTTCCATCGAAGATAGCTTAAAGCCAATTCAATCATGTTTATGCTTTTATTGTTATGAATTCATTATTTTTACATTATTGTCCTCGTATATATTCTTAGATAATGCCTTCTCTTGGAGTCTGCACGTCTTCCCTGTGTCCTTGCCTAAACACAAGCATAAAGATCATCGCAATGACCCGTGATCAGGAATGGCGTTAATATTGTTTCACCATTAGCTTTACTAGCATCGCAACGATAACCCGTCTCTCCCGGTTCATATAAAACACACATCACTGCAACGCTGGGCATCTGTTCCTCGGGTCTTATCCACCGTCTCCATAATTTATTCCCCACAGTAGGTCTGTATGGAAACACTTGTGACCATGTGTCTGCCTCTCCTGTCCTCCAACAGTCACTCCAAAGGGCTTTAGCAGAGTTTTGATTTCACTTGGAGAGCTTACACACTAGCTTAGCCTCCATCTTTGGATCACTTCCACGGACAGCCTGGGCACGGAGGACCGTAGCCGAGTCAGAACAGGGCCGAGGATAGGGATTCTGGTGACAGATGGTCCCCCCACGGCACCAGGGTCCGTGGGCAGCAATGCAAACAGTGCTCCCCAAATACATGTTGGCGTTTCTTCATCAATGAGGGTAGTGAGCCGAGCAGGGGCCGTTCTGACTGACTTCTCCGCTTTTGTCCTCCATACGGCCCGAGATCTCACTTGCGCTGCAGTTTTTTTCCCCCCCCTTCATTCTCCGTCATATTCCCCCCCCTTCCATCTCTGTGGTTATTCTGTGCTGTCACGCTTGCTTGCCACTTCACCCCTTCACAAGTCCAAAGATAGCCCGGCTCCGTTTCCTTGGCTGGCTCCTGTTTAGCCCCTAATAGGATTTACTTTGGGGCTGATTTTGCGCTCCTTGTCGCCCGTTCACTGGCTGCAATGAAGTGTTCTCGTCGCCAATGGTGCAGGTGGTGGCTTGTAAATTATACACACTCCCCCCTGAGCAAGTCAGCGGTATAGTGGAGTGTGTAGAAGGGCTTCACAGAGCTCTAGTATCATTGCAACAGTGGCGCGTCTTCTGCCAATAACAGTGCAAACAGTACTATCACGGAAACGCTACAAACTCCACTTTAATTTGTTGTGATTTGGCCATGTATTAATCGTAAAATGTAATGGAACTTGAATGGCTTTCACCTCTAACATGCACAGTTGCAGTATGCTGATTGGGGTGGCCTGTGCCCTGCTTCCCACCCTGTAGACATGCCCCTGGAGTGCAGCATTCTAATATTTTCGTTTTCTTCATATTTTTTTTTGACTCTGTCGGACACCCGCAAGGCCTGTTTCAGCGCAGCCCTGTCCGTTCTTGACTAAAAAGCCACACATTCATATCCTGTAAAGCCGAAGTAAACAAAACCTCGCTCCCCGCCCTGCCATTTCCTCCCACACTTGTGAGCAGCTCGATAAAGCGAAAGTATTACCGCGCACGCAAACACAAATGACACCGCTGGCATATGGAGGCGCCGTGTATCACCCGGTTTAGAGGACTGAGGGCTTCATATCGGCATCCGTCTGATTGGACAGGACGTCTCCTCTAGGCCTCCGCGCTCCCCCCCCCCCCCTCTGTCCCCTCCCACCCCCGTCTGTCACGGTGTCACTTAGTCTCGCGGCTCCCTAACAGGTAGAGTAGTATTGATGGCCAATCCCCAAGCGGTGGTCGCGGGGCTGTTCTGGGGGTCTCGCCGAAACACTAACATCTGTCACTGTGTTCTCATTATAAATGTGTCAACGGCGGAGAAAAACAGAACATGAATAAGACATGGGACAGGGCAAACATATGTGTTTCGCGGCGTGGATAGGTAGGAGAACAGACAGCAACGGGAGTTATTTGTGGCAGGCACACAGGTGGGCCGCTAACCATACTTTTTCTTTTTTTTGCTGTTGTTTGAGCTCGTCCCCATCCATCAGACGGGACCATCTGTCATTGGTAAAGCAGTACAGATGTGTGCAGCAGCCATCAACAAGAGCACGTTAGCACAATAGTGATCAATGCACTCTAATGCCATTTGTCAGCTTAGAAAACCGTTTAGATTTAAGCAACTCAGAAAGAGCTTGGGTAAAGCCACATAACATCTAACACCAAGCTAAGATCCAATCAGTGTTTGTCCAATCAATGATGCACATATATGTTTTCTAAACTACTTTTTGCAAAATGTGCTGGAGGTTATATAAAACTAAGTACCAATACCGGTAGGGCAATGTGGAATACAATTTCTATCACAATTAAAGGAGAAATATTAGAATAGTGTGCTTACAATTAACTTTTGTATACTGTACACTGTAAACCCGAACAAGTTCAGTAAACTCAAAACTCATATGGAAACTTTATTAAGACATAAAATGTGAGTGTGTGCTTTAAAATGTTTACGCTATATCCAACCTATAGTTACAAGTTCAGTGGGCTCATCCAATGTAGTTTTTTAAGTTTTGTTAAGTTTAGTATACAATTTGAACTTAAAATTTTAAAGTTCAACACACTCATTACATTAACCTTTTCGTGTCAATTTCAACCTAAAATTATAAAGTTTGGCAAACTCATTATATTAACCTTTGCATGTCTATTTCCACCTATAACTTATACGTTTAGCAGACTCCACGTAGACAAAAATACCACAAACAGGTTCAAGCATTCAAAGCCCTCTAACTGAGCTTATAAAGCTTACCAACTTTTTTTTTTTACACTTGCAAAACAGATACTAAGCTAGTTTACAACATTAGTATTCATCTTTTCTACTCATTGAGTCTCTTTGTTGAGTAAAGACACTAAAAGAGTAGACTGGATGAATACCGTTACACAAAAACAGTATGGTATTGGAAAAAAAAGTTTAGTGTCGAAAAAAGTTTAGTATCGGAACTTAGAGACCAAGTTTTGATGCCTGTTGAGTCCAGGGACAGCATTAAAGGAAGTTGGTTGTTTCAGCTCATATAAATGTTATAAATAACATTATTGTTCTGTTTTCTGGTTCTATATGACCAATTTTAGCAGAGGTATCGAAAAAAGTTCAGGTGCGGGTGTCGTAAACCTTTAAAATGTATCGGTGCCCAGCCTTAATGAATACAACACTGATTTGAGAATTTACCCCCAAACTAAACCCACAATGAATATACTATAAATACATGACAGCGCCTGTGGTGCTTTCATTATCTCATTCAATCCTCGATTGAAGCCATTTCGCCCTGGATTTCGCAGTGGAACCCATAGCTCACAGAAGTCAGCTCCATCAAACATATGCCAATGTGATAATACTTTGAAATGAGCGTTTAGGCCACCCGCTGAGCTGCAGAAGGGGAACGCAGAATGCATAAACTGACAAAAGCTGCATGCCACTCTTTCTAATTAGCGGCGTACATGTGAGCCTGTTTACATCACAGACCAAACGACTTCTCAATTTCCTACAAATCAAAACAAAAACTGCTCTAAAGATTGTGGCTTGACGAATTTCTGTGTTGCGCTTTCTACTTAATTCACTTCTCACAGATTGGCTTCATCGCAACAAAAGCATGTCCTGTTTACTGAAATGAAAAGATTACTAAAATCCTGCTTGCAGTGACATTTAACTGGGCTGTCGATGCAGCCTTTGAAAGCACATCAGACATGGCATTTACGTCAATTGGAGCGTTTCTTGAAGTTAATCAACGGATTGAGACTTCTTACGCCTCGGTCTTGATTTTTCAAGTAGAACTCCACCACGTCCATATTAGCCACAGGCAGTGTGGAGGATCTATTTTCCCCATTCAGATAGCACTGAACATGTTCTATTGTTGTTTCAGAACATAAATGAGCCATCTTTGGTTATACATATATAAGTATATATCAGAATGTTATACATAATTATGAAAAAAGGTCATTTTTCACTCTTCCTGACAGAAGATCATAACCTGCAAGCAAACCACAGTTACAGCACACTATTGCAAAATACTAAATACATGACCATCACCTTCAATTGCAAATAAAGATTTGTTTACCTTTTGCATTAAGTGTGTGATGAATGACAAAAGAGATATTGTGCCCATTGGTGTGAACTATGTTAAAAGTTACGAATATGTGAGTGGCATGTCCAGTCTTATAAATTGATAAAAACTGTAATTCATTATTACTTAATTCTATTCATTGCATATTATTTACTAATCCCGCAGTTCTTAAAACATATCAAAATTGCATGTTCGTTCATATTTAGATCATCAAACCTATTCATATTCTCATCAAATTCCAACCTTGAAAATGAAGGGAACACTTCTATCTCCGTGTGATATGGCCCAGATGTAGACACTCCATGATGCAGAAGTCTCCGTCCACAGGGGAGCCATGCTGCCTGTTTGTGCTGCTTCACTGGTGCACAGAGGACAAAAGCTGCATTTGTAGTACTGTATGTAGCAAATCCAGCATTTAACAGCGGTGACCTCTCTCTCCAGCTCACCGGTACCTCCTGCCCGGGCTCTGTTCCCTCCTGACAGACTGTGCTGACTGCTGCTCTTCCAACACAAAAACCACATCCCTCGTGTGTCAGTGAGCCCCAATGGACCGGGGCCTCACCGGCCCCCTTTGACACTGTCCAAAGGGGGAAGTGGCAGCGGATTACAGGTCAACTGAGGAACTACAAGGCATAGATATTACACAGATAGTGGTGAAAAAAAGTATTTAGTCAGCCAACAATTGTCCCAGTTCTCCCATTTAAAAAGATGAGAGAGGCCTGTAATTTTCACCTCAACTATGACAGACAAAATGAGAAAAAGAAAATCACATTGTCGGATTTTACTGAATTTATTTGCAAATTATGGTAAAAAATAAGTATTTGGTCAATAACAAGAGTTCATCTCAATACTTTGTTATCTACCCTTTGTTGGCAATGACAGAGGTCAAATGTTTCTGTAAGTCTTCACAAGGTTTTCACACACTGTTGCTGGTATTTTGGCCCATTCCTCCATGCAGATCTCCTCTAGAGCAGTGATGTTTTGGGGCAGGCGCTGGGCAACACGGACTTTCAACTCCCTCCAAAGATTTTCTATGGGGTTGAGATCTGGAGACTGGCTAGGCCACTCCAGGATCTTGAAATCCTTCTTACGAAGCCACTCCTTCGTTGCCCGGGCGGTGTGTTTGGGATCATTGTCATGCTGAAAGACCCAGACACGTTTAATGTTCAATGCCCTTGCTGATGGAAGGAGGTTTTCACTCAAAATCTCACGATACATGGCCCCATTCATTCTTTCCTTTACACGGATCAGTCGTCCTGGTCCCTTTGCAGAAAAACAGCCCCAAAGCCTGATGTTTCCACCCCCATGCTTCACAGTAGGTATGGTGTTCTTTGGATGCAACTCAGCATTCTTTCTCCTCCAAACACGACGAGTTGAGTTTTTACCAAAAAGTTCCATTTTGGTTTGATCTGACCATATGACATTCTCCCAGTCCTCTTCTGGATCATCCAGATGCTCTCTAGCAAACTTCAGACGGGCGGGACATGTACTGGCTTAAGCAGGGGGACACGTCTGGCACTGCAGGAATTGAGTCCCTGGCGGCGTAGTGTGTTACTGACGGTAGCCTTTGGTACTTTGGTCCCAGCTCTCTGCAGGTCATTCACTAGGTCCCCCGTGTGGTTCTGGGAGTTTTGCTCACTGTTCTTGTCATCATTTTGATCCCACGGGGTGAGATCTTGCGTGGAGCCCCAGATCGAGGGAGATTATCAGTGGTCTTGTAGGTCTTCCATTTTCTAATAATTGCTTCCACAGTTGATTTCTTCACACCAAGCTGCTTACCAATTGCAGATTCAGTCCTCCCAGACTGGTGCAGGTCTACAATTTTGTTTCTGGTGTCTTTGGACAGCTCTTTGGTCTTGACCATAGTGGAGTTTGGAGTGTGACTGTTTGAGGTTGTGGACAGGTGTCTTTTATACTGATAACAAGTTCAAACAGGGGCCATTAATACAGGTAACGAGTGGAGGACAGAGGAGCCTCTTAAAGAAGAAGTTACAGGTCCGTGAGAGACACAAATCTTGCTTGTTTGTAGGTGACCAAATACTTATTTTCCACCATAATTTGCAAATAAATTCAGACAATGTGATTCTATGGATTTCTTTTCTTCTCATTTTGTCTCTCATAGTTGAGGTTTACCTATGATGAAAATTACAGGCCTCTCTCATCTTTTGCACAATTGTTGGCTGACTAAATACTTTTTTCCCCACTGTAACTATGATATGCTAATAAAGATATATTTTTTTGAATTGTCTATTAACAAAGAAATTGAAACAGCATTACTCTCTGCACTTGGTGTAACTGGAAAAGCATAAAAACAAAGTAGCTCAGAAAGTTCAGTAAAAGTCCAGTTGCTTCCGGTCAAATATTACTTCTGCATGAGTAGTTGCTCAGCCGAATGCTTGCTGGAGTGAAAGTCCTGAAGTATTTACTCGTCATACTTGTCGTACTTGAAAATATTCATCGTCAAAGTAGAAAGTGATTTTGAATATGGGTTCTCGTCCGAATTCAGCGCCGGCAAAGCAACACGATGGAGACAACAATTCTTCCTTGTCGTGAGGCAGTCCGTGCGCACGCTGCCACCTACTGTTCTGGAGAGTGCATCATATTAAATGGAGCGTATTTTGGAGCATCCAAATATTGTGGGGTAGAACTTGATGATATTTATGCTCCAAATGAAGTGGAGGGAAAGCAATAATTAAGAGAGAGATCCTGAGCTATAGCACAAACAGCCCTGCCGAGGCTGAGGCCCTGGTAGGGATGCTGAGTAGCCGGCTTTTCCGTAGTTAAAGGATTAAGCGGTGGAAGGTATTCTGCCGCGGCGCATCACTTAGCTGATTGAGGTATAGAAGCAGCAGGTCTTTATACAGCCCATTGAGAAGCTTATGACGGATCAAAATAACCGTGGGGTAATTAACAAGGGGCCGGTGGAATGGCCTGATCATCCCCCCTCGGTGTCAGTGGCCAGCTCGAAGACGTAAAAAAAAAAAACACAAACAAATCCATTACTAAGATTTATGTGGCCGTATTAAATACACTGGGACAATAGCAGTGAAAGGGCAGCGTTTCATCACCGTTAGAGCACCGCGAGAAATGAGTTGTCACAAAGCAGGGAGGGATGCAACGGAGAGGAAGGAACCCCCACCATCACCACCACCACGCCGGCCCCTTCAGTAACCGCACCATCATTTCTATCCTCTTTTTTTTTTTGCCAAAGAAATTTAACCTAAAATAAAAGATGGGACCCGGCACTACTTAATGGGCGCATGGGTGTACTCGGAAGAAGGCAGGGGGCAAAGAATTAAATCCTCCTTGACGTTACCTTGGCAGGGGTTAGATGAAATGGAAAGGTACCAGAACAAAATGGTGCGGGGAAGATGGCGAGGTTGGACAGAAACACTCAACAAATTATAGCACTTTTGGAGAGAGACAGGGAGAGAGAGAGAGAGAGAGATTGGGAGCAAAAGCTGCCACTCCAAGTACAGTGGTGGCAATAGTTCATTCCTCGCTATATTTTACAAAGCAACCTAGCTTTGTGTATAGTGCCACACGGACATCCCCCGAGTTTCATATTGATAAAGGCTGGTCATGAATGATGTGCTACTAAAATGATATAGCCCGTTTGAAAACGTGCTCTTTCCTGTCGAGAGTGCTCAGCATTTGGAGTTCTATTATTTTGCACTCTCCCCCAAATATTATGCAGTCTTGGTGTCATGTGCAAAAATGCCTTAACTCCACTTCACCCCGTCCTCCCACCAGCTTTTACAGATAAAGCAAAATACCGCATATAAGAGGGGCATTCAGATACGGTCGTTTATGCAGAAAACGGTGGGCTCACAAGCAAAAGGAAAAAACTTTGAGGAGCTGTGAAATGTTCATGGGTGAGAGATTTACATAATTATGCAGAAAGGCATTATCCGCCGCTATACCACAGAATAAAAGGGGGACATGGATAGATGGATAAAAGCGCGATGTCTTTGTGCTCTGAGTGACACTATGGAAATATTGTGGAAAGGTTATGGAGGCTATTTATCCAAAAACTTGACTCCAAAATTACGATGTCACATACAACAGTAGCAATTTTACCAGTCTTTGCCAAATGGCGGATTCTGCGTCTTAAGCCTGGTTCGCAAGGCAGGATAATCAGGCCGGTTGTAGCCCCGATTCTCCCCTTCTGACAATCCTAAGTACGCTCCGATTATCGTCACGATAACGAAGTCACGTTTGATCTCAAAAGGTCTGACCTGGGAATATTCGTGAGTGAAAATGGTTAGACCCGTGATATGGTCCAGCTTAGGAGGACACAGGAAGGCCTTTGAGCCAGGACAAGTCTTTGGCCATTGTCTTAGGTGTGAAACAGAGACTCAGCATGTACTTTGGCCGCGATACAGCACAGGAGATGGGTCCGGGCATTGATTAAGCGGGCTTCAATTTAATTAACTCTAAAACTGCCATTACAGTACGTGCAGCCGATAGCGGTTAATGCTGCTGCACTGTGTTGTTGTCAGCATCGTGGGTTTGAGTCCCAAGCTCCTACACTTTGATTAATGTCTCCCCCTCCTCTTCACCCTGCGCTGTCCTGTTAAATAAAGCCTATGAGCCAAGCAGCAACGCAAGACCACCAGGCACTAAGCTGTGCGGTGTCATTAAAAGTTAGAAAATATCAAACAAACTTTTATTTTTCATCCAATCATCGCTTGAGTCGTTTGATGAAAAATTTACACACACAAAAAAAAAGGAAAAGAAAAGATAAACAACAAACCGAGGCGCCGGAAACACTCTCATCGCAGCTAAATTATCAAAGCGAGTTTACAACATCACTTGCTACTATTCAAACAGCTGTGTTTGGATGTTATGGAGCACATTTTAAGTTATTAATACCAATCGCTGTTCAGGGCGCCCTCAAAATGTTTCAAGGAAGAAGAAGAAGACCTAATTCTGCCTAGCTTCATCTGTGCCACGCTAAAGTATGCAAAGAGTGCCCCAATAACGAGACTTTACTCGGTGACCATTTCGGGAATATGAGGGTTTTCATCTCAAATGCCCACAGATCCATTTTTCAGCGAGTTCCTGAGACATTCCAAAGTGGGACGCACACCGTGGAAGTGGATTTTCTCGGTTATTACTAATTTCGCTGACGTCGGGTCCCCTCCGTATCTCCGGCTCCTGAGTGGTTTATGCGATAAGTAGTGCGTGGCTAAAATCAGCAATGGCGAGGTAAAAAGTGCACCACTAACTTATCTCAAGTCTTCTGTGACACGGCTATTAGCATTCCACTTAGCGCTTCCACTCTCCGACATGAAAAAAAAAAGAGGGATTTATTAAAGTTGAGGCAGCTTTTTATCCTGTCAAAATCTGACATCTCAAAGCCCAGTCGGGTGAGTGTTATCATTTACTAATATTCAGGGGTGGAACAGTGGCATGGGGTTGCCTTTTACTCTTGCACCCATGTGTATTAACCCCGGGACAACCCGACAGTACTTGCTCAGGATTTTTAATAATGAAGAAGTACAGACACAGAAAAGTGGGTACTGCTCTCCAAAGCGTCAGCTACTCCGACAGCGCTGAATACAAAAGGAGTGAAACTTACGGCTTCTGTAACTACATAACTGTGTAATTACTGTAATCTCTTTCGCCTTAACCGTGCGCATTTTCTCCAGTTCAGCATTACCCAAATCTAAAAGCTTCTTGACTATAGAGCTCAAAGCCTACTGGCCCGTGTAAAGCCTCATTAGAAAGCTAAACGGATCTTCTCCCTTGTGTTGTTACCGTACACAAGGCAACTCAATGCGCACTTTCAACGCTTTTCATTGTCACATTTTTGTGGCTCTTTTGTAGATTTTTTGTCACTTTTTCACACTTTTTTGTTGAGGTTTTTGTCACTTTTCCCTTGCATTTTTGTTACTCTTTTGTCACTTTTTGGTCACTTTTTTATTTTTGTTTTTATCCCCGTTTCTTTCCTCGTTTTCGTCGCTATTTTGACACTTTTTCCCAAGAAGAATTTAGATTTGGGTAATGCCAATGTGGAGTATCTGAATTCTGTATGGGATAAAAAAAAAAATCTTTCACTTCCGAAAAAATGTCAATGTCAAAAAGTTTAGGCGTCCTCCACATGACGAAGTGTTCTGTTCCGGAGTTGTTTTGGTCCGATCAAACTCTTGACGTCCGAAATCCATTGTGATCATGACATGCATCTCCGGGGCAGAGACAGATATTCTTCCGCTGGAGTTGGAATGGCCCCATCCATTGCGGCGCGCGTCTGCAGACTGAAAAAAAAAAGATAAATAAATGTGTGCGAGCGGTGCGTATACGCTGCTCGCGCGGTGGGCAGTATATCCAGTCAGCCTTGAGGCGTCATCTGTAAGCGATAAAAAGTGGGAGGTCTGCGCAGGTGAGCCTTTGTGCGCGCCCTCGTCTCCGCCACACTCTCGTTAATGTGTGTTTCACCACGGCAAGGGCACGCCGAGCCAAACAAGGACAACCCTGACAGCGCAACTCCCCCTCCTCAACATAGCTTCATTCATCTCATATGGAAATAGATCAACTGTACAGTTTGTAGGCAATATTCAGATGATCTATCTATCTATCTATCTATCTATCTATCTATCTATCTATCTATCTATCTATCTATCTATCTATCTATCTATCTATCTCCTGTCAGCAGCTTAAAGGGGGGGTATTATATTAAACACATGCCTGGAGTGTTGCCTTGGCTCATTCACATATTTTTGAGTAATCAGTAAAAACTTAGACGGCAGCCATTTTAGGTGTAGCTATGCCTCAGTCCTCCTAGGAACGCCCCCACCTCCTGGAGACGCCTCTGGACCTTTTGTCACCAGCCAAGCCACCAACCACTGCTCCTCAGCTCAGCAGAGCCCCTCCCCGCACAGTGTTGTTGTTTAGATGCCACAGCAGTGTGCTGAAGGGGGCGTGTCGGAAAGCTTCTTAAAGAGACAGAGGCCTATTTCAAGACGTTCAGTACAGCCATTTTGAGAGAGCAATTTTATTCAAGGCAGTTATTTTAATTTACTGCATATACAGACCAACAGAAGGTTACGTCATCATTGTAGTATGCTATAGACTGGTGCTATGTGATTGAAAAAAGCATAATACCCCCTCTTTAAAAATTCAAATTAAAATTACTTTTCTGCCCAACATTTCTTCATTAAAATTGCTGCTTCACTGAAATAAAATGAAAATAATGTGACGAACTTGCAACTGATGTTATCCTTCTAAATAAGTCATATTTTCAAGCATTAAAACCTGTCATATGCACTTTAAGTCGTTGCATAAAACTCTAAAACAAAGTATATTTTCAGTCAAACAAAGTTTGGTTCCTGTATGTCACTTTGTCTCATGGCATGGCCCTTCTCAGCAGTATCCCCGTATCCTACATCCTCTCAGTTGCCGCCCCACACGTCCCTTCACCTCCTGGCAGGATCCCGACTGCCACTCACAGCGGGACGGCAGTGAACAAAAGAACACGGGCGAAAGGTCAACACATCCCTCACGTCGCTCAGCCCGAAGGCCGCCGGTGTCTCCTGATTTTGCGACAGAAATCCGGCCCTGCGTAACACCATTGATCCGCTCACGTCATCGGTTACATGTTATTCCGCTCTCCCACTGGAGCACCCCCAAAGCCCAGTCTAATCGCCCACTTCTGGGAATATTCCGCCGGCACCAGCCTGACTGTAAACAGTAATTAAGCATGTTAAATGGAACCCAATCAGTGCTAACGAAAGCCAGTCAATCAGGGTGAAATCAGATTGAGATCATTTTCACAATGAATGAGCAGAGATACTCCTTTAAATCATTTTCTCTAACGGCTGCTCCGAGCCCCGCGCCTCCACAGAAGAGCGTAAACAAGAGAAATTATCAGAAATCCATGCTTGGAGAGTGTGAAAAATAGCACTCTTCCATGAAACAACAGCCTAATTGGATCATTGCAATAATGGGAAACTTTACATGACAAATCTATTTACTACTGAGCAATAATGGCTTGTATCGTTGCGGCTCATACAGTAATATTCAAAATAATAGCAGTCCAACATGACTAACCAGATTATTCACAGTTTTTGGTATAAATCATAGAACTACATGGACAACAATTTGCCAGTAGGTGCAGTAGATTCTTAGAAACACAGACAGACCCAGCATTCATGGTATGCATGCTCTTACTTCTGTGTAGTTGAATATTCAATTGAAAGGAGTGTGTTCAAAATAATAGCAGTGGGGAGTTCAATTGGTGAGGTCAATCATTCTGTGGAAAAACAAGTTTGAATCAGGTGGCCCTTGTTTTAGGAAGTCAGCACATGTTATACATGCATTTCACTTTGAAATCCTGAAGAAAAATGACTCGTTCAAGACATTGTTCAGAAGTACTGTGTTCTTTTGTTAAAAGGTTGATTGGAAAAACATGTACAAAAGGCCAGGATGAATGAGAGTGTGTTTGAGAGTGCGCATGGGGGAAAACGGATGCAAATTAGCCCAAGGCTACAATCCGGTGTGGCTTGTTTACATGCATGAGACCCATGTATGTTCATTAACATGCACTGTCCCGACCAAATAAACCAATAAATGAAACAAAATTTAAAAAACTGCTAAAATGATCTCCAACGCGTTAAAATGGAAAGCAAAAACACAGAGACGCAGAATAAAAATGGAAGACTACCATTCGAATGGATCGGACAACAGCCAGAACTCCAAAGGCTCAGCCAATGATCAGCTCCAGGATGATCAAAGACAGTCTGAAGTTACCTGTGAGTACTGTGACAGTTAGAAGACGCCGGTGTGAAGCTAATCTACTTGCAAGAAGCCCCCGCAAAGTCCCACTGTTACAAAAAAGACATGTGCTGAAGAGGATACAATTTTCAAAAGAACACATCATCTGGCCGAAAGAGGCCAGATGGAGAAACATTTTGTAGACTGATGAAAGTAAGATTGCTCTTTTTGGATCCAAGGGCTGCAGACAGTTTGCCAGACGACCCCAAAACTCTGAATTCAAGCCATAGTCCACTCTGAAGACAGTGAAGCATAGTGGGGCAAGCATCATGATATGGGCATGTTTCTCTAACTATGGTGTGGGGCCTATTTATCGAATACCAGGGATCATGGGTTAGTTTGGATATATCAAAAATTCTTGAAGAGGTCATGCTGCCATATGCTGAAGAGGAAATGCCCTTGAAATGGGACAATGACCCCAAATACACCAGTAAGCAAGCTAAATCTTTGTTCCAGACCAAGAAAATTAATTTTATGGAGTGGCCTGTTCAATTCCCGGACCTTAATCCCATAGAAAACTTGTGGGGTGACATAAAAAATGCAGTTTCTGATACAAAACCAAGGAATTGTGGAATGTTGTCAAAGCATCTTGGGCTGGAATACCTGTTGACAGGTGCCAGAAGTTGGTTGACTCTATGCAACACTGATGTGAAGCAGTTCTAATAAACTGTGGTCATGCAACTAAATATTAGTTTATTGATTCACAGGAAAGCTAAATCCTATGGGGAATTTCCTTTTTATGTAGTACATATTGAGCTTGTAAAGACAAATGGAGATACTGCTATTTTTTTGAACAGCCCAATGTTCATTTTTTTAAATGTTCTACATAGAACTTGAAGAAATTATACATTTCTCTTCATGTTTTGATTTAGAACACCATGGGCAATTTAGTTTAGGTTAGTTTAGTTTATTAGTTTATTTGAGCAGTAAACATTCTGCTCAAAAGGAGTGGGCTGAAGCAAGAGCTTATAAGCGCCACCCCCAAAATCAATACAACATTTACAATTAACTGTTGGACTAAAACATTTCAAAGTTGTGCTATGTTTCTGAGTCCTAAAGTTTAATTCGTCACGTAATTCATAACAACCAGTATGTTCTTGGAACCTTCTTTGTATTTGGCCTGGTAACAGTTTGTATCTTGCTTTGTATAACATCTGTACAGACATTCAAGCATGTCATCCACTACCATAGTCATATTTTCAATAATTTTATAACCTAAATTTGAGTCTATGAACATAGCTACGCCCCCACCATGCTTATTTCTTCTGTTCTGACTTATAAACTCAAAACCTTCGATACTAAAATCCACTTCTCTATTATTATGCATCCATGTTTCTGTTATATATAGAATCACACTGAATAGATTTGAAAACTGTTTTAAGTAGCTCTTGATGAGGTCAAAATTTGCATAGAGGCTTCGACTATTGAAGCGGTTATATAACAGAGAATGAATTAACGTTCTTGAATTTACTATTGTAAAGATCCTCAGCATAATATTGACAGTCATTAATAAGTCTCACAAATAATTTATTTTCAGGGTCGATGTCTATCTCAGTGTTCTGTAAATCATATTGTGAGTAAGTAAAATCCAGGTTGTTTCTTTCCATAATTCTCCTTAATGAGAGATCAAAATCGGAATGTCCAATAATAGATGTATTACAGGCCATGTGAAAAGATGTGCTTCAACATACCAGAATCAAGCCGTTTTCCCGGATGTTTACACTGGTTTTGGTGTGCTGGTGCGCGGATGTACAATAAGTTTATCATAGCGCAAGAAGGCAATATCACCCCTTTCTCTTGCAGCTTTCAATTCCGGCATCAGATCTCTTCGCTTTCTCTTGACATTGTCCGTGAAGCTTGAGCTTGTCCGTCAGCAGTTTTTTCCCTTTCTCCTCGGCCTCGGCCCAGGTCTCCCCAGGCGACTCCAACACTCCCTCAAAGACCAAGTTGTTTCTGCGGCTCTGCCCCTCCAGGTACTCCATTTTGTCCGCTATAATGTGCAAACTTTCACATACTTTGTAACAGTCGGTTTGCATTTCTCTTCCTTCAGAGTGTCCACCTCACCTTGCCTGAACTGCAGGCTTGTTTTGAGCTCTTGAGCTCTTGTACATACAAGATTGCCCTTGTTAAAAAATCCATTCGGGTGTTTGTAGATTCCATTATGATTTTTATGAATCCTCTAAAGTTCTCCTGTTGTTGCTGGAGCAGTTCCTTGAACATGTCCTTTTGTTGATCCAGTAATTCAGTAATTTGACTGAGGCTTACGTACTCCTCTTCCATCGTCGCCAAATCTCCCTGTAGCTTCGCGTTGTAGCTTGTCGGTTTGAGCATTTTTCTCTCCTCTCTCAACCGGATACAACAGACACTTGTTGAATGAAATTTCTGTAGTTAATCACCAAAAAGATGATGATTATTTAAAAAAGGTTGAAGATTCACCACACACTCACTGCCACACTGCTCACACACTGCTCACAGCCACACTTCCGGGTGTGACGTGTCCGCCAAGTTAGGATGTGATTTATTTATTTCAATGCTTCCAATGCATCGAAATAAATCTATTATGAAGATTTTGTGCTTAACTTACATTTTTGAACACACTGCTATTATTTTGACCACAACTGTACATATCAGACCAAAGCAGTCACAGGCCAGTGTACAATCTGCTGGTCCCACACACAAACACACACACATTAATGGATAGAGTTGTTCCAGGAGGGACATCAAGCATATACGATCTTTGCCTTGAGGCCTATGTGTCTGACTTTAGTCCTTGTTGCCGTGTAAAATGATTTTCGCTCTCATAAAAGCTGCAATTTATGAGGGGAAAAAACTATTAGAGATACGCAGTAAAGAAACATGGTGATGGCAGAGGTTCTCAGTAGTGAAAAGTGGCTTGTGGGACCAGTTTTACACACGCCTTTGTCCCTATAGTTTTGGGTAGCGAGACCTATTGATCACTACCTAGAACTGAGCAAATGCATTACTTTGATATTTCACACTATAACAGGGTCAGATGCCTTTCCCAAAAGCTGTTATCAAAATATTTCTCTTTCCGTCTCAGCTTGTCTATGTGGGTTGAAGTTTGGTCCTAAAGAGCTCAACGATTGACCTTTCCTGATGTCTCTTTCATAAGGTTGCGACAATGAAGGGCACTGACCCAGCGTTGTTTTTGGAGATGCTTGGGATTTATTGTTGATGCCATGACAGCCTTATAGTCTGGGCTGTCAAACGTGCATATAAATCCTGGCACATGTGAGCGGGTTTGTAAGGGCTTGAGATGTGTTGAGGTCATGCTTAACAGTTTAAACGTCATCACACTGAAAATGGAGCTACCCTAAGGTCGCAGGGTTCTTCGGGCGCATTTGTCTTGCCTGATTTTGTTTAGTTGCTTGTAAACCATCACCATCAAGTGTGTGCATGCTGCATGTATCCGGAGATCTCTAACGGGGAACTGTGGGGGACTGTTTGCTCACATTCCTTATATTTACTTACATGCACCCATTTGCTTCAGATCTTCTTCACAGCAGCAGAAACATTAAGTCAGCAAACATATTAGGTCGCAGTTAGACTTTCGCTCAAATTAAGTCACAGTAATTACAGAAAGTAAAGCAACACAATAGGACATTTATATACCCATCCATTGTTGCAATGGCTTTTGTCTTCAGTCTTTCATTCTTCAAAGGGATCTGTACATTTTCTCTACTGTTACACGGCGGGTAGAAGTAACATTGCGGTGCTGCTGTAGAATGTCGGGAAAAATGCATCACAACACGCTGCCTACACATTTACTACATACATTGAGAGCATTAAGGTCGAGAGCACCACGAGACTTTGATAAAGACGGAACAAACATTCATGCCTTATTGTGTGGACTTTTGCAAAACCTTACATTGATCTGTATTTTGAAGCGAAAACCAATTATACCGTACAGCATAACCTTACAAGCATCTTCCTCATTAAATATTTGACCTTCAACTGATAATTGCTTCACACTTAGAGTAAGCAGTATCATTTCACACACCACACTCTCTATTGACAATAATGTGTTACTGTTTTCGTTGGAGGCTGAATCTTCCAAACTTCTCTTAATTAATGTTTTTCAGATTTCGTGTGCATATTTCCAGCTATGACCCAAACACGTTTTACTGCATACAACCTACACCTGATATTTAAAGGGACTATACATAAGTTTAACCACAAATAAATGTATACAAATTAAAAATTTCTTCCTCATACATGCTCCAGCAATGCCCTGGTGAGTAGAATGAGCCCTGGCCTTTTCACCGCGATTGCCTCTATATGCCTGTAAAGTCATTTGAATAGTCTATGCTCGGGTCAAACAAGCAAACAGCGTAATGCGTAATAACGTCATGCGCATTCACGCTCAGCTGTAGCGTTAGCTGTATCTCCTCTATACTGATGCTGCCGAGCGAGTGGTAACTTGGGAAGGATGGATTTAGCGGAGAATAAGAGGAGACCGGCTTCAAGCACCATCGAAACTCCAGCCCAGACCCCAAATAACAAAAAGAAACGAAGAGTTTATTCGAGTGTGACAAAAAAGGAGAAAGTCGAGTCTGATCGGCGTAGGCAAAGAACATCAGAGTAAACATCGGAAAATGTTGAGAGAATTTCTCAAAAGACCCGCAGCTTATTTTTGCTTGAAAGGTAAGAAATTATTACTAAATACGTGGGGGAAAGTGTCGTTGATGCTTCAAAACAACGGTGTCCGACTGTCCGCGCATGTTGTACAAACTTCACTGAAACAAGCCATAAAATAATCATATTTGGAAGTTACCAAAATAGTTGATCTAATAGTTTTATACCTACAGAGAAGTTGTGTAGTATTAGTAGCAGACTAGTAGTGTCAGTAATAACAGTAATTGTGCTGTACCTACAAAACATTTGAGTAGTAACAGTGGTAATGGTGCTGTATTTACAATGGCAAAAATAATGTTGCTAATGTTAGCTTTTCTTGGCCGCAAAATAAGCATGACTGTTCACGGATTTATAAGTAGTGAAACGACTACAAAAAGTGGACATGTGCCGTTTACAATATAGTTTACGAGTTAGCTACGCTAACTTTGGGCCCAGGGAATTGAAGAGACGATGTTGGCTTTTCCTAGTAGCATTTCTACCAGTGGAAATATTTTATTATTTCAATTAGGCCTACGCTTATGCATACAAAGTATACAAGTTTTTTTTTTTTCTCCTTCAAACGTCAATTATTCGTTTATCTGTATTATTTGGCTTCTTCACTCGATTCACTTTGCTATGTATTTGCTCAAGTATCGCATCTTGGATAATATTCACTCAAATTGATTTGGTCTAAATAGCTTACAAAACAGTAACATTTCTTACCTCACGCCTGCAACTCTGTAAATTGACCAGGACGGGACTGTTATTTCTGGTGCTCGTAAAGCCTGAGCGCCTCATGCACGAGCTCATCATTGAGGCTGCAGTTACGCGCTTGGCCTGAGGGGGCAATTGCGAGTACAAAACTGCGAAACTCCACACAGCCCCTTTAAATCGTATATCCACATATTATGTGACTTTATAAATATTCATGCTGTTGCAAATTATTTATAGGCATGGATTTTGCTTGTAGACTGCGTGTGTTTCCATATTAGCTTCATGGTCCTACCCACCCCACCCCCTCCCCAGCATCTTTCGTTCTCATTACTGTGCTGTTCTAAGCCACGCTAATGTTTGCTTAGGGTCATTAACCCCCTGACAGCGTTCATGAGGTCCCAACCTTGGCGTGTGTGATCCAGTTAGCTGTTTGCTTGTTATCCTATCTCCAGTGACTTGCATGTTTAAGCGGCACAAACGCTTAATTGCTAATAAATTGTTGTAAATGTATTAGCCGAGGGGCCATAATGGGAATGCTGAATATGCGACACAGATGTTTATTATTAGATTGTTATGGAATTGCGCGCAGATCTGGGTCAGGCCAGTTAAAAATCAGATTTTTCAAGCATAAATCCCCGGCAGAGGGTAAAAGCGTGTCCTTTATGGGTGGGTGGGGGGGAATGGGATCTGATTTATGTACACACATCATGATGCCATTTGGTATGGGCTATTATCCTGTATATGATCATCATTATTCTCTTTTGCCTGTTAATCATGGCAATCTCCCAGGATGGGTTGAGGAAGGTGATGCCGCTTAATCTGGCGGTGCAAAGAGCACTCCGCAGAGGTTGTTTTATCACTTAGGAGAGGAGGACCCCGCATTATCCAAATGAAAAACAAGAGCTGAGAATGGGCTGATTTGTCACAGACTGATTAGGACCCTCTGTACTCCTCTGCCAGTCCCAAACGGGTCGCTCAAGGGCACGGGCGGCACGCCGGGGCCCACAACAAAAACACATAAAGTTTATTTCTAAATTCAGCCATATCACCTGATGTTTTATTTCATCTGTTACGGCTCTAAAGAAAACTGCCCCTCTTGTATCACTTGAGATTTTATGTCAGTGTCAAGGTCTAGTGTAAACAGTACATTTGATAAGCACACAGCAATCTTAGCTATAGCAAACACATACTTATAGTACATAATGCGCTTCACTGTTAAACCTTAAAAGTCCAAAAGTCTACGTTATTCAGGCTTTTACAATAGTGACATGCAAAATCGTGAGCCGCTCTCGTCTCCACTCTGCGATGGTTCAAAGAGACAATCGTAGTCACAATCAAAGTTTCAGGCTTCAGAAGACGTGCGTTTAGCTTAGGTGAGCGCAACATGCTAGCGGTGTTTTTTTTTTTTTCGTGGAAAAGTCCAGAGAAAGTCCGGTAAAAGGTGTAGTCGGACCTGCTCATGCCCGGTCTCTGTTGCTGTGACTGTGGCAGCTTGTGGTGTGCGCTGATGTGTTGACAGGACACTGACAGAGATCCTCTCTGCAGCGAGAGGATGGCCCACTCTACGACTAGTGTTCCAAAATATCAGACACTGCCTGATGTCGGTCGTAGCTCTTTAAATCTTTGTCCCTGTCTCACTAAGAACTGCGATTTTCAGCTACGATCTAAGATTTTTCTTATGACTAGTGATCTTACGCCAAAATCGCATTGTGTACACCCGCCATAACACAACTCGATGCGGGTTTTTCATGAGGGAACAAGACTGCTGCGTGGTTTCCAGAAACTCAAAATGTCTATATCAATATAATACTGTATAATGTGGATCTTTAAAACAATGAGTGAATGTAAAATGTGAAACGTATGTAATTTTACATATTGAAGACCTTTTTTTTTTTACATACGCCAAATAAACCAAAGGATAAACATTGTGAATATTTGTTAAGCCGGACCAATGTTTGAGCCGATTTAATCCATCACTTCATTACAAATCCTACACACTGATGTAGACTTTGTTCGAACAACAAACTGGCCTTTATATATATCAAACGCAAAATTAATGTTGGAGAGACAGCCTCTTGAAGCACTTACAAAGGGGAGACGAGTAGGTGTCAGGCATCACTGACAAAAACATGTCCGACACCAGCTTTCCTCTCTGTTTATTTCTGTCATCGGGCTGTGTTATTTTCTGTTCCATGTAGACATGACCCCAAAGCCTTCTTCTTAGCTCAATAATAGATGGGGCGGGAACATGACAGCTTGTGAGTAAGTGTTTGTGTCCGCATATTCCTGGGAGGACAAATTACCAGGTTGCATACAGTGTAATAAGCCACATGTTGTTTCAACGTCTTTGAGGTGGGGGCCAGCGCTGTTGTGTGATGCATTAGAGGATCGTTTGCTCTGTATCATTTAGTTCTTCACCCGGGAGCATTACTACACTCCACCCCTATTGATTGTTGTAAGGTAGGCGACAATGGGGGAGGTTTTATATACTTACATCTCTCACCCAAGCACACTACTGTAAAAGATAGAGAGCTAAGAAGCGTCTGCAGCATCGGCTAGCATCTGCACCTTTGCTATTGCGCTTGGTTAGTGTTAATGGAAAGTGTTTCTCATTTGTTTGATATTATAACATGGTTACATTTCTTTTTAAACTCTGAAAATGCTTTAATCTTGTTCATGGTCACAATCTCTGCAATTACAAGCCTCTCTACATAGAACAAAAACAAGTGAATTGATCGTCTTGAATGAAAGTAAAACAGATTTTTCACGTTTGTATTAAAAAGTGGTGGCACAGCTCAATCATGCAGGCACAACTGTTGCTAATCAAACAACTATAAACCAGTCATTAAACAAATAATGATGAGGTTCAATATTTTTGTTTCTTTCTAAAGCCTTGAAATAGGCACCTGTCTTGCTATATTGGCTGTAAGCTCTCCTGTCGATACGCTTTGAGATTTGGACATGCATAATTGCTAACGCTAATCCTAACTCTGAAATGGCAAGTAACAGGTTAATGTTGGTTCAGTGTTACTCCCATTCAAACTATTCCGTTGCAAGATCTGAACCTGTCACAAACGTCATATTACTATCTTGGTTGATGCGACAGGAGAGTGGAGGACAGGTTCTTGCTTGGCTGTATATGATATGCATTGATACAAGAGGGCGCCGGGGGGGAGACTGGCAGGCGGCCCGGGGCAGTAGCCAGACTGCTGGATGCATGTAGCAGAGATGTGGTTACCCTAAGGCAGATTGAGGGAACAGAGTGAGCTGAGAAGGATAGCTGCGAGGCGGCTGCTGAGATGGATGGAGCAAGAAGGATGGCAGTAAAGGTGACCCTCCCGTGAGGCCTCCCCCTCGGACAGGTCTGAGAAATTGACTCCCCGGAGAGAGTACCCCCTGGAACCAGAATGCACAAAATATCGGAGTTTGTGAAAGGTCAAAACATAGTCCAGAAGTCAACACGAAACTTTGGAGTAACACTGTTGACTAAATTGATAATGATTGAATGTTTTATTTATTAAGGACACCTCTTGTTTAGTCCTTTCCTTGTGAAGAACTCCTGCTAAAGTCGGTGTCATTGGAGAAGTCTTGTCATGCGATGTGATCGTGCTGTGATCTGCAGCGCTGCATTTGCATAGTGATTATTTATGTTCCTAATTAGTGGTAAATAAGTTCACAACGGGACAGGCGTTCCAACAAGCGCAGCTACATGTTTGCTTATTTATACATAACAAATGCAAATAATTGAGAAAGTATTCTAAGTATCTAATTGGATGAACACAATGATGTTACAAAATACATGCAAGTATTCAGCATTTTGTAACTTTATTTCTAGTATATCATTTATTTTGCCTATTTCAGTTTATCTTCTATTGGCATACTTTTACCCCTTGTGTAGCAAAACTCATCATATTTTTCGTCTATGATGACAAAGCCCCATCTAAAATTCAAATCTTAATATTAATGTTTACAAGTAAGGTCCCCATTCACCACTAATGCGCTGTGATAATGATTTGGTGAACCATTAAGTCTGGTACTACGCCAAAAAAGCCCAGCTTGCAAAACCTGACAACCTAGAACATGCTCAGCGATCAGGAATACTGCAGCTCAGAGGCAACGGAGGGCAAAGCCATTAGCCACCTTATCACCAGTACTCCTCGGTGATTAGGCAGTCACTCTTTTCTCATCTCCCCTGTGGACGTTCTCTCAAGCCTGGTTATCTTTCTCGGTTGGTGAATTTGGAGATGGACTCTCTACCAAACATGGTTGGTCTGGCATTTGAGTATAGGACTGGGGGGTTGAAGAGATCAAGAAGGGTTATTATAGACCGGTTGAGAGGTTATGATGCATGGTTAGTGGAAGATTCTGTGCTTTTCCACTCTGCGCGTGTATGGCTCTCAGTTGTCCAGGAGTTTCCCTTCATATAGAGCAGGGATCTCTATCCAGTAGCTCGCCAGCCCTTTCTGGCTAGCTCGCCAAACACATTCTACAGCTCCACATACGCTTGATGACTCAAGTTTTAGATGCATTTTCTGTTCTGAACATGTTGAACACAATCGAAGAACAGTTGGGTGAATATTGTTAAGTGTGAGGACAATTTTCAAGTAATTTTCTTTAAAATAGCATCGTGTATACTACTTCTCCAGGGTGAACTCCACCTACATTTTACACGAGTGTCTTTGAAGTATAAGTAGCTCTCCGACTTGTTGTGTAAAGGTAGCTTGCTGGGTACAAAAGGTTGGACCCCCCTGATTTAGAGGTTTTCAAAGTCATCAAATGGACTGGGTTGTTAATGAGTAAACAGAAACAGGGTTCTATGGCAGATCTAACTCCTTCTCTTCGGAGGAGAGTTTGCAACCTGATTACCAGGATTGGACTTATGACAGTGAAGAAGCCTCAAGTGAGGGGAGTGTCTACTCAAAATACCCAGTCCGGTTAAAACAGATGGCTCCATTCTGAGCTAAATACGTGTCTATACCCAGAAGCAAAATTTGGCCGCAAATTTTGGCCAAAAATCTGGCCTGTTTTCTGGACACCCTTCTCCTCATTTATCCATATTTTGAAACGGCACAAAAGTAAAGTTTACTCCACTGTGGATGATTCTTTAACATGCTAAACATGCTAAACTGAAGTTCCTGGTTCTATGTCAATAGTATATGCATTTCATATCACAATCTATCCACGAGGCAGTGTCACGAGCGATGCACCCAAATGGAAATCCGGGTTTAAATGTTTGCTAATATATTATACAAGCTATGCCAAAAGGTAATTTGCTCTAGTGGTTTAGGGAAGGAAAGGCCAAAGACAAAAGAGCAGTGCACTCTATCACATTTATTTGAATACATTTGCTTGTTGATAGTAACTTTCAGCGCATTTGAGTGGATTGTGGTGTATATGTAAACATAACAATTTATTCATACAGTGTCCATGTCAACACCTGCCCTGGCCCCCCACAGTAAGCATCGTTATTAGCTGAGCAAACTGTCTAAGTGGAGGGCACCTATGCCAGATGAATATTCAGGTCACAGAGTAAACAACAGAGCGGTAGAGGAGTGGTAGTAATAAGGAATTCACCACAGTCTCTGTTTACATGGACAGCTTTGGCTAATTATAAGACATTGCTCAAATAGGTCATGTACCTGCAGTCCATAGGGGTGTCATTATTCAAACATGTATTTAACATTTATACTACTGTATGTCAAGCTCTACGATACTGTACATGCACATCTATTTCAAATTATTTCCTGCATTCTAAATCATATAAATATCGATGATATACAAGTCAGAGGCCAAACATAACAGATTTCGAATGCAGCTGCACAAACGCATGAACAATCTACCTATCCCTATTTTTAGAACATAAAGTGGCATTGTTTCTTTATTCACATTATACATGCATTTATCGGATGCGGCTTGACATACACCGTCCCCATATCCTCTTCACTGCAGTATTTCACACGGACATCTCCAGCCTCACCTTTCGTGCTGAAATATTTATATATAGGGGCTGTTGCTGATTCCTTCCCCCCCTCTTTTCCCTCTCCATTGCCACGATCTTGTGTTTTCTGCCTGACTAAAACAAAGCGCTGTCCCCTTTGGAAGCTTGTGGCTGTGAATCACCAATTGGCTCTCCCCTGTCTTTGTGATAAGGCAGCCCTTGTTTGCTTTTCACAAATTAAAAACACTATACTGCAGTACTTGTCACTCATTACACCCCACACCCCACACAGACACACACACACACTTAAAACCTTCTCCACCCACTTGCTCCTCCTTGTCTGGGCTTTTGACGTCGACCTGAGCTACCATGAGGCTTATCCGTTCCCTCATCTCTATATTGATCACTGTGCTGCACGAGAGCCCATGAGCATTTAGATGGCTGGATTGAGTGGGCTTAACCTGTTGACAGCCAATCACAAAGTTTACGCATTGAGATATATTTTTTTTTTATGTGTATTGTACATACTACATCTGGTCATGGTGTCCCTAGAGTGTCCTTGAAATGCCCAACACGCAGAAAGTCCACATCTGATGCTAGATTTGAAAGCAGGACCCATACTGTAAGACAACACTAAATGCAAATTCCTCAGACATGTTCATTTCTCATCTTGGGATATGTTTTTTTTTTTTATTTATCCTACTGCATTAGAACATTTCTGTGGTAGCTATCTGCAGAAGCAAAAGACACCCTCAATTATTGGTCAAAATCGTGTTAAAAATTGGAAAGACGCTCTGTAAAAATCCTTGTTAAGCATAAGCCAGAGATGTGAACCGCTGCTCCGTGCTTCAGGACTGCGCATTTGGAGCTCACACAGGTATAACATTCTGTTCTGCAGCACACAACTAATGATTTATTTTTAAGCCACGGCGCCTCCTGCAGTGTGCGGTCTCCGAGAAAATGTCGGCAAATCCATCCACTGTCGACTCTTTCAGGCGGAAATGTCTTGATTTTTACATAGTTCATGATAAATTCGGAGGAAGAGGAGGATTTATGTGTCCATTTTACATTTTGAGGAAGTTGTTGAATGAAAGAAAAACTGATACGTTTGCACAGGCACAGGTCCTGAAAACACGCATATTCATTTTGCACACCAATTAATTATGAATGTAGCATAAAGCCATAGACTACAGTAACTCCCCACAAAGAATGCAATAACCTCAAAGGGGCCCATTAACCATTTACACAGGACCGACTATTCTGAAAATGCAAGAATGTGGTCTCTTTTGGTCTGTGTCTTATACTAATTACAAGTTTAAATTAATGCCTGTCTGGACTCTCCAAATTCCATCGAAATACATTCTCACCGTGTGCCAATTTGTACAATTTCAATAACTTGCTCATGCCTCCAGCACCTCCCCAATAGCACTTCTGCGGAAATGCTTTACGATTCCTGGTATTGGCATAATTCACAATATAATTAGATGACAATCCATTCCTCAAGCAGGTCGAGATTGGTGGGCTATTAACAGGATATTCCAGGTGATTGCATTGGAGTCAGGAGTGATTTAGGTCCTGACATCTAATAGGATCTGAAGAGCGCTAGGATATGTCTGGTGCCTGTGTCTACTCAGGAAGCCCCCGCAAAATACTGAAGAGGGCAACGACTGAACATTTATCACTCCCTTCATAACTACTGTTTACCTGTTCTTGCCTCTATCTGTTTGCCGCGGCGAAAGATAAGCGCTTTGAGCCGACGCCGATACATTCGATCACTGGCATTTTACTGCATATTGTCTTTGGTGTTTTTAGAGTTATGCTGCTTGACTGTTCCTGTTTCCATTTCTCGGATGCGGTTTTGCCTGGGTAAAAAGCTATTTCGAGACAAAGCACTTTGGTTACATTAATTTGTTTCCGTTAGCTGTGGATTCTGTGCTTGTTCTTTCTTTCTCATCCAATTTCAGACTCAAAGAGGAAGACTATATGCTGGAGTGTTGGTAATAAAAAGCAGAAAGCAGAAATGGCAATAGTTTGGGAAAATATGAAGTTGTTGTAGTATAGGACTTGTACAGCACTGCAGTGATTCAAACACACATTTCATTTTGTTCTAAGTGTAAAATCATCTCTCTCTATTTCGTCTTTTTATCTTCCTTCTTGTCTCGAGCCATCTCCTTGCATCTGGCGCAGAGTCAAGCCTGTAGGTACTGCATCAGCCCCTGTCAGTGTGGGTGGGGGGCCCCGATCAATCACTGTGCTTCTAATGCAGTGCTTTAGCATACAACGAGTGCTTTAAGCTTGATACGCTCCGTGGGGAAATCTTGTGATGCACTATTTATACTGTAGGTACCTGTAGCTGAGCCTTTTACTTTTATGTAAGCTATCTCTCGTGGCTGCTCTTCAATGCCAGTGTTATGCTATCAAAGATTATGCATGCAAAGCAGCCAGGGATGGAGAAGTCAGCTATATCAGCGTCTCTATTATGAGCTGTCAATGGAGGTGGTAGTAAAGTAGCAAGGGACAGTACTAAGAAAGGGAGTCTGTCACGTGGGTGTTACGTGGGTGTTCATTTTAACCGAGTACTGCTCCTCAAAAGTGCAGGAATTTGCATTTTGACACAGGTTTAAAGATAGACACCATACCTCAGGAAACAGAGCATATTTCAAGAGCAAGGTCATATCAGATGAGCGAGAAGAAGCCTCTGAGAGCTTGTCCTTAACTCAAACAACCCAGTCCAGTTGATGACCTAAAAAATATCTTCTATGACAAAAAACTCCTGGATGACTGAGAGCTTCCGTAAACATTGTGTAATATAAAAAGTGAAGATAGAAGCATTGAGTCTAAGTGAACATAAAGTTCACTTAGTTCAAGTCTTCAATTCAAGTTCAACTAAAGGTTCTGAATGTACAAGTTCAAGTCATTAACATGAAGTCTGAGTCTAAGTCTAATCACTTTCACTTAATTCCCATTATTTTCAAAGCGGTGGCCACTCAATGGACCCTCCCTCGATGCATTCTGATGGCATTTGACTACATTTTATGCACAAGTACCACAACCTCAAAACAGATTCAAACAAACTAAACGAATAAACAAGCAAAGATGAGGATTGAAGGCGAACGTTGTGATGATTGCCGTTTTGGGGCTTTAAAGGCAAGGATTTATTGTTTAGAATGTATTCAAAGCATTTTTGCTTGCAGTACTATAACCAGTTCTTGTGCAAGAAGATAGCATTATTTACTACTGTAAAATGCTTTTACCTCGTATTTGCTAATATCTATTTTCATTCTTTTATTTAGCCAGGTTCTAAAATCTGAGATCTCTTTTACAAGAGAGATCCTTACTTTATGAGAGTTTTGCACCTGTCAGGTGTTTATTCCGACAGCCTCCTACCTCTCCAGTATCACTACACGGCACAGGGATGGCATTTATCTTAGTTGTGACCTTTCTGGAGATGTCCAGTGAATCACATCATTACACCTCAAATCTGTGCCTCCTTCACGCTGATAAATGACTTTCCCCAAATGAAATTGTCACCCTCCCTCGCTGCTCCCCTGTTTCTGCCCATGGTGCCGTCACACACAAGCCGGTGGGACATGCTGTTGGCTGTTCCCCCAGGGAGCACAGCGGTTAGCCAGACTAATGTTGAAAGCCAAAGAAATCGTATCTCGTCTTTACTTTGATAAGCTCTTTAGTACGGTTGACATACTATACTATGGCTTGTCTTATAAATGTACATCTATAGGGCAAGCTGGCAGGATGAACTTCAAACCAATTACACACAAGCATAGATAGATGCCCATCTATTCTCTAAAGATTTTCTGCTTGTGTGTGGACTCTTAATTGATCACGTCCAAGCAGCACTGACTTGAAAACAGAAGCTCGCAGATGGATAGGCGCGTAGTAATTAACAAGCAGGCAAATATCAGCAAGTACCATAACACCAGATTTAATGGGGAGCTCAACATTGACCCATGAGCCTCCATGATGGTTCAGTTTAACATAATTGTCTTCAAAAGAACCAACTTAAGATGTACAGAAAATGGTCTTGTATTGTTGGCATTTGTTGTGTTGAAGTTTTCTCTTTTGAAATTGCAAGGGTTCATTCATGCAGCTGATAACACTGTTTTTGCTCTTCCACATTGATGTGACTTATCTTTCTTTTTTTATGTGAAAAGCATATCCATCCATCCATCCATCCATCCATCCATCCATCCATCCATCCATCCATCCATCCATCCATCCATCCATCCACTTTCATTTTTATGCGGATGATACTCAAATGTATATGCCACTAAAACGAGAAACAAATTATTGTGCAAGGCAACTCCTTGAATGTGTTGAAGAAATTAAGACTTGGTTGTCTCAAAATTACTTGCATTTTAATGACAAAAAAACTGAAGTCGTTGTGTTCGGTCCCAGTGAGTCCAGAGCAGTCACTTGCGACCTTGGGGTTCTGACACAACACTCCAAAGACTCAGTTACTAACTTGGGTGTGAGGTTGGACAGGGACTTCAAACTTGACATACAAATTAGTTCTGTTGTCAAGTCAAGCTTTTTTCAATTGTGGCAACTTGCGAAAGTAAAACCTGCCCTCAAGCTTTTATTACAAATTGGATTGATTATTGCAACGCGCTTTATTTTGGCATCAGCCACAAATTGCTAACTCGGCTACAGCTCGTTCAAAATGCAGCCGCTCGGCTTCTAACTGGAACCAAAAAATACGAGCACATCTCGCCAATTCTGAAATCTTTGCACTGGCTCCCGGTTCGCTTTCGCGTTAATTATAAGATTATTTTATTTGTTTATAAATGCCTCCATGGCCTCGCTCCGCGGTATCTGTCTGACCTGCTGCAGTCCTACACTCCTGCTCGCGCTCTCAGGTCGGCAGATCATTTCTTGCTTGTGGTGCCCAAAACAAACAGAAAGCTACGGGGTGACCGCTCTTTCTCTGTCGCTGGACACAAATTGTGGAATGCACTGCCCTTGTACCTTGGGCAGGCCGAGTCACTCACAATTTTTAAGTCCCAGCTGAAAACCTACCTTTTTACTTCAGCTTTTAACTTTTGATTAACTTTGCATTGATTCATTGTCTTCTGTTGGTTTTGCGCTGTATATGGCTCCATTTATTTATTGTACTGATTTTATTTTAATCTATTTGTATCATCTAGTGTTTTTTTATATGATGTGTGTTATGCACTTTGGTCAACCCTGTTGTTTTTAAAGTGCATTATAAATAAAGCTGGATTGGATTGGATCCATCCACTTTCTTCTGCTTTATCTGGGGCCGTGTCACAGAGGCAGCAGTCTGAGCAGAGATTCTCAGATTTCCCTAACCACTCACACCTCCTCCAGATGTTCTGGGGGATCCTGAGGTGGCACCAGGCCAGCTTAGAGACATAGTCCCTCCGGCATGTCCTGGGTCTTCCCAGCAGGCTCTTCCGCGCCCCAAACACCTCCTGGGGGAGGTGACCAGGAGGCTTTCAAAACCTCAGTTGGCTCCTCTCCACGTGAAGGAGCTTCAGCTCTACTCCGATTTCCTCCCGGGTAGCTGAGCTATCTTGAAGGGTGCGCCCAGCCACCCTGTGAAGGAAACTCATTTTGGCCGCCTGTATCCGCGATCTTATTCTTTCGGTCATAACCCAGATCTCATGACCATAGGTGAGGGTAGGAATGTAGATTGACCGGTAAATTGAGAGAGTTTCCTCTTCGATCTCACGCCCCGAGATACTTGAGCTCCTCCACTTGAAGCAAGGACCCTCCACTCAGAGAGGGCATGTCACCTTTTTTCCGGTGGAGAACCATTGCCTGAGATTTGGCTGTACTAATTTTCATCTCAAGTGCTTCACACTCGGCTGAAAACCACCCCAGTGCACGCTGCAGGTCCTGATATGATGAAGCCAACAGAACAACATCTGCAAACAGCAGAGATTAGATCCTATGGTTCCCAAACCGGACCCCTTCCGGTGCCTAGCTGCATATTCCCGGAGCACCCCCCACACGACACCACAGGTAGATGGTCGAATACTTTCTCCAGATCCAGAAAGCACAAATGGACTGGTGCGGCAAACTCCAACGAACCTTCAAGCACCCGTGGAGGGTATAGAGCTGGTCCAGTGGGAAAACCTCATTGTTCCTCCTGAATCCGAGGTTCGACTATCGGCCGGATCCTCCTCTCCAGCACCCTGGAGTAGACCTTCCCGGGGAGGCTGAGGAGTGTGATCCCTCTATAGTTGGAACACACCCTCCGATCCTCCTTCTTAAAGAGAGGGACCACCACCCCGGTCTGCCAATCCAGAGGCACTGTCCCCAACGCCACGCAATGTTGCAGAGACTTGTCAGCCAAGACAGTCCTACAATCCAGAGACATCCAGAGACTTAAGGTACTCTGGACGGATCTCATTCACCCTTGAAGCCCTGCCGCCGGGGAGCTTACCAACCACCTCGGTGACTTCGGCTTGGGTGATGAACAAATCCCCCTCTGAGTCACCAGTCTCTGCTTCCTCATTGGAAGACATGACAGTGGGATTGAGAGGGCTTAGAGGGCTTCTCTGTACTTTAAAACACTTTATTAATAAATTTTACTTATTTACTTATTGATTTTAACAAAACAAATGAACACCTTTATTCAACAATAAACTACAGTGCATAATATAAAAAGTATGTTTTTTATATATATAATTCATGATAGTAATGAGGCATCATTTTTTCGATTACTACAGAAAAAGGACTTCTTTTCCATGTTGGTATTGTGTAGTGTTACTCAGTGCTATCAATAGAGGTCATTAGGTCAGTGAAGTGCTCCCGGTTGGATTGACTGACATTACATAGTCTCTGCTCATCTCTCAAAACACTCAAAGGTCAAAGTATCATCTGCTGCCGGATCCACTTATCACTTATCTACTCATGCAACTGTATTCTAGTGGGTGCACTTTCTCAGTTTCTCCGTTGGCTGATGTGCATGTTCATCAGCTTGCATACTGAATGTGAAAGGCAGGTTATCAAGTTCATTTGGAACCTATTATGTTCCAAGCATGGGCCCTATCCCTAAGTCATTGAGAGGCAGACAGAATAGGCCGCTAATTAGCGCTCTTTTATGCTGAAGTGAGAAAAAATGTGATTTGCTCCACTACTGCAAATCACAAGCATGACGGTGTCATCATGGGAAGCCTAATGCTCCTCGTTTGATGAAGACCTAATCCAATGATACCATCGGTGGCATTTGATAAAGGTTGAGAACTCATCATCAGTGTGGCTGGATTTGTGTGCATCTCTGATCTGAAATACTCAGGGGTGCAGCACGAACAACCAATTGAATTATTTGTTTATTAGAAATGATCCTGGTATATGTACTAGTATCAGTATCGGCAGAAGTAGCAGTAGTTTTAGTACTTAATGTGCCACCGCTTGTGATACATGTTGTGGTGTCATTATGGACCCTATAGCAATAACGCTCAGTATTACACTTTTGTCAGGTTGAGAACTCATTATCACCTTTCTGTTTCAGTGTGTCGGTGATGTGACACTGTCTTAGCCGCCCCTCTCTTCACTTGGGCCTTGAGGCGGTTCAACAGCACAATGCCTGCTATCTATTCCGCTGCTGCTGCTGCTGTGTTAGTCTAGACCGGTGTCTCCTTTGAAGTCGCTGGAGTACCACGTGAACCCTCTCGATCCAACATGGCCGCCCCCACATCAATCTGCATGCGATAAAGAGACTTACCAGCACACACAGAGAGACACAGGAAGGCGTTGTTTAATCACCTACTGAAAAATCACGTTACAATGTTCTAATTTTTTATTTTTGGTCCGGTATGAGCTGGTGTGGGAGGCTTGTGATCGAGCTAAATAATACAAAATGTAAGTCAAATATCTGCAGAAGGGTTGCGTGTTCAAGATTTGTCTGAGTATTGCACTAACAATAAAAGTGTTAATTCAACTAATAAATGAATAAATAGGCACGCGAGAATCAGAGCTTTGTGCACAACTGGAAAAGCATTTCAATGTAATATAGTCTCTTGTCTCTCTAGAACTTATTTTTTCATAAGTAACGCTCAAGCATTTCCGTGCTTAATTCCACAGAGCTGCAGAGAGAAATGTACAGTGTGGAGACTCCTCCTGTGTGCCATGTATTCATGGTAGACTTGAATTGGATATAAAGTAGATAAGGATGTGCTGAGAGCTGTGAACATGAATGATTCCACCTTAATGTCCATGTCTTTGTCTGCTCTATGCTTCTAACTGTCAATGTAAAAAGTCAGAGTTTCCCAAAAAGTAGAGTTTGAGAAGTACTAAAAAGTCCAGCTGTCAACGGAGGAGCGGGAATGGATTTAGTGAGCAGATGGCCTCAGACATATTGACGGTAAGAAGAATAAAAGAACAAACTTTAGAATGGTTTTCTTATGCGACGAGATCTCACAAATGTGTGATATAGCTGAGTTTTACACTTCTAATTCCCTTAGCTTTTGAATAGATTTGACTTTGATAGTTTGATCAGTGATGCAAAGATTACTGCTCTGGTGGTTCTGGTTTCAAAGTATCAGTATCAGTATAGAAATGAATTCAAAGGCCTTTCAGCATGAATTAAATTGAATATTCAACTTAATTCTATACAGTACAAGCATATCACACGTTGCTTCCATTTCAAGAGTCGGTAATGTTTCTTTGATCAATAGTGACCATCTTGCGTAGAGAGCAGGTGTAATGACACGGCTCATCTAATCAGCAACAAGTCTGGTTACTCTGACATGATCAATACGTGTGATTGGTGATCGATATTATAGGCGGAGGTTATGAAAACCGGGTGAAAGACTCTTTGGGGTAGACAAAATAGAGGAATAGGAAAGCCGTTAGCTTTGTGTGTCATGCAAGTCTTTTGTCATGATCAGTCAAAGTGATTGGACCAAGATGACAATATGACTTCAGCTAAATGAGACTTTCAATCCACGTTGACAAAGATGAGAGGGGATAACTGGAAATGATGGTTACCCAGTGTTTTGTTTTTTTTTAGATTTAAATCTATTCCAAATATTGATTTTGCCAGGTTCAGAAAAAGAAAGGCATTAGTGTGAAATTTGAATAAAATCATTTTATTTGTATAACAAGGTTTACTAACAATGATGCGTGTGGTAGCCCCATGTGAAAGAAATATGATATGATGCTAATCCTGCTCCCCCATTTCTAAGTCTAGTGAATATTCTGGTGAGCTAACTAATTGTAGCTCTATATATTTGTTATAAGTGGTCTCGTACTGCCTTTCTCTCACTCTTTTATCTGAAAATAATGTGGGTTGTTGCAGGTAGTCTTCGCCCCCTGCGGCCCGGTCAGAAGTCTTCCTCTGGGCCTGGAGTCGCTGTCTCCATGTTTCAGTGACCTGTGGCTGTAATTACAGTGAGAAAATATCAGCTGTCCTTTCACGTAAATGTCGTCGGCGAGTGAGCAAAGTTTAATGGAAACAGGAGCCTCTGCCTGCTCTGACACTGGGGTTGTGCATACTGATCACCGCACCTGCTTTTATTCTATTTCCCCAAGACTCCACAGGGGTACATAGGTTTGCATTTGTATAATCAGCCTCCAGGAGTGATGGGTGATAATCAGTAAGTCAGACAGAGCTAAGAGCACGTCAGCGCTGTCATGGTTTCATAGTTGACACGTAGAAAGAAAGCACTGTGCTGTCAGACTTTGAGAGACCATAAGAGCACCAATTACTTCAAATGATATGTCTGGGTAAAACATCCGGGAAGTGCCACTTAAAGATTTAGATTTGGAGTGATTTTTAGCATATGATCCTGTGTACTTTTTTCATACCGTAAAAAACAAGCAAGAATTTTCTTTAGAGATGACACAGGACTATTGACATACGACTCAAGTTCTTTTTTAAAGCGTTCTTAGCCTGGTTTTACCATACCCTCGTACTGGTTTCGCACAGAGGGTCTGGACTTTCTCAATTGAGCTCCGTTAACAGGTGGGAGGGGTGAACTCCTTTGAAACGATTGGATCTGATTTTCGCTAGCGTGTGGTTGTGACGTATGTAATGCGCGCGTGTTGAGTGAAGCAGCTACCATACATGTAACTCTTGGGAGCATTCCTTGCGCATTCCAAGGCTTCAGTTATCATTTCTGGATATTTGGGAGCCGATCCAGAACAGATTGAAGAGCTACCTTTACGTTCGTATACGCCGCCATTGCCGAACTACAACCAGCAAATGCAGCGCAAATGCTTGACGTCACCGACAGCACCCGCCTCCCCCGCTCGCCGAGTGGTAGGTTGAAACTCAACCGATGAAACGCAGCCACTGAGATCAAACCCAGACGTACATGTAGGGAAAATATAATTGACCGGAGTTTACGGATGGCTAAGGCCAGGCTAATATTTGTCTGCTTATCTGCAATTGTGTAAAAAGGATGCGTGTGCGTGTGCGTGTGCGTGTGCGCGAGTGTGTGTATTTTACAGGTTTGTGATAACCAATGTTCAGTAAAATAATGAAAAGGGTCTATCTCTGTGCCAGGCCATTTTGCCAATAATTGTTCAAATACAAATTTGTAAATGTGCTGGGCTTCACATGGCGTATAGAACAAAAACATATTTTTATAATTGTTAGTTGTAAGCTAATTTATTCCTAACTTTCCAAACACATTATAACATTGTAAAACCCCAATTCCTCACAGGGATGAGTTTATAAAGTTGTTCCACAACTTTCAGGGAACAATACTGTGGGCTTGATGTACACAACAACTGCAAGTTCACAATACATGAAAAGGCTGTATGATTACAGCAAAGTCACAGCGTCTTTCCCCCTCAAACGATAGTTGCGTAGTTTTATTGTAGTTGAATTGTGTCACTAATATAGTACATTTTAATATGCAGCCACATACGTAATCTACTACATCTCTCTATAGTTTTTGAAAATGACCAAAGGCCTATCATCAATACAGTAATAATGTCTTCTACCCACCACATCTGAGAAAGAGACTAAACAGAGCGCGTAACAATACAAGTCGTTTGTGAAGTCGCAATACATTTCCTCTTCACACTGGATTTCAAGACATTCTTCCTTGTTGGTCCAAACAGTCCGAGTCCAAGTGGCTTAAAGGAAAAGGCCACCGTTGTTAGAGCCTCTCCCAGTATAATCCTATAGCTCCAAACGGGGTGAAGTTAGAAGCGACCAAGCTCTTCCATGGGCACGCACAAAGACCAGACAGGTACGTATAAACTCGTCTAAGCTCAGGTAAGAACATATCTCAGTATGGAAAAACGGTGGTCTGTTCCTTTAAACGCACTATAGTGTAAGATGCTAACAGCTTCCATGTCATCTATGTACAAATGCAATCAGACTGATAACATCACGTCCTTCTAATAATGAGTCTTTATTAACTGGTAAATATAGTAATTTACAGTCCTGCATACTCCAGCAATCGTACATGCTTTGTCTCAATGAGAAGGCTGTTAACACCCTATACCAAGAACAAATGGAGACCTCTGCTTGACATTTGACGGCCCACACATCAGCATCTGGCAAACAATCCTTCAGAAGAGAAGGCTGCCGATTTGCTATGCACATGTATGTCAATAGGCTATATCTCTGTCATTGAAAGACCTTTGAGCTGTTGCAATGTGAAGAAAAGGGGAGAAGGTGAGAGTTGTTTATGCCTGAAAACATTTACCACCCACGTAATGCACTCAATGAATCACACAGCCCAGCCATCTTCAACAATAAGTGCAGCCGTTAAAGGGGCAGTGCTCTTTATTAGGTGGAGCAGCGATACGCATCAGGTATGTTTACATAAAGGAGTGTTGCATTGCTATTTATTTTTTAGTTTACTTGTCAAGCGTACAAGTGTCGGCTGAGTCTCTGCTGTCTGGCGTGTTGGATCAATGCTCGTTGTTTGAATACAGCAAAACAAATGTCACATGTTTTTTGGCTTTCCTGTGTAAAGAGCACAGGCTTAGCGGTGGAATACTTGAAGCGGCCTTTCAGAGTCGTTCCAGGACAGAGGGGATTTTCGGAGTGATTTGCAATGTAAATCATTTGTTTGCGTGTGACCACTGGCTGGTGAAGTGAAAAAAGACAGAGAATGTCGTCACCGGGGGATGGGCAGTAAGTTTGAGTACTAAGCAGTACTAAGTAACTCTTGCCCCTGGAGGCCATAAGCGCAACTGCAGGTGTCTTAGCAAGTTACGATTTTTTAACTTATTAAATGTCTTGGAGAGTAAATACTACGCTGACAGAAAAGGTGAAGGGAGAGAGAGGTGTTGTACATCCAGTTATACAATGGGAATATTTTTTTCACTCAAACTTGGCTGTAAATATTGTTTAAAGTGGCGCTATCCCGCAGTTAGCTTTGCATGTTAGCCTGTTTGCTTCTTCTCCGTGATTCTATTAGTGTGTGTATTGGTTGCTCCGCCCCGGTGGCAGTCAAGTTGCAAGCATGGTTTTCTGGCCAGAGACACCAGAGGGAGATGAAAGACCCCCCAATCATCCCATTAACACTTGTATTACCCCCAGAGGGACTACGGAAAGGATTTATTAAGGTAAACACGTTACTTAGTACTGCTTTAATGCGTACGAAATTGAAGAAGACATCAAACTTTTGTGTCTAAAAAATAAAATTCACAGAGCTTTGACAGATCAGTCAAGTCAAGTCAATGTGAACTACGTATTCTATTCGGTGCTTCCATTAAAGAACAGGTGTAAAAGTATAACATGGACAAGCTATAGCGCAGAAATAGTGCATTGCGTTTGATCATTTATCGAGCTACGGGATGTAACGTGCTACATTACACCCGCAATAACAGGTACAGTATAAGATCATGACATTATGCCTCATTTGCGTTTGCGTGTGACGATCGTCCCTAACTTTAACATGATCATTTCCTCCGCAACACAAAAATACAATGTTCCCTTCTAGTCTTTGCTGTACAATATTCACAGTAACACAAAGAATTGGCAGCAATATCCCTCCCCACGCCATTTCCAACCATCCCGGAGCTTTTCAGGTCTAGTTTTATGGCACTACAGTACTTACCACCATATTCGCTTGCATTACAATGGGGGGAGCACAGTGAGATGCCATTGTGGTCATTTTCACTCAGAAAACCGCGCAATGCATTCGAGCAAAGAAGTATGTGGAAATAACCTTCTCTCATCAAATTGTGCACACATTTTTGAGAAGGTGTACATTTTATATATATAGCAGCATCAGTCACAGCTGCAGTGCATGATGGGACATTTCGGCTGTCTGACGTGTATGTATCATACTCCGATGCCTTTCTTTAGCAACAGCTAATTAAATCCCCATCTGTAAGTGCGGCGGGCTTTCTCCTCCTTGCGCCGACTTGTTTTGCATCTTAATTTATGACCACTGTAACTTGTGTGATTACGCCTCAGCAGAAATTGACGCTCAATTATGGCGCGCACGGCCAAGTCAGCTATTTATTCCCGTTTACATGAGTGCACCACGGAGGAGATCCTAAAGACAACATCACTGGAGAGCAAGGATCTGCTATTCCATCTATCTTACTCTCTCCCCGCCTCTGTAGCACAGTCGCTCTAATCTATGGCTGCACCTCGCCATGGAAGAATAGTCCCTCCTGCAGACTATGATAGCATAGGGCCCAGTCCTAAACAGAGAGGGGAAGTTGGTAACAGTGATTGGTTGGTTCGAGGAGAACGCAGTGGCCTGTTTCAACTGCCACAGGGCTTAGTGAAGGTCTTATTGGCGTGTTTCATTCAAGCTTGACCTCTGCTCATCAGGGGGCCCGGGCAGCGCACTGCCCGCTAACTGACTTAAGATGGCTAAAGCTGTAAGATCAGCTAAAACCACTTCAAAACAGAGAGGGATCGTCACACTAGTGCATTTCACAGCTTGTCTGTTTCCATGGTGCAGAATGATGTACAGCCATAAGAGGTTTTGTTAAATCCACAGGCAGCATGCAGGGGACTGTAGACAGACATAACAAGAAGGTCCTGGGTTTGACTCCTGAAATGTGTGTGGCCTGTATAGTGCAGGTCTGTTGTTCTCCGGTGTCGCCATCAACATACAACATACACAACGCTGCTAAAAAAATTAGAGATGCCCCGATCCGCTTTTTTGAGCTCCCGATCAGATATTTTGGCACTTCGTGCTGGACGATACCGATCCGATACAGTCTGTTTGTATCATAATATTGTTGTATAATATAGCTCATTATACTGTATATTATATAATATATATGAATAATATATTTTATAAATTAGATCCTTTGTAAGAATAATACATTGTAGACTCTTTGCATATTTCAGTAGTTTCATCAGTTGGCATCTATTACAGGCCTTTCAATAAACACCCAAGAAGTTTTGGATTTTGCAGTTTATGGTAATGTTGGGTAATATAAAGGCTACAATTGATTTTACATTAAAACAAAAACAGTTGTATAATTACAGCCTCTTTACAAAACAGCAAAGCAGCAGATTGTTATTGTTTCAGCTCTAAGATCATTCAGGTCTATTGCATTACGTTTCGGGCCTGTAGAGGTCATAAGCACTAGGACCACATAGCTACTTATTAGGCATAAAGAGCATACCTACAGGAGTCTCATCACTGAAGTTGGAATTGATTCTGTCTGAGTTCCTGGCTCCTCTGTAAAAGCTTAAAGACAGTACAACAAAGGTAACAAGGACATTTTACTTTTCCATTATTATGTTTTTAGTTCGTTTGTGGCCGGTTATCGGTAGTAGCTTTGCGATAGAAGACTGGAGCAGCTGCAGATTCAGGACCGCGGATTCACAGCAGTCTTTTGGGGGATCGAACCCGATACAGTTATTAAATCTTATCCAATCCAATACTCTCAAAATATCTGCAACGGCTACTGATAACAATACTGAATATCGGATCGGGACATCCTACTAAAAATGTACCTCACCCTCAACCCAGATGAATAGAGAAGGACCTTTATCCAAATCCAGAGGTTGATGGGATTGGGATGGGAATTGAGAACCAGTTCCTTTTGAGTTTCATCGGTACGCCATTACAGATTCTTTTCTTCTTTTTCCCCTCCCATTTTTCTATCAATGCCACTTTTGTCAGTGTGGACTGACTCTGTAAATGCCGAGTCAGTTCAGACGGCCGCACTCTCTATATAAACCTTTTCATCCTTGTGAATTGTACGAACCACCCTGCAGGTTGTGCCAAGCCTGTGTATATGTGTACTTCTATTTGATGTGCTCTGAACACTGCACTGAGGAGCATAAACCTCTTATTTACTTAGACCACCCATAGACATAGTGTACCTTATATTCTCCGTCCATACATGCTGCAAGTTTCTTTAGCGGTCCAGTAACATAAACTTACAATTTAAGGAATAAAATGTCATTAATGCACAACTGTAGGAGTAATTCAGAAGGTAAGTCTGAGTGGATTCTTTATAAAGATGAACTGAACTACATCAGCCACTCTTACCAATCTTGACATAACAACCTTGTATAAAGACTCACTGTAGCATCTAAATATAACCTTTGCATGTCTAGTTTCCCACACAATTGGAAGTTGGCATAAACAGCGTCTCCCATGTCTGCTCTGTAGCTTTAGATCTTGTATTTATGGAAATATGCAGCATGCGTTAATGAGAGCAAGAGAGAAAAGACTGAGAATGTATGAAATTCACCATTAAGTAGTACCGAGTACCAAGACAAAATGCTGCTTACTCCTGAAGCAGAATTATATTTAGGCAATTTCTGAGCACTCTTATAATATCTTTTTTGCTCCTTATTCTGCTATTATCCTACCAATGAGTCACTCTTTGGCGCTGTTTTCTTGCCACCTGCTGAATGTCCCTTATGAACCGCAGCTAATAGGAATGCTAGTAGAACACAAGACTGTAATGCACGTTCCAGCTTGTTGTACAGATGAGTAAAGATGCTTGCATACAAATACATGGTAATGTTTTTAGTTTTTTTTTTTAACACAATTCTGTGATTTCTATTCGTGTGCTGTGGCTTTGCTGTGACACAAGATACAAAAGTCATTATTTATAGAGTTGGCACATGAAAGGTGACTTGTGAAGCATATGGATAAAAGGAAATTGATAATTGTAGATACAGTATGTGGGGCCAAGACTTCACACTCGATTTCATTCAGGGTTAAAGGCTCCATTTATTTAAAAAGCATAGAGTGACGGGTTTGAGCAACTGTTGGTCTGTATGCAATGAAAATAATGAATAACTAAATACCTAAATGAATACATACAACTACGGTGTGTTCCCACGATAAACAATGGCCAGCTTGGTCAGGCAATGTGGTATAAAGCTTGCCCTTAAAACAATGTATTGATTGCTTTCTCTCAAATCTATCGATCATCTGTCATTTTGCCTTTATATAAAATCAAGGCGGGATTAATGCAGGTCCTACATAGTATCAACATGTCTCCTGTCTGCTTAAGCAGCCACCCTTGTACAGTAGATCAGCACTGCCATCTGCTTTAGATGTACTGGCTTGTTACAATAATGTCCCCTGAGACAGCAGCCTCGCTTTGCTTGGCACTGGTCATTAGTGTTAGTGTGTCATGTGAAATATGTAGCAGGTATTCAATAGTGGATCGGCCCAAGGGACGCCGTTTCACATCTTCATACAGACGGCTTAGATGCGATAAGATAAGATGAGTATGGATGAATTAATCAACCATTGTTCTGCTTTAGGAAAGATGTCGCGCAGATAAAAAGTTGGGTAAAAATAATTTGCAAATCTATACATAATTTAAGATTGGAAGGTTTTGTCACACAACGCACATACTCTCAGTGGCATGTGCTCCACAGTTTGAAAATGGCAAAATGTTTTAAATACCCATTGCAGTGAGCCAAACACTTCTCGAGGGCATTGTCCGTAGACACTAACAGTACCATGAAGATCAAAACACGATTGTCCTTTCTGACATTTTGAGACATGTTTTTTACCATCTAAAAGTGTCTCAAACATGTTTTCAGAATGTATCTCGGAAGATAAGGGACTGTAACAGTGGGGGAAAAAAGGGTCCCTCGTTTGAACAATTGACAGTGTCCAAAGTTGCCTTCATCGGTGTTTCATCTCTGACATCCCCTTTGCGCTTTTAGGTCTTTGTGGGAAGTGTAGCGCCACAAAAAGCCACTTGCTCTCAGTCGGTACAGATAACACTTTGCCACTGCGGAGAGATGGAGATAAACGTGGCGATAGGCCACAATGAAGAGCACAAATACTTTGGACAACATTCTTTTTGTCCCTCCTGCACTTTGTGTGTAGAGCAGACACCAGTTTGTCCCACCGTTTTTAGGGACATCGCTGAATGTTGGTGTTGCGGGTCATCAGCAAACAAAAGACATGGGGAAATATAAAAAAAAATTCCTGCCCTTTAGAAATGTTTGGTTAATTGCAAAATATAAACAACCATTGCCCAAAATAAAATCAATATAATAGAATTCTGGTCTGTCCTGGGCCTAATTTAACTGGGATTATTACGGCTTGTTGTGTGAATGCTGTTGCTTGACTTGTTCTAATTCACCCAACTTTTGAAATTCGACGACAACGTATAAAGATGAGAGGACTTTTTAATTCCTCTTAGCCAATCTTTGATCTCTGGTGAATTTCCCGGCCTGCACTAATCTGGTAATAATTACTGTGACACGGATGCAGCGATCTCTGAGGACCACGCGCGCTCCCCTCAGTCACGACCGCGTGGTAGAGCGGAGCAGCCACACGTAGAGAACATATTTATATGCATACACGGGCGCACTCAGAAGCATAAACAACAAACCCCCGGTGTATCACAGACTCGGGGCTTTTCACTTTCAAATCTGCCTTTATTTCCTTCTTATGCTGCTAACGACTGTCACACTGCGCCGTTTCTATGGTGAGGTCACTTCGGGGCTTTGGCACTGTTTGTTTGAGCAAATAACAAAACACACTAATGTGCCGGTGGAAGTATTATAATGGAAGCTAAGAAGACTAATGCAGAATTGATTTGTTTGGTAATTTGTAAGTGATTCAGGGGCACAAATCTGAAGCTACAAAAGGACACTGACATGATATGAAAAGGATCCTTTAGTGGGTATGTGTTGACGTTGCAAACTGTCACAACAGATATCCCTCGATAATGGTTGCAATGTTAGTTGTGCACTACATTCAAAATCTTCCTTTTGCACAATAAGTAGCCTAGCTGTCATTGCGGTACTAGTAACAATGCAAATGTTTCACTGTGTTGACTCCAAATGATGTGCTTCCATTGGCTGATTTGGCTGATTAAAAAAATCAATAAAAACAATCAGCCGCCTATATATATTTTTAATCGTAAGATCTTTCTACCTCAATCTGAATCAGTTGAAAGGAGACATTAGTCCTGTGCCCTCTAACTCAGCAGGAGAGTTAAAAGTGTCTTTAGTGAGCCGATAAAGGGACCATCAGAGTGACAGTGATGCATGTCAGTCCACAGAGCGGGCCTCGCCTCTGTTTTGTCCCATACACCGGCTGACACATCCAATTCTGCTCCTGACAGGGCCGGGATGTTGGTCATTTAGGTGTGGGCTTCTAGGGGAGACTTCTAATAAGATGACATATTGAGGGCCGTTTGGCACTTTTTCCAATGACGTCGCATCTTTTTGTCTAGATTAGAAGTTACACGGCCCAGGAGAAGTTGCTCCGTTTTTACCCGTAAACATAAGTTTTTAATCCAGGGGCCCTTCCTTACGTGGCCGGCCATACTGTGAAGGAGCAATGTGGGTGGGGAGGCACAGAACACATGTTTGAGACTCATCTCTTGTTGGCGATTGTGCACTTAACACACTGAGCTCTCATTACGCTACATTCTACCCCACCGAACCAAGAGCATGGTGTTACTGACTTAGATTCCTTGTTAGATACAAAAAACACAACATATACCCTAAAACAGATCACCTTTTACCAAAAGACTAAAACGTTTCCAATAGATGATATTAAATTGAGATCTGTGGTAGTGTAGACCTTGAAGAGTTGAGCTAACAAAAGCCTAGGGGTCTGACACGCAAAGTATCTAAGCCTGACGACCACCTTCGATCAGTTCTGAGAAGAACCAAAGCTAAACTGACACCGAGTTTGGTTGATCAAAGCTAATGGTTTCTCTGACAGAAAGGTGTTTCATTACAGCTTTGATTTGGCTACAGTATTTCTTCACGACTAACCCTCAAAACTACTATTACTTCTATGACTGGGACGGAAACTACTAAAATAATCTGGTGCAGTCAATCTCTGTCCATGAGTTTAATGCCTACACTGTCCCGAAAGAGCGGGTATTATGCTTTTTCCAGGTATTTGGTAATAATGTCAGACTTCTTCATTATTAGCTTACACTGTTAAAACAGCTAAAACAGAATGTCCAGTAGGTTCACTTCTTGATCCTTTGAAGAGAAAAAAAGAAAGAAAATACACAGCTCGGATTAATCTTAGAAAGAGATCAAAAGGTGAAGAAAGCATTTCCTGGAAACGTAGGACCTGAGGAGGAGCTGTTTGGGAAAAGGTTAAGATCCAAAGATTACTCTTGCGGCTCAAAACACAACTCGAGGTATGTTCTTTGATTAGAGAACAACATTGTAACATGGTATAAAGCTGTAAAAAGATGATTTTGCATAATAGCCACCTTTTATATAAAGATTAAAGTAAACTGTTAGAACCCAGTGTGGTAACCTGGCGAGAATCAGATTGATATTACAGTGCCAATAACATTTGCACTGACATCAATCTGGGGCCGCGCATCATTTGCTGCTGATTGGATCAAGAACACCACAAATCCATTCAATGTTTAGTTTTGAAAACGTTTTGTGTGTTTGTCTTATGTGTTGCAGCATACCTCATGTTTTTTTTGTGATTGCTGTGTTGTTAAATACTGTCTTTTTTTTGCCAGAACCAATTTTGGTTCTGTTCGAATGGTGAAGGCGGGAGCGGTTCAAGATGGCATCTCGTGTGTTTGTAAACTCATAAATACCACGAGAATTCATTCATTCATTCATTCTTGCTGGCAAGGTAACCAATGTGGCCCTCTGGTTAAAAGGTTTTCTCATACTCTTCACACAACTCTTTTTTCTCTAGCTATAACCCACCTTCCATCGCGCTAGACACTACTTACATGTCACATTACACGCAGGTGCTCATTGTTTGAAAACAAACAGAAAAGTGATAAAACTGGAGTGCACAAGTTGTGTTAGTGCTACTACTTAACCTTGAGTAATGAAGAGGAACGACCTGAGCTATGATCTGGAACACTTCCAAACAAGACAGAAAGACCTCATCAACAATCAGTTACCACCATGTTGCGAATTGCCATTGTGTTTTGAAGCGAACATTTGTTGAGAAAATAGGTCACCCCCAGGTCATCTCAAAAACAGCAGGCAGGTGGTACAGAATGAGGGCACATTTGGCAGACGCTCTGTCATTCGGGCGCGCATGGGCCATGCACTGCGACTCAGCACATGATTAAGAGGAATGATGCAGCACTGGCAGCTGATGATGAGCTGTTGATATGTGTCTATATAGAGACTGAGGGAAATGTCACATGCCTGCAATGAATGGCACCTGGTAGGCAAGAAAGAAAATCCTGGATGCTATGATTAGGTTGTGAAAATGACATGTTGCCTCGAAATGAGCACTTCAATCTATCACAAGAGCTGGCTGGTGTTGCCGTGATGTTTCCAAGTTGAGAAAAAAAAAAGAAAAGACATTTGGTTCATAAGCAATGATTAACGGCTGCAAGTGGCAACTCAAGGCTCATCTTAAAGAATAGTTTGTCTTTACCAAGGAGCTTTTGTTTTGCATTGCTCACCTTATATGGCGAATGTTAATAGTACTGCTTACAAGGTCTTCCAATTACTTCTGCCTAATCACAGTAATTTTGCTAAATATTGTACAAATCCCAAATCCTTTTGTATCATGTCCACTTAAGCCGAAATAATTTAGCATGTCATTAACATAATTTAGCATAGCAAAGAGCCATCTCAAGGTCGTTCGGGGAGAATCAAGCAACATGTTCCGGGGGAAGCTTGGCGAGAACAGACAGATGGATTTAAAGTCTGGCTTTGAACTTGCGCAGGTTTTTTGTTTTCAGTACATCAAGTTCTTAACAGAAAGAAAAACAGGCCACCCACTGTTGTTGGGTAAATGTTTTGGGGCTTAAGTATCACCATGTTGTGCCTGATGATTATCGCAGGACAAGAAGAGGCTTCCTGTGTTCCTGCACCGTCACATCGCCACATCGCTACGTGGTACAAGAGTGACTAAATATAATCATTCATGTTGGGATACCGCTCATATCTGGGTGTGGTTTATTCCAGTAAGGGGACATGACAGTCAATGTGAGTTTGTTACAGGGATTACATTATGAGACAAACTCTGACAACCATTCACTAATAGATTTGTCTCTGCATCCCGATGAAGGCCATGATAAAGGCTTTTTCGTACATTTGCACCAGACATTGCTTACATGAATAAAATGATTGCACCAGTCTGTATTTTGAGTTTCAAGACAGAAGCTAAATACGTAGAATGATCCGTTTTTGGACCCCAGGCCATCAAAGCGATTCACTTTTGAGCCCGAATCAGCGCTAATTAATTTAACTATATAAGTACCTTTCTAATCCTGCATGATGAACAAAAAATCTATTTACTTTTCCTTCTAAAGTCATATGTGCTGTTTACAGGCTTCACTGTTTGAACACCTAATTACCAACACGGCTCCCCTTTCCCTCTTGGAACACTAATAAACAATTTACAAGACAGCAAAACAACTCAAATGTTTCCAAGTCGTGTGGCTGTTTATTTGTATTGTAAAGTGTGCCTGATAATGTGCATAGTAAATTAAACAGCTTCAGTGAACAGGAAATAGCAGTGAATGAATAATAATGAAGATGACAGACTCTGAAGTACTATATACATACTCAGTCCGTGGAGTTTACCATTGTAAACTGTCAATACCGCAAATACAGTACTTTTACACCTGCATACAGCATTTTAATCAAGATAATAGCCGAGCGTTGCTTATAGAAAAATGTGCAAGCTCCTCCATAAGAGGCCTACATTTGATGCTGTTGCATTTTAGTACTGCAAACACTGATTTTCTCTAAAAACTTCAATTGACCAAATGCCTTGTACACTATTATTGCCCCTATTTGTTTTGCGCATAGGCTGTTACTGTGGACAGCTAATGGATGTGCACATAAACTTTGCACGGTTTTCAGAGTCATACAAGTGTGACATTGTAATTCTAGTTTTTAATTAACTCAGCCTTTTTGTCCATTATCATTAGCCGTAGCCAAGGCCTGTGTGTTCAATCCATCACTTGCTCTGCGGATGACATTTAGCTCTCCGGCCCTTTAATGGCTCCATTTCAACTTCTGCAAAAACAAAGTAACCAAAAAGCCGCCTTCTGACACCCATTTTATTTGGGAAGTGGTTGAAGGAGAATGCTGGGGTTCTCTTGTGGTGAGTGTCAACAGCCTTCATGGGGATAAATAGCAAACTTAGCTTGACTTTTGGCAGCCTAAACAAATGAAATGCCTTTTGGGGAGGTGGCTGTCCCCAGTGTGATTTGTCTTCTAACCACCGTTTCCCTGTTTATTCTGCAGCATCGACACTCCGCTATTCACTTTGCGGTGTTGTGTTTACCTTCATACCCCCTGGAGGTGCAACTTGTGTGTCCGATTTCAGAGCTTTCATTACGCTGAGCAGCCGAGCCGCATCGCATGATTGATGTGTGCGATGTGCATTATTTTGGCTGGGGGTGGGGGGGTTGGTGTTGGGGCTGGGGCTCTTCGGTGTGGTCCATTTGGCTCTGACTGTTGTTGATTGGGTTCAAGAGCTTCACGGCTGCAGATGCCATTTGAAGATTGCTTTCATCCCCTTGAAACACAAGAACCGATAAGAAGCTGACTTTTATCCGACAGGATTTGAAAGGCGCCATATATTGGTGCAAATTCACATCACAGCTGTGTCTTGATCCGCCTCTGACAAGTAAAAAGGGCTGTGGTTTGCATGTCTGATACATGCGTCAACGTTATAATTCCACAAGCACCTGCCGATTGACCTAATGAAGTTACTCTACCTGCCTTCAACTATCTGCATAGATAGATTGTAATGTTCGGCTTGACAATTGTAATGAGGGTTATAATTTGGTCACACTTTACAGGGCATGTTTTAGTTTAGAAATATGACGGTAACTTGCGGCCGTGTTTCCTTACTATTACCAGAACGTTTCTAGCTAATTTTCTTTTTTTATTATTATTTATTGTTTTACGATTTGTATTGATTTTATAAATTGATTATTTATTTCTTATTTTAATTATTTATTCCATTTGTGATGACTTCTATTTTTTATTCTATTTTATTGACTGGTTGAGCTACATGGAGTTTTTTGTGTACTTTTCTTTTTTGTGCAGCACTTTGGAACTGTTCTGTTGTTTAAATGTGCTATAGAAATAAAGTGGATTGGATTGGATTGGATAATTTACAGCATCCACGGATTAGGTGTCTGTCAGATCAGGTAGGTCAGCCAAATTAAGAAATGACAGCAAGTGTAGTTTTTCTAATGCAATCAGGGTTGGTGGTGGCAAGAGTAACACAAATGGGCTTCCAGGTGCTACAAACTCACGACACCGGCCAAGTAATTCTCCTTCTTTGCACAGTGAATGTGCAGATTTTGAGCAAAAACCACTGGATGAAGCGAGCCCTTTTGTCGTCACACATCCAAGACTCAAACAAAGTGACAACTATGCGAAATGAATGTAGTCCCACAAAAGACTAAACATTGTGCTCGCTGGTTGGAAGGCAATTCCCATGCAAAGCGAAAAAGATGTCGCGGCCGATTGGTGGCGAGAAGGCTTTTAACTACGCGCTCCTTCATGCCATCTTATCTCGGCCGCGCAGCATGCTAATCAAACGCAGTCAGAGCCGCAATCTTTCCCTGGGATCACAAGGTTTGTCTAAGTCCTTGCCATGAATGCTTTGAAAAGAACACCTTTAAAATGAGGTAACATGTCAGCTGCGCAAAGGCCATCACCTCTAGGAAATCAATAAACCGTTTTGAAATTGGACTAAGCTGCTTTTCTTTAGGGGGAAACTTTGTCGTTATCCTGGTTAATGGTATCTTGTGGACGTCTTGGTGGAGTAACTCTCAATCTCAGTTACTATTTTCTTTTGACACACCTTCGAAACCCGATCGACACATCAAATTACAAAGGCCTACATGCGCTTTGGGAGGCAGTAAACTACCCATTATCCTCCTGGGATTTTTGGACGATTATGAAGACTTTACCAGATGTAGCAGTGGCACACACATCATCGTATTGTATAGAGATGGCTTTTTATCTCCCAGGCTCTGGGAGCAATAAAACTGTCCACAGGTGGGAGCGCCGCGATGCTGGATAACATGCCGGCGAGGATCATGCCTAAACATCTAAATTTCCTGTTTCATGTGCCGACTGGGAAGGACAAGTTGCGAGTGACATCTCTAGGCAAGAGAGTGATCATGCTGGAGATATTCAGTCGGCTGGGGGGGGGGGGGGGGGGGGTTTGTTACATCTATAGGGACAGGTATCAGATAACAAAGATGAATACTGTGCATATCAGCCTCCCGCAGGACCACATATCTGCATAACATCTTGTTCCTATGTCTTCTTGTTCATTGTATGACTAAAATCGACGTGGAACTTATCAGCATCATATGTTCTGATCCATGGGACAAGGCAATAATATAATACATAATATGTGCAAATCCTGATCAATGTGTTATTATCAATAATAGCTTTCTGTACATGTTTTCATAAGGCATTTGTTTTATAAGGCATCTCTGGCATTTACGAGGTAGCATATAACCTGGATTGTTCCGCCCTATGGGGTTTTCAAAGTTGTCAACTTGACTGGGCTGCTATAGTTGAGAACTTTGAAAACCTCTACTATAAAAGACATTTCCTTGAGGACAGAGAGCTTATACAAATAATGGATGAATGAAGGAGAGCGCCTAAATGATTAAGTCGCTCATATTCATCAGTCCATCTCCCTAGTTGCTTATTATCACAATATTTTAAGTGATACTGTATCCACTGTGAACATTGTCAATAAAACCCCATTGCATTTGCAGGCAACTCTGTGCTTGTCTTTGCTGGCTTTGTTATTGCCATCATAACAGCTTATTTATTCCTGTAACTTCCTCTCTCTTTCATACCCTCATGTCTGTTTTACTGGTTCCGCTCTCCCCTTCCCTCCTCTTTTATCTTCTTCCTTATTCTTTTTAACGGCCCCCTGGTTGTCAGGCGCTTCTTATGGCTATCAGTCTGGATTTCCACCTGCAGCCAGCTGTAGGTTTTTCTTCCTGCTCCTTCCAGCTCATGACCCCATCATCATTCCCTATCCGAGCATCTGTAGGAATTTATACTCCGTTGTCAAGTGCCGGGTACAGGCAGTACTGAAAATAAAAAGATTTTGAGAGGTTTTCACAAATGTCTTGAACCAGGAAAGGTGCACTAACACAGTACATACATGAAGATAACACAAAGGTCGTGTTTGTGGATTTTTTTTTTTTTTTTTTTTGCATATCCATACTTAAAGAACTATACCAAACTAAAAGTATCACTACCTAGTATCAATACAGAATATAACACTATTCATACATTATCTAAGTTGGCTCACAAACAACAGCAGCAATGATTTGTTGTTACCCATTTTCTGCTCCAGAGGCATAAAAAGGGTGGGGAGTGGGGGAAAAAAAAGTATTTGGTCAAGATTGTCGATATCAACCATGGAATCTAATCAAAGAGAAACAGCCATTGCGCATCACTACTTTTCCCACAGTGGGAAAGATAGTATTTCCAATCATTACCAAAATAACAGAACTAGCTCAACTCCCAAATCGCATGAGTACATAAACATAGCAGTTTTAGTGTAACTGATAATATTAGATTGCTGGTATTTTGGCATCTGCTAAAAGTGGACCGTAAAAATTAGAAGCAAACAAGCTTATGTCGAGTGACTAAGGATGCATAAACAAGAGGAATTACCAAACTCAAATCTACTGCAAATTCTGTACATATTGCTGAGTTGGTCTTTCACACAAACAGGATTTGGGATGGCAGAGTGAAAGTCTGGAAAATCTCTCAAAAACGGCCCAGCGATTGGATAACAAACATATGAACGAGAGCGAGAGGGGGGGGGGGGAAGATAGCTCCTCTGGCCAGACTAATTGAATTCCGATTTTCCCTGTGAGATTGGTTAGCAGCAGCAGGCAGGCAGACAGGCTGCCCCCAGCATGGATCAGCTCCCTCAAACCAATCACACTAATACACTGTTTATGTCCAAGCCAGTGCTGCCCGCTCAATAGCTTTCCTCCCACTGCAAAGCCAAGAGGGCCTTTACGCTGGACCGGGCCAGCGTCAAAAATGATACATAATTGAAAACCTGACATCTCGTGACCACACCCTCTCAAATCATCTGGTATCAAAAGAGGCTCATGTATTGATTGAGTTTATTCACGTATGACTGCTGAAAATTGAAAGTAACCATGGTAACACAACTGCCGAAGTGGCCCCGGCGGCTTTACAGTTGATCATACAGTGACTTGGAAGCGTGTGCGTCTTCGGACTCATTAGCATATGTCACCGCCTATCTTTCACTGTATAAGGACAAAAAGGGCCGTGTTCAACAGGCAGCCAGAGGAGCTTACGAATGGCAAAACGCAAATCCAAAACTAACAACCAAGAAAACCCCAAAAGAAAAGAAAAAACGAAGCCGTCTGCGCTCAAGGACCCACCTAAACCTTTGGGCACGTGAATTTTTGTAAACTTTTATATGGACATGACCTGTACAATAAAAGCTTTATCCTTCTCTTCCCGAGGGTCAGTCCCTTGAATATGCGTGGAGGCAGCAGCCTGATGTTCTGCCCGCATGGTGCAGTGAGGAGAGCCGATCTGTAAAAACTGGGTTCTAAGATCGAGGCCGACGCTCGTCATTGTCAAATAACGTTAATGTAGTGCACATTTTACGCTATTTACTGTATAAGTGGTGACATAAAAAGGTTTTAGCAGTATTACATTTACTTTACTTGCAATTAATAAACCTACAAAGTAAAATATCACCAGCTTATTTTCTGAATTAACATGGTAATCTGTAATTTATTATAATCATATAAAAACAATTTTCTGGAATTAATTAATACAAGATTTAATATATGACTCAGAATGTTGGGTTCCATCAGGAGCATGACCATGAACAGAACTGGAGACTTTTTTGTTTGTAAGAGTCCTTGTGACTGTTCCTAGTATTTGTTCTTCCAGAGGAACGGTAACAGCGATGTTTTGTGAATGCCAATAACCTTCCTGAGAAGGTTAAGAACAAATTTGTGCGTTAGAACGTGTCGTGAATGAGGCCCGATGTCCTTAATGAAAACTTAAGGGGATGTGATTTTGCTCCATATCTCAACATCTACAAGAGTTTTAGACAGATCTCTGAGCCAGACAAGCGACTAATCCACACAAGCCATCTATTCCCTCTTGTACAGGCCATCATATGCTCTTTGTGTAAGACCAAACACTCTTACACAAACAGTGTGTAAGAGTGTTTGGTGTTGGCTCAACAACAATGATCGGGACAGGACACAGGGAGATCATATCTGCTTTTCAGTCCTGCCATTAGTCCTGATCCGTGCTAGGTCCCACTGACTGAGGGGCAGCTTCATCCACCAGGCTATGAGGTAGCGGAACTCTCCCTTCCCTGCCTCTGCTTCCCTCAGTCTTACTTTATCATATATATTTTCTTGCTCTGTATATAGTGTTGCACCAGAGGTTTCATAGATATGGTAATTCATTGTTGCATACATTCAAAACATGAAGAACAATGCTTTTCTGGTTGAGCCTTCTATAATGCCTCATATAGAAACATAGGTAGAGAGTGCACTTATGTTTGCGTAAAATGGTAAAGCGAGCACGTGTGGCGGTTTATTGCTGAGATGGTCTTATCAAGGTCAATACAGAGGCTGCCTTACCAAGTCCACTCACTGCTATAAGCCCCGTCATTCATTCCTCTTATAGGATTTATTTGCATTTGGCCGAGTCTATGCCGTCAGTGTGCGCTCGGAGTGAGTTATTGGTCATCGTAATTGTTTTCTCTCATACACAGCATGTGCTGGCCCTCGGAGCAATTACTTGCCACGATGACCTCCATATGTGCAACAATGCAACGTGAACTTCAACGGGAAACGCATTAGTAGGATATGCCTTCCCGAATGGGTCAAATCAATTGCATAAGTGTGCCCTTTACTCTACGTTCAATTCTTCTTCAGTGTGGACCTTGCACTTGCAAATGTTTTTCTTTTTTCAGTTGTCAGATTCTCGGTGAGGCTGTGGGTCCAGAGAGATGTAGTAAAACACATTTTGGACGGACACACTGTGAGCTGAAGTTTATTTTTGGTGTGAAAGCTCAGAAAGACTATAGGCGCTTGACCTTCTTGTCGTAGGATACTCTTGAGCATAAGTGTTTCCGCAAAAGCTCCTAGTTTCGAGTATATACGGTAAAGGCTTACACCAACAGTGTTACATAAGTGGTCTCCAGAACGAAATGTCTTTCTTTTTTTTTTACTATTAGGGACAGATGCAATAAGGAGAACATTCCTCATTTTGGTGTTTTCGTTATACGGAATGTAAGATGACGCGCTGTAAAATTCTCCATAATTACATACCCACTGAGCAATCCCCATGTTCTGACATATTACCTTTAAAATTTTAACTAGACCTTTTTGGAATCCGCGGCTTCGCCCTGTGTGCAGCCATTTCACCAATGAAGAATAATTACCCGCTCTGTACTCGTGCAATGTTAGCAGTCACAACACATCAGTTCATGGCTCTATAAACTCGGAACAAGCTTAAACTTCTCAAAGCTACGTGTACTTAAAGGACTTTCTCTAATGCCAACAACGACCCCCGCCCCCCCTCCCCCCCAGCCTGTGCACTCGTTTACATGTGTCTAAGTGTGTTTTGCTCTCTGTAATTGCATGTTTTGGATAGCGGTCCTGCGTGCCTCCAGCCGCGTAATAAAAGCAAAGCGAGGGTTGTGTTCTTGTTCGCTCATTACGAGGGGATCCTTTTCTCTCTCTCCTCTCCCCTAGTTCTATGTCACCGCCCATCAGTGCAGATCCTGTATGAATATTTAACCAGTCCTCGGGCTCCTATCATCACTTTTCACACTGCCTTTTGTGCGGCGGTGTCTTGATTTTCCCCCCGCGCTTATACGGGTTTTTGTCACTGACGCATTTATCTTTCCCTTTTGTCGTATGACTTATTGCCTCTTTTCTCCAGCGACCAAGGGAATTCATCAAGGGTTACGGTTAATATATCAAGGCGAAGAATGAGCGCTAATATCTGCAAATATGTTTCTTTTACATTTGGGCTATTTGGGCTAGCATCTAGTCCTGTCATACCATGCCAGAGCTGCGACTGTCTACAACTACTAACATTTGGACCTGTTTAGCATTCATCAACATCATTCACATTTTTACACTTTACACACAGTTATTTCCAAGTTTGATTAATTGACCTAAAACAACAAATTGATGAATTTATAAAAAATATATATTTTGGGACCGTTTTGTCTGCTATCAACTCATGTTCCTGGAAAAAAAAAATCATGAAAGTTTCAGGAAGGGAACATTGTGTTACACAGTGGTTTGATCGTTTCTAGTAATTGCATTGTTAGCAACATATTTACAAAGCTAAACTACACACATTGACTGCTTAAGCAGAAAACCTTTCTGACTTATTCCGGCTGAGTGCTTATGCAATTGCATCTAAAGGCTGTTTAATCTAGTACGATAAAGCACACTGACCAACAAGCCTGAGTCTATACTATAGGAGCAAAGAATAACAATCTGTCAAAACCGAGACCCGTAAAGCATGCAAATGAGTCATCCTGCGTGATGTTATTCTTGCTTAGCAGGGCTTGCACCGTCAGCTTCTCCATCACCTCTGTCCCGTCATAGATAATGGAAGCCACAACACTGCCATGCACCCTTACTGCCCAATTGTTGTTTCTTATTTAATCTGTTCCGCTTTATTGAATTTAATTATTTCTAAATGATTAGCTCAGAGTTTGGGGAGAGCGGGCGGGGTGGCAGTGGTGCAGTGCTATGGTGGGGGCTGTTCTAGGACATATGTTGGGAGATGAACCAGTGAAGACAGAGGCTGAAAGAAAGTGTGTGTAAAAAAGTAAATAGACTGCAATGCTCAATCATTATGTATTCTAGGCTGTGCACAGAATTGATGAAGTACTGGGGTCCATCCAGCATTGGCTGTATAACTTGTTTAAGGCCTGTTTAAGGTTCCAGTTTGACCCTGGTTTAAATTATGTTAGTCTAATGGTTCTCAAGTGTGCCTTTTGGAGCCACCTTCATTGCATCATGACAAGCTGTGACCCACAAACATGTCAATATGATAGAAACAACTGGCATTTGTGTGTGGACTTTTCAAATAATTCTGTTGATTTAAGCATTGTCCATGAGGCTGACTAACTATGACCATACTCATTTTCAGTTCAGGTTAGTCCTCATTGACCTGATAAAGTCGAGACGATTTAGACTTAGTTATGTTGTAATCTATACGGGGCGTAGTTACTTTTCCCGTCATCTAAAGACACCTTTTAGTCGTAGACCTGGTATTTTTCCTCACATTTTCAGAATGCAGAGCTGCATTCATATCCATTACTGCAGCATATTTACCAATATTTATACCCCAGCCACAAAGTCATTCCGTCTACCACTGCAGCCTGCGACGCCGCCTTCATCATTCGCATTATATCTCATATCTTATTCTTTTTGCATTGCCACAGGTGCCAGCCCATTTCTCAGCATGCTCATATATGTTAGGTGTGTGTTTCTTGAAACTTGACAGGTGTAAAAAAAAAGTCATACTGTTTACCTTTTTCAGCCGTGATTCTGGGGGGGAAAAAGCATTCGTTATGAAGCCTGGAGCCACTGAAAGCTACCTGTAATGATGTCCAATAGGCTGTCAGCGCTCGCCGGGGGAATGGGAGAGAAGAGAGAGGCAGGGATGATAGGCTTTTACAATGCAGCTGCACTCCTCCTCTAATAACAGTGGGAATGCTCTCTGGGGACAGGCAGGAGGGGATTTTTGTATTGAAGGAATGATACCTGATCAGAACGTTGATCAATGTGTCTTGGCGTGAGGAGGGAGATTCCAGTGAGTGCTGGGAATATGGTGGTTCCCAAATGGGAGAATGGTTTTCACAGTTCATTCTTCCTTTACAAAACCAAATCCCAGCTGTGGACATCCTTTAGTTGATGGGCTCGCTCTAAGAGACACACATTGACAAAGGCTTTCTCAAAGCCTTAAACATCAAGCCCTTGCCTTGGTGTTGATGGTAGTGCCTCCAAACTCACTTCCTTCCTGTCCAAGGCAAGTGTCCTGCCTTGGTCCAAAAAAGAGCTGCCAATGGAACACATTTCAGAGGTAATCACATCATGAAATAAAAAAAAAGGAAGTTAATCCAGGAGTCTGCTGAGGAGGGGGGTTCTGAAAGTATTTTTTTACTGACTAAAAATAAAGAAATAAAAAGCTGTAAGAGATGATGAAACCTATCTGGAAATACAATATAAAACTCGAAAGTGGGACCAAAAAGCTGCCTCATATCAATTCAATTCAATGCCCATGAAACAATTCTAGTCCTTTGTTGCTCCATGAAGCAGTGAAATCTGCCTGAATGTATACGAATCAAATAATATCAATTTCAAGTTAACAAAACAAATCATAGACTCGAGGCTTTAACTACAGAGTACAGAAGATGACTCAAGCACCTTCATTGAAGATGGACAACTCCTGTACGACTGAGATTCATAGATTCAATTTTCTATTATTGACTAAACAGACAACAACAACGCCTACAGGAGAGAGGTGAACCGGCTGGCGTCCTGGTGCAGCCACAACAACCTGGAGCTGAACGCCCAGAAGACAGTGGAGATGATCGTGGACTTCAGGAAAGACACAGCCCCACCGTCCCCCCTCGCTCTGACAGACTCTCCCACCCCCATCTCCATCGTGGACTCCTTCCGTTTCCTGGGCACCACCATCACCCAGGACCTCAGATGGGAGCCGACCATCTGCTCCCTCATCAAGAAGGCCCAGCAGAGGATGTTCTTCCTGCGGCAGCTGAGGAAACTTAAGCTGCCAACCAAGATGCTGGTGCAGTTCTACACGGCCATCATCGAGTCCATCCTCACCTCCTCCATCACCGTGTGGTACCCCGGCGCTACAGAACGGGACAAGCATCGACTGCAGCGCATTGTGCGTGCTGCTGAGAAGGTGATTGGCTGCACGCTCCCATCTCTCCAGGACCTGTTCACCTCCAGGACCCGGAGGCGTGTGGGTCGGATCACAGCTGACCCTTCTCACCCTGGACATGGACTATTCACCCCTCTCCCCTCGGGCAGAAGGCTACGGTCTATCCAGACCCATACCTCCCGCCACTTGAACAGTTTATTCCCCTCTGCCATCAGACTCATGAACAATAATAAGACCCAATAACCTAGTTACAGACTCATGGATGTATCTGCACTGCACTGTGTGGTGTGTCCACACTTAGACCCACTGCTATCACTTATCACTAAATCACTTTATCACTTTATATGCCTACACATCTGTTAATACAATCACGCTGTTGTTCAATGTCAAATTGTTGTTGTCTATATGTCATATGTCACTTTATTTTATCTTATTTATTTAATATTTTTCACGCATGCCCTTAATAGCCTTATAGTTTTCAAGTTTTTTAGCTTATTTTTATCTTAACTGTGTTATATGTTCTATGTCGCACGTTTGCACCGAGAAAAATTCCTAGTTTGTGAACCTGTTCTCAAACCATGGCAATAAAACCCATTCTGATTCTGATTCTGAAATGATTTTACTAAATCTTGACAAAAAAAAAGCTACTACAACTCAAATGAACACTGGCTGCAGAGCCATTAAACAAGTCAAAGCATGTATTTTGTTTCTTAAAAAGTAGAATTTAAGTGCTTTAATGAGTCACACAAGCCAGCATCACCTTTCTTTTTTCTATTTTCTTCTGAGAGCCATGGTGCAATATGGGTGATTTGGCTTGTGCAAGGTAGCGAAGGCTACACTGATGTATGAGTGATGATGTGGATGCCTGACCACGCCCCAACAGACCTAGGCTTTTGTATGTACAAAAAAAGAAGAATTGAACACTTAAAATTTCCTTTCCCTTATGCCTGTTCATGTTTTGTTGCAGAGTGTGACATTGAACTTGTAAGTGACAGTGTATAGGCAAGGCAAGGCAAATTTATTTGTAGAGCACAAATCATACACAAGGCAATTCGAAGTGCTTCACAGTTGCATAAAATACAAATACAAATCAATTAATAAAACATCAACATAAAGTTAATCAGTTACAGTAAAAGGCAAGAGTGCAGATAAAATACTTTCAGTTTTCATATGCACGGGTAAAAAGAGCTGTTTTCAGCCTGGATTTGAACATTGTCAGAGTTGAGGCCTGTCTCACATCCTCATGAAGACTGTTCCAGATTTTAGCTGCATGAAACTGAAACGCAGCCTCACCGTGTTTATTATTGACTCTGGGAACCACCAGGAGACCCCTCCCTGAAGTTCTCAGGGCCCGAGATGGTTCATACGGCTCTAACATGTCAGAGATGTACTTTGGTGCTAAACCATGAAAAGACTTGTACACAAGCAGAGCTGTTTTAAATTCTATTCTCTGAGTGACAGGAAGCCAGTGCAGAGACCGGAGCACTGGACTAATATGGTCGTATTTCCTGGTTCTTGTCAGGACTCGAGCAGCAGCGTTCTGGATGTACTGCAGCTCTAACAGCTCGTTTAGAAAGGCCAGTGAGCAGGCCGTTACAGTAGTCTAACCTGCTGGAGACAAATGCATGGATAAGTCTCTTTAAGTCTGGTTTTGACACTATCCCTCTGATCTTAGCAATGTTTTTCAGATGGTAAAAAGCTGATGATGTTATTGCTTTGATGTGGCTGTTTAAATTCAGGTCTGAGTCCATGATTACTCCTAGATTTCTAACCTGATATTTTGGTTTTAGAGAGAGAGACTCAAGGTGACTGATAACACTTTGTCTTTGTGTCTGTGGGCCAAAGACAATGATCTCAGTTTTGTTTAGAGTTGTTAGAGTTTAGTTGGAGAAAGTTGTTTTGCATCCACAAACTGATCTGTTCGATGCAGTGACAGAGTGTATCTACAGGGCCATGTTCACCTGCCGTCAGTGACACGTAGATCTGAGTGTCATCTGCGTAGTTGTGGTACGACACATTGTTGCTGTTTATTAGCTGACCCAATGGAAGCATGTACAAGTTGAATAAGAGGGGTCCCAAAATTGACCCCTGGAGGACTCTACAGGTCATGGAAATTTTGTCTGAGACACAGTTGCCAATTTCGACAAAGTACGTCCTGTCCTCGAGATAGGACTTGAACCAGTTTAGAGCAGTACCAGAGAGTCCCACCCAGTTTTCTAACATGTGAAGTAAGATCCCGTGGTCCAATGTGTCAAAGGCAGCGCTCAGGTCCAGCAGAACTAAAACTGAGACCTTACCTGCGTTGGTGTTCATACAGATATCATTTGTCACCTTGATCAGAGCTGTCTCAGTGCTGGGGGCCTAAATCCTGACTGGAAAGTATCAAACACATTGTTAGATATGAGAAAGTAAGTATACTGCTTCAGTCCCTCTGGATGAGGTGGCACTCGAGGTGCTCAATCCACTTCCTAGACCCGCCCCTGCCCAAATGAATACAGAATACAACACTTAATGACATCAGTTTTCATCTCCATTATGAGCTTTTTGTTATAGTTATATACTATTATACTGCCAAACCTGTGGAACGCTGCAAGACAAATCTATATACGGGTATAATAACGTAAACCTGAATGTGAACCGCACAAAGTCCAGTCAGTTGGATTTGATAGGTCAATATTAAGTCTTAATAGCTACTAAATTAATGAAGGCCTTTGATACTTCATCCTGCCTTAATAATTGATTTAGAATTTAGATTTAGCCACCCGCTGATCCAATTGATCGCCTTCGTGTATTTGCCTTTGATAACTGAGCAATTTAAAATACCAACTTGGCAAATATTAATAGTGGATGAAATGTTCTTAGGCTAAAATCCTACATTTTTTGTGATTTAAAAACGAACAAACAAACTGGGTAATAGCTGTGACAATTGAGCCATTTGTCATGAACCTCGATCAAACTCATTTCTGTACCAAATGAGACAATTATAAATCTACTTCCTTTAATTGAAACAAAAGTTGATCATTTGGCCCCTGGCAATTAGAATGTTTCTCGTAGCCGATCCAATGTTTACCCACATTCGTTATGGCTCAATCAGTGCTTGTTTTGAGCAGAGGCCCCACTGTGATTTATTGATTGTTCTATTAGTCATGTGTGAGAGCAGGGAGGAACACTTAAAGCCCTCACTTCAAATGGGGCTGACAGGAGCTTTGTATTTCCCCAAGTCCTTTGAAAACGCCAGAATATAGACATCATAAAAACCACCAAACCGTCAACAGATTCAGGGAGGACAGTTTACTATGCGCTCTAACCACTTTTGTACAGAAGTGGGGAAAAAAACAATATGGTTTAGTGTTAATAGTGTGATATTATGGGCACTGAAGGGATTGTATTAAATGCAACAATACCGGTTGCCATCTGGATTTGACTAACTGTTATGATCTGGGGTCCATGCAGTTGGTCAGGTCTAGGTTCAGCAACACTATGTGCCCAAAACGGACTACCTGAACATCCTGAATGACCACCAGGTTATTCCATCAGTGTATTTCTTCTTCCCTGATGACACGGGTATATTCCAAGATGACAATGCCAGGACCTATCGGGCTTATATTGTGGAAGAGTGGTTCAGGAAGCATGAGACAACATTTTCACGCATGGATCGTCCACCACAGAGTCCAGATCTTAACCCCATTGAGAATCTTTGGGATGCGCTGGAGAAGGTCATCAATACAAGATCTGGGTGAAAAATAAATGCAACACTAGAGCTGACATTGTTTTAATAAGCTTCTGTAGCTTATTAAAACATTGCCACAGCGAATGTGTGCTGTGATCAGAGCTACAGGTGCTCCAGCCAAATATTAGAACGTGCATCCTTTTTTGTGGCAAATATTTTTTTGCGTCATTTTGTATTATTATTGCAATATTAAGTGACACAATATTACTGCAGTCTTCAATGTGACTGATGTACAGCACAGCCGAATAACAAAACAAACAATCAACCAACCAGGAAAGATAACTTAAAAAATATGGAAACGTTCAGTTGTTTTGACATAACTTGATGACATAACTGTTCAAATTTAAAGAAGAACTAAGTATCTCTTTTTACCTTAATAAATCCTTTTCGGGTAACACAAGTGTTAATGGGATGATTGGGGGTTCTTTCATCACCCCCTGGTGTCTCTGGCCAGAAAACCACCCTTGCAACTTTGCCTGCACCGGGTCGGAGGCGCAATACACACAAATGGAATCACGAAGAAGAAGCTAACAGGCTAACGGGCAAAGCTAACTGTGGGATAGCACCACTTTAGCAGTATTTACAGCCAAGTTGCCAATGTAATTTCTAAGCAGGGTCGGGTAAATTATTATTAGATTTTTGAAGCTACCTATTCTTTCCTGGTCTTAAGTCTTGTGCTCTCCTGATTAATGCACGCAATTTACAAATTGTAGCATAAGCATAGCCTTTATGCCAATGTGTGCGTACATCTATTGAACAGATGGTCACAAACAACTATGTTTAACACTTACCATTTCATAATCCAAACATGCCGCTTGACAATTTGACAAAAATCGGCTCATGTAGCAGTGTGCACTTTTAAATGAGTTTGGCTGCTGTTTGCACATATGGTTATCATCATCGGAATTAATTGGTTTGTTTCTGGTGATTGAGAGAGTTGCATATCGATGTAACCCTGTCCTCCTGCTTTATCATTTCCCCACAACTCATGCAGTCTTTCACCACACTCCAAATCCGTCTGGTCTTCCGAAACTTAACCTTTGCACATTTTAATATCAATGGCTGTAGATCTATTTAGCACTTATACGAGTCACAGTTGCCTTAATGTTAAATGACTCTCCAACCACTTCCGATCACTCCCTCACACACACAGGCAGGACGGAGAAATCTCATGCAAAATCAACTTTTTTTTGTGTGAGCCAATTCAAACTCCTCAGGTCATACTCTGTTTTCCCTACGCAGACACTTTCAAATTATGCAGTGTAAAATGAACCAGTAACTAATATCTGTCCCCTCTGTGTTAAGCTCCAAAATCTTTTCCTCAGCGTCACTGCCTCGAAACTACACGCCGCAAATACAACACCTCTCCGTACTTTTATTGACAACATCATCCATCTCATTCAGAAAACAAATCTTATAGCGATTTACCTTTTGCTCTCTGTATTTTATCAACGTTCTCCCCGGCGCACCGATAACAAATAGACCCAACAGACACATTCTGTACAAAGATGAATACGATACCGTTTATTCATATCTCACTGAAGGGCGTTTTGTTTGCTGCGTCTGAAAAAAAAACAAAAAACAGATTGATGTTGTTCTATACCGAGCCGTGGCGGTGGTAGATGGGGTAAATAATTACAGATCAGCACCCTTGTGTGACCCCTTCCCGAGACGATAACCTATTGGGGCGGGCGCCTCCGAAGCCCTATCTATTATAAATGGTTATTGAGCTGAGGATCATGTTTCACCTGGAATGACACAGCAGGGATTTCTCCAAATGTCAACAGCGCAGTGTGACGGCTCAGTGTGACGGCTCAGTGTGACACTCATTTAACAAACCAGCGGTACAGTACAGAGGAGAGTTTTGATTGCCAACTCGGAGAAAGCGCCAAATCGATATCCTAATCAACAAGTATAAGGAGGATTTGCATGTGGTCCAACTCAAGTGTCTCGCCAATGGGATGTCATTTTACTTAGCTGCATATTTGAGTACTGTAGTCACTGAAACAGGAAAAATGAGAGAAATGTTCATTGGGACACGGTTGCAATGCAATTGGTCTTTTTGACCATGATGATAAGTGCATTGGGGAGTTCTTTTTTTTAATCGATAATGGACTCAGCAAATGAAGGCAATAAACTGTAAATAGCCTTTAGATTTCTGGCCTCCTTACCTTGCCCAGACATGACTCCTGACCCAAACGCACTTTATGGGCTTTTTAATGCCGTCTCCTCTCAGACCACTCATGTTGAATCAGAACATCATTGCGGCAGACATAGTTAATCAGCGCTGTTTACTCCTCTCCCTGAACCTTCTGCTTATTGACTAAAAACCTGCTCCAACTCTGGGTCGGCTAAGCTTTTAATCTAAAACACAATTACCACCTCTCACTGTATAATTCACGCTATAATGCTTTCCATTGTCTGCAAATAGAGAGGCAATAACCCTAATTTGGACATTTGATGGGCCACATTGGACAAATTGAAAACATGATGCGTAGTTATTTGTTGCCAAAAGTGTAGAGGAAGGTTGGGAGGATTTGTGTTGCACTATTGGGCTGTTCATTGAGGCATTATCAATTTGTGTCTGCTGCTTTGGGCCTGAGATCAGTGGTGAAACGTAACAGCGGATGGATGGATGGATTTGTAAAGCGTACTCAAGCTAAGTGCAGTACAATGTATTTGGTCAAGGTAATGAGAATGAATGTCCAAAGGTAAATAGGTTTTACCGGAGGGGAGGTGTAACTTGACACGGACAAATCTCTATATAGAACACTCTAATGCATCAAAAAGTCCATGTTTTGGCTACTTTTTAAATTAGCGTTTTGTTTAGGCGGAAGGGAATGGAGTTGTGAGAAGGTCCTGAACCCTGCCCGCTCTCTAAGTGGCTCATTTGAGTGGGGTTAATGGGGATTGTGTGTGGTCTGATCCGCACTAAATCAAACACATCTTCCACCGCAGCGTTCGGTCAGAAAAGAAGCAACTTTTGATCTAAATAATCAGTGAGAAATGATTTTACACCAACATTATTTTCTGTAAGGAGTTTGATTTTAATGACTCAAGCTAGAGAGGCTTCATGGATGGAAATAGTACGCAACACTCATTAGTCATACTTTGATGCGGCCTTATTTCCCAATGGAACATAGTCCTTTAAAATTCCCAAAGGATACACTAAGTCCACATGCTCAGTGGGATTTTTTTTAGAGGGGAATGAAAGATTGGCCCTTTTTGACTGACTAATTGACACAGAATGACACTGTCGGCACAGAGTGCTCTGTGCACTTTGAGGTCACATTTGAAATTGCAGCGAAAGAAGAAATATTACCACAGCACAGTAGTTTGGAGAAGTTATTGCCTTCACTGACATTATTTGCACTCATTTATGGAATAATGTGCTCTATAACATCCATATATAGACCATAAACACAAAGTTCATTGTTTAACTTGACTTCATAAAAGAGAATTGCACTGCCATCTGCAAGTGAAAATACTTTAACGTAAAGAGGTCCCACAAAGCCAAGTGAAAGAAAACAAGTGTTGGATATGAAATGTATCTCGTAAGATTTACTGTTATAATTACTCTAGCCTTCTTTTATATTCGGAGTTCTTTGTTCAAAGCATTTTAGACATAAAAAACTTGAAATGATGATTAAAAAGGTTTGTTGGTCATCACAAAAGTTGCTCATTAGTGAAAAATGTCAAACAAATACAGGATCATTTCACTTTTCCAAAAAGACAGAACAATGGAAGACTTTAACTAATGGTGATTCATGGCACATGGCACAGTTGGAGAGAAACTGATCAAATGCGGAACCAAAAGTTAAAAATCGAGCCGAGATTAAAGCGACTGCACAAAATGAAAAGCCCCAGGAGAAATCACATTCATTTATCTTTATATTGGGAGCTCTCTGATGTTTTGAAAGTCATTTCGCTACTTCCAGATCCATCTCACCCAGCACAAAGGCAGGTTATATGAGCATATGGCATGGGGCATGGTGTTAGCTCAACGCTCACTGCCAGCCGAGACAAGTTAAAGATGGCGCCTCAGAGTGGTGAATGGAAGCATGTTTGCAGACGACTGGAGAGTCACGTGCCAAAGAGGCTGGCTCGAGCCGCAGGACAGACGGTGAAGGGTTTTTTTGTTCTGTTTTTTGGTGATTGCGGGTCAGTGGCTGCGGTGACGCCTGAGAGCACCTGCTGTGTGCACAGACTGTCACTCACATCAAGGAGACAAATGGGGCCGCTAGGGGCCGGGGGCCATTGAACAAGGTCAGAGGTTGAGAGCGCCACAGAGATGCACACGGCTGCAGTCAGCGGGGCGCTGTTCTGCAACATGAACACACTGCTCTTTTAGCTTGACACGACACGGTTTTTCATCTGTTGACACGTCAAGAGGCACATCACAGAAGACAGAAGTCAGATGCCTCGAAACCACAAAAACTGTAGCCCGACACACCTTTTAAAAGTTACTCACTCATGATCAGATCAACCAGGACCATTTGTCTCACCGAGGGAATGGTCGTATGTAAATGTAGCATACTGGGATTGCCAGTAGAAAAGTCTGAAATGTCTTTGAATCAACAAACTTCTTTGTCTATATCGGAAGGGCCGACAAACAATACTTTCGACTTAGTTGAAGAAGCTCTTTGACAGTTTCCTACTTCCCAAAATAGACACGGGGAGCGAGTGAAATTCACTTTGTTCCAAATGCATGCATGAACGCTTGTGACATTTGCCAACTTAATAGTGTTGTCTGAGCAATCTCATCAACAAATTGGACTGTCTTGTTCACAAAAAAAAAACTTCACAAGAGAATACCTGAATATGCACAATTTGTTTCATTTCAGGAGATCAGGTTTCATTTCAGGAGATCAGGTTTCATTTCAGGAGATCATCATAAGCATTTTAAAATGATTGTATGATTTAAATATTGTTTATTATGTATTTTTGACAATCTTGAACAAGGAGATAAGTAATCCATAACTGTAATTCAAACGACTTATGGCTCAACTTTACAAAATCGCTGGTTATTTTGGATGGTGACATTCCCTGCCTTTACAGCAGATGGTAAACCATTTCAGTCCTCTCTCGTCCTGTTTATCTTGCGCAGCTTCACCCTGAATGGTGTTGGCCGACGGCTGCTTGCTGTGAGACAGATCTCGCCCACCTCCAAAGATGGCACGGAGAGGTCTGCGACGTCAACTCAAATGAATGTAGATGCATTTATGAGATGCGAGCCTCTGTTTACAGCCATAATTTCTCTCTGCGGGGGACAGGAGTGCAGCAGGGCCTGGCGTATACATCATCTGTTAAACACATCTCATCCCTCATGCTCCTCACCTCAGCTAAACACCGGCTAATTACACCTGAATGCTTTGCACCAATCTACAAGTTCACTTTTGTCTGCCTGTCTTTGGGGATGATGGATGCGTTTGTGCTGTTGCTGTCCTGTCATGTGTACGAGGAAATGTTATGAATGTTTAATCGCACAATAGGCTCTAAACACAGAATGTTGCTAGTGATGCTAACTTCCTAATGTGACGACTGTTTCCTGTTTCTTGTTTATTCCTTTGGAGAGTTAGCCGTGTCTTGTTCAAATAAATACATATTTAAAAAGTACGTGGCAAAATACTGACATGTTAAAAACATCACTCAGGCTGGAGGAGACTTCTGTGTTTATAACTCTAAGTGTTTTAGCCCTGAAGCTAAAGGCTAACGTTGATTTGACGCAAACAAGTTGTAAAATTGCGTCTCCATAATCTTTATGAAACACACTGGGCTTGATGTTTATTCAAAGTGCATATGACAGGTTTGAAGGCTTTTGAAAATATGACTTATTTAGAAGGATAACATTAGTTGCATAATTATCATTTTATCAGTGAAGCAGCACTTTTAATGAAGAAATGTTGGGCAGAAAAGGGAAGGAAGTGACATAGAAGAAGGTAACATTCCATAGGAGTTCGACTCACTCATTTCCCATTGACTTAACATGGTCGGTACGGCAACAGTTAAACATTGTTTACCTTCTTCTATGTCACTTCCTGTCTGTGTCCAATAAGGAAGTGAAACTATAAACATCACAAAAAATGGCCAAACTAAAGAAAGCTGGGTACAATCTTTAGCAAAATCTTAAATATAATCATGTTAATATGTTTTAGCAAAAATTGTGTCCAATGTGTCATATGCACTTTAAGTTTTATTCTGTTTTTCTTCTTAATTTACGCATAAATGTGGACAGGAAGTAGTCTTTTCCCAACACTTTGCCAACAGGCCAAAAACATTCCGTGCTTAGAGCCTTTTATGACTACTATGCCTACTATTATCATCACATTTAAACTGAAGTGAACTCTGGTGCTCTTGCAGGGGAAATTGGCTTCTTTTTGTGCAACTTGCTTGACCCCCGGTTCAGCTGATGTTTGTTTATAGACCAGCTTAATCAGGGACTAATAGAAGAACACTGACTAAAAAATCACAGTTTGAAAAGGTGTAAAAGAGCTCAAAGCATAATTGAGCACGTGTTACCCTTTTCCCTTTGTAATTTCACATTTGTTTACATTATATATGCCACCAGTGAGTCCCACAGAATAAATAAATACAAAGATAGAAAGTAAATGTGCAGGATTTCTGATTAAAACTGCTGTGAAAACACTGTGAACTCATGATGTACGCGCCCTCTGTGAGCCAGACTGACAAGGCAACCGAGGGGGTTTGAGTAGGAGTAGCGGACAGCAGCCACGGGGGCCCCTGGGCTGGGTAACTGTAATGGTGTCAAATGAAGAAGCTCGTTACTGTTAATGTCTTTCAGGGTATCGCACACTATTTGTCAGCGCTCTTACACTTGGGGGCAGCATCTGGATGATGACACAGAGGCTTAAGACTATAATTTGCAAAACGTAGATGCACTACAAAAAAAAAAAAAAGCAACAATGGTGTCTATTATGGCGCATTACAGTCAGAACTAAGACGGATGGCCCTTAGGTGACTTTAAATGGCGAGATCACCAAGAGAATCGCACACATATTTCATACACGAAAGCCGTGCGGGGCAATAGGAACTGGAGCAAGCAGGAGATATAGCTGGCACCCGAGAAGCCATATATCCAGAGTTTAGAGATGAGACTAACAAACACCGCTTGGATTTGATTATCCTTCACTTGTAATCTTCTGACCGTGTTTCTCAACTGTCTCCTCAAACATCTACAGGATCAATGAGGGAAACACACTTTCCATATAAATACATCTTCTGTGTAGATCAGGTAATTCATCTCTCAGTTTGTGACTATTAAGAGAGCCGGATGGTTTTCTTACATTCAAATACAAGCTGCACCTCTCTGCAAATTGACGGAACATAAACAGTTGTCAGTTTTGACTGTCCTGACCACAGCCACCTCAGTTAGGCGCTCCATCACGAGGTGAGTTAAACGCAGTAATTGAAAATGAATTAATTTGAGTGTCTTTGTCATTTTTGATTTTATAGCCGCTGTAAGGCTGCCAATGAAATATGAGCTAATTGAATGATCATGGGGCGATCGCTTAGCCTCAAATTACTGTTAATAATTTAATGTCTCTTCATTCAATAAGCAGTGCGTTGTAACCAGGATCGTATTGAAGTGAACTTGTGGGTGGTTACATTTCAAGTGTGGACTCTACAAGTAGACAGTATATTTTGACTGATACCCTGACACAGATACAGGGCCCACTTCTTCCTCTTGCTCCAGTGACTAGACAAATGAAACGTTTTGGAGAACCTTACCACTACTGACAAAACATGCTAATAAAAAGAAAAGAGCTTGACCAAGGATAGGATCAATTTTGGTGAAGGAGGAGTTTAGGGATTTCTCTGTGTGACGTACGGCATATTGGAGTGCGGGCTGCAGTTTTGAGTGCAGACGAAGGAGCTGGACTGAATGTGCAGCGTTAGTAAAACAAACCATCATTCCAGGTCTCTTTTGCGACGACGATGTACAATTATAGCGTGCTTAAAATCTCCAAAAAGTTGTGTTTGTATGCTAAAGTCTTCTTGGCTGGTTCTTCTTAGGTTTAGTTTTGAGGAACCCGATGCAGCATGAATTAGAAGATCTCTACTTGGAGTCAAGACGGAACCAATTGAGCTTGCTGTCTGATCTCCAAACCCTTTTCCCCCTGCGAGCTACTTTTACAAAATAAAGTCATTCCGGGTGAGAGGGTGTCAGTTTGGATCTCGCCCGGACACACACTGTCGCTGTGTCCCCGCGCGAAACACTTCACTCAAATTGCCTACTTCAGTCACAGCAAGAAAGGCAATTGGCAAAGGAAATCGGCCAAATTCACTTTACGTAATCTCATGAAAGTTTCATCAAGGACTAATCACACAGCACTGTTTTTCTGCCAGCATGATTGTGACCAAGCTGACACCCTTGTTCAGACAGATGTGCGGGGAGCCAAGTGTTCCTTTGAGATCCATCCCGCTGCTGGTTGGGAGTATACACACATGAGCGACATTACAGGGCGATTCACAGGGGCCGTCGTAGACACACAGCGAACGTCTGTCCAGGTGCCACACCCAGTGACACACATACAGTCGCCACACGATGAAGAGGAATGTATAAACCGTGAGATTTCTCCATTGTCCTGAAACCAATTTTGCACAAACCATTATCGCGCGTATTCAGCTCGTATGGTAAATGACTCATGTTTATGTTTACTTTATCTTCATTTAGCATCTTTAGTGCTGCCTTCACTGACTTTAATACAGCATTTTACTGGAAACTGTGCTTTTAGACAGAGATAATTTTCCTGCTGCGAGAACCTAATTGTCCCCACCTTTTGCGCACAGAATTGCTCACTGACTTTTTCATGATTAATGTCACCAAACATCCTCTGTGTTGTCTGTGAGAAAACTTGGTTTGGCTGCCATTTCTGCCTGCAGTTCTGCGCATCATAGATTGAAATCTTTTTTTTTTTTTAGACCAATTTAAAAATTAAGAAATCAAATCCACCAAGTCATCGAGAGCTTTCCTTGTGAATTGTTTTGTAATTTGAAGCATCTACGTTCCTGAAGCTAAACGTGGGAGAGAGAGCGCGAGCGCAAGGGGACGGACACCCGCCTGTCCCGTGTATTTGCTTTAGGCAACTTTCAAGCACTTTTCTGAACGGAATTAAAACCATCTTTGTACATGATGCTAACCTTTGTCCTTTAGCACCAAGGGTTTTGAAAGTTACATCATTTGAATTCTCTGTATGTGCTTTACATGAGATAGAAATGACAATAAAACCAATTAAAGTTAATTGAAATTGTCCAAAAAAATAAAATAATGATAATCATTTGGACAAAGCGCTTGTCAGGAGATTTTCCATTGCGGTCGATTCTAACTATCCATGCAGAAGTCTCCTTCTAGCGTGCATCCGTTTTACAACTATGTCCAAAAGTGTTGCCAATTACCCTCTGCCCCTTTTTATGATGCAAATTGCCCGGGTTTGTCCTTGCCTTCGCCTCTTTAATCACAATAACCGTTTAATGGTGCCAATAAACTTGCACACACCATGCCTGCGTGAAGAAGAAAAAAAAAAAAAAAGAATAAAAGGTGAACATTTCTCCTTCGACTCTCTCTCAGTGAATCTATCCGAGTGTATGGATCACAACGCATTGGCTTTAGTGCGTTCTCTGTGGGGCCATAAGATTAATCTGATGTTGGGGAATTCAATCAGAGCCCGCTGTTGACTCCAGCCTGGCCAGATCCATCAGCCACGCAGGGGACATCCACACAGCAGCAGCCGGGGGGGACATTTGTTACCACAGACGGGCGGACACGTGCACAAGGGGAGGGGCGGGGCTTCTGCGTTTACAACGGCGTTCAATGAATGAATAGGGAGCGGCTCAAACATCATCGGAAACAGTCAAAGTGTGAAATAGTGCATATCATTTATTCATAGTCTCCCCAGTGCCGGTCGCGCTTTGGTCCTGTGGTTGAATTAAATGGTGTCGATGAGTGTCGGGCAGACGGTGAGAGATGGATGGGGCAGAGGAGAGGCCAAAGTGGAGGCAGGGGTCATGCTTTGGAGAGTGTGAAGAAGAGACCTATAACGTCATGGTTATTAGTCAAAGAGTTTTGTGTCGTCAATTTGAGTGGGCTCTTGCCTGATCCTCAAAAGGGGCGACAGACGAAATGGTGGAAAGAGGACAAAGCAAATCATGCAAGTACGGGAAGCAGCACTCAATTTGTACTAAATGAACACAGGGATGTTTAAGGGAAAATGTTGCCCACTGAGACTTCTGATAGAGACTCACAATATCAGAGTCAATAAGCTTTAAATAAATTACGTTTTTCTATTTATATATTTTAAAAAAAACAAGTAAAAATGTGCGATTCCTTGAGCACTGCTGCACAAATGGGATGAATAGGCTATTTCAACCGGATAGACTCGAACAGACAAAAGCAGTGAATTGGAAGCATTTATTGACATGTGTATATTAGACATCGACGGTAGACATCGGTATATGAATTGAAGTCAGTATGGATGAGCAGGTTGGAGTTAGGGATGTCTTCCCCCAGAGCCTGGACACTGGTGGTGGTATGGGAGGTCCGTGAAGGATACAGCAGGGAGAAGCTGTGGATGGAAGAGGTAGAAACGGGGCGGAGGCGGGTCGCAGCACAGCTGGGAAGCGAACGAACCATGATTGCTGGAGGTTTAAAAGCAGGACCGAGGGCGATGATTGGCTGCTACGGAGGTGCGGCTCTTGCTCTGATGGGCTGAGGTGGAGGTGTGACCCTCACGGAAGCGATCATTGGCTGGAGGTGGGTGATGCTGGACCTAGTCTCCCAGGTTGAATTTGGTCCAGTTTGCCATTACCCAAATCTTAAAGCTTCTTGGAAAAAAAAAACAAGTTGAAAACAAGGATGAAAAATATATTTAAAAAGTGACTAAAAAGGCAACAACAAAAAAATGACGATGGGAAAATGGGCAAAAATGTGACAGAAACGTAACTCCCCATACCTCAAAAAAGCCACATAGAGCAACAAAAAAGCCCCAAAAAGAAGCAAAAAACGCTATGAAAAATATCAGTTTAGATCAGTTTTGTTGGTCGTTACAGTGGCCTATAGTGCTAGAGTCAAGAACATTGGTGGTGTTAGGGTAGCAAAATAAGTAATGTAATTGTTAATATCGGCCTTTGAAATGCAATCCAACGATGGAGGGAACTCTTTGACACTGGCTCGCTCATCGTCAAGCTCGCTTCTCCACCATTTAGAGTCTTTTCCATTTCTTTTTTACACTTGCCCCAGGGAGTTTTAGAAAAGTTGCTCAAACGTTCCACGCTCTGTTGTAAAATAGTCCGTGTTTTGGTTTCCGCTAACCACGGTACATTAGCTTGTAATTACATTTTACACCGCGACCCTGCTTCGTCTTTGTCGGATACTGTATCTTTACCACCATAAACTGCGTCACCGGCAGGCTCTTTGTGACCACACTTCATCTTTCTCCAATTAGCCTTTACAACAGGCGCGCCTCAAAGTCCTCGGCACTTGTAAAGAATAGTGTAACCTTGTATTTGCGTCTCACAATTAGCCTCCCTATCAAGTGCACCTGAACAGACGAACAAGAGGCTGTATATCTCCATTATATTAACATCTTTCCTCAGCCTTTTTTTGTTTTTTTACCTTTTCCTTGCGCAGAGAAAGAGAGGGGAGAGAGTGACGGAGGGGGGGTGGGTGGGTGGGTTGGGGTGGGGGCAGCTCATCGGCGGCCTGCCATCCTGAATACAAGGGCCACAATTAAATGGCTGTGTCGCTCCCATTAATGATGTTAATTTATGCAGCTATCTGGAGATCTTCCGGCCTCGACTCACGGAGGCTGGACAGGGCTTTGATCAAAATAGAGAGCCGCCTGGATGGAGCCGGCAAAAGTCAGAGGGTTCATTTAGCGCAGTTTAGAAATGAAAATGATTGCCTTCGCTCCATAATAATCAGAGATGTAGCAAAAATGTAAATTCAACAAGAAGGGTGTATTATATAGATATATATGTTTTTTTCAAATATACTGCTTATATACCATGCAAGAATGGGCAATCCACATCTCATAAGAAACAAGCTGAATAGTGGGGGCAGATTATTTTACATAGTCTTTATGATAGCATGGCCCAGAGATCTACCTATAGATTTATATTAAGCACGCCGAACGTGGGTTATTATTATTGAGTAAAAATGGAAATATTAAGCATCATTTTCTTCATTTTCTTTATAGCCTGGTAGCAACCACTTAAGCTTGCAAAAATTACAATGGCTTACCTTGAACGAATGTGGTTGCGCGGCATCAAATTATTATTTCTTCAAGCAGGACCGCACATGAATCTATCACCATGATATTTCGCACCTCAGCATTGCCACTGGGACACACTCCTTCAGCACATGCGCCGGCTTGAATAGAATCCAGCTTGTAGTTATGTAAATGCCTCCTTCCACTGCCAGGATTATTCAAATGATACAGTTTAAGGCGTTTTAAGTTTGGCTAAGCTTTTGTACAAGTCAAAATGGCAAAGTAAGTGAATATAACTGCATCTCTGTCTCAGGAAGAGCTTCTTTTTTTTTTTTAGGAGGAAGCGAAAAAGCGGCAAGTCCATATTTGGCAGTGGGCCCTCAGACTCTCGACCTAAACTTGTTTAGCATTCTCGTGATAAAGCTTATCCGGCCCTAATGGAATTTGTGTTCATTTGCTCTAAACAAAAGCATTACCGTTGTTTTCTAATGTTGTTTGGATAGACTTCGGTGAACTGTGCACAGCTTGGCCTTGGTGGGGAGTGGGTACTTTGGACCGTTCAGAGTAGACTTCACCTGCGCAGGGGTCCTCTAAAAGCCAATACTAAATGATACAGCGGGAGTTGGAGGCATTTAACAGCTTCGCACAGAGCAGAGGTAGCTCCCTCCCCCTTCCGCACATAGATCCACATGTTCTGGAATATACTTTGACTTCAACAGGTTTAAAAATGTATAGAGGCTTCACTTAAGAATCAAAAGCATCAATGGTTTGGGTAAATAAATCAGGCCTTTGAGCATTTGTGAGGGACGCAAATTCTCAACAGAACCAAAGTTTGACAATTTAACGCAATTTGAACATTCAATCTCCCCGTCATAGAGCAGCTGATTTAGGACGTAACTTGATTTATAGATTATATATTTAGAAGACTCTTTGGACTCCTACTTGAGTACAAAGTCTGAGGGGTTCGCCACACTTTTCCATGCAAATCTACTAAGCCTTTCTTTGCGTTTGAGAGACATAAATCAGAAAAGTTCTTCTCATGCTTCCCCCTTTCTAAATGTTTAGCCCAAGGTAGTGTTGTGACAAGAAATGAATGGGAATGAAAAAGCCAGTGTGCTTTTACACCTGTACGAAAACAGATTTGTACAGCACTAGACTTTGAACTTGCCTGTTAGAGTAACGTTGTTGATTTTCTGTGAGGTTGCCGGTTGCCGCCGCTGGTGATGAGCAGATGTTGCAGAACTGAAGAGTTCCTATATAATGTGCTATGAGCCCCCTCCTGTGCGCTATCCAAAGGTGTTTACCAGATTGGCAGCGGTGCATTCACAAGCAACACACTATGTTTTTATATTTTCAGGAACATTACGTGCTGTCCCAATACAATTTTGCATCTTTATTTCGTATTCATGGCAGTACGGAGTAACTGGGTGTTGTTTTTTGAGAGAGAGATATGCATGGCTATTTTGAGGGATTTTGCCTGTTACCTGGTTTAACCTTATTATGCAGATATATCTAGGTACACAGAATTTGCCGCAGACGGCGAACAGGGAGATTCATAACTTGAGTTTTTGCTTCAGGTCAGAAATAACAAGTGCAGGTTAAAATGAGCTCCTTAACATTGATTTATTAAAAGCCATTTGCCACTAGATAATACACAATGCATGTATGGAACAAGAGAAATACAAACTTTTCACTGAAATTTTTTTCTGGTACATATACTTAGTATGAACTTAAAGCAGCGGTTTAGTTGAAAGTTCTTCACATACTGTAAGTTTTTAACTGCATAAAAAGCAAAACACACTAAGAAATTGTCTCAGGACCAACCTGAGAACAAAAGACTTACCTTGGTGCGTTCCTCACAGGTGGCAGTGTGGATGCCTAACTGGCTGTCAGCTTGTAGCCTAAGAAGCCGTGACACCTCAGATATCCTGTTTATTCCCAGGGTCCTGGTTCACTGTTTGACAGCTCGTGTTAAATCTGCAGCAGGATCAGCCGCTGCATGTATACACCATATGTTCCCTTCCACGGCTCTATAAGTAAGACACAGGCGTCTTTATAGGTGAACATCTCTCACAGAAGTGTCAACTCTGGACCCCGGGATGCCTCTGACTGCACTGTGGCCAGAGGCGGGCAGTGCTCACTTACATGTACATGTACTTCAGTAACCCTTTGAAGTTACTGTCACTCCTATTACTTTTATGTTCTTTGGAAATATCAAATTTTCAGTTTTAGTTTATGTGTTGCATACCTATTACATCAACACACACACATACAAATTAAGGTTTGTCGTTAATAGTGTTTAAGAAACAAGACAATTAAAGTCTAGAAGTTGCGCTTTAATAAAAAACAAAAAACAATCTGTGGTATCAATGAGACGTGTACCGGGGCGACGGTGGCGCAGATGGTAGAGTGGGTCGTCTCATGATCGGAAGGTCGGGGGTTTGAATCCCGCCTCCTGAAGGTGCATGATGTCGTTGTGTCCTTGGGCAAGACACTTCATCCACCTTGCCTCCAGTGTCTGCGTACATTGGTGTATGAATAGGTGAGTGGATCTTTGCTGTAAAGCGCTTTGAGTGCCTAATGTAGGTGGAAAAGCACTATATAAGTTGAGACCATTTACCATGTATTAGACGGGCAAATCTTTAAAGAGGAGATTTGGAAAAAAGGTTGTCTCTGGTCCAAAGAAAGGTCAGGCTACTGTTGGTGAAGCCTTGCATTCCTCTCTCTTGCGTTTTTTTCTGTTTGCCTACAACTCTCTGACTGACTGTCGGATCAGGGTATTGGCCAGACATTATACTGGGATGCTCCTTATGCTTCTGCGGGAATTTTGAAAAACAATAATAGTAATAATAGTAACTTGAGGAGATCTAGAAAGTGTATGTTATGAAATCACAAAACCTATTACAAATGCATTATTTACAATATTATGAGAACACATATGTGTCAAAGAATATTTTATTAGCACAGATGGATCAGTCCATTGTTCTTCACTTTTAGAAATTGGTTCAGCGACCTTCGATTGGGGTTTGCTCTGTTAGGATTCATTTATGTACAGTGTACATAAATATAATATATATATATATATATATATATATATATATATATATATATAAACTCTTCCTCACCCTCCGCGGGCGGTCTCTTTTTCCTCCAAGCTCAGGTCCTCTACCAGAGGGCTGGGAGCTTGAGGGTTCTGCGCAGTATCTTTGCAGTTCCTAGAACTGCACTTTTCTGGACCGAGATGTCTGATGTATTTCCTGGGAACGACCGACCATGGACACCACTGATGCCTTCACTCTCCAGGCCTTCTCTAGCTCTTCTCTGAGCCCCTGGTATTTCTGTAGTTTCTCGTGTTCCTTTTTCCTGATGTTGAAGTCGCTTGGTATATATATATATATATATATATATATATATATATATATATTTTGAGTGTTTTTATTTGCTACTGGGACCTTGTATCTTCTGCCTGAGCGGAGCAGGCAGAAGATAAAAATTAATAATAATAAAAAACGGAGATAGCAATGGCACTTGTGATATGCAAACTGAAGGGGAAGCAGGATAATTGATATAGGCCTCACTTTGTGATGGTTTATTCCTAAATTCGTAAAAGCCATTTCAGGGGTGGAGGGTCAAAAATTGTTGGAGCAGTGAAGAACCGAAGAACGGTGATCAGAATCATTTCATTGGATGTCTGAGATACTCCGACCTTCTACAAAGTGCACATTTGCTTTCAATTTTCTTCCAGCTGGATGTGGACCCGGGTTGGGAGAGGGTTTCACAGCCTGGTAGTCAGCCAGACTGGAAGCAATGTGTTTCTTAATTTCCCTTGTTCATTTGCTTGTTCGTGGCCTTTTCCCCTTTGTACGAAGCTAATCTGGCCTGACAGGGAGGGTGTAACATTACATAAAGCCCGGAGCCGACCCGTCGCCTGCTAATTTACTGTGCTCATCAGCCATCGCTCCATGAGACGGGCTTTAATAATACAGGGACAGGAAGGACAGCGACAGTATGAGCTCAGAAGGGTTCTAATGGCATGGCCGTCCTCAATGTGCTCCATATTTGATGTTCTAATTTTCATTCCTAAAATGCCCCACACTAAGAGTTGGGTCATCATTGCTCATCGTCATACTTTGTCACTTTAAAATACATACATGATTACGTATATAACAAAGAACCCCTAATAATCTAATAGTCTTTGTTCAGACAAAGACTATTAGATTATTAGTGGGACAATCTAATCTATTGTCAGCTTCAAATTTACATTCTTTCATTCACACTACTCTGAAAAAGGCTGTGTTGGCCACTATCAAGAATAACACCCAGAAGTCCATATGCCTCCAGAACTGTTGAAATAAAGGCATTTTAAAGAGATTTTAATAGAGCATTTTAAGGAGAGCCTGTTTTCTTCCCTTTTCTTCCACATTATTTCTCTATATTATAGCATCTCTATCATGACTAACTTGGGGGGGTTACACTGACTCAGGTGGCAGAGTGGTTGTCTTTTAAAATTGATTGTAGCTAATGTAAGTCCGCACTGGCATGGCACTTTACCCAAAATACCCACATGAAAGCGGTGGCTGTTGCTCCATCTTTTGGCAGCTGGTGTCATGCAACTAATTTGGTAAAACATATGACACTGTATCAACCGAAGAATCAACACTTTAATTTTTGTTTTTCCCCAGCATCGCAGCTCAGCCCTGGCTTTTCCCTTTTGCTTCAAACAGCTGTGTCTCTCTGTCTCGCTCTACCTCCTTTCAAGAGTGGCTGTGAGTAGGTGGATTATGAGTGCAGGAAAAAAAGACTTCAAAAACAGCCTTCCTGCCGCACTTCCGCACGTACAGTCCCATAAAGGCACCATTTTTTTTCCTTTACTGTACACTTCCCGCTGTTTGGAATTCATTAAGAACAAGTAAGACCCAGCAACGGCGCCACTCCGCACACGGGGGCTGTTGATAACACGAGAGAGACCAGAGGTAATTAACTGCACTGTGAAGAAAGGCTGTACGTTAGGTTTGAAATAACACAGACTTCATCATGTGTTCAATTGTCAAACTAGATTTTCACACTGTAAATATATATATGATATGAAACTGAAAGCTTAGAATAACTTTTAATTAGCGCAGTGTCACTTTCTCTTCAATTTTTAACCCTGATCCTGAAAAAAAGTTTTGCTCAATAACCTCTATATTGTTAGAGTTGTTTCAAATGGCGTCACTTTCCAACTGAAGACGTTCCTTGGGTTTATTTATAGACAGAGGAAGTCTCTATTTGGTGACAGTCACGATGATATAATCAAAGTATAGACCCACCTCAATCTGTACTTGTGGTCCACGGATGATTTCTCTCCCAAAATGCTGTCAATGATGCGTGGTACAGTATTGACATTGAGGTACGGGTTGCAGATGCGGTTGGCCTGCGCTCACCCCTTAAACAACATGCACGCGTGGGCCGAGTCAGCAGAGAGCGCTGGCTCTGCTCCAGGTGCTAAAGCTGAGGTAGCTCCTTGGGTAACGAGCGCTGAAAGCTGCCATGCCTGTGTCCATTTGTCTGCAAACACTTTGCCACGGTGCCAACGAGTTAGCGACGGAAGCTAATCCTCTTGGCTAACTAACCTGACTTTGTGCACATTGGCCCCTTATCAAATTTGTGGTAATTGAATATAATAAAGTACATTCCCATCTCCGCCAACAACATTTCTTGGCCTCTGTAAACATGCCCTGACAGCATAGGACACTAAGGGCTTGACATTTGCGGGGGGGGGGGGTTTCTCGCTGACCACTTGGCTAGTCTTTTTCAAATGTAACTAGCTACTTAAAGAAGAACTAAGTAACTTGTTTACCTTAATAAATCCTTTTCGTTGTCCCTCTGGGGGTAACACAAGTGTTAATGGGATGATTGGGGGGGTCTTTCATCTCCCCCGGTGTCTCTGGCCAGAAAAACACAATTGCAACTTCCCTGCCTCCGGGTCGGAGCCACCAATACACACTAATGGAATCGCGAAGAAGAAGCTAACAGGCTAACGGGAAAAGCTAACTGCGGGCTAGCGCCACTTAGACAGTATTTAAAGCCAAGTTTTAGTGAAAAAAATGTCTCCATTGTGTAATTGGATGTACAATATCCCTCTGTCCCTTTGTATTTTCTGTCAGCGTGGTATTTACTCTCTCACGGACAATTAATGAGTAAAAAAACGCAACTTGCAGACACCTGCAGTGGCGCTGATGGCCTCTAGGGGCATTAGTTTGTTTATTGGGTAGGGACAGTGCAAGTTAATGAACAAGCCACACCGGATTGTAGCCTTGGGCTAATTTCCATCCGTCGTCCCCCATGCGCACTCTCAAACACACCCTCTTTTATCCTGGCCTATTGTACATGTTTTTAGTGGTAGGGGAAACCGGAGTATCCGGAGGAAACCTACACAGACACGGGAGAACATGCAAACTCCACACAGAAAGGCCCCGGCCTTGGTGGGAATCGAACCGGGACCTTCTAGCTGTGAAGCACGAGCTCTAACCGCTGTACTACCGTGTCGTAGTTACTGCTTTGATGTTAGCTACAATTTGACATATTTGCTTATTTATAACTATAAAAGCATATGGCCAATTAAAAAAACAACAATAAAATGGCATAACTAAACATAGATAGGTGAGGCCTACCATGTTTGATAATGCTTAGATCTGATTTCGTAAACGTTGAGAGAACTGAACTCCCTGGCCAAAGTGGCTGAGAGAAGCCAAAATAGAAATATCCCGGTGTTTGGCAATTTGGCTATTGCTGATGTAAAAATACCATTATTCACATATAACAATTAAAAATCCTTCACTGCACATCACGGCTGTCTTATGCACTGTGGTGAATGACTCGGGGATTTGGCCTTTTAGTGATATTTACTCTTCTGTGCAACACAAGGTCACGGTTGGAATATTTACTCAGTTTGGAACAGACATCCGTGCATTCTTGTGTGACATTTACACACGCCCATTTGCTGATGTCAGCAAAGGCCTTGAGTTTGGTCGTGGCACTGTATACTATTGTATCATAAGGCAGCCAAACTATAGTGCTGGCACCTCAGTGTAAGCTGGCAGCACAAACAACCTACAAATAACAAACTTCAGTATGTTCCATTTATTATAAGTTTCTGACAGTGCCAGGATTAATTTGGATTATTACATAATATTGCTACAGGGACCACATTGAAATTCTTTGAAGTAGCCTAAAGTTAATGACTCTTTTTTTTTTTCTTTAAAGAGAGTTACATGCAAATACATGAAGGATTGAAACTGTAACTATTAACATAAATGCCACACGCTATGATCATGACAGAAACTCCATGTTCACGAAAGTAACCCATTCAGTGCTGTCTCAACTGGTCTAAAATCAAAAACTTGAAACTGCTTGAAAGTCACTCACTGACGCTCACAAGTTCTTAATTGTGGACTTTCTCAGTTGTCGAGATTATTTTCAAAAATGTAGTGGGATTGAAGATCAAGAGTTTCAGAATCAAAATCAAGAGTTCTAACACATACGAAATGAGGGGAAAGCAAAACCGGGCATTTGAGTACATAATACAGCCAATGAATTCCAGCCTTTCTCATAAGTTGTAAAGTTATTAATCCAAGGTAATGTGTGTATTTGTTTAATCGCACGATAATATTCATTCTTTGCTCCCTCATGTGTCTTATTTTCAAAGCTGTCGACTCCCACCAGTCCTGACCCCAGAGCAGACTGCTGGAGTATACGTTCATATGTTTCCTGCTTCCATATTCGTCTTTAGTTTGCAGGGTAGATTTTATGAAGACAGTAATTAAGGTTGGAGCGGAGCAATGCTAGGGTCTGGTATGACACAGAAATGTGTGACAGAGTTTGTAGTCAGTTGAACACCTGGCTGGAAATCCCAAGGTGCTGATCAAAGCTGGGATGGGGGAAGAAAAGCCAACAGTATTTCCCCACAGGCTGTCTGGCTAAGAAGCGGATCATTCAGCATTATGTCGGCGCAGATCACACTGACCCGCTGCACATGAACATTGCAACTTCAAAAGAAATTGTCGCCAAAAGACAAAAATTAGCCACAATCAAACAATCTGTGATCATTTCTGCATTATACTTCAGTTAATGGACTGGCTGCCACACCTCACAGCTCAAAAGTATGTCAGAAAAATGGCTCATGGGAGCGACATAAGACAACAAAGATAAGATAAGATAATCCTTTACTGATCTCACAACGGAGAAATTCACTTGTTACATTCGGCATTCAATAAGATCACTCAGGGTGTGCAAAATAGACAGGAAATGTGTAAAAATGTTAAATAGTTAAAAAAAAAGAGGTATCTTATGTACAATAAGTAAAAGCACAAATCTTAGGGGACGGAATTATAGCAATACCAGGAAGCCTAGCGAATGTAGTGAGTGAGTGAGTGGTAGGTGGTGGTCGGAGGGGCCGATGGCGCAGACTGGTTGCCTCACTTCCGTCAGTCTACCCCAGGGCAGCTGTGGCTACAACAGTAGCTTACCACCACCAAGTATGGAGTGAATGAATAATGACGACAGTGTAGCGCTTTAAGAAACTTGGTAATACAGGCTTGTAAAGCGCAATACAAGTGTAAGGCATTATTATTAATAAGGATTTAGAATAAATAAAAATAGAATAAAAATAGAAATTAGAACAGACTATAAAAAGTAGAATATCGAGGTGCAAAGTTTACAGTCCTAGTGCAGGTTGTCAATAAGTGACGGTGGTACAGAGATTATTGCATGTAGTTTTGCAAAGGGGAATAATTGCACATGTTACTTTAGAGTGTTGTTGTACAGTCTGATAGCAGTGGGATAAAGGCCTTGCGGTAGCGCTCCTTCTTGCACTGAGGGTGCCTCAGTCTGCCACTGAAAGAGCTGCTCAGCTCCTCTACAGTCCCGTGCAGTGGGTGGGAGGTGTTATCCTTGATGGAGGTGACCTTGACTAATACCCTCCTGTCCCTCACCTCCTCCACAGAGTCCAGGGGGCAGCCCAGGACTGAGCTGGCCCTCCTGACCAGCTTGTTCAGTCTGTTCTTGTCCCGCTCTGTGCTGCCCGGGGCCGAGCACACAGAGTAGAGTAGTGGATAGCGGAGTCTACTTCAGAGTCATAAAAAGTCCTGAGCAGAGGCCTGCGCACTCCAAAGGACCTCAGTCTCCTCAGAAGGTGGAGGCGACTTCTTGTACAGGACATCGGTGTTGTGGGACCAGTCCAGTTTATTGTTGAGGTGAACACCCAGGTACTTGAAACTGTCCACCACCTCGATGTCCTCCCCTGGATGTTCAGCGGTGTGTGCGGTAGTGTCTTCCTCCTGAAGTCGATCACCATCTCCTTCGTCTTACTGGTGTTCAAGCACAGGTGGTTGCGCTCACACCAGTCCACAAATATGATCACCGACCGGTACCCCAGTTCGTTCCCCTCAGACACGCAGCCCATAATGGCAGAGTCGTCAAAGAACTTCTGCAGATGACAGCTGTCCGTGTTGTATGTGAAGTCCGATGTGTAGATGGTGAAGAGAAACGGTGAGAGGACGGTACCCTGAGGGGCCCCAGTGCTGCAGACGACCACCTCAGACTCACAGCTGCGCAGTCGTACGTACTGTGGTCGGTCCGTGAGGTAGTCAATGGTCCATGCAGTGAGATGTTCATCCACTCTGGCGTCCTCCAGCTTCTCCTGCAGCAGCGTCGGTCTGATGGTGTTGAAAGCGCTGGAGAAGTCAAAGAACATGACCCTCACAGTGTTCCCACCAGGCTCCAGGTGGGTGAGCGCCTGCTGCAGCAGGTAGATGACAGCGTCCTCTACTCTGATGTTGGGCCTGTAGTCGAACTGCAGCGGGTCCAGGGTGGAGCTCGCCTCAGAGCGGAGGTGGGTGAGGATGAGCTGCTCCATGGTCTTCATCAGGGTCAGGGCGACTGGTCTGTAGCGGGCCGGTTCCCTGGCGTGCGCTGTTTTAGGAACCGGGATCACACAGGAGATCTTCCACAGGACGGGGACCTTCTCCGGGCTGAGGCTCAGGTTGTAGATGTGGCAGAGGACCTCGGACAGCTGGTCTGCACAGGTCCTCAGTAGCCTGGGACTGATGTCGTCTGGTCCTGCAGCTTTCCTCTGCTTCAGTCGCCTCAGCTCTCTCCTCACCTGGTCCGGTGTGATGGAGAGGGGGTGTGCCTGTTGCCTGTTGCAAATCTGACCTGGTATAATAGGGGAAAGTCTTTATTGACGGAACCTTACTAGCTGTCTTACATTTGGTGCGGCAAAATAGTTGTGACAGATTGACCACTGTGCAATAGCGACTGATTTCTGTAAAAGCTTCTCTTCAAACAGCCTCGCATAAGTAAACCTGAACTTGGTAACCTAGGCTTTCATAAATCTTACTGGTGTTACTCTTAATATCCAGTATAGGGACAGAAATGGCATTAGTTATAACATTTTCTGGCCCTTTAAATATCTAGTTTCGCTTGGGGGCTTAGACCATAACTCTTTTCCGGTCCTTCTCTGTAAACTGCAAAGCATGCGTTTCCTTCCAGAATGTCAAATAGTCATGAATCGGCCTGAAATAGAACCTCACCACCAGTATTTGGCCTCTGTGTCCCCACCGTTTATGTCTGTTGTGCTCTATCACATGAGTATGTAATACATCAGATGGCATTCAAAAGTGTCCCACAGCTCCACAGAGTTAATGACTAAGTGCCGCTTTTGTTTTACAGAATCAAAACTGAGGAAAAAAAAGACGTGGGCTGTACGCTGCTTGTCTATTCTCAAAGGCAAAGCGACACACTGTTATTAAAAAAAATTAGAAACTATTACTGCTCTGTAGATGGAAATTAGTCTGGATATTGTAACAATCCATTTACAAATAAGCAGGAATATGAAGGGAACATAAAGCTCTTTTTAATGACTATGGGGATCATTTTAGCAGCAATAATATGTCAGGCCTCATAGAAAGAGCCGTCTGCTTGCCTCTATAGAATATTTGCTTTATTGAAAGTTCTCCTCGGGGACTTCCCATTTGCAATCATCTGACAAAGTTTGTAGATGATTACACATTACATCCCCATGATTACAGCCGCGACAGACGCCTTTATGGTTAAGCCCAATACGCTGAACAATATTTTTATTATCTCCTCCTGTCTTGGTATAAATGTTTCTTTGGGTAAGCTAAAATACAATGGAATGATTAATGAAGCCTATAGAGACATGCACACATTTGAAGTCATTCTGCATTAAAGACTACATTTGATTAAGTAATGTTTTGGCCTGGCCTGTTAGTTTAAGTTTTTAGTCAGCAACAGTTCAGTTGAAAAGCTGGTGTGTATGCTCTCCAGTACCGCTGTTCCCCCTTGTCTAAAGAGAGGTGAATAACAGGCTTCCCTCTCACCTTAGTTTGGGGAACAGTAGTACCAGGGCACACAGGGTTACAGCTAAGGTCCTCAGAGAGACTGGAGCTGCTGTTCCCTGTCCCCTCAATGACGCGCTCTGATCCCACATCCAACCTCTAACACTAACCCATAACCTTAGCTCAAAGTCCATGGAGGGGTAACTCTAGAGGCATCTAGAGGTGCCGCTGTTCCCCGCAGTTCCCGGAGAACAGGGGCACCTGGGACTGTCGAGCTGTCCTCGCTATGCACACACATCGAAAATCAGGCAAGTTCACTTTATAATTGCTGTGGGAACAAAGTAACTTCATATCCCCCACAGTTAGCCAACAAGCTAGCTATTCTTCATGTCAGAGCAATGACTTAAAAAAACAAAACAAAAAACAGCAACTTTGTAGGCAAAGTAAAAAACAGAAATAAACTGGCTTTGTTTACAATGAAGAGAACTCAAGTTTGACACCTCGTTCAGATTGTTGGGTTCTGCTTAGAAAGAAAATGACGCTTGCGCATTCTCTCTGCCATGTTCTTATGGATCCAAAGGGCTGAAAGGAATGACAGGACTGCAAAAATATATATATATAAATTTTGAACAGACAGAAGTCCTCAACTTGGCATCCATAACAGGAAAAACCCATGCAATCGCTCAAACACAGTCTTTGTGAAGGACTTACAACTTTAAGTCGATTCAGGAGAGAAGATGAATCAGTCGGGAAATTGTCCGAACAAATGAGATATTGTATGTGTTTTGTCACGCCATTGTTGAAAAATGTTACCAACAACTTGAGTAAGAGGTTTGGAGATTTTCTTCATCCCACACAGATGACAGTCGCAGCAGTTGTTGCACCTGTGATAGCTCTGTGGGGAAATTGAATTGATATTTTGCTTATCTATTACGCTGGAGCCAATTCAGCTGGGCATTGCAATATTGGTTTTGCCATTTGAATGCCACAGGGTGATGTACAATATTTTTTTTCTCAGCAGACAGCGAGATGTAACTCTAAGAGAGTTTGAGAAATGTGCTACAGTTTCGGAGCAAATTGACAGATTATTTTTCCAACAAAAAATCATAAGTGGCTTGTTTCAATGTGTTTTTATGGTAGTCAGCAATCACAACATTTCAAATTGTACGTTGGCTGTATAATTGCAAATGGAAAAACTGACAGTTTGAAGAATTTGTCAATACGATCTCAAAATCTATAAGATTTAGCTTTGTTAAAACTAAACCCACCAAGAGGCACACTGTGATGGGGTCATTAGGGCAGTGCAATTAATAGGAATTTTCAATCAATCATAGTTATTGAAATCAATTATCAACAAAAAGTATAAATGAGAAAAAAATGATTATGGTAAGGTGTTCAAGTGTACACATCTTTGCAGTAAACAGTGGTCCAGAAGTGTTTTGTAGAGTATTACACACGAGCATATCGATATTTTGGTATCGATCTGCCCGTCATAAGTGTCATTACACTGTTAAGTAACCAACACAGACAACTCTCAAAACATATAGCTGAAATATAATCAAACACCTCCAACAAAGGCATAGAGTCTGGAACCTGCAGTTCAGGTGTAAACACAGTGTGAATTTAAGCATTTGTAAAGAATGAACAAAAAGCAATCACACTGTCTCTCTTCATGACTTAAAGGAACAGGCCACCGTTTTTCCACTGAGATATGATCTTACCTGAGCTTAGACGAGTTGATGCATAACTGTCTGGTCTTTGTGTGTGCGCTCAGTCATGCAAAAAGACCAAAGATGTTGTTAGCATATAGCCTCTCCTCCTCTCCTCTATGGACCCGAATGGGGTGAAGTTAGAAGCGACCAAGCTCTTCTACGTTTTCCCTATTTAAATACGGTTACGTGAGTATAGTATAGTTACACGATCCAAGTATAGTTACACAAAATTAAACATGTCGATTTTCTAAGCGGATAAAAAGAGGTACGATACGATACGACCACACAGTAATATATTCACTTTACTGTGAAAATCGACATGTTTAATTTTGTGTAACTACTCATGTAACCATATTTAAATAGGGAAAACGTGGAAGAGCTTGGTCGCTTCTAACTTCACCCCGTTTGGCCCATAGAGAAGAGGAGGAGAGGCTAAATGCTAACAACATCTTTGGTCTTTTTTGCGTGACTGAGCGCACGCGTAAAGACCAGACAGGTACGCATCAACTCGTCTAAGCTCAGGTAAGAACATATCTCAATATGGAAAAACAGTGGCCTGTTCCTTAAAACCTACACACTTTTTCAGGGTTCCTAAAGTCCAAAGTCTTCATGGCTTCTGCAAAAACTGACAACTGACACCTCAAAATTTCAACATCACCTTGGCATTATAATAGTAACTTAACTAACCGTTTTTATACACCCTGCAGCAAAACTTGATTGAGCCATTCTTCTTCTTCAGAACTGTGCTGTCCTTGCCCGGCCATCCTCCTGGTGCCTGTACTTTAATTCGCCTCTGCATTTGGCATGTATTTTATATAACAGACAATAGACAAAAGAGAATAACAAAGTCACCTGGACGGAGAATCCTAGTGGGAAAACACTCGGGCCCAAAAAATCCAATCAATCACCGGCGCCGGGTCACCCCTGTTCACCCCGAGATTTAGTACCGCATGAGTGCAGGCTGCAACGTGCTGCGGATGCAAGTTTGAGAATGAATTATTTTAGTGCACGATAGACCTTCAGACCTTCGCAATTTCTTTTTATGCGACTTCCATATTAAACCTCGCGTCACGGGCACTTTACTAATTTCCCCCCTCCCGTCATCTGCATAATTGAACATATTAACGCCACGGATAGACACAGATGCAAATAACTTTCACCACTTTAGCAATCGTCGTATTGCCAAAGAAAATGCAATGCTTGTCATTTTTTTTGTTTTGATTGTGTCACCGCTGTTGTGATGGAGCGGGGGCTGAGGGGAGATGAGCCAGCAGCCGCCACAATTACAAACATCTAATAATAGGTGTCCTTGGGTGCTGTTTTGTTCCCACATGGTTTCGGTGCCATCCATTTAAATGAGCAGGGGCCCCTGATTGATTCTGACTGTAATGGAAAACCCTGGCTTCGTAAACAAATGGGAGGATTACTGTCTGTCCTTACCTACCCGCACAAAAGTTGCTTTTAGCGGAGATATCATGTTTTGATGGATTTTTTTTTTAAATAATAACATGTTATTCGACAAGTGTGACGTTTTGGATGAGCTCTTTTGTTACCCGTGCTCCGGGGGTTTGGTGCAGTGGTAACTTGTCTCTTTCATTTGAATTGTTTTGTGCACTAAAGTGGAGCGCTTTAGAGTAAATTAACATTGGCCATAAAAAATATGAAGGTGGCTGTAATTCTGCTGCTATAGCGGCACTAACATACTGTACTTGCCCTACAAAGGTGGGTTGTGTCTTCTCTAAGGAAACAGCGACACTGGTAGTCATATGAAAACTCCAGATTGACGTGTAACATTTTAAGTTAAAGAGGGGGTATTATGCTTTTTTCAATCACATAGCACCAGTCTATCTACAATGATGACGTAACCTTCTGTTGGTCTGTATATGCAGTACATTAAAATAACTGCCTTGAATAAAATTGCTCTCTCAAAATGGCTGTACTGAACGTCTTGAAATAGGCCTCTGTCTCTTTAAGAAGCTTTCCGACACGCCCCCTTCAGCACACTGCTGTGGCATCTAAACAACAACACTGTGCGGGGAGGAGGCTCTGCTGAGCTGAGGAGCAGTGGTTGGTGGCTTGGCTGGTGACGAAAGGTCCAGAGGCGTCTCCAGGAGGTGGGGGCGTTCCTAGGAGGACTGAGGCATAGCTACACCTAAAATGGCTGCCGTCTAAGTTTTTACTGATTACTCAAAAATATGTGAATGAGCCAAGGCAACACTCCGGGCATGTGTTTAATGAGGGAATGACATAATAACATGATATAAAGCTTGAAAAAGTCGATTTTACATAATACCCCCTCTTTAACCTCTTTTAACATTTTCTCCAGTTTGGCTTTGCCCAAATCGAAAAGTTTCGAGTGTCAAAATAGCAACAAAAATGAGACGAAACAAGGATGAAAATAGAACAAAATAGAGACAAAAGCGTGACACGAAAGCGACGAAAATGCTAAAAAAAAAAAAAGCCACAAAAGAGAAACCGAAAACAGAACAAAACAAAATGTGGCAAAACGAGGCAACAACGTCATGGAAAAAGATCAGTTTAGATGAGCTTTGTAGATCTTAGCTTTCAAATGAGGCGTCACACTGGCCTATAAGCAATACACTTTTAGAACTGGGTGAAGCTGAAAAGGAGAAAATGTACTAAGAGGTGGGTAATGGGTAAGAGGTTAAAGGCTTCCCAACAGAAAACTAAAAAAAATAGCCTTCCTCAAGTCGTATTGCTCCATCTCTCTCTGGGAAAAGATCCTGTGAAGTTGGCACCCCACGCACACATTCAAAGTCCAGCCAAGTCAAAATGGCAGCACATGGACACGGAGTTGCTTTAAGTCATTACTTGAGGGAAATCAGCTCATATCGCTACAGCGTTTGGTCACTTGCGGCCCAGTAATCACCGTAATGCTGGGAGACTTTACCGGGCGCTGGTCTTGTATACCCACGCACCAGCCCAGATGCGCTCGTGTTATTGGGACATAATTGTGCCGCGATGGCGATGAATCAGATAACGCTTTCAGAACTGCGTGTGCGTGCGTCTCATCAGCGGGATCGGACCGCACGCTGTGATAAGGAAGGTCACAGACAGTCAAGGTGTCCACAAGAGTCCGCTAAAAGGGAAGCGAGATTAGCGGCCCCGTAGAGTCTAATGGAGCCCCACAATGACAGGGCCGAAGAGGGAACGTTTACTCACCGCGCCACCCATTTCCAAAGTGCTCCGATCGGACAGCTGATAGACGCCGACGGAATGGTCTGCACCAAATGGCCGTCTTATCGCACAAGGGGCAGAAGGGAAACAAAATGAATCGACTGTGTAATTTGCCGCTGTGGCAAATGAAGTCTGCAAGAGGCAAGAGTTATTGTTTGCTGCGCATTATTTTTCATTGATTTCAAAGGGAAAGGCAGACTTCTGTGTCTGTAATTGCCATCCAATACTGTGTAATAGTAATTAAAATTCATTTAGCTATGGTATTCAATTATCTAACTGGTGAAATTGCTTGGCTGAATTGTTTTCTGGTTTTACTATTAATTATACCTGAATGTTAATGCTCCAAATCCAAGCTTATGCACTAAGTAATGGTAAAAAGGCAACCTAAAATGTTGTAAAGGTCAGATGCAGGGGGAGGCAAAGGCCAAGAAGTGCTCATATTTTTCAAAACAATTTCAATTTTCAAATCGACAGGAAAATATGCATAATAGTGCAAAGTTAGGCACTTTGACAAACAACCATTTGATATTTCTTTGAACAAGTTCGCCTCCCCCATTGTTTTTCTGTTTTCAGTGCTCCAGCTGACATTTTAACATAATTAAATTCTGGACTGTGAAACCCAGCTATTGTCCGTTTGTGTCATCGCTCATCAACTTAGAAAATAATGTTCACTTACGGCTTAATAAATCTCACAAACAGGTGCCATGCCACGCAGAAAGACTGCTATTAATTTCACTGGTCAGTGATCATTACCGTTTTGCTTGATGGATTCATTTGCCAAGAAAATGAGCAATATCGGCAGTATCCTCTTTCAAACACACTTTCATAGTGGAGCGTCTTTTGTTCATCTGTCAGATCGGATCTATTTGGACTGGCATCAATTAAATTCTTATTATCGTCTGAAACCTTCTTATTCAATGTGATTAAAGCGTTTACTTATGGTGTTATTATATGTCTTTGCTGACGCTTGTCATGTTTGTGATCAGACTAATGTAATACGATTTTATCATTATATCGTTTCCATAAAAAACACACACATGCACAAAAGCTGACACACAATATAAATGTTGTGTTAGCGCTCAGTAGTACAGACGTTTCCATCGCAGACTAAGGTTCAATGAAGCTCAGTAAGTTTGTGAAGGCCCTCAGTTGTCCAGGGATCTTAGACATTTGAATATCTTTACCGCGTAGCTACTCTTTAGCGGTGCTGATGAAGCTGTTTGGGGGAAAATTATACGAGACAATTTTGCTCAATTTACATTTGTTCATGTAAAATTTCATTTTCAAGCTGCGTCACATTTCACCCAATAAATGGAATAAAAGACAAGCACTCAAATAACACTCTTTACTATTAGCCTGCTCACCTCCTCTCATACCTGACTCAGCGCTTTGCTGGGAGTGGGACGTCACCAGTTGCCAAATATAAGCTTTACATACATTATGCCCTTGGCCCACAGCAAAAAAAAGTATTGTCTGTGTCTAGCTGATTAGAGGACATTTGATTCCGCTGCTTTTTTGTTTTGATGCTTTAAGCGTTTCAGAGTTTTGCTCTGTGTGAACCAAACTAGTTTCTGTTAGTCATCAGTGTACCGCCTAAGTTAAAATGGTAAATGAGATTCTAAGAAAATGTATTCTACAGCATTGCTAGTGGCTCATCATTCACACACATTTTTAATTGAGCAAAGAAAGGACCCCGAGTGTTTTAACTTGCTTTGGAGAACGAAGAGATATCTTAAAGGCTATCTGAATTATGAGTGCTGTTCTTCTCATCAGGGCTTAATACCACTTAGCCACAGTCCTCTCTACTTGGCCTTCCATTTAACCAGTATGAATATTCACCCGATCTGTTGCGTTTTTATATGGGAGTTTTGAACTTTCAATTATTCATCTAACCTTTTACTCCGCCGAACATGTAACCACTGGAAGCCCTTTTGCCTTTTCTCAAATAAAATTACTTACGTCTGACATGAAAGGCTCAGGGTGATTAGTTAAGTGCTGGTTGTCAGGGAAAGTTCCCTGCCATTATGAAATAAAGTTTGGAGCAAATTTCCACAAGGTGTCTCCGCCAATTACAATCAAAGACTGGGGGCTTGCATGTGCGATTATGGCCCGCACGACTCCGCCATGTGATTAATGGGGGCAGTGCTACACACCAGGAGCAGTGACAGTGATGGAGTGGCACAGTGAATGACGGATTTAAAGGGATACTACATGATTTAGTACATGATGATCCATGGCGGACTTGGAGAAGAAGAAAGAAGCTCTGGGATAAAGTTTCGACCTGTGTGTTGTTGGCTGCAAATTATGTTGCGGTTAATTTCGTGGGGGAAAGTGAGGCATCCAAGTCTTATGTTTTGAGCTTTATTATTACCTCTACATTTTAAGGGGCATTTTGATATTTTAAATCCTCCCTTAAAACCTACCTATTTGAACAGGCTTTTCATAAAAGTTGAGCTGCATCTGCATGTGCTTTGTTTCCTTTTTCCTGATGTTATAGTTTTACTATGCCTTGCTTTTGTATGTTTGTATTGCTAGGCTTTATTGTTGTTACCCAGCCGTGGTTGTTGTAAATGTGCCATAGAAATAAAGTTGACCTTGACCTTTCTTTTAGGTACCTTTGCATTGATATTTTACTTTTTAGAATTTTGAAATAATGTCTATGTCAGGATAATACAGTGAAACTGAGACACAGGGCTAGCCAGGACTTGACCTGGAGCTCCCTCTGCAGGCAGGAGCTGGAATGATAGTAAATTTGAGCACAGAACTGCTCAGAGCTGGGGCAGTGATGGATTATAGGCTTGTGCTTTTTTGTCTATGATGCAATATATACATTTGGAAACCCTGCAGGAATCGGAACGCTACAGCAGTAGAAGAAGAAACAGCCAGATTATACTAGAGTACTCAAAACTGTGTGTATAAAGGAAATACTATATGTTTTTGATGAAGGGCATGTTTCAAAGCTTAAAATAGTCAATATTGAATGTCACCTTTAAAATGCATTAGAAAATATCCTCAAAAATGGTTCTTGAATATTTCCCATCTCTTACTTAATAGTAATAATAATGCATTGGTTTTATATAGCGCTTTTCTGGACACTCAAAGACGCTGTACATTGCATTATTCATTCACTCCATACTGTGTGGTGGTAAGCTACTATTGTAGCCACAGCTGCCCTGGGGTAGACTGAAACGATTTACAGCATACATACTGTACGCTTTGTGGTTATATTGCTCCTTATTGCTTCTTCTATTTGTGAGTATATGGTGAGCTCACCAGATACAATAATAATTGTGTTTTCTCTCTCTTCTCTTTCTCCTCTCTCCCTCATCCTTCTATTCCAACCCCCTGTCCTCGGATCTGTACCATCTTGTACGACCCTAGGTAAGAAATATTTCCAAATCCTCTATATGACCACTATGAATAATTCCATCTTCTGTCTTCTTGCACTGCATCTTCTCGCTATCTCACAAACACCCTGAGCCAGGAAGCTGGTGTCTTACACATTCCAATATTTGCATTCATCCTTTACTGTGTGCTGCTTTCTATTGGTGTGCAATGGTTTGAGACCGGGCCATATGCTTCTAAACTATTCCCATCAGCCTTTGTAGCACGCCTTGGAAAAGCCGTGGAGAATACATAGTGCTATGTGTAGTACTAGTAGTAGGAGGAATGAGAGCAACATGATGTTTTCCTGCCACTCAAGCAGCTGTGTCTAAGTGTCAGACCAGGCTGATCAACATAACACTACATTCATAATTTAAGAGCCGTCCTGGGAGCGCTCAGTAGTAAATCCAGCTGCAGCCGATTCTTACAGCCACATGTGGGTCACTGGAGCAAACATGCTATCGATTTTAACAAACAAACACCAATGATTTTCAAACATTAGTAGCTCTAATAATCATAAGCATCACTCTTATATTGTGCCTTTCCAACATAAGAGGCAAGTGGTACCTTGTCTTGTGCCAGTTCCAAATCATCACTATAGTCCTTCTTTAATGAATTGTTACTTACAGCCAGGTGATTTCTAACTTGGAGGTTCTTGAGTGTACGAACCCCTGACCAACAGTATAAGGACCTTCTAATAAACTCCCCAGCCTTTTGAAAGCTGAATCACATCAGCCCACTCTCTCATAATCCGGCTGTAAGCCTCAACACTGGCTCGGCCCATATGTGCACATAATTACAATTTTTGAATGCCTCAAAAGCAAAGTAGATTGTTTTCACTCTTATAATAAGATGCACAGAGCGTTGAGAGCAGGGAGGGTGATAGAGACAGATGTGTGTGTACATTACAGAGCACGCCGACATGAGAGTGAGCGCTGGCTGCCTGCCGCTGGGTGTCCCCCCCCCCCGTGGTGCTCGGAGCAGATGCCTCTAGTGTTTTGGGTGTGGAATACATGTCATTAGATCATGGCGGTAGCAGGCGTTTGCACATGGAACTGGTTTTACAGAATGTACTGCAGATGGAGTAAACTTAAGCACTCTGATTGGCCTCGACAGCTGTTACAGCGCGGGGCCATGGATGCGGTAGCTCATAAGTATAATGTGTTATATGGAATCCCCAAAGAAAGGACTAAAAACATGTACATCGAAATTACATGGGACAAAGAATCACAGGCGTGGTATGAATAATAACAAGAACTGCAGTGTAGCATCATGCCAGAGACAAACCTATCTCGCAGGTAAACAAACATGGACTTGGAATTATTTTTCTCTTTTAATATATAATTGATTCAAGTGTTTAAAAAAAACATAACAATCACTTTGCTGTAAAGTCTCAATTAATCTATTTAAATAAACATTTAAATTGTGTTTTCTCTTCTTCATTTGCCAAAGTCACTAATTGCAAAAGGATACCCAGGAGTGCTACAAGGCTGCATTCTAATGCCCCTTGTGTTTACGCTGTATACCAATAACTGTGTGAGTCATTGCGACAGTTGTTTTGATTAATATGCAGATGATGAGGCCACTGAAAGTTGGTCTTTTTTATAATTGAAACGAATACTACTAAAACTAATATGGAATGCTAACACTACAGCCACATTTCCTAAAGCTCAAGAAAGACTACATTGTTTTAAAGAAAGGCACATAGTTCTGTTCTACTTTGTGATTATTTGTTATAAAATTTGTATTAAAACAATTGATATGTTTTGCATATCAATGTTTTGCATATCAAAACAAAAAAAAAGTTTGAGAAGGTAATCAAAGTAAAAGTATCTCTTCCTTGACATACCGTGAATTTATGCTCTCAGTGCAACACAAATTCCCCTCTGAGTCAATAAAGGTTTTCATTCATTCATTCATTTCAAACTATGATGGATAATCCCTGCTTGAATGAGAGCCTACTCAGCGTACAGAGGTCCATTAACATATATTTTTTTGACCTACTGTATATTCTGTAGTGCTCCTCCCTAAATGCACCCATCAATCATATTTTCTCCAGCCTCTGACCAAAGTTGGAGTTGGCTTATGTTTTATTCACCGCTAAATGTACTCCACTGGGCCCGAACCTTAAGCTTGTATTAGGAACAATATAACTTCTTAGTGCGGATTAAGAGCGCCCTGAATCCACTGCGGACCCTTAATTGAGATTCCCAAACTAAAGCGCTGGGCCCGACTGAATGTAATAAGCCCCTAGCCACAGAGTGTAGTGTGAGGGGGGCTGGGGCGACAGAGATGTGTGGTCAACCACGGTAAAGACGCACAAGAATTAGATAAAAGGGCTATTTAGTGCATGGAAAGTCTATTGATTGCAAATGGAAGAATTAAGTGCAATGTGCATGGGCCACATTTGAAAATATAGACCCGGGGAAGCGGTGTATAGGAAGCTATAGCTCAGGAGGTGAGACAGAGATGAGACAGGAGGGTTTGGGGGGTAAATATAGAGATGAGAGCCAGTGGAGTGTGAACGCTATGGATTTCTCTATCAGCATTTTCACTGCAGCTACAAACAGCCATCTACTTCTGCATATAGTCTTTCATTTATAAACATGTTGGATTGCAATTGTACAGATGTTTTAAGACTTACAAAAGAGCGATTCGGTGTTATTTTTGCTTATGGTAGCATTGTGAAAAAACAGCAAGTGTATCAATGTCAAGCGGTGAACAAAAAGTCTCTGCCGAGGCGTTGGGATTGTATGTCGCACTAGTTAGAACAGAGATTTCTAACCTGTAGCTCTGGAGATGTCAGTAAAATAGCTCCTCAAAGCCTTCTTTTTGTTGAGAACGTGTAGTACACAATGGTACACAATCTGGTATAAACGTTTGAATGTACATCCTGTTTTTTGTTTCAATTTACAAGATTACACCAAGATGACTGAGACTGTCCATTGTTTTAAGTTAAAGTTGATAAAAAGTAGATTTTCTTTGTAATGGTTGGAGACCCCTGGTTTAGAATATAGAGCCAAAACCTGAGATCTGGACTCAAATTTCTCACAAAGATCTTCTAATTCAGGGGTGAATGCTCTTCTACTAAAAGGGGTGAGAAGAATTGGCAAAACTAATAAAGAACTTAAAGACTTTTATTAAATATACTGAACATAACATGGACTTTTCACATTTTCTTTTAAAAAAGAAATCCTTGCGGCATTTTCCCACCGCACTTAAACGGCTGAACATAGTTCTATTTATGATGCTGTTGTTCTAGGCTTTACAAAATAAGTGCTCTATTTTGTCTGTGCACGGTTATTCCCCACACGGTTTTCAGCTGAGGTTGTTTTCACAGAGGAAGGCGCGCTGCAGAGATTCAAAGTGAGGCTGCTGGCTGAGATCATAAATAATCCTATGCATGAAGACATAGGGGAGCCAGCTGAGTATTATGGAAATACAAATTTATGTTGAAAATATGCGTGAAGTCTCTGCTATACAGCTCCCAAACATTTGAATTCAACAGAGGAGGGCCCACACTTTGCATCATGGCGCATTTCATATTTAAATCTACAATTCTCATCGTCTCATTTGCAAACAGATTTAGTTTTATACCAACAGTGAGTTAGTCAACTTTCTTTGTCAATATTTTTGCACAGTTAAATGTAATGTAAAGGTGAGTGTAAAATTATACACAATCCTTGCAAAGAGAGATTTTTGTCAGTGCTTCAATCTAAACAGGGTACTACATCTGTGTACACAGACAAGTCTTTATCTGAAATTGCCTTTGTTAAACATTGTTTGGCTTATTGCCCTTTATGATAATGCTGAAAAGCAGTTTTCTTAATATATGAAACGTTAATGCTGGTGTTTCCCAGAATTTGGAAATTGAGGTTATTTGCTATTATGTGTTATTTGAAATTCATTAAAATTACAGTTTCCAGTAGGGCTGCAACTAACGATTATTAATCTGCAGATATTTTTTTTACAATGAATCGATTAATTGCTGTGAAATGTGCATAAAAAAAACACAAACTTTTTCACATACAAAGCTAATGTGATGCTTGAGGACATGTTGATGGAGTAAACGTCAAGTGAATGTTTGTTGGAGGCGCTTAGTGCTTTAAAAAAGTCACTACAATTGAACATACCAAAGCCACTGAATGACTGGAGGCTGCACTTCTACTGACTGGGACAGGAGCTGGGATAGAGGAAATGTATTTCCAAACTGGTTTAAACTATGTCCTGGCAACAATAAGAGTGGAGCTAATATTGCTTTCTGATTGGATGATTGTCGTGAGACAGACACAGATAAATGAACAATAACATTATTACCCTCACTTGAAAAACAATGTGTTTTAGATAAATATTAACACATGTTCATGTCATTCTTGCTCTTTTTGAATCTGTGTTTGCCAGAAGACAATTAACTGAGGACTAAAATGGTTGTTAACTAGTTCAATAATTGATTAGTTATCGATTAATCGATTGTTTTTTTCAGTCTTATTTTCCAGTCTATTATTTTTGAAGTTTGTTTGTGTATAAAATATTCACCCGCTTGTTAATTAATTTTTAATCATGGTTTGAGCAAAACAGAAATACACATTTGTTTATTGTTTAATGTTTTGTAACCGACAGATTATATCTGAACCTGAAACTTGTTCATACCTGCACATGTTGTTTCTTCCTCCTTAAATTAGAATGTCAAGCACAAAGATCATCCATGACAAAATGTACTGTGTGTTCATGTGTAAAATGAAACTTCCCAATTGGTTACTGCTCTGAGATAAAGCTATAGGTCCATACATATAAATCACTTTGACTAATGCAGTTGTCATGATTGAATCTGCGTGAGGAATTTGACATTAGAGGTCCAGGAATGAGGGTGGAATCTCGTCAGGGCTGCTGCGTATAACTCATCTGCAGAGTCTTTTTAAATTTACACGTCACCTCTCTGTCTGCGCTCACAAAAGGTCTGCCCATAGGGGTGACAAATACAGTCACAGGTCTGCGGCTGACGACAGCAATGTGCATATTTATACATTTGCTGAAGAGTGTGAAGAGACAAGTGGTTTCAATAGCCGCTAGACAGGAACTTACAGACACATTGTGACAATCTTATCCCCGACACAAGTCCAATGACTTTGAGGCTTATTGTAATGAAAAAAAGATTTTCAGAAGGCATGGTCTTCACAAACCTCACATCATGTTACTGTGAAAGGAAATACATTTGCTGTAGAAGACAGATATTCTTTTGTTTTCTGTAGGAGTTTTATTTTATTGTTCCTGTTGGGAAATTATCATACCTTTACATAGATACTCCTTTGTTTTTCTTACAACATAGCCACCTAGAAGCATCCAAAGTTTAATTCTCACTGTAAAGGAGCCTTGCGTTTTCTCTGCATGATCTGCCTATGTTAGGGTCCTGGCAGCAACAAAATCTTAAAACAAAATGCTCAAGTTTGTCCATTCTGATAAAGATACAGGCTCAGGATGTGAACATGGATTCTTGCACCTCACTGCACCGCCAGCTTTGTTTCCTTAGTGATATTTAAGCAAATGTAGACACCGACTGTAATTGTTAATATTGCGTATGACCTGTATTCATAAAGCTTTTCAATTCACAATTCACATCACTTTTCACGTAAGAATTCAGTGTCCTAATGCCTTCTATGACTTATTCCTTCTGCTTTTGTAAATCCATTCTTCATTCGTTCCCGGCGGCTCATTTTATCACCTTTCATTCTCCTGCATTATGTTGGTGGCTTTTATTTCCTTGGTTGATTTTCCATCCTTGCTGTGCGGTGGACATGACGGTTAGCCTGCAGCGAGAGATGGCCTTATTGCGGCGTCACGGTCAGGGGAGTCGGAGGGTCTCCACTGTTATTCCGCCTCGCGATGGGTACTGGCCAGCTCTAACTCTTGTCCCCGCACTGACAGCCAGCGGTTGGCAGAGGTTGTCACTCGCTTTAATGATTAATTTTTCACTCTGAGCTCTCCCTCATGAGAAAAAGTAAGTGTGTGTTCACGGACCAGTGGATCGACCGGTAAAAGACTGTATGTAATGGATTCTCCTTTATGGCCAATTGGATAAAACAAATACGGGAGACCACAGAGAGGACGTGTGAGAAGTGATTGTGGATTAGCTGGATGAGCGAGAAGCAATGTGTGGAACGGGTCACAATGTATGTGGTATTAATGCTTGTTCTGGGCAATGTGGCAAAAAGAAACATCTAACTTTCACGATTCAAGTTATTAAAGAGGGGGTATTATGCTTTTTTCAATCACAGGGCACCAGTCTATAGCATACTACAATGATGACGTAACCTTCTGTTGGTCTGTATATGCAGTAAATTAAAATAACTGCCTTGAATAAAATTGCTCTCTCAAAATGGCTGTACTGAACGTCTTGAAATAGGCCTCTGTCTCTTTAAGAAGCTTTCCGACACGCCCCCTTCAGCACACTGCTGTGGCATCTAAACAACACTACTGTGCGGGGAGGGGGCTCTGCTGAGCTGAGGAGCAGTGGTTGGTGGCTTGGCTGGTAACAAAAGGTCCAGAGGCGTCTCCAGGAGGTGGGGGTGTTCCTAGGAGGACTGAGGCATAGCTACACCTAAAATGGCTGCCGTCTAACTTTTTACTGATTACTCAAAAATATGTGAATGAGCCAAGGCAACACTCCAGGCATGTGTTTAATGAGGGAATGACATAATAACATGATATAAAGCTTGAAAAAGTCGATTTTACATAATACCCCCCTTTAAAAACAAATACATACGTCTTTTTCAATGGGTCTCATGAGATCGACAATTGAAAATAAACCTTTTTAGCTTACAGTAAATAACCAATAAATGATCTCCAACCGCAACATTTAACCCAGAACGCAAAATCTCAGCTTTTCCTTCCCTGCTGCCATTATTGTTGCAGAATGTATTTGCACTCGAATATGGTAGGTTTTGATGTCAGATGTGCTCCCTTTTGCAACTAAACACTGTGGCAAGGATCGACTATAGGGGTATAGTGTCTCGCTTTGACTGGAGGCTGGACTCAAGAGAAAAGTGAACAGTTGGTTGGACACTTTTCAGCAGCATTCAATTCATTCAGTCCACTCGGTACAAGAATTCTTCAAACATTTAAAGCAGTACTAAGTAACGTGTTTACCTTAATAAATCCTTTTCGTAGTTCCTCTGGGGGTAATACAAGTGTTAATGGGATGATTGGGGGGTCTTTCATCTCCCCCTGGTGTCTCTGGCCAGAAAACCATGCTTGCAACTTGACTTCCACCGGGGCGGAGCAACCAATACACACTAATAGAATCACGGAGAAGAAGCTAACAGGCTAACGGGCAAAGCTAACTGCGGGCTAGCGCCACTTTAAACAGTATTTACAGCCAAGTTTGAGTGAAAAAAAATATTCCCATTGTATAACTGGATGTACGACACCCCTCTCTCCCTTTGTCTTTTCTGTCAGCGTAGTATTTACTCTCCAAGACATTTAATAAGTTAAAATTTCGTAACTTGCTAAGACACCTGCAGTTGCGCTTATGGCCTCTAGGGGCAAGAGTTACTTAGTACTGCTTTAAACATCCAAAAAAATCTCCTCAACCTTTGACACGCGTATGTACTCTTTCAGGCTAAGTTGTACCTAATAGAACTGAACATTTTTGGTGCAATTGAAATGTGAACAAGAACTGCCACTGAGATCCAAATTGTGTTCTATGTTTTACATTGACAGGTCAAATGTGTACAATCCTGAAATTCCTGAAACAAACTAAATAATTGACAAAGTTTCGGATGTGTGCTTTTTGAAAACTGAAATATGAGCCACGAAAATAATAAGGTGTAAACTCCATTAGTAGATGTTATATCTTTATATGGATTAAGGAGATGATATTCAAATCGCAACTTTGCCATTTGAGACTTTCCCGATTTTGATTTTGTGATGCATTCCCCAAACCTAGCCGTGATTTATCTTGCAGATGTGCTTACATAATCCTGTCTGTAACTCCGATGCCACCCGTCCTGATGGGCTAAATGAAGCCTGAAGAGAAGGTGTTCGTCCTCCACTCACAGCGGTTCCATCCACTCGTGTATCTCCCCGCCTTAATGAGCGTCTGTCAGATCGCCCCTGTGTTCGCTCGGCCTCCGTACATGCATTTCCCTGTTTGTTTGAGGCACAAGCGGGCACTCCGCATCCACAGCTAGTGTGTGGCTCATTTGCTAAGAACCGTTTCATGAAAAGGCTGGAGGGTCTAATCGCGCAGTGTGACGCTGCCCCGGCGCAGCAATGCTCCGTGGGATATGATACGAATCTCGAGCTATTGTGTACAAACATTTGCGGCTCATTAAACTAGAATGACTGCTGTTTCGCTTTATCACAGCTGTCTATTTGGGAGGCATTTCCCAGTCCACTGATGCCTGTTGACCCATTGCGGGGTAGGGTCGCTTCACTCTGGATGACATTGTGCCAGCATTCATTGGACATGCGGTTTTTCTGCTCAGCTGCTGGTGGAGACACGGAGGTGGAGTTACTTTAGAGTAAAAAGGCCACGCTGCTGCTCTGGGATGGGCAGGTTTATTGAGTGCATGTTGCTGGAGTGTGGGCCACTTGTGGTGAATGATCCGGATCTGAGCTGCTGGAGCAGTGGGGCTGGGTTTACAAAGTGAAATCAACAAAATATTCAGTGTACAGATCACTTCGAATTAGGGAAAATGTTGAGATTGTTGCTCTGGTTGGTGGAATATTTATTTATGTAGCCTACACTGGAAAAAATGAAATCTTATCTTAGACAAAAATGACTTAAAAGTGCTTGAATTATCGGAGTTTGTTCTGATTTTGAGTAGGTTTGGACTATTGACTTGCCAATGAAACTAGACAGATTTTTCTTGTCTTTGACTTTTTTGTCCTGTTTCAAACATTTTTTTGGTCTTATTTTAAGCGTTCAAGTTCATTTCTCTTATTTTAAGCAAATTAATGCTTGTTCCATTGGCAATCTTATTTCAAGACAAGTCCAAACCTACTCAGAATCAGCAATAAAAGTCTTATTTCAAGCACATTTCAAGCCATTGTTCTAAGATAAGATGGCATTTTTTTGCAGTGTACAGCCTGTACATGTTTGCCTTTGTGAAGTATTTAGTTCTAATAGTGTGTTTTTTGGGGGGTTTTTTGGACAAATTTGAGGCTGCCAAATTACAAAGTTACACAAGCAATAACCTTTGTTTCTGTACTGTTCTGTACTGGTGAAACATATGGCTCTTGGTTCTGCTGCTTCCAAAGCAATACCCAGCCAAGAACGGGTGAGCAATACAGTTTGGAGGAATCTGTTGCGCAACAAACACATGTTGTCCTTGTAGTTTGCTTGAGTTTTACAATACATTTGTGTATATAAATGCACACTTGCTATATTTATGTTTTGTGATTTCCGTACATCATGTGATCTGGGTAAAATGGATGGATGGATTTCCGTACTAAGCAATTATATGTAAATAACACTACAATAAGAATCCTGAAAGAGTGGCTGTAATTAAAACATCTCCAAACTCAATTTGATCTACCATATCAAACGCATTTAAACAATGAGGTTTTATAATAGTCATAAAGTGGTGATGAGAAATTTGATACTGACGGATGTTATTATTGAACAAGACCAGAAATGAGCAATCAACAACATCCAAAAGTATAAAAATCAAATAAACAATTCACTACTCTTAAAAAAGGTGACTAAAGTTCAGACTGTGTAGTGAGTGCACTTCTCTTCACGCCAATGTCAGAGAGCAAAGACTCTGACCTACTGTATGGAGTAGCGCTAGAATCAATGAATAACAATTGCAGTACTCATTATAATTCATTTCTTCTCACTTGTAAGGCTTGTTGTGTGCATGTACAGTACGTAGCAGCCGTCTAATCTGATATGTTTTGCATTCCTTTCTGTGCGCGAGGGGGAAATCTCACCAAAAAAGACAAGAAAATGGAGCGCGATAGAGCAATTTCCAATACATTAGAGGTATGATAAATTGAAGTTGCCGAGCGGCTCTCTCGGGTCAGATCCCCCGTGGGTCATTTTAGGAAAGTTTAGTGAATGATTAGAGGGATTATAAAGCGTGGCTGATACGGGAAATGGCACACAGGGCTTTGATTGATGTGCGTCTGACTCGTGGGCAGGCAGTGGGAGTTTCAGAGAGCCTTACGCGTCTTCAAGTTTGGACTCCTCCTGCTATAGGCCCAACTTTGTCTTGTCTTTCACGGTGCACAGAGGAAAGGGGTTGACTTGCGTTGGCGAAAGGTGCCATGCTTTCACCCTCCACTGCTCTTGCCGGTTTTCTGCTGGGGCTTTTTCACAAACAGGCCTGACACTATTAGAATACACCACCATCCATCTTGGCTAATTGAGTCGGACAACACGTTAATCACGCCGGTGCAGGCTATCAATCATGCAGGGAGGGCCGGGAAACACGGGGGATGGAGGCAGTGACACATGATGCATGTTCCTGTCGCACTTTCATTTGAAAATATTGTTTGCATGTGGGCAGCCGGTGGATAAAAGCCCGTTGGTCTATGTGTTTTTGCCTAGTACGTAAAATGCTATTACGCCAGTGGAATGTGTCACACTATGACACATCCGACATATTGCTGCACGATTACAGGTGGGTCATTGGTACATCTGAGTCATTTATATTCCAGCCGTGACGATTGTTTTGGAGAAGTTCAATCCACAGTTGATTGAGAGCATCACTAATATTATTATGTTTTTGGAGATAACAGATTGCCTTTTCCCCAAGAACACTAATGTTACTACATCCCAGGGCTTTAATTCATTTCCCCCTGCTGGAATTCTGTGGTTTTGCCCCACATGTTATTGGTGGGCTGTGCTAAAAAAAAAGGGGATAATAATGTCTAAGAAATGTATCACTATCTTGGTTGGAAAATAATATTGATCTAAAACAGCTAAAACAAAAATATCTTCCCCCCCCCACCTTCTTGCTCCTCTTCGCTGTGCAGCTGTTTCTGGCTGTAGTGAGGCTATGACAACCTTTTCCACTTCAAGATGAGAAGATTAGGTTTAGCAAAGGATCGATAGGAGAGGAAAGCATTTCCTGGACATGTACAGTATAGGACCTCAGGAGGCGCTTTTTGGTAAAATAAGTCACTTTTTGGGAGCTGTCGCTGCAGTGTTAGAAGAATAGCCGCTGGTGAAGATCCAAAGATGACTGAAAGATGCGCTAGCGGCTCGAAACACAACTCAGGTATGTTTTTGATATGAGAACAACATGGTAAAATGCTGTAAAAAGTCCATTTTTCGAGCTCCACCCCCTTTAAGGCCCTGGCTGGTAATTGTTCCCCTGTGCCTGATCGGTGGCGCGTTTCAAATGCCAATCTTGTTCGCCACCTGTGCCAGCCAGCCCTATGGAGATTTCCAGCTTGGTGTTTACTTGCACTGTTTGCTATCACATCACTAAACTTCGCTCCGATCTTCCATTTGTATCCCTTTGTCAACAGCTCTTTTGTGTTCTTGCCCACAACACAAACATCTGGAAGGTACAGCGCTCACTACTGTGTGACCTCCAGGAATTCACACCAGGCTCGAATACTGTATCTGCTCACACTTTTGTCTTTCTGTCCCATGTATCCCTGCTGAAAATTCCTCCCCCTTTTATAGATATAAAACAAATCGTAACATTGGTCAAATGTATCATATTAGCAATTCAGTAAATATGGGAGCGCTTTACTCCAGTAAAATTCAACCAAGGAAATAGCCATGATCGTTTGACTGAGCACGGCCCTATGTACAATATAATTAGATTTTTCTATTGTTTATAGCAGTAAAATCTTGATGTTCCTATTAGACTTAATGCTTTAACATTTAGTTGCCAACGATTTTACCATTATGTCCAGGAAAGTGGGGGAGGCACTGGCTGGAAACAGGCTGCCCCACTTTATAGCCCACACTGAAGACGAGCAGAGGACGAGACTGCCATGTCATCATAGAGGAGGCCAGTCTCCACCTACAGTAATAATATGTCTTAACTTTTACTATTTCTTTTCTTATTACCACCAGTAAAGCATGTTTTTACTTTGCTTGGCACTTGACTTTCACTATGGGGAAGGAGATATGTTTAGTCTAGTAGCTATTCCGTCATTTTTTCCCTACTGGTCCGGTTGCTTCTATGATACCACAATGAGAAAAGAAGAACCGTCAGGGCAGCTGCTCGCAGCCAATCATTGCCCAATTTTACCAATATCGGTCCAATCACGCACCAAGAGACGGAAGCCGTTACCCGTCACCGCACTCTCACAAAACATTTTCTTCTGCTCTTTTTCATCTGTTTTAAATCATTCGAAAAAATATAACATCCCTAAAACCAGAGCAAGAAGCAGCGTTGGAAGCGTTCCTCGTGAAAAAATGACATTTTTAAAAAGGCTTCCTGCCACTTCCTGCATTATATCCAATGTTTCTCTAATTGGTTGGTCCCGTGTGTCAATCCCGTCCACCGGGAAATCGCTGAGATCACACTCGCTCCCAGACTACATATCTTTGAAAAATCTTTGAAAAAAGCAAGTAGTTTGACAGGCCAGGCAACGTCCAGGCTGGATCCATCCATCAAAACGAAAGTGCCCGTTAGTGCATGAGAGACACGCTAATATTCGACTAATTAAGATTGCTGAGTGCTCTTCTGTCATTCACTTTGGGTGAAGAAGGTTGGTCACCATGAAGTATAAGTGACATTGATCGTCCTATACCGTACATATCACTGCAAAGCCATTTTGCAGTGCCATGCCCTTCTACCTGTTTGACCTGCGGATTAGACGAGCACAGTATACAATATGTAATGGGTCTAGTGTACTTCAATCTTCTTCTCATCTCAAATGTGACCTTTTATTTACTGGTCATGATGAAAGGACCTACTACTATTAAGATAATGGTTCTGTGGCATAATTGCAGTGTATTTCCTTATTATGGAAAGTACTTAGGCCACATTTTGGTTGTTACTAAACTCTATATAAATAAAATATTTGTTCAGTATCCTCACTGTTACTTAAGTGGGCAAAAACAGTTACGTGTCTTATCCACGGAGACCGAAAACAAAATGTGTTCAAGACCCCCCCCCCCCTGAAAATACTGGGACAATTGCACTATGCCGACCCCATCTATCACTGCCGACAATATCTAAAACTTAGAGTTGCTGCATCTAGCTACTTGCCAAACAGAAATAAGCAAAAGATAAGTGTGTTATTAAAATGAATAACTTGCACATTTGGCCAGAGAGAAATGTCTGCTGCCTTATCACTCTGATTTGCAAAGTCCCGTCTGAACTTTTTAAACATTTATTTCTATCACAAAGTACTCCGAAAATGAATTCATTGCTTTGAACAATCATCAAAACATGCATGCTTGTGCAGCATCTAAAGGAAGTTGTCAGATAAACTGTTATAAACATTGGCTTTTCAAATCCCCATGTCTCAGTGTGTCATTTCAGACGGACTCCATGATGACACCATGGCACACTGCCGTTACTCTCACAATAGATCTATTGGCTGTGTGGAACTTAATTAGTGATAAAAGGGATTTGCAATGGAATGATTTCAGTTCAATAGCTGTTTTCAATAAAAGGTTTATTAATATTTTTTCCCATCGGCCCTGGGTCTCTATAGCCTGTCCGTCCATGGGAGTGGATCTCTCCTTCTGTGATTCTCCCCAAGGTTTCTCGTTTCTCCCACCGGGTTTTTGAGTTTTTCCTTGCCGTGCTGGAGAGTCTAAGGACAGGGGACACCCGCGCCGCTCGTCGCCACCCACTGCTGACGCTTATTTGGACATTATGTTCGTCTGAACTTTACATTGTCTTATTTACTGCTCTGTTTTATTGCCTTAATGTTCGGTGCAGCCCTATGAGGCAACTCCTCTTGTGATATTGGGCTATACAAAACCATTGATTGATTGATTGATTCTGACCTATCTTAAAGTAATTTCAAACAAATTCATTCAAAAATGCTGGGTGATAACATTCATTTGTTTATTTACAAATATTATTTTGGGACTTCAGCATTTGAGTGTGAATTTGTTAGCATGCCATTTAACTAATGGCATGCTAACAAATGAATGGTGCTTTGATGATCACACTATGAGCTCAGAACTGCTTTCAACATTCCACATTTCCAGTATTATCTTAAGCCCTACAGATAAAACAGAATATTACTTTTCCTTTTTGCAGACCGGATGTAGTTGTTCATGCCTTTCCTCCCCAGTATCTGAAGCACTATTGACTCTGGTGCCAGTTTACTCCAGAGCTGGGGCCGATGTTCCACTTCAATCGTCCGTAATTGATCCAAATTTAGCGGGGTCCGTCAGGGCTGTTGGTTTTTATATCCCTGTGTTTATGTGACACTGCTGTCTGTGTCCCAGTGTGGTGACTAAGCACTTTCTAAAGCTTTGGGGCCTCCCTCGGAAAGACTCCAAATGCGATCACCCATTGAACACACTAAGCCAGCTTGGCCCGGCTAAGCGTGGATTTTTTTTTGTGGATCTCCAGGTTGCTGGGGTTTTTTTCCGCTCAAATCCTGCGGCTTAGTCCTCACCTCTCAGGCCAGCCGCACCAGGGCAGATAATGTCGATCTCTGGCCAGCTTGGTATCGCCATGAGGATTTACATTATATTTTAAGGGTGAAACGGGGACCCTGCTGTTTGATATACAGGGGGGGGGGCACAGGTGTCAAATGCCAAGCAGCGCATGTCAGACCCCTGCTGATGGCTCCTGGCTGGCAGTGGGCCATGACCTTTTAAGCCATTCATTATTAAAGGGATTCAAGTGTCGGGTTGCTATACAACACCCAACAATAGACCATATCCATCAAGTTTGGTCTTAAAACACTGAGTTATTACCTATGCGTCACACAAAAACAACAGTTAATAAAGATATCTCCTTCATTCAATTGTTTATGCTGAAAATATTACTGTGTTTTCATCTATTAGCTTAATCTGACAATCCTATATAGTGTGCATTTACAGTATGTGTGACCTCTTGTGGTTTCATTGACTGCCTGACATATTACACATTTTGTATTGTGGAAGTTCCAATTATCCGTTTTCTCATTCCTCGTCTGTGGTATCGCAGTGGAGACATTAAACAGGTCCAAGGCTAATTGAATTGTGTAGGGAAAGAAATAAAAATGCATGCATCTTGACAGTAACGCTCCAGGCGTTGTGGATTATTTCAGCTATTTGTAGAATTACACCACTAGTTCACACTTTTCTTACAGAGCATGGCAAACTATTAATTGTCCTTTTTGGCAGTTCTTTTCTGACAAAGACCCTGCAGCAAAACCAATTGAATTCCATTGTTACATCAGCTATGTATATTACACAAAGCCAAAAAGGCAAGCTATTTCAGACTGAATATTATTAAAAATGGTGCAGGAATTTCACATTGGCATCAAAAGACTTTCTCATTTTCCTCCACTTACTTCCCCCACTCCCATGCAAACCAAGCATTCGGCTCCGTAATGAGGATTGCTGTTCGGACATTTGTGCTGGTGTCAGAATATTAAGATTTAGTCAAACGTGCATGAATGGCTCAGAACACAACTCTAGGTAGGAGGTTTGGAAGGGTTAAAACAAAAAGTGTAAAACAGATTTCAGTGCAACTGTCACCAAAGACAAGATCCGAGGGACACTGTTTTAAGGAGGGGGGAAAACGCCTTTACTGCATGGCTTACGCAAGTTATGCATAGAAAAAGAATAGTTTTGGTGTGAAATATCTAAAACAAAAGTGAATAGACACCAATGAAGAAGGATTAGAGAGTGGATAAGATAAGGGGGAGGAGATTTATGGTGGCACTCGGAGCTAAAGTGTCTCTTCTTGACCTGCTGCCTGAAAAAGTAAATCTAATAACACTACTAGCTTCTGAAATACAGTTGCGTATATGAAAAAAAAAAAAAAAAACTCCTTTGTAATCTATTTCTGTCAGGTGACAAAAAAGCTCCTTATCCCGCTCATTTTTTTGGGGTCCCTTTTCAATTACTGAAATCCCACAGGTGAAAGGGTATTTTTGGATTATAGTCTCTGGAATGTGACATTTTGCCAGGGTTTCCTTGTTATTGAACTATTCTAATATAGAAATGACTTTACTGACAAAGCCGGCAGAGATTAGATGAACAAAATGCACTGTAGCAATCAGCCAGGATAGCATATCAACATACAAAGTCTAGTGTAACGACACGATTTTAGGGCAGATTTTAAACGTGCCATTTTAGTCATCCACCCACACTCTACGACTGATCTGCTCAAACTGTACCAGTGACATGATCAGAGCAGTGTGCAGCATTTCTGTGGAAACACGTTTTAGACCATCCTCTCAAACAGCATGTTTTAACACCCAAACATTTTAGCGGGGCTTCAGCAACAAATGATTTGCAGCCTACAGTAGGATAAATTCCAGCCAATAACCACTAAACCTTTGCTGACTTTTAGTGTCTACAGCGATATGTTCAGGAAGACGTTATCAGCGGTGTGTCGCACTTGCTCACCTCATTGTGCCCTGTGCACCCTGTGTTTTCCTCCGCCTGGTGCCTGTAGCCTGCTTCAGCAGTGCCACAGGCACTAAAATATACTATACAATAAGTTCATTATGAGCAGCTAATCGCAGCCCGTAACCCTGTGTACATTGCATGACAACGACACTTGGCTCACTTAAAAGAGAAACTAAACTATTGCTGATTAAAATCATAAAAACTTGAACCCATATGAATGCATAGCTTTTTTATTGAATAGGTATCCATAGGACTAGCCAGGTTGAAGGATTAGCCTGTAGTAAATGTCTTCGACTGGAATAAGAAGTTCGGACCTAAGGGGTAACATACCAACTCCATATTGAATAGCACACGTCTCAGGAATCACACTCAGGATTTTCTGGCTGTGAGGCAGTAAAGCTAACTGCTCTACATGTAAGCAGGATATGCTAATGGTAGAAAGCCCATTTATTTGAGGATATCTACCTTCACATGTATGCAGAATTTGTATTTCCATTAATTGAATTAGTGGGTGGATACTGGAGTGTCGAGGGGGCTCACATGGTAAATCCGTGACTGCATGCTCCTCCTCAGTTATTTCAATGAACTTTTACTGACAGCTAAGCTGCACCATTAAAGGGGTGTGGAAGTGGTGAGACCCATCTAAATACAGGAAATAAACATCTAACGCCTCACTCGTGATTCTCTGTTCTCCAGGATATGACATTTTGTTCAATATCCCCTGCTCAGCCTGGGCTTTGATTTCTGTCACTTTGCCATTAGCGTCAACACGCTGATTCCCTCTAAAAAGATTTTCCATGACCTGTGGTGGTATATTGCACTGTATGTGGCATATTTCTTGTCGTTTGCGTGCCGTTATTTGCTGAAGGGTGCAGTGCAAATGAAAAAGAAGCCAACATGCTGACAGATACATTTGCTGCTTGATTCTATACATGTATATAGATCACTGCTTGCCTGTCCACACCCCACTGGGTGTATAAAGGCGACTCATCACAATGCGGCCGTCATTCCAACTTGAAATGGCACCACGGCGAACATTAAACCAGTCAGAGGTGAGGGCTTTCCGCAGATTACTCAGAAAAATATCAAGAATTCAATTATGGCGGTGCATACAGGTGTGAAGGGATTTGGAGCTGAGCTATTTTTGAGGCTTTTGAATTGTGTCGTTTAAGTATGAGAAATTCAAAGGTGGGTCCCTTCGAAATTGTTCAATGATAAGGGAATAAAACTCTCAAAGCTGGAAAAAATCTCATTCCGATTCACACCTTTTGTAATGATTTACAAATCCATCAACCAGCATGGTCAAATTCTCTCCCTGCTTTCATGAATAATGTATTAGAGAAGTATGTTTTCAACTGAACAGATAATCTACTTTTCTGAAAAGGATTTTCTCTTGGTGAAAGTGAATTCAGTCGATTTAATTAGCAATTTTACATTGTCTTGACATAACCCTGCAGAACATCTTTTATTATTAAATCACTCCAAACCAGCCACTATCCCCATATTCTTCAAGTGTGCAGTGACCTGACATTTCCCTGACAGACACTTTGACTTTTTCTCTACAACTCCTTATTAACTTTTCCACACATTGACTGTGATAATACAACAGAATACAAAACGTTAATCTACTTGTAATTGAATTGAAAAGTAATATTATGAGCAGTCCATGGGCTGTGCGGTCAATAGCCTGTAGTTTTGTTACTCGTCTAGAAAAAAAACAATATATGACTTTTTGACTCGCTCTTCATGTACAGTGAGGAAAATAAGTATTTGAACACCCTGCTATTTTGCAAGTTCTCCCACTTAGAAATCATGGAGGGGTCTGAAATTGTCATCGTAGGTGCATGTCCACTGTGAGAGACATAATCTAAAAAAAAAAATCCAGAAATCACAATGTATGATTTTTTAACTATTTATTTGTATGATACAGCTGCAAATAAGTATTTGAACACCTGTCTATCAGCTAGAATTCTGACCCTCAAAGACCTGTTAGTCTGCCTTTAAAATGTCCACCTCCACTCCATTTATTATCCTACATTTAGATGCATCTGTTTGAGGTCTTTAGCTGCATAAAGACACCTGTCCACCCCATACAATCAGTAAGAATCCAACTACTAACATGGCCAAGACCAAAGAGCTGTCCAAAGACACTAGAGACAAAATTGTACACCTCCACAAGGTTGGAAAGGGCTACGGGGAAATTGCCAAGCAGCTTGGTGAAAAAAGGTCCACTGTTGGAGCAATCATTAGAAAATGGAAGAAGCTAAACATGACTGTCAATCTCCCTCGGACTGGGGCTCCATGCAAGATCTCACCTCGTGGGGTCTCATTGATCCTAAGAAAGGTGAGAAATCAGCCCAGAACTACACGGGGGAGCTGGTCAATGACCTGAAAAGAGCTGGGACCACCGTTTCCAAAGTTACTGTTGGTAATACACTAAGACGTCATGGTTTGAAATCATGCATGGCACGGAAGGTTCCCCTGCTTAAACCAGCACATGTCAAGGCCCGTCTTAAGTTTGCCAATGACCATTTGGATGATCCAGAGGAGTCATGGGAGAAAGTCATGTGGTTAGATGAGACCAAAATGGAACGTTTTGGTCATAATTTCACTAAACGTGTTTGGAGGAAGGAGAATGATGAGTACCATCCCAAGAACACCATCCCTACTGTGAAGCATGGGGTGGTAGCATCATGCTTTGGGGGTGTTTTTCTGCACATGGGACAGGGCGAGTGCACTGTATTAAGGAGAGGATGACCGGGGCCATGTATTGCGAGATTTTGGGGAACAACCTCCTTCCCTCAGTTAGAGCATTGAAGATGGGTCGAGGCTGGGTCTTCCAACATGACAATGACCCGAAGCACACAGCCAGGATAACCAAGGAGTGGCTCTGTAAGAAGCATATCAAGGTTCTGGCGTGGCCTAGCCAGTCTCCAGACCTAAACCCAATAGAGAATCTTTGGAGGGAGCTCAAACTCTGTGTTTCTCAGCGACAGCCCAGAAACCTGACTGATCTAGAGAAGATCTGTGTGGAGGAGTGGGCCAAAATCCCTCCTGCAGTGTGTGCAAACCTGGTGAAAAACTACAGGAAACGTTTGACCTCTGTAATTGCAAACAAAGGCTACTGTACCAAATATTAACATTGATTTTCTCAGGTGTTCAAATACTTATTTGCAGCTGTATCATACAAATAAATAGTTAAAAAATCATACATTGTGATTTCTGGATTTTTTTTTTTAGATTATGTCTCTCACAGTGGACATGCACCTACGATGACAATTTCAGACCCCTCCATGATTTCTAAGTGGGAGAACTTGCAAAATAGCAGGGTGTTCAAATACTTATTTTCCTCACTGTAGGTGCGGCTGGTGGATGTCCTTTCCAATGAGGCTGTGCATTGATTGGACGGGAACGAGAGGGGGCTGTGTGGCGCTAATGGCCGGCCAATGTGTCTAATCGCGGGCTGTGTGACCTTTAGAGGAGACACCTTCACTCCTCCCTCTGAACAGCTCTCACACACTCCACTGTCAGGCCGCATTTACCCGCTGCTTAGTTTGAGAGCACTGAGCCATATGCTGCTCTATGCCCATGGAAATTGTTAAGCAATATAGAACTGTATTATTTGGGGCGACAGTGGTGGTTGAATCTGTCCTCTTGTAAGGCAGGGCAACTTTATTTATACCGTGCGTTTTGTACACAAGGCAACTCAATGCGCATTACAAAAGAAGATATGCAAAATTACAATCAGGGTAGAGCTAAGGCAAAGCACATACACAAAAACATCATGACATGGGAAATATACAGGACACGAGGTCACGTGTTGGAATTCTTTCTTGGTTAGGGGAGGGGCGCCCGCCTGTTGACTGGAGGGCGGGGGAGTTGAGAAAAGGTCATGAACGCAGATGCAGAAGGATTGGGGCGTGGTTAGGGAGGGGGATGTGTGTGCAGTTATTTGCATGGTCCTTGAAATGAATGTGTTTATAAATATAGTCGCACAGCCTCATAGTAATGGTATTGACATTGCACTCTTTTTAACTTTGACATTTAAAGGGGGGTATTATGTAAAATCGACTTTTTCAAGCTTTATATCATGTTATTATGTCATTCCCTCATTAAACACATGCCTGGAGTGTTGCCTTGGCTCATTCGCCTTATGTACATAACATCGGCCACTGAGCTGGCAATGTTTTCTTGTACTGTCCCTGTCAAATAAACAAATAAAATAAAAAAATAAAAAAAATTCACATATTTTTGAGTAATCAGTAAAAACTTAGACGGCAGCCATTTTAGGTGTAGCTATGCCTCAGTCCTCCTAGGAACGCCCCCACCTCCTGGAGACGCCTCTGGACCTTTTGTCACCAGCCAAGCCACCAACCACTGCTCCTCAGCTCAGCAGAGGCCCCTCCCCTCACAGTGTTGTTGTTTAAATGCCACAGCAGTGTGCTGAAGGGGGCGTGTCGGAAAGCTTCTTAAAGAGACAGAGGCCTACTGTATTTCAAGACGTTCAGTACAGCCATTTTGAGAGAGCAATTTTATTCAAGGCAGTTATTTTAATTTACTGCATATACAGACCAACAGAAGGTTACGTCATCATTGTAGTATGCTATAGACTGGTGCTATGTGATTGAAAAAAGCATAATACCTCCTCTTTAAAGGAACAGGCCACCGTTTTTACATACTGAGATATGTTCTTACCTTAGCTTTGACGAGTTCAAATGTTGTTAGCATTTAGCCTCTCTCAGCATACATGTAGGTATAGTGCCAAACTGGGGTGAAGTTAGAAGCTACCAAGCTGTTCCACGCTTTCCCTATTTAATTACGGTTTACACGATCCAAGTCTAGTTACACAAAATCAAACAGATTTTCTAAGCGGATAAAAAGGGGAACTACTATATGTAAGGCCGCACAGTAAAGTGAGCTATTACTGCGTGGACGTCGAAGTGCTCCTATGTTATTACGCCTTACAATTATAGTACTTTTTAAATAGTACTTTTAGTAGTTTAATTTTGTACAACTAGACTTGGCTCATGTAAAGGCTCACGTAACTGTATTTAAATAGGGAAAACGTGGAACAGCTTGGTAGCTTCTAACTTCAACCCCAGTTTGTCACTATACTTATGCTGAGAGAGGCTAAACGCTAACAACATTTGCGTGACTGAGCAAATGCGCAGACCAGACAGTTACGCATCAACTCGTCTAAGCTCAGGTAAGAACACATCTCAGTATGTAAAAATGGTGGCCTGTTCCTTTAATAGTGTTGGGGTTTTTGGTCAGTTTTTATTTTGTAGCTTTGCATGTTTTGTCAAATTCCTCTAGCCTTCTGCAAAAGCGTCACATGCAACTTTTCACAGATGACACTTTTTTTTTTTAAGAGAACAGCACCCTCGGACATAGGAGGAGGTCCTTCGAGTCTGCACCTCCTGCCGCCACACAAAGAGCGTTCTGATTGGCCACATGCTCCATTCACAAACTATACACTGCCGGACAAAAAAACAAAAGTTTCCACCTGGATTTACTGTAACTAACCGTTATAATCTGGGGTTGCTGCAATTGGTCAGGTCTATGTTCAGTAACACTGTGCGCCAGTTAACCAGGTTATTCCATCAATGGATTTCTTCTTCCCTGATGACATTCAACGATGTCGGGCTCACATCGTTGAATGAGTGGTTCTGGGAGTATGAGAGACATCATTTTCACACATGAATTGGCTGCCAGAGAGTCCAGTATTGACCAGACAGTACGGGGAGCTGACAACGCATTGGAGGTGTGCAGTTTAGTGTATGATCTTTCGTCCCGGTTCATTGTTCTTGGTGTACATTTTCCGATCTCGTGGCCTCTCTGATCTACCTGTGATACTTGTAACCTTCTGCTAAGAGTGGCATTTTCCCAGTGCCTGATAGAAAGCATCTGCCTGTGCAGTGTATATCGCGCAAACCATGCGGAACTAAAATCGTAAAAATATCAAGTCACATTTTCATCTGAAGCTGGAGTGTGAAATTTCTCTGCGCTGAAGTCATTTTGAGACTAGATCATTTCTAATAATGCCCGAAATGAAATCAGCGCCTCTCATTCCACCGCGCTGGGCGTCCCTCACAGCTGAGCCAGTCTGCTCAATGCCCCAGACCTTGGACTAAAGCTGCTAATGAAACTGTGAATGAGCGGGACATCTTGACTCTCTCACTCTTCGCAGTCCGGTTGAACCAAAAAGGGGCCAGGAGAGTCTATTAACTGGACACTCATTGCTGTTTCTCATCCTTTAGTGAAAGCTTTAATTAGCTTAACTGTGATAAACCGCCCTTTGTTACATGAACGCACAGCTTCAGTTTGGATGACTCAGATGAGATTTTTTTCATTGTAAATTAAACAGCAAGTGTGTATTCAGTTTTGCATTGTTGAGATTGCTGTACTGTGCCTTGTATTAAACAAAGTCCTAAATGATCACGAACAAACTGTCTGATTTCAATTTTTTAACAGTTCACACATTTAAAAGCTAGCTTGTTTGTTAGAATGGCATTGCCTATACAGTACTTTATGCGTTCTGGACTTCTTCCCCCAACACTGCTGTTCCCTCTTGTAGTATAAAGCTTTAAAATAATGAAGCTCAAAGCACATACCCGGACCCTTATCAAATCCGTCAGTTTGAGACTTTTCAGGTACAGTAGATGCATGCTCGGACATACTTTACTTTGGTGCAAGCCGCAAATTCACCATTAAAAAAATGGTTAAAAAACGCGGAACATTCTCTCCCTCTGCTCTGTGATGTGTGTGTTCACTGACTCTCTGCTGACTCCTATCTTCAGCCAACCTCATGTGTCAACCAGGGAACAATCTTTGTCCTCTTTCCATTTTCCCCCCCAAGCGGATTTGGGCCTCTGCTTTCAGGACTTTATGTGCAAAACTCAGCCTTTTAGTACTCACTTTGAACGAGTTTTGTTTGAGGGGTCCATATTTTGTGTCCGCCCACACGCTCCTTTTGCTCTGAAGAACACAGCGCCACATATATGCAAATGTCCATAAGCCCTTGCCTGGCCTGGCCTCTTTCCCTGCCTCCCTTCGCCTGGACGGGTTTGTAATTGACTTTTGGGTATGCGACCTGGCACTTGCGCCCAGTGTGTGGGCTTCCCTCATTACGGAATCCTAATTGGGATTAGAGCAGCATTTTGTTTTGACAATATAACAATGCCTGTGGTCACTGCCAGTTTCTCTGTTTGTCTTATGAATGTTATGAAGGGACGAGTTTATGGATTTGCTGTGTATGTTCACCGCACTCATGGGAGGGGGGGGAGACATACGGGGCTTAGAAGCAGCAGTATGGTTGGCCTCGCTGGTGATGTGCACACTCAATGCCTGTGTATTTGTGTGACAGAAGAAAGAGAGAGCTTGATTTGATTGGAATTGAAGTCATGGCACATCCACTGTATAGGATCATGAGAAATCTACGACGTCAGTGGTGCCTCATGGTCTTCCGCGCACATCCAAAGGTGTAACTTCTTCACTATAACGCCCGGAGCTAACCTAATCCTCTGATTTCGGTTGTGTCTCCCCTCTTGTGTCTGACCTCTTTGATATCATCTTCACAGTGTCTTAAAATTCACTGCCGATACCGACTCCTAATCCTATTTATCCTTGTCGGGCCCAAAGAGAAGCTCAGCAGTCCACATCATGTTTTTCGAATTACGAGGTGAAAAGAGACAGGGGGATACAATGCAAGCATAAAGGCTCCAAACAGTATGATACTATGCTTTTCTAGCAGGTGATATGGTTTGTTAGTTTGAAAGTCTGAACCCCACTTTTTCCAGATGTATTTTTATTTTACCATATATTTATCCTCAACCTTTCTCCTCTACAGGGTGAGTTAGGTCTATTTATTAAAAAACTAATCTCAACAAATGTATTGGTGAGTATTTTAATTTACATTTCACAAAAATCGAGCAAAGAACTTTTTTTTTTGTCAACCTGCAAACATCACCCAAAGTCGGCAGGTCAAAGCACTACACATTGACCTGGCACAGCTTGCATAACGGAAGTTACAGTAAAGTTCACGCCTGACACAATAGGCCTCCTGTACCTTTATTGAACCCCATCACATGAGTTCACCACCTACCGCAGCGTGACAGATCCGGCGGAGAAACATACATAGCCTGTCAGCCTAATGAAGGCCCTGTCACTATGGCGCTCACCAGATCTGACCCGGCGACTGCAGGCATCTCCAGATGAGCAGATAATCAGTAGTTTACCTTGTCCTTGGTCGTGTCATTGTCTACCCGGGTTGTTTGAGTTTTGTTATCTCTGGATTTTGTTCTTTTGTTTTTTTGTCATTTGTTAAACATCTCCAGTCTGCAGTCCTGCATTTTGGGTGTTATTTTCTTCACTCCACCTCCAACCATGACAAGTTCACAGGCATTTAATTGGCCTTATAATACATGATGTACTCAGTCAGAGGTCGAGATCATTTACTGTATGCTGTGTTGGTTGGAGGAAATTACACCGTGTAAAAATACAAGTGTCTGTGGGGGAAGAATCCAATGAAGCGTGATTTGAAAGTTCAGAGATTTGAAAGGGTCCCTGCTCATGGCCCTATGCAGTCCATAAAAGCAGTTCTACCTTACACTCTGCTTATCTCGACTTAGTTTGGGCCTTTTCCATCACTCTGCCACGGTGTTATCCAAGCCAGTAGTAGATTCAAGTAGGGGAAAGTATGCAACAGGGAGATTACCTTAAAGGGTCTAATTATACCTGACTTTTTTTTTTTTTTTAACAATGAAAGAGGGAGCAATGAGCATACATTTTATATTGGCTTCCAAACGCTATCCTAGTGCTTTTTTAACATCCAAATTGTTCTGAGTTTTTAAGCACATTTCACAGCTTTCATAGTTTCTTAGTTGGCTTTATAATTACATGCACATAACGTTTGTTTTCACCCGTGTCTTAAAGGCGCACCGCTTAACATTTTGGGTTCTACTGTTTCTACTGCAATAGAAAACATGCTTCTAATGACCAGCTGGGCACAGAAAATGCAATGTTTGCCGTGGGTAACCAATGAAAGGAATTGGACAACCAACCCAAACACGCGGTTGTTTGATCTTTTTCTAAGGTATTTGTTCAGTGTAAAAATATCTGTAATAAAATAAATGCTTGTATTTGATTTATTGAGTGAAATGTCATGCAGTGTAGCTTTAATTGTCAGTTTACAATATACACATTTTATTCCAGTAAAACATGGAGTATGGGGCCTGCAAATTTGACTTCCACTTAGTATTGTTATCGTTCTTGTAAGAGGCCCATTTTAGAAATAAATGGGGTATTGAATTGTTTACTACAGTATGATGATAGTCCTTATTGTATGACTTGAAACCCAGGAGTATATTATATGCATGTGTTTGGGAAATGGATGGAAGCTGACCACAGTATCAGTATTAAACCCATCACCATTTTACAAATGGAATCAAACGCAATGAAACCTAAACCGTTCTTGTACACTTCGTCTTATCACTTCCTAGTTTCGTCGATATTAACTTTTGGAAACGGCAGGTGCTAGAGGCTTTGGCAATTATAGAAGTGGTAAACTTCAAATGTTTGCCATCGTGTTCAATAAGATGGATGCACATGGCTGGGCTCGTCCTACGCACAGATGCACAGAAGGCACTGGGTATGGCCTATAGTGATCGGATATTTGCACATACAAAGCGTTCAATGTGTTGGCACCAAGAAACACAAACATGCAAAACACCATTTGGTTTCATTTCCAACAGCAAACACGTGTGAAAACAGCTGCGGATGGTGTGTTAATTCAATGGCTTGCTGCTCCATCAGTAAGTGCCTGTCAATTAAAAGCCACTGCCCATATAGAGCACATAATTGGATATACAGATGATTACTGGACGATGGTCCTGTTGCCCCAGAGTAACAATGTGAGGAGACAGAGATCGATAGTTGTTAGCCACTGCGTAATCCATTTAGAATAGAATTTGATAAAAGGTTCGGGTTGTGGCCATTGAAGAAGGTGAAAAGAAGCCAAAAGCAGTAATTTTCTGCTTAAAAATTAGGCGCTTTTTCTTACAGACGGCTCACCTTCCTCGTCTTGTGACCATGACTTTTTCAGTGAGAGCAAGAGGAGGTTTTTGAAAGAGAGAAGGAATCATTAGAAGAAATCACAGCAGCGGGGCAGCATCAAAGACTGCTTCAAATTGACTCTTTAATAAGCAAATTCAACAAAGGCATATGTCGCTGGCCTCAAATATATTTACCCCGGTAGATAAATATAGATGGTTCAAAGAGAGTTTGATGAGTGTGAGGCAACATGGACAAATTAGCAGCCACCAAAACGAACTTCTGACTTTGGTAAACAGCAGCCAGTGAGCAGCACTTCTTTCTAACGCCAATGCCTGGAAGAACGACATAGAATTTAACAGCAATTAGTCAAATATAAACTTCCCTCGACCTGATATTTTTCCAGGTAGTGACAGTGATCCTGAAAAAGTGACCCTGAAAGATGCCTGTAAACTCGTAAACTGGGAATGAGTTTGGACACCATCAACAATTCAGAATTTACAATCAGAATTTACAAATAGAAATATAAAGCAAACAAAGTGATAAAAAATAATCAGGATATCCAGAATCATTAGGTTTGTATGTCATTAGGGACTGGTTAGCATATTCTATCAAACCAGTTTGGGCAATATGCATATCAATATATAGACTGCTACCAGAACAACAACAAAGCAGTTTACTTTCTCCACTTAATAGTCCAATTAATAGAGTTAAACCTTTGCTGCCATTGCAATTTATTGTTCTAAACAACACTGAAGATTGGGCCAATGGTAGAGGTTTTTCAAAGCATTGGTTGGGCGTCTAATCCATGTAAAAAAACAACAACATGTCAATATTAGTAATAACTCCCTGTGCTGGCCCTCTCTCTCTCGCAGCAGGTTTTATGACAGCAGTGTATTGATTTGCTGTTTGCACATTTGCCCCTCTCGTTATGTATTGCCGTTGCCATTGGTTTTAACTCCACAGGCCGACTGACTGTTTGCTTACTGTACACACTGCCTCTATATAAAACATGTCTTTGAAGTCTATAGCGGGGGGAAAAATTGTCGAAGCTTCTCATGCGTAGAACACACAAAGCAAATGTTTTAGTTGTAAAAGGGAGGCCCGCTGCCAGCACCATGCCACAAATCCACTGCTCTTGTGCACATGGAAGTTTAAGCTCTTTGGTAATCAACCGAAGAGCTGTTCGCACAGAGGTTGTAACAGGAGTAGCTTAAAAGTAGTGCTCCCACTCGTAAACTGACTGCTATTCTCACGTGGCTAAGTATTGACTGTCGCAATTGATTGCTTGAAGTTTGAGTTCTTAGGTTACTCAGAAGGGTCACGAGTGTGCGTGAAATTCGGTACGCTATTTCACCAAAAGCAGTGAGGGATTGGAGAGTCATGTCTAAACAGCTGCGACATTCAGGGGTAATTCTGGTGCATGTTCTGACTTCCAGCACTGCACTTGTTTTGATATGCACACCTGAGTGGAAATACTACATTTTCTCCCCCAAACTCGAAAGTATTTTGACAAGATAACTTTTTTTATGCCTCTTGTTGTGGAATTTCTATGTATTAATAGTCTTATAAATTATCAATAGAGTGTTAAAATCTGAATCAATTGGTCATTTATTTTCCTGTGCACAGGGAGAAAACATCATCACCAACCGTAGGCAAGGAGCGTTCTGCTCAAGGACACGAGCAGCACATATTTATACAATCAGTATAAACATTACAAGTTACAGGGTGATAACCCAGGCGCTGCACAGACAGCGGTATCTCTAAAGAAAAACAAAAGGCTGCTAGAGAATTCCAGCAGATACCACAGTGAAGTGTCAAGGCCCTCTTCTAAGCAATCTGTGTGCTCAACTTAATGTCATTACCCCGGAGCATTATAGTTAACTATTACTCAGGTGAGGGTCTCAGAACATTTATTGTCAAACAATTCTGACATAACAATCTGAACCTTAAAGCTGCCCTCAGCTATACTCCTGCAACGTCATCCATGTAATCCTTTTACTATTTCTGTTTCCACCCTGTTCTAGATAATGGAGCTGGCTCCAAAAACACAGTCAAATTGGTAACATGAATAAGCTTCAGCTTTCCCGCGCTGAACGCTATGGGGAAGCCACGCTTCCTCAGGCCATTCTTAATTTTACAGTCTATGCTCCACACACTGCTTTTGTGATGCGGTCAAAGAAAGAAGGGAAATATCAATAATCTTGTGTGCAACACACATTTATCGGTAGAATTAATAAGACATAAAGTAAACATTTTGAGACTTATATTTATTTGTTAAACTGCAACGTTCAAGTAAGTCTGTGCTTTTTGGCATACACCCCATACTGCTGAAGATGCTTAAAAACAACACAGTTCATATTACAACTTTCCTTGGTTGTTTTTCTATGCCTTTTTAGCATTGCTTTCCGATTTCCTTTGTTGTGTAATTATTTTATGACCTACTGTTTTGAACAGTGAAGTCCAGGATTTAGTTATGTTTTTATGCCTTCGTTGTTGTACACAATATTGCATCAGGGTTTATTTTTACCAGAGCACCATGTTAAATCTCCATCTGTCCCACGATTATAAACCACAGTGATGCATGGATTATTACCTTCAGCACATCTATTATTAAACCAAGACTTATTATATGTCATACAGCATTATGAAATATACAACAATCAATTTCAGCAGCTGCGGCGTGATCATAAATATGTTTTATGTTAGATAGTGTGCTCGGCATGAAAACTATGATTATCATAATGGACTTTTTTTCTCATTATGTTCAAATAGCACACAGCGTTGCATAATATGTCCTAAGGGGGTTCATTGTATTTACTATGGAGCGACCTTTCAACTTGATTTCCCAAAAGAAAAGAAATACATAATCAAAGGACCCACACATAATATGCAATCACATAAAGCATTCTCATGATGCGCTCAAATAATATAGAAACCATCAGATCTGTAAAAGAAGTGCTTCCTTTCATTATCCATAATAACATATAGTGCAGTATTCAGCTCCAACAGTTTTCAAAATTCTACTTTGTAGTGTGTCTTATGCAAATCCAGCTATGAGAGATTACACTTAAGCAAAATATAGGACAACTGCGTATGGCAATGCTACCATGGCGGAACACATGAATACTTTTGGCGAAAGTACACAATCTTGGGGAAGCCACAATAAAACGAGGGGAACATGCAGACCAGTCCCAGAGCAGAACCCGCAGCCTTTTTATTGAGATTCTAGTTGCCACATTGCATCGCTTTCACTTTTGGAATTGTGAACTACACTACTCCACACGCCAGAGTAATCATTCCCCAATGTGCTAGTTAAATGTAGGATCGGTTGTATTAATAATGTATTTGTGTTTATTTAGGCCAAACTGCTCTAGGTCTTGTAGTTATTTGTTTTTGTTTACAAATCCACTGCAACTTTCAACAGATTTTAACATTGTACGCACATCCATTTATTAATTTCCTCTCCTTAATTAACCCCTTCTGTCATGGTTTAATTGGTGCACATTAATATTTGAATGTTTTCTAATCATCTCCAAACATATGACTTAGTTTAAATTCAGTATTACTCATGTACTTCTTTTAATATAACACTAATTATATGGTACATTCTCTGTTGTAGTTCATTAAAGTTTTTTTTCTTTTCTTTGGCACTGCGCCCCATTATGGAATGATGACTGTAAAAGAAACTTTTTGGGGAGGGAGATTGATGCACTACAAATGGTCGTCTTCGTTTTCCCAGCCAGTGAACTACTCAAGAGCCCATTAGCTTTTTTTTTTTTTTTCTTTCTTTCTTTCTTCGGGCCTGCCAGCGGAGTCTTGAAGCATTTGTTTTGACCTGGCAAATTAAAATGTCTGCTCTTATCAATGCCCCCGAGGCCCGGAGCACAGAGGGAGAGAGGCAGCGAGGGCCAGAGACTTTGACTTAAGGAAGGAGAGAGACATTGAGATTTGTTCCTGTCAGATCAGCGCTCTATCTGCCGCCACAGACGGGGAGAAGCGGCGCGCTGAAGTCTGACAGCGGGGCGGCCAGGCGTGTCCGCGGGCTTATACCTGGGCCGTGTGCGCAAGGGTCACGTGAGGCGAGAAGCAAAAATGAAAAGAACCCTTTCTCCATGCAAAAATCCTATCATGTCAGTATTACAGTATCTGTGACTCTAAAAGGTAATTTCCTTTGAACGGCCTCTTCAACGGCAGATTGTAGCTCTTATGCATAGATAGATAGATAGATAGATAGATAGATAGATAGATAGATAGATAGATAGATAGATAGATAGATAGATAGATAGATAGATAGATAGATAGGTAGGTAGGTAGGTAGGTAGGTAGGTAGATAGTTTTTTAGACTGGTAGTGTTTCCTGTGGTTTATTCCAGCTGGTGCAAGAAATAACAATATTTTTAATAAAGTATCAAAATAACGCTGTATTGCCCAAACCGCTCAGCTTTGTGTCTTTTATATTTTGCTTACAGTAGCTTCTTTCCAGAATCCTTAACTGCATTTGTATTGCAAGACATTTGTACATTAAAAGAAATAGGTTCTATTATGGCCATGAGCACTAAAACATAACTCGATTGCCCGTGTTTCTCATAGTCTTTGGCTGCGTTGTAACTGAGTGATGGTCGTCATTGATCCAAAACCATACCTAAACCTATAAGCCCACAGTTGCGCTCACCCAAATAGCAACAAAAGAAAAAAGATTATGAAATTAATAGCCCTTAGGTTATTACAATCCACAGCCACAAAAAATCCTCAACAAGTAAAATTATTGTTTCATGCTTTTATTATGTGCGAGACCTATCTTACCCTATCGGGCTGTCTTGCTGTTTTCCTTGCCCTCACCCGCACTTGTGTTCCAGGGGAAAGTTTGCGATGTCCCTCCGCGGCTCGGTGTGTGTGCTGGTGTGCGCGCGCGGCGCACGAGCGCAGCAGCAGGGTTCTTAATGAGGATGTATGGCAGTGAGCGCAGGCTGCCATCCGGCGTCTCCTCTGCACAAATGCACATTATTTCTCCCACTTTTCCTTTGTCCTCATTTAATGACCTCCCTTGCCTTTCAGCTACTTGCTTTTTTCCCTTTCTTCGCAACCACCTGCGCACCTCATTCTATCTTACAAAAGTTGTTCATTAGAGTCTATATAATTGCAATGTTTGTTACTTTTGACCACACAGGGTGATTAAAAGAGAGTGGTTTGGTGACCAATGCAGTGCACTGACAACCCGAAGCACGGGACAGAAAATATGTGCAAAAATAACTTCATAAAACATTCCTTATCTTTAATTTGACCATTTTGTAGCATTTTTATTTTCTTTTTACCCACCTCACCTTCACTCGAAACATCTTCCGCATCCCCCCAACACTGCACCTCTTTATCACTATCTCTTCTGCCGGCCCATCTTCATAGACTTCACCTCCTAACTAGCTTCCCCCTGGTGCGGTATTATCAGCCCACCTCTCAACGCCCCTCCGCCTCACTTCTCTTTTCTTTATACGTCTCACCGGATCGATTGAGCAAAATGCAAGGCTCGGCTATTACCCTACAGGGACGTGCTTTTGACAGATCCAGTTCCGAGCGTAGCGTGAGCCAGCAGACACAATATGCTTGGATAGAGGTAGATAGTCAGTGACAGCTAACAAATAGGCCTAGGGGACCGGCAGGGATAAGACGGCCAAGTTTTACGCGCATTTAACAGCTGATGCGCCCAGTGATAATGACGGAATCAGGAAGTGGCAGTGAATGAAAGAGATATGAGGCGGATAAGAGGCACAGTTATAATGGCCGGAGCATCCCCCTGACACGCAATCTGATGGGAGTACCCACATAGGCCGGGAGCGGTTTGTCTATGTAATAAGAAATGTGCTGCATAGAGTCAGGAGAAATGGTATAACTGTCACTGTATGAGATATTTCACAGTAAAACATAAATATGTGGCCTTATAGGAAGAATCAAGCGATCAACACAAGTATAAAACAAGGAAACCATCAACTTGGCGGAAGTTATCATTCAGTATCAGAAGATTTTTACAAAAACAACTAATCATCACCATAGCTAGAAGTCATCCCAACAGTTTGAACGCAAACCCATCTCCACACATAAAGACTTTTTCAGCGATACAATGCCAAGAAAAAGAAAAATAGCTTTGGGAAAAGTGCAACAATATCTACAGTAGGAAGACTGTCTGCTGAATGGGCTCATTTTGACAAAGCACAATCTTTTTATAGTGTGTCCGTCGCTGGGGCAAACCTCATCAGCTAAAAATATTCGCCTGATCTTTATACGGCCCAGCCCAGAGGGAGAGACAGCAACAGCAAGTTTTTCTAATGTCAATGAACAGTTGGCACTGTTCTGACAAATACACGGAAGACACAGCGAATTTGTATTGTTTGAACGGGTTTCTAATCATGTTCTTTATATAAGGTTGTAACAAGCTTTAAAACAATGTAACTGTAACATTATAATAAACATTTCTTTCCTCTGGCAAATGCTGCAATAACGTGCCAAGTTGGATAGCATGTATAAAAATATATGGAGCGATAATAGACTGTATTGAAACTGTTGTTGATGAATACTACTAAAAACCTCTAGCTCTCCATTTTGAGTCCAGGTCTAGGCAATAATTCACCCTCATTTACCTCTTTATGCCTGTGCCTCAACAAGATGGCCGATTGCGGTTAAGGTTGGATCATTCAGCTTTAATTCACAGTAGTAAAAATATACCCAGTGCCGATATGCTGTACTGTAATAGTGTTGGATGATGAGTCTCCTGTTGACTGCTAGCGCCAAATTGGAAGGTTAGTCATGACTGGAGTTGCCAGTGAGCGGTTAGCATGGTGGACTATAGCGCCCAGTATGAGTCAAATGTAAACATGCATTTTCTGTTTCTGAATTAATGTCATCACTATTCCGGCAAATCAATGGTTTTTCATGTAGTCGCAGAATCAAGTTCAAAGCGTCTTTCAAAGGCCCCAAAAAAGAATTTGGATATTCCCTCTGGAGCTCAGCTTTAGTCTGTCGAGAGTTTGTTCTCCCACTGAAATACATTTATAGAGAAAATCATTCTGCCTCTTGAGACTGGATATACCGCGGGGGATTTTTCACTGCCAAATATGGTTTCAAGTTAAAAAAGAAAAAATCTGAGGGGGATTCCATGTCACAATCTCCTTGAGATCTGCAGGCGTTGCGTCGTTGACCGCGAGTGCAGGCCTTCCCAATTAGTAACAAAGGGCTCATACCGAGGCAGACAGTGCTTGGGGCAAGAGTAGATGTGAATAAACGGGAGAGGCGAGAGCGCTGGCATTAGCTGCTTTTGAAACGGCTGGAAGAAGATGATTCATTGTGGGCTTTATTCAAATGATGATGTACATCTTGTTAACTGACTACTACCCCCATAACCCATTCAACGGGGAGGGGCTATGTTTAGTGACGATTTGATAATGTTTTTTCCCCTTTGCATTTAAAGTGAGTTGACTAATCAAACTGTTCAAAACCACTTTGCCAACATACATCATAGGCAAATTATCTACTTTGTGCTGTTGCTAAACAAAGCATGTTAGGTCATCGTTGTTGTTGTTGTTGTTGTTTCATTAAAAGTAATTAAAACCATAAAACAAAGTATACGAGTCTGGCATTCAATCATAGTCAGACACCTAAAGCTTTACAGCTCATCTATTATTGATCCAAGCATACTGTACAGCATACTAACAGCACTTGGCCGTATCTCCTTGACATTTATACCTAACATGTAGGTGCATCTGCTTCTAATTTTGTGCCGGAGGAAGCGGCATGAAAAATAATCTTGTAAGCCGTGAACTCCCACAAGAGCGGTGGAAGTGTGCAGATCTTGAGCCGCTTAGTTCAGTGCGCTCTCCCCCTGCTCTCAGTCTGACCTCAGGGCTAAACAACCACTAAGCCATCAGGGAAATAGTCTGTTTGCTTGTTGCACTCATTTACAATACACAGAGAAAGCTTTGGCAAAAGGAAGGAAAGGCGCTGGGGGAAAGAAAAGAGAATAAGTGGGCAAAAGTTAAGGGCTGGTGTGGAAAATGTGGATAGCATGATTACAGGTTGATGGTTTTAATCTCAACTTGTCGCTTGTCCTTGAGCAACACTTTGATCAAATTTATAGTCGGGTTACACTATTTATTTTATGTTTGCATCTGAATGCGTGGGTTTTTATTGATTGCTAATTCTGAGTTCAAATCCTTCGCTTTGCCGCCTGACAAAGTTCATACATGTGAACAACTGAGATGTGCGAGATGGCTTGTGCGAGCGAGAAACGTGTTGAGGGGCAGCTAAGACCATATAAAAACTGAAAAAAAATCTGATCAGATGCAACAACTTTTACTGTGGTGCTGGCGTATGAATAGTTGTGTGAGTGATAGATTAGGTGTTGATCAAGAAGACTGTTGGTGCAGAAATCCATGCTTGGGGTCCATGCTGTTCTTCGCGGTGGGAGCGGTGACGTCTCCATGTCGTCTCCATGAAGATGTTGACTAAAGGCTAAAACAGATTAGGTCATCCAAATCCATTCTTTGATTATCAACTGCACAAATAAAATGTTCATTAGGAGCATGTAAAAAAGGCAATACTTCATCAAAAGATCCATAGCAACAAGGAAGAAATTCAAACTGTTTTAGAGCTTAAGCAAATGTCCAATTGGAAGTAGCCTGCTGTGTGGGAGGCTTGAATGAGAATATAGCTGAAACTTTTGTTCTGCATCGTACATACTGAGAGGTATTCGCGGTACCTTTTGCAGAGATTGCCAGGACACGCTTGCGAGGCAGTGGCTGGAGTAGGCGGAGTTCTTCAAGAGGGCCCTCTCTGAGTGCTTTCTGCATGCATTAGGGGCTGGCTCCTGCGCAGGCAAGGGAAGTGCCGCTGATCTTTTCACAGCAGTTGAATTGTCAGACCAGTCGCAATTCCCCGCTCTCTCTGCCAAGTGCGAATATGTATAGCTGTGACCTTTTACTTCCTGTGCACCACAGATGTTCACGGTAAACAATCCATACATTAATATTAAAGACTTTCCATCCTGTGGAGGGAGTAGAGGTCCGTGGAGGCCTGTTCTATTAATGTGAGTACTGCTGAATGTAGTCTAATGATTTTGAGGGCAATTTAGCCTCAACGGTTCTGATTGTGCCACTCCTAAGCCTGGTTATAAGCACAACCACAGAACACAAACAGAGAATGCTTATAGTAATGTTATGTGATAGAATATGGAGTATTTAATGGTGGATAAAATATAACGTTTAAGCAATTTTCGCTGAAACAAGGTCAATGTCTGGAAAAAACTTGTCTTCATTGTTCTGTTTTCGAAGAAATATTCATTAATCCATCTATTTTCTTCCGCTTTTCCGGGTCGCGAAGGCAACAGTCTGTGCAGAGATGCCCAGACTTTACGATCCACACAGACCTCCTCCGGCTCTTCTGGGGGTCCCCGACACCAGGCCAGCCCTGAGACATATTGTTCCTCCAGCGTGTCCTGGGTCTTCCGCTAGGCCTCCTCCCAATTTGAAGAAATAGGTCTGGGTAAAAATTGGAGCTTGTACCAGCCATTCTCCGGCCAGGATTAAATGTTCACGTGTTATACAATCATTTAGGTCACGCAAGCGGGGCTGAGAGGTCGCAGCTATACGTGGGGGCAACCATAGTTAAAACTCGATGCCCCCTTGTTTGTGCACTGAGCCAGGCAGGCCCCTCGGTACGTTGGACAGTCAATCACACTGCGTCGTATCCTCTCCCTCGGTGTGGCAGTCTCTTCCTTACAGCTTCTGAATCAGCGCTGAGATTCCCATGTAATCAAGTTATTGTGCAGGTGTTATAATTCTGTACTTGCATGTTCTGGGCAAGATAATGCTAGTTCATAGTTTTCATTTATTTATCCGGATTAGGCCAACATTGTCAATACGAATTTGCTTAATGTTTTGCCTCATAAAATAAAATAAATAAATAAATAAAGTAAAATGTGAAGATGATCAACTATTCATGCTGTCTAGTGTCTATGCTCTTCATTATTCGTTGAAGCTTAGCAAGTCTATTGACCCGATGCCATTTTGAAGATATCTGACTGTCTGGTATAAGTACAGACAGATGCCAATGTTTCGCTCTCTATCCGGAGAGAATCCTGGGGGCAGTTTTTCCGTGATTTAGAGTGAAATGTTGGCATCAAACCATGAGTCCTGTTACACTGTTTTAATCCTAGAAAATTAAATGAACCACTTGATGACAGAGAATTTGCACGGTTTCATACAGTATATTGTCAGTATTGTGGGGAGTTAGTTTCAAGCTACAGCTGCCTTCTCCTTGCTGCTTGCGCGGAACTGCTGGTGCATAGGCATTGATTAAATCTCTTTTAGACCTTGAAGATGCAATGTTCTACGGCTGGTAGATGCAGCAGCAAAGCAACTGATAACATTTAGCCATGAAAGGAGTTTTACTGGTTTTCTAGGACGGGGTACGTTTGCCGGGCTAATGAGCGGTGATTTATCTGCTACGCTGCATTGTGCGTGGCGAGCCTTTACAACGCCTGTAAACAGTCCTAGCCGCAGTTAGATCAAATCGTAACAGGAGCAACGGAGGAGCCGGGTGCGCTGGTGGAGGCGGGTGCAGCCAGCCAGCCAGCCAGCCAAGGCAGTCAAAGAGAGCGGGGTTGAGAGAGATCACACGTGGAGCCGTTTGGGGAGATGTGAGACAATAACAGCGGGAGTCCTCAAGCAGATGGCATGTGCGGGTCTGCTGGGTCATCCACATCAGTGATCAGCCGAGCACGTCATGGAAGACAGTGATTCAGCAAGAAGCCACCTGCGCTTGGCGCCAGTGAAAGTAGCAATGCCCTAAAGTGGAAAAGAAAAGAGAACATCAATGTAATGACTTGCAGCAAAAGGAGGGTAAATTCATTAATGCCATAGCCAAGCGCGCAGACTGTATTGTGTAAGGCGCCGAATTGAGTGGTGCACAAAATACTTCAGAGGTCTAACACGTTTATAGCCCTATGAATAGTTAATTAGTGAATTATAATGCGCCACAATAAGGCTTGGCTCCCTGTTGCTGTGGAAGTAGTCGGGCAGCGTAATTGAACATGGGAGTATTTTAAAGCCTGTTAATATTGCATTACCCGTGACTTTTATATTTTCAAATATGACCAATGAATACCGGGTGTAAGATTCTTATAGAGACTATGCAGGCTCCATAGATTTATTTAGTTGACCTTTTTACTTTTTAAAAGGCGCTTCATTATTCAAAGTTTGCAAACAGCAGATGAGTCAGAGCACAGGAATGTGGGATTAGCTCCTAATTACATTCTCTCAGCAATACGTTTTGACAAAGAATTAACGTTATGACTAAGACTGTTCACAGCAACTGAACAGTCCCACAAATTAACGTTTGATGTAATATGCTTTGCAGATAATATTGGGGAAATGAATGGCTAAGGATTAAACAATAACTCAATTTTGTTTTAAAAAAGAACTTTATATCTAAATGTAGGCAATCAAACAGGCCCAAAGCAATAGTAATAAATCTGGCTACGGAAGTCTATTACCTCCGTACAATTACTTACATGTAAGAATCCCGCCTCTTAAGGATGTGTGACCTGGTCAAATAAAAACATGAGTAAGAGGCTTATCCTAGACTAAAAGTAAGCACCCATTCAGATGTAAAACATTTTAGTTGTGACCCCAACTTGTCTGACCATCCAACAGAGAAGAAATCCCACTTGTTCTACTTTCTGTCATTTCTGCTGGCTCACAAATCCTTCTGGTGAGGGCCAGAGTAAAAAGCCCTGGGTGGCTGAGTGTGGAGTGGTATTAGCAGTAATTGCAGTAGGTGGCGGGGTGAGAGGTATGTGGAAGAATGGCAGGTGTGTGATTTTAATCAAAGCAGAAACCCTGTGGCTGAGGAGATGAGTAGCAGCCTTGCAGGGCCGGGTATTAGCTCACCCCGCTCTGACACTTGAAATTGATGTTATCAACATGGTAATAGACCTACTTTTGCCAGCTCCCTTCATGCATTATGGGTTATGACAGCTTACTTAGGGACTACATAAACTAAATCATATTTCAGCAAGATTCTCTGTCCGCCTGTATTTAGCTCAGTGTGTGTACAAGCAGATGGGCCGGCCTGCGTCTGCACCACCACCCGGGGTAAACTGGCATGTTGTGTGTGGCTTTGCACCCCTGGGACACGAGCACTACATTAAGGCTAATCCAGTCTTTCAATGACATTGGAGATTATATAGAAATGTGTGGCTTGTTATTCAGAATAGATGGTCTGGAGAACATGTTAGAACTGAACTGTCAATGTCCAGCCCTTTCATTTGGGGATGTGTTGATTTGATTTTGTTCCTCTTATAGGAGATAATGCGTTTCATCACGGCTCATTTCGGGTTAGAAATTATTCCGGCAGGACATAATGTTACAATTTAGTCAGCTGTGGCTTTGACAAAAAAAATAAAAATAATTGTGCTGCCAAAATTCTCAGTAACCAGTTGTGACAAATGATAGAGAATGCAAAAGACATCACATACAATAATAAAATACTTCCGGGTCCAAACTATTGAGAGTACCATAAAACGCAACTCTATCTGATTCTTCTGCTGAAATAACAACAGATACAAGTCTTCATTGTGTATGGAAAAAATAGTTTGATAATTAATGTCAGAAAAAGACTTACTAAAATAAATCCAGAGTAAATCTAATATTTCTGTGAGGTCAGATGTTTAAAAAGGTTAAAATCAGCATAATCCCATTATAGTGAATACGGCTAAAGCTCTGTTGGAAGTGGAGTGATGACATGATGCTATACTGTAGACGTAATTACCATAGTGACCTGGCAGTTAACCAAGTTGTTCTGCTGCTGTTTGTTTACTTTTTTAGGTAAAATTTAAGTCTACACACAAATGGAGAAGTTCTCAAAAATGAGCTGGTCCCCTCGCACTGAGAACACACTTTCTTAACATAAAGGTAATGCGTTACATGGATCTGTTACCGGGGAAACCATTATCAAGTGGTTGCCAGGGAGCTCTCTCCAATGGCCGCTGGCTGCTCTGCTTTGCGACGACGACACTGGAGGCCGCCATTGCTCTGCCATTGCTGTAGTACCGCCATATAGCCGCTAGTCCCCCATTGGAATGCATTGCACTTTAGACACGTTGAAAACAACTTTAATGCCCGGTGCCTAATTTTTGGAACTGTCTAGAGCTAGATATTCCTCCTGTGATTACGCTGGGTTAGACACAATCAGAGGCACCGGGCTGGTTATCGTAGGATACATTTTGAAATCCCGTACTTAATGAGGGTCGGACTGTTAGTATTGGAGCTGCGCGAGCTACACGTCACGCAAGGGCCGAGTCTACAGTGAAGATCCCGCCCTTATACCCTTATTAGGAACATGCTTCGTCAGAGCTGGGGAGGAGGAGCCTGTAAATCCGCCATGATTTCCCCCTCGAACGTGATCATTGTGGTAAACGGGGAGGAGTGAGTAATGACGGTCTATTATTAATATGTCTATGGCTCTCTCATGCTATAATGGTGCGTTCATGTGGTCCTCGGGAACTCGGGTCAAAATTAGCTTCCCGACTTCCGCACCTGACTGCGGAAATCGGCTGATTTGTTCTTTTATCGTCTAATGTGAGCTTTTTAGTTAAACACTGCTACGTTTTTGAGTTTCGTGTTAGCTGTCGTCATCCTCATAATAACAACATTGCAAGTGAAATGCCTTGCATTAATGCTAGGAAAAAGTGAATTTATGTTTAGCTTTTGAGATGCTAATAACACATTTAAATGATTAGCTGAGCTAAGCGCCAATCAATGATAAAAGACTGTATTTATTTGATGACATAAAAATGGAAAACGATCATCCCAGTCCACAGGAACATACCATAATATACCGACATGCAGTTGCGTGCTCGGACCTCATTTCGGCCCAAGAATTTGGAGAAGACCGGCCCACTTTTCTGTGGGTTTATAGCTCAGTGATAGAGCGCTAGTCTGTGGTGGTGGAGGAGGTCCCCGGTTCAAGAATGGCTTTGACATTTTTAGCTTTTTTTTTTTTTTTTTTTACGCTCTTTTTACATGGGCCGCTGCACACACAGTCTGAGCCTGACTCTAACCTGATACTCCACAATCAGCACCAAGTTATGAAGATAAAAATATTTATTTGTCCACTTTTCTACCTTTCACTGCCTCTTTCTCTCTTTACTCGCGCGGACACTTGTCTACGCAGGATTGGACTGCACCAACTTCAACTAAAGCGGAGGGGTGTTCCACTTAAACACCCTTAAACACCCCTCTGAGTTAGTTCAATGTCAAATGGTATCTCCCCGCCATAAGGATGAAAAGTTAGATGTGAAAATCCGATTTTGACACATTTCCCCCTCGTGGGGGCGGCCCGGCCCTAAACAGTGCCGCAGCCCACCGGGAAACCTCCCGACTCTCCCTATGGCCAGCACGCGTCTGCCGACATGTAACAAAGTCAAAGGTAACAAAGTGCAAAAGTAGTGGGCCTGCAGGCTCACTAAAGCCACCTCTGATTGATCATCTGGACTGGAGCATAAATTCAGCCTTTACAGTGAGTCAGTCGAGCAGGCCACGGCTCAGCTTCATTTCATGCATGGGGGTGGGGACCTTCTACTCCGCACTTTGTTGTTTCTTCATCTTTCAAAAGAGGAAATGAATAAACTCCTGAGAGCAGAACAAAGGAGAGCAAAGAAAAGATTAGGAAATTGGACGACGGAGTAAATCTGATTAGTTGCAATTGCTTTAGCTTGTAAGGAACTTCTGTGACTGGAGTATTCTCACATTTATTCAGCTTATCGTTATTTGATGTTGACATACAGGTCAGGTTGTGTTGGTGAAGAGAGAAAAAAACAGTAGATAAGACTTCCCAATGGAGGAAGGGGTAGAATCAACTTCCTTTTGTTGCCTTTTTGTAATCCAGATAGCAGTATTGTATAGAGGGAATACAAGTGATGTCACACAGCATAACTATTAATATTTGATTTAGCGTTCAGAAATGGGAGCCGTGTTTTGGGGATCTGTTCATTTCAAAGAGCTGTTCAAAAGACTGGCTCTTTTTAATATACAATTTGATAACGCCAGCCAGATTACTCACAATATCTAAGATGTGATCGATAAAAGGCACACTTTTTTGATAAAATCATCTCAAATCACAATGGGACTGATAAAAACTTGTTTGTGAATAAAATTGTGCGCCTGTTTGAGCTTTAACGTTGGTGCAAACTGTTTTCACTAGTTTTGCCTGCTCCGTTGTTGGGCTGATCCTTGTGTTTGAGTTCTGGGTAAAATTAAGAGACAAAAAAAAATATCCGGCTCTTTTCACAATTGCGATCCGGTTCGAACGTTCACCTTGAAGAGCCGTTCAAAAGAGCTGGTCGTGAACGTCACATCACTATTCAGAACTGGGGTCTGGTTAGAAGGAAAATTATGTGTGTGCATGTCTATTAGAATAACACAGGTCATCTCTTTCATTCAAAATACAGCACCACATGGCTGATAAATCTCACCCATTGAAAACTGCGTTGGCCGCACAAAGCTGGCTGCATCACCATGGCATTTTATTCACAGACGGTCATTGTGAACTTTCATATGCAGTTCCCCTGTCCTTTCTTTCCCTGGGAAGGAGTGCACTGCCTTAATGGACTTGATAATGGGGATGTGTCCTGTGGCAGCCATTACTGCTTTGGTTTAATGTACGCTCTCAAGGTAGCATGTTGACATTTTCGGTTTGGCACATCCGGCGTGTTGGCTTGTCATGTGTGCTGCTCATGTGCGCCTTCCAAGGATAATGAGCTCATTTGTTGTGCAACAGGACACAGTACTGGTGTTAAGTGGGAAGGATGTCCCCGTTTTAACCCATCAAGAGAAAACTGATCAGAAAGTTCAGGAAGAAGCGCAATACGTTTGTAATTTTTCAGTTTCAGTGTTTGATTATCCTTTTAACTTATTTGTATTCCACAGTTGCACTTATCTGGATTGTTCAGTAAATAAACAAGATGCAATTCATAAAAACAGTGATTAATTACGCATCTTAAAATATAGAAATGATGAGTTATCTTACAGCTAATGTGCAAACTTTTCTGGCCATTCAAAGAAAACATACTTTCAATCTTGCATTTGAAGCAATAGTTTGAAACAGACTTTTAACATTGTTCCAGGAAATGCTTAACGATTGGCCAAAACACATGTGACCAGTCCTAAATAATGGTGAAACTGGCTGAGCCCAGTAATCCAGAGAAACGGCCAGACAGACATGTGTCTGGCTGCGCTCAGGGACAGGTGGCTGCGAGTTTCATCCTGAAACTCGCAGCCACCTGTCAAAACTGTCCAACTCCCAGAATGCAATGCGTAGTGCAACTGAAATGATAATCTGGTGTCAGGTTGGTAAATTTTTTTTAATTACTTTCTATTTACTGATGATTGTGAATGCTTCTATTAAAACCTTGGTATCGCAAACATGATTCAACGGAAAGTCACCATTCCAAAACACTATAATAAAGGGTAAGGCATCTATCTCACAAGTCAACAGTTTACTGCTGAAAGAATTTTGCTAACTCACCTGTAAAGACTTTGGGGATAAAGTCTAAATCATAGAGTGCAGGGGGCAGTCCAGAGCTTGGTCAGCGTTATCAGTGCAACCTCACGTCTGCTGATCAGGCTGGGAGCAGCAGAGCAGTGCAGGGCCTGGGAATGCACAGAATTAACAATGTGGATTTCTGTGAGGCTTACTCTTAAGAACGTGTCATTTTCCAACAACAATTGCAAAAATGTGCTTTATTTCTGAGAAATGCAAAAAGCTAGCAAAGTAAGTGTGTGACTTCATGATCGCAATAAAGACAAATCTCTGTGCTGACGTTTCGTGCATATTGGTATTGGAGATACAGTGGGAGGAAAATGTTTGTGAAGGCTTTGGAATTTCTCACATTTCTGCCTAAATTGGTTATGAAATGTGGTCTGATCTTCATCAAAACCATAAGAATGAATAAACAGTGTCTGCTTAAACCACCCAAACATTTACATTTTATCATATTTTTATTGGCCACAACATATTTTTATTAGCTAAGGCAGAAAAAGTAATTGAACCCAGGAATCTTGCCGTCTAATCTGCAACTACAGGATTACTAGTTATTGCTACAAAAGAAGGGTCAGTTTATCAAGATATTTTGCAGAAAAACCTGACATTCACAGCAGAGTGGAATAAGTAAGTGAACCCTTGTATTAAATAGCTGGCTGATCCTTCTTTTGCAGCAATAACTGCATTTTCTGTAGTTGCAGATTAGAGGTGCACAACGATCAGGATGAATCTTGGACCATTCCTCTTTACAAAACTGTTTCTGTTACAGCAAGATTCCTGGGTTCACTTACTTTTTCCTCCCTGTCCTGTGAATGAACATGTTATGGCCATTAATGATATGATAACATATAATTGTTTGGGTGGTATTAGTTTAAGCAGACACTGTTTATTCATTCTGACCACATTTTATGACCAATTTAGGCAGAAATGTGAGAAATTCCAAAGCGATCACATACATTTTCCTCCCACTGTACATATATAATGATCTGCAAAATGTTTTTACTCTTTTAGGTTTGAAATTCACTCCTAGATTTATTTCACTTTCAAAGCCCCCTGAGTGAAGTTTCAGTGATACGTTAATGCAGTGTTATTTCGGGGCTTCACAAAAAGGCAAAGTTATGATAAGAGAACGCTGAGGTGACATGAAGGGGACAGCACACGGATAAGACCGCAGAGGAGAGAGCGTGGTTTTTTTTTGGTTATTTTTTGCAGATGGAGAATATGACAAGGCGCCGCGGACAAAAAGACACAAAGGAAGCGATGATATCTGAGCAAATGACACGAGACAGGCTGCGAGATGGTTCCTAATTTCTGCCGACAAGCAAACAGCAGACTGTCCCTGTCCCAGTGGCGCCAAAAACTCGTCATTATCCGCCCACAATGCTGGCCAATCTTCCCTGATAACGCAATCCAAATCAATCATCAAAAACTCCAAACACGCAGTGAGCCATAAAGAAACAAGATTGCCTGTTCACCTGTCGCTGGATTGAGCACGAAGCTGTGTGCCCCGGCAGCACGTTAGGACAATTGTCAAACAGGCTGATCAGACCTGCACTGTCTGGTGTTGAGTCTTTGGACGTACGGTTTGAATTTAATTATTACAAGTGAAAGGACAGTGGTTCAGTTCAGGAAACGTGCAGTAACTTGGTTCAGCAGTTGTCTGTTGTGTTTGACCTTTCATGTCTTGTTCACAAAGGGACAGTTATTGGTTTTTACACATTCCTAAGTACCAAAAGGAAAACCTGTAAGGAGTCGAAGTTGTGTTATAAGTAGAGCGTCGCTTATGGGAGCCCATCTCCAGAGCTTGGTTTGGTTAACGGGGGGTGGTTTTAGCCTCTTGCCCGTGTTTCCGGTTAGTGGGGGAAACCTGATCTCACCCAGATGCGGGAGATTATGAAACCTACACACATGAAGTGATCAAACCCTGAACCTTTTCTATTCTAGCAGCTACGTAATTCAAATTGCAAAAATGAGCCACTGTATTTCCATTACACCTTAAAAAAAATAAAAATAAAAAAAAGCATCGGTTTTATATAGCGCTTTTCTGGACACTCAAAGACGCTTTACATTGCACTATCCATTCACTCCATACTTGATGGTGGTAAGCTACTATTGTAGCCACAGCTGCCCTGGGGTAGACTGACAGAAGCGAGGCTACCAGTTTGCACCATCAGCCCCTCCAACCACCACCAACCACTCACTCACTCACTCACTCACTACATTCGCTAGGCTTCCTGGTGTTACCAAACAGTCTCCCATCCAAGTACTAACCAGGCCCTTCCCTGCTTAGCTTCCAAGGTCTGATGGGATTGGGCATAGCAAAGGCGGTATGGCCACCTTACATTATTATGGGAAAATCCATTGCTGAATCCTTGTTTCCAAAAGTTCGAACAGAAATATAATGGAACAACTTTGCACAAGAAGTTAATAACTAAAGGTAATTTCGAATCTCAGGTGTGAAAACCCTGACCGATATTCACTGTTTGAAAAAAATAAATAAATAAAAGAAAGAAACCATAATTAAGAGCACAGAGAGTATTATATTATCCTGTACAGATTTTGGCTTTGGATTCTGCTGAAGTTGAGGAGGCTAGAGACAGAAAGTTGAAACGGGGTCACCCGAGAGCGCAGTAAATTGACAGTGATTCATCGAATTTGCAATGTAGCTGTGCGAAAGCTGTTTGCAGAATGTCATTTGTCTTTGCGATCAAACCAACAAAAAGTCAAATCATAATCTTGTTTAATAGGAGCCTGGGACCGCTCATCCATTTCTCGTCTGTAATGTGCACCGGGCCAAGGGCTAAGTCTCAAATGTTTGCCGCAAAAGTAACGCTAATGCCTCAAGACAAGGCAGCTCCAGTGGCTTCTATTCGTCAAAATTCTCTTCTCGAGATCCACGTACAGTTTCCCGACTCGCAGTGGTTTTATGTAGTGTGTTCTCCCTGGTTGTTTATCAAAGGCATAAACTAAGAAGTGCATGGTGTTACGTCAGGTCAAGCTTGTCTCGGGCCGCGAAGATTCCGACCGCAGGTCTTTTTTCAAGTCGCTCCCTCGTGTAAGCAGCATCGGAAAAAAAATATCCTCCAGCGCAAATTTCACAAGACACAACAGCTCTCGTCTCCTGTCAGCTCTGATAGGCTATATATTAAAAACAAGCGCTCAAAAGTCGGGTTAACATCGGGGACGGTGAGGCGGAAAACAAAGCCATCAATGAACAAGATGCTCGCCTGTCCGTCAACAAGGCGCCTCAATGTGAACGTCTGATGAAGCCTGATGGTTTTTTTTGTTTTTTGTGTGTGTGTGTGTCTGGATTTACACGAGGAAGCTAACGATGCAAAAATAAAGATATCTGTCAAAATGTCTATATGCATAAAGTTTCACAGATCCAGATGTCAGCCCATTGTTTGCGTTTGAACTTTTCCCAACTCTAATCATCCTGCCCTCAATCAAGTACAGTGTTAGTAGTAAGGACCCCTTTGGATTATAGTTTGGCAAAGGTCAGTTACAGCGACTCTACATCCGCATTAATAAAGTCATCTTAGTGTGAACAAAAAGCCTTGTCACGATTCCTGTCACTTGGGTTTGCTTGACTCTCCCTGGATGTGACTGATATACAGGTGCTGATGCCTTTATCCGCACGTTACACCATTTTCTTCTATAAAAGCTGACTTCACTCTGGAGACTCCATTTTGACGATTGTCCTTGTCACCTGTCTGGAGGGTATAATTTTCGGCTGCTGTTCTCCGACACGAGAATTCGTGCTATCAATAGTATTGACGGGGATGTGTGTCCTTATCTTAAAGTGACAGCAGGAGCCAGTGCGGGTAAAGGCAACTTTATCTTAACAAAAGTGAGGCCGAGGCGAGATCAAGAAACTCCGCGTCTGAGATAGAGACTCCTATTCATAGTTCAGCATGAGCGCACCATTCAGCACTCGGCGAGGATCTGGCCTTTTAAATTCAGCCTGGTGCCGAACACGCACATTGTGATAAGTAACTGACTCAATACGACTCCCAGTTTGTCAGGATGTGATTGTAAAAGCTATGATGAATTTTTCACAGGCCTACTTTCATATAAAAGAGTCTAAATGTGTACTCCCCTGAGCAACTTATTTTAGGGCATGCAATGACGCGTTGAAACCTGGGCATAAAACCGAAAATATGAAGAGGATCTCTCTCAAATAACAAGTGGCTGAAAGCTAGGGATGCGCTGACTACATTTATGGAGTAGTTTAAGTTTGTAGAGATCTTGATTTTGTGTAAATAGCAGGTTAATTCCTCGTGACTACATGACTGTCTCCCATGCTAACACCATGTTAGCTAACAACTGCACAGCACATTGGCACAGCGGCCACCAGCAATAAAAAAACAAACTTTCACTCACCCGTCTGAAGTAACCTTTGCGTGCCTTCTGCTCAGCAAACTCGTGGTAAATCCATTTTCCAGCGTAAGTAGCGTAGCGTAAGTACCTCTGAGAGCCACACAGGGGAAGCGTTACATAGTCATGAAGCCGCACACGCCCCACGGCCTGCGCTATTTCTCTGACAAAACAAGACTTTTTCAACCTGAAAACTGATCAACAATAGGCGTATGTATAAAACTGCCTTTTTGCGTGGCATTTGTTTGCCAAAGCATGTGTCAACAACGCAAACCAAACCAGCTGTGTCTCTCCTCCTCCGCGGTGTTTACCCTGTATGTAAATAAACACAGACAAAGTCACGCCCCTACTGCACGCTCCGAAACTAGTCGGTTTGAACCTAAAAGTTTACACTTTCAAATATACTAATACTGGTAGCTTAAACATGGAGAGGCTTCTTCGTGACTTTGTTTACGTTTTTCTCGAGACACGGGCTGCCGACTTGTGTCTTTGGAATCCAGAGCGGGTCACAAATGCGGAAGGTGACATGAAACTCAATTAAGCAGTAAATTCTAATTTTTCCTTTAAGGTTAATATGTCTAAAATGGTGTGATTACTGGTTGACAAGAGCGCGCTGCATTTGCTTGAGATTAATGTCTACATTCTGATGTTACAGGCTATTCTGCATTAAGGCAATGATGAATCTTTCTCTGGCCTACATTCCTATGAAATTCTTCAAAACCTTCCCTGACTCAAGTAGGTTAGCTTGAAAACCAAAGTTTGGATTTTTTGACAAGATGAGACGTGTTTCCCGAAATATGTGGAACTAAATATACATTTCGGCGTGGCACATATTGATGGAGCACAGAGAGATGTTCGGAGCCCTCCACTCGTCATTGCGTTGTTCTTGGCAATATCCTCTGCTGTCTGTCAGGGTCTAGTCTTGGTGCATTGAACAGAAATGCCCAACACATGTAGTTCTTCTCCCTGTCAGCTAGATGTGGCTCCCGAGGCTGACTCCGTTGTACTTTAGGAGCATGTGATTGGCTGCAGCTACAACTGGTACAGACGTGCGAGTGGTGATTCAGATGAACTGTCATGCTGTGCAGTAATACAGGAAAATTACATCATTCCATTGTTTTATATTGCAAATAATGATGCCATGCAGTAAGAATGTGGCTGCAGTTTCCCCCTCATAACTTTTAAAGACATTTGTCACGACACTCCGTTATAACAAAATACGTTGCAATTTATTTTACGCCTGATGTACTTCTGCTTCTTGCTTCTCTTTTGCATTAAATGTGGCATCTCCAGTGCAGTCACAACTCAGCTACAGTCATGTACGGGAAACCAAACTGGAGGATTATTGCAGGGTTTTAAATGACATTCCATAGGTCTATAGACAGGGCCACTCATTTTGGTGCTCAAAGCAGAAATGTTTGCCGATACTCTAACCACACCAAAATTAACCGTGGAAATGAATATTGATACTTGAGTTTAGATGAAACAGTGTAATTGTTTCTCAGCTCCGCCTCTGCAGCGGAGCGATGCCCGGATCTCTGGCCCCGTTGGCTCACATTTCTTTACTCCTCTTCCTCGTCGTTCTCATTGAATATTAGGCCATTTTTAACCAACAGGTAACAGTAGTAACAGCAGTAACAGCGGCCCAAATACTGTAAAATACCACGCAATCACTATAACTATAATAAAATGTATATGCAGTTTTTTGTTTTGTTTTGTTGTTTTGCTAAAATAATCTGGATCTGAATTCCCCCCAAAATGGGCGGACTCTTTGCCAGAAAATAGCTTTAAAAGATTTGTACAGTATTAAATAGTACAAACATCATTCTACATACAGTACTCAGTCAGCAAATTACATGTTTCACTAGTCATATCGAAAAATATAATGTTTGTCTTTGGCATCTTTTGTTAAGAAGGCATTTAATTGGACATATTTACGCTCAGGGTTTATCCCTGCAGTACAAATGCAGAAAATCAATCTTCAGACACACTTTTATTTAGCTAAGGAGGTTTAGTTTAATGTTGTTCACATTTGAGTTAAAATAAAAAATAAATAAATACATACATTACACTGATTGTATAATTGTAATGCCCATTTGTCTTTTCTGCCTGAAGGAGACAGCCGTAATGCTTGAATTAATCTCCCACATTCATTTTTACAACTTTGAATATACTTAACATATTATTTCTCCCACACGTTAATGCTCCGTACTGGGAAACCCCCGCTTCTTTTTAAAGACATTGTGTTTTTGTTATTGACTTCTACGAGAATAAAGAGACCGTCTCTACCTGCAGCATATTTGACAAGCTCTTTTAATTACATCCCAGTGTCTCCTCCATCACTGCAGGGTACAACCGTGTCAACAACTCCACCTCTCCTCCCTGAAGCGGTGCACCGTGTTCCCAAGTCACTCTCACTGAGCTTCCCCTTATCCTCCTCCACTATAAAACGACTCAGACAGACCCAATTTATGCAATATTCACCGGGGCAATAGAGCAGCGCTTTGTCAAATTACGCTGATAAACAAGGGGCCGAGGACCGCTGATGACATTCAGACAAAAGAGATTGCCGAGGGCGTGGTTAAGATGCACACGCAGTAGTTTGCCTCTGCAGTAACTCCGGTGAAAACGGCAAGATTTAACTCAAATTCTGCTTTTGTTTTAAATCCAAATTGACAAAGCTTGGTCAAATATACCAGACTATCACTCTGGGTGAGTTACACTCTGTTAAAACATAGATAACAACGACTATGACCAAGACACGAAGAGGGAAGCAATCAGAGTCACCTGCTGCCACAAACGAGCTCGAGGCTGGCGCTGAGATGGCCTCGGCAACTATGGAGAAGTTGCTGGATAAGATACTTGAGTCTATGAACAAACGCTTTGATATGCTTGAGGAGAAGCTTGAATCTCTCACAACTAAGCAGGCGGAATTGACCAACAAATTGGAGGACATGGAACTGCAAGGTTCTGACCACGAGCGCCGTATTGAAGCGCTCGAGCAAAATTGACTGAAACACAGAAGATCAACGAGAAACTTGCAGCTAAAATAGACGACCTGGAAGGGCGCTCAAGACGTAATAACATAAAAATAGTCGGGATACCAGAGCAAGAAGAAAAGGGAAGACCTACGGATTTCGTTACGGACTTGATACCGAAGTTGTTTGGAGCGAATAACTTTTCCAAGCCAGTGGTGGTGGACCGGGCGCACCGTGTTCCACTCGCCCGCAACGGTGACGGTAAGCGCCCCAGGAGCATCATCGCAAGGATACACTTCTACCAGGACAAGGAGCTACTTCTTCGACTGAGCCGAGACCAGGAGCTAATCTACAACGGCCTGCGCGTGTTCGTGTTTCCAGACTACACTGCCGAGGTGACAGCGCAAAGACGTGCCTTTCGAGAGGTAATGAACATATTGCGGGAGAAGGAAATCAAGTTTACACTGCGGTTTCCAGCTCGCCTGCATGTGGAGTACAACGACCAGGTAAAGGTCTTTACCTCTCCTACAGACACCAAGACTTTCATTATGAAAGATCTAAGTGGCTAACCATCACTAATGTTAGGTCTGCCAGACAAGGTTATAAGGAGGAGCATAAAGCAGAATGTCACTTTTCACCCAGGTTTATTTCACCGGAGGATGCAGGAGATTTAAAAAACACTTCGCTGCCGAGCTACTGCTTGGGGCAGTGAACGCAACTACTAGCATGCGCCCTGCGCCTGACTATGGGGGTGGGGGGCTTTGGGACTGGGGAATCAGGATGAACTTCGATCAACACAACGTCTTATGGACAACATCACAATGGAGATCTCATTCCAAAAATTGGCTTATACACGATGGGGACGGAGGGAGGGGGGAACAGTGGGGTGTGAATGTTGTGTCTGTGTGAATCTGGGTTTGAATGTGGAGGAGAGAGGTGCACAATCATATTTCAACTTACCAATTACTAAGGTTTTTCATGTAAAGATAAAATATCCTAAATCACTATAATGTCAACCTGTAAGAAAAAAGTCACACTAGTTTCATGGAATGTCAGGGGGTTAGCTAAAATATCAAAGCAGGGAAGGTTTTTTCATACTTAAATTCATTAAAAGCAGACGTTCTATTCTTACAAGAAACACATCTCTGTAAAGACAGTCAACACAAACTCAAAGCTAGCTGGATATCACAGGTTTATCATGCACCCTTTACTACACAAGCTAGGGGCGTAGCCATCTTATTTCATAAAAATGTGCCTTTTATACTTGCATCAAAAATAATTGATCCTAATGGGAGATTTGTTTTATTAAATGGTCATATTACAACTTACCCAGTAACATTTCTGAATATCTATGGACCAAACACCGATGATCCCAATTTTTATCATAGAGTTTTCGGTTTACTTCCTGATGATAGATCCTCTCATATCTACATTGGTGGTGATTTTAACTGCCTTCTAGATCCCACTTTAGATAGATCGTCATCCAAATCTCATGTAATTGCTAATTCAACTAAAACAATCAATAATCTTATGAGATCAAGAAATATCATAGACATATGGAGAACAAAGTATCCTGATAAAAGGGAGTATTCATTTTACTCCGCTGTACACAACTCTTATACTAGAATTGATTACTTTTTAGTGGAAGCCTCTGCCCTCTCCAATATCAGTAACCCTGAGTATCACAGTAGAGCCATTTCAGATCACAGCCCTGTGAGTCTGCAGATCCAAACTGATCTTCCTAAAATTAAACAAAAATGGAGATTCAATCCACAATTATTATTATATCAAGATTTTAAAATGTATATGAATAAGATTATCCAAGATTTTCTGGAGGTGAATGATAACGGAGAGGTCTCAGACTCTACTCTGTGGGAAGCCCTTAAGGCTACTGTGAGAGGATATATCATTTCATTTGAAAGCTCAAACGAAAAGAAACAAGGAAAAGGCAGAAAGAATTAGAAAAAGAAATAAAACGGATGGAAGTAATTCATATCAATTCCCTCTTGCAGTCTGACTACAATAAGTTACTGAAATTGAAAAACGAATATAACTCTCTTCTTCACGAGGAGGTATCCAAACTTTTATTACAAAATAAACAAAAACACTTTGAAATATCGGATAAACCCAAAAACTTCTGTCTAGACAGCTTAAAGGAGATCAAGCCAAAGCTGCTATTCACAAAATATGCTCAAAAACAGGGGAAATATGTACAGATTTACAGGATATTAATAATGTTTTCAAAGACTTTATGCAGAACTTTATAAATCTAATTCAGCTACATTGGATAATGACTTAAGTGATTTTTTTACTACAGTAACTCTACCTCAATTGAGTCCAAATCAGCAGAATTCTTTAGACAATATTATTACCATTGAAGAACTTGTAAGGGCATTGAGATCTTTCCCCGTGAACAAGAGTCCTGGTCCGGATGGATTTGGAGCGGAGTTCTATCAAGCTTTTAGTGAAATACTGTCTCCTATACTACTTAGAATGTTAAATGACTCTTTCTCAACAACAAACTCCAAGTTCCTTGTATGAAGCCCATATTTGTGTAATACCGAAAAAGGGGAAAAACCCACTTGATCCAGCCAATTATAGGCCGATCTCCTTGCTCAATCTAGACCATAAAGTTCTAACTAAGGTTCTTGCAACAAGACTAAGCAACCACATAACAGAAATTATCCATCCGGACCAGGTTGGTTTCATTCCAAGCAGGCCTTCATTCGGTAATGTGCGGAGGTTATTGAATTTATTGTACTCAGACTGCATAGAGAATAAAAAGGCAGCCGTCTTGACTCTGGATGCTCACAAGGCTTTTGATTCAATTGAGTGGGCTTACCTATTTCATGTTCTCAAACTATTTGGGTTTGGAGAAAATTTCATAAAATGGGTGAAAATAATTTATTCTGCACCAAAATCATATGTCCTAACCAACAATATGGTATCGGACAGTTTTCAATTGCATCGTGGAGTGAGACAAGGCGACTGCCTTTCTCCCTTACTTTTTAATTTGGCCTAGAACCACTGGCTATTGGTTAAGAATGAACCCCAATATTAAAGGATTTCCAGTGGGCGCGTCAGAGAGTCTCATCTCACTTTATGCAGATGATGTACTTGTTACACTTACTGATCCAGAAATTGCATTACCACTTCTTTTAAAACATGTAGACTCTTTCGGCAGAATATCTGGTTATAAAATAACTGGTCCAAAGCGAGCTTATGTTTTTGGGAGAAAATGTTAAAATCAGTCAGAACCCTATTAAAGTCGCAGAAAACTATATATCTTATCTCGGTTTGAAAATAGCTAAGAATTATGAATCATTATTAAAATTGAACTTTACTGAAGCCTTTGAGAAACTTAAAAGGTGCATTGAGTATTGGAAGACTCTACCCCTCTCCATGTTAGGTAGAGCGAATGCTATCAAAATGATCACCCTGCCAAAATTTATTTATCTTTTTCAAACCTACCAATTCTCATTCCTGCCGATTTTTTCCAAAAACTCGAATCTTTAGTTCTAGATTTTGTGTGGGGATATAAAAAACACAGAATATCAAAAAGCACTTATTCAGATGCACAAAGGAGGGGGACTGGGACTTCCAATGTTCAAAAATTATTACTGGGCATCAAATCTGAAAGTGTTGACTTATTGGAAGATGGGGTTCCCAAACAATGAATCACTTAAATCTGCTCCTTTGTGGCTGAAATTGGAACTGCAGTCATTAATTAAACCTTACACATCATTGTTATCTTTACTTTTTACTAAACCAGTCTCTCCTATTAAATCAATAAGCCGCAGTATAGTGGTGAGAAATTCAATAAAAATTATATCCAAATTAAAAAACTATTTAATATTCCCAATATAACTATGTATTCACCAATATGCCACAATCATGCATTTATTCCATCTATAACAGACAGAACATTTCTTTATTGGCACTTAAATGGGATTAAATGCATAAAGATGTTTACCTAGAGGGCAGTCTTGCGTCATTTGAGCAATTGCTAATTAAATTTAATCTGTCCCAATCCAGTTGGTTTCGGTATTTGCAGCTCAGGAAATTTATTGAGGATAATTTATCAAGTTCTCAGTTGTTAAATGAAAGCATCCTCTCTTAGAAATACTTAACTTATCACCCACAAGCAAAAAGCTTATTGCTAAATTTGCCAGTTGTTTCACTGTACCATCACATCAGCAGACGGTGTTAAAAAAGCATGGGAAAAAGGAACTAAGAACAACAATACCGAAACAACAATGGAACGGACACTCTCTCAAGTTCACAATTGCTCAATTAACAGCAGACACAGGCTCATGCAGTTTAAAGTGATTCATCGTTTCTATTACTCCAAAGTTTCTTTACACACATTTTATCCTGACGTATCTCCATTATGTGATAAATGTAAATCAGCTGAAGGATCACTGTCGCATTTGTTTTGGGAATGTCCTATTATTCAACCATTTTGGTCCAGCATCTTCTTTTTTTACTCTGGGGTATATCAGCGAAACCTTGTCCTGACAGGGATATGGTTCTGTTTGGGTGGTCTTCAGAAACACAAAATCTTTCACAGCATATTAGGGTTGTGTTGCTTCTTGGGACTGTTCTGGCTAAAAAACTCATTCTCAAAGAGTGGAAAACCTCATCTGCACCGAACTTCAGGAACTGGCTAAATGAACTTGTGAACGTAATGACTCTTGAAAAAATAAGATTTATAAACTCTACAAATATGAACAAATGGGAAATAACTTGGAATCCTTTATTGAAATATATTGAATCATAACCTGTAGGCATTTTTTTAAACATTTTTTTTACATATAATAATAATTTATTTTATTTAGTTATTTTCCTTTTTTTTTTTTCCAATTTTCAATTATATTTTCTTATTTTTACATTGCACCTGCCTTTGTAAGATGGTCTTAATAATCTTGTGATACAATACTAATACCGTGATACTTCCTGATAGCTATGGAGATGATGATTTTTTTCTTTTTTGTTTTGTTTTTCTCTGTCTTTTTTAATGTGAACGGCTGAGGGGCCCTCAGGAAATGATCCAGCGATCACTTCCGGGGACCCCTTGATGCCAAGCAATGTTCATCCACCTTGCTGTGGACTGGATCGTTAGCCGATCCTGAGCCAGTGCAGGATGGATGGATATATATAATATCCAAGTATCTTCTCAAATAATGTTTGTATATTACTGTAAACCTTTAGTCTGGAATCTTGACGGCACCTCTCTCCTCAAGTATGTACAGTATGTCTGCGTGGCTGATAGGATGTATGCGTGTGTGAATGCAACAAGGGTGTGAGTGATCAAAGTGTGAGTGATCAATGTGATTTTAACTGTAAAATTCAATAAATATATTTGAATAAAAAAAAAAACAAAAGAGATTGCCTGGTACAAATGGTGATGTCTTCTTTCAGGCTGGAGTCTAGATGATAATTTAGTGTCTTCAAAATCACTGAAGCTGAACTGGTCCAGTGGAGAGGGGGCATGCTGCACTTGTTGGTTTTCCCTAATCGCCAGACGGAACAATGGAACAATGCATTTACACGCTTTCAATCAATACAGTTTCAGTCAGTGGCTGGGACCTTATTTCAGACGGCAAGTTTTAGGTTTTTGGACCGGTCCACATTCAGCATCTCATTCAGCCGCCCTCGCTCTCCTGAATTTTGACTGACTGGTATTTCACACTCAGAGACAGAGAAGCGTGATGCGAAAGTAGCACTTTTGTTTGTTTTATTACTGATTTCAATACCGTAGCTTGGTAGATTTACATGAAAGGCGATGTATACTGTACTTGCTGCAGCTCAAACAAATGCCTGGGGCGTTCCAGACAACTGGTCACTGGGAAATGTCCGACATCCCACATGGAAAAATGCCACAGGAAGAGGTGATTACAACATGTAAACTCGGAGATAAACAGACTGCTCTGAGTTCAGCTAATAAAGTGAAGCTAATGACCAAACTTCAACAATTCCACTGCCCAGTGAAGTTAACGTTTCGGTCAAAGCCTTCAGTATAACCTGGGAAAGAGAATATATTTATGGTGTGGAGAAACGTCAATATAAGGTTAGCTTCTGTTTACACATGAGCCAGAGCGACTGGAACAAGTGGGAAAAATATTAGTTACCAGTTGCCTGGAACGCACCATTACAGCCCAACTGTGTGATTTTGTTTGTTATTATTTTTTTCTGGTGGTAGAAAATTGCTATTGTGAATTATACTGACCCAGCACACCCCTGTTTACAGCATTACACACAGTGCAAAAGAAGTTAATATTTCTTATTTGTTTGCTTTTTGTAGAATTTCTTCAGATTCAAATTATTATGTAAATTTGGGGATATGCTGTATCTTCATTTTAATGGTTGGTTTGAAATGGCCCAAAATGTATCAGGTAGCTAAAGAATAATGCTTTATTTTGGCATATAAACATAGCTGAGTGTTTGCATCATTTATGCGTTTTTTAATAACAATACATTTGATGAGGCGCACAATCATACCTGAATGAATTCATCTGCAGTCCATCAACATAATGCCATTACTGAAAAAATTGCATTTTCTCCTCAATGTGTTGTGTGATAAATTAGTGAACCTCTCTATCCACACATGGCAGCTGTTGTTTGCATTTCTATTTTGTAATTAGGGTGGACTCTGCAGCTTCTTTTCACCTGATACTGTCACTTAGGCAAACACAATAGCACAGAGCCACAATTCCATTACTTCTTATCTTTAGAATAATAGGAATAATAATGTGTGCCATGATTTGGCTAAAGGTTTGCATGCATTATCCCTGTATATGTGAGTATAGGAGGCCGTTGTAGTCTGACACCCGATGTCAGATAACTGCAGGAAATGAGTGATGGCCTCTGTCCACTTGAGGGAGAACATTTAAGAGTCATTATTCCACCATTATCATCTGTGCCAAAGAATAGAGAGGCCACAGTGTGCCTGTCAGTGAGCTGTCTACTGTATAATGGGCCCGGGTTGTCCATTATAGAGCCAAAATGGCCGCTAACACACTTTATCCATGAAATTGCAGGAAATGGACAGTGCAAACGTCTTGGTTTCTATGTTTCTTTTTATTTTGTCTTCGCTGAGGCATCAATCTAGTCATAACTACCATAATACAAGCGGCACGGTAGTGCAGCCAGTGTTAGCGCTCATGCTTCACTGCTAGAAGGTCCCGGGTTCAATTCCCACCTGGACGGGGCCTTTCTGTGTGGAGTTTGCATGTTCTCCCCGTGTCTGCATAGGTTTCCTCCAGGTACTCTGGTTTCCCTTATCCCTATAAACATATACAATAGGTTCCCTCTAGGGCCAGGACTCCCCTGAAAAAGATATTATTTATATCAGTGAGACTTTCCTGGTTAAATAAAGGTAAAATAAAATCCATCCATCCATCCATTTTCTTCCACTTGTCCGTTGCCGGGTCGTGGGGGCAGCTGTTGGAGCTGCCCAAATCACATTGCACCAGCCCTATGGCTCTCCTGCAGGTGGTGGTTCCACAGAAGGACGGCCTCATTGTTCTAACCGGGCCTGTTGGTCTCTCAGAAGGGTCTTCTGAACCACTCTTTGTCTGACCCGTCACCTAGGACCTGTTTGCCATGGGAGACCCTACCAGGGGCACGAAGCCCCGACAACAGAGCTCCAGGATCATTCGGGTGCTCAAACCCCTTCACCACGTTAAGGTGGCGGTTCCAGGAGGGGGTAAAATAAAATAATAAATAAGTACTTAGTTACTAAGTAAATAAACATAATTTTACAAATACGTTTTGTAATTTAGTAAAGCAACAGGCCTGAGCTTTTTAGATCTATCTGATATTGCAATAGCCAAGATTTTATCCTAAAATTGTTAGGCCCGAGCGCCATCAGGGCTGGCGAAGGGGCTCTTGTAATCGTATAGAGTGCGCGGAGCTCGCCTCCTCTCAAACATGTACTAACGCACTCCTCTCCTCGTGCACGTTCCGTGCACGCGCACATGTATCAGAAAACGAACATTGTAATTGGACGGTGCGCGGAGCGAAGCGGAGCGCACTCCCCCAAAGTGCGAACAAAACGCACAAACGAGCGCGAAGCGCTCCCCTCCTCTCAAACACTCACTAACACACTCCCCTTGTCGTGCACGTCATATATAATGCAAAAATCAACATTGTAATTGTACAGAGCCCATAAAAGTCAATGGGCGACTGAGAGCCCTGGGACCTCTACCATGAGGTAGGAATGCGCGAGCGCTTTCCAAAATATATAGTTTATGGTACCCGCGTAAGCGGGAACATTGTTTTCGTATGGGAATATTATTCTTTCTTTCTTTCTTTCTTCTTTCTTTCTTTCTTTCTTTCTTTCTTTCTTTCTTTCGCACCGTCGCAATTTTTACCCAGTGAACATCGACGAAAAGTCACAGATTTTGGCCCAAAATTCAAACCCGATCCGACGCAACTTTTGACTATTTCCAAATTTTGAATTTCCAAATAGTGGCGCGATAGCGCCACCTCAGTTTTTTTTTAACATTGCGAGATAGGACTTGGCCAAAAATGAAGTTTGTCGTAGAATCATAAAAATCGGTACAGACGTGCATCATGACAAGTTAAGCAAAAATATTATTACGGCAACGCCGTCCGCCATATTGGATGTCGGCCATTTTGGATGAAAGCCCGCGAAGCGGGAATCCGCCTTTATTTTTCACTTTGTACAAAATCTATCTCCTCCTCTAATTTTGGGTGGAAAATAATCTTGAGAAGTAGAACTTTAAAAGTTATCCAAATTACTTTTCTAAGTTTTACGTTTTTTATGCGGCGAAGCCGCAAACTGTACGAAGTATTTTGAGATTTTTCGCAAACAAGAAATGGCTGTACTGTACTGTACTTAAAAAAACAGCAGTCACTGATTCAAGTAAACCAGGGGCGGAGCTAAAGGGGGTGCCTGGAGTGGCACATGAGCCCCTGGAATTTAACTGGGCACTGCCTGTGCCACCACGCCCAGAATGGCTGGAAACTTAAAACTCACTGAGCCTCATTCATGAACATCTTCTTTAAAACGTAAAATCCGTACTTAAGAAGGCAATGTCAGAAAACTGAAGCAGATTCACCAGAACAGGGAAAATCATTCGCACCTGTGTTGTTAGGTTGGTGAATGCCGATTTGGAAGTGGATTCATTAGCATATGTCACCGACTGTCTTTCACCATAAAAGGACAAGACATACCGTGTGCAACAGGCAGCCAGAGGAAGAAAGGAATAGCAAAACGCAAATCCAAAAGAAAACCCCAAAATAAACAAAATAACTAACTCAAGCACCCACCCAAATGTCAGGCAAATCTGCTCTCATTACAAAAGGATTCAACAGATATAACCATCACAAAATCTTTCTCTTTTCCTTCTCTTCTCGAGCGAGTGAGGAAAGCGCCCGACTTGTAAACATAAGGTTTCGAGATCGAGGCTGACTCATCAAATAGTGTCAATGCAGTAAACATTTAGTCCTATTTATAAGCGGCGGATTCAAATATTACCAACTTGTTTCTGAATAAACATGTAATTTATTATAATTATAATTATATGTTTGTTTTATATGTATGTTGGAATTCATTAATACGAGATTTAATAATAATAAAATTAATTAATAATTTTGTTTGTAAGAATCCTCCTGACTGTTCTTAGGATTTGTTCTTACTTCCTAATTAGGTGTTAAGAACAAATGTGTGCATAAAAACGTGTTATGAATGAGGCCCATTGTTATTTGTAATGAATATGCATATGAGGCACTTAACCTCCATCGCCGACCCCTAGTCCTCGAGTGGCCACCCCATCTTAAGTAGCGCCTCTACTTTTGGGGTGAGATGGTGGCGCAGTGGTTAGCGCTGGTGCTTCACAGCAAGACGGTCCCGGGTTCCCCTTTCTGTGTGGAGCATGTCCACCCGTCGTCTGCGTAGGTTTCTTCAGGCTACTCTGGTTTCCCACACCACTAAAAACATGTACAATCGGCCAGGATGAATGATCCGTGTGCGTGAATGAATGGTGGTGGTCAGAAGCACTGTTGGCGCTGATGTGGGCAGTCACGCTTCTGTCAGTCTACCCCAGGGCAGCTGTGGCTACAATAGAGTTTACCACCAGCAAGTACAGAGTGATCGAATATCGCAATGTGAAGCGTCTTTGAGTGTCTATGAAGAAGAAAAAAAAAAATTATTATTACGAATAATGCGAATACAAAATTGTTTTCTTCAATGCTGATCTCCCCATCTCCTGTGGCGTTATATAGTTGCCTCTGCTCATGATTTAGCCTGGCCTAATGCAGTCTCATGCTCGCAGTCAGCAGATGAAATTGTTATTTGTCACATTAATAGTCCATCTCTGCACAATCCATCCGCAGACAGGCCCATATACACACACACACACACACACTCATCTCCCCATACGCTATGCCATGTTCCAGTATGGATCCATTTAATGCACCCCTTACATCATCTCATCTGTAATGCCTCCTTGATTCTATCCAACTCGCTCATATTCCCCGGCATTACAGTGGCTACATGTCGCACCTATAGCCATACCGATCCGTGAGGGCTCTTGTCACAACGTCAAGGATTCACGCGGTGTAACGCACTCGCTGCAATGCCTTCTGATGTCCATGGTAACGTTTGAAATGCGTAGGACATTAAACAAATTGTTGCTTTGGTGCGATATGCTCAGCTGTTTGTGCTTGCATTACCAAATGGACTGTGCCAGAGAGCGTGAGTTGAATCCTGGTTCGACGTCGAGTGCGAATGATTATGTTTCTGATAAAGAGAAGGTTTCAATTTAAATAGGAATGACTATTATTCCGCATGAAAGGCCGATTGTACTCTCTATTGTGTTAAGTGGTTATTTCATGCAGGGAAGGCACGTGTCCACGGTGAGACCAAGAGTATAGCATTGTTACGGTTTATTGTTTTCCAATCAAGTAGCCTAATGAATGATCTCAGTGTCTCAACATGAATTATGTATAGGTTATGAACACCCACTGCTCCTTACGGGTCATCCCAGCGGAGTCGAATGATGGGTCAAATGCAGTGTACAGTTGTTGCATAATGACAAATAAAGCACTCCGTCTTGAAAGGCTCGGGCTGATACATTTTGGATCTGACCGACCGTTGTGTACTGTAGGCTACTGCCGTGAATAAAGAAATGTTCAATTGTTTAGTCCTTTGTGATTTAGCTACGATTAAAACTTCGCTGTATGATCCAATCAGAAGAAAATATCCCGCTAAAAGTGCATCCTCTTCATGAATGTGTGTGAGTGGTAGATGACTAAAATAAGGTAGTAAAGTGAAACATTCATTCATAATTCGTATGATCATCTGCAAGGGAATTCATAATGTGATAAACAATTCAAATATTATTTCAAACAGACCACATCCATCTGACCACAACATATTGTTTACCTTAGCGATTAGCCATCTAAGCTAAGTTTTAAGCACAAACAATGCATTCTGCATTCTTTAGAGCAGTGGTTCTCACTGTTATGGTGTCAAGACCCACAATCACCCTGGGATGACGAGCCAAAATATTGTTGTTGTATAAGCATTAAAGAAGCTAAAAACGCTGAATTTATGATTAAAAAAACAACAACCCAATTTTAACAGACTTAAGTAGCGACGCTAAACTATTACTGTACATAAATATTAATATAAATGTTTTCTGGGAAAGGCAACCCACTGAAAACGGTTCTGCGACCCACTTTTGGGTCCCGACCCACCCGACCCAGTTGAGAGAACCACTGCTTTAGAGCAAACTCCGGTCGGTCTCCGAGGTCATTAAATATTTACCATCACTCCAACAAAACAGCCACTCACACCGACTTCAGATCTGGTAATGATGCAGAAAATGGCATTTTCAACTTTTAAGAGATGTTTGACATTTCACAACACAAGATCCAGTGACCTTTCCTGAGAGGATCTGGAGTACAGAGAACATGCATAAATAAATATGTATTCCAAAACATTATACACATGAGACGTCAACACCGTCTGTTCCAACAGAAATGAACATAGTGTGTTTCATGATAACACCACGCTATGTTTCTATTATTATAAACAAGCTCCTACAGTACGTTGTTCAAGATGCAAAATAAAGTGTGACATAACACATAAAACTCCCTTCTCTGCCTGTTGATTGCTTACTTATGCCTCTCCACAATATTGCTGTATGCTGTGACATTTAGCTGGAGTTTTGCCTTAATCAGCTGTCTTTCCTTTGTTGACAGGGATTAGAAGCTGAATTCTCCATCTAAACATTGTACAACAACTTCTGCGCCAGCCCGCCCTCCTCTGTGATCAGCTCTGGCTCAGACATAATCCCAAATCCGATATACAAAGAATCACCGAATTTGTTAAGACCACTCAAACATGCTGCTTTTTCTTTTTTCTTTTAAACATTTCTCTGTATCTTAGCATCCCGCCAGCTTCGGTAAAAACCTATACTTCACCTACCCACAAGTACATAACACCTAAAGTCATTAACACTTCACGGTTTTCACACAATGTAACAGACTGCCGGCACTGTGCATCGGTGCTTAGTTTAAATGAGGCTGTAGAACCTTATGTCAGATTTGTATTCGCTGGTTTTACAGATATTTTTTGCGAAAGGTTGGCTTCTCATTTGGCAAATAAATAAAGCCAAATGGACCTTGTATCAACATGTTTTCAAAGATTCAGTGCAGTATTTTAGCTCTGGTCACAAGTGGTCAAGAACAAGTTGTTTTATTTATTTATTTCATTCTCTTGGTGTTGAAATGATCGGGCTAATAGCTCGTGTCCTGCGCTTTCCAATTTTGCCAAGTCAAGTCCGTGCTTTGTTAAATACAAGTTGCATTCGCTGTGCCGGGTGCTCCGTAATTCTCGCCGTGACAATCCTGTAAGTTTGTTAGCAGACTGCATCAAATCAGGCATGACAGATTTCACCACTGCTACACTGCTCCTATCTCCTCTGAATGGAAACACAATCTCTGCATGCTCTTTTACACTTTACATTACATCGCATTAACTTTGACTCCATCCCTGTGCTTCATTGAATAATTAATTTCACCCTCGTTTGCCCCCCCCCGTAGCTTGTGAGCTGATGAACCAGGGCATCCTCGCACTGGTCACCTCCACCGGCTGTGCTGCTGCCAGCGCTCTGCAGTCACTAACCGACGCCATGCACATCCCGCACCTGTTCATCCAGAGGAGCAGCGACGGCTCGCCCCGCGCCGCTTGCCAGTTCAGCCCCAGCCCAGACGGGGAGAGCTATACGCTGGCTGCGCGCCCGCCCGTCCGGATCAATGAGGTCCTGCTCACGCTGGTGGCAGAGCTGCATTGGCAGAAGTTCATCATCTTCTACGAGAGCGACTATGGTGAGTGTGTTTTTTTCATTTTTCATTTCATTTCGTTTATTTGAGCTATTTGTGTAAAAAAAATAATTAGAAAATAAACAAACAAACAGGCATAATTTGCACTGTATGCAATAATAAAGCAAGGCACACAGAAAAGCTCAAAAGGAGTAAGCTGAAGTATAAAACTTGTTAATGCTTACCCCTTTCTCATATTCTTTTTCTTGACAACAATTGCGTTGTTACCGACAGTGGTAAAGTTCAATTAAATGCATACATTGTAGAACACAAGTTACGTGTACTATAAGAAAACAAACAGAAAGTGTACACAAAAGAGAACGAAGCAGATCTAGCAAAGGAGAGAGAAGAAAAATATATATATATATATATACAAAATACAAAAAATACAAATATCATTCAGAGCCAAAGAATAGTTTTTGTAGTATAGATTTACACTTCTTCATTTCCTTTAGCATAGTTACTAAATACCTTTTCTTTGTACATTTGTTTAAAGTTATTCAGTGAGCTACAACATTTCAAGTCCTCCTCGAGTTCATTGTGTGTGTGTGACTCTGTTTTTCCTAACAGGGAACTGTGAGAGAAAGACACATTTACTTTGAGAATTATAGAAGAGAACCCTGTGAAAACTGCCTGTAATGTATTCATCAGGCCATATTTGCAGGGATAAAGCTCAGTCAACAATTAATGCAAAGGAAATAGGTACCAAGTAACTGTTTTTTCTCTTTCTTTGCTGATAAACTGTGTGAACTCTCATGGTTCACAGTTCCTTACCCACTACTAGAGAAACGCTTGCTTAAATCTATACACGTTTCAAAAGTATAATGAAAAGCCAAAACTACCAAAAAGCAATGTCATACGATTTGACTAAAATGTGCACATCAAAGCCCCCTTGCTGCTCTTGTATCTCCGTTCTGTGCATTCCTTAATTACTCCTGGATCTCAGTGTAGTGTCTCTGCGTGAGACAGACAGTCAGTGAAGATCCGGGCGCCCCCGAAGCATCGTTACTTCTCATACGCTAAAGAGGATACAGTGAGCTTAAGATGAAAAAAAGCATCATTCCACATGGATGAAGTCTCAAGAGTTGTTTATGCACACTGCTAAAAAACGGATTTGTTTTAGATTCATAGAGAAGTACACCTCCCGTAGCGGCATTCATCTTCAGTATCATCGTGAGCTGGCAAGTCACTGTCTAATTGGCATCACAGACCGTGCTTTGTATATTCTTATGATGTCTTTATGTGCGTCTTACAGCGCCCCCATAGGTTAGACTGCTCTTGAATTTGGCAAACGGCAGACTACTTGTCAGAACTCTTTGGCAAGGCGTAGCAGCTCAAGGGAAGCCACCACACTCAGCACTTTGTGTCTGAATTCACATTCTTTAACAACTCAAAAAGTTGCCATTTAGGACATTTAATTTAATAGAAATGTTATTAATCACTTTTTGTGCGTAAGCGGCATGAGAGTTTGCCGTGTGTACAATCCCTATTTTGAAACATCTTTCACATTGACATCATAACAAGGTGTCATATTTGTTTATCAAATGCCATTTGTATATCCTGAGGTGAAAGACATTTGGCAGAATTCAGATCATTGGCGGAGGAGTTTGGCACAGGACAGCGGTACAAGGGCAGCCGGCTGGAGAGCAGAGTGCTACATTTGTGTTCCTGCGATGATACTTTGCCGCTGCTGGCTAATCTTTTTACTACCACCGAGTGCAATCTGGTTGAGGGTGTAAATCTGTAGTGTGTGGGAAAGCTTTGGTCTTAAGGCAGTGTTCACAGCAGTCCTACACATGCATGTCCTTTGTTGCATCTGACATTGGTGCTCCCCTCAGAAAGTGTGCGCTCAGCATCAAGTGGGATCGATGCCATTCTCGGAAAAGGGTTTAACGCTATCTATGTGGCTCTGTCAATCTGTGTTCTTCATATTTCCCTTTTGTCCATGCATTTTAACTCTTGAAGTGTGGACTATAGGAGCATACGTAGAGAGTACATTAGTAGGAACCCAAATCATACTCTGATCCAGAAGCTGAAGTGACTGGTTTCCCATACAGCACCCATAGGTCTAGCAGATGCAGATGGTTTGGTCTGATTTCCATTATTAAGCCCCAATCACTAGAAAGAAAATATTTTTGATTTTGATTCTCTCTCTGGTTTACATTGTTTAATTTGGATGGACACAATAAGCCGAATGCCCATCTCGGGTCGCCCGTTGCATCATGGGTAATGGAATTTCTATTGGCTACCAAACAATATTGATAGTTAGCGTAAAGGAACGAAGAAAGCTCTGATTTGGACCGTTTTAACCGCTGGAAAGTTGATGATTTAAAGCGTTTTTGTCATCGCCATGGAGCCCGTTACAATATTAGCTTAAAGTCTATTTTTACAACCAGGGCTGCGTACGGAGATGGACAGAAACGAAACTGCCATTCATACAAAGAGATGCTGTCAAAAGTGACGACATGTGAGAAAAACATTTCTGACCCTTGAAGCGACTGTTGGGCAAAGTCCAGGGTCTGAAACTGTGGCCTCATGTCGCCGATATTCACAACATTTAAACTGGAATGAGAAATAAAAACATAGAATCCCTCTTTTTTTTGTCAATAAGGAGGTGGACAGTAAACTAAATCTTTTTCTTAATTGCGACCAGATCCACATACACACATAGGCTCTGCCATCTAAATGTACTTTATTTTATTTTTTTACGAGTGATCTGATGGTTTACAACATAGCTAATCGGTCGCTAATTTGATGGAAATCTACCCACTATATTTAACATCAACACCGTTTTGGAACTTTTCTCTGTGATTACAAGACGAATTCCAATGTTTTAAAAAGTGAGGGTGTCTGTGTCGGGCTGATCCCAGGTCCTGTCGTTCCCCTGTCCGCGATGGTCCGCTCCGGCCTACGGAGCCGTCGCCCTGACTTTTCCCTTTCAAGATATTGACAACTTAAATATTTGCAAGAAATGTCACTTGAGACTTAAAGTCTGTAAACCAATGCCCGTAAGCCTTATAGTTCACGGTTATGGCTCAATACACTTCAGTGTTCACGCTCCGCTACCTGAACTCACTCACACATTTCAATGGCGGTGTGGTTTGTTTGGGCCGAAATTAGGAGCCTGATTGACTCACGCATGCGCAGTCGAGATGAGCATTCGGCTTATACAAAAGGTGTGTTGGGGAAAAAATGAATGTTAACACAATGTGGAGCCTTGAGCAGCACTGCAGGGAGAGATCGTTCTGTGCTGAACCTCAGAACTGAGCAGTCTACTCACAAAGGCTCTTTCAAACAGGACATTGCAGAGAAATTACTAATGGCATAAATGAGAAATAAACTTATTTTTTGACCAATTGGCACCACTGACATTTGTGCTCAACTCTTTAACTTCATTAAGGAGTGTAGAGACTAATTAGGATGGTATCACAGAGACCTGCCTTCACTGCTCTGGTCTGTCTGCCATACTGCTGTCTACAAAGCTCTGCTGGGACTATGAACGACAGTATACTTCAATGGTGTAAAGAGGGTATTACATTCTTGATTTGCTTTTTGCATCTTTAAGATTGTGTTGTTTCTAATGAGGTGTGAGTTAGAGTACCTTAAAAGAGATGGCCCTTTGTATTTTGGGGAGTATTATTTTACTCCTCACGTTGTGATAGAAGTCTTGACATTTTGTATCTAAGCCAAGTTGTCCTACTGTGTGGATGCTATTGTTAATAGTGTAAAGTTGTCTTTATTGTCACCTTCTTATAAGACCAGAATTAGAGCTTTATACTGTTGCATTTAAAGTAGTCAAAGGTTATGTTGCTGTCACCTCTACTTGATATGTAAAGTGTAAAGTGTGTATGTTGGAAAACTATAATTCCTTAGGATACAACATTCGCTAAACATATTGGTCAATTATTAGTACTGGTTTAAATCAGACTGACTTTCCTTTTTTACTTCTCTTTCTAAGTCTGTTCCTATTCGTGTCTAACTTTCACTGTAAGATGAATTTGCGCGAGATTTGTGATTTCACAAACTCGCAAAAAACACATCTTGAAAAACTTATATCGAACGTTCAGCTATATCCTGGTGTTTCAAACTCTTTTACCGTGAGCACATTACACATGGCTGACAACAACAAGCACTTTAAAGGCGACAAAGGAAAAACACGGGACATGCCACTACAGACTTACTAACATGAGTGACATTTTAAAGAAGTTAATGGTTAATTGCTTCAGTGTTTTGTTGTTTAGCTGTGGTTTGAGACTAGCTGTGTTTATCATCAGCAATATCCCTCCAAATGTTCCATCCTCTTCCTGAATGATTTAAACCAGAGCCTGTCCAGATTGTTTGCTGTGCTAAACTTGCATCTGAAATCTACAGTATATAAATACACAGAATTGTCAAATTGTCAAAAAATACATTTAATTAGTTTTGTCTCCACTTCACAGCGCTCAGACATCTGCTGCTTTGATGCTAGGGTTTGTTCCACTAACGTGACATATTGTCTTCAAAAAAAGGCCACGTCTGACAAATAATTAATCACACATCCTAAAAAAGTATGTCGTCAGACTTTGAAGCGCCTTTCATATCAGCACGGCTTTGTCACTTGGCCTCTCATCAAACAGAAGGGAGTTGATGTAATGCGACTCACCTCTCTCAGCTTACAGTAGTCGTGGTGTGATTGTGTCAAAGCGCTCCTGTCTGCTAAGTTTAGTCGGAAAAGGGCACAGACACACATGCCTGTCTATAGCGGGGTACGCAAATGAAGTCACTTTTCCAGGAATACTTCCACAACTGTGTCTTTATGCATCAAGGTTATTCAGAGTGCAAGGACAGGTGATTCACGAGTGAGAAAGCACCGAATAAGCATCGAGTGTAACTGGCTTCAAGTAAATAATGATGTCTGTCAGTGTGTAACTCCAATAGAGTCAGTGTTTGTTTTAAAATAGCTATTAGGCCTGAGTGCATCAGTGCTGGCCAAGGGGCTCTTATAATCATATAGCAGTCCTCAAGCGCTCGCCTCCCCTCATACATACACATACACGTGCAATGCAAAAATCAACATTTTAATTGTATAGAGGGCAGATAAAAGTCAATGGGCGACTGAGTGCCCTGGGACGTGCTTGTCAGTGACCCATGACCCCTACCATGAGAAAGGAATGCCTGAGCACTTTCTGAAAATATATACAGTAGTTTATGGAACTCGCAAAAGCAGAAACATTGTTTTGGTATTGGAATATTATTTTTTCTCACTTATTCTTTATCACAACGTCACAAATTATGAAAACTCACTGATTATGGACCCAAATCCAAACCCAATTCGACAATTTTTGAATTTCAAAATAGTTTTTTTTTTTTTGGCAACGCTTTATATTAAGGTGTGCTTGTTACAGTAAGTATTAATAAGGTACTAATATAGCATTAATAATATACATGTAAAGTATTAACACGCTGCTTATTATATTTTTATCTGTTAACATACTATTAGGCCATTAATAATATGCTTATTCAGCCAAACCTAACCCTAACCCTAACCTTAACCCTAATCCTAAAATGATTACTAATGCTTATCAATACGTAATGAGCACACCTTAATCTAAAGCGATACTTTTTTCTTTTCTACATTGTGAGATAGGACCCGACCAAAAATTAAATTTAGAATCAAACATTTGGTACAGATATACATCATGAGAATGCCGTCCGCCATATTGGATGTCGGCAATTTAGGATGAAAGCCTGCGAACGGTCACATTTTTGACCCAAACTAAAACTTACCAGCTTTGGCGGAGACATTCAGGTGGCGAACATTTTTTTATGGAAGTTGGCAATTTGGCCATGCTCTCCTCGTGCATAGAATCATGGGGGCAGCAATAGACATCCTGTTTGTTTGTTTTTTTCATTGAAATGTATACAATTATACGACTATAACAATTAATAAGTTATATAAACATAGAATGGCCGTATAAATTCTTTCTGGGCCCAATGAAATTGTGAAGGCACCTACAGAAGGTCCTTCAGGAGAGCACTTGGGGAACTGTGACATTCAGACGGACTTTCCCTCATCCCATGGAACAGACACGCCCATTTACCGTGACAACACTGCCCTAATGTTCCAAGAATCACAAGTTTGACTGATAATACTTTTAACTGAAAATTATTTTTTCCTTAGAGTTAATTTCGTAATCATATTCAGATTTGTCATATTTACATTATATATTTTAGCTTCATCAAACTTGCAAGTGAGGGCTTTTCCACTGCCAATAAAATCATATCAGGTCTCATTGCTGTTTTCTTTTTATTAACAAATTTTGACATGACTGTAAAAATTTTCAAATTCAACCTTGGACTCTTCTAAATAAACGTGGAACTGAAGTTGTTTGGTGCGAAGATTGTCTGGCGCATGGATGTCGATGAGATGAATCTGATAAAAGAATACATCATTTTGATAAGGGGGCTGGATGGCAGTCTCTCTGTGATAAAATAGGGAGAACAACTCCGGGTGGTAAAGTTTGGGCCATGATAAAGAGGATGGATGGAAATAAAAGAGAATTGAGGCTGATAGAAATCGGGCTGTTACAGATGCAGAAAAGGCTGAAATGCTGGTCAAAGCTTTTGTGAAAGTGCATGGATCCGGACATTTACTCGAGGACAGTAAAAGGCGGAGAGAAGAGACTTTCAGGCGATATGCACAACTATTGGATAATGTGGATGTCATGGGGACGCACCCTATTATCTCTCCTTTTTCTCTGGCAGAGCTGAATAGAGCAATCAAGAAGTCTGGTAATAAGGCACAAGGGAAAGTGCCGAGAAAGTTTGCCATGCAATGCTGAGGCACCTAGGGGAGAGGGGGTTAAAATCCCTTCTTGGACTCTATAATCAGGTGTGAAGAGGAGGAAAGCTCCCTAGAGTGTGGAAATAGGTTGTGATAGTTCTGATAAGGAAACCGGGTAAGGATCTGTCAAACCCTGGTCAATTGCGTTAACATCAAATTTGTAAAGTGATGGAAAGAATGGTTCCTGAAGATTTGAGTCACTTTGTTGAAGAGAATGGCATTATCTCAAAAATATCAGAGTGGTTTTAGCCAAGGAAGAGGGATAATGGATCTAGTAGTGTGCTTGGAAAACGAAATTAAGAAAGCTCAGAAAAATAGGGGGGCCGTATTGGCTGTAGATGTCGAAAACGCCTACGACATGTAGTTAATGAAGTTGGGATAAATGTTGGTGGAAGAATGTTTAAATGGATTAGAAGTTTTATGGTTGGGAGGATTATTCAAGTAATCGGCAACACATTATCCAGCTGTTTTGAGGTGGACTATGGCACACCACAAGGTAGTGTGATCAGTCCTTTAGTGTTTTCTTGGATGATTAATTTTGAAGTGGAGCATTGGGGCTGTGGTTGGGGGTTCATGTTTCTATTGAGAAGACAAATACAGTGGTGTTAGTGGTGTCACTAAGAAAAGGAGGGCACCTGACAGTACATTGCAGTTTTATGGGAGAGATTTGAAAAATGTTAACAACAATCTGTTAAAAAACATTTGTTTTTCATGAAATTGACTTGAAAAATACAAAATTACAACATTCATTGAGACATATATGAGACATATACAGTATATTGTGTGACACATTATTCCAATAACAAGAATTTGACAATATTTTGTACGGCCTCAAGTATGAGCCGTTACATACATAGGAGAAAGATTTGTGAAGCATAGCCGTTATGATCACTATACAATGTGTCAATCTTTTGGTGAAATAAGTTTATTATTGATTTAGTCAGCACATTTGCATGGCACTTCATTGATTAACTGATGATGAAACAAGACAGAATCATTTGATTTAACCTGGATGAAACATTTTAGGTCAGAGCTGCGAGACACTGCAGGTGAATACAAGAAAATAAGGCCTATTATGAATAAGAATGACCAAAAGTATGTTGTTGTCGTTCTAGTAGTAGTGGTCTATTTGAGCAATTTGCATTCTTATATTTGGATAACACCAAATTATGTTATGCAATGTGTCTATTTTTTTATCACTTTGACAGAACTAAGAAAATATAGGCAACAATCTAAAAATTGATTTAGCTGCATGAAAGATCGATGTTTTCACCTGCCGTGTCTCGCCTTAAGATTGTACTCAGCCGTAGCGGACGACTGAGTACAGCCTCTCCCCGCCGTAGTAAGTGACGGTGCAGCGTAGCTCCATGGTGGTGTTCTGCTCTGGGCTAAACTGCAGGATGCTGTAGGCTGTCCACTGCCAGTCGTCCAACCGAGTCGACCCGCCCATCCCGGCTCCGTGTCGGTTCCAGGTGAGGGTGGGTGGGTTCTTGGGGCATGAGTGGACCACCGAGCAAAACGCCACCACCTTTCTCCCGGCTCCGCCCCCTGTCAGTTTCACCTCGGGGAAATTTGCATCTGGAAGTCAAGAAAACAAAAGGAAGGTTGTGGTTACTGAATTGGAAGAAGAATGGGAAAAAATAAATAACGAAGTCTAAATAAACAAGTCTTACAAAGTGGACATAGCACATTGCTGCTTTTGGGCATTGATATTTCATGTTATGTCATTCGAATGTGTGCATGGGACAGATACTAGATGAGCAAGGCACATTGTTTGTCCTCACAGCAAAAGTCATCAAGAAATACGCTCATTACAATGCACATTAACTCTTCAGACTCACCGACCACCTGCACCTCCGTGGGTTGGGTTATCCAGGAGTAGTTTGGATACCTGGGCAGCTCAATCCTGAAGAAGTACAGCGCCGCGTCAGAGTCCTTGACACCCGTCAGCATCCAGGTGCAGTTATTCTTCAACACTGGCCCCAGGAAGCTGGTGCGTCTTTGGTAGTCTCGGTCAACGCGGTAGTTTTCCTGGCTGGAGGCCACGCTCAGCCCCTCGGAGCCCTTCTTCCACAGGCCGTGGTAGGTGTTGAGTTTGGGATAGGTTTCGGGCAGGATGTAGGAGCAGGGGATGACCAGGCAGGAGCCCCGTGTGGCGTGCACCCGTGTTGGGGCCATGATGATAAAATCCCGGCGAACTTGGCGGTAGGAGTGAGTTTCATGCAGTGCTGTGGAGGGAGTAAAATGGAAAACGGGGAGATTTTTCAAGAGATTTAAACTGTATAATAATGAACAGAAGGGATACATGAAACCAAAATCCAAGCCCCCAGGTTTAACAATTCAAATGTATTTATTCCTTTTTAAAATAAAAGCACCAAACCATGCAAATTTAACATCCCAGGGAAATTTAACATGGCCTACCAGTTACCCCCAAGGCTAGCAGACTACAAAGGGCCCAAAGTAGACCGGAAGACAACCCAACATATGACTATTATCGTTGAAAAGGTCTAAAATTTTACAGATTTTGATTATTTTGCCAAATTTTAGAATATATTCTGAACACAATAGCTGTAGACACACTCACCATGAAGCACCACGAGGAGGAGACCCAACTTTAACATCTTTGCAGATCAAATCAACCCACGTTAAAACTGAAGTCCGGTCAAATGGGTCTGAATTTGCACAGAAAACGTTCTTCTCATTTCACTTCGCCCTCTTGCCTCGCTCCACACCCTTTTAAAAGGAGGGTGTACGGCCTTGCTCTCCTTTGGCTCCACTTTATTTCCAAAAGTGCCAGGGTGATAAACAAAATTCCTGCTCCCTTTTAAGCTATTTTGTATCCGATTTGGTGGCTTCCGCAGTCCATTTATTATCAGTTGGACACATAAATAGCTCTGTGTTTGTGTGTGTGTGAGCTCTACGACCAGGGGTAGACTTTGGGAGGTGATGGAAATCTAGTTTAGAAGACTGTTGTCTACGTAACAAAAGGTGTTTTACATTGCTTTGAAATTCTCTATTTTGAAACCATTTTACATAACTTTCCCCGGTTTTTGTTCTTTTTTGTGTCATTAGCCAAGGTTCCCAAGGCACAGTTCTGGCCCACTTTAACCCCTGTCTACAACTACAGAAATACAAGGTATACTAAATCCATAAACAACCTCAATATAGTGAAAGACAAGAATTGATAAGAGTATCGCTTTACAAAAAATGAGATTTCAATAAGTTAGGTCCAAATCTATACTGCAAAAATAGCATTTTATGTGCTGAGCTGGTCATTGGAAACATGTTTTCTATCGGTAACAGTATACTCCAAAATGTTACATATGTGCCTTTAAGGAAAATAAAACGTTTGCGAACCACTGCTTTATAAGGAGAAAAGCTCCGACCTCCGAGTGTCAGAGGGCCAGTCTAAATGATCAAATTCCTGAGCCGAGTCCCCCGCACAGCAATGGAGCAGGGTTATAACATGGTTAAACACTAAAAACAAGTTAGATTTTGTTTTGGGAAATTTGTCACGTCTGTTAAACTTGTCAGAGGCAGTGGATGCACAAGAGAACCTTTCTCCAGACTTTGAGCCCGATGGATAGTCAAGTGTACCCAGAGGAAGAGCCTGTTGTGTTGACGGCTCGGTTAGGACCTCCTCCCCTCGGGTAGTCACATGTTTTCCCAGGAAGCTCTGGGGCTGCTGTGTTCAGTTTTAACAAACTGAATGTCAAGGACAGAACATTTGTTACAAGATGTGGATACAATACAGACTACAATAGAGCTACAATATGCGCGTGATGTCATAACATTCCATCTTATGTTATTGTTTATTTGTCCATTCATTTGAGATCCCATTTACATTTAAATAGAAATATAATCTGCGTAACCTCTATAGTGAGTGTTGGTAGTAACTGAATAGTAGTAAATAACTGTGTTTCCATCACTGGATTTTAATGCGCATTTTGAAGTTTCGAATTTGTAAGGAGTGATGGAAACACCAAATTTTGCATTTAAAACTCTTAATTCACATAATTTTGGAAGATGGAAACAGTTTTTTCGCATAAAGTTTGACGGTAGTGAATAAAAAGTACACGTGACTTACCTGTGGACAGGAGTGGACAGAAGTGAAGAGGAATAGTAATCCATCAGTAGCAGGTCGTCTCTAGTCCAAAGTGATTTCCCAGATGCAGAGGCTCAAACATCGCTGTCTTTGCCGCAGCCTTTATGCTAACAACAGTATTCTGGTACAGTTACTCTTTCATTTGACTTCCTCAGCCACGACTCCACTACCTATAAACCTTCTCTTCAACTTGAAGAGCAGATGGTTGAGGTTCCCTGGGGCATTTTCAACAGTCTCTATAGCTGCCTAAACTGACTTCAAGTAGGAACATGAACATGTGCAGCTTTTGCTTTGAAAAGTCTTCTTCAAAATTGCGGCTTCTTTTCCACCACTGAAGGACACCAATGAAATATTACACAACATCCTCCTTCTAATTTCGGCTCATGCCCCTGACAGTGCAGTTGACCAAATAAAAGCAAGGTTATCGGATTAAAACAGTCCATTCTTTTATTCTTTTATTAGATTAATCTGTTATCTTTATAGGTTTAGGGTTAAAATTATCTCAAAAAATCTCAAAGCAACTGGAGAGCTCACAGCCTATATGCCAGTGTGATACTGGAAAGCCAATACCTTCTAGTTTCGACTATGTGTAAGATCAGTGTGAGTGAAACACAACTTACATCACATTTGCCACCCCTAACCCTGACTATAACCCTAACCCCTGACCCTAAAACTAACCTAAACTCTCATTTTCATTTACACCATTGTTTTCCACTCTGCAACTTCTGGTCTTTATTTTTTTTTTGCTTAAAACTCCATCGAAAGGGTCTGTTATTTCAATATAAACCATGTTAAACAAAACAAAATGCAATTGAAACAGGGAGCTACTGGTATCCAGCAAACAGAATGTGCTCATGGAAAGAGGTAATAAGATACGCATACAAATATGAAGTCCAGGCACTCATCATTTGCACATATTTTATTTTAGGGGCTAGAAACATGAAAAAGCACACCAACCTGTCTGTTTTCAACTTTTTATTTTATCAGACATGAACCCAGCAAGCGCAGTTACATCAATGCCAATGTACCTTTTTATTTTTAACTTTTTTTGCATCTGTGGATGACCCTGTTCCTGTTTTGATTTCACAAAATAATGACTTTCATTGAAAAAGTGTTCTGTGAAAAAGTAATCTGAAAAGTAATAATAGGTTATTGGGTTTACTCCATTTATATTTTTCTAAGCATGAAAGCTCAGAAAAACTAACTAATCATTTCTCTTGCTAAAAGGGCCCAATCTTCCGCCTGGCGCAACAGCAGCATTAGTGCAGACAAGGGTGACATTTTGTATGCAAACAGATGTGCACCAGTGCTTGCATGGTTGCAGGGGCGTATCTTTGAAAAGAGGGGTCGACTGAAGCGTGGCATGCTGCAACGAGAGCTAAGGTTGCTGCTTCCCCTTCGCTCTCCTCATCTTTACATTAACATCGCGCTGCCTCATGTACTCCATTCAGCTTTTAGGCCACATCCTTTTTAAGCTCTCACAGGACAAACTACAAACGATATCCCACTATGAGTTAAACACTGCCTGTGTCGGAGAGAAAGGGAATATACTGCCGGTCCCGCCTGGCGCCTGGTGCAGTCTGTAGGAGGAAAAAGCTTGGGGAGGGACCTTGGGTGTCTGTCCAGCCCATGTACAGCCCTAGATCAACCCCCCCCCCCCCGTCAGTGGCAAAGTCTAGTCTACAGCACTGGTCCGAGGATGTCACCTGCTGCGGTACGGAGTGCACAGGCACACATATCTGGGATGGAAACTAGCAGGAAACAGCTCAGCGCTGTTGGTTAAGGACTATGAGGTTTTTATCATGGACTCCTCAAAAGCAGAGAATATCGATCCAGCAGGAACACACGCGCGTACTGTACCGGCCCGCACTTTGGAGACGGCTCGTGCCTCCTCATGTAGCCTATTATCAAAGCGCCGTCACCGTTGTGCACAGACCCTGCGGATTTCATAAGGATTAAGGACTTTAAAAGGACATGGGACAGATTCATGGAGCCTTTTTTAATTCATGGTGCCTTTTTTTGAAGACAGCGGCTGTGAACTGCAGTTCAAGGGAAACAAGGGCGCAAGTAACATGTACTTTCTTTATAAACCCGCACACAAATAAATGGTTGTTCTTTTATCTTTGTAAATGAGCCAGATACAAACATTAATTTTGTAAACGTTTAGAATGCCACATTGGTGCACAAACTGCATTATATTGTTCTGCACGAAGGTTTACACCTGCTTCTCCCACGTACTAATTTCTTGTGCAGTTTTACTTCACATAGTCATGATAAATACGACAGCGATCACTAAACGCAATCATTTGCATTATCCCCGCCTCTAATGTTGCGCTTTGTGGCAAAATTGCATTTGTTTGCATATTCATGAGGACCCATGGGCTAAGTTAGCACCGCGGCCTTTGCTGATTTTTAGAAACGCAAATATCAACTGCTCTTGCTTTTTGCTCCACTACACTCTACCATGTTTGTACTGTACGTATGTGTTAAAACGCTTCGTAAATGACCCCCATAGTGCCTAATACATCAAGCCAGGTGCTCAATAAGAATGAGCAGAGTTAGAGCAGGGTTTCTTTCTGCTAAACTACGATGTTTTTCTCCCATAGTTATCATGTATACGACTGCACATGTTCATCATTTTTTCTCTGACCATAACATCCCCTTTCACATAATTCATTTGTTGTCCCTTGCACTAAACTGACACTGCACACTACTTCTATTTTGTTGACCTTCGTAGCTGCAAACTCAAAGTGAAGTTGAAGCTGCCCTCAAGTGAGCTGAAATTACCTACAAATAGTTGCAGCACACTAATGGTGTCCTTTGACAGTTACGGGCAAACTTTTCAGAGGAGTTTCCAAACAGACCTTTGATGATTGACAGCTGAATAAAGAAAGATTCATTTTGACAGGAAACAAAAAAAAAAATAATAAGATGATTTTTGAGTGTCCTATCTTTGCAGACACTGGAGGTGACATTAATTGTATTTGACTTTCAGTAAATCACATCATCCTCAATTGAAGTAGTGTTACCTTCTAACCTCCTTTTAACAATGCTAAATATTTTCTTAATTTCAGTTATCTTGCTATCAGAAGCACGCCGCGCCCAAATACATTATCTATGTAACTAGCATGGAAACTCTGAGATTAGCCATCAGAAAGAGATTGTCAAAACACTTTTTAATCTCCCAAATTTATAAAAGCCCAGAACTCTTTATCAGACAAATTTGGTTGCCTTGCGCCGCGTGATGGATGTGGGGTGTGGCGTGATAAGGCTGTTTTGCAGAGCTGCTGTGTCATCAACTTTATGGTGCATTAGTCAATGAAAGAACAGCAGTCACTCTGTACAGAGCCCACTATGAGAGCAAGCCCGAGCTCAAATGGAGGTTTTTCTCCTCTGTCTTCGTACATGTTACAGTGGCCCTGTGCTTGTACGCGAGCCGTGAGTGTGGCGGTTTTATTACCCTTCCCACCGCTGACTCCCTGACCTCCGGGGCAGAGAGGATCTGGGGGTAATGAAGTGTATCAGGGAAGCCAATTCGTGTGCTACTCATACCAGCGCATTAGCCGCATCGAAGGGGGCATTATGTAAACAACTTCTATAGATACAACGACTATAGTTATCTTTGCATATTTTGAGCTGGATTTTAGTATCGTCTGAAAGTTTTTCAAGAGAAACCTGCAGCAGCTCGAGCTTCTGTGGAAATGTATAAGCCTAATTAAAACGAAAACAACGTGAGTAAAAAATAGAATGTAGAGAAATCTCCAAACACATTAATTTGAAACAAATGAAACTTTTTGATAGATCATTTTATAATCGTCTTGAAAAAAGAATTAGATTTAATATAAAAGTTTCTTTATCTTCAGAGTATCTGGCTGTTTTGGCCAATAGCCTTAGCAGTGAACTTTGACAGAGCTGTAGGACGCAGCCTCAGATATGTATTTAAAAACATGGAGGCTTGCAAAGAGCTCTCCCACTCACAAACTTATTTGTTCAGCTTCCTTGTGTGGGCACTACACTCAAACTAACCAGAGGGCCTGCATATCAAATGCAGCATATGAACAACTTTCATTCATTTTAAGAAAGGAAAACGTTATACAGCTCTATTGTAACATGACATGATTCACTGAAACATGGAAACACAGTGATACAAAAGTGGATAATTCATCACTTGTTCCTTAGCATCTGATCAGAAAGAAATAAACCTTTTTTTAAGCCTCAGGAGACTTTGGGAATCCAGGAAATAAAAATGCAATGGTTCAGCTAAATCTGTATCATCTTTATCATAATAATACAAATACAGTCCCTCTATCCACAATGTAAACCTTCATTTAGGACACATTTCTTTTGCTTTGCTTATTCTGTCAAACTACTAATATTTCACAAAGCAGGTTAAACAAAACGTCAAAATCCATATCCAATTTGTCTGTCAAAACAGTGTACACTGCTACAGAGTCTGGGATGTGATTGGCAGTGGTACTTACAGTGGGGGAAAAAAGTATTTAGTCAGCCAACAATTGTGCAAGTTCTTCCACTCAAAAAGATGAGAGAGGCCTGTACTATGAGAGACAAAATGAGAAAAAGGAAATCACATTGTCTGATTTTTAATGAATTAATTTGCAAATTATGGTAGAAAATAAGTATTTGGTCAATAACAAAAGTTCATCTCAATACTTTGTTATATACCCTTTGTTGGCAATGACAGAGGTTAAACGTTTTCTGTAAGTCTTCACAAGGTTTTCACACACTGTTGCTGGTATTTTGGCCCATTCCTCCATGTAGATCTCCTCTAGAGCAGTGATGTTTTGGGACAGGCGCTGGGCAACACGGACTTTCAACTCCCTCCAAAGATTCTCTATGGGGTTGAGATCTGGAGACTGGCTAGGCCACTCCAGGACCTTGAAATGCTTCTTACAAAGCCACTCCTTCGTTGCCCGGGCGGTGTGTTTGGGATCATTGTCATGCTGAAAGACCCAGCCATGTTTAATTTTCAATGCCCTTGCTGATGGAAGGAGGTTTTCACTCAAAATCTCACGATACATGGCCCCATTCATTCTTTTCTTTACACGGATCAGTCGTTCTGGTCCCTTTGCAGAAAAACAGCCCCAAAGCCTGATGTTTCCACCCCCATGCTTCACAGTAGGTATGGTGTTCTTTGGATGCAACTCAGCATTCTTTCTCCTCCAAACACGACGAGTTGAGTTTTGACCAAAAAGTTCCATTTTGGTTTGATCTGACCATATGACATTGTCCCAGTCCTCTTCTGGATCATCCAGATGCTCTCTAGCAAACTTCAGACGGGCCCGGACATGTCCTGGCTTAAGCAGGGGGACACGTCTGGCACTGCAGGAATTGAGTCCCTGGTGGCGTAGTGTGTTACTGACGGTAGCCTTTGTTACTTTGGTCCCAGCTCTCTGCAGGTCAGTCCCTAGGTCCCCCGTGTGGTTCTGGGATTTTTGCTCACCGTTCTTGTGATCATTTTGACCCCACGGGGTGAGATCTTGCGTGGAGCCCCATATCGAGGGAGATTATCAGTGGTCTTGTATGTCTTCCATTTTCTAATAATTGCTTCCACAGTTGATTTCTTCACACCAAGCTGCTTACCAATTGCAGATTCAGTCCTCCCAGCCTGGTGCAGGTCTACAGTTTTGTTTCTGGAGCTTTCGACAACTCTTTGGTCTTGACCATAGTGGAGTTTGGAGTGTGACTGGTTGAGGTTGTGGACAGGTGTCTTTTATACTGATGACAAGTTCAAACAGGGGCCATTAATACAGGTAACGAGTGGAGGACAGAGGAGCCTCTTAAAGAAGAAGTTACAGGTCTGTGAGAGACAGAAATCTTGCTTGTTTGTTATTGACCAAATACTTATTTTCCACCATAATTTGCAAATAAATTCATAAAAAATCAGACAATGTGATTTTCTGGATTTTTTTAAATCATTTTGTCTCTCATAGTTGAGGTTTACCTATGATGAAAATTACAGGGCTCTCTCATGTTTTTAAGTGGGAGAACTTGCACAATTGTTGGTTGACTAAATACTTTTTCCCCCCACTGTATATAAAAAGAAAAAAAACTAAAAACTCTTCCTCACCCTCCGCGGCGGTCTCTTTTTCCTCCTAACTCGGGTCCTCTAGGCCTGGGAGCTTGAGGGTTCTGTGCAGTATCTTTGCATTTCCTATATATATATATATACACACACACACACACACACAATAGCACTGACTTTTTATTCCTGGGCTAGTGGGGCCTGTCTCTGAAATTCTCAGCTACACATTGAAGCATTCTCATAACAGACACAATGGAAAATGGTGTGCTCTAAAATCAGTGCAAGCCAAGCATTGCCAAACAATCTGAGTCATCTCTACAATCTCTACAATCGCTGCTAATATGAATGACAAAGGCTCTGTGCGCATCCCACGCGGCAACAGCTTGTGTATCTGTTATGCCGCTATTGACCTCTGTGGAGGCAGAACAGTGACAACATAAATAATATTTAAACATTTGTTAGCAAGGTGCATTTTCAACATTATATCATTATCTCACTCCGCAATTAACGCTATACACCTAACAATGTGTGTGTTTTGTCTACAAACTAAAGTGACTAGTTTCTGTCTAAAATCTGCTCATTTCTGGCAGCTATAATTGTTTATTTATTTTTTTTGTATTTGTATACTTTATTGTCCCCGTAGGGAAATTTGTCCTCTGCATTTAACCCATCCTTCGATGCCGCTGAGGCAACCCGTAAGGAGCAGTGGTCGACGGCAGTGCCGCGCCCGGGGACCCATCTCCATGATGTGGAGCCAGGCTGATGGTCAGAATCACCTGGCTGGAGGATTCACCTATTGCACATGTTTTTAGTGGTAGGGGAAACCGGAGTGCCCGGAGGAAACCTACGCAGACACGGGGAGAACATGCAAACTCCACACAGAAAGGCCCCGTCCAGGTGGGAATCGAACCCGGGACCTTCTAGCTGTGAAGCGGAGGCGCTAACCGCTGCGCCCTCACACCTCTCAGTAGAGAATGTGTGTGTTGTTTTTTTTTGCTGTTTGTTTCGTTTTTTGTTACACTCATACACTTTACAAGCTTCTTCTCAAAGCCCTACTTTAGTAATTGTTCATTCACTCCACAATCAGTGGTGGCGACGTGTAAACAGGTAGCAACTTCCCTCTCTCTTGGTACAGCAGAGTTTTTGCCTTTTTCTGTGAACTGCATTAGTAGTTTCAGTGTTCCACATCGTTTGATAGGATACTTTTGTAGATCTTTGCCTTGTTTTTGTGAGGTTCAGTGGATTTTTTTTTACTGCAGAGAGTCCGTACTAGTGTAGCAAGACGAGTGGTGATGGTATAATTTAGCAGGATTTAAATTAAATAAACTAAAAAGACAACGTCACTGGAGAGAAGGCTCCGGACCTTTAGAAAGGCTCATAGGTGCGTTTATTGATAGAGGACAGAAAATGTTCCAAAAGTATACATGATATTTATTCCATCACATTTGCTTCCTCTAAAATCCCTTGTTCATACCTCCATCATTTTAAGATCTCGGAAATCGCTCAGTCCACAGTCCACCGCACAACATTTTGGTTTTCAGTTAAAAAGAAAAAGGTCCATACAAAACGGACACTAAAAAGGAAAAAACAAGGCAGCAGGAGAACAAAAAGCAACAGGGATATGACCAAACCCCCCGACCGTCGCACGCCCGCACGAGCTACTCGGCCATCCCGGTGCTTCGATAGTGCTCACACAGCACCCCAGCAGACCCCGGAATGCCAACCGAGCAGAGCCTTGGACGCCATGGAATGGATTTTAAGGGGGTGAGCGCCATCTGCTGATGTTCCGATGCTATATACTAATAATGAATATTAATTAATAAGGTCTACTAGCCTATATTTAACAATAAAATTGGTAATGCCACTCTAGCCATGAAGGGCCCAGCTTTTTAAAAGTAAACAAACAGCTAGCTAATGAGCCAAAGACATTTGAGACCTACACATTTCTTCTTCTGAAACACTGAAGAGGCACCAAGAGCCCCCCACACCTGCAGCACAGTGGAGGCGTCACAAGAGGCGCAACAGAAAACAAGGAAGGGACAAACAAAGAGAAGATGGTGAAACTGTTGTGGAGCGGAGGGAGCGGAGGGAGCGGAGGGAGCGGAGGGGGCTGCGCAGGAGGAAGTGGAGGAGCTGACCAGTGCAGGACACCACGCTCTGAAACAGGGACAAACCCAGGAGGTGCTGCACCGTTTCAGTACTCTGGCTTCCCCTAACGCCAACATCTCAACACAATTTTGTAGAACAATTGTACAATGACAAATATAGCATTTACTTACTTACTACTTGTAGACTTACAGAATTGAGGCCCCGGCAGGAATCGTACCTCCAAACTTCAACACAAAGTGAAACATCGCCAGATGCTTTGGGCCTCCGTCTTCCCATACATTACACCAAAACTATACCCTCATCTGACTGCCGACGTCGTGATTATGGCACAAATCAGCCAATGAGCTGCATTACCTTTGTTTACCTCCAACTCGTTCTAATTAAGCTGTATAAGTCAGCGCTAATCCATCAGGTAATTCCAGTGAGTCTGCAACCTTGATATAATTGGCTTTTGGTTGGAAATAGACAAAGGGGGATCAAAAGCAGTCAAAGGAAAAGATGAAATAAGTCTTTGGGAGACACACCATGAGAGTTTAGAGTTGATAATAACCACACTGTTTGATCACGTATGCAGGAAGCAGAGGAGGTGCATTACGCAGTGTTTAGTTGCAGGGAATGGAAGGAAGAAGGAAACGAACAAAGCTGGGTGACGAAAAAAGCAAGGAGCATAAATATTGCATCTATATATTAACATATGCTACAAGGAGAAATGGGCCTGTTTTTGTTTTTTCTATAATAGCATTGTCATTTTTTTTCTATACACTCTTTTGATGATAGTCCTGCTGAATGAATTTGCAACTTATCGACTTTTTAAGATAAGACCCATAGTTTGCGGGATAATCTTCACTTGTTTAGTGGCAATAAGCAGAGGTAGGTGAAGATAAAAGGCCTTTTGTTTATAGTAAGCGAAGTAATTTTCCTGCATGCCTGAAGTTATGTTGTGAAATCAGTACAAGCTTGTTTCACGGTGCAAGTGTTGTTCTCTGTAACTTTATAAAAGCCACTCCAGTGAAATAAAATAAAATAAAATATAAAAAAAACAATGGCAGAAACAATGGAAGAATAAGCAGCCCCAGACGCCCAGTCCCGTAAAAGCCGCTCAATGGCAGCCCAGTAAATGTAGCGGAAGTCCATAAAAGTGGATGAGAAATCTCTTATCTCGCTGTGACAACTAACACTTGTATTAAAGCCCTTTTTCATTGGCTCCGATTGTTTCAAGAAGGTTTGTTTACAATACAAGTCTGTTTCCACTAGTGCGATTTTGAATTAAAGAGCTGGGAAAGTTTTAAAGTCATTCGAAGGAGTATGAGCGGAGTCTCTGCAGATTAAAGTTGGATTTTCCGGGGCGAGCGTCAGTCAGTGTAGAATGGACTGTGGAGCGAGCGCACAAACTAAAACACAATCATATGCATCCTGGGACTCAATAAAACTGTATTCATGCACATACTGTACATGGTTTTGTCTGAAAATGGTGGAGTTGGGACGGCATTTTATGAAGTGGTAGAAATCCACATTCTGATTACCTCATGTACCTCATGTATTTTTTTTCCTTAAATGAAACATAAGTTTACCTTAACATCTTGCATGCTATATTTAAATACTATCATCAGTTCTTCACTGTTCACATGCCGAACATGAAAAGATGATGTAATTGTCACTAGAAAACAGAACAGTGACTCACAGTGAAATCAGGGGGTTCTAATCAATGTAAGTTTGTTTACTACGGTGAATTGTGGGACTCTGGCTGACATAGCCTTATAATTAATAATTGTTGTCTTTATCTGCATTGTAACACATTGCGCAGTTAACACCAGGCTCATTCTATCACACGACTATTGAAGCCAAAAGGAAAGATTTCAACTCAACCAAAAGAACCGATCGTTCAGTGTACAGTACACACAGCCTGTGTGTGAATAACAAGGAGGTCCAACTCAAATGGTTAAAGGTCCAAGACAATGAGCAAGCTGCTCTTCTGACTGCAAACATGGAAAGTATTACAGAACGGATATGCAAAATGAATGTGTGATCAGCACAATGTCATTCTATATGGATCCACAACTACATATACTGTATACATACTACATTTATGTGTAACAACCATGTTTACACATTATCGTAGTTTCACTTTCTTTTACCCCTGCCTCATTCAAAAGTTTGATACCATTCACACCCTAAGCTGCGCTGGATAAAGCTGTGATATAGTTTTGTCTGGTGTCAGTCATCTGGCTCGGACCCAGGCGATTGCAGGTGAATATGGGGGCTTTCAATGTGGACGCCATTAAAGCACTGTGGCGACAAAGACACGGGGCTGGCATGGTGTCCGCCCTGCCCCGCCATCATAATGAGTTTCCCTTCACCTCTTTGCCAAGGTGTTGCATTTACACTTTACAAAACGCAGAGAACATGAGCTGAGATAAACAGGTGAGGTGGGGGCATGTGTTGGCAAGCAAACAGAACAAATTTATCTTGCCCAGAAGCTTTTTCTTCTTTATTCTCCATAAAATGGAGAGGTAGGCGAGCTATTAAGGGCTCTTTGGCCACTCCGCTGTTGTGCTCCTCTTTCAGTAAATTCATTACTTTGCTTTGTTTTGGTTTCAAAGAGCTGCACACATCCTCTAAATTTACTTGATGGGTTGTGGAGATGGCTAATATGAGAAATCATAAAGGAGCAAAGAGAGGTTGAGTACATAAAATCGGGACAAGGGGAAGAACAGCACTGAATAAGCTACTTCTTCAAATCAAAACAACTCTGTCCCGATGTCTCATGAAAACCGTTTCTACAATGGAAAATACATTTTTCTCCACAAATAGGTACACTAATGGCCTCCAAGTAAGCAAAAAAAAAATCATTATAGTGGCCAAAAGGAGTTCCAGATAGTTTTCTCGAAATGTAAACAGTAGATTCTAAATTGTGAAATGAATAACTGCGCAGAAGTCAGAATAATATTTGCGATGAACGAGATGAAACATCAAAATACAGGGATATGATCTCATGTGAGCTCCACCGTCGCACTGTGGTCTCATTGTCTCAGAGTGATCCTCCCCCCCCCCCCCCCCGCTGTGATGAGAGCTCGCGCACATGTGAGGCAGCCCCCGTTGCATATAATTAAGAGCGGGATAACAGTGATTTGTTAAACAGCCTCATCAGTGTGGAGTAAACACGGGCTGGTGGCATTGCCGTTCCTCTCCCTCTTCCGCTCGGTTTGCCGCGCAGTCAGACGGCACACTGAAAGCACCGCCGCTCTTTGATCGTGAGGCGCTTCAAATCCATGTGGGAGTCCTACCTCAGACAGCGGTTCAACTACTTCCTCTATCTGATCTTTTGGTGCCTAATGGGGGGAATAGGGAGAGTGACAGAGTAGTGGCAGAGTGGTTAACACCCTTATCTGACTTGATTTTTTTTTTTTCTTCTTCTTCTTCCTGCGTCTGAATTGGCATTTTAGTGACTCTCATACTTTCCTTTTGGGTTTGATCTAAGGAGATGTGAGTGCCCCCTCAAAACATTACCAAAGGCAGCTCTGTTTGGCCCGGGACAAGGAGGTGGATTTCGGTCTGGACCAAGGGTTGGCTCTGTATAGTGTGAAGGCGAAAGATGTGTAAAATGAGAGGAGGAAAAACACAGAGCCCAGAAAGTTTTTAAAAAAATACAGTAAACTCACGTGTGGCGGCCTGCACTCTGCCCCCAGTGCAGAGTCGGCTGGTCTTGAGTGTGTTTAATGATTTAAAATAAACCTAAACAACCTAAATGTTCATATGATTAATATAGGTGTTATTGATATCTCTGATACTGTATCCATTTGGTTAAGATGGATTGATATTTCGTTTAAAGAGGGGTATTATGCTTTTTTCAATCACATAGCACCAGTCTATAACATACTACAATGATGACGTAACCTTCTGTTGGTCTGTATATGCAGTAAATTAAAATAACTGCCTTGAATAAAATTGCTCTCTCAAAATGGCTGTACTGAACGTCTTGAAATAGGCCTCTGTCTCTTTAAGAAGCTTTCCGACACGCCCCCTTCAGCACACTGCTGTGGCATCTAAACAACACTACTGTGCGGGGAGGGGCCTCTGCTGAGCTGAGGAGCAGTGGTTGGTGGCTTGGCTGGTGACAAAAGGTCCAGAGGCGTCTCCAGGAGGTGGGGGCGTTCCTAGGAGGACTGAGGCATAGCTACACCTAAAATGGCTGCCGTCTAAGTTTTTACTGATTACTCAAAAATATGTGAATGAGCCAAGGCAACACTCCAGGCATGTGTTTAATGAGGGAATGACATAATAACATGATATAAAGCTTGAAAAAGATTTTACATAATACCCCCCCTTTAATAATCAGTCAACTTCCTCTGTTTCCTCCGTGTTCATGAGGCGCGCTCGCCTGCCCAGCCAGAATACACGCTACTCCTATTCTTTACAAAGAAGTGCTTTTGAACAGATACAACAAGCATGAGTGAATGGGCTATATGCACGCGGACGTTATGTGACTTCCGGGTGGATCCTCAGGGGGCACTGTCTCTGTTATTTCCCTATGAGTTAGTAGCAGTGTCTTGTCTAAAAAAAAAAATTTTAAATAGCTCAATACTGTGACTGGTGGACAGTCACAGCATCAGGTAAAAAACATCGTGTCAGGAGCAAAGAATTAACCGGAGGAAACTTCTCATCATGGTAGGTGTTTATGTCTTGAAGCTAACGGCTAACACTAAATTTAAAAAAAGATTAAAATAGCACTAAGATTTTGAACGAGCCTGCTCAGAAATAATGGTCCTGTCTTCAGCTCTCATGTTGATAGACCCACCCTCAGGTAAAATCCAGCTGTCCGTGGCTCAAACCAACATAATGGGACACTTGACATGATGTTGGTGCCAGAGAGCCATGTGTTGCCTTAATGATCGTCACAAGGGTCACGTTTTGATATCATAAACTCTCAGAAGCAGATTTGTGTTTCCGTCTGACACTCGAGTAAACATGTCCAGAAATCGGACTTTAATTCCACGTTAATCCGCTTTTCCACAGCCCAGAGTCGACACATGCTACGGAACACTGCCCCTGAAGTCCACTGTTTCTGTTGCCCTCCAAGAAAGGCATGTTAGCTCTCCCCTTGCGCGGCCCGGGATTAGGAGTTTGTTTGTTTGTCGCATCGTACAAGTTACTTTTGAATTTTGAAAGTTTCTTAAGTTTATATTTCCCCCCCAAATTCATCTCTGCTTAACAGCTTACTGCTCTAGGCTCAGATGCGATACCCTTCCCTGGATGTAGCCGCTAATCCGCTCCAGTCTTTACACCTGTCTTGGTCATCGATTCAGTGAACAGACCAAAGATTATATTTTTCTGTGGTGTGAACTGTTGACGGGATGTGGCAGTATTTGTGTAAAAAACATAGCATAAACATTTAGTTGTTCATCCTGTTAAAAAAAAGGCAGCAGATGTTGACCTAATGATTCATGGAGTGCATTTTAAGTTGTTGTTTTTTGGTTCACTATTAAACAACATTCATCCTCTTTCTAAACAACAGTAAATACTAGTTCATTACTTCCTTATAGTTGGCGGTGCAGGCGTTCGCAGCTCAGTGAAGTACAGAAAATGGAGTGATGGGTACAGTACATTACAGGAGCCAGACCTTTCTCCTGATGCCTACGCTATTGTACAATGAGCACTGATTGAAACAATAGTGTATTGAGAAGGTTTTGAGGAGTACAAACTATCCACATTCATTTCAGTTTAGAATGCTATTTTACTGCATGAGCTTATAAACTTTACGTGAAAACCCACTTTATTCCATCAGGGGCATAGTATATTTTATTCCAAACCAAACCAAGAACTGAATTAATTAAATAAACTCATATCCAATGTTTTAAAACGAGGTGGAAGACATAAAGCACAATGTGCATCTAACAAGAGTGTGTTTGGGAGATTAGATAACAAATGAGTGGATGAAGAGCAGATGAAATACAATTAGGTTGACTTACGTTGCATTTAAAAGTTAATATTACCAATACAACTCATCTGGAAAGTGAGCTCAGAGAATCGTAAATGAACTTGTAAGAATGAGTTGTGGAACAAAAGTGGTTAAGTGGTATTGCCTCATTTTCTGGTTGTGTTGGCGGCTACACTCAATTTTAATTTAAGTCTTGTTGTGGGATTTGGAGGAGTAGACTTGTTATTAAGTTTGGAATTGTACCTGAAGATCATTAGTCACGAGTTGAGCTGTAGCCCATTACAGCAGAACCAGAGGAAGCCATTTTAGTGATCGCACACGCCTCAGAAGTGTGCGATCAGCAGGGAACTGAGTTTTCACTGGACTGCACTGAGTGTGGCGTCGCATCAAGATGATGAATGATTTAATTTTATGTTTTGTTCTGCCCTTTGAACATTTTTATTCCAAAGGAATCTGGAGGCAGGAGTAAGTATTTATGCCTCTCCAAAATAAATTGCCATTCAACAACAGAGGGAAAAATCGAACATCGCATCCTATTTTTATGATTTTCTTGATATTGTCCCAAGTCAGGCTGCTCCTCAATTTGCCTGCAGACGTAGACAGAAGAAACCAATATGCTGCTTCAGTGATCAGACCAGGTCAAGGCTTTTTCTTATTAGCCTAATTTCCACTCTTTGCCCCTAGCAGCCGAATCCGAGTGCAGTTGCCTGTGCATATCACTTCAAATAAGAAGCACTCAGCCACACTCCCCCGCCCTGCAATACTGTGTGTGACTCTGATTCTGCAATGCACAATCTGCACCAAAGATCACATAACAAAATGATGCCCAAACATTGTGAGCTTGATCCAGTTTAAATCGAAAAGGCAGGGTTCTTTGTTCACATAACCAAACTCCATGTACTATCTCCTCATCTTCAGTCTGTGTCAACGAAAGGGCGTGTGTTGGGAACGTTGTGTAAGTCACAAAATGCAAGGCGGCTTTGATCTCCGCTGGCAATCTTGAGTAAGTACTGTATACAAATATGTCAAATAAAGCTAATTCTTTCTGGAAAAAACAGCCTAATAACACCATGCCCATGGGCTTTACCACTTCCCATAATGACTGTCTTTTACTTTACAAGTTAGGCAGTAATACCTGCTACATGCACACACAGGGGCACACATGTCCGGCCTGCAAATCGAACCCATGAATCTGTTGCGCCGTGAGGGAGAAGTGCTAATCACTGCCCACTGTGCCGCCTCCTCTGCAGTCCTATAAAAACAAACTGTTCGCTGCCTGCCGCCATATTTTATGAAAACAAACCCTCTGCCGGCCATGCAAGTTTTATGCAAACCTCACTAAATGCACTGCTGAGATTTATTTCTAGGCTCCAAGTTATTGATAGTTGTGTAACAAAAGTTTTGGCTCTGAATTTTATCCAAACAAACACAATGCTGAAAGTGAGATCGCTGCTTCACCAATTTAGATTATTCTTTAGATCTTTATCTTTTTAAGAAAACTAACAAAACTGTGCAGTTCAGGTGTCAGGAAGGGAATGTTTATGAATGTGTGTAGGCGTATTAGCCATAATATACATACAATGTGTTCAAGGTAATTTTAGTGGGAGATGTGAAAAAAGGCGTTACAACATATACATACAAGGACATAAGAAGACGTTACACTATACACTATATGTGAACATGCTATTCCTCATTTGAAAGCTAAGAACCTCTGGTTCAGGTACTTGTGGAAGTAGAAGAGGGAGTCCCTTTCTGTTCATATTCAAACTAGTTTTAGTCATAGGATTAATATTACAGAGCCAATAACATCAGCACTGATCTCTATCTATGAGAGGACACACTTTGTAAAATGCTGTTTGTTTGTGAGTATGTAACAGCATGACTCATGAGTGTTTTTCTTTCTTTCTTTTTTTTGTCGTTGCGTTGTTAATCAGTATCTATTTGGCCCAAACCACTTGTGTTTCGGTTTCGAGCGATAAAGAGCTGAACAATCGCTTTTTCAGCGGGGTCTTGGTCCCAGAGGGGATCCTTTTGTACAGATTTATATAACATAGTTAAATTATCTCGTAGCGCTTGGACAATCCACTTTTGTCACGATCCAACTACATACTAAGGGCCGATAAGTAAGTAAGTGCTTTATTTGCCATTGTACAAGCGTACAGCAGCCACTGTGGGCCAACCTGACCAGGATATTTTTGGAGGTAGAGGAGGAAACCTGGCTGGCTGCCTTCAGTCTCCTCTGATCCTCTGAAACGGTGCACCGCCTCCTGGATTTGTCCCTACTTTTAGAGCGTGGTGTCCTGCACTGGTCAGCCCATCCACCTCCTCCTTCCTTTTCCTCCTGCGCAGCTCCCTCCGCTCCACAACAGTCTTTCACCATCTCCTCGTTTGTCCCATTTTTGTTTCCTGTAGCTCCTCTTGTGACGCCTCCACTGTGCTGCAGATGTGGGGGGCTCTTGGTGCCTCTTCAGTGTCGCAGAAGAAATTTCGATCCGATACATATTACGATAACAAGAAGTAATAATTATGACAAGTAATATCTTTACCTTAAAATGTGCAAAAAGAAAACAGTCATGAGTCCAAAGTTCAGAAACCAATGCCCTTTGACATTTACTGAAGTATTAAGACTGAAAAGTGCATTTAAAGTGCAAAGGAGTGCATTTAAAGTATTTAAAGTATTGCAATACTTTTGATAAAGGATTGCAGCAAAAAGTATTGCGATCCGATCCGATATTTTGTCCCAGCCCTATTATATAGTTAGATCATACCTTTACCTGCTCCTTCATACTTACTGGTTTTAAATGAGAATGAGGCAGAAAAGGGACAGTGTAGAAATAAATGAACCTATTATAATGACCAAGTTCTACAGAGCGTCATTTTCAACTTGAGCCCTCTTCACTTGGCCCAGAAACACTGCATATGCCTCAGCGTATGGACTAATGAATTATGTATTGTCTTTTAGAGCCACAATTTTAGCATCTTTCTCAAACAGTGAATGAGTCACGCTGCCTACAGTGAGATAAAAGAGAAAATCAAAGCACAAAAACATTCTTGAAAAGAATACACCTCCATTTCAGATGCGGGAAGTGTTTTCCTTCACACAATCCACCATGACTTGGCACACGCTGGGATGCTGCCACCCCGTCTCCGCTGTGTGCATAATGACCCCTGTGCTCCACATCACCTTTGAATCATGCGTCAATGTTTTTTTAGGTTTTTCCCTTTTTTTCCCCCCCTGCATGATGCACTTTCCACCCACACACATGCAGAGATCCCAGGGGGGCACCACACCTGCCGGCAGCTTCATATCGTATGAAAGACGGACAGTAACGCTTGTTGGTGCTTTGTCACGCTTTAGATCAGGAGCGGGAGAAACAGTCTTGCCTCGGAGCTTTTGGAGCACAGCCCGAATGTAAAAGTCCATGGGGCTGGTGTGCAAATGGCAAGAATGTGCATCCAGGATTTAGATGAAAATGCCCCCGGATACAGCATGTGGTCAACGTACTTTATTTCTAGTTACTTACAGCTCCACTGCAAAGTTCAAAAACACTCTTTGTCTTTCTTTTTTTGTCAGAGATGGAAGAAGTTACAAGCATGCTTTCATCAGACACAATGCAGTAGTAGTAAGATACATTATTGGAATTGGTGAAAGGAGGCGTGCATGTCGTGGTGATGGCAATGTTGCTCATATGTGTTGACTATCTCTGTGGCAGATATCCGTGGACTGCAGAGCTTCATGGATTCGGGGTCACGCTTGGGGCTGGATGTGTCCTTGCAGAGGGTGGACCGCAACGTGAGCCGCGTCTTCAACGACCTGTTCAACATGATGAGGACCGAGGAGCTGAACCGCTACCGGGACACCCTGAGGAGAGCCGTGCTCCTGATGAGTCCCAGAGGTGCGCAGGTCTTCATACACCAGGTATGTCTGTCACAATTGGAACTTATACGTAGATAAACCAAATACTATACATATCACCCCCTCTTTGTTTGAAAAATTGCATTGTCGGTCATTTGCACTTTTATTGCTGACAAGTTTGTTTATTTGTCAGTGTTTGTTCCACAGCGTAGCCAGGTTGGTCTATTAACAAATAAACCTTCACTAGGAACACAGAAATTGGCTCATTTTCACAATAAGATGTTTAATTATTGCACAGATTCAATGTCTCCCCATACTCCCCAACTTATTTAAAAGCTAAACAAGATATGCCCCAAATCTGAGCAAATCTTTGTAACTAATATGTATAAAACAAAACAACAACCCGTAAGGTCGGGTATGGCGCTTTTACTTCCGATCAGGGTGGCCTCTACAACGTTGTAGGATCAATGGTTTTGTAGGTTTTCTGGTAGGTGTTCTGCATGGTATGTATGCGTAACCATGGAGAGGGTCTGTTAGCAGTGAAAACCTATGAGAGACTAAAAATACTTGATCCTGGAGCATCATAGAGACCACCGGATCAGGTTCGGGTTCGGTCCTGATCCGGTCCGGGTTTGCCCCAAACTACCACAGTGAGTCCGGCTGACACTGCTCCGCCAGCTCCGGCGCCAGATGCTGTGCCAGACACAGAAACGGCCCTCGCGAGAACAGAAGTGCACGTGAGTTTCGCTCTTGGTGCGAGTTCACGTCATATATAAGTAGTTTTTGTAAACAAAAGCCGTATTTGCCAGTACAACGACTCTCCCCAGTGAAGTGGATGCTTTGAAACACACTAGTGCCCCTGTGTCACTGGTAATTGACAAATGTTTACATTTCCGACGTTACGCGCGTGTACAGGCGGTAAACAAGACCAAATAAATAGTAAGCGGACAGATTTTATTTTGAAATACACCGGATCTTCTTTTCTCACGAGACCTGACTTCCTGTTTGGCTCGTGTTTTTCCGTCAGCTTGATCCGTTGGGGCTCCGGTCTCCGGCAAAAATAGACTTCTTGCGGATTCTTTCCGTTGCCGCCGGAAGGCCGCCGGATGGCCTCGGTAGCCGGACCCGGACTTTGCGGAGCAGTGTGAGTGTGCAACATTGGTTTTAATGACTTTCTAAGATTGCGGACGCCGTACCGGACCTTAACCGGATTTAATGTGAGCCGGGGGTGAGCCGGGGGTGAGCCGGGGGCGCCACGCTAACCACTCACTAAATACACCGGGTCTAATACGCACCAATAAGAACTTTTGTTTTCACATAAAAAAAAGCTCCATAATGCACCATTAAGTTTCTATATTGTTATGCCAGCAAATCTAAATGAAGAAATGAAGAAACCAGGAAAACCAGCAAACCAAATTACACTAAAAAGACATTTAGATCCAAGTGAATTCAAAATCAAATGATAAGACACTGATGTAAATATATTATTGAAATTAAATGTTTTAGTATACCTCTGATGTTAGATGTTCGCTATCAGACTCAGGTCTCGACCCGCTCAATGTGTAGTAACTCTGCTCGCTCCCAAGCATTTCTTCATCACTTTGTGTTTCGGTGCACTGTCAGGGCCTCTTGCAGGGGAATCACTTTGGGCTTGTTTAGCTGTACATTAATTACACAGTAAACGCCTAACAGGATTACGTTGCCCTGTTAATTGCTTGTTATGTCGCAGATTTGAAGCATGTTGATAGCAGGATCTGTGAATGTGTTGGCGGTAATTGGCGCCTGCTTCTCTCCTCTCGACCTCTTCCCTTGTTAAAAACTGATGAAACAACTTGCAACTGTCTCCAAACTCTACGTACTGAGGTTGTACAACATCTGAGGCAGATGGCGGAGATAAGTTTGCTCGCAAAGTTGGCCGGGAGACAGCAGAGATTGAGGTGCCAAAATTTTGACTTCAAATTTTGAACGATGTCCTCTTTGAATAAAAGGAATTGTTACAATGAAACCTTTTATTCCATTTTCTTGAGCCAGTAAGGAAGTTTGTTTACTGATCTTCTGCAATGTTTGTAACCTCGGGCAAAGTTCGCACCAGGGAAACGTCTGCTGCGTCTGGCCCTGAAGGATTTCAGCTCGCTCTGCCCAAACTTTTGTTTTGATTTTTTATTTAAAGATTGTGCCTCTGTTCAACCAGCTTTTTTAGTGTTAAACTTTTTTTTTTACCATGGTCATTGTCGGGCTAAATGTTGTTATCCATCGCTCATTGAATTTTCAAATACTAAAATCATTGTTGGGTCTTTGGCATGAGTGCTGGAGAGCGCAGCATGGGGAGGACGTATGTGAAATGTTCCCAAAATCCACGCTGCATACATTTTCATAGTAATGAGCGGGTAGAAAAGGTGATAGCAGGTGGCCAGCCGTCTTCATATGCAGATACAGATTTCTGGACATTTGGTGTACTTTAGAGAATGTCATGTTTTGTCATTTTGCCAACAGACGGCCACTGCGATATCACAAGTACAGTATGTTTACACAAAGTTTGAGAAATCTGCTAAAAGTTGTAAGTAAGTTTTTTTAAAGTATGCAAATTCGATCATCTGAATACAGGTACATACTAGCCTGGGAACCAGACTCACCACTGTACCATTCTGAGTCTGGTCTCCGGTGAGTCTGGTCACCGCTGCGTCGATGCCATTTCCCACAGCGGTACATACGCAAGCAAACAGGAAGCGGAGTAAACCAAACAGCGAAGGCCTGGCGTCTGCCGTTGATGTTGTGTTTTTAGCGGTTTTAGGTTAATATTTGCGCATATAATCTCCTACTGTCGATGTGTTTTTGGTCATTTACAATCGATTGGAGACACGCTCTTTATCTCTCTCGTGAGGGGACTTCCGCGGGCCGTGAGTGACGCTGCTCCTGAAGAACACGTGACGCAAATAAATGAATCTGATTGCACGGGATCGGTTTGATTTTGCGGATACCGCCAACGGAGGCGGGGTGTCCAGACTGATCCCCCTCTGTATAAAAAAATATAGAGGGGAATCATTCTGGTCTCACCAGGCTAGGTACATACCGTATTTTCCAGACTATAAGTCACACTTTTTTTCATAGTTTGGCTTGGGGTGCGACTTATACTCAGGTGCGACTTATATCAAAATATGTTATTTTCACACTGACAACCACTAGAGGGCGCTGTACCAGTATCTGCTACACATTTACCACTGAACATGTAAAAACCGGTAATGGAGCAGCAGAAAGAAAGTTTGGAGTGAGAGAGAAACTTGTGAGGGACTGGCGAAAAGCGGAGGTTACTCTTACTGCAATGAAGAAAACAAAAAAAGCTAATCGCGGGGCTAAAAGCTAGATGGCCACAGCCCAGCCACATGCCCAGGTAGTTGCCAAGGCTGGTGAGACTTATACTCCGGAGCGACTTATAGTCTGGAAAATACGGTAGATAATACATTCATAGAGCGAAGAAGTTACAGTTTAATCAAAACCTTTCTTAATATTTTGTTCCAGTTCTGTTCAGTTAGCTTTACTTTCAATCCAGTCAATCAAAATGCATTACTCACCAATGCAGAGGAATATCGTATACATAAGAACACAACAGGAGGCAGCAGAGGAAGGGGAGAGTTCAGCTTCCAGACATTTGGGTGGATGAAGCTGTCCTTCAGCCAGTTAGACCTGGCACAGTTAGAGACTCCACAGTCTTCTCCTTGACGGCAGGACTGAAGAGACTGTAAGGAAAATGGATTGTACTTTTTTAATAAACTCATAAGATTAGAGTAGATTGTCCACTTTAGGGCTATTAGCATTTTGTGAAAGGCTGAACTGTTGACGGCTTAAAGTACGTTTAGCCCCATGCAAGTGAAATTAATATTGCCTTAGGAATCCTTTGTTTGCTCTTCACTATGGGGTTGCCAACAGCATAAGAGAACATTATTTCAGACCCGCAGTGGACTAAAACCGGTGGGACGGATTACTGAATGGAAAATTGTGTTTGTTTGGCCAGAGTTCAAGTATCAATAGCTCCCTCACTGGAACCGCTAGCTCCACTGACATTAGTTGATGCATGGGGTGGCGTGGCTCTACTACCCCGAACCATTTGCTCCTCCATCTTACCTTCTTTAGCGCCTGTATCATTAGTTAATCGGCTGGCCTTTCCCAAAAAACAGCTCCAAATAAATGATCTGCCATGGCTAGCGCAGGCCTAAATACCAGTAAACTAATAATAATGGATGCCAGTGTTGTAAAACAAGAAGCATTTTTCTGGACTCTCCTCGCCTTTGGGTGTGCCAGGAGTGGGTAGTGGGTTTTTTTGTTTCCATTATTTGCAGAGGTTTCAATCACGATAACAGCTGGTCAAACGGCGTTGAAAAAGCCTCCACGGTGGTGCTTTGAGGTGATTGACGAACACAGTTGTACGGCATTGGCAGGGGATGGAGACATTGAAGGATACTGCAGTATAAACAGCATGCTGAGTGGCTTGTCCTCACCAGTAAATAGTAATACCTAACAGTGTGCCTGCTATTCGGGAGGAATTCAAAACGCAATCACTTTCGCAAGATTTGTTTTCCTATCATCGTGAAATAGGGCCAAGCCTTTGATATAAGTGGTTTTGTCTGGATGGGCTGAACGCAATGATATGCTGTCCCTAAAAGATCCTATATTACGTGATTCACCCCTTTGTCGTGTTAGATTGTGTAGTGTACTTGTATAACGTGTATAGAAAGGCCAGAAGAGGGTGCTGTTTCACCTATTGTGTCCCAAACTGCTTAACTTACAACAAACTAATACACTGGCAAACATCCTAATCACTGTGAAGGTGAGAGTTTGGCCGTGGACAGTTTGATGAAGGTGTCTTCAAACTATCAAACACATAGTAGGAAATCATGACATACACCGGAGTGTGGGCTGGCGTTTTGAGTGCAAGAGAAACACAGGTATGGTGAAGTGTCTTGCCCAAGGACATAATGACAGTGTGCACCTCCTGGATTTGAATCGCCGACCCTCCGGTCACAAGATGACCCGCTCTACTCTGTGCGCCACTGTCGCCTCCCAGCTATAGGGGATACACAAACACAATGGCTCAATAAATATCAGGACCAAAATAGCCGGGCAATATTGGGTCGTGTCCATCCAATTTGACTCTTTATTTTTCATCTTCTCAATTATGATATGGTAATACTCCCTCTGAATCTGCAACCAGAGTTGAGTGGCTGTTTCGAATGATGGGGCGCCATGTAAACAGCTCCACTGACAATCTATTTCTGTCAAAGTAAGGTCAAGGAAATGTCAGGGCATCAGGGGCAGACGGGCACTGTGGTTCAATTTATAATTAAAAGCGCGGAGAATACGTTTTTATTACGCAGCCAAGCTCGGATTTGCAAAAGACAGACAAGATAAAAGTGCGCATATATACACTGCCTTTAAAATGATCCGGCTGCATATTAAATTGAGTTGTGAGTTTATCTCTTTTCGGAATGACTTTATGTGAATTGATTCGTTATATCTCGGCACATGAGCGCAGATTTCAAGTTCTCCTGCTTCTGAGGCTCAGTAGAGGACCATACAGTGGGTCTCTTATCGGAAAACAGCGTTGAAGTGAGTAAGCCCGTAGCTGTATGATTAAAGGGGTGGGGGATAGGAGGAAAAATCAATTGGAGTGATGTAACATAGAAGAAAAGCGAGAACTCAAAGCTAACGGCAGAAAAAAAAAACATGCCAGACTGTTATTTTACGGTATGCTGTGTACTCACAATCAGCCATAGAATTAGGACCGGCAGGCTAGAGTGAAAACCGAATATGATTTATATTCGAGCCCATCCCATTTTTGTTTTTTTCTTTTTGTAGGTGAAAATCCTATTTTTGTAAAAGTAGTACAGTAATTTGTCTAGGCTAATAAGTCTAAAAATGTAGTGTATAGGTCTTTGATGCCTGTGTAGTTGAAATGCATTTAGAAAAACAGTTTCAACCATCTGTACAGTGGGAACGTGGCTGATCATAATGTTATGCTGGATTTAAGTGTTTCTACTAGATCCCTGTTTAACACTGAGACACTTAACGACAAATAAAGAGTTCAGTTGAGAAACTGCAAAGATTTTACAACTTCCATTACCCAGACAGTGCTTTGATCCTATTGCGGGGTTATATCAACACACACACTAAATGTGCACGTGGCGGTTCTTGCGATGATTCCTATTTAATCTTACCAATTACTCTTGATCATCTCTCAAACACTTAGCGTGAATTGTCGTGGGGACGGGATGCTGAGCTCCTTTGAATATGTAACAGAAACAGAGGCGGCGGTTGGTTAATTCATCAAAGCTTTGTTAACACAGTGGCTTGTTGTGCTCGCTTCCTGTTGAAAAGAATGTAAATAATGCCTGAATAGGGTATACTTACGGGGAATTGAAAGGTTGAGTTATGAGGCCAAGGATTTGGTATCCTTAGCGTCAATACTTTAGCAAGGGTTTTTGTATTTTGCTAATGTAAATGTTACAATCCCTGTCGCCAGTGGCTTGGTGGTTGGCCCTGGTCAGTATACAATTTCCACACAGATTCATAATACAGATTAATCCCAGCTTATTCTGACAACTGACACAAAATGTATACATCCTGATAGGTTGAATCAGGCAAAGTGCATGTGTTTAAAGGTCTTCCGAGTGCTAATTCAAGGATTGAATCCATACCACAGCCTGAAGTGGCAAATGCCATCAGTTCATCTTACAGCTGTACCGGGAGCTGACGTGAGAGGAAGCTTGGATATCAATGATAAAGAGTAGAAGTCTCTTCAGACCTGTTTGTCTTCTCTCCCATTCATGTGTTATTTAATGTTGATTTAGATCTACTTATTGACCAAACGCTTGCATGCATTTGGATAGATAGAGATGGTGATCAAAGTAATCCATCCAAACTTGGCTTTGATTCCAAGCAAGAACTCAATACTGCAAAAACAAAGTAGTCCAATACAGTCAACTGCTTTCTGTATATACTAGCCATAACCAGAAATCATAGTTGATATTGGGAGTAGATTATACAAGAATGCTTTCATATTTTACCATGTAGACCATTCTAAAACGATTAACCAAAGACAGCAAATCGTAGATACCTTTGCAAATGAGGATCTAGACACTAGTCCAAGTGTTGATTATCTGGAGATTGAATATTTTGACAACTCTAGACAGGACTGTGCTAACCACTCCACTACTATACTATAATGCAAATATGGGGTGGATTTAAAGTTGGTCAGGTTGGTGCCATGTACTGTAGACTGCAGCTGGAGTGTGCCTCTCCCTGGATTTATGCCGTGTGTGTTTCGGGGTTCATATTAGTGCCGTTATTTTCCCTTCCACTGCTCCTCTCCCCGACCCCTCATTCACTTTACTTTACCAATTTAATCCTCTTCAAGGACGGATGGAGGCATTGGAGAAATGTCCTAATATTGGCCATAAGAATGAGAAGGCACCTTAGCAGGCACAGCGGTCCATCATAGTAGTAGGGCCATATTCATAAACCTTTAACACACCAAGAACGTTTTAATAAGCACATTTATTCAACCCAACTCTCATGGTACCATTCACCCTATACACTGTCCTCCAATGGCACACTTCGCAAATGTGAGCAAAGAGTATATTTTACATTATACTCTAATGAAAAATGTTTTCAAATTAAGCCGCAGTTAAAGAATAACTGTTGAAAATATGTCTGCAACAATTATTATTCATATCTATATGATGTGAACTGGATGTTCAAAAAGCATGAAAAGGTCTATATCGTCCCCGTGCGCTGTCAGGTTGTTTCCAGGAGGGAAATGCGTTGGGTCGTGGGGTCAAAATCAGCAACACAAATTCACCTGCATCACTAATGTGGCACGATGGTGTAAAAGTTCGCATTTCTACTCCAAGGATCCTGGGTTCAATTCCCAAGCCTTCCAGATGGGTTTTCTCTGGGTAAGCCTGTTTCCCCTATCCACCTAAAACATGCATAAAAGAATACTTTGAACTCTGACCATGAATCCAGCTCAAGGTCTAGAGAAGCATCCTCAAGGCCCTGCAATGCATTCACTCTGCTTCTGAGTGATTTTCTGTGGTGGCATTAAAGTCAAATACGAAGGACAAGTATCTCTATGTGGACAAAAGGTACCGTAACCTTCGATTTTATCTCTGGTGCAATATTAATGAAGGTCACTGTATTCTGTCACTTTTGCTGCTACAACCTCGTGACAGTTTAGGTTTAGCATACACGGCACGTATGTCACCGAGACTGTGGCTGCTGAAATCTAGGGCTTTTGTCATTTCCCGTCGCGGCCACTGCTCACTGGAGAGGAAGGCAGTGTCTTCTGTCAGCTCGCAGTCTACCACGTTCTTGACACCTATTCCCTTCATAGGAACACTCCAGCCACACTAAGCTATCTGAGGTCTTTCCAGTATGTAAAAAGAAAAAGGAAGAGAAAACCCTCCGAATGTCTCCTGCCCTTGGAAGTATGAACCGCTATTCGCTAAATCACTTACATCAATGACAGACATTTTTTTAGGCGCAACAAAAAAAAAAAAAAAAACTTGACACATCTTTTATGAGTCGCCAAAGTCACTCTTCCAATTAATTGTCGGTGGAGCCCTTCCAAGCTGTATATCTGGGAGACGCACAAATTAGACTTTTGGCTCTACGTCTTCCTGGCTTTGGGAGATAGTCATTCATTTCCACAAACACTGATTAAAATGCCTAAAACAGCGACGATACCTGCGCAGAATACAAAATGTAAAGATGAATCAAGCTCCGTGCACACCTAATCAGTTTGTAATATGTATTTGGAATGAATGGCTGTTTGGTGATGTACAACTTTATATGCTCAAATAGTGGATTAAAGAAGTCTATTTTCCTTGTCTTTAAACGCACACTTCCCCCACACCTCCTCTCTGTATAATCCCATTGCCTGGTCTCAGAAACTGAAAATTGTGAAATGGGACCTCAGCCATAAGGTTTATACTGGGCCAGCAGCCGGCTTTCTTCTGAGTGGGTGTGTTTACAGTATATTAGAGTGAGGGTGAGTCTGCTGTAGGCCAAGGAACACGTCTGGAGGATTGTGCGTGTGTAGGTTACAAAAACATCTACATAAAGACTATTTGAGTTTTCTTTCTCTTTCTTAGTTTGTGTCTCCTCTTGACCTTTTGTCACATGCATACATTATTTATATACTGAAGCAGAAGAACGAAATGACTAAAGAAAAGGGAAACATAGACAGTAGATGTTGTTTCTCTATACAACCCAGAACTATACTGGGTTGTATAATAACTACACAGCAAGAGTTTGTGCCACCAGTAGGGGTGGGCCATATCGTATCGCATATCGTTATCGCAATATAGTTTTTGGATATCGATACTCAATGCGCCTTACATCAATGAATTAATCTTCCCAATAGACGTAAGGCTGGGATTTTGTAAGTAATTTGTCCATTGTCAGTTATATCGTTAAATATATCGTTATCGTGATATTTCTTTTTATATCGTGATATAGATTTTAGGCCATATCGCCCTGCCCTAGCCACCAGTGCAATGAAATCACCAAAATCAGCAGTCCATCTTAACCGAGTGCATTTTCTCCAGTTCAGCTTGATCAAGGTTACAGCCTATAGGCCGGTGTAGCACCTCATTTGAAAGCCAAGTCCTACAAAACTCATCTAAACGGATCCTTTTCCTCGCACTGTTGCCATGTTGTTGTCACTTTTTGTGGCTTTTTTCTTGCGTTTTCATCCTTGTTTTCGCCGCTTTTTTGCTGCTCTTTAGTGGCTTTTTTGTTCTGTTCTCATCCTTGTTTTCATCTCATTTGCGTCAATTTTTTGATGCATTTTTTTGCATTTCTATCCTTGTTTTTTGTCACCATTTTGTTGCTTTTTCCTCGCTGTTGTTGCCATGTTTCTGTTGGTTTTGAGATGTTTTCATCTCGATTTTGTTGCTATTTTGACGCTTTTTTTCAAGAAGCTTTTATTTAGGTAAAGCCAAACTGGAGAAAATATGCTTGGTTTAGGCGAGAGTTAAAGCAGAACTAAGTAACTCGTTGCCATGCCATTGGTCCGACAACCCATTGGTCCGACGTCTCATTATTACGAAAATGTACTATTGAGCAGAGGTGCCATTTGTCCAACCCAGTTGTGTTGTGGATTAGAGAGCCATATACAACCATTGACCCTAACCTTAAGTTCAGTGGACTCTTGCCTGAACCTAATTTTATTTTTTAACCCCTACTCAATAGGACATTTTCAGAATAATGAGACGTCAGACTAATGGGCCGACCCCAGTAACTCATGCCCCTAGAGGCCATATGCTCCACTGCAAGTTGCGTATTTTTTACTCCGTGAGAGTAAATACTACGCTGACAGAAAAGACAAAGGGAGAGAGGGATATTGTACATCCAATTACACAATGGAGATCTTTTTTTCACTCAAACTTGGCTGTAAATACTGTATAAGTGGCGCTAGCCCACAGTTAGCTTTGCCTGTTAGCCTGTTAGCTTCTTCTTCGTGATTCCATTAGTGTGTATTGGGGCCTCCGTCTCGGTGGCAGGGAAAGTTGCAATTGTGGTTTTCTGGCCAGAGACACCGGGGGAGATGAAGACCCCCAAATCATCCCAGTAATACCCCCAGAGGGACTACGGAAAGGATGTATTAAGGTAAACAAGTTACTTAGTACTTCTTAAGAGGTTAAAGCAACCAACCATACCTTTGAAGGATGTTTTTAAATCTCTCCTAAGCTGAACCCTCCAATGTTTGCCAAATGATAAAGGATGCATCTAAAATCACTGACTATAAAACAACAACTCAGTTAATTATTTTGTACTTTTGGTGGAGAGGACAACTGCTCTCAAGACATGGGGTTTTGTCCTTAAAGTGTTTACGGATGTTCCTAAATAACTTCAATGCAGCAGTCAATTGTGGAGCTCTGGAATGTCTTGAAGTATTTAGTACCTTTTTTAGTACTTTTGGCAGATGCAATATACATATATAAAACATTTACACTTGTTGTTAAGCAGTGACATCTTGTTTTGATCACTGAATGTACAGTTGTTGTTGTAGTACTTTGTGCGGTTAATAAATACAGTGACATATACTGACTTTGTCTTCTTCCCTCCCCGTCGGCGTATGACATTCTGCAGTGCCTGTGACAAGGCTAAAGATGAAATAGATTCGTAATTGAATGGCTGCACTGCATAGGACAGATGAGGACCTAAGGACAGTCAGGAATAGATGGAGGGAGGAAAGGTCAGAAACTAGCACTTTGGTGTCTCACAGGGTCCCTCCCATCGTTATAAAGCACTTCTCGGTGACATAATAACTGCGAGAAAGACAAAGGAGATGAGTGCTGGGAGAAAGCACATGTGATAAGAAAGCAGGAGGAGTGGAAGGATGGCCTTTTTTTTTTTTACAGCGATAATTAAGGTATAGATCTCGTACTGCTTTTCATTTTAAAGTGGTGGGTGGCTGCTGGCTAACAAGGTTACGACATACGCAGACAAAGAGATGAAAATTGGCTCTAAATTGGATCACGTTTCAGCGCAACACACACACACACACACCAAGAAAGAAAGACCTGTTAGAGTTTTCTGACAATGGGTTTCTCGGTAGAAAAGTACAGCTTGTCTTTCAGAAGAAACAGGAGCAGGACATTGAAAATACTGTACTGCTGGAGAGATTGCGCCAATAGGGCCAGTGGATACCGACAATTTTGAGCGGAAACTGGTGTCACATTTGACCTAGGGGCTTGATATTTCCTCCTGCTTTAGAACAATATGCAGTTTGTCTCGTCTGTCAATCATTACTCGTGCACTCTGGCCTCCAGTCTTTACTTCTGATCGGCCAATGCCACTTAAACCTCTTCCTGGTTCTGGCACTAAACAGTTGTTTGGATCCTCCTTCAAGGTCTGTGACATGAAACATGCTTTTACTTCCTCAAAGCCCCATGGCTACCAGAGTAAATTACTTTGTGGTGCCTACAGTAAATAAATTCCTTGGGAGCGCAACAGCGGTGCAGAGTTTCTATTCTTTTATCTTTTACCAGAGTAAATCCACCATGACAGTCGAAGGTTCTCTACCTCTGTCTTTTTTACTTTTTGCACGCTGCCCAGTTTCCGATACATCTATCAGCGTGACAAATCAAATCAAAATTGCCCAATGTGCCGGCGCCTTCCTGGTGTTAGCCCGCTGCAGTCTTGTTGAAAATCGCTGGTAAATGAAACCGCTTCGACTCTAAAGTTCACTGGCAATAAATACGCTTGATTGTGTTATGTTGCCAAGGACTCTTCCGTCTGTTTGTCATGAGCGAGCACTGAGTTAAGAGCTGCACGTGTTGACAGACTATTACGGGGCTCTTTCCAATCCGACAGCGGAGATGTTTTTTTTGGCTTGAGGTGGGAATAGACTGGCAACTTGATGCCATGGAAGCTACAGATGCCTTTTTTGACAGTAAGCTCTCACTTAGTCATCCCTTGCCCTTCACGTTTGTTTTTTTTCAGAGCGTGCCACGTCTTTGTTACTAAGCAGCCACTGAGTCCATATGTGCCAGGTCCCTAATGCCGAATAGAGCCGCATCGAAAAGCTTTTCACTCCGCAGCTTTCTATGCAAAGGTTATTCCCGCCTTTACCCTATTCAGAAGTCATCAAGGTGTGGAGGAGCGCTGAAATTATTTTGCACTCTCAGCGCGCCAGTTCCCCAGCGTCTAGACTCTCATTTCCTGTTTCAGTGACTTTTTCCCCGTCTGATCATTTTTGACCATGAAGTGCCCCGCTCTTCAAGCACTCCCAGTTTTAGATGAGCGATGATTACAGGTGTAGAAAGGGCTTTTTTTGTGAATTGCCTGCCAGAATAGTTGCTTTTTGGTTGGCACAGGTTGCTGCTTGTTTGTGGAAAACACTAATCTGCTTCACCAGATGTGATTATTATTTTTTTTTTAACTTTTTGAAGTTTCCAATGAATTTGAGTTGGGTTGTTGAGTTTCATCCATACCTTACAACTTGGGAAATATGGTGGTACAGCGGTTAAAATATACTGAATGCACGATATAACCCGTTTGAGGTCAGATTGTATAAGCTAGGCTTCTGCGCAGTATCTTTGGTGTTCCTGGAACTGCACTTATCTGGACTGAGATGTTTGATGTATTTCCTGGGGTCTGCTGTATAGCTGCTCCTCCAGTTTGGCGATACGAACACCACATTCGCCCCAACTCAACTTCAACTCCTGAGCTTTTGATGCCGGGGCAGAAAATGTGATTTCCCTTGGGATACCAAAATAATCAGCTACGCTACAGCTACTGGTGGTGTGGCAAGGACTAAAGCGCTGGCGAATACACATTTTGAGTAACGTGCTGTATTAAGACAATGAGATACCGTATTGTCTGGACTATAAGTCACACTTTTTTTCATGGTTTGGCTGTGGGTGCGACTTACACTCAGGTGCGACTTATATATCAATATATAATTTCAGATGTTTGCTATTTTCCCACCGACAGCCGCTAGAGGGCGCTCTAGGCTTGTGTACCAGTATCTGCTACTCCTTTACCACTGAAGATTTAAAAAAAACGGTAAGCGAGCAGCAGAAAGAAAGTCTGGAGTGAGCGAGAAACTTGTGAGGGACTGGCGAAAAGTGGAGGTCATCGCGGGCTAAAAGCTAGATGGCAACGAGTTTGCAAATGAGAGCATGAACAACGTGCTGCCGGGAGAGGCTTGTAAATGGTGCAGTTATGCCTCCATGTCCAGGTAGTTGCCAATGGTGCGACTTATAGTCCGGAAATTACGGTAAACATGACTTTCATTCAAGCATACAGTACCCTTTAACAAAACAAAAAATAGTGTCCAAAAAGAATGTTCTAGCTTGGTGTGACTCTTCCCTGCGCTTAGTTCAAAGACTATTCATTGATCACATTGTCCAAATAATGGGGCCTATTTAAACAGCATGCAGTTGTAGCAATGCAGTAAAAACTAACTTTATCCTCTTCAGAGAGTAGTTACCTCAGTAAATTCCTTTAGCAAATGCGTTGCAGACAGACCCTTAGATTTGGACTTACAATAACTGAACTTTATTTGCTCCTCAGTCGCTTGGTTACAGAGATCAGTGCTGCTGTCCAATTCACATCTGTTTTGAGGTATGCTCTGCTTACCTCTTCAAACTCTCGTAATAACATCTGGCCTGGTAGCAAGATATCGTCAATACCACACAAAAACAGCTATCTCCGCATTCTGGCCTTTTTTATTACGTGTTCATTTATCTTCATATTTTCTCACCCTGGGTAGTTTTCCTGGCATCTGAATCGGCCTCGCTGAGACGGAGCAGAGCTATCCGTGACCTGGAAGGTTTTTATCGCCGCACGACTCATTAACCTGACACAGGGAGAGCAGGGTGGCCAGGCAGGAGAGCATGTTTTTTTGGCACAAACAAACTGGCCATCCTTTGAACTGCACTGGCGAAATACCTAACATGTGTATAGAGCTATGCAAGAGCGGCCACAGACGCACGCACACATCCACACTCGGAGTCATGAGGGCTTTATTCCAAAATCCATCACTGACATTTATGTAGACGCCCCTCTCCTTTGGAGCCAATGTGGAAAAACCAGGTACAATTAAAAGCTCCACAAGGTCTTGGACTTCTCACACTTTTTGTTGTTGGGATAAGCCAAGTTTTTGCTGGCTGGAGAGGCTCAAGCAAACAGTGTGAAATACTAATTGAGTTGCACATTAAAAATAAATAGTTCACGGTTTTGGAAAAAGTACACAGTCAAACAGAATAGTTTATATAAAGTTTATAGAGTTTTGGCATTCATTTCACAACTTCATGGAACGATTAAAATGATAGTTCCAACGATAGTCGCCCCCCTCCTCCTTGCATTTTCCAATTTGCGCGGGTAGTATGTGGTTTCTTGTAAAACCTTATTCAAGATGAATAAACCATTCATTTGTTTGTTGTTGTAACTTGCGGTGAGGATATTCGTGCTGCTGAATTGACCGCATTCCAGGTTTGATTAGATGTTTTAGTTTGAAATGTGTAATTAGCCAAATGCACTTCGAAACGCACGCACGAATTTTAACGAGATAAATGAAATGGCCGACATTAGCAAGAGTCTGAATTTTCGGGCCGCGTTAGTCAGAAATAAATAAATTCGCGTTAGATGGACAACTTTGACCAAAGCCTCCGAGTTAACCAGGCCTGAAATGGATATTTGGAGCAGGCATCTGTCACTTCGTCTTTTTATATAATCATTGTATCAGCAGCAGTGCTATTGGCAGTACTCCCACTAGCTTGGCACGCTGAACAGTACATTTCAGAGCATATCAACGTGAGGACTGGGTATAAATCTAAGAACATTTCAGTGATGGTAAATGCCAACGGGAGACAGATGTGACTTAGAGGAAGTGTGATCTTAATCATAGGTGAGTGCTGATCAAATTCAATTGTTAAAGAGAGAGTAACATCCAGTCGACATACAGGCGTTATGAATTCATTGATGTCTAAGATTTCACTTGTTGAGCAAACTGTAAGAGTATTTTCTCCAGTTTGGCTTCACCCAAATCTAAAAGCTTCTTGAATAAAGTGTCAAAATAGTGACAAGAATGAGATGAAAACGAGAATGAAAACCCAACAAAAGAGCAACAGAAAAGTAATGTAAAAATTAAAAAGAAAAAATAGCGACGAAAATGCAACCAAAATGGCACAAGAAGACCCATTTAGATCAGTTTTGTAGGTCTTAGTCAAATGAGGCGTTAATGTAACCTTTTAGATTTGGGTAATGCTGAACTGGAGAAAATGTGCTTGGGTTAGGCGGCCACCTTACAGTTACAAACAAAACATGCACAGAAGCAAATTAAAAAAAAGAAAAAAACCTCCAGCGAGTTACTCTAGGCCAAGGTCCTGAAGATACTGTTAAACTTGGGTACGATTGTAAAACTTTTTTTTTGCTTTGTCATCAGAAAATTTGTCAGTCAGATGAAAAAACCTTTTGACACTTACAGTAAGGCATCTCCACTATCACATCACGACACCACCACTGTATTCACTGTATAAGGGAGATACCGTAGTAGGTTAGGAGGTGCTCTGAGTTTATCACTTTGCCTCTCTCTGGATCCCACCTCTGCACCCTATCTCTCTCCGCGCTCCCCCTCACTGACCCCCGCTGCTCCACCGTTCCATTTTCCTCCCAATAACAGCATGACAAATTGAAGCTGCCAGAAAACGATCTATCATTGTCCAACATCCCATCCCGGCTCTGCCCTCCGCTCCATCCTCTTTCGGGATGATTTTTTTTCTTCTTCTTTTTTTCTGTACCCTTCTCCTGGACATCCCCCCCCCCCCCCCACCTCTTCATGTACCTCTCATCTTAATGGCTTTGTGGACACTTTATCTTTTTGCCCTATGTCTCGCCCATAACTCTGAACACCAAACGCGACATCTTCATCCCTTGTTCTTACGCTTTGTCTATTTGCGCTTTGTCTGGCTTCATTTTTTTCCTTCATGCCCCACTGATAGATGCATTACGGTATAGATTTGTACTATACTACTAGAGTCCGGTAATCTCACACCAGGGGGAATAACTGCTACGAATGAGTGTTCCTAAATGCCTCGTAAAAATATTAAGCATAAGAACAAGAGCCTGTTGTGAAGGAAAATAATGTACTCGGCTGTGATTAAATCCAGTGCCATTATTCTCCATTAAAAGCAGAGTGTTATTACCATGAACCATCCCTGCACCGAGAAGACATTAATTACTTTGTGTGATGAATAAATTCCACGACATGACAGATGATAATACATGATGCACCTCCTGTCGATGATCGATGACTAGTTGCCGACAAAGTTCCTATTGCGTCAACTCTTCTGTGTAAAAGTTAGATTTTCAGCGATGGAAAAGGAAAAATACTTTGCCTATACTACTTAATACTGTAATTTGTATTTATCAACCTTTACTATCAATCAATATTGTGCACACAGTCTCCTGTGTCTACCTGAAGCTTTACACTTATATATGTGGTCATACCGCCTTTGCTATGCCCAATCCCGTCAGACCTTGGAAGCTAAGCAGGGAAGGGCCTGGTCAGTACTTGGATGGGAGACCGTTTGGTAACACCAGGAAGCCTAGCGAATGTAGTGAGTGGTTGGATGATGGTGGTCGGAGGGGCCGATGGCGCAGACTGGTTGCCTTGCTTCTGTCAGTCTACCCTAGGGCAGCTGTGTGGCTACAACAGTAGCTTACCACCACCAAGTATGGAGTGAATGAATAATGACGACAGTGTAGCGCTTTAAGAAATTTGGTAATACAGGCTTGTAAAGGCATTATTATTATTATATTGAACCCATTCCACTGTTTGAGAAACTCTGAACGCCATGATCCTTTGCTCTTGTTGTTTTTCAGCACTAGCCAGAATGACTCTAAACATTTAAACATTATCTTGTGATTACACAGTATATGTTTGCTGTAAATTGAGCATTTGTATCATCCCCTTATTTAGAGCACATTGTTTATTATCTGTTTGTATTAGTGTAAAGATTTTATTTTTGGAATCCACTCAAATTTGACTCATAATTGTATTTTTTGTATTTTAGAGCAATAAAGGCAGGATTAATTTCCTTTGATATCCGCATATGGAAAAGCAGGTAAGTAAGTAAGTGCTTTATTTGTCACCGTACAACTAAATAGTTGTCAGGTGTTAGTCCTGAGCCGCCACTGGGCCAACCTGACCAGCGTGTTTTTGGAGGTAGGGGTAACCGGAGCACCCGGAGGAAACCTGGCTGGTTGCCTTCAATGCTCCTCTGATCCTCTGAAATGGTGCAGCGCCTCCTGGGTTTGTCCCTGTTTCAGAGCGTGGTGTCCTGCACTGGTTAGCTCCACCTCCTCCTCCTTCCTTTTCCTCCTGCGCAGCTCCCTCCACTCCACAATATTCTTTCACCATCTTCTGGAAGAGCTTAGTAGTTCATCTGTTTTATTCTCCAGTATACATTCCATTCGTGAGACTTTTTTTTCACAACCGCAGAAATCAAGTACTCAAAAGGATCTAAATGGAACCTCGTCTCGCCCTACATTTTTCATGGCGAGGCGAAATAATCGCACCCGTCGCTTGTATATTCAAACCCCGGTGTTAAAATTGAAACCGGGGCAAGTTGGCAAGCTCTTTACGTGATGGATTGTTATTACTCGCTCAAGTATGAATCAGCCGCTGAATTTAAAGGCCTTTTCATAAATAATTTGCCTTTTCATAAGTAGGAGAGAATTAAACCTGTGGTGCATGCGAGGCGGCGCCTGCATTTGTCAGTGTCGAATGGCATTAAAAGTGCTGGGAGGAGAAGGGGTGGGGGGCTTGTCTAGAACATTGTGTTGGTGACGGCGCTGATGGTTGCCGTGGTGACAGAACACAGCTGGAGGGCGCTTTAACATAATGCAAAGGGTGATGGCTCTGACAGCAGCAATCAGACGCGGCACCGGAACGAAAGACATGGGAACAGCAGGCAAAGTCAAAATCATATGACCTGAAGATGGTGACACGTGTGTAATATTAGCGCAACCTGGTTTTCAAGTTTCAGGTCTAAGAAACAGTCCCTATTTTAATTAGTTAAGGTCGATTCTATTAGTGACATTCTCACAACTCCGTCCATCAACGCATTATGTTAGCGGAACTCCTTGTGGTCATGATGTTCGCCACCACTTGGTAACGTTTCTGGGTCATTTGAGAGACCTTATTAAGAAGCACTTGCCCCTGTGCAGTCCCTGTTTCAATAATAAAGCTTAACAGAAGAATAAATACAAAACAAAAAAAGAAATACATAACCCTTTTCAAGACAGTATATTTGTTCTCGATGAAAAGCGCACGGAGCTGGTCTATGTATAGAAGTGGCAAAGGTCCTCCATGATGATGTCTCTATGATAAGGAGAACCAAGGGCATTCAAGAGCAAGAAACTTGATTGAGATCGATTCTATGCAAATGAAAGAGTGCTGCTCATGATTTTTTTCTCTCTCTCTGCATTTCACTCTTCAGCCCTGCTTGGGGATTCTGGCAGGCCCCGGAGCTGCAGGTAGTCTTCTTCAGATCTTGAGGTCTAGGTCCAAGTTCAAGAGTGTAGCTTGAGGATTAGCATGCACAATAGATAGCGTTCTCACCTGAGGTTCATGGTGGAGTTGTTGAAAGCAGCATTCGAACTCAATGTAGTCAGAGTGTCGGTAATAGTAGAAGCAAAAGCATTGGGCTTATCAGTTCAGCGCTCAATACGTTTTGTATTTCCCCTTACGTTGAAATCAGTTTGGCATCTTTTCATTCTTCTATTTCACTTTATTTAACTTTACTTGCCATAAAAGACCAGAGCACAAAGGTGATACATCTCTGGGGAAAAAAAAAACTGTGAGCTTGTTTTTTTGGTTTCGTTCCATTCCCCAAACAGATTCTTGTGGTGACAGAGTGATAAAGTGTGATTGATGTTTGTGATTATACGTCACGCTTAGCATTTGTGAAACCGCAAAGCTCTCGGGCAATTGCCACTTCCTTGTGTGGGAAATGGCTAATCTCATAAAGCCGACCAGCAAACCCTATCTCGTTTATCCACTGACCTCTGGAGCTCCACAGCCGACTGCTGCAGCTATACACACTCGTTACTGGAAATAGCACCGTTTTTGCTTTGTCACTTTGTCAAGGAGGTCCAGTCTCAAAGAGACACACAACTTTGCAGGACACGTCACTTTTCAAAGTCAATCCTACGAGCTTAGACGGCTGTGAAGGAAATTAGGGAGTCTTTATGGACAAAGAAGAGAAAGGGAAGCGATGTTACATCATTGCAAGAAGTCTATCCATGGTTTGCAAATGGATTCAGGTAAGAATTCGACATGATATTCTAGTTAGCATTTGTTCCTTTTGGGACTATAACTCAGAAGCCTGTTCCCAAGGCTCTCACCAATCAACGGGCCTGACTCTGAGAGGCGGCTCGGACTCACAAGGCCGTCAGCGGCGGTAATAACTGTTGTGATAGTGTTTTCCACATCTCTCCAATCTCATCTCATCCTGACCGCTGTCCAGAACTGACCATCTGACTTCCACCAATCTTTCTGTCCCTATCTGTTGTCTGCCTTTCATTTCATGCTCCCAAATATGACCGAGCATTCTTGTCTTGGTTGAAAAGCGGATATTCTATCGAAAGTTTTGCCTGCCCCCAAGTGGGTGAAAGTATTTTCTCTTTGTGGGTTAGGGCCGACACAGATGAAGCCCACATGAATGAGATGGTTGCCATGGAGGCACTGATCCATGAGGGAGGAGGAGTTTGAGAGGCTTGTTGTCATGCGCCAGTTGTGTCATTATGCGATAGGAGAAAATTCATCTGGGGGCTCTAACACGTACCACGCCTTAAATGTTTCTTTCATGAATTAACTGCACTTAAACCTCGGATAAACCATACCAGCTTTCTGGAAGTTCCGCCCTTTGATCCTCGCATATGAAAAACAAGTGCAAAGTTTTACACAACAATTTACTTTGCGTTAACAGCTTCATATCGCTGTGTGTGCGTGTGTTTGCCTCCCTGCTACATAATATGAGACGCAATTATAGCTAAATCCTACAATAAGGCCGGCGAGTTCTGTGTCTGTGAAATTGTTGCTCTGGGCTCCGGAATATTGCCCAACTCCCAAGAGGCCGTCTCCAAATACAGCTCGAGTTATAAGGGTAATTGTGAAGCCAACCGCTCGGAAAACAACGTATACTGTAAAGGTATCCAGAAGGCGGCCGATCACAGCACGGGGGGCTCTGGAGAAAATGTTCAATTAAAAGAGCAGCAGTCCCACGTGGAGGTAACACAAATACCATCAGGTGTCCTTGTGGCCCTGCTTTACCTGAGTGGATTCCTCATATAGAATAAACTGTCGTGCTATATAGAAACCAGTCACCTTGTGCGGGTGGATATCTAAATGCTCATAAAAGACTATTACTGTTTTGTTCTTTTAGCAAGACTCTTCCTTATACTGATGAAGTAGTAGTAGTAGTTGTTGTATTGGTCAGAGTAATAAAATAGGAGTAGTTGTCGAAACAAACGAATGGATTAGATAAGAGTCCCAGTGTTTGCAGCTGCAGCAGTAGTAACAGCAGAATTAATAGAAAAATGTATTTATTTATTTAATATGGACCAAGCATAAGTAATAGTAATATTGGACGAACCAGATGCATTGTTTTAGAGCGTCATAGCATATGTGCACATTTTCAACACCTGTCCATAGGGGTTTTTTAGGTTAGAGATAAAACACATGATTTAACAAGGCGAGACACATTTTACAACAACTATGGCATGATTTTATAGCCACTGTTTGAGCTCTCTGCTAAAGATATTGATATTAGTCTGCAGATATCCACAGTGTTAGCCCTCTTGAAGAAGAAGCTGGACTGTCCGAAAGATTATCTCTTTGGGAGCAGTTAATCCCCGCTAACTGAGGCTCTGGTGACGAGTCTGACGTCCATTTCAAAATACTAAAATCTAAAAAAATGTTCAGAATTGATATCACAATGATGCCATCTCATCTTAATTGCCTAGTGTCTACAGAGAGGTGACTGGCTTCAGAGTGGAATCTGACTGAATCACACTGTCAACCAGCAAATCAAAAATGTCAAGTCAATTCTTGATTGAATACTTTTGTTTGTAGCTGTATCTGTTAGTACATAACGTTTCTCATCGTTGAACGCTTTGACTTGTTTTTGTATCCATACAGACTGCACCCGCTTATGCATATTCAGATATGTGCCTTTGAAGTCTGGCTCTCCAGCCTGTAAACGCCCACAGTCCACAAATACAGCTCTACATTGTATCTAATTACAGCCCTGTTTTTAGATTGTTTTAATTAGAGTAATGTTGTTCCTCAAAACACTTTGGAAACATAGGCTCTAAAGGGCTTATATAATTTACTTTTAACCATGCTATAAAGCGCATGTTTCAGAGATCCTGTGCATCCAGTCTCTTACTCTTACACTTCCCCACTCAGAATGCCAGATTTGGCTCCAATAGAAATCACACAGAGAAAATCCATAGCTTCCCAGTGCTGTATGGTCCAGGCACTTTCACCAAAATGTTCTGATCCTGATCAGCGTGTTTGCTACTAGCTAACAATTTCCAAGGTTCCATTTATGCTCTGCTGCTCTGGTCGCCGGAGCCAGGGTTTCAGCAACCAAACCAAGCCTCTGAAAACCCTCTGCCAGTGTTATCAAGTGTTATCAAGAATTACACATAACTGTATTTGTATAATTTCGACACATTCAATCTTTTCATTTATAATACAAACATACCAAGGCTAAGCTGTGAAAAGTGTAAACGTCAGAATACGGTATAAGAGAGTACTTATTTGTGTCCCTTTTACAGCTTGTAGAGCATACCGGTTTTTTTAGAGACCTAGAACATGCTCTTCATATTTCACATGTCTTTCAATACAGCCATTACTCCTACAACAGGTAATCAGCGGAACACGTGAAAGCGCTCTTAAGAGAGCGATTTCCCGCAAGCTTGTGGGAGGTTTCGCGGGCTGTCGAAATTGCTTTACTGTAATTGGCTTTGCACGAGGATCATTGAATGAAAACAGTTTTTTGTAGTTAGTAGGAAAATAGCTCTAATGTGTAAATGAGCACATAGGAGTTCAGCATGATTTATTATGCCAACAGTTACTTACGATTGTCTACTTAATGAGGACCCAGTTATGAGCCGGGATATTTGGTTTTCAAAAATGTCTTCCATTAAGTAAAAATTGGAATTCCATTTGGAGTCTGACAGTGAACACGCCGTTGTGCAAATGGCATTTTTTATTTAGCGGGCTTTGTCGCTGTGCACTGCTTCATGTCGGTTACGGCCAATAACTCTGAAATAATATTAATTCAGCAGAACCGCTGTACTCTGTGACAGTGAAATGATATTTTTACTGTTGAATTGTCTCGGGTCATTACACTGAGCTCATACATACAGTACGTTAATGGAACACGTAATCTGTCCCATTTGTGCTAAAGTTTCCATGTCCCTCACCTTTGCGTACTTAAATAGTCTTTAAAGGGGGGATATTATGTAAAATCGACTTTTTCAAGCTTTATATCATGTTATTATGTCATTCCCTCATTAAACACATGCCTGGAGTGTTGCCTTGGCTCATTCACATATTTTTGAGTAATCAGTAAAAACTTAGACGGCAGCCATTTTAGGCGTAGCTATGCCTCAGTCCTCCTAGGAACGCCCCCACCTCCTGGAGACGCCTCTGGACCTTTCGTCACCAGCCAAGCCACCAACCACTGCTCCTCAGCTCAGCAGAGCCCCCTCCCCGCACAGTGTTGTTGTTTAGATGCCACAGCAGTGTGCTGAAGGGGGCGTGTCGGAAAGCTTCTTAAAGAGACAGAGGCCTATTTCAAGATGTTCAGTACAGCCATTTTGAGAGAGCAATTTTATTCAAGGCAGTTATTTTAATTTACTGCATATACAGACCAACAGAAGGTTACGCCATCATTGTAGTATGCTATAGACTGGTGCTATGTGATTGAAAAAAGCATAATACCCCCCCTTTAACGGTGCGTGTTTTTTTTTTTTTTCTTTACTTAAACCTTATGTACCCTTGTCCATCAAAGAGTGCGGCTTTCCCCCCTCCTATTATCACAGTCTCTATCTGAAAAGCCGAAGCAAGTTATTTTAAACCCCTTGTCCAGTTGGCATTTAAAAACCACAGGTAGCAAAGGTGAACTCTCCCTGGCCTTTACGACGATGGGGAAAACTCCGACGCGTAGAATAATAATAAAGCGTGTGACGAGAGGGAGTCCTGACTTTGCGGTTGAACTCGGCTGGCAGGCTCAAATGCGTGGCTGTCCCTCATCTCGATCGGGGGGCCGTTTTTTTTCTACGAACACCTCGCAGTCATTGTATGAAGAGTATCTGAGCTCATTAGTTCACTTCGTAGCGACTGAGAAATGTGGTACTTTGTGTGCTCCGTCTCGCTGCCCACACGCTCTTGCAAAAACACCGCCGAGGCAAGCAGATTGTCTCCCGGGATCAGGAAGCCGCGATTACATTTGATCAGAAATGAGAGCTAAACATTCTTGGAAAAGGATAAAGCCATTACATGATATCTAATTGTTGTCGGTAAATAGCGGTATGTTATTGTTTGTTTGTTTTTTTTAGATTATTGTCATGTTGTTGTGGAAGTGAGTGGTAGGATTTATGGAGGAAGCGGCGGTAGCTAAGTAACTGCAGGTCTGCGCAAAATTAAAATGTACATACTCTAACTTGAGTGGTTTTAGTTTGCGCTTGTTTTGACCTGAGCAGAGATTGGAAGCCCGTACTTCTTTCTTTGCGCGTGCCATGAATATCTTCCTCTAAGTTGTTTGCAAAGTATTCAATCTCAATTTTGTTTTTGAGCCTCTATGTAACGTCTTGGTAAGTGGCTCCTGAGTCTTTTCTATTATCGCTGGAGTGCTTTACATAACATCCTGTTGGCGCTGCTGATGGCCGTTGTGAAAATATTGGTATTTTGAGAGAGCACGTGTATTAAGGATGGTGCATATTGGGGGCTAGAGATTATTGTGCGGGATAGTGGGGTAGAACATACTGTACATATTAATCACGGTGTATAATACGGAGGGGCCAGTGAGGCGTGCCTCTATACCCCCGATGAGAGCTGCCCGCGGGGGTACAGTGGCTAACTGTGGGGGGGTGATAGATGGATGGATGGAGAGGAGACTGTGTGGTGTCCAGGACGCTCCACAGAATCTCCTGCAGATCCCCTCTCTCAAACGCGCCTTTTCAGGCCTCTATTCAAAAAGCTGTAATTGCATCATTTTTCAAGGCCCTTGCCACTGTCTGACGGAGAGCCTGGCCCCATTAATCAAACTAATGGAGAAGTAAGTGATTTCAAAATATAGGCTTTGATCAAGCTTCCTCCATCCTCCTCGTTGGCTCCGCCCACTTCTCAGCACAGTGGAACCGCCCCCACCTCCACTGCATCTCTCTCTTCAACGCACTCATCAACCCTTAGGGAACACGTTTTTGAAAGGCTTGCTCAAATCGATGCCAAATCCATAAATGCGCTGTTACTTTGAGGTTTAACGAAAGCATCAGAGAATCAGAATGGTTTAAGGGATATGTGTTGTCACTGTAATGTTTGTCTATCCAGAACAGTTGACAGATTACAATTTACATACAAGTTTTGGATTGGAAGGAAGTGTTCAGCGTGTCTTATGTAAATCACCCCCCCCTCCCCCCTTCTTCCTGATTCCATTAATGTGTATTGGGAGATGAGAGAGATGAAAGACCCCCAATCATCCCATCAACACTTGTATTACCCCAAGAGGGACTACGAAAAAGATTTATTAAAGGGACTAGATGCAACTTGGTTATTTTTATACTCACTACTGCCACCTCAGGTCTTATGCGTAACTGCAGTCAGAATGAACAACTTTTTGAGTAACAGTGCAGGATTGTAGAGGCAGTTGTGGTGAATAGGTCTGGGCTCTTTCTACACATTAGGACATTGCTGAAACATAGGGGGAAATACATAATTTTAACATTTTTACACTCTGTATATTCCCTTTAAGGTAAACAAACACAATCAACACAAGGAAGAGTGGAAATAGCATCAGACATCTCTGCACAGCGAAGGGTATTTCTTGGAACAGCAAAGTACTAAGTAGGGTTTTCTGCACCTCATTTGTGTCAAATGTTGCTTTGTAATTCACCCTAATAAACCCCCAAATCCATTCTTTGATGGCAAAAAATAGCATTTTGTCGAGCTGGTCATTGGGAGCATGTTTTGTGTTGATGGGAACAGTATAGTCTAAAATACTATGCAGTGTACCTTTAAATAAAAAGTTACCTTCCAACAGCCACAAATAAGTAGCAATGCTTAATGTTCCACTGTCTTTATTCTTGACCACACTTTGGCTGTAAATTGAATTGATTCTCTTTAACTGTACTACTGTGTACCTTTGCATTTGGACCTTTCTCCTGGACTTCTTCCAGCATTGGCTCTATATAAACAGTACAATATACCGTAGACTCCTGAGAACACTCCTTTCAAATGTTTGTGTGCTATTAACAGTCCTCTCCATCCTCGAGTGTCACACAGTTCAGACACATTTATTGATCGTGATGAGGCAGATTCAATTAAAGAGCTCCTTGGGCATATCGCCGCACTCAACACACTGCTTTGAGTCTACCACTCGTGGCCACCAGTAGAGCTCCACTATCAAACCAGATAACCAGATGTTATTAGGCCCGAGCGCCATCAGGGCTGGTGAAGGGGCTCTTGTAATCGTATAGAGTGCGCGTATGGACTCTACCATGAGGTAAGAATGCTTTCCGAAAATATATAGTTTATGGTACCCGCGTAAGCGGGAACATTGTTTTCGTATGGGAATATTATTCTTTCTTTCTTTCTTTCTTTCTTTCTTTCTTTCTTTCTTTCTTTCTTTCTTTCTTTCTTTCTTTCTTTCGCACCGTCGCACCGTCGCAATTTTCACCCAGTGAACATCGACGAAAAGTCACAGATTTTGGCCCAAAATTCAAACCCGATCCGACCCAACTTTTGACTATTTCCAAAATTTGAATTTCAAAATAGTGGCGCGATAGCGCCACCTCAGTTTTTTTTAACATTGCGAGATAGGACTTGGCCAAAAATGAAGTTTGTCGTAGAATCATAAAAATCGGTACAGACGTGCATCATGACAAGTTGAGCAAAAAATATTATTACGGCAACGCCGTCCGCCATATTGGGTGTCGGCCATTTTGGATGACAGCCCGCGAAGCGGGAATCCGCCTTTATTTTTCACTTTGTACAAAATCTATCTCCTCCTAGAGCGTTTATCGGAACGACCTAATTTTGGGTGGAAAATAATCTTGAGAAGTAGAACTTTAAAAGTTATCCAAATAACTTTTCTAAGTTTTAAGTTTTTTATGCGGCGAAGCCGCAAACTGTACGAAGTATTTTGAGATTTTTCGCAAAAAACAACAAAAATGGCTCCCATTCGCACATATGAAATCCAATTTTGCTCATTTTGTTATCAGTTGTTAAAGTCACAGTCCTAAACACTTTCATTTGGCAAAATTCAAATTGGGCGTGATAGCGCCCCTATAGGAATTATATGGAGAGTACAAATTTTAGTTTTACGAAAATTAAAATAATTTGGCACAAAATTCTATTTTGTCGTTCCAATCAGAAAAGTCAATTACACCCATGCCATATTTTTCACCGTGTTGCCGTAGCGATGACCAGAACGTCCCATTTTATTCTGATGGAAAAATTTTAAACTCCATAATTCAGCGAGAAGTGAGGAACCAAAGTACTTGGATAACCTTTGTGGAAGTAAAATGTAAAAATATGCTTCAGTTTGCAGATATAGTGTGATACAAATTCATACTAATTTTTCTCTGTATAATGTCAAAATTGAGTGCGGAAAAAATCCTAAAACTAAGACCCTTGGGAAAAAAGTTAAAAACAAACATAAAGGCAGTAGCAATACCATAATTTTAGATTGAGGAAGACAAAAGGGCGCGAGGCGCCCCCTTGCTTTAGGCAGGGCGGTCGGCGAGGGCCGATAATCGCCGCTTTGCGGCTATATTTATTGTTGTTTTTGTCCACTTGTGTTTGATAATGCACGGTGTGGAGAGAAATCACAACAAAAGCTAACACACACGGTATAGATAACAAGAAATGTTATAGATTGCAATAATGCGAAGGTCTTGCTTCTTCTTTCGTCCTCATTTGATGTTTATGCTCTATTCTGACTAGTAAATAAAGAAGAGATAATTAGTTTGTATTATACTGATGTTTCTGTGTCAACATGATACATCAAAATATTGCAATTAGAAAAGAACTATTCGTCATGCCTTTGCCGCTCAAAAAAAAAAGGAAGAAAAAAAAGGAAATTATCTTTGTTTCTTCGATGCATGTTGTCTTAAGGGAACACAAAAGAATCCAGAAAGGGCTTTCTTAACAATAGGTTTGACAAATTTATTTTCTGCGCAGTTGGAGCCCATTCATTGCAGCTCTAATTGCCCCGGAGTGTTGTTTACTGGGAATTAGCGTCCATAACAGCTCTATTAAAGCGCTCACAGCCCCAGAGCGAGGCCATGGATGAGCCTGTGTGCACCAAACAGCCCACTGTTGAAGCGTGCAGAAACAAAGTAAGGGTTGTCCCCCAAAAAAGCTCATTGAGAATAGATTTAGCAAAAAGAATGACTTGAGTAATAGAAACAAATGGTGCAATTACAACAACGGTACCTAATGATGTTAAAATGTAAAACATTTATGGGAATAGTCGAGTCGAGATGTGAACGGCACATGAAAATCAAGTGCATGCGAGACACTAGAGCTTGGCAGCCAACCACTCCGACTTCCTGTGGAAAAGCTGAAGAGTCTGGGTCCCACGGCTAATAATTTACTCCGACAAGTTGGATGGCAATCCAATCACCGACGCCTATTTGCAGCGCGTCACTCAAATGCGGAAGACACTGGAGGGGTGTATTCTGCGAAATCAACTTTTTGGAGCGTTTTTTCCAATACAGTGTTCCTTCATCAAATACATATCTGGAGTTGTGTTCTGAGGCGTTTAAGAAGCACTGTCCTTTGCTTCCTATCCAGCATCTCCCTCCATCGCAGAGCATTTCCAGGCATAAAAACATCAGCCAAAGCTTTACCATGACAAAGCAAGCAGCAAATCAAAAAAGGCTATGAAGGTCGGCCACACCGTGTTAAACATACGGCTGCAAGAAATCTATTGAAAGTCGACATTTTCCTCCCGAAACAAACACAAAAAAAAGTTATGCTTTCTCACCCCCCGGCCTGTTATTCCGTTCCCACTGCTGATTACTCAAACAGTGCGACGCGTTCATCCCCGCGCTGATGTGAGAGCAGAGGGGAGCTCGCCACCTCCTCCGTGCCTCCTGCGGCTCTCAGGCCTGTGAGGAACTAGCATAATGTCCAAACTTAAAGCTTCACACTCCTACTCGCCATAACACCTCGTCTCCTTTCTCATGGTGTTTTTTTTTTATTCTTCAAAGACACATCTCACAATAATTAGGAGCAGATTCATGTTGCTCTAACCTCCTACGGCTAACTCCTCTGCCCTCTCCTTCTCTCTCACGCTCCAAAGTACATCATCTTATTATTTCTTATACATGTGCCCATAAACACAGAGTTGAACACTTGTGTTGGTACTTATTCTGACCTTATACCAAACTTTCTCCCACCACCTAATAAAGAGATCTGGCAATTTTGTGCTTTTGCTTCTTCATACATTTTCCATCTGCCTAGATTTGTTGCAAACTCTTTATTTCAATAAAGTCAGTTTTTGTTAGAATACTATATAATGTGCGCTGCAGTGGTAACAGTGGTCTTACTAACAGCAAATGTATAGAAGAATAGCAGATTAGCAGAAGATGGCTGCTTTTTGTCAGTAAACTTACATCTTTACCTAATGCTGAAAATCTCTTTAGAGTAAAACATGATGAAAATACAATGTGTCAGAGTTTTGCCAGTAAGTTTAAAAGTAAAGTTTTGTGTTTCTCAATTTATCTTCAGAAAACAAAAGGCGCGTTCAAAAATGCTTGTATGCTCCTGACAGAGAAATAACATCAAGGCCACAAATAGGAAAATAACCACATTGTTGATACAATCTGTAAATCCGCGTGCTCTAAGGCTAGCATAGTAAGTTCAAAGCTAAGTTGCATCAGAATGTAAAATGGCATTTCTCTCATTTTGGGCACATTGTGCATCATATCCGGACGCTGCCATTTGGAGATGTTTGATCTGTGTTCAAAAGTGCCTCACCTCTCTCACTTCTGCTCCACTGGCCCGAGGCCCATCACAGCACCGCGGACACCCAAACACGAAAAGCTTGAACTCGTCTGCCTTTTCTGAGCACGAACGATAAGAGCAGCTATGATGAAGAATAGTTCTGTAGGCACAGATGGATATGGATCTGGTTCTGGTCTGGTAATTGGCAAACTCCAGTAGGATATTTCACTTAAGAGATTAAGGACGAATAATGTACTACAATTATAATAATAGCATATTGTACAGTTTTATCTGACATATTTATAAGTCCTGCTCTGTAAGTGAGGCAAGATCCTCCAGCAAAGAGCAAAACAAAAACAGCCTGCTGGAGTCAACAGTGAGGCACAGCTCTTTATTTGTCTCCCTGGGATTCTCTGATAGGATACAACACTAAGAAAGTAGCAGCAGTTGTATTTTCAAAAGGAAGTAGTAGTTCAATAGTGATAGTGGTAGTTTTGGTGGCAGCAGTTGCAGTAGTAGTAGGTGGTAGAGGGAGTAGATTTAGTGGCAGTGCGTTTGGATCGGTGTGTCTTCTCGTCTAGAGTCATAATAAGACAGGAGCAGGATGTCGGTTGGGTGTGACACAATTCTCGCACACAGATCAGACATGTCATGTCTGACTGGTGCGGCTTTGTCTGTGCTCTCAGCTTCCTGTGACTCTGAGGCGTTGGCTGCGTGATAACATGGCCCCGAGCACAGATTATTGTGCAGCAGTCAATACTTTGTGCCTGTTGGTCACAGGGAAATAAGGAAAGCTGTTTTAGTCTATCTCCTACAGTAAGTGATATGAAGCCAGTGCAGAGACCTGAGTACTGGACTAAAATGGTGGTAATTCCTGGTTCATGTCAGGATCCGTGAGGTAGCCTTCTAGATGTACTGTAGCTGTCTTAAAAGCTTGTTTAGAGAGGCCAGTTAGTGGGACGTTCTGCAGTTCCTTTAACACAAACACGTAAAAGACTGATTTGTTGAATCTAAGTTTGGGATCGGCCAAAAGAATACACTGTGAAGTAAAGGCGACAATACGCAGGAATGAGCTCTGTTGTAATTGTCTGTATTTGGTGAATTCTAAACTGTTCTCAAGGAGGGTCGCTCGCGAACGCATCGCAGCATGAAATCAAACAGAGCTATTTCTGGAAGTACCGACGCGGCAATTAGGTCAAGGCTCTCTGCTTGGTGAGATGTTAATGTCGAACAAAACACTTAAAGCTTGGCTGGATTTATTTACTGTGACAATTTTGGCTGAACTTTGGCTGCCGGAGTTTTGGTTGATCTCTTCTCTTCCTGCCCAAACAACATTTTACATTTATTTTAAGGTATAAAGGTCTTGAAAAAAAGAGACACACAAAAAAAAGCAGTTGTATCACCCAATTAAGCATGCTCTTTATTATGCTCTTATGCCGAGACCGAAGAGTGTGAAGGCCCGCCCTGTGTTATTACTGATGGACCCATTATGTCCTCAATTCTGTCAACTCAGTCCGGTCCACAATTTAGAGCTTCACTACCACAGATTGTAGATCCAAAATGTCTGTCTTGCTCAAGAACATAGCAACTGCATGAGCAAGACGCACGCAGGAGTCAGTGACCTTCCGTTAAAACTGCTTTTTTTAGAATGACCGTTTTGAAAAGAACTTTGAATAGACTTCTGAATGCGCGCCTCTCGTTCTTCCTTAACAACTCAGGCCGGGCATCATTAAATATTCATGTGTCTAAATTCAAAAGCTTCTCCCGAGGTGTTCTATTCTATTTTCAGGTGCAAAGTTCAGAGCGACACAAAAAGTTAGCATAGTAATTATGGTATGCTAACGACAATGGGCAGCCAGGAGAAGCCTTTTTCAAACACCGCTATTAGCCATCACCCAGAATAACTTTGCAAATGCTTAATAACAGCATCCATTCGCACATTTAAAAGCATTGTCTTCGCAATGTGTTATTTGAATGTTTTCAGAGGTCAAATAACTGGCCATTTGTGATGCATTGCCCAAAACGGACGCCCCGTTTGTCGCCGTTTGTTTCTGGTACATAAATAAAGTAATGTTTCATAAGTGTCCTCCCCTCTTTTAACCCCGCTGATAGATTTGTCTCCCCGCTATATATGCTGTACTGTATAATGGAGCATTGACATTACTGTTCTGTCAATATCCAGTAAGCGATGGGCGCATTAAACACTAGACTGACTCCATATAGCCCAGGTGTCCTTGTGCAGGGACGGGAGCAGACTAACTCCTGGAGAGGTAATCACTTTCCTCTCTCTTAATTATCGGACACTTATTACATCCATCAGGCGTATCATAAAAATTCAATATGCAAATATCATTAAAGATCCACAACATAAATTCGTCCCAGGTGCGACTTTATGTTTGGTGGCTCATCAAGGACAAGTTGCAGAGGTTGATTGGTCCTCTGCTGAACATGCTATATACCGCCCCAGATTAGGATACAAACTGACTGCAGGTGCATGTACAGTATATAAAACTAGTGATTTCACAACTGCAGATTTTATGAAATGTATTTTACTTAGTAAAAGGCATCTTGCATGAAATAGGCATCTTGCATGAAAGTGTAGCATTAGATTTCAGTATTTGTCGTTAGCCAACTTATGCTGTATACAACTACCCTGTACTTTCACTGTTGTTACACATATCTTTAGATTATGCATATGCCACATTTTCATTCTAAATCCCCCCCCCCCTATAATCCATGGCCGAAGTTGTACAAGCAACCCTATCTCATAATAGTTCAGTCCCCCCGAATCTTCCCTTGATCAACCATTGCACCTGACTATCTCTATTTCATCGTTTCTTGATGTTCTTCTTATACACCACACTGAGTAATACAGAGTTGAACGTTTTGCCCTTTTTAAATAAACATGTTATTTCTTGTGACTTCTTTGGGTCAATTTGGATTAAGTGCCCAAGAAGACAATGACAATAACTACCGACCTTGAACTCACCTGAGCCACTGTAGCCCAGTGCCCCACCTGTACCCGCATTGCATTGCCACTGCTAATGCATGCCCACATAATGTCACCCCTCATCATACACTCATGGCTAATCATTGTGTGGCAGCTCCTGTTTTATTGTTTCTTCATTATGAGGCTAATGTGCCAACTGGTGAGTGTCCTGGTGGCATTATTATACATTCCCCTCCTGCTACAGTGTTTGGGGTGGTGGGAAGTGCACTACATGCTGGGAGCAAGGAGCAGCGGTGGCGCCCCAGATGGGAGTCATGATTGCTTTTTAATGTGACACGTGTGGGCCTTCTTCAGAGTAGGGCCACCTGGTCTGGCACACCGACAAGCGAAGGTCACCACGGAGGCTCCCAGGTGGAGATGGAATGGACAAGGAATGCACAAATCTCTTCTATTATACAGATGTGGTGGTCATTTACGCTGGAAAATAGTGAGGGTTTATGCAAATACATTCAAACTCACTGAAACACTGAAGAGGCACCAAGAGCCCCCCACAGCTGCAGCGCAGTGGAGACATCACAAGAGGCACTACAGGAAACAAGGAAGGGACAGAGGAGAAGACTCACAGTTAAGCCACACATGCCTTCTGTTCCTACTATTGTTCTGGCTTCTGGACGTTCCCTGGAGAATAAAACAGATTAACAGCTAAGCTCTTCCCAGAAGATGGTGAGAGACTGTGGTGGAGCGGAGGGAGCTGCACAGGTGGAAGAGGAAAGAGGAGGAGGAGCTGACCAGTGCAAGACACCACGCTCTGAAAAAGAGACAAACCCTGGAGGCGCTGCACCGTTTCAGAGGATCAGAGGAGGACTTAACGCAGCCAGCCAGGTTTCCTCCAGTTACTACGGTTTCCCCTACCTCCAAAAACATGCCAGTTAGGTTGGCCCACAGTGGCAGCGCAGCTCAGTCGCAGTGACTCAGGATTAACACCTGAATAGGGATGGGCACCGTTAAACGGTGCCTATTTGGTACCGACCGAAAAGCTCCGGTCAGGGGTGGTATCGGAAAACTAAAATTCTTTCGGTGCCAACTTTCGGTTCTTTTTCTCTCCAGACGTCAATATATGACCAGGACAGCGAGTCTAAAAAAAGCAACATGAACGTGTGCACAGATAATGAGCCGCTTCAGCGCAAATGGAGCGAAGCAAAACTATAACTTATAGTTATAACTTAAAGCGAAGCAAAGCTATAACGCACTAAACCTTTGTAATAGAGATGGCTCAGCCGTGGTCTGCAGCAGGACTGAGCCAGGAATATCAAAGATTGTTTGTGGAAAAGTGAGCGCTCACTCTGTATTAGACATTTTTAGTACAGTTTTTGTAGATTATTTGTGGCAGAGTGAGCGCTCACACTATGTAAAGATCTTTGACAGGAAAGTGCTTTCAGCGCAGTGTGTTTAGAAAAGTTTATCCGAAAGAAAATCATGTGATGATGTGGATCTGGTCTCTGCAGCTCAGGAGGTAATAACGTCCTTCATTTCTTTTTATCGCTGCTTAAGTGGAAATTGTGCTCAAGACACAAAGTTACAGGTGATGCTGCTGCAGCTTGTGGAGCTTCTGTTTTGCTGTTTTAGGACTTTTTCCTGAACAACACTTTTTTATATTTTAATTGAATTAAAATAACAGGCACCGAAAAGCAGGTATCGTTAAAGTAGTGGTATCGAACGGTACCCATCCCTACACCTTAACACAATTTCGTTGTACAGTTGTACAATGACAAATAAAGCACTTACTTACTTAAACGTACAATATGAAGGATAGTACTGTATACAGTAGTAGTGCTCAGAAGCTCTTCTGCAGATCTCGAGTGAAGAGAGCTAACCACCCCATCATAATGCTGTCATTACTTAGCAAATAGTCGTATCTGTTTAGATTAAGTGGTGTTAAGAAATGATAACCAGTGATCACTCTGAACAGTTCTTCTACAGTCTTCTTTACGCCGCTTAGATTCATATTTATTTTCCAATTTTGCCTTCTATAGACACATGCAACTGTAGTGTTTAACAAGACAAACGGAAGCCAGGTTTCACAGTATTGTCTCCCAGCATGTTGAGTAGTGTGTCAAAGAGATACACCGAGTTGTCTGAAGGTGCGTTTCCACAGCAACAGTGACCCTGCTTGGCGCACGGTGTGGAACTCCAGAGAATCTGTTATGACACTGTTCATTATTACAGCCTGTTTGTACTCCTGTACTGAGGTGACCCTCATCTGCTGTCCCAAAACTGTATATTCTGGTATATGGGGATGCACTGGGGTTATGAGGCTTTGCACTGAGCTGGTGGGATTGTGCTGTGGCCTAGTACAGTGGACTGAGATAGTAGATAGATAGTAGACAGTGTAGCATGCTGAGAGGCAAAGTGATAAACATGTCTTTGGAAGTCTATGTCCTGTGTGGACAACATGTACAACATAACATTTAATTTAGTAAGAATGTTTGCGATTCTTTACCAAACTCTTTTACGCTCTCACCAACAGCAATAATCTGACTTATAATAGCAACTGGTAATTATAATATCAGTTTCCTTCTCTTCAAAAGGACTTAAGTAGAAAACCATGTAACCTGGTTAATGGAAAGTTGATATTTCTGTTGCGATAATTGTTTCTAAACCACGATTTTAATTAGTCAGTGAACCCAGACCTTGCAGGCTGATTAACTTTGATTAACATTTACTTCCCCATTGATACGTTTCTTTAAGTAATCAAGCCAGATCTCATTATTAATCCCAACAGATGTGCGATAGTGTTAAAGATGGCACTTGAAATGAAATTAAACCCTGGGATAAAGTCCTCAGTAATTAGAGCCACCACAATTAATTCAATCAGTCGCAATTTTTTTTCCTCCAGATCTGCTAAAAAGGCACCTCTTATCTGACTGCAATATTATTGAACTCATCCTTTAATAATGTGGAGAACTGGGCTCATATTTCAATAGGTATAACTGTATAATATTCAGAAACTATTGCTGACTCCTTGTCTTGTTGAAGATGTCGTGTAAATGTGTGTATAACTATCCCACTGTTTTGCGTATAATGAAAAGATCACTTCAGAGTGTTGCAATGCTGTTTTGCTAGCAGAGCTGGAGTCGGGCTGTAACTATTGTGCTCCATCACTTCATGGAACATTGTAGCCACTGATCACTGTTCATTACTTTATTCTTTTAAACAAAAATGTGCAAATTGAAGCCACCAAAAAAGAACAAATCACAGGGACGGTGAATTACCGCCTTGAGCTTGGATAGCATATATGAATGCTTCTTCAGAGCTGTTTTGAACACAACCACCATCACCTCACTCCCTCTATATCATACGCCTCTCAATCCATTCTCAGCGTTGTTGCCTTTTTGTTTTTAAATTGGACTTGGCAGCGGACTGGCTTCTATTGTGGCTCGACTCCTGTATGGGGAACATGCCTGGAGTAGTTCTCCTGATTACAGTAGCCTTTCTGAATACAGATTTCGCTGTCAAAGTCTTTTCACCGCATCACCATGGAGAATTCCTTAGATGACACTCCGAGCTCCTCCATGTTTTTATATACTACATTCTTTCTGCTTTTTTTTTTTTTAAACCAAACCAGCATTGCTCTCCCCGGTTTCGGTGTTACATCATATTTTGGAGTGGATAAAAAAGAAAACACACAAAGGCAAAATGAATCTGCGGGGCTGTCGATAACGTTTAGGTCTCAAATGGGTTTTTAAGGCTTTGGTGTGATACATTTTCGGGCAAAGGGGGAAAAGCCGTGCTTATAGAGGAATTGAAAAAGGTGACGGTGGTCTGACAAAGGGGCTGATTTGGCAAAAATAATGGAGCAGCCGGAGTCAGACACAAGAGGCTTTTGTGTTTAATAACGGTCGGCCTTGAATTGTAATGAGGCGCTGTGTAAACGCCGAACAATTGTCATATTTCTTTGATCTCAGCGGGCATGGCTCTGAGTGGAAAATCGTAATATCTCTTTAAAAAGAAAAAACATTGCACACAAGAAGTGGTTCAATGTTAGTGTCCTCAAGGCTGCTTTTGAATTCATCACAAAAGGCTTAGATGTGTTATATATTGAAAATGAAAACATCCAGATAGCACTTTGTTGTATGGTCAGTTCCCCTCACCTTATCGAAAGAAGAAAGTTCATTCAAGTTTATTCAAATTTCATTTCTTCAGATCTTCTTCATTTAAAACGTTGCTATTTAAACAGTGCTCTGGGGATCGTTTGTAGTGTGGTGTTGCAGCACATAATGTAAGCACAGATTCAAAGTTCCATGAGCTGTAGTTTGCCCTTTTTAATACCACAGGCACATTCAGCACAATATTGCAGGAGTCAGACGCTCCAAACGGGGTTAAACAGCCATCACAAACAGAGCGCTGCATAACAAGGCTTTGTGCTGCTCAAGTGACTGAAGTTGTCAGTGTTAGCGCGCTCTACTGACTGCCTCCCAGTTGTTTCATGTGCTGATATCTGCTGTGCCCAGGGCTGAACAAAGCATCCCGGCTGGTCCGCATTAACTAAACCATACACTAGAGGGCTGGGCATTGTTTTGTATTATTATGCTATTTGACAGTTAAGGTCTGGAACAATATACTGCAGTTGAAGGAGCTGTCAAGTCTTTTCAGTCTCAAGGTTGTTCTTGAAGGCAAGAAATAGTTTCCATTGTCAGATGTTATCCAGGGTGGACAGGGATATTATCATAATTTGAATTAGTGCATTACTCACATGTAAAGGGATTGTGCTAATGTTTGCACTGCTGCAAAGAAGGCCCCAGAGGTATTCGACTTTGTCTGCCAAGATTGGTTGCTATTATTTTTGCATAAAAGGTCAAAAGTCCCTCTCGAGGCTAGTGGGAAATGGTGCTCAGTCAGAGTGCTGTTTGGAGCAAGATTTCAATATTTTTGCAACTATATTTATGTCCATTTGGTTAAACGTGTCAGGTATGTAGTACATTTTCTGGCCACTCTTGTATAAAGAGGCATGATTTCTATCAAGAAAACCATATCAGAATCAGAATCGTTTTTATTGTCATGGTTTGAGAACAGGTTCGCAAACTAGGAATTTGTCCTGGTGCAGGCGTGCGACATAAAACATATAACACAGAATTTAGATAAAAATAAGCTATACAAGTTTAAACTATAAGGCTATAGGGGCATGCATAAAGAATATTAAAATGAATAAGTTACAAAAACAACAGCGGGATTGTATTTACAGATGTGTAGGTATATAAAGTGATAAAGTGATATTAGTGATAGCAGCAGATCTAAGTGTGGTCACACCACACAGTGCAACAGGGCAGATTACATCCATGAGTCTGTAACTACTGTGTGTTAGAGAAATAACAATGGTGTTCGAGAGGATAGATGAAGAATAGGCAGCAGTCTGGATGTCTTACACAGGAGAAGTTTATTTGCCATCGGTACGGGACCCGGAGACATGAACTCAAGACATTGCGCTATTCCTACCATTCAAGTCTGTCCATGCTTCCACAGAAGAGGGATAAATACCGTCTCCAAGCGTCATACTGATATGCAGGCAAAACTTTCAGTGGCTGAGAGTGGGCGCCTGAGCACCAGTCAAGGCTACGACTGTACAGCTTGACCCACGGATAGTGCAACTTTACAGCTTAACCCAGTATGATAAATAGCAATTTAATTTTATACTCTAATACTGTGCAACAGTCTAACTGTTGGGCCACAAAGCAGTGTGTTAACTTCTTCCACATCAGGGAAATCATTTAGTTTCCTAATTTAACACTGTGTTTACAACATTCCAATGGGCCCAAATTAGATCTTGAATAGTCTTATTCTGCCTGAAAATATCTATAAAGAGTAAAAATAACCTAATATTTACACTCGATGTGTAAATAAGCTTTGCTAACATTAAATGCATGGACCAGATGGTTATGTTTTAGACATATATTCTATACAGTAATAATTTCACAAGTGTCTGTCTGTGGACTCCTAAATTTACCGACACGAATCATAGGTATAAAAAAAGGTGTGATGTAGATAGAAATAAGACAAGTTTCTGAATATTAACTGTGCAAAGTCGTCAGAGCATTATGATGACCTTAAGTGGAGGAGAGGAGTTATTGAACATCTGTCACTCCAGTGATTTAATGTGAACATGGTGTTGATTCAAAACTATGTGCTGCATGGTGATAAGCCAACCGAGGGTGTCACAGTAAGAAAGTGTTTTTAGTATAGGGATGTGTGAAGTGCCCAATTCTTCTTGTTCTGCTGTTCCAGTCACATAAAGAAGCTATGTTTATTTATAATGCAGTTTTTTGGTAGAAATGAATGAATACACATAAGAAAAAAAAACTGTCAATGACGGTATTGTTTATGTCAGCGTTGCTATCGATTTGGTATTGAATCAGGAGTTGAAGAAACTGGTTTTACTAGATTATATTCTGATTACTGCTCGTTTGGTTCCTGATTCACTTTTATACCATTTTTTTAAATGAGTTAAACACACGTTTCCAAGGACAAAATTGTATTACTTTTCTTTTTATTAACTTATTGAAGAGTACAGAAACACCAGCTAATGCAAGTGCATGATAATAAGCACTTGTTAGTTATGCATACTACATTCAGATTATTTGCAGATAGCGCTATGGGCTGTCCATTTCCTTTTCAAATGACTGTAAAAAGCCTGTTTCCCTGTTGCATTCCTCCACTTGTGAACCGTGGCGGTAAACACAGTATTTCTAACGTGGTGTTCTCCAGCGGCTTGATGAGATCAATCTAGAAACGATCAGGCATTAAAATCACATCATGTCTTCCCAAGGTTACAACGACTGGCAGCTGTGGGCGCCGCTCTGTGCACCCGCAAATTATCGACACGCATGTTGTTAGCGACACAGCCCTATTTGTCAGATATGTGCTCCATTCGCAAGGCATCCGTTTTCATTGCTTTTTGGATTCATTTGCCTAGGCTAATGATCATTTGCTGGAGAGCATGTATCAAGAGATTGAAGGGGGAGGCAGCTTTAAAACGGCAAATTCAGTGAATCCAGGTTATTATCCAGCACTGAATGCTTTAGAGTAGGAACGCTTGGGAGACTATAGCGCGCTGCGCACCCACATGCTTTATCATATATTTCATATAATTATGGAAGAAAATCATTGTGAAGTTGCCGTTTACATGTGAAAGGTCATTGCCATTTAATGTTCCACTGGCACCGACTATACACATTTTCACAATCCAAAGAAATTGCATACTTTTCTGTTTCCTAAAGGACTGTGTAAAATGTGAAATAGCAAAGGATAACTGGCGAAATGGGTTGTTTTGTCAGGAGCTTTTCTCATTAGTGGCCCGGTTAAATATCGACTGTCAGAACTTCATGTCATGGGCAGAGCAAGAATGTCACATGGTGAGAGGCGATCGAAAAGGACGGTGCATGTTTAGCAACGAAAATAGAGGTTAGTCCAGAGGTGGGTGATGCTAAAAGGCATTGACTGGAAAAGAAGGGAATCTGTGCTCAAGACACATGTTACCATGACAACGGCAGGTAGCTACTGCCTGTGGCTTATGGGGCGTTCCATGCAACTGATAACTGGTATCTTTCCCAGTTGAAAATTAGGACTTACGATTGCGTCTTTCTGCTTTCCAACCCAGTTATGCCATGATCCTGCCCCCCACATTGTTCTAACACTAACCAAATCCTTTTTACTAACCCTAATCTTAACCCTAACTCTAACCTTAATTCCTAACATTAAACATTTGTAAAACGACAACTTATTATTATACGGTTCTCCACAATGCAAGTAGAACGCTCCATTGACTTGAATGGGATTTTCCAACGTTCTACCGGTCATTATATTCTGATAGAGGACCTCTGAAAAAAACAATGACCGCTGCCAATGGCAACGGAGTTTGTGCTTGTAATACAGGTCTTTCATATCACTCCGCAAGAAATAGAAGCGGACACTATTTCTGTCCCCGTCCCTGCGAGAGAAGTTTGGGGAATCGCTTGTGAAGTTAACGGGAGTCTGACTTTCAACTTACCCAGAGATTCACCTCCATTCCTCCTCTCCAACTTCACCTTCAACTAAGTAGCTAGGGCAGGGTTGCCAGGTCTGGGGAGCTAAACCCGCCCAAAAATATCTGAAAACTCGTGGACATTCGGCGCGGCTGGAATTTCCAATATTGTTTACCAGTGAACAGAGCCCATGTGCTCCCGCGATGATAAGAAACCGGCTCCTTTCTCCCTCTCTTATTGAAAAAGCAGCTCAGAGCCTTGGATTTGAGATTTTGTCACTTGAAATAGTGATTTTGATCAAAAAATAAGATAGAAATAGCCAATTTTACATTGAAAACAGCAAGGCAAAAAATCTCGGACAGTCTTTTTCACCCGCGGAATGGCTTAAAAAAACGCCCAATTCCGCGGTTTAACCGCGGACCTGGCAACCCTGAGCTAGGCTAGCAATAAGTAGCTAGCCTTGCTGCTACTAGCCTAGCCACACTGCCTGGAATCACAACAGGCAGGCAACGCGCACACTTTTGGGAACTATTTGCAGCAGAAATCATTAAAGAAACCTTTCGGCCTTGATAAAAGTGTATGAATTTTTGTGTGTGTGTTCAGTTGACAAATTGCTGTATAATAGAACGCTTCAGGGCGAAACAAGACCTGTCTGGTTCGCCCTGTCTGCACTTATTTTCCCGATAATAACCAGCATTCTATACATTTTCCTATACATAAAACCTACTGAAAAAGCAGCATTTGGAATGACATCAAATGAGAATTCGCGGGGGCGTGGCTTATGGCTTAACTCGGTTGGAAATCGGAATGAGGCCTTACAACCTCAGAGCGTTCCAGGTGATTAAACTCGTATGTAAACAAAACAGCTAATGCTACAACTGTTAGCTCATACAATGCTAACGTTATATGAAAGTTTCTCCAAAGCAGATATAATTAAAAACATGCAACTTAACGTTATGTTGAAAACTGTTCACGTCATTGATGCAGTGATTTTGTTACAGTTTTAACGTTAGCTGCTGCGCTCCTCCACTGGGGGCTGCCATTACTGTCTTCATCTAATATACAAACTCGTAGCAGTCTAATTTTTCTGAGTTTACAAGTCGCAATTACCAGTTTAATTGGCATTCCAAGGAATTTTAGTGGTAGGTGGGATATTTACCAGTTATCAGCTACCTGGAATGCACCATTAGTGTTGCCGCACATCACTTTTTCTCGAATAGCTTGGACAATTTGCTTGAATATCTCAGTCGCTTCTCCCAACCCCCTATCCTCTGTTTTTACACAACTACCATCAATAAAAGGCGAATGGTGACATTTTCAATCTCAGGCCACATGAGGAAACAAATGTCGTGTAATAAAGCTTGTGTCTTGTGTCATTTGAGTTTCTGAAGTGTTGCAAAAAAAACACCCATATGCTTTTGGCTAATGTTTATGAGTCACATCTTTTTGTTTAATTGCTGATAAATCAGACAGATCCGAGCACAGCTGGCTGCTGAAGTGTTCGCCATCATGCACTTGTGCTGTTGTGCTGATCATTTGTACAGTACAGTGTGTGGAAAGATAACTGTCAAAGTTGGACTTCTTGTAATCCCAGCACCTCGTTATGTAAATTGCGACGGAAAATGCCACGCTGAATGTTAAACCTCGCTTAAATTGCCCCTACCAGGTATACTAAAACTATGGCGCTGCAGTGTCCCGTGTGCTCCAAGCTGTGCACTTTAGATGCATTTAATTTATTTCTCCTCCTCGGCCCTTCTGAACAAGCGCCCTCTCTCAAAGACCTTTTTGATTTACACTCCAGGCGCAGTGGATACCTGAGGGGCAAACCCACCTGGCCTTTTTGTTAAATCTCAATGAATTGCCTGTGCTTAGATTTGTCTCTCAATTCTCTCTCTCTTTCTGTTTTTTTTTCTTTTCTTTTCCCTCTGCCCCCTCTCTGCAGGCTGTGGAGACCAACCTGGCATCCAAGGACAGTCACTGGGTGTATGCCAATGAGGTGAGGCCAAACACAAACTCACTTGTACACACTTGAGTGCACTCACCACCTCCCGTACCAGGATGCTGGATGATTTAAGAGGGTTAGCAAGGTTACTTTTGAGGATGTGAACCAGGTTTACTTTCTGTTGAACAACATCTCTATGGAAACGATGCTTAACAAATTGAGACGCAACGTTTGATCCTCATGCGGACAGTTACCAAGCTGGCTTCAGAGTCCGTAAGCCTGCTCAATGTATTTCTCTTATAGCCGTCAGCACTTAGCCATCAAACATTGCAAATCATGAAAGACGTCGTGTACCTATCAACCACATTTAGCTGAGGTCAAAGCCTTGTTAGAAATCATTAGTGAATGTACAGGCCTTTTAGATTTAGCTTTAGATAAGAACTGTCTAAATGTATGCTAAATCATATTCTGTTAAGTTTCTGCTTTTTGTGAGGTCGGACACACATCGAGTGGTCACTAAACATCATCTTATAATATGTTATTGATGGAGAAACCACATAAATGATATAAATGCCACGAAACGGACATGTCGCCCTTCACAGCTAGAAGGGACCTATGTATGTTCATTAGCATGCACAGTCCCAACCAAATAAACCAATAAATAAAATATAATTTGTATGGGGATAGAACACTCAAATCAAACAGGTCCGGGAAGACGTTAGCTAACAGACGTACACATTTATAGGAATATAGGATTTCTATGGAACTTTTTTTTTTCAGTTTTTGTCATCGTTACATGGATTCTAAACAATCTTTTACTTGAGATCATATAAAAAGAGAGCGGGAGCGCTTCAATGGGTCAGAGATTTGGGACAACACAGAAAAGTGCTCTTCCAGGACGATCAAAGATGGCATGGCTATAAAATGATGCCCTGATGAAACAAATTATTGAAGATATAGGCAAAGTAGTCCGAGGTACACTGACTGAATAAAAATCCTTTATTCTTTAACGGGACACCAAATTTCATGTCCCGTTAAAGAATAAAGGACTTGTATTCAATCTTTTTTTTTTTTTTAGTTAATATTTTTAAACCCATATGGAAGTTTAAAGGCGATTTTTCAGCCGATTTCCTTTTTGTATAGTGTCCAGTATATGATCAGTTCCATGTGCTTGAAGACTAGCTAGGTAACTGTTATGGAAATCCCAAACATGTCTAGCCATTGGGTAGTTGGGGTTAGCTGTGCAAATAGCATATGTGCTCTGCCAACCTATCCTGTAGGCGCCTCTTTGTCGTTCCAATGTAAAACACTTTACAGCTAAAGCACACCAGCCTGTAGATGACAAAAGTAGTGGATTACAGTTAATGAAATGCGTTATAGTTTGTGTCTTGCCTGAATCTAAGTCCTAGAAGGTTTTAGTTTGATGAATGTTGTTGCATTTGTATGAGCCACTAGGTTTAGATCCAAGCCATTTTTTTCTTTACTTTGTAGGGAGACGCATGTTAACTATGCACCAGTTTATCTTTTAAAGTTCACCAGCAGAGGAAAAAATGTACTTAGAGTCTCATCACTTCCTATGAGAGCCCAGTTCTTTTTAATGATGTACTTTATCCTGTTTGCCTCACAGCTGTATGTGGTTCTATAATCTATCTCGTCTATAATACTGATGTTGAATCTCAGTCGCATCCGACAAGGCTACTGGCTATATGGTGCCATAAGCAAAAAGTGACACTATAGTCTATATCTAGACTATATCATCCACATGTAAAGATTTCTGTGGTCTAGTCAGGATACATGTCATTCTGAAGTCTATATGAAGAAATGACGTCAAGGAGTAGCATTTTTAAAGGCATATAGTTTACCCCAGGGAAAGAATCTAAAATTAGGTCAAATTGAGTAGAATTTCCTTTTCATACAACAAATATCTCTGTCAGGACTTGCGGATAGTTAGGGACACTACACACATGAAAGAGGTGGTTAGTAATACTGCTGCACTTAAGTAGTATTTTGTTGAGAATGTATTACTTACACAATATAACAGATGACATTTTCTTCATTTTTTTTTTTAAACAAAGAATCCAAAGTAAACAGTAAAGTGTTTGTCTAATTTAAAAGCCTGATGATGAACACTCCAGAACAGTAGGTGGCAATGTGTAGATGTACCACTGACCCACGACAAGGAAGAAGATACAGACGGCTATACGATCTACCTGTTTCTGAAGCCGCAGTGTTATTATTCCCAACACTTATTTTAAACACACGTGCACTTTCGACTTATTGGAGTAAAATTTGATCGGAAGTCAGTACTTTTTCTCAAGTTTATCAAGTCCTTCTGCCATCACTGCATGAAAGGATTTGTGTGTCTTAGGGAGAGAATTGTCCTCCCCCCTCCACCGTCAACACAGTCTCAGGTCGGTGTGCACTTTCATCCAAACATGTGATGAGTGTTATTTGTTTTTATTATCTGCTGGGGCTAAGGTTTGCTTTTCCTCACGCTCCTCTGTGCCACCGAAGCCTGCGTGTCTGACATTGACCTAAATGGTCTTCTAAAGTGCCTGTAACAGCACAAAATGTAGGTGCACTTACAGAATACAGACGAGCGCTCTCGGCCAGTGTTTTACCCTCACTGCTGCAATTTCATTGATTTAGAGATAAGAGGACAGTGGCACTCAGAGGATGGGCTGACACACTTAAGGTAAAAGGTGTCCAGGTGATTTACGCGGCGATATTAGCACAACAGAGGCTACCGTCTTCTTCATCTCATTTGAGGCCTTCTGCTTTCACTTCACACGGCAGCCATGGATTGTTAGCCAAAGCATTATGATTTGTGAGTGTGCTGTAAATACATATGTGTTATTATTTGCATAGCTCTGGAAGATAACATAACAACCGTATATACAAAATGCTCATATTGTGGTGGACATAGCGAACAGTGGGCAGGGTCTTCTGGTTATTCTGGTTGGAGAAGTTTAGTCAAAAATATGTTTCTGACAAAACACGTTCATTTTTCTATATAGTTTTTGGTATTTTCTTTGATTGAATAAGGTTAGTTATGATTTTCTTCCATTGTGCATTGTTCACTTTTTACTTTTATCGCGGCAATAAGGAAGGGGAAATGTGAGCAAATTATCTATTTAGATTTCCATTTAAAAAAATCAATCTCTTGACTATATCTTAAAGCAGTACTAAGTAACGTGTTTACCTTAATAAATCCTTTCCGTAGTCCCTCTGGGGGTAATACAAGTGTTAATGGGATGATTGGAGGGTCTTTCATCTCCCCCTGGTGTCTCTGGCCAGAAAACCATGCTTGCAACTTGACTGCCACCGGGGCGGAGCAAGCAATACACACTAATAGAATCACGGAGAAGAAGCTAACAGGCTAACGGGAAAAGCTAACTGCGGGCTAGCGCCACTTTAAACAGTATTTACAGCCAAGTTTGAGTGAAATTTTTTCCCCCCATTGAATAACTGGATGTACAACACCATTCTCTCCCTTCACCTTTTCTGTCAGTGTAGTATTTACTCTCCAAGACATTTAATAAGTTAAAAAATCGTAACTAGCTAAGACACCTGCAGTTGCGCTTATGGCCTCTAGGGGCAAGAGTTACTTAGTACTGCTTTAAGTCAGTGCTATTAAAAGACACAGGTTCTATTCAGTCATGAGTATCACAGTGAAGCAGATTGCATTCATCCAATTAGCCCCAGCGTTCACCAAGACATTAGCTGAAATAGGATCCAACACCAGTAAAGTAGGAACTAATGGCATGTTAATTTCTGTGGCACTCTTTTTAATAGTTGATATGTTGCAATTTAGTGCAGAGTTATGTCCCCCAAGCATGCGTTCAGGCTTCAGTATGTCTGTTTATTTCTGTAAGCTCTTCAGTGACCTTTAAGCTCGGTATTTTCGACACAATATTTAACCCATTTACTTGTATTGGAAACTTTTGTAGCTTGCCACTAAAAGGTACAGCTCGTCTTTTGTCCCGTTTGCTCTCAATGGATCCGAATCAATCAGACAATAACCTTGAGCCTAACTTTAAAAAGCTCATGTGAAAAATCTACCTCTATTCAGGTGTTTTGACCAGACTTTGGCCTTCAGTTAAAGGGGCATATTCAGATTTTTTTTTAATGGGTACACTGCAATAAAAGAATAAGCTTCGTCGACATGATACATTATTCACTTAACTGGGAAGGTTAAAGGTCCTACATTATGTACAAAAAAGTATCAAGGCTTAAGGGTATAGTTGTAAAAGCCTAAATAAAGCATGATGCATTATTACTAAATACTTTTGACTGTTTTCTTGGTCCCAGATTGGCATGATAGACAAAAGCGTAAGATAAATCACAAGTTAAGTTGTTAAAAAGCCACAGACAAAAGCACAGACAAGGACTTCACACAAAAGCGCATTTATCTTCTTATTTTAGGTGGAGGTATATGTTTTTTCTTACTATTGTCTTCACTCTTGGCTGCACTGACAATTTGAATTAAAATGAAAATTTAAAAAAAGTCAAATAGCTTTGCCATGCTCTGTTCACAAACATTGTGGGGAGGCACAATGCTTCTTGTTTGATAGCTCTGATGCAGCATCTCTGCAGTCGTAGATGTTTCTGAATGCATCGTGAATCATACTACGTTTGTATAAATCCTACTTATTCTGTTCAGGAACACTCCGTATAACAAACATCTGTGGGGTTTGCAGGCCTTGGCCCTTGTAAATAAGTTGCCACATTAAGCATTATTAAGCCGCGTAGATCAGCCAACTTGTGATATTAGGTTTATTCAACTTATAATGAGGCCTCTGTACAAAAGGATTTACCAGTATCGCAGAAAAAGAAGCAGTGGTCCACAGTCAGCTATACATACATATCATACTTTTGGGTGATAGCAAGGGCAAACATTTAGCTCAGGAAAAATAAAAACAGTGGTTTGAGAGAGGAAGAAGTTAGGCTTTATTTTGTCAAAAAGCACAAATATAGCCTCAACAGGGCTAGGGGTCCCGTCATGAACTGTCTCTGGTTTACAATGGGCTCCTAAGATCAGGGAAGCAAAAAGTCTTTGTGAATGCAAACAACATAAACCAGAAGAATAGCTATTAGTGAAAGTGTCTAGTGTAAACTAGACATAGGTGTGTCATGGCAGTTCTGGCCCTCCTCTGGGAGGAGCCAGGGCTTAAATAGGCATCTAGCTTGTGTGTGTGTGAACTAGTCTTGCTTCGGACAAGAACAAGAATAAACTTTTGATAGAAGTAAAACATCCTCAACTCAATCGCCCCAGTCCAGTCGACAATATTAAAAAATCTATAGTAGTCAATATTCCTAAATGACTGAGAGCCTACACAAACATATTGAGGCCATAGCTGTCCCCACTCACCTCCACCCTCCAGGTTCCAACACTAGAACTTGCAGTGACAGCACACAGTCAATACAGGGTGACACGTCTAGTTCAACTTTCAGCACACTATGTTATGCTAATCTGCCCAGTGGCGCTAACATGCAGCCAGGTGATAAGAAATGTGACAAGAACCCACAGCCAGATGGAGATGGAACAGAGATTATTGGATGAGTGAGATTGAAAAACAATACGTACTATACAAAACTGGACTCATGTTATACACATTGCACCAGCCATATCAACAAATGGCGTAACTACAAAATAAAATGTGGCTTCGTCTCACCCCCCACTGGAGCGCAGCGCTGCAGCTGTAGCACACAGAAGGTTGTGTGTGTCCGACACTGTCTGCTGGACTCAGATGGATGATGGTTTGTCACTCTTTCAGAGGAAAACACTGGCTTGTGGAAGTATTGATGACCATGCCTGCTGTGACACGCCAGCCGAAGAGGACAGCCATGATATGAGTGACGTCTCGTGGCACTGCTCATCAAAGCAAAGATACAGCCTGTGCTAGTAATGCACTGGCCAGCACACATTTGACCTGGAAGACGATTTTAACAAAAGAAGAAACTAGACATATTTAAATGTGTTGATGTCTTCAACACAAATAAATAAATGGTTATAGCTTAATAAGGCAAAGGAATACTTGGGAATTAGTTTACCGTTAAAGGTGCATTATGCAACTGTTTATGTGGAAAAAGTTGATGTTTGTGCATATTTGACCTTGTAGCGACCTAGCGGATGTATGAGTGGTACTTTCGATCACGGTACAACGCTCCAGGATCACTTGTTTTGTATGTTTTCTGGTGAGAGGGTCCGTCCGCAGTGAAAACCTTACAAACAATTGATCCTGGAGCGTCCTAGAGACCACTGTGATGGAAAGTAAAGGCGCCATGCTGACCACTCATACAGCCGCTGGGTCACAACAAGGTCAAATACGCACATATATCAACTTATCTTTCCACATAAAAAGTTGCATTAGGCACCAAGCACTTGTAAATGAAACACTCCAACCTGTTTCACGTGTCATGGCTTTAACGTAGGAAATGAATCGAGGTGTCTTTCGCAGTGTGATGGTCCAGCAGAAGCCATGAACTCTGTGCCCCTCGTTTCGCTCCGTTTCATTATGGGCTGAAGGCCGCAGTCAAACACAGCACGCTGAATGAATAGACTCAGGCATATGATGCAACGCTCTTTGAATAATGTACAGTATTATTGTCTGACTAACACCGCCGCCTTTCACACACAATATTACAAATCCCCGTGCCGTTCAGTATCAGTGTACTGAGTGTTTCGGGACAGTGGGATGTCAGCGTTCTGTTTTGTCTCTCTATGTGTGCACTTTGTGTTCTTTAATTAATGCCTCTTTCAATTTGCGAACTGGCAGCACATAAAAGGAACGCATTCATGTTACGCACACAAAGCCGTGTTCGTGTCTATGCGGCCCTTGGTAAGCGCGGCTCAAACAAACCTAAAGTGAGGAAAGAGGTGACGGACTGTGTCAAAAACCGTCCAGCGCGATGTGTGATACGTCCTGTGTGTGTACAAGTGACCAAGCAATGGGAAAGGGTTTAGAGACATCAAGAAAATGGAAGGAGCTGGGATAGCTTTAACTTTAGAGATTCACTTTTAGGAGTGATGAGGGTGGATAGGATTAGGAATGAGTACATCACAGGCACAGCGCGTGTCAGATGTTTTCAAGATAAAGTCAAAAGGGCCAGACTGAGATGGTTTGGATGTGCACAAAGGAAGATATCTCAGGAGAGGGATGCAGAGTTTAGCGCTGGCTTGGGTGAAGGTTTCAGGAAAAACCAAAGCGGAGATTTATGGGTGTTGTGACAGAGGTCGTGGAGTTGTCGTGTGAGAAGATGCGGATGATAAGGTCAGACAGCGTGACAACCTCAAAAGGCCTAAACTGATTCGCAGCACAGTATTGCGGTTAAAACATGTTATTTTGGTCCTTTAAAAGCAGGAGTCTGATGCGCATAGAAACGATCAAAAGTGCCCGTCTAGATAAACGCCGAGACTCTGCTGTCCGTGTCCCCGCGGTGGGTGTCGCTGGGGTCACCTGCGATAGTGGCAAAGCCGGGGTGGCACGTACGTCGCACTTATTGCCTCGGACGTGAGGTTGCAGCTCTCTGAACCGTCTCGCATAATTCATCTGATTAATGTGGCACTCCGGCTCATGATTATTCATAGGTTTCCAGATGACTGACTGTCAGGAGTCACATAAACAGTCAGAGGAGAAAAGTGGATGAGCAAGAACCACCCATGGAGAGAGAAATGCACGCTGGATTTACAAGAGAAATCGCATTTTCATTTCAAGTCCAGCGGTCTTTCTCGTTAAAATATGCAGCCTTTATGTATTAAATCGAGCAAGGATTAAAAGAGCATTTGGCCAGACCGAACGAACAACTTGCTGAATAAAAGTGTCCACTAAATTAAGCACTTTGAACGAGTGTATAGAGGGTATATGCACTTATATAACTTTATACTAAACATAACTCTCAACGTTTCAGACTGAGCGTCCAAAAAAAATGAATTTAAATTTCAAAAAAGTTTCAGTAGCACTTTGCATTACAGCGCGGTAATAGCATAATGGTAATAGGATGGAAATGGGTGCGTACAGTAAAGTGGAAATGAGATGTGTGTTGCTGGAAAAGGGACACAAAGAACCTCATCATTATATGGTGAGCTGACTGATCATAACAGTTACCCTAACCCAGTGGTGCCAAACTCATTTTGAGTCATGGGCCGAAGGTCTGCTGGCAGGGCAGGTCGTGGGCCGGCCATGTTGTAAACAGCAAAACACTAATTAAAGGTGGTCTATAATAGTACCTGGGGCACTGTGCTGTATTTTTTAATATGCATTTCAGCGTAAGAAATCAATTAGGTGTTCATTTGTAAAAAAGAAAAGAAAAACTACTTATACATGTTTTAAAAATGTATTTATTTGCATTTCAGTTATTTATATGCAGACCTAGAAAATCCCAAGTTTGTTGTTTGAGTTTTTATTTCGAGCTAAGGCACAAAATCCAAGAAAAACAGAAAAATATATATACACAATAAAAGAAAAAACAAAAAAGAAAAATAATATACATTCTAACTCGAAAAGGAGTGGGAAGAAGACAAGCTTATTGACTCCCACCCCTGTTCATAAACTTAAATAACAATTTCAAAGAAGGTACTTGAGTCATCTTCTGTACTTGGTAGTTGAGGTCTCCAAACGTTTCGCCTCTCAAATAACAATTACTAACAACACTGCATATTTCTTACCATCTTACAATACAACTATCAACCGAGTTGGTTACATTTCAACAGATGCCATACTGCATTATACCAGGTCAACATTCACAGTATCTCACACGCTACAACCAGTGTATTGTTTCTGTTGGCATTATCGTTATTCATCATCACCATTACAACCCATATAACATTACTCTGTATCAAAGTGTTTGATGATACATAACATACTCCACATTTACTGTGACAAGTGACCTGTCACCTGTCAGCAAAGCCTCCATTGTTATAGTTCATTTATTTGCTCATCATCACTGTTTTCTGCTTTACTCTTAGATCTTCAATCAGACATTCATGAGTTTCATTCGCACAGGGCCCAGATCTTCGTTTTGTGTTGAGTTGCATCTGCATGGACAAACTCTCTCCCTGTGTTTGGGCTGTCAGTGTCGGCTCTTGTTTGGAGACGAGATCATTATGTCTCCTGCTTATGTTTTATTACACTCGGCTGTAGCTCTGATCTCTGCCGACCGTGCTCTGTTTTACACTTAATGGGGCGATGTTTACTTTAGTGAACACACAGCGTGATAGTTCCACGTTAGGAACCACCCTTTACACCAGGAAACAGTATTAGTATTGCAATGTGGAAACAGGCTTGTCAATTGCATTTATCCCCTATTTACAATGCTATGCCTATGTTATTACTGCGCTGTAAAGAAAGGTGCCACACAAACTTTATAACTCAATCAGCATCAACAGTAATCCCAACTCCATTCCAACCAATGTCGTGGTGTCCTTGGACAAAGTGTTGGCGCAGATCAGACAGGCCCAGGGCTGCTGTGGCTACCGTACATATTAGCTAACCACCACCGAGTGCAGGGAGTAAATACATAACTTAATGTGACAGGTCTTCATTCAGAGATTTTAGTTTTCATGAGAGGAAGGTTATCTATTACCTTGGCATGTATAGAATTGCTTTGAGAACGATAGCATCATCAAAGGAACGTGGGCCGCATTGAAATGAAGATTGGATTAGGCTGTAGAGGGAAAGCAGGCTGGAGGAAAATTAGCTCAGTGGGAGCACAGGGACCCACCGGAGAATTACAGGAAGGTCGGCGGGGGAAGCGCTAAGATCGCATGTCTGATTAGGAAAACATATGAGGAGCACGGTTCTAGGCATGTGTGGTTGTGGATTAAGGCTGCCCCTGCGCTGCAGAGGGGTGACACCGCTGTGACCTTACAACTTTAGTGTCAGATAGTATAAGAACCCAGCGTTACCCAAGAGACTGACTGTCTGCTGCGGCATTGACCAGGGCCCCGGCTTTGGAGACAGGCAGGCAGTCTCGACCCTCATGAATATTGATTTGGATCTTCACAAGGATGTATTCTCCACTGACCGCAGAATACGCACTTACCCCCGCACAGTAGAAGAGCCAGCAGGTTAGGGTTAAGGTTAGCGCTCTGAAACTTAATAGAGAAAAACGGCCGTGTGAGCAATGACAAACAAACAGAAAACGGGAAAATGATTGACTGTTCGTGTACACAGAACAGTGTGGCAAACTGAAATGTGGTCAGAAAGCTGAATGAGTTGTCTATAGCACTGCATAATGTTCATACTCAAAAGTACATAAAGGAACAGGATGTGTTTTGCTATTTTTGTTGTAGTTGCTGTTTGTAGTTGTTAGTTGAGAGAAGGCACTGGAGTGGTTATAGTATATTGCTTTTGGTGTAGCTTGAACACCACAAATCAAATTGTGATACACTACATTGTGATCTCCCAACAGTGCAGATCTTCCTCTGTTTAAAAACAGAGTCAAGCTGTCTACTTTAGTCCAGTCCGTCCTTCTATTATTCAGACTTACTGTGAACAGCTAATGGAAGCGGCTCAAGACTTTACCCTTATTGGGATAATGGCTTTACAAAGTTCTCCATCATTAACATACACTTTACTTGTCATTTCTGTCCCAAAAATGTGAACATCTAGGCCATTTCTTTTATTTATTTATTTTTTGTATCTTTGTTATGCCAGATCGGGCATTATTAGGGGAATTGCCTTACACTTCAGTAAATAAGCTCACAACCTACCTCTATTGAACCGGTGACTGTGCCGCTTGAGTATTTGTTCCTGTCTTCTGGTCTGCGGGAAATACCACTGTCGGACATTTGATGTGCAAACATTGTGTTAAAGCGATCCGATGGGCTGAGCTGAACTGCCATGACTGCAACGTTAAATCACGCACACGGCCGTGTCAGCTACTGTTCTTATGCTTTTCACTTGTCCTAAAGTTAAGTGTCACTCACCGGACTACAGCAAATACACAACAGAACATATTTTAAGACGGCTTCAGCGGATGTAGAGAGCCTTTACCTCAAATGGTTGTATTCTACACTATAAAATGCCATCAAGTTCTTTCTTTTTTTTTGGTAGCTGTTTCTCAGCTTCAGAAAATGTGATTGAATTTCAGATCAGTTTTCTAATATAGGATTTTGGCCAGGGAGCAATGGCTACCCCCACAATCAAGTTCACCAAAATTCTGAATTTTAAGCACTCAATTTCACTTCACTTCACCCTGATGCAACCGTAGAACCCAATCAAAGAAATGCTCTGGACTCACCGTCTTGTGCATTTGACCCATCCAGTGGGCAAATGCAGTGGTGAAATAAAAGGGGTGTTCCTTATGTCTACCCGTCTTCTGTAATATATGATTGAGTAATTTTTCGAGCATATCTGATTTATTCTGTCCCCTCCACTCTGACAAATAGCAACTGCACTCCAAAACTCTATGGTTTGTGTAATATTTTCCTTTCTGCCTGGCCATCCTCCATTTATTTATACCGTGTCCGCGCTCGAGAATATGCAGTCACTAAACGTCCCTTGTGTGCCCGTGTCCTCAGGAGGTGAGCGATGCTGACATCATGGAGCTGGTTCACAGCTCTCTGGGCAGAATGACCATCATCCGTCAGATTTTCCCGCTGTGGAGGGACACCAACGTGCGCTGTATGAGGAACAACCACCGCATCTCGTCCCTGCTCTGTGACCCGCAGGAGGGCTATCTGCAGTCTCTGGAGGTAAAGACGCACTCAAAGGCCGGAACACTTTGGAATTGGGGTATTGATCACCTTGAAGCAGATATTTGGATATGTGATTTTTCTTTTTTGCCGCATTATTATGTCCAAACACTGAAGGCAAGGGAATGCAAGTTTACATACACAATGTCAATGGGGTTTTATGTACAAAGCTTGCATTGCTGACTTTGCTGTTCATATTTCACTTCTTCCAAAGGCTTCTGAAGTTTTAAAATGTGCATTGTGAATGGAATCTTCGTGATAAAGCATACATGTCAAATCTAATTGCAACCACAACGTTTGTCAGAAAAAAAATGCAATTAGTTTGTGCGATTTATTCTGTTTTGTGCACCTGGTCTGAGATGTCTGTTTCTCCCTGCGTCGACTAGACTCCGTACAAATCTGTCAACATGACAACTCTAGTCTAACCTGTGACTTTTTCAAACTTGCTCAATAATCTTTCTGCAGACTGACTCCACATTGCCTCACTGATACTTTGCACCGTTACTGCTGAGGAATCAAAATGTCAGCTGCCCATTCATATGCTCAGTTTATCCCGGTCATACAGCGGATGAGCTCCCACAGCGGCGCGCATGCATACAAAGCTATACTGAGAGCTCGTGTAGAGGGGAGCACACACAAGCATTATGATGGATGAATCTTAATGCTGTATTTGACTGGTGGCAAGGTTGTGTTCCTCCTCTCCTCGGCATTTTGGGGGCTTTATCCCACTTTCACAGAGTTTATAGTCACTTTGGGTACTGCAGTAAAGGCCACCGCTGTAGTCATAAACAGTGCTTTGTTCCACAGCAGTGATTTTCAAACTGAGTTGCGAGTACAGCATGTGGTATTATTCGGGACTTTTTGGGATTTAGACACGGCAGGTTTTTTTCGTTGCATTCTCTTGTCTTGGCTTTGTCCTGTTTTGACCTAGTCAGGCTAACTGCCTTACTTTGTATTCTGTACAAAGCTGCATACCGCCTTTGCTATGCCCAATCCCGTCTTAACTTCTTCTTCTCCCTCTTCCACTTGTTCTTCTTCTTCTTGCTCTTTCTCTTCTACTTCTTCCTCTTCTTCCTCTCCTTCTTCTTCCTCTTCTTCCACCTCTTCTTCATCATCTTCCTCCACTTCTTTGTCCTCTTCTTCCTCTTCCTCCTCCTCTCCATCTTCTTCCTCTTCCTCCTCCTCTCCTTCTTCTTCCTCTTCCTCCTCATCTTCCTCTTCCTCATAATAATAATAATACATTTTATTTGTAATGCACTTTACATTTGACACCAAATCTCAAAGTGCTACAGTGGACAACATAGTTAAAAACAATACAGTATACAATATAGCACAACATTATGTTAAAAGACGGGACTACAAAAAAAAACAAGCATTAGCTGTTTAAATAAGCTTGTGTAATAAAGTGGGTTTTAAGTCCTTTTTTAAATGCGTCCACCGTCTGCCGGGCCCTGAGGTGGTCTGGAAGGGCGTTCTACAGGTAGGGAGCAATGACTTCAAAGGCCCTGTCGCCCATTGTTTTGAGCCATGTCCTGGGCATGACCAGACGGTGTTGTTGGCCTGACCTGGTCCTGGGAGCCAGTGCAGTGTGCGGAGGATGGGGGTCATGTGCTCGTGTTTTCGCACCCTCATCAGGACCCTGGCAGCGCTGTTGTGAACGTACTTGAGTTTTGGAGGCTCCTGCTAGGGATCCCTATGAGGAGTGCGTTACAGAAGTCCAGCCTGGAGGAGACAAAAGCATGGACGAGCTTCTCTTCAGCAGGAAGGGAGAGGGAGGGGCGCAGTTTGGAAATATTACGGAAGTGAAAGAATGCACTTTTGCAGATGGAGGTGACATGACTGTCGAAGGAAAGGTGGGGGTCAAAATTAACCCCTAGGTTAGTGAGGGAGAGAGGGGAATGGTGTATCCACAGAGGTGATTGGAGAGGAGCAGAGTAGATGAGAGGTTCCAGTTTGAATGGCTTCTGTTTTGGAGCCATTTAGCTGCAGGAAGTTTTGACACGTCCACGCATTTATCTCCTCCAGGCAGGAGCTGAGGCGGGCAGCCGTGGCAGAGGGGGGGCTAGAGGGAGTGACTCGGAGGTAGAGTTGTGTGTCGTCAGCATAGCAGTGGAAATTAATTCCATGCTTGCTGACGACACGCCCCAGGGGAAGCATGTAAATGGTGAAGAGGGTTGGACCGAGTACGGAGCCCTGGGGGACTCCACAGGTGACAATGTGGGGTCTGGATTTTGCGTCCCCCAGAGCTACATACTCGGTTCTGTCAATGAGGTAGGAGTGAAACCATTGAAGGGCATCTTCCTCCTCCTCTTCTTCCTCTTCCTCCTCATCTTCTTCTTCTCCTTGTCCGTCTTCTTCTTCCTCTTCTATTTCCATTTATTTATTTACTTTTTTTTTACATAATGAACTACTGAGTGAGCATCTTCCACTCACCATTCTATCCTAATTGACATAATCCTGTGTTCAACATTCCCCGCCCCTCAATGTCCCGTCACTGCATAGTCAAATATAGTTTTTATAGCACAGTCTTCAAAATAGCCCTGACTCTATGTTTATTTTTTTGGCTCTGCTCGTCGATGTTTCATGGGGCTTTATAGCAGTGACCCTTGCTTGACATCAAAGCATATGCTGCTATTGTCAGTGGACATTATAGACAAGCATCCGGAAAGTGCCACATGAATGCAAATATTAACCAATGATTATGTATGCAACTGGATGTAGATTGAGCTCCCCAGATAAGGTAATTACGAGGAGTGCGCATGCCTGTGAATACCAATGACTCAGGTCCGGCGTGACTTTGAAATGGAGCAAAAATGTTGTTTTAACACTAGAAAGGGTCGCGTTACTTTCATTTCACTCCCAACTGAAAATCTACATAAGTAAAAAGTTCATGAAAAAATATTTACCATTATTTGCCCTTTATGGCTCTGGCAATGCAGTTGACACTTATAGCTGCAGCAACAGAAGCAGAATTATAGGTTAATTATAAGTATAATTGTTAAAATGGTAGATCTCCTTTAATGACTTCCTTGAGAAATGTTAAAAGAATGTTGTCAAAGTTGTAATTTGTAGTAAAGTTTGTCTTATCTTATCTTATCTTGTCTCATGAATCCCAGGCAAATACTTCTGAAATGGCTGATGCTATCTTTAGTATCTTTATTGAAAGTTCATCATTCAGTATGTAATAAAGCAATTATAATCAGTCTCTCTTCAATTTCCAAGTACATGTACAAATATGTTTGTGAAGGCTCTCATTCATCCAGGGAGTATCCATTGTAGAAAAAGTTAAATCATCGACTGGACTGGGTCTTTTTAGTTCCCTCCAGGTTGGGTAATAGTGTCTTTTATGACCTGAAGAGCTTGAAGAAGCTTCTGTGACTAGAAGCAAACCGTCTTCAACTTTACCTAACCCAGTCCAGTTGATGATTTAACCTTTTCTACGTTTTATGTACACACTTGAGAATGTCTACACTCCATTGTGAGATAAAGTGACAGTGGGAAGCAGACTTCCATTGTTGAAAGAAAATGCTGATTTTGACTAAACTATGTTGCATTATCAGTGAAATATCTTTGCACCGTGTTCCCTGAAACAGCTCATACACAGATTAGGTTATCTGTCATTTGTGTTTGGGATTTGTCAAATGGGAACTTGTCCAAAAGTCCATTGGTTCTGATTATACAGGTGTGTGTATAGCACAGATATGGCCTTCACCAATGTACATGCGGTGTTATCTCAGCCACACAGTGTCATTTTGTACTTTATGCAACTCTTTACTTTCTGTTCAAATGTGAGATATTCCAAGAGATATGAAAGTATTGGGTTAGTTTTAATCCATCTGGCTGTAATGGTCGTACTCCCTGTAGCTGCTCTCATTCGGGCCCATAACTCTTCACGGGGCAGATGGTAGAGCCGTGTGGAGCCGGCTCTTTGTTTTCCACTAAACAGGGTTAAATATGGGACAGCAGAGTTTGAAGCATTTAGCAGTAAAATAGGACACCCAATTGACAAAAAGTCTGCAGATTTGGCTTCAGTTAAAATTGCAACATCCTTGATGCGCGTAATGAGGGCAGATAAAATGTCTTGTGCTCAATTGCAGATTTTAAAGTGTAGTTAATGATCAGGTTCGTTGTTAGTGGATTTCCTGCATTTGTTAGGCAAATATTATTAATGTCATACAGGAAAAGAATCTCTGGTCCCTGTGTGAGAGGAGAATAGCACAGTATGGCTTTTCCACAGAATTGAAAGCAAGGAACATAAAAGCTCTATAATGACCTCAAAGTAGCCGTCTGCTTTAGATTTGATTGGTGCATGTGTACTGTGTGCTTGGGAAATGCATTCACCTATTTCCAAATGACTTCCTGTGTGCTCATAATAGAGCTGAGAGATGTACATCAAAAAGATAATAATAGGAATAGGCCACCGTTTTTCCATACTGAGATATTTTCTTACCTGAGATTACACGAGTTGATGTGTACTTGTCTGGTCTTTGCGCTCAGTCACGCAAAAAGATCAAAGATGTTGTTAGCATTTAGCCTTTCCTCATCTCCTCTATGGGGTCAAACAGGAGTGAAGTTAGATGCGACCAAGCTCTTCCACGTTTTCCCTATTTAAATACGGTTACTTGAGTAGTTACACGATCCAAGTATAGTTACACAAAATTAAACATGTCGACTTTCTAAGCGAATAAAAAGGGGAACTATATTGTTAGGAGCACTTCGACGTCCGCACAGTAAAGTGAAGATATTACTGCAGTTGATTCAGTTCATGTTACTTTCAGAAACAGTTGACCGTTTTTCCATAAATGATTCTCTCTTTACAATAAAATAGCTCGAACATGCATTTATTATATGTCGCTTTATCTTCTTTTACACATTTTGAAACTTTTCAGAATTGGTTAAAACCTGCTGAGGTGCTAATCCGGGTTTTGCTGTCCGAAAGCTCCCGACCGTGTGACCTTCCAGCAGGTACAGATAATATTTATGATGACGGAGGGGCTGGGCCGCGTGCCGAAAGCTGTCATGATCCAAACACACTGAGTGGCAGCCTGTATTGCTTCCATGGATCTTCCACTCAGACCCAGAGGACCTATCAAATCTACATTCAGCAGCCGACAGAAGACAGCTCGCATCAATCTGGAAACGGCACAGCTCGTGGCTACGCTGGGAAATAATGATTGAAACAGCTATTTTTGTTGTTGTTTATTGCCTTTGTCAGTCTGGATGTGTGGCGGTGCTCTGTCATTACACCGGTGTTACAGCTGGAAACGTGTCATTTTATAAGGACCGAAAAATGGAGTATCAGTCCGTAACGCGGCGCATAAGAAAAGCATTTTGTTTGGCAGGAAATCATGACCGTGCTTGATCGTGTGAGCAAGTGCATATTTCCCAAAACAGGAATAAAGTAATCCAAAATATATATGACTCACATTAAATAAATAACAATTACATACAAGTTATAAAAATGAATGGGATAGTTCTTTCATAACCGCAGATAATGGAACTCTCTAAAACGAACTACTTTTACTATTAGGGGAGACCGGGTATGGTTGTAACATGGGGAGAGTTGTAACACCACCAATTCCACCATTCAGGGGTAATATAGTCGTCAAATGAACATATCAGTGTTTACCCACTTCCTCCCTGATCCCACATGGTGATTGTCAAGGCTGGAAACAGGTTCATACAGATTCTATAGAGAAAAACATGTGTATTTGTAATTGTATTTTGAGGTAAGAAAGTATATTTTTTACCAATACTATAATTTGTCTAGTGCCAATACTATTGCACCTAAAACCATATGACTTACATTAGATTAAATTGTAGTTTCTCAGGCAAAATGTGATGCACATTTCCCCTGCTAATTTCAAACCACTGTGCTTATACAGTAGAGCTAGCTGAACAATGGCTGGCACTGGTGGGTTGTAACACAATGATCCCCTATATACAGTTAATAATACTTACTTGATTTGAATACTTTTACAGAATGCCTAGGTAGTGGAAAAGAAAGACTGACAGAGGTGTGTCTACAATTGTTTTAAAAAAAGCATCCGATGAGGTCAGAGAGAAGGGCAAGCCAGAACAGTTGGGAATGCACATGGGATTTTCCGTGTAACACTGAGCAGACACTGCAAAACACAGCAGAAGCTGAGAGACCGGGGTCCAGTGATCATCCCAGTGTAGGTTACAGAAGCATCAACTAAGTTTTCCCTGAGGTGCAGGAGGAAGTGTTGGCTGATTATGTGACTCAGGCAGCAGACTTGTATTGTGGACTGACTCCACCTGAGGTAAGAATATGGCAGCTTAGAGACAGAGAGACATTGTTCTGGATTCTTCTTTTATTTAAATAAACCTCTTTTTGCAGAATATCATATGACGTGGCCTCTGTTTTTATTTCTTTTGTCTAACTGTTACAACTTACCCCGGGTGGGTAGGTTGTAACACAGGAACACCATGTAATTGACATCAACTCACGAGGTCTGTGATATTCTTGCAGAGGTTTGAATTGGTGCAATTGTAGTAAACAAATGTGGGTACTTTGTATGAAAGTTTGAGAACTCTTTGCGAGTTAGTTACAGGTGCTGAAGCAAAAAGTATTACAACCGTACCCGGTCTCCCCTACCTAAAAAAAGACACAATTAACATATAACTTGAGAAGTGAATGATTATGTACACAGCAAATGCTACTGTTGTACCCACGACTACTTCCTCAACATTTACAGTATAACCATGTTGCATTTTTATTATTCTCTTGTTTATCTTATTTTGGACTAAAAGAAGAAGAAGAAGAAAAAAGGTTTTGGAATGATATTTGCAAGCTCTGCATATTTACATATCAATAGTCACATTCCACCTCTGTCAAAAGGGAGATTCTATTTCCAGCTCAGAAATGACTCCAATTTAGTTGCTTTTGTGCCCATGCACATTCCCTGACACTGTGGACCAATGGGACAGGCTTCCAATTCTAAAGTCTATTTTATCTTTGCGCACAATAGCAGCCCATGTATAAAGATAAACTATTTTCCAAACATACAATTTTTCAAATGGAATGCGCAATGAGGAAATGTCTCGCGGCTTTCAAGTTAAGATGAGGTGAGTTTGAGATGAGAGAATTGTAAAATACCTTTGGGGTGATCTTACGTCACCTGCTCGATTATTTTAAACAGCTCCTTTTCCCTATTGGAGATGTGATTCCTCTTCAAAGTTTACATGAAATATTAACAGTCCTACAACAATGCTTTCTATTTGTCTATGGTGAAGCCACTTTACCGCTCCCTGAGTTACGGTGCCAGATGATGGCGGCAGTAATAAACCATGTGAGGGGAACATTCTGGCTCTTGCATCTTAACGACTGCTTTGACCTTTTGTGATGCAAGACGATCAGTTAAATAACACGTCGTCTTTTCTCAACTCAATTATAGATCTAAAATAGAGGTGATGATGAACAGGTGTTAATTGTACAGTCTGTGGAGACCAAGCATTTTGTCTGACGCGGTGTCATATAAGTAATCAAGAGTTGATGATCTATTAGAGATGGTGCCTTCAACTGAGCCTGAATTATAAATGTCACTGTGTTGTTGTTGTTGTTGTACAAGTGTGTAATAGAAAGGCTAGAAATATGTCCAGTTGGGGTGAGCTCCATATGTGGCAGCAGCAGGTAACCATGAGACTATTCGCCTTATTCCGGAAGTTCGCATGGGCGCCGCCATGAATTGTGCCCACCCCTTCACTCCTACTAGTTTACATAGGTAGAGAAGTCAAGAGAAAATCAGTTACTGCATGAATACAAAGCCGTTTTTAGGCTGCGCAGAGAAATGGTGCAGTGTTGACATGTTGGTGCAAATGAGCATTGTTGACATTTTACACAAACCAATCTACTAAACATCAGATTTTAGGGGCCAACATTTTCCCTCATTCTCCGCTTAGTGAACGGACTTCGCGCTCTACCGGAAGTGTCGATACAATGGAGGTGCCGATCCGTGGCAAAAAGAGGCAAAAGTGGGCGCGGCGGAATGAGGTGAATATGAGAGCAAGGCCCGCCACAAACTGTATATAAGTATCAATGCAGTGGTCTGAGTATTACCCTCAGCTTTTACCTGTAAAATAAAATAAGGACACAGGTACCATTGATTGACAAACATGTTCTTTCTCGTGAAGCACGAGCGCTAAACGCTGCGCCACCGTGACGCCCGTCTTTAGAGCCAACTTTAATATAAGCCCCTATAATTCCTCTTGGTTTTATGTGTAACAATAGTTTATCTTCAATGAAGATTCTTGAGTTCATCTTCAGAACCCCTCCATGAACAGGAATGGCAGGCTCATTTTCACCTTTCCCCCACTGTACAACAATCTCCTTCGCACCAGACTTGGAGGGCTCTGTCATGTTAATGAGGCTGCAACTCAGCCCAGGACATGTCAAGGCAGATCATTTGCAGTGATCAGCTGAGAGTAGGGCCGAAACTTAGGTGTGAGTTAGGTCGTTAGGACTTAGAACTACAAAGACTCATAACTACAAAGATGTTTACCTGGCTACAGGTGAGACGAGCTGTTAATTGACTCTGTGCATCAAATGCATCAAATCATAACAAAGAAGTGACTTCCTGTTTCGATCCAGCATGCCAAAATAAAAGCACACAGCTCGTCTCATTGATTAGTTTAGTAGGTACTTGCAGCATTACAAGAATATAATTAAATACACACATTTTAAGTGTTTTGTCTGTTAATAGTTAGGCAGAAAGAAAGTTGAACTAATGAACTGCTGAACTAATAAATAAGATGGTGCTTTTATTTTGGTGTGCTGGATCGAAACAGGAAGTCACTTCTTGGGCGGCGTTGTTATGATTTGAAGTTATGCACAGAGTCAATTGAGGGGAGGGACTAAGCCAAGCTGAACTCCTCCTTATGGTCTTTATCTGAGCTGTGGCTGAGCTGGAACTTTAGCACGCTAACGAAGCCTTTTGGATGAGAGGTGAAACGTTCGACACTTCAACTACAGAGTAGAGAAGATGACTTAAGAACCTTCATTGCAGATGGACAACTCCTGTACGACTGACTGAGAGCCTACACAGACAACAGGAGTTTAAACATTTTGGTTCTGTGCAGGAAAATAACTTAACATTCTTAATGTCTGTTTCATTATCTTTGCCAGGTGTCCAACTTGTATCTATACGACAGTGTCCTTATGCTGGCCAACGCCTTCTACAGAAAGCTGGAGGACCGGAAGTGGCACAGCATGGCGAGCCTCAACTGCATGAGAAAATCCACAAAGCCTTGGAACGGCGGATGGTCCATGCTCGACACCATTCAGAAGGTATGCCATTACCCACGTTTTTATGCAGCTTTAACGTCTGGCAGAAATGAAAGAGACTTACTCGTGTGGGTCAAAAGGGTACAAAATGAGGTAGGCAGCGTCCATTAAACGCTCTCTGGGCGGTTAAAAGAGAACATACAGAATTATTGAGGCATCGCTAGTAAGGCTTTAACCGGAGAAATTATCAAATGATATTCTAAGATTGGTCTCTATATAGATTCGGGGCTCATTGACTTCTTTGATACTTTTATACTCATATGGGAACCTGCTCTATTCTCTCACTCAGGAATTGGCAGCACATACTGTAAGACGGCCTGATGTCATTTAGTCCAATCTGATAATGGATTTTTTTTTATTGTTGGAGAAGTTGAGCTGGAGTGAGTTCAAGGCAGTTCTGAGATAATAGAATAAAGTGTAAAGCATTAGGCAACTTCGAGTATACTCATACAGTTAGAACTTAAAAAGAAAATATTATGACATTTTAACTGTTGCCAAAAATACGGAGAAGAAAGATCAGTAAGTTGCAGTTCGGAGTTAATTCAGTTGACCTTTTCGACTTGATTTATGTACAAAATGCATACGCGTGTAAAAATTTTCCTCCATCACCCATGCCATGACCTTTTCAAGAGCAAGGTTAATGTCTTTAACGCTATGTTATACTGAACCCATCCTGCCCCTCCTCTGGCCTCTGAAACCCATTCATTCAGATTCAGTGGTTTGTGTATATCAGTCTTCTCCCAAATGTTAATGCTCGTGGATACGTTTGAAAATCAGCACTGTGTGAACTGAATCATCGGTTTTTGGTCACTTTTTCCTCACCACTGGCACCATGCTCTGCTGTCTCGCTCCAGGGACGCATCAGCGGCCTCACGGGGCTGATGGACTTTCGCGCCGAGGGCTCCAACTCACACGTGCAGTTCGAGATCCTGGGGACGAGCTACAGCGAGACGTTCGGCAAAGACGTCAAAAGGGTCAGTACCTCCTCTTTAAACAGCCTAAATTCAGTATGATGACTTGGCGAAACAAACAGCACGTGCAGGACGTTGTTTTCTCTCTTCATCAGGGTAATGACAATAATAATTATGATCCTCCTGTCAACTTCTCCATCTGAGCCACTGTTGCTTTTCAAGACAAACATGTGTAGGGGATAAAACCACATAAGATGCACATTATTAGGACCATGGGTGAACATTTTGTCCTCAAATGTGATATGTTCGGTTACGGATTTGGGTGAGTTTACAAGATATGGAGCACACACTAGTCGACCATATTCAAATTGAAATCACGTATTGGTTTCATTTTGCAAATCCGCAAATCAAGAAAAAATGATCCTCCATGAGACATTATTATGCATAAACTCTGCTCTCTCTGCAGTCGTTGTTTCTTGCAGCCTTAAGAGCTATTTAATGAAGCTCAAACTGTTTAACATGTGTGAAGTGGCATGCCTGACATTTCTCCGGATTGTTTCCTCTGCTCCAAAGCATTCAAATAATATTCAATTGAAGCAGCAGAATTTCTCTTCCGTCTATCGTCGGGGGTCCCATGGTCTTCAGCAATTAGTTTCAAATCAGATATGGTCCAATGAAAGAACAGGGATGAACCGGCAACAGGTGACGGCGCATGTGTGGAGGGAAGGTTGGTGAACTTTGGGAAGAGGTTTGACCGGGATTCCTTTATTCCGAATGTCAGTTCGTGCATTATGAAAACTCCAGATGTTTGGCTGTTCAGACCTTCTGAGACTTCACTGCAGGGGCTGGAGTCACCATTCATTTGTACATGGAGAGAATCCAGACAGAACATTCAACACCACTTCTCTAATTTCTATAATGGGAATAATTTGCAGTAAGGAGGGTTCCTGATGTTTCTGCTTTTAAAAAGGAAGTAGGAAGAACCGGGTCGATGTACTTCCTGATGTGTGCTTAAAAGTATTTGCACAGTAAGTTGGCGGTATTATTTTAATGGCTTTCCCAGCAACACTTCTCTACCTCATGATGTATATCCATTAAAGTACACATCATAATAGCACTCCTCTGTCCATGTACTGTATGTGAGGCGGGTAAGGTGATTTCACGCCTCTCTTTCACATACACATATAATATATAGGTAGCAGGGAACAGCAGGTACGCCGGGCTCCGCGTGAAAATGTCCCATTCTTAAACCACTTACCGCGTGGGGAAAGTGGAATTAAAGTATTGCTCATTTTCTCTGGGGACTCTTACAAAACCTCTCTGAAGTTAAGTCACTCAATTTCTGTCTTTAAAAAGCGGTTTCCTCCCGGACGGTTTTATATATCAAAGAGTTGTCAGGAAGATGCAGCACTCAATACAGCGCATAACTGCGGGACAACTGTTCACCAGGGTCTCCCCACTGGAGCTGCTTCTGTGACTGCGAGGGGAACTTCACATGTGGTCTCGTGAGAATGCAGGGGGATATAATATGGTGGTCCTGGGTTGGGAATAGAGTGGGTCAATCAATCAATGTTACCAGCAAGGCACTGGTGTGTTAGGATTGGAGTGGATCTGTGTGTTGAATGACTGCAGAGTCAGCTGTAACATACGTCAATGACTGCCCTCTACTGGACCATCTTGTTACGTCCTGGTTAGAAGAACATACTGCATGTACTGGATTAAGCGGTTCTCCACTGCTCTGATTGTGAGAGGGTAGGTTTAATCCTTTATTTACCGTTTAGAGTTATTTTCCTCCTTTTTTTCTCTAGTAATTGTTGGACATCTAAATAACTACAATAATTAAGGGCAATGAAGCTAAAGGGACTGTTTATTTGTTGATGAATTTGTGAAGTGAAGTGTAATCACACTTCACAATATTTTTTTCTTCATTTATGCATTTCATCCAGTTGCCATCTACTCAGTAGAAGCTTTTAACTTTTACTACAATTATTTTTGCTTGGCCATTGATTCATAAATCTTTCTCATCTTCCCAATTATCTAAAGGCCTGAAGCCTTCTGATAATTGGGCCTAACATTGAAACATAGTCACTTGAGCGGTTCTATGCCAGGCTGAAATACAGTATGTATCATAAATAAGTCAAAGCTTGGTCCATTACGGTCCATTATTTTAAATTTTTCCCCACATAATTGAGATTCTCGGACCCTTTGTTTGATATTCGATGCTCTATGGAATCATTACTTTGACATCCTTACCGATATTCATCCTCTTTAAACCACACATAGCTGCAACGTTGTAAGCCCCTTAAAATAAAGTCTTTTTAGAGTTCTTGTTTTGTTATTTTGTTTTTCTCTCACGTTTTTCATTCCTAAAACACCAAAGAGCACCTTCACAGAGCAATCATTTGTCTAAAACTTTCTGAGAGCACTTGGAAATTTGACGTTTTCATCCTAATTTTTTAGCCAGGCACATCATAATGCGCTCGCCCAGGATTGACTTAGCATTTGTATTTGCAGCTCCCGTTGAAGCCAGAGTGTTGCTGATTGGGATCTGAGAGGCAGACAAACAAGTGGAGAGGGCAGAGAGTGCAGTGCCATGTGGTGGCTCGCTCTCAATCATTAGAAGCAGAAGGGGACAGCCAGGCCACATAATGTCATCCAAGCGCATTCAGTCTTGTCCTTCATTACGGCTGCCCACTGCCTGGCACCGTCAGCGGAGCGGAACAGGATTGTATGAGTGCGTGTTGTTTTTTTTAGCTGTTCATCAATAGGTGAGCTCAGATCAGACGCCTGTAGGATATGTTCGCCCATACCAGGGAAGTGTCTGTCACAGGTTTAGGATCATGTCACATTTGTGCGTGGAGTGATTGCAGTGTGCTTCCAAATTATTATTATTATTCGTTATTGTGTACGACTTATCAAACTAAATTTGCTTTGTACTTAGATTTTAATAGGAGTATTAACTGTTCTGATTAATAAAAGTATGCTTTTTTCTTTTGCAATAGTGAAATCCAATATGCAGTGTATTGTGTTTAGAGAAAATTGTGTGATTAAAAATAGTACTGATGCACTGTTTGAGGTCTATAACAGTGCCTGATGGTTATACTGGTTCGTTTTTGCTCTTATAAAATCATTCCTGTCGAGAGTCAGAATGTTCGGAAAGTTAAACTCAAACCTTCTTCTGTCATAATGTCTAAACTGTGTGACTTTTCAAACAAATGTTGGTTGTTTTAAGTCACTGTCTAATGGGGAGTGCTTGAGCCTGGATTAAGCATTGGTTAGATGGTATTTCTTCTACTTTCAACTTTCCAGAGGAAAATCCACAAATGGTGAACCTGGATATTTTTGTCTGTCACAAAATCCAAAATCACACTGTCACGGTTTGAAGTTGGACCCAAATGCAGAACACAAATTGGCAAGTGCATAAAGGTGATTTATTGAATATGTTGGTGGCTGGTAGTTGGAAAGCAAGCAGGCCAGTAGGTGGGCAGGCAGATGAGCAGGAGGGCAGGCAGGCAAACAGGTCCTGGACAAAAACACAAACATTACTCAAAGTACAAAAATCTCCAAACTCACAACAGACACTGAAGCCAAACTAACCGTGGTAGTTTCGTTGACGAACTGGCAGCGTGTGGAGGAAGAGCCAGGCTTCTTGAACTGAAGGTAACGAGGTGTGGATGGGATTCGGGTGTGTGAGTATCAGGTTGCAGATCTCATGGCTCCGCCCAGGTGAGGGAACAAACACAAAAACAAGAGTGTGGGGAGGAGTGGCAACACAGGACCATGACACACACACACTAAAAAAAATAAAATAAAAGAACCAGAAATGCAGCATTTGTGTTATAGGAATATACCAGCCATAATTTGATCTCATTATACAGTATTGTGAACCATGTACTGTATATGGCAGCCCTGATAGTGATTTTTGTTAAGATGCAGGGAGCAGAGGTCTTGGGATTCTGCCCCTCTGCATGTGGAGTGGTGCAGTAGTGATTGCACCCCCCTCCTCCCTCCCCCTGAGAGACTCCTGTTGTCAGCCAGAAGCAGCACACCCCCCAGAGCCGCTCATTTTGGCTCTCTTTCATGTGGCTCTCTCATCTCCCCTGCCCGCCCCCTCTCTCCTCTCTCATTCACTCCTGTCCTGAACCTCTCTTCTCATTTTTCATCATCGTTTATCTGCATGCCGTCCATTTTCCCCTCGGCCTGATGGCTCTTGGATGGGGCGTCTTCTTGGTTAGAATCGGTAATGAAGACTGAAATACTATTTCCTGGACGGCTACTGTGAGTTTTCTCCACATCTCGCCTGCTGCAGAGTGATCGATGCTGTTATTGTTGTTTGGGTTCCTGTTTGCTCTTATTGATGTGTCAGCTCCACTCTAAGCAGATAGGGCTAATGACTTCCAGCGTACATGAAGGTCTTCATTGAGAAAGGCCAATTTATTCCAATGCGATTGGGTCTTTTAGATGAGAGGACTGAATGCGTCATGCAGCAATCATTCATAAATGCAGCTGCATGTTAAGCAATCTTTTGTTCCCATTGTTGCCTCTGCCGACAGTTTTCTCCAAATGTCAATACTGTGAGAAGCAGTTCTACTAATAATGAAGGCTGTTCTTCTGTTGTTGTTTTTTACAGGCAAAATATATGTTAATAATTCGAAAAATAAACTCAATATTCCTGGTTAGATTTTGAGCATTGGCCCCAAGCGGTTCAATCTGTTATTTTTAATTAACACATTTTCCCTCATGAGAACGATACACTAACTTGATTCATTCATGAATATGAGAGTAAACCTGCATATTCAATCTGCCTCCTTATGAGGAGCTCATAACACTCACCTGATGATGTCATAAGGTGGAGCACCTCTTTGTATTGCACACAGCATGACCAGAGTAATTCTGATTATTTCAGCAGTCAAATAGTCTTTATTACAACACACTTCTTACTTATGTTATTGCTCGCTAGTGCTACGCCTTGTCTAATTTGCTTTCCCTGATCTTATGCCAGCAGAGAATGAGTCCAGATGTTTTATATGCTCAATTATTTTGTCTAATTTTCAAACACATGTGTCAGAATCAGGCTTAGAAAATGCCTAGTTCTGAACCTGGATGAATGACTATTAAACTTTTAAAACGCAGTTATAGATCAATACAACATTTTCTGATCACCCAAATGTAAGATAGTGATCAAGATTTGTTTGAAAGTATTATCAAATACTAAATAAAAAGATAATACTTTAACCCTAACCACTTAACCTGCTTGAAAATAAATTCACATTATTATCAAAATCACTCCTACTATTATCAGCGTATCCACAGCAGCCTTAAACCATGCCATCATCAAAGCAGAGATTTTAGCAAGGCCCGACAGTAAGCATCTTGATCAGCTCTGTAGTTTCAGTTTGATGTCATCAACACAATATGTCTGTCACTCAGCTGTAAGGAAAGAACACATTTTTCACATTATTAGCTGTCTCTGTCGCCTCTCTCAGTTTCAGCTAAGTATCCAAAATGGTTCTGTTATCAGGATAAATCTGGCCAAGGTATCGCCAACTTCCTGCCAATTGTAAAAGATGACATGCCAAGCCGAGCTGCCACGCTTTAATGATCCAGTAATGGGTGGGCGCGGGCCAAAGTGCTGCTAACTATGGCTGGTGCCGGGCCTAAATCTCCAGTGGGCCCACACAATCCGAAACCGAGTCTGAAACACAATCTGAGACTGTGTCTGTGTGAAAGACAGCAGGAGGATGGGGCTACAGCTGCTGCTCTGTCCACAGGGCCACACTGAATAGCTGCTCTATTTTCAGCTAACAACAGCCTGATTCCATGGGCTGCAGTGGCCAGGTACTCTGATACTCTGATACCTTTTTTTCCACTGTTTCTCAAAAGTGGAACATTAGGGAAGATTTGCAGAAAAAATGATACATTATGATTCCTTAATGTTACTTGCCTGATTTGTTTGCATTTATCTTACAGGACAGTAATATTTGGTAATATGATGTAAATAGCAAGGTTATTTAAATGTACATTTAATACAAAGTATGTTAAACCTGGCCCTAACCAACATTTAGACGATGTTTTTTAACGTAACCCATGATATTGGAATGTTATTCACCTGTAATGTCTCATCTTTAAAGGCTGCTGACTTATCGATGGAGGTCATTATGCAAAAGGATCTTTGTAAAAAAAAAAACATGTTCTTATGTTTTTCCATCATTAGTCACACGGATCTGTGGTTTATTTCATTTCACACTTGACTAATCCTTCCTACCTTCTTGGCGAAGCTCTTCTGTGGGCTTCAATTGTCTTATTTCATTCTGAAAACATTTTTAGTAACAAGATCATTTTTGAAAAGTTGTGAAATATGCAATGCTATTCTAATCATGTCCTTTAAAACTGTCGACTGCAACATGAACTTTTGAAAGCTTTCTACAATGTTACAACAAAAACATACCTGGAATTGAGTTGTGAGATATGCCAAGTATGTACTTTGTTTCCTATTTTCTCAGTCCATGTGTTTTTGCTGCAGAGTAGTAAAGAACATCCACCAAAACTGCACAATGTCTTTGCACGGCCTTAGTGGAAACAACACGCTGCAGCATTTAGCATCAATCATTCAATAAAGCTGGAGAAATAACGGACTGTATATTTGTACCATCATAGAAGGACAAACCCCTGCATGTACCACTGAAACATAACTGAAGTGGTGGATACAAAGAAACACTACCACTTGGCTTGATAGAGCTGGACTGAAGGACAGCACAGAGGCACTCATCATGGCTGCACAGGAGCAATAGAGGCCCAGATCTATCACACCAGACAAGACCCCAGGTGTAGACTGTGCAAAGAGGCCAATGAGACAATCCAGCACATAACTGCAGGGTGTAAGATGCTGGCAGGGAAAGCTCACATGGAGCGCCATAACCAAGTGGCTGGCATAGTGTACAGGAACATCTGTGCAGAGTATGGGCTGGAAACCCCAAGGTCAAATGGGAAACACCTCCAAAGGTGGTAGAGAATGACCGAGCCAAGATCCTGTGGAACTTCCAGATACAGACGGACAAAAATGGTGAAGCAACCGGACATTGCGGTGGTGGCCAAAGAGCAGAGGAAAGCTCTTTGTAGCTAAGTACTTAAAAGTAAGTTAGTACTTACATACTTAATTACTTGCTTACAAGTAAGCATGTTCCTAGAGGTAAAGGGAAACCTTAGCATCTGAAGATGGCCTGGCTGGCTGCCTTCAATCCTCCTCTGATCCTCTGAAATGGGGCAGCACCTCCTGGGTTTTTCCCTGTTTCAGAGCGTGGTGTCCTGCACTGGTTAGCTCCACCAAATCTTCATTCCTCTTTCTCCTGCGCAGCTCCCTCTGCTCCACAACAGTCTTTCACCATCTTCTGGGAAGAGCTTAGCAGTTAATCTGTTTTATTATCCAGTAGACGTCCATTAGCCAGAACACTAGTAGGGATAGAAGGCATGTGTGGCTTAGCTGTGAGTCGTGCAAGTGATTGCAACATCAGGAAAAAGGAACACTAGTAACTAGAGTAATACCAGGGGCTCAGAGAAGAGCTGGAGAAGGTCTGGAGATTGAAGTGGTGCACATGGTCACTGGAGCACTCGAGGCAGTGACTCCCAAATTGGAGGAGTGGCTACAGCAGATCCCAGGAAATACATCAGACATCTCAAAAGTGCAGTTCTGGGAACAGCAAAGATACTGCGCAGAACCCTCAAGCTCTCAGGCCTCTGGCCCCAAGCTTGGAAAGATGAGACAGGATTTTTTTCATGTTTTGGTTTAAGTGTATCATGCTCAAAAGCAGATTCTGAAAATCCTTGGTTAATAATCAATAAAATAAAGTAATTACTTTGGTTCCACTAATTACTCAATGCCTTAAATATCCAATTTAACAGTCTGCGGTACGATGTTACGCTGGACAATTAACTTTGCTAAATGTAATGTGTCTGACTGTAATTGTGTGCAAATAGGCCTGTTCTCTGAAGAGTCGCTGCTATAACAGAGCAGGGATAATGGCACAATGCACATGCAGCGGGCTTTTTCCTCTCCAATAGTTAGATGAAAAATGAATAGCACTTTTGCACACTCTCTATTTATTTCCCCTCACTACATCCATCTTCAAAACGCATGCAATGGATGTAAGCAAGCCGAGTCTCATAGCATTTGTTCGACAATGTAACACACTTTGTCATACTACATTTTTCCTAGGGCTTTCACCATGATAAAAAAAATAATAAATGAAGCTTATGCGCAAATTCAACATGGGAGACCTAACAGCTGCATTCACTCCAGTCATCCAATCACAGTCCCAGCTCAAGCCGCACCTTCACGACAGCCAATCACCACAGGGTCTCATTCCTGCTCCAGCCACTCATCGCTCAGGATCCCCTTCTTAAGCTCCCTGGTCACTCACTCAGCCGTTTCCCAGCTGTGCTACGACCCTCCTCCACCCCTTCCTCCGCCTGGCCTCTCCTCAGTTCTGCTCGTCGTCGACTGGCCTTCCGGGTCTCGTCTTCTACCACCACTAGTGTCCATACTCCGGGGGAAGATTCTGGCAATCATTCATCAACGCAGTGCATTTCATATTGTTAATTCTATTCAATCTTCCGCCAGTGTCTGAGCTCCAAATCATGATTCATGTTAAATAATCTCGCTTAACGTCATTCTGTCTCTGGGAGTCTTTTCAGGTGGAAATGTAATAGTAGCATGTGTTTTTATGCTATCTCCGAGATTCCTCTTTTTTGATGCTCTATATTCTTATTGAAACCCAAGAGCAAAGTCTGTATGTGTGTTTTATCTGCTGATATAGATAGTGGCATGTCTTTTGAAGATAAAACATTTCATGGTAAAGATCTATAGAGTGACAATTGTGATCGCAAGGCTCTTTCCATTGGCACAGCTGTATTCTGGTTTGATTTTCTGAGTGATTCTTATTCTCGATGACCAGAATGAACTGGTTTTCTCTCATTTGTCTCAATTCCTCAGTCACTTAATACCCAAGGCAGATTTCTTATTTTAGGTCTGGTTGTAGTTTGTTCGTTTCAGATTTGGCATCTGTCAAGAGGCGTCAGCAAATGTGGAAGAAATAAAAGACTCATAGTCCGGTCAATCATTTCAGCGAGGCATTTCTTTACACAAACGGCTGACGTTTCAATACTTGTCCAAAACCCTTCTCCAGAGCCAAAGTTACTGACAGGATTTTCATCAGACCAACTTCTTGAAACGTCAGCGTCTTTGTGAAAAGAAATGTCCAGCTGTATTCATTCATTCATTCATTCACCGCATTTTGATAATTTTTTTCTCCCTGGATGGTTAAGCATTCATACTATAGTAAACAACATCCATCAGTTAAAGCATTGGGCAGAAGTAAGCAAGTATTGAAAAAAAAAGAAATGCATCAAGCTGTATCAATACCTCTTCCAAATCTTCACGTTCTCTGTCAATATTCTTCCACATTGATATCGAGCACCAATATGGATGAAAATCCTAATGTCTTCTCTTTAGAGTCTAAAGCGGCTGTGTTCATTTATTCCGAGCAGGGGACAATGCAGGCTTGGTCAATATGCAGCTCGGTGGCTTGATGGTCCTGTCAATAGTGAAGTACCTCACTGGCTGATTTAGCTGAGGACCAGGGTCTGAAAAGTGTGTCCTTGGTCCATGTAATGACGGTGATGAAACGATCCGATATCGAGGAGTCTCATCTACCACACTTCTAGAAGATACCGTAATTGTAGCTCCCTAAATCGGGCGGTTACATTGTTGGATTTTAAACGCTCATTGGCATTCACTCAGCTTCATTACAAATGATTATTTTAAAGGTATCATAACCGTTAGCCCCTGTTATTCTTGCGGGTTTTTAATTGGCGGCATTATAAAAACTTCATTACCTCAATATTTGCCGCAGGGAAAGAGGCGTAACGGAGAAGGCAAACAACTGGCGGGCTTGATGTCCATTAGGCAGAGGCCTATTGACAGGGTGCCATGCATATTTATGCCGTGACAATGCTACAGGTCTGGATAGTCCGCTGACACTTCAAAGGAAACAAGGGGGAAGTAATAAAGCAGAAAGCATGCCTTCTTATGCTGCACGATTCGATGTGGCTTTTATGTTGTGTTCCTCTTTCAAGATGTGCATGGTATTCTCTCCCATGATTTCCAATGTTATGTTTATTTAAAATTTGACGACACAATTGAGGTTGCAATGCAGAAAACGCTGTCCGTCCCGCAAACCCAAAAGCTGTGCAGCGCTGTTACCGAATACAATAGCATTTCACATTCGATGGACCTGGAAGCAACAGATGGTGAAGCACTTTTTGTACTGCTAAATCAAATTCTTAAAATTCACCTGCCCAGCGCCGGAGCCCCCCTTGCATAACTAAGCGCAACCTTGTAGAAACAATGGCTGTTTGTCTTGCGCCTCTTCTGAGCCCTTGATCAGGAGTACAAAAACAGAATTGGAATGGCCCCTGAATGAGAGCAATCTGAGCCGCAAAGGGCCAGAGCATCTCATGAGTTGGATAGCTTGTTTTTTTCTTCTTTTTTTGTGATATCTTATGTCCTTAATTTATCCTTTGACTTGAAAGTTAGAACGTGCTTAACAAGCTGAACTTTCCATGTTTTCTAATACAAGGGTTAGATCAAAAGCCACGTTACCGTCACCGCTCTCTATGTAAATGTATTGTTCATAATGTAAAGTAACTACACGGCTGATCCCGCGGCTGTACTCACTTGCACCTCAATACCATTTTCAATAGATTATGCACATACTGTATACAGTACATGGAGTGGCCGCCCACACACAGCTTTTACACAAGATTACAGCTCCTGTGATGTCCATAGGCTATAAATGGTGTCTCTCTCATACACCAAGAACATTTTCTAGACAAGTGAAGCTTTAAAATGATGTAATGCTGCAATAAAGGTTTTGAATCTCATGTTTGAATCTGATTTGAACCGGGACTAAAGCAAATGATCAAATAGTTTAGACTCCATAGCGCCTTTCTCAAATCATGGTCTTAGAAGTTTAACTGAACAAAAAATAGAAACATGAACTATGAATGATGTGATTTGAAGCACGCTGAATTCTTTCTTCGCTGCTGGCTGGGCGGACAAGTGTTGTTGTACGTTTCAAAAACCTCACATTTCTCTTTCATTGTTTTTGGAACCACATGAATCCAGTCTAAGCCCAGGCGATTCTGATCTCATATCGAGCGCTTATCCTTGAGTCTTGTCACTCATTGAAACTAGAAAAAGCAATAGGAGCGTCTGCCGTTGTTTTGTGATGATATTAAAGGCTGATGTGAAGTGAAGTGACGTACTGTATGTCCAAAACATGCAAGTATACACAATCAGGCATAAGATATAAAAGATAGCATAAAGACAAAAAACATATATGTTACATTAGACGATTATGGTTTGCAATACAGCACATAACTTGGAAATAGCATGGCACTTAAAAGTGTAATCACAAAGTTGTTATGGTAATTGTGTGGAAATAATTCAAGGAAATAGGACACATTTATTTTATATTAAGACTAATTCCAACAAAAGACTCTAAATGAGCAGGAAGCATGCTTAGGTTGTAGTAAGGTGTTATCCCTGGTTACCACCTGGCAGGCTGACATGTGATTAAACCAATAAGAGAAGAGGAGAACATGCTCACTCCACACAGGGAGGACTCACATACATTTCTCTCAATCTATAGGACACTCTATAATATTGTATAATGATGTTCATTTTGCATGCGCACTGAGGCAGCCTGGCTAACCCTCGGCCCATGTGCTGCCTCTGTTCCCGTGACGGGGCGAGGGGGTCAGCTGTTGTTTGGCTGGAGGCCCTGAGCTTGTCCTGTCAGCTCACATCCCACACTCCAAACACTCCTGCCCGAATGCTTTGTCACATCCCAGCTCTACCCATGTCCCGCCTCAGGATTCATTAACAATTCACAAGTCGGCACCATGAAAAGTCAGGGCAAACTATACAGCTCAGAATGCTCAAATGACTCTCCGGCGTCAATGGGAAATTGGGCAAAAGAACCTTTAGTTTAGGGAAAAGTTCTCATTTTGGGTTGATAAACAGATGTCCAATCCTGATGTCTGATCAATGACTAAATCAGTGACATTTTGAATTTTGGTTTCGGCACAAGATGTGTTTGTTTTTTTAATGCAAAAATATGACTAAAGTACAGTTTCAATAACAATCATTAAATATCAACAACATATTGTATGTACTACCTTAACTGTTTTTAGAGTGCATTTATCTATTATATTTATGTATGTATTTATTTGTCACCCTTGTAGCTGCTTTGACTGTAATCTTTGTAGCTGTAGTGGCCTGCCGTGGCCTGTAGATGATAAAAGCCGCGGTTCGAGTCGAGGCACGGCGTCTTGAAAGCATGCAAATGGACTGCTTGTTGTCTTGGCAACAGGTTGGGTCTCGACTTCCACACGAGCTGCTCTGTATTCTGCGAGTGGACCGGGCACGTCTCACATCTATAAATGGGATCGTCAGTGGTCACTCTTTGCTCACGCTGCTTTGCAAACAATCGAACACACAGGTTAAAAATGCCCTGTTGTAGTCTTTTTTTTTTTGAGTAGTGCACTGTGTGGATGAGCGTGTGTGTTTTTTTTCAAATTATGACTCAGGCCTATTCAACTTGGATTGTTCAGCTTGATATTTTCAGCTACTTTCAATATTATGCTCCGCACAAAATGATATGTCTGTGGAATATAATTTTTGTAAGTGCACTTTTCCAAATCCAGTGACAGTTTCGGTTTTTGAAAGATGAAAAGAAATATCAGACTGAAACCATTTTGTGTGGCCGTTAGCCTCGCGGTTAGGGCTGCTGTTCTGTCCTCGGCGTCAAGGTCTCGAGTGGCTGGCTCTGACGATTTGCTAAATGTCTCTCTGCGCTTCAATTAAAGACGGTTAGAACAGATTTCAAGGTGAACCCCTTTATTCACTCTGTTGCTCAAAGATCCTCAGTGTTAAAACAACGCTGTCCAGGTGACGGCTTGAGAAACTTTACATACATTGAAAAACGTCTTTGGTTGTGCTTTCAAATAATATGAACTGATTTGTCCCCCCCCGCAGTTGGCGACCTGGGACTCCACTCGCGGTCTGAACGGAAGCCTGAAGGAGAACCGCATTGAGAGCGGGATGCAGGGGGTCACGCTCAAGATTGCGACGCTACTGGTGAGCGCCCGCAAAATCACACGCACTCACGAGAGAGCATGGGTGCAGAAGAAGAAGGAAGAGCTCATTCAAATTTGACACATTTCAATCCTGGTTTGGAAGTGTTTAATGGTACACAAGCGGTAATTTACTGTCATTGTGTTAAGTAATAGCCTCTTGAAAACTGTATGGCAAATCAGACTGCGTTTTTATTCCCATCAGAGTCAGAATAGAACAACATTTCTAAACTAAACCCTATTATCTATCCGCATAAAAGATGTGTTGTTCATGTGCCAAACAGCTTAAAATGGGTTGCTTCAAATCAAAATCTTAAATGTTCCATTGTGGGAATAAAAGGAGAATTCAACAAATTGAACTACTAAAGTGATTACACATTTTCACGGATTTCGCTACTCTTTTGTTTTCAAATTCTAAACCAAATAAGACGAAATTTGTGCCATTTTTAAACTGAAGTGGATGGATGGATGGAGCGGCTGTCTCTGGCACATTTACGAAGGAGAAGCACACTCTTTTTGAGACTACAAATCTGCCTCGAGGACCTCTTTTATAATTACACACCATTCAGTAAAAACCCAAAGATTGAAATAGAAGCTCCAAATATAGCTTTTCCCTTGAGAAATGATTCACTGTCTAGATTAAACACTATATATACGTATAAACATCTTCTCCGAGAACTCCTCATAAGAAGACATCCCGTTTAGAAGGAGCGCGGCACCTATACTTGATCCCCGCCCGGTCACAGTTGATAGAATACAGATTTTCTTTTAAGGCCCGGCCATCAGAAGCCCATTAAGTCCCTCCCCGCGCCCCACAACGCGGCAGCTCTCTCTCAGTCGGCTTCATCAATTCAGTGCACTACCTCTCGGACTTGCCCACTCTATCTGTTGTCTGCCCTTCTTCACACATGGTTTACCAGCGCCATTTTTATTCACAACTTCAGCGCGGCGCCGTCGCTTAATCAAGTCATTTGCCCCGACCTACTTCTGCTTGTTTTTTACACTTCAACCCATTCACCCGCCCATATAAAAAAGAAGAATCATGAGCGGCGCGGATAAATTTACAATGGCAGTTCCCGTAATGATGGACCCTGGCAGTTGTGGCCATGTGTTACAGGTCAACAGGTTGAGGCCGGAAGCCTTTTTATTAAGATGGAGTTTAACTTTGATCACCTCGGCATTTCTTCATAAAATTGTCAGGCTAAAGTTCTTAAGATGACTGAATACGTCCCTCTCTCCGGTTGCCAATTCGAAACCCTCGCGGAGATTGCGTTGCATCTTGACAAATGACCCGGCTTTGATTAAGTACAAGTCCTCAAGAATAATGGCCACCTCGGGGAGAGAATTTCCACAATCATAATTCTGGTTGATATCATTTGCAGCGCTTTAAACATATTGTCTTTTTCTCCTTTGCACTGTGTTCCTTGGCGGGGACAGGAGGAGCCCTTCGTGATGGCGGCAGAGAACATTCTGGGCCAACCCAAGAGGTACAAGGGCTTCTCCATCGATGTTCTGGACGCCCTGGCAAAGATCCTGGGATTTAAGTATGACATCTACCAAGTCGGGGACGGAAAATACGGCACGGCGCTCCCAAACGGGTCTTGGAACGGCCTGATCGGAGAACTTATTGGCAAGGTCGGTGCTCCTGTTGATTCTTTTCTGTTTTGTTTTGGATACCATTGTAGGTATTGCTATCCAAATTGTTTTCTGGGAGGGAAGCCCTATTGTCTGGTTGGTTACACAGTGAAATAAATCTTTTTCATTGTAGTGGTGGAATGCAAAGTTCATGTAAAGTGGTTGCTCTACATTATTTGCCTGACCTTTTTAACATTATTAGTAAGGATTCATTCCATAGAGCGAATGTAAAACAACAAGCGCAGTAATAAGTGCAATCCAGGTAGCTTCTTGTGTGTTTACCCATCAGAATACATACTACCCTTACAGCAATCTGTATAAGGATAGTTGCTTGACTATATTGCCTGCATTTTTCTTTCCACAGAGGGCTGACCTGGCCATCTCTGCCATCACCATCACCCCGGAGCGTGAGAGCGTGGTGGACTTCAGCAAGCGCTACCTGGACTACTCCGTGGGCATTCTGATGCGCAAGTCAGAGGACAAAATCAACATGTTCTCCTTGCTGGCTCCCTTTGACCTGGCCGTGTGGGCGTGCATCGCGGCCGCCATCCCCGTGGTGGGCATCATGATTTCTTACTGCGGAGGATCCAGGCCGTACGCTGTCAGAGCAACACCGCAGGCCACCCCACGCCATCCGTGTCCACGTCTCTGCAGAGCGCCATATGGATTGTCTATGGAGCGTTCGTACAGCAAGGTGAGCGGAGGTACAAGGGGAGGAAGAGCAAACAGAATGTGCTGATTCAGTTATGTTTACATTATGCAGCGGTAGATGCTTTCATCTGGAGATAATGTAGAAATGTTCCATACAACGGCACTTCCACCTCCACAAAGAATATTCATCCATTGCAGTAGTTGACAATAAACAAGTTCAGAACGTCCAGTTAGTATGAATCCCCCAAAGACCTGTTGGACCAGGTGAACCCAGTTTGGACACATGAGTTTCCTCTTTAATTCAGAGCGACATCTATCACAGTCTGGCCCAAAGCCTACAAGCCTTTTTCCACCTAACGCCCACTGCATTCAGGCAAGGCTGAGATTTATGTCTTTAAAATGACCATTTTTACTTTTATTTGTTTTCTTTTTTGTATTGCCTGACTGACAACATGAGCACTTTTGTTTCAAGTGGATTGGATCTGTTCTCTTTCAGATATGGATCTGACCAGTGGTGCATAGTATACCATTGTCAGAGAGCAATCAACTTGGCAGCCAAATCCCCCCATTGATTTCATAATGATATGCCAACACTTGGCTGAGTTTCATTGTTCAAGGCAGATTAAACTATCCACCCAAAGGCATACTAACTTTCTTATCACTGCTCATTTGAATAGTTTCATGTTTTTTTTAACTCTCTGGTGGGTTTGAGAAAGATAGGAAATCTTTTAAAAGTCCACCATCCAAATAGGAGACTGATCAGCTTTTTCAGAAGATGAAAAAGAACGTCGGCTACATGAGCACGTTGCTACATTTTTCTATTCCAAAATGGCAGCAAAAGATTGTAAGGATGCACAAATTCACATTCAATGACCTCGGCATATCAGTCAAAGCCATATGCGATCAGAATGAGTGATGGCCGATTGCTGCGCTACTGACAGGGGCCTTCAGTGTTTTTAGCCACAGTGTCCTGAGGCCCAGCTGCACTGATTGTGACACTTTGAGACAAATATGTTTTCATTACATTTCACAATCCACAGTCTGTCCATGACATTTCTGCAGCTTTACGCCTCAGAATTACAATTTCCTCTGACATTTTGTCCTCCGCGTCACAATCTGTTTTTAGAGACAAAGTGACATGGACACACTCAAGAAAAAAACAAAAAACCTCATGACACGTACTTATCTCTCACACAGAACATCACGTGTAAGGATGACATTGAGATGAAAACATGTGTATAGGTATCAACAACTAGTCTCAATAGATAAGGGTTTTATTATCAGGTGGCAACAATGCAGACAGACTAAAGATTTCACACTTTTGACACATCTCCCATTGCTTCAAAAGACACTGTTACTTGGTTTACTTGTCCAACAAGTAATTATGTTAACAGATATACTTGGCAGCCGTCTTTGTTACGAAGTGGGCCAATCCCCTCAAAGCTCTTTTATAACATGCTGAAAGTAAACAGCAGGTTCAAAAGCCCTAGTTGTCTTGGCTCCCATGTACAAGGAACTCTAAATATAACGTTTGCCATTTGTAAAAAGCATAAACATTGCAGCACACCTACACATTTTGGCAGCATTACAGCTTTAGATAAAGAAAATTGCTACATTAATGGTGTGTATGGCAAGTCATATTAATTGTGTTTTAAAGGCCCTGATTGTTTTGTTTACATACAATTAAAAATGGATGTGGATGTTCATATTGTTATGAACCACTATTTCTAACTTCCCAGTTCTTCACAGGGAAGAGTTTATAAGCACATTTATCAACTTTCAGGGAGCAATACTACAGTAAACAAACAACAACACACTGAAGTTATAAGGCCTTTAACATAGAAAACAGTTTGGACCTGCCATAATTTGCTTATTTCTTCATGTATTTTCAACAGGAAGTGATGCCATCCTCGGATCCGTGGCTTTACGGATTGTGATGGGAAGCTGGTGGCTCTTCACACTCATCGTGTGTTCGTCGTACACTGCAAATCTCGCTGCCTATCTCACCGTGTCGCGCATGGACAATGCAGTTCGGTAAGAACAGCTCACATGGTTCAGTTACGAATTCATTTTAAGTTTGTGAAGTGAACAGCCCACTGGAATCATACAAAACAAAACAAAAGTTGTGTTGAGATAAGTGATGGGCGAGAGACAGCATTTGTTCGTGGAGATTATCCAGGACTAGCCTGGCTGACGTCAGACTACTGTGTGCGCTTGAATCATTTCGAACTGCACAGCAGCCTGGGGACCATGGCCGAAATCTTTGCATGGATTTGGGGACCAATTTTTTTTTTACGGATCCAACATGACTGCAGCAGATGCGACGCCATTTTTCAGTCAAGGTTTAGACCGTGTTAAATAGTTTAGCTCAAAAGTTTACAGCGGGTACATCATACGTCATCTGGTACGATGATACGATTGGCTATGTACGTGCAGACACATATGATAGACATTTGTAGCACCCAATAAACGGCTATGGACAATCGTGAACCACACCTCTCCTATGAGAAAATGAATTGGTGGTCCCCAGACTAAATATATACTATATATACTAAATTTTAGTTTGGCATCCATGTTGACAAAACAGTGCTTTGCATTTAGCCCAGACCTGAAAGATTTCCGGTTTAATGCGAGATCTGGTTGGTATGATGTTAAAAGCTATGATATACATACAAAAAGTACCGTTGCTCATGAAAACCTTTATATATAACTAATTCATCTTTGAAATGGCTGTATATGGAAAAGGTAATGGCATATTTTGCGTATTGTTTTTGAAGTGTGGGGAAATATATTGGCCTGGTTCCCAGTTGTATTAATGCATAAAATTACACTGTTTACCATTTGCCATCAAGGACAGTATGAAATATACAGTATAGCACTGAGAAAACAGTCTTAGCCTTGAACGCAGCAGGCTGCTACGTGAAACACTTCTCGTCACCCTTCACTGATCTACTTATTTACATTACGCTCTCTGACTTAATGTAATTTAACATCTCTGTTTTCATATATGCAGTGTTAGCACATACAACTATAACTATTTCTTCATTAGTGGGCATCCTGCATCTCCAACATGCACTCTTCTGTTTTGTGTAATTTTTTGACCCAGTGCCTAACAACTAGCCTGTCCTCAGTCCAAATGTTATTTGTCAGTAAATCCAATTTGGTTTGCTGTCTCTCCCCAAAGAGTGGCTCGAAAGGCGTTTGATTGCATTGGGTCTGTCTACCGCTGAACAAATAGCCACATGTGGACATGCGAGGACAGGGAGCGAATGTTAAAGAGTGTGCCACCTACCTGTGTGCGTCTTATGTTTTTCAGTACAACTAACACAGATCAATCAGACATGAGTGCTATTCTGTTAGAGGCATGGTAGATAATGACAAATAATAAAGACAAAGAGCACATTGAAAATCATGCCAATCAGAAAAGGAAGTTGGATGTTTTTGTATTCGTTCACATTCTTTTCGTTCTTTCCTTTCTTCCGCTTCTTTCTATCAATTTATTAGTTTTTATTTACACCGTACCGCTTCTCTAAGTTATTTCCCTGGAAGCCTGCTGTTGTGCATCTAGAATGTAAAATACCACAAGTTCCTGACACAACCTTGTTCATTATCTGCTGATTTTGCTCATTATTTCGTTTGTGTTCCCTGGTGAATATATTGTCCATACATATTTACATGTTCTGTTGCAAATGACTAATATAAGCATACAGTAGGATGGTAACAAATAAATGTTCCAGATTGCATCAATAACGCATTCATTAAACTCTCCGTACACAGTTTATGTTTTGTCTATGTTTATGAAGCCACGCATTTTTTTTATTTAACTAAAAAGGCAAAACACACTCAATGGAAATGCTCTTTTCAACTGCAAATGCAGAGTAACTACATCCTAGACTGTATGCAAAATAACCTATTATGCCTTAATGGTTAGATTAAACAGATACATTGACTCTGGGGGAGACATTTCCAGTAATAATATTGTATCTATCATATAGTAAGAGATCCAGTGTGTGAAACCTGAACTGCAAACTACAATGCAATGTGCTGCAGCCCAAAAGTACCTGCGCAAAAGTCTTACTCTGCCATTAATTGCTAGCTCTATTGGCCTCTACTTGTGCTACGGAGACCAAAAAGAGCTGCCAGATTTCTGCTAGTTGCTAGGCTTCAATTTCCCATCCCGTCTGGTCTCGCAGCCGGCAATTGTGTATTACTAAAAGAAGTATTGCAGTAGCCTATATAGGCTGCTGCACTTTGGGGTTCTTTTGATGGGTTTCAAGAGGTCAGTGTTGGCTGTCTCATGGTTTCACCCCATCCTTATTTGACTCACATTAGTCATTTCAAAGTCTGGAGTCTGCAGACCAGTTATTCACTTGTTATAGAGTGCATGTCCAGCACTACTGGCCAGTTACTTTAAGGTCACTTTAAGGTAGAGACATTGTTAATAGAACAGCCAGAAGCGGATAGACTACAAAATCTACCTACATGCATTACAATCAATTGGAAATAACAAGATAACTAGCTTTGATTAATGCTGTGAGTCCCCATTTGTCACCCTGCAAAGGTTTTTTTCCTAATGCTTTAGAATCTAAATGATTATCTAAAGTAGGTACAAGTTTTGTTTTATGTGAAAAGGCACAGTAATTATAAAGGTCTCTTGTCTTCAGTGGAATGCACTGAAATTGCCTCCTGTCACCATCTCCTAACGAGTGAAGAAATAATAAATCACTGAAAAGTAAGTTTATTTGTAGAGCACAATTCATACACAAGGCAATTCAAAGTGCTTCACAGTTGCATAAAATTACAAGAAAACAGATCAAATCAATCAATAAAACATCAACATAAAGTTAAGTATAGTTACTATTGTGTCTTCTCTTGTCAGTGTCTGTTAGATCTTTTTTGTTATTTGTATACGTGCTATTTCCATGTTTTAATTCTAACTATGAAACACCATTTTGAAAGATCTTATTGTGAAAATTGTCTTTATGATAAATCTCATAAAGAAAATAATTGTGTCTGGTTACTGCTAGACACAATTTTTTTATGAAATGGTGTTGCTGTGTCCTCCAAAATGAAGTCCGAGCCAATCTGACTTGAATTTGAAATGACAAACATGGCACAGTGTGGCCGCTGTGCTCACACGCTTCAGGAGTGTGAAAGATGTTCGGCTGCTTGTCAGACCATTTGCTCAAGCTACAGGTGCATTGTAGTTTCATTTTACTCCCTTCATCACTCCCGGAACACATCAACTGCATCCGCTAGTTTTATGTGGGTCTAGCACTTGTGGCTGACAGAGGGGTGTGTTGTTTACTCGGAGAAACCTGTGTTGAATATCCTTGAAAAGGAGAGGGGAAAGAAAATTGTATTTTTTTAGGTATGTGGCCTCTTTGGTTCCCTTTTCTCTAGCTGATCAAAGCAATTTCTCACACATACTGTATATCCTCCACCTTTAGGACAGGGACTAAACACTGTTCTGTTTGATCTTCAAAGGTCTACAGGCGGTTGATGATAGAGCTCAGGACCGCAGAGAACGTTCATGTATTTAAGAGCAGGCTCAAGACCACCTTTTTAGCTTAGCTTTTAACTGACATCTATTTATTTAGTCCTAATTATATATAATGATGCCGGGCATAGTGTTTTAAATGTTGTGTGATACCTTTCGGTATGAAAAGCGCTTCATAAATAAAGTTTGATTGATTGATTGATTGATTGATTGATTGATTGATTGATTGATTGATTGATTGATACCACTGACTGTCAGCGTTGATTAACACTGCAAAAGTGTATTGTGCTGTGCTCTCGTCACTTCAGTCATGGTATTTTTTCTTTGGGCAGTGACTGAAAACAAAACATGAAGATGAACCACCACATCATGAAGTTTCATCCACAAAATAGTAAATAAAAAGAAAAGTCCGACCTTTAAATCTATTCAAATGAGCCTCTGAAAACAATATACTGACTATGCAATTTTACATTTTCAGTTTTCTCTTGGTAGACGTAAGCTGCTTCTGTAGCCAAAATTGTGTTGTTGTCATATGACACCCATCACTATATTGCACCTTCTTGCTAATGTAAAGACATTTTAAACATCATAGGAAATAGGTATATAGTATACTTGCCAAAAAATACTTTCCCATGTGTTACTGTCAAATTGGGCATCTATAACCACAGGATGCACTGTCTACCATAACATCAACTTAAAAAAGTAACATTTGCTATATTATTATATAATGGCTAAAATTAAAGTGATTACCATAATGGCCATTGTTAGAGGATAACATTAAATCGCTATTTATCATACAAGCTGTAAAGTCGTACTATCTCTGTCATAGCCTTGACTGTGGTGCTCAGGCGCCCACTCTCAGCTACTGAATGTTTTGCTTGCGTATCAGTATGACGCTCTTAGAGGGTATTTATCCCTCTTCTGTGGAAGCATAGGCAGACTTGAATGGTAGGACTAGCGCAATGTCTCGAGTTCATGTCTTCAGGTCCGTTAATGATGGTAAATAAACTTCTCCTGTATAAGACATCCAGACTGCTGCCTATTCTTCATCAATCCTCTCGAGCACCATTGTTATTTCTCTAACAGTCATCTTCGAGCAATTGAAAAATAACATGAATTGTCTGAAACCTAGGCTAGGCTGCACTATTGTTTAATCGTGAGATTTGTAACTTTTTGAGCCAGTTCACCAGTCTCATAAGTCTGTGAAAAGCTGCCTGGTTCAAAATGGCGCAGACTGTTCTGTGATGGGTGTTACGTAGGTTGGCTGTTACCAATCACTCATTTTCACACAATAATCACATAGGCAAGTTGACCAGAGCAGGATTTGTATCAGCAACTTTCTATTTATCAGAGAACTGCTCTGCCGGCTGTGTCACTGCGTGTGCTTTATATGTGTATCTTTTCCTGAATGGTTCGTAAAGAAAGTGACGTAAAGCGGGAGAAATGTTTCCTGTTACAAAATGCTGTACAGTGCAGTACAAAACACACATTTTTGTAAAGGTGTTGTGAGGAAAAGGAGTAAACAAATGTCACCCAGAAACCTCTAAACAGTCCCTCGGCTTTTCCTGCTAACGTTGCTGCGCCTCCACACATATACACTTTTAATTATATGGTTGAATTAGCCCAACATTATCACCTGCAGATAAGCCACTCAATGCCGGGCCGTTTTTGGAAAGTGCAGACAAGACAATCCGGGCCGCATAAAAAAAAACTGAGAGGCGCACCTTAACGCGCCGCCTGCTAATCCCAGTCTCACCTCCCCTGGATCCTCGGACACATCACGGCCGACCTGCGCCCACTAGCTCGGCCGCATAATCTCCCCGGCTAGATTGTCATTCACACCGCATTGGCAGCAAAGTCTAATTATAGTGACATTTGGGTTTGAGCGAGTATGCCGCAGTGCAAGAATTGGCAATCATCTCTATATATAAGATACAGCTGGGGTCCCGACTGCCCACGCAACACCTGCACGGCGTTCATTTTGCCAGAACGCACTCCTTTTCAAATCCAGGGAATCATTTCTGGAGGGGGTGGGGGAGGAGAGAGACAATCAGATCCAAACTTGTCGCAGATTTTATGATGATATTGCGGTGGACGCGCGTCGCCGGCGGTTTGGGCAGTGGAAGCCAAAGTTACAGGTGCACTTCATTTGGCCGATAAGGAGCAATAAGCCGGGCAGGGGCAGGGGGCAGGCGCGGGAGGTGTGACTGGGGCACTAAAACAAGTGGGGAAGTTTGATCTAGAATTCCGAGCAGTGAAATGATAAGCCCTGAGGCGTGACCGGAATGAATTGCCTCAGAAGTGTATTCGAGTGTTGTACAAGAGCAATTTACGGTGCGTTTTTTAATACTCTTCTACTTCGGGCTTGTGCTTGGGAGACATTCGCATAATTCCCAAACATGCACTTCAAAAACAAAGCGGCTTTTATCTAAAAAGTCGGTCATGGTTTTAACAAAGAGAAAAGCAGGTGACGCGAGAGTGATTGTGGTTACACCTTTTCTTCTTTCGGCTGTGTCCCTTTTTCATCACAAAACAGTTGCATGTTTATTCATTTTTATGCCAGATGCCTTTTTCTGGAGAGGCCAATTTGGGTGAACTGACTTGATGACTATACCTTTTGACAACTTTTGCAGCTCTGGGTTTGGACTAGTGTATGGCATACTTCTACAACATAAAATGGATGTGTTCCTGAAAGACAGCTCTCAGGGATGTCTCGTGAGCAGGTGTCTACGGCGATTGAATGTGTGAAAATGAAAGTATGGCTTCGGTGGAGAGGACAGATGTGAACTTCCCGTCCTCTGTGCCGTTTGCAGGTCTTTTGCGGACCTGTCCAAGCAGTCCGACCTCATGTACGGGACAGTGAGGGACTCCGCGGTGTACGAATTCTTCCGGGCCAAAGGCACCAACCCTCTGGAGCAGGACAACATGTTCGCTGAGCTGTGGAAGATCGTCAGTAAGAACAACGGCCACGACAACTCAGTCAGCGGCCCCATGGAGGGCATCAAGAAGGTCAGTGTTTAGTTCGATATTAATCTCTCTACAAGGACAGCTTTTCATAGCGCATAAAAGAACACTGGAACGCTTTGCTTGTTCTTTCGTCTGAAATTCCATTCATAAGCGGATCAAAGAGAGTCCGACACAGCGTGAGGCAATGGATGGTTGAAATCAAAGAAGAGAATAAAATATATATTTCTAGAGAATTAGTGTGCGCACTCCAGCTGTCGTATGCCAACAATGGCAAAACCTTTTTTTTTTAACTATGAAAAACCGCTTTGAAGACAGTGTTATTTATGTTAAGCAAACGAGTCTGTGACAAAACCATAGACTGCAGAATTAATAGACAGCTTCTGCTCACCCCTCCCCATTTACCATAATGACCGCGTTTGAAAGGGAAATCATGGCGGATTAACAGACTCCTCCTACCCTGCTGTGACGGAGCATGTCCCTAAAATGGGCATAAGGACGGGATCTTCACTGTAGACTCGGCCCTCGCGGGGCACGTAGTTCGGTCTTAGCCACTCCCACGCCGTTAGCTCTAATGCTAATAGCCTGTCAATCAAAGTCCGGCCCTCATTAGTATACGAGATTTCTGAAATGTTTCTTATGAAAACCCGCCTGGTCCCTTTAATTGTAACTAACCCAGTGTTATCACAGGAGCAATATATAGTTGTAGATAATAAAAATAAAATTGGGCACCAGGCTTTACAGTTGTTTAGAACGTGTCTAAAGTGCAATGCTCTCTAATGGAAAACTAGCTTGTTTTGCCAACCAATATGGAGGTACTACAGCAATGTCGGGCAATGGCGGCCCCTCGTGTCGCAGTCATAAAGCAGTGAAACCAGCGGCCATTGGACAAAACACACACATGTGAGTATGAGCGTTAGCAAAAACACGAGTGAAGTTGAGCTAAGGAGATGTCCACCTTGATTTGTAACTTTATACATCGGAGATTTGCTCTGAAATGCGGTACATCGGGAGTGAATGAGGCAAATCCAGAGAAACGCTCGACAAGTTCGACATTTACAACCTGTAATTATGAAAAGTGGGCTGAATTCAGCAGTTGCAGCTATGCCATGGATTAGCAGCGAGCATTCTCCATAAACCCTAAATGAATGTTCGAGTTATGATATGCAAGAAAATGTATTCCGATCCCGCCGCTCTCAGAAGTGCCTTAAATGGAAATCACATACACGCTGTTTCCATGTAAATGTACGTCCTTTAAATCAAAGAACTCATTTCTTATGCAACGCCATCACGCCATACTTACATAAGGTGCTTTTTGTTATAATAAATCCTGTACATCAGCCCTCATATCAGCCTGGAGAAGATGAATGACCCAAAGCATTAGGCTGGTTTTACATTAGCTGTTTTTGTCTCTGATAGCCTGCACTAATATACTTGATGTAAAAGGGAAATGTATTGGTAATGCAAAAACACACGGCTTAGCAAAGAATAAGTTGATATCTCAATGCAAAACAGTAGAAACATTGAAGAGAAATGAAGGCCTGAAATGAAACCAGAGGCCCTCTAGTTCAAGGGATAAATGGCACACCTTCAAAAATAATTCCCTTGTTCATACAGCTCTATGTTTGTTTTGTTCTTTGAAAATCTATGGCTATTTTGTATCCTCTAAGAAACATATCGATCCTATAGTGAGGACATAATCGTTACTCAAGCCACTACTTCCGGTCGTTTCCTCTCTCTCTCTCGTGGGACAGGCGAGTAGAGGCCGGGCGCGTGAGTCAGAGCCCCCAACACCGTGGGCTGTGCGGTTCTCGCAAGTACTCACCCACTGCTGAGATCCTGCTGCCGAATGAATCATCCCACCACTACTTTTCTCTATCTGTACCTAAAGCAATGGGCCCCGTGCCACCACCAGCCACGGGGGGGGCCTATTAAGCGCTATTCCTGTCGCCGGACTGGACTTGTGCCATCATTCACTTTCTCAAGCGCAAGTTGAGTCATGAAAAGAAGTCGAAATATCTGTCCCGAAAGCCTAGATTTAAAATAAGAGAAAAGGTGCTGTGAGGTTCTGTTTGTTACTAGAAATGACAGGAATATAAGTCGTTACTTTACGGGGTGTCTTTGGCTAAATTTGGATTGAACTTTCAAAACAGACCGTGACCTGGGCAGGGTACGGCAGTCGCAAACCTGTAACTCAAACGCATGACTAAGTTACGCGTCACATTACGTTAGCAATGTTAGTAGTTTAAGTGCATTACCCCCAACACAGGTTCAGGTGTCTTTAGGCAAATTAGATTGCAGTTCAGGAGAGGCATATCAGTATAGACAAACAGACAATTTACAGCGAGTACATAAATGCAACATGCAAAGTCCGCTGTCCTTAATGACGCTGGAATATGTTATTAAGAAAGACAATAGCTGCTGTTCTGGCCTTTCACACCTTTCTTGTTCAGTGCCTTTCACATCGAGTACATATCTACACGTCTAACCACAGTTCACGGCGGTCACGGATAACAAGCATGTACTGTAACTATAAGAGAAACAAGAATAACTACTGCAGAATTCTAGCTACTGTATTTATATCTCACTGATGCGTTCAGCCTCTTATGTTCTGTATCGTCCGACGCCATCGCTAATGCAATGCTATAATGTTCACATATAACAAAACAAGAACATAGTACCCTATAGTCTCTTAACCTCTTACCCCCCGCCTGAACCGAGCGCATTTTCTCCAGTTCGGCTTTACCCAGATCTAAAAATCTTCTCAATTGGAGAGCAACAGTGCCTCATTTGAAAGCTAAGACCTACAAAACTGATCGCAACTATTTTGTCATGTTGTCGCCACGTTTTTGTCACGTGTTTGAAGCGTTTTTGTCGCGTTTTTGTCTCTTTTCTGTCGCTTTTTCCCCCCCACTTTTTTGTCATGTTTTTGTTGCTTTTTCATTGCTTTTTTGTCGTGTTTTTGTCACTTTGTTTGACTTGTGGCCTAAATACACGTGGCAGACTGTCAGTGCATAGATTCACGTGGCACACTGCCAGTGGTAGATGCTTAGTGCCTACGTGTCACCAAGATTACTTAACTCTCTTGATGTGGAAGTATAGACAGGCTTGAATGTTAGGACTGCAATGTCTTGAGTTCATGTCTCCGGGTCCCGCAACGATGGCAAAATAAACTTCTCCTGCATAAGACATCCTGACTGCTGCCTATTCTTCATCAATCTCTCGATCATCGTTTGTTAGATTTCTCCAACAAACCAAGCATGTTCATGTGCTGTACTTTTTGAAAGTTTTATTTTATTTTTATATGTCCAGGCGAAGAGAGACTCCTATGCGTTTCTGTGGGACATGGCGGTGGTGGAGTACGCGGCGCTGACGGACGACGACTGCACGCTGACCATCGCGGGAAACAGCCTGAGCACGAGAGGCTACGGCATAGCCCTACAGCACGGCAGCCCGTACAGAGACCTGTTCTCTCAAAAGTACGCACGTACCTGTCATTTCTATATACTTTATAGACATAACTTATTCCAAAGTGTTACCAAATATAGATCTCTGCTATTCTATTTACAGTGGTTCAATTGTGTATGGGTAAAAGCAGAACATTGTAGACCAGCTAGCTAAATTGCCTCTATTGTATGCAAAGAATTGAACTGGTGCCCATCTACCAAATGGAGGTGGGACAAAAGGAGGCACATGAATCGATCAATAGTTGCAGGTAGTGATGGAAGAATAGAAAAAGAATAGATAAAGCCAAGATTGTTATGAAAGCTATTTTGAAATTATAAAATTGATTTACACGGTCTTGGTCTTTCGTACCCCTCGCACAATGATCCTGTTCTTGCCTTGATAAGACGTCCTGAAAAACATCGGACATTTGTAAGTATCTCAGCTCTTGATGTGTCAGAGACATCGCCGCAGATAAATGAGGAAGGCTATGGCGGCGTTGTGTGGCGAGACGTGCAGGTTCAAAAACACAAATAGCTCATGTCAGTCAGTCTCACAGCTGCTGAATAATGTCCCGGCGCAGAGCTAACCGGTCCGATGGGACAGATGGAGCGTCTGGCCTCTGTTTGTAGGAGGCTGTCATCCCTCTGTCTGCTCTCTGTACTCTAACTAATAGGCTCACACCACTATTTGATCATTCCTTGTTTTCCAGGCTTTGGCACTAAAGCGATTCATCTTGTAGCTGCTATTGATACACATTCTTTACGAACAAGTACCATGATAGTTGTTGGTTTGCAGTTTAAGCGGATAATTCAATTTAAGTTGTTCTATCATGAGCTACAAATGAACACTCGAAAAGCCCATTAGCAAAAAGTGGATTGTTCCTCATAAACGTTCTGTGTTTCTGTGTGAGTGATAAAGAAGGAGCCACACTGCTGTAATAATATTCACTTCATTATTTCCTAAATGACTAATTTTCTTGAAAATATCAGTACATTTCTGACGGACATACACTGAAAATACTTAAAATGTGGTGTTACGGCTGTGTTGTCCTGGATGTTTGACCTGAAAGATTTTCACACAAAAGCCTCCTATTGTGTAATGAATGATTTTCATTTTCTTGTGACAGTTCCTTTGTGTTGTGTGCAGGATATTAGAGCTCCAGGAGAAGGGGACCTGGACATCCTTAAGCAGAAGTGGTGGCCGAAGAAGGGCCGCTGTGACCTGCAGAGCCATGCAGACGCTCAGCTGGAGGGACGGGCCTTACACCTGCACAGCTTCGCGGGGGTCTTCTGTATCCTGGCCGCGGGCCTGCTGCTGGCACTGCTCGTAGCTGCTCTGGAGACTTGGTGGAATAGTAACCACTGCAGGAGAGAGCAGCCCAAAGAGGTGACCGCAGACTGCACCGGCCAGGGCCCGAGCCCCAGCCTCCTCACCCAGAGCAGCACGGCCGCTCCCCCGCCCCGCCCAGGCCACGCTCCAGACCCCGCCCCCTGGGCCCCCCGGTGCTGCCCACAGACGCCACTGCCACACTCTACTTTATGGATCCAGCAGGCGCTGATGCCAGCCCCGATTTAGTAGAGCTGCAGTACACCCAGTTATAGGTGTGCCTCTGAGCCATAGCACAGACATCATGTGATCATTCTGCTCATGTGGGAGAGAGATGGGGTGCTCCTAGGGACTCTCTCATAGAGAAGACACACACGCTAATCATAGTGGTAACCTGAACCTGAAATAAAACACTCAATCGCACTTCCCTAAGCCCAAAATTGTACTTCTGGGTCAATGAGCACTTCAGAGGTACAATGGCCCTCTTTAGCTAATCCATTCAAGTCTTAACACTTTAGAGCTCCCATTGCATCCTGCAGCTGTTGACTGGGCAGCTCCTCTTCATGAGGCGGGCGTCCAGACAACAAGGCTTGACATGGATCCCTAAACTAAAGTGTGAGCAAAGCATACTATATGCTACAATAGCTACACTCAAATAGAGACACCCTTCCCTCTAAACCAGTAACTCAAATGTGTCCATGTTGTTTTAATCAGGACACTTTGACTTACTCTTCTAGCTTCAGTGCTCTCAAAACAGAAACATACAACTGTATGATTATTGTGTTTATTCTCATCAGTTGTAAAACGTGAATAAAATGTTATTAGCATAATGCTTCTCACCACATAAACATTCATTTTGTGCACGTTGATGAACGTTTCTTTCTGCAGACTGTTGCATATAGTTGCATACTTTGCAGCTCTGCGGATAACAGCATTACATTAGAGCCTCGGCCAGTGCAATTCTCAACAGTACGACTAGTTAATGTAAAGAGTACGGCTGGTTATGAGAGCACTTACGCTAAAACCCCACTAGAAACCCTACCAGTCTTCGTGACTGACAACACTTATATGTCAATGGCTATATAATATATATAGCCATTGATATAATATATAATATTATATTATAATAAGAGCTAGTATGATGCTCTTGACACAGGTCTTCTGTGCTGGATGCTCATTGGCTGCGGGACCAGGAGGCGGAGCATGGGACTTGGCAGGGTTACCTCATTCTGTATGTCATCTCACCCCATGGTCTCTCCTGTTTACTGTGCATGCTTTCGCTGTGGACACCAGGGAGCAGTCAAACTAATCTGCTTCTTTGCCTGCTCCTTGACTCACACAACACTTGTTATATATTAAGTTTCTTGTCAGATGAATTGAAAAACATAAAGATTATAACAACTTGTATGTAACTAGGGTGACTTTTAACCTCACTGACACACTGTGTGTATTTAAAGATTAATCTGCCTCTCTGGCCATGATATTCATGCGTTTATTCTATTATTTCATCAGTGCAAGTGATTGACAAGCTCTGAACACCACAAAACAAACACTAATTCTACTCAGCTGTGATAACACATTTGTGGCTGGCCATCATCTGCTTGTCACCATGTAAATGTTAAACCTTTGTAAATGTTAAAGCTTGATTTGCAACAGAATTGGCTCTAATGTTATGTCTTGTACAGATACAGACTATAAATGATCATTTTGTTATGTCAGATTGGGATAAATGTCTAATAGTCTCTCTGTTCTCTCCTTTCAACCTTTCCCTCCGCTGCCCTTTCATTTATTTTGACCCTCCTCACACACCCTTGTTTCATCAATCCCGCCTCCTCTCCCTCTGTCCCTGCTGTGGTTCTCAGGACAAAGAGGTGAACCTGGAGCAGGTGCACCACCGCCTCAATAGCCTTCTGGACGATGACCTGGCCCATAAGCAGCTCCCGGGACAGTCCATGGAGATCTCTGCCCTGGACATTGGCAGCATGCAGCCCAGCCAGTCTCTGGAGGCCCTGTCTGTGCGGGACTACCCACCTCACCGCGGGGGACCCCTGTCAGTCACCTCCTTCCTCCAGGAGAGCCGCGGGCCAGGCCGGACGCTGGGCGCGGTTGGGGGCAGGACCCTACCACTGCCCCTGAGCAGCGCCACCATGCCCTCCATCCGCTGCAAACACAGGGCGCCCAACGGGGGCTCTTCAGGCAGAGTCCCATCAAGACACCCATGCCAATGTCATACCAGCCAGTGCCAGGGGGGCCCATCCCAGAGGCCAGCGAGCCCAGCCATGGGACGTCCATCTGAGCAGGACTGACAGACTCTCAGCTCAGTGACGTGTGCAGAATATAAATACACAGGATTTTATTATGACAGGTCAGCGGACGCACTGACTTTCATGTACATATTTGTAAGTACAATGAGAGAGAGAAGCAACATTAAAAGTGTATTTTGAATATTCTCAATCGTTGAGTTTAAAAAACATAAAAGTATGAAAAAAATGACTGAATGGGTTTGTAAATTTTGTTCTAAACGAATAAAGGTGACAATTCTTTGTGGTTGTTTTCTAAGTGCCGAGTTCAACGCTGTTTTCTTTTAGATCAACATTACCTGAATGTACTGTGAGAATCATGATAAAAGACATTTCACACTTCAAAGACATTGGAAAAATTGCTTTGTTTCATATGAAAAATAAAAGGTTGAATAAAAAAATACTTTGAGTTGTGTGCTTGAAAACATTTGAAAAATAACCCTGACTGCTTGACTGCATCTGCTGAAGTGTAAATGCATACGATAAGTCAAAGTTGATACAGCTTGTATTAAAAGTGTAAATAATCACAAAGGTATGCATATATACATATATATACACACACACACACACACACACACCTGTATAGCTTTTCCATTTATTTTACCCCAGTAAATCTAAGATAATCTATGCACTTCCTTCCCAGTCTTGTCCAGGAGCCTTGGACCACTTCCACAGCCCTATTAGCTTAAATAGAGTAAATTACATTTAGGGGGGGAAGAGGATAATTGAGCCAAATGAGGTCCACCTTCACACCATCCAGGCACCCCCGCACATAGGGCAGTCTTTGGATAAACTAGGTGCCACATCCAACTCACTGGACCAGCAAACCGGCATGTGGCCAATGAATGTCACCTAGGATAGTGTTCGTGTGTGTTATAACGTCCATTTGTACAAGCCCCAATGTGTAACATGCAATTCCCAAAGGTGCCAAGGGACCGCAGAAGTGGTGAAGCAGAACGACTGTGACTGTAACCAATGCAGGAGCGTTTGCCCCGTTGTTTCCTGACAAAACTTCACTTCCAACTGGTTTGAGCTGAGAGGAGCTGACGGCTTGTTTGGTGCTACAGCCAGTGTGGTCAGGTTAACATGAAACTAAATCGCTCAGTCACTTTCTGCAGAAGACTACTTACTCGCTTCCTAGAAATAAATAAGTATACAATGAAAAGCAATGACTCACATTTCAGTTTATTGTTATTTATCTTTTACTTCACCAGCCAAAACACTGAGAACAAATTCTTATTTACAATGATGATTCAGTTTAATCCAGACTGATGTATTCCACAATTGAGAAGCAAATGTGTTTTGTGGCCAACTGTAACGTCCCCAAAATAATGGGGTGATGTTTTGACATCAAGCTCTTTTCAACATATTCCAAGATTTTCCTAAAAGTTATTGAATAATGTGCATTTAAATCAATCGTTCAGACTAATGCATTTTAAAGACTGCATTTTATTCCAAGTGGATGAAAATGGTCAGTAAATGGATAATTTGGCAACGCAAAATAAGAAAGGACACTTTAGTGATTGCCAATGGGTAAGTGTGTCCAACTCAGTAATGTTACTTTTGAAGGCTTTGAAAAGAACAATGATGAATGCCAAAAAAAAATTCTCTGTAGTCAAACCGAACTGATCGGTTTTGGGATTTATAATATGCAAATATAGATGTATTAAATTCCTATGGTTAGTGCCACAATTCCAAAGCGATATACAGTAGGTAAGTAAGTGCTTTATTTGTTATTGTACAAACGTACAGCAAAACTGTGTTCAGGAGTTAGTCCTGAGCCGCTGCAACTGAGCCACCCTGACCTAGCCTGGCATGAGCCAGACTGACCCTCAATGTTAAAAGATACATGGGGATACAGTCTGGTATTGTGCAATTTGAATTTCACTGACTCCGGCAAAATCAAGCACTATCACAAGCAATATCACAACAGGAGTTGCCTCATAGGGCTGCACTGAACATTAATGCAATAAAACTGAGCAGTACATAAGACAACGTAAAGTTCAGGTGAATTAAGTACCCAGGCAAACATAATGTCCAAATAAGCGTCAGCAGTGGGTGGCGACGAGCGGCGCGGATGTCCCCTGTCCTTAGACTCTCCAGCACGGCGAGGAAAAACTCAAAAACCCAGTGGGAGAAAAGTCGAGTTGTATTTGGAAATTGCGTCCTATTACCACAATTCCAGACTGTCTTTATATGTATTTATAAATACATAAATAAAGTCAGTCTGGCTTTATGCCAAGCTAAACCTGACCAGCATGTTCTTATGGGGGAAACTGTAGCAGCCCGAGGAAACCTGGCTGGCTGCCTTCAGTCCTCCTCGCTCTGATCCTCTGAAACGGTGCAGCGCCTCCTGGGTTTGTCCCTGTTTCAGAGCGTGGTGTCCTGCACTGGTCAACTCTTCCACCTCTTCCTTCCTTTTTTATAGGTCTCAAATGTCTTTAGCTCATAAGCTAGCTGTCTATTGCTTAAGTTTCCATATTAAAAAGTACAAAATTGCACAATAGGGTGTGGTGAAAGCCACAAGTTGCCCTTTTGTGAAGGTGCTTTCCTCTCGTTCTGCAGCCACTGACCCAGACTGTGCCCTGGTCAGACTCGGGCTCAACATCTGCCTGCTTCAAAACACACTCAGCCCCATCTGCTGCTCCCACCCCACGGCAAACTCCAATAAGCAAACAGTGGCCATTGGGCGCTCGTGTTGCTGCCTTCAAAACCAATTCTTCTCCCATAAGTGCTTGCCCTGGACTTACACTCTGCTCTGGAAGGTCACTCTTCAAATGTGTAAACGCGGAATAACTGCTTTGTTTTGATCCTGCACTGTGGCCTGACTTTTCAAACTTTTCCTCAAGAAATTTGCACAAAATTCAAGCTTTCTTCTCTCTGGATGAGTGGCACTATTCTGTGTGGTGCCATGATCATGTGAAACAGGTCTAAACAGCATGATGAGGGGGAAACAGAGCTTGCAGTATCACTGAATGAGACAGCACATGAAACAAGATTGGGATTGTGTCTACACTGGACAAGGTTGCATAGCCTTGGTCACTTCTGCCTCTCCACAATCTTCCCCTTTTGTAAAATCTCCGCAGCTGCACTCAAAGAATCCATCAACCTTCTTTGGTTTCCCAGCCTGCCATTTAATGTCCAAACGCCTCTTCAGACGGACACTTACCACCATCAGCCTTTACAGAAAACAAGACAGGGAATTAATGTGATAATTGTATACAATAATGTACTTTTTAGTATAAGGTCATTTATTACGACACAAACAAGGGGAAGTGCAGGCTTTAGATGGTATTATTTAAGTGACCATAAAACAAATCATAACAACGTGCCTCCCACACTCGGCACACAGTCCAGGGTCTCCACTGCAACCTTGGTGAATCTGGAGAGAGCTAAACTATTACTAGGTAATCGTCAACATACCTACAAAAATACCAGATTGAAAGGTAATTAAATACAATTTGTCCATAGGTCAGTTTTCATTTGCAGTCTTGCTGTTATTTGCTCCATATGATACACTTCTTTCAGTCGATTTTTCCATTGGTGGGGGTCTGAGGTTTGAGCCAAGAGACCGTAATGATTTTCTTTGCAATTAGGAGTAGTATTTTTATTTGGGAAATGTTACAGTTTAATCTGAGGTTGCTGGGGAACTAATGTGGTATTATTAATAGGAAACATTCTGAATGCTTCTACCTGAGAGAAGAGACACAAATAGCACATATAGTTGTTCAGGTGTCAGCGGTCAGGGTAGAGGACGCTAATTTGAATGACCTCACGGCAGGAGGACACAGCCCTGGGAATAGGCGACCCAGGCGACCGCCTAGGGCTCCATCGGCCTGGAGTGGGTACCGAATTGCGTTTACATTTTTTCGAGCCCCATGCTCCCGCCAGCTAAAAATGTGCTCATTTGGACATAACTTTAAAATAAATACTTGCGGCTGTAACATTGCGGTGAAAATGTGTACATATACTTCAGATGTTACTTCAACTGTTGTGCTCACATTTCATGATTGCACATGTTCGCAAAAGTTCAATCTTGCTAAGGGCGCCCTGGGAGGACATGTTACATTGACTAGTTGTAAGAGCCCACATTGTTACGCTTTTTCTACTGCTGCTTCTGAACTCGGCATAATCCACAAAACAATTACTCCAATGATCTCAGCGATAGATTATTCACTGTACATGGATGAGAAGCAGCTAATAAGCCCATATTCCCCGTAAAAGCCGAGCCTCCATCAGTTTTTTGCCTACAATGTTATCGCAAGAACAGGGACTTTGTAATTAGACAATTTTGCCATACATGACTCGCATGAATGCTCTGAATAATTAGCTCGTGTGGGCAGCAGGAGGCAGTCTGCTGTAAAATAACTCCCTTTGTCCCTGGGGCCAGATCACAGAGCGTCTGTCCACTCTCACTCAGAGGCCTTTATCATCCGTTCAGCGCATAGAACAACGGCTAAGTCCATGGGGAGCAAAATTACAAAAGTAATGAAAGTAAAGTCAGGTTAAGGTGGATTTCTTGTACTTGTACTCACACTTGGAATGAAAATGATCCTTAACAAAACTACCTCAATATCTTTTTATTTTATTTTGTCAGTATCAACAATCCTGGCAACCAAAACCATGATGTCGTTTTCCCTTTTCGCAGTGATCAGATTTTGGAAAGGTTCAGTTCTGTTTTCCAAGTGTTTGAAAGAACTGACAAGTTTCAACAAACAAAAAGATGAAAAAAACAAAACACTTTTCATAACTTTTCTATTTTGTATGTTTTGTACGTGAAGTGTAAGAAATAAGTGAACAATAACTAATGACGTCTCATGAAACTTTGTTTTTTTTTGTCTTCACCAAAGTCTTTCCCTCCCCTCTTGCGTTGCCTCCTGTAACAACACACTTTCCCACAGAGTCGCCTGGTGCAGCAATCAGCACATTTCAAATTGTGATTTTTGTTTTTTTCCCCCCAGAATTTTCATCTGTTTCTGCCGTGTGAGCTACTTTAAACCGTGCAATAGTTCAGTCTTTCGAGCGCATGAATAAGAGATGATAGGGCTAATAGGAAACATCATTAAAAAAAAAAAAAACGACAGCCTATGTCTTTAAAATTACCACAATGTGTGTAAGTAATGATACAGCCCCACGTGACTGGTTTCTAAATTCCCATTCATTCCTTTTAAAGACACCGTTGGCTAAAATATAATTAATCCAGATTCATTTATGCCTCTTGTTAAGATCCTCTCCAGCATAAATTATATTATGTTCCGCTGGTTTTAGTTGTATTCTTGCTAAACAGCCTCTGCGCATTGTGGAATTAACAGGCTGAAAAGTTCAGTCGGAACAGTAACACCAACCGTGCGTGGCAGTGTACCGGGTGAAGAACTGTTTTCCAAGGTGATGGAACACTTTTGTAACAGTACGAAGCACCAAAGTTTTGCGGCCGCGCCATTAGAACAACTACGACGTGAAAAATGTTTGAATTTTTCATGAACTGAACGGAGGAGCGAGAGAGCGCAGGTGTATGGTCTGTTGTTTCATTCTGCTGACTAAGTGCTTATAGTTAAATTATGTATGGCTCAGATGGGGTTTTCCCTCTGCAAAACTATTTCCTAATAATTATCAAGAAGCGCTGTTGTATAATGAGTTCAGAACCTCTGCAAGGGCATTTCACAGTCAGATATATATATTTCCGCCGACGGAGAAGAAATAATAGTGAGTTGTGAATCGTGGCCAAAGTCAAGATCAGTTGCTCACGCAAGAACACGTTTATTTTGTGGTGGAAGGATACAAACAGGTGAGAACATATAAACTCCAAACAAGCCCAACATAGTACGTGCTCAATGGGTGAGGAACGTGCTTCTTTATGGTCCTTATGGCAGGGAGCTGACATTGCTGTAGTACACACTTGGTAGACAGGATTCTAATGGGATTTCAGACCTCCCAAGAACGGTTTAAAAGCCTGGCTCCAAAGAGTCTTTCTTTTTCTAAAAATTGCTATGACCCATGTGACAACGCTGGGGTACGTTAAATATTTTTAATCCCGCTGGTTTTTGTATATCAGCTCGAAAAAGTGGACGCCTTTTCAGTGCACTGACTGGCTCCAGAGCCTGTCAATCAAGGAGCTCTGTGGAGGCTCCGCCCGCCCAGCATGAGCGCAGGGCTTCCCGCCTTTTTGCCCTTTTAAGGAACAGGCTGTGTAGGAGGAGATCGAGCAGCCGTGTAAGTTTCACTGATGACTCGGGACCATTACTATGAATGGGGCTGAATAGGTAATTACCTATCTCTAATTATTATATCTATGTGTATGTTCTCATCTTTGAGTCGGCCTGTCCTTCACATGTGGGTTCTCTTGTGTGCGTCTGGAGCTATGTAGGCAACTTCCTTTTGTTAATTGATGCCTTTCTCTGACAATGAGTGCCAATCTGTGCTCTCACTGTCATGTTTTTTCACAGTAAGCTCCTGTTTATGCTCGCTTGTTGTTGCTCTCAACTCACCTGTAGCCCTGTTTTTGTAATGACTATTGCGAGGTACGCCTCCCAACCAAACCTTAGCAGTGCTGTCCCCATAGTATGTGGTAGTATAGTAAATCTGGCTCCTTAATGATTATTTTTGTCAACTATGCCCTATGTAACACACTGTAAATGTCAACAATTGAAAGCACTTTACTGACAGCACCTTAAAATACAGGCAAGGCAACTTTATTTATACCGCGCATTTCATACACAAGGCAACTCAATGCAAATACAGTTCGGTAATTTCTGCACTCTTTGTGTAATTGTGCCGCTCTTAACTTGAGACTTAAAATAAAGACTAATGTCTTTTCCATTGGTTTCATTCAGCCAGATTTACCAACATCAACATCAAAATCATGTTGCTTTTTACACAAAGCAAATGCATAGATGCATTACTTCAAAATGTTTCGTGCAATTCTTTGCTGTTCTGTTACACTGTCAGTTAATGTTAATGTTATGTGTTTCAAAATGTATATCCAGGTTCTCGGTTGATTAGTTTGACCCTAAACCATAGTTCTTTCTTCATTGTATTGAGTTGTTGCAGCAAACACCTGTTATCATGTCCAACAACCTGGATAGAATGGATTTGCCCTCTGCATGGAGAGTGTTTGTTCGGCGTGGTTTGCTGCCATGGATGCAGCATGTGAGCACATCGCAGCAGATACCTGCAGATGCTGGACAATGTGGCAGATTCGTTCCTCAATGTATGGCCAAAAAGATTTACGTTGTGATGTAGATGAGAAACACAATACAGTAAATGGCGTGTCGTGTTGTACTTATAGTTTCTAGTACAGACTAAGAGTGTCATGTCCAACTTTGATCATACTGTGATACCTGAGACTTTAGCCTCATTCTTTTTAACTGCATACCCTGAAAATATTGCCATTTGATGACCATGTTCGTAGGCAATACTCAAAGACCTTTGTATTCTAAGGGCTCTGGCATGAAACTGGTAGAAAAAGCAAACTTTGATCTACAGTAAAAAGCATTTCGAGCAGGTGATGTGATTCACCTGCTCGACGGTGGCGCAGGTGGTAGAGCGGGTCGTCTCGTGATCGGAAGGTCATGGGTTCGAATCCCACAAATGCACACTGTCGTTGTGTCCTTGGGCAAGACACTTCACCCTACTTGCCTCCAGTGTCTGCGTACATTGGTGTATAAATGAGAGTGTGAATGGGTGAGTGGATCCTTGCTGTAAAGCGCTTTGAGTGCCTAATGTAGGTGGAAAAGCGCTATATAAGTTGAGACCATTTACCATTCTGCAACTGTTGTTCTGCAAACTTGTACTTTACTGTCTGTGCGAGTGGTTTTGAGAGATGCACTTAAACTTTTGAAAATATCAGTTCTGATCTGAGAAATAATGCCAAAGCGACTGGAAAAAGTAAAACAGTGAAGCAAGAAAAAAAAGATAACTTTGTTCAGGTCAGGGACTCGAAATAATTGTAAGGCTGCATTTATAATGGTTCTGAGCCGAGGGAGGGAACTCGTGATAAATGCACTTACTTGAAATAACTGCACTGTTTACAGCAGAAACTTTGCATAAATTAATATCACTTACTTTCTTGTTATCTCCAGTTGCTACAGAAAACTTTATAGGTCAAAGGAACTTCAGTCTATCTTAAGAATAAGGGTCATTTTATTCATTTTATTTCAAACTAACAGCTGTATAAAGTATTGCAGTACAAACAGGATGTACTTTATCCTGTTGTTGAGTTCTTTAGGCCCAGCCAAAGCATACTGATTTACAGCACAACTATCCCACAGAGTCCCAACGTAAACAAGGCAACCTGGGGCAGTTAGGCTTTTATACCTCAGCCTCAGGCCACTGCACTGACCTGGACCGCAGAGCTTATGATGTGATTAATTAGACGGAGATAATGACTTTGTTGTGCAGCGTGAGCCCTTAAGGCTCTGGAGGGTCAATTGCCGCTGACCTGTGTTACCTTGTACATGCTTGTTAGATAAATCGAGTTTCGGTCAGACGGTCCTCCACAAACGCTACGTGTTGGATACGGTGTGTATGTTAACGCAGGTCAACAGCAAGCCAAACTTGTTTTTTCGTGAGCCAGGAACTGAGCGTCTTGCTCATTTAATACAGTCTTGTCGACAGCTTTACAATTTTTGTTGAACTCGTAGAAAACCCGAGTGAAACTGAAATAAACAGAAATAAAATATGCTTCAATGAAATGGTATGAGAATTAAATGCGCCACAAATGGCTAATGCCAGAAACTAGGTGTAAAGTTAGCATTAGCTGATGCTAATAAGGATGAACGCGATCTTTTCATAATCATGCTAATTAGATCGTTAGCACAGTAGCCTACTCTCGGCAAAACAGGCTCTTGGAAAAAGACTAAATACTGGTGACAACATATGTACAAAAACAATGTCTTACAACACTTGTAAAGTTAACCAAACACATATTAAACTTACATCCATTGCTTTCAAAGATGTAAACATTTAAAACACAGGAGGTCAAGTTTGGCAATGGACAGGCAGGTTTTCCAGCAACACGTTTTTTCTCCGTCTGGCTACTGCTTCTGCTACCCATAATGCATTGCGACTACTGACTATGTCTTCAAAATAAAGTTCAGGTAAACCAATGCTGACTACCGTTTTTAGCATGAATTGTAATAGATGATTTATGACATATTTATTTCTAAATTATTAAGATTTTTTTTTTTACCTTTTTAAAGAAACACACTTTTACATAGGGCAGAGTACCCGTCTAAACCACTTCTCCTTCACCACCTGGAGGGAATATGCAAGGCAATTCTATAAGGTTCTGCTACTTTTGGCAAGTCTTGAGTCATTCTTGATGTGCATGTCCTAAGAACATCCTGAAGTGCATGTTTCAAAGGGCTTTGTGCAAAGAGGAAGAGCTATGGTTAGACTCTGACCTCCTCCTGGGTACCCAAGACATACTGTGCATGTGTGAGGAGTGATGTTTACAACAGCAGGCAGATCTAAAGGCCACATCTTTTCAAAACAAACTACTCTTCAATTTCACTCATGTTTTATCTACAAACTTTAAGTCTACACTTAACAAATAAAATCTCAACGAAGACACTTCAGTTTGACCTCTCCAGAGATTACCAGCTTGGTGTGAAAAGGCCTTTAGGTGTGAGCCTTGTTCCTATTAACTACAGAATTGTTTTGACACTTAAAGATACCATGTTATTTCCATAATGTTCTTTTAAGTATATTTTATTTTTAAAAAGTCATCAATATTATGTGTAAAAACACTCACTGTAACGTACAACACCTCGTTTTTCTTCTGTTTGCCTTTAGTTCTTATGCAGCCCACGTTGTTTGCATGCTCACACCGCACAAGTCTACCACAGTACATCCTTCATTAAAAGATTGATGCCACATATGTTCCTGCCGACAACATGAGAGGACCCGCTCTCCGCTGAACCACCTGTTTCCACAATCGGGTCAAAGCAATGTGGCACAACCATTTGTCTCCCTTCATGTGGCTGGGGCGCAGATTAATATTTATTATGAGCCCGGTTTTTAATGTGCGAGGCAGCAATGGACCCCAACCTGCGCTGCACCGTATTAGCCGTGTGATAAACAACTTCTCGCTATTTGATAAATAATCCAGTAGAAACACAGTATCCCCGACAGAGCCATGAAAGTTTTATGCGGCGCGCCGCTGAGGCTCTCATTCCGAAATGCAGACAACACTCAGAATTCCGATAATTCTTCCCACATTTTTTCCCTCTTGAGGGATGTTGAAACTGTGGTTTGTTAGAATTGAAGGTCCACAGGTTGCCTGGATATTTCTTCGAGACGTAATGAAGATGCTTTTCTTTGCAGAAACTATATGTTAAGAAAAGTTATACCATGCTGGTACAAGTATGCTGGTGATTTTGGAACAAGCAGATGCATGGCCATCTGCTTTAAAGCACCAAAACAGGCCTCAGTGATCACTCTATGTTTATTAATTATTAATTAGACATATTCTTTCACGAACCCAATGCACCCACGCAATCTGTCAATCTTCATTTCCGCACAGGTCCTGCTGAGCTGAATATTTAAGCAGCTGGCGTATACAGCAGACTACAACCTAATGTGTTTATTTTACCAGGAAAAAAAACAAGATAACTATGCTGTGGTTCATATACAGCATGCTCCGGTTTTAACGAAAGAGGCTGTCCTCGGGTGTCACTATCGATTTATAATTTAGCTGTTGCATGCTAATGAGGTTAATATCACTGTTATATTGATCCTATTCATGTTTTTTATTTATCTGCATCTCTTTTGTTAAAATATTGTAAAAATGAGTTCTTTCTCCAAGTTTCTTCATAATGCGCTCCCGTTGCCATGCCAACAGCATAGCCCGCACTCCAAGGGAAATCCAATAGTTTGGACTTTAGGGACATGGTGTGAAACCAAAAATCTGTGGATCAAACCAAAATATAATAGAACTGTTCCATTTCTAAGCCCGGACCTCGATGCAGAATTCTGTGAGGAAATAAACCTAGAAACAACAGCATTTTAAATCTTATTTTTAGGCTTTGTGATCATTCAACACAAAACAATCACGCTATGATTGAACGCCACCACTTTTCACCAGAAAAGACACTGAACTTTCATAATAGGTTCAGAGATATTAATACTATAACATGCAGCACTTTATGATGCACTTGTGCATGAAAAGCACTTTATAAATAAAGTGTTGATTGATTCTTTTCTATTCACATGTCTGTATTTTGTCAGCTAAAAAAAACTTCACCATTCTGTGTTATTTTTCTCCACTTCAAAAGCATTCTTTGAATGTTATTATCTGAATCCTGAATTTTTCCTTTTTTGCAGTCACGTTGCATTATTGACCTTCAAGCAACAATAGTCAAACTTTTTTCTCCATAATTCATATTTTTCCAAGTAACTGTTAAAATATGAGCCACATGCTCAGTTACTGTTATTTTCCCTTTTGTTGTTGTTGTTTTTTTTTTTTTAACAGCGTTCTCATATGCTTTAGAAAAGTTACTGTTGAGAATCTGTGCTAAATTCGGGCATTTGACCGGTGGGGCGGTACCACAATGGGCCGGTGCGTTAGATTTTATTTTTTTAATTTTCTGCGCAGGCCGTGCTTTCCGGAATGGAATCATCCAATGTCCCATCACAGGCGCATCAGTGGCACATGTGCCGCTAGCGTGACCAGATGTCCCGTACTGTGCGGGAACTGCACAGCATTTCCAACTCATCACGCAAATTGTCCCGCATTCAACTCTGCTGCTGCTCAAACTTTATTTTCCTCCTCAGACGTGGATCGGCAGGATCCTCCGCGTCTGTGTCATTTTATCCCCTCTCGCACTCGTCTCCGCAGCAGACTGTGACAGCCAATAGCCAATTGTCCTGCTTTGTCCCTCTTTAAAGTGCTTCATGTCCCACATTTGGCTGGTTCACCCCGCAGGTCTTGTGCGTTAGATTCTCCGGGCTGGAGCTGGTGTGGTTTTCAGTGTGGCTTTGGTCGAGGCGGCCCAGCTCCTCAGCACTTGGTATGGCTTTTGCTGAGACCTCAACCGTTACAGTGATCATGTGTATCTATAGGATCAATAATTATATAAGATAAATCACCTTTTTTCTGTATTACTGTCTGTATTATCCATCAACAACGCAATAGAGAAAAAAATAACTTGGCAGTTGTATCTATAATTTTACTGGCATTACGCATTCACAAATCATTAATGTGAAAACTGGCAACTTTTTAGAAACCCTAAAATTCTGCAGCTATACATGCACTTTAGACTAAAGCAGTTGCCTTGACAGATGGAGCAGCCACGAATGTCAAACAGTTTGTATTAAGTAGGCTATTAAGTTTGATAAATATGAGAAAGCAAGAGGGTGAGAAATAGACGGCAATTAATCTGTGTACACATCATTTTTCAAAGAAAGGGGAATTACAATTTAAGGCAAAAGTCACATTTGTGCCCTCAAGAGAAAAGCTAAAAATGGCTCCGTTGATTGTTTTCTGATGATAGGTGACAAAAGGTGAAAGGTTGGCTAATGAAACTCCATTATTCTGCCTAAATGACAGCGGTTAGCAAAATGACTACAGAAGTCTTGATTCTTTATTCTGGGTCTATTTTTAGCGCCGTAACAGACAGAGAAGTTCAGCTGGAGACTTTTTAAGTTTCTTAACACTCCATTACCTTGTGTTTTCAAGCTCCCAGAACTGAATTCATGAATCAAGAAGACGGTTTGAATTTTAGCGATTCAATTAGGCCATTTAACACCGAGTACAGCAGCTGCACAAAACAAACAGTAAAGCCCATTTGCAATTCATATAATGCAAAACCTTTAGTCTGACACTTTCTAGTGAGGCACATTCGACGAGCATTTAAATATGACATTTTAGGATTTAAGCGTAAAAACATGTTTGCCGTGCCATCCGAGATTTACACTGCAGAGCACAGGCATATTCGTTTTCAAATCTATTTATTAACAGCTAATAATAAAGTGGAAAGCGAGGTCATTGTCATGGCTCACATTGTATTTGTAGGGAAGATTGCTCGTACAGTCTTTTGTCTTGGCTGAAACTGTATTGTGTGTGACGACACCCACAAAGCTTACTCTTATCTAGCTTCTATCCACATTATTGGAAGTAACTCATTAATTCAAATTTGTAGGGACCAATAGAAATCAAAGTTGATTTCTATTGGTCCACTTTGATTTGTATTTTGCCCCAAGAGGAGGCCTAGATTAGAAACACGTGTTTTTGTGCAGAAAGATATTCTTGCTAAATTTGATTTTTGCTTTCAGAGCCAAAGCTGGTGAACCTATTGTGGCAGTACGAGCTGTAGGCGGGCCCTGCTACTTCCGTTTTGATCGCATGTCTGTGCTAGCTGTCAACCCATAAAAGTGCCCCCTTGTCAGTGCCCTCCCAACATCCAGGTCGAGAACATAGTCACAGCAGGTAAGAGAAGCACTGTAGCTCCTCTTCTAAAACGTAGTCACAATACTTAATAAACTTTTCTTTTTTTTTACGCAGGCAAACACGTGCATCTTGACACCTGCTGCCTTGCCTTGATATGCTACGGGGGTTACCTCTGGGGCATGCTATGTTGTAGCAACAGAGGGATGACGGTGGCGCAGAGAGTAGAGCGGGTCGTCTTGTGATCAGAGGATCGGTGGTTCGAATCCCGCAGGTGCACACTGTCTCTGTGTCCTTGGGCAAGACACTTCACCAACCTTGCCTTCAGTGTGTGCATGCACTGGTGTATAAATGATTGGTTTCTTGATGTAAAGCACTTTGAGTTCCTAAAGCAGGTAGAAAGGCGCTATATAAATGTGACCATTTAGCCATTTAAGTTTTTGCTGTTTTTAGGTAAAAGCATCCGTAGCTCGAGCCTCTCCTTTTATAGGAGCTTCTCCAAGCTTAGACATGTATAGTTATGTTATGTTTAGTTTATTAATGGAGTGCCCCTTGAGATGTGCCATCTTGATGAGCTCCCAAAATTAAATATTTCTCATCCATTCCCCGCTCTATGCCTATTAGCTGCTGGTGTTTTGCCTAGTCCTTCCTCTGTGCTGTGGTGCATCGCTAACTATCTCAGCTAAGCTGCTAAGAGTACGGCTAATCGTCTCCTGCTCTGTGCTGCCCGACCTGTATTAATCTGTCTGCATGTAGGTCTACCATGCTGCCTATGTCTCAGTATTGTAATAAAAGGTACCCTCAGGAACCTACTTGTTGTTATTATAAAAAACAGACTTTTTTAAAGGTTAAATAAAGTACACCTTAACTTTAAAGTTACTAAATCAGTTGCCTTTTTTAAAACATTTTATAGACATGTACATTATTATACACTGCCCTACCCTCCAAAAAATCTCCACCTGGATTTAACTAAAAAGGCCTATTCGTAAGAACATTGTTAATGTTCTTTTGACCTGAATGAACCCGAATGGAAAGGCACTAGTAAGCAGCCATAAACTCCGTATGCATGTAAACATTGCTTAATTTCATACTAGTGGGAAACAGGTTCTTATCAGGCTTAATTATGACAGAGACATGACCATTTACTTTATGTTACTTAATTTATTAATAAATATATTTCTCTTTTTCGTTTTGGTATTCTCTTGTTTAAAGTTAAATTACATTAGACATTCTTCAAATACGTCCAAGGCACAACGATTTGACAGTTCCATAACTCGTGACATCTTGAGTGGACAGTACGAGAGTCCCCAAAACAAAACGCTTCCAAACGACAGCGAAGAATGAGAGCTGTCCAAAAGGGGAGGCTTGACTGAACCAGAAACCTACAGTATGGAAAGGCATATTTAGTTTTGATCGCTAAACCAACTTGTAAGGCTGAGTTACTGACATACCGGGGAGAGGCGCAGGACCTGGCACGCCACAGGTCTTGTACACAACGTCCCATCACGCACGCGAGGAGTCCAACGCCGAGGCCACTAAGACACACACCTGTTAGCCCTGACCACCATATTACACGGGCTAGCCTGCACACGCTCAACTCACCGATGCCCGCACACTTTTCGCCAAACCGCCGGCTTTACGCTCCCTGTGGCTGCAGTGCGCCTATCGTGAGGTGCTCCTCGCAGCTAGGCCGGTTCCTGACTGGTGGATGACGTCAGGGGTGACAGGTCAGAGAGGGGAAAGAATGGGGGAAGCAGCACCTTTTATAGGTGAGCCCGGGACTAGCGACCCCATACTGCTACATGAAGAACAAGAACAAACTTCTTGTGAAGTCTTATGAAGTATGAATAGGCCTTTACTGTTCTGATCTGGGGTCGCTGTAGTCGGACACACTATGTGCCCAAAGAATGAGATCAGCTGATGACCTGAACGTCCTGAATGACCAGGTTTATCCATCAATGGATTTCTTCTTCCCTGATGGCACGGGTATATTTCAAGATGACAAAGCCAGGATTCATCACTCTCATATTGTGGAAGAGTGGTTCAGGGAGTATGAGACGCCATTTTTTCCAAGATTGGCCACTAGATCTAACCCCACTGAGAAACTTTGGGATGTGCTGGAGAAGGCTTTGTGCTGGTCATAGTCTCCCATCATCAATATAAGGTTAAGGTTAAGACGTAGGCTACTTTATTGTCCCCGTACGTAGGGAAATTTGTCCACTGCATTTGACCCATCCTTTGATACCAGTGGGGCAACCGCTAAGGAGCAGTGGGCGACCGCAGTGCAGTGTCCGGGTCCCATCTCCAGATGTCGAGTCAGGCTGATGGTCAGAATCATCACTGGATCACTGGGTCATTTGATATTGGAGCATCTTATTGATACAATGCCACAGCAAATGCATGCTGTAATCAAAGCTTTTTTTTCTCGGTCAGGCAGTAGTTATGCAGCAAGAAATACTGAGGCGTTTTCAAAGTAGTTTAAAGTGTATTTCATGACTTATCGTCTGTCACAAATCAATACCACCCGGTTCTATTACTATGACAAAAAGGAAGATTTTGTTGGCACCCTTTGTTAAGCTCAAAGATGATGTGCCACATATCATGCCACACTGAGACTAATGCTCACATTAGTAATGTGTTAATGATCATATAAACTCCACTTACAGGTTAAAAAGGTTTGTCAAGGCAACTTAAAATTACATTTTTGTAAACCTTTTTTTATATCTGTTTATCAGATCTAAACTGTCTAACACACTTTGCAACATCCAAGCATCTCAAAAAGCATTTTGTTCCGTCAAGCTTTTCTGACATAAACCTCTCCTTCAAAGTCTTTCTTTCATCAAAGTCTCTCTCTCACTCTTTTTCTTATTTAGATCCAGATTTCAGAATTATCCGAGCTCCCTCACCAGCCACGGCGCATATTTGGATGTGAGTTGCTCGATTATTTAGCCGTTTCTTTTATTTTGTCACCCCCGCTTTAAAATTGTATGCAAATAAGTTTGATATCATCTGGCAACTGGAGACGTCTTGGAGGAGCAATTATTTCTCAGTAGAACAGAGCTGCCAATAAGTGAATGAAGTTTCTTGTTATCATACTTTGTTCAATTTCAGCCGCCAATGAACCACTTTATGGCAACAAGTAATTCTCTTGGCCACAATTAAAGAAGACCTTAAAAGTGTTTGGTTAGAGATAGAAGGTGCATCTTTTTCACAAAGTTAACTTGAGGTACTCTTGATGTCAGGAAGTCACAGCTTCACCTTGTTTCACCACTGCCTGAGAGAACCAGCGATAGTAAAAGAAAGACGTGTTGTAAAAGTCGATATGGAGGTTTACAAAGAAGACTGCGGCTCATAGCAAAGAGTGCAATACGTACAAGAAGATGTCAAAATCAAACCAAGAAAGCCCAATAGTCCATCTTACGATAAGAGACACAGCTACAAACAAAGTAATGAAGTGTAAACCAGCCAGTGTCAGGAAGATTGTAGTGAGCAGTACATAGGTGAAACCAAGCAGTCTCTCTTCAAATGAGTGGTCCAGCATCGCAGGGAAAACAACTGTGGTCCACAGTCGGCTCTGCATCTCCATCTAATAGCCACACCTTGGAGGATAAAGAAGATAAAATTCCAGGCAGGGAGACGAGATGGTTTGAGAGGCGAGTAAAGGAGGTTATTTTTGTGAAACAACAGAAGCCCAGTCTCAACATTGAGGCTCTGTCTCCTTTCTATAATGGCCTATTGCGATAAGGTGAACGACAGTCCTTTGTTAAGGCTAATCCAGTAGGTCGCCTCAGCCCTCTGACGCAGCAGCAGACCATAAGACAGACGGGCTAATTGTCATACTGTAGTTGGCAGTTTTAGTTCCCTCCTCCTGTAGGAGCCTGAGTCTTGTATAAGACCACTCTGGCTTAGGTACAGGGTCACATTCTGATACAACAAGAAGAAAAAGCTTCTGTGAATAGAAGCAAAACGCCCTCAACTCAATCAACCCAGTCCAGTCGATGATTTAGCCTCACTAAGACCAATACCAGGATGTTTTTGTAGAAAAGGGATAGAAAAGGGAGCATATACATTTTAAATAGATAGCTTTGATCCAAACATATTCCCAACTTTCCTGACACATTTATAACAACCCAACCCTTCACAAAGATGAGTTGGTCAGCATGTTCCACAGCTTTCAGGAAGCAAAAATGTAAACAACAATGAACCTGCAAGTTCACGTTCAACACAAATGATTTATAAAAAAGATAAACAGCACACAAATTGTTATGTTCAGCAGTACTGAACAGACCTTTGATCTCAGTGTTCCCTTCAGCTCCCATGTAAAAAATCTTGGAGTCATGATTGACAGCTCTTTTAAATTTGACAAACAAATCAGCTCTGTGGTTAAAACAAGCTTCTTTCAGCTTCGATTGCTTGCTAAAGTAAAACCATATCGGCCTTCTAATCAGCTGGAAGAATGAGTCTGCATGTTCATCTCTACACGTCTGGACTATTGTAATTCTCTGTACCACGGTCTTGATGCTGCATCCATTTGTCGTTTGCAACTAATACAGAATGCAGCTGCACGCCTCCTAACAGGCATCAGGCGCTATGACCACATCACTCCTGTGCTACGGTCTCTTCATTGGCTCCCGATTCCCTTCAGGATACAGTTTAAAGGTCCTATATCATGCAAAATCGACTTTTTTGAGTTTTTAGCCATGTTGTTATGCTATTTCCTTATCAAAAACACCCCCAGAGCAGTTTTTGGTTTCATTCACGCAGTTCTAAGTAATCCTCCTGAATCCTGCTCTCTGAGCAGCCGCTCCACCCTCTCCTGGTAAACCACTGAGCTGTTCAGTTGTGTCGTCACAGCGGAACGGAAGTGCTCTACGTCTGTAATGTAATGCCTTACGGCCTGATTTTTATTTATAAAACAGCTTTTTTTTTTTTTTTTTTTTTTTTTAAACAAAACAAAACAAAAAAAAACAGCAACTCTCCGACGCGTCTGTGCTGTCCCACGACGCTAAACAAGCGCACCCACGGCTGGAGGAGCCATGGATCCGAGCATAAGTGTTGTTTTTGAAGACTGAGCTCTTTCTAACCTACTCTGGACACCGCCTGCTCTTTTTTCTTACTGAACGATAATGCCACGGATGCGCGTTTGGCTACGAGAGGAACAGGACTAGTCAACCTTCCTAAAGAAGAGTGCACTCGCCAGAAGTTGGAATTTCTTTCCGGGATTCAGCTACTATATCAACCAACCTGATGGATGCTTGGTGAACCTTGGCCAGAATCAAAGTGGATTAACTTTTATAACCAACGCGATCTCATGGGAGTCCAGACTGAGCGGTGAGTCAATCAAAACGCGTGTTAGCGTGTGTGTTAGCCATTTATGAAACTGTGTTGCACATGTCAACTCCTTATAACTGCATTATGTGAAGTAACTTCACTTTTTGCAGCAATATTTATATTTATAATACTGCAAATGTGGAATGAGCGGAGAGAGGGGCGGAGTTAACTGAATCGAAGCGTTTTGTCTTCCGGGTAGGGAAAATACCCCCCCAAAATACTTATATTTCTCTCAAAAATGAGTACTCCATAGTGATAGAGGTACAATATATCATATATATGCCTATACTTTACTTTGGAATGGCTAAAATAGCATGATACAGATCCTTTAAAATCCTACTGTTGTTTTTTAAAATCACTGAATGGCCTGGCTCCAGAGTATTTGTCTGAAATGTTGACTTTATATTCTCCTGTGAGAGCCCTGCGGTCATGCGACCAACAGCTTTTAACCTGTCCCCGCTCTAAGAAAAAACCTGAGGTGACAGGGCATTTGCGGTCGCTGGACCCAACTTCTGAAAGAGCTCCCTTTGAGCATTCGATCAGCCTCTTCCATTGAGAGTTTTACGTCACTCTTAAAAACACGCCTCTCTGCATTGGCTTTCAACACGAGCTGAGTTGAGCATCCTACGTTGTTACTTTGTACACCCCCCCCCCCCACCCCCACCCCATCTATAATGTAAATCAAAATCCCCGTAGCACTCCATGTGTTTACACTTTATACACTTTCACCAAACATGATCTTATCATACAGGTAATCCACAACTATTCACTTATATTCAAAACAATCAATAAACAATTTATATTCTCAAAGTAGAGCTTATACTACTACTACTACTACTACTACTACTACTACTACTACTACTACTACTACTACACAGAACTACTATCACTAATTCCTATTCTTTTGCAAATACAATGGGAAAGAACTACAAATGAATCTAAAATGCTAGAAATATTATTTGTGATATTGCAGAGCTTGTGGCCTGACATTTGCATCATACACAGAGCTAATTCAATTCAAGGTACAATCATACATTTTAATTCAAGGTACAATCATACATTTTAATTCAAGGTACAATCATACATTTTAATTCAAGGTACAATCATACATTTTAAGCACTTTCATGAATACGGCATTGTGAATTATGTGTTAATACCCAAACGCCCAAAACTTTCTGTATTATAGATACAGAAAGATTTGGGCGGCACAGGGATGGAATAGTGGTCGACTTGGCAACTAAAATCACACTAATATTAAGGGATCTAAGGAGCTTTGAAAATGCTTTGAAAAGGGGGAGACTTTGGGCCAGATCTTGTGTCTGGCACATGGGGTGCGCAGGCTTTTAGCGAACTGAGAGTTTCCGAGTGGCGGAGCTATCACAATGTGCCTTCACCACTTGCGAGAGGGCGTCGCAAGAGGAGGTGAAAGCTCTGATGGGAGCATTGCTGACATTCATTTCCTCGTTTTAGTCGCACTGCCTTGTGTCCTTCCTTAAGCATGATAGGCTCTCACAGGTCAAACTAAAAACTGTATGAACCCCATCGTGAGCTAAACAATGTTTGTGTCTTGAGAGAAAGAAATGTCGTCCTGCCGTGGCGCGGCGCGGCCTGGCCATAAACGCGAAACAAAACAAATGCACATGTTCACCCCCCACTCCCCCACAAAAAAGGAAAAAGCGTTTCTCCACCCCGGTACTTCCCACCTAAATGCGCCAAGACGGGAGTGGCAAGATCACAAAGTGTGTTCCTACTCAGCGCAAAATGTTCCGCTATAGTCTGCGTTATGAAACACATGATCCGGGCCGTTCAGCGCAATATTTGGAGATGATTTCACATTGTCATAGCAACAGCGTCATTCATAGCAGTGTTGCCTTAAAGTAGTCTTATTTTATGATCAAAAGATTTGCATACACTCAATGTTCTGAACCCATAATTATCCAACATATCATTTTAGAAATAAACAGGGCAGAGCGCATTGTGTTCAGTTTGGTCATGGTGTCACTGAAATACCTTAGGCACCCAGCCAGTAAACCAAGAGGAGGAAATTCGCAAGCTGGTAAGGTTTACTGTAAGCATTTAAAGAGGGGGGCAACAATTAGAGAAGCACCTCTACCAAAACATCCTCTGGCACAATCTCGGAAGCATTTTCTCATGGTTTGGCTCCAGGCAACATCCCAGAAATTTCAACAGCCAATCTCAACAGGGTCATATCCGGTGAATGGACGGGGTTAGAATCGATCTCACAACCTCGTACTTGTGAGTCGCCCATGAGGTCCTCTCCTTAAATCCATCAACGACAAAGGAGCTGATGGATTTAATTGTAGATTTTAAGAAGAACAGCTGCCCACGCTCCCGTCTCTACATCATGGGCACAGAAGTTCAGGTTATGGAGTCCAGCTTTAAATACCTGGGCCTGTATTTGACACACACTAACACAGCCAGCATCGTCAAGAAGGCCCACCAACGCTTTGTCTTTCTGAGGACATTCAAAGCTGCTGGCCTCGGCCCCCAAGCCCTCGCCTCTTTCTACAGGTGTGGGGTGGAGAGTGTGCTGACCCCGTCCATCATGGCGTGGTACGGTCCCTGTTCAGCCCGGGACAGGAAGGCACTGCAGCGTGTGGTCGAAGTGGCAGGGAGGATCACCAGATGCACATTAAAGCAAACACACTAAATGCCTCTGTACGCCTTTCATGCTGTGTTGCCTGTTGCTCTTATGTCTATGCATTGTTTTTTTGTTTTTTATTCAGTATTTATTAGATATATTTATATTCTTAGATTTTTATTTATGCACATCACTTGGCCTTGGGACCAAATTTCATTCTGTCGTGTTTTGTTAGCATGTTGGAATGACAAATAAAGTATCTTGAACCTTGAGTGACTGCTCGCTCGTGATTTACAGGTTAAATCTCTATTATCTGTCATTTTGTAATGAGCCGCAGCACCCACAGGATCAGGACCTATGGACGTGACCCTCACGTGAAACTTGGAGGATGGAGAGTGAAATGTTGGTGTGTATCCAAAAATGGGGTCCAGTTGCTGTTTCAATCTCTAGATTATTATTGGGTTCATTCACACACTGTTTATCCATTATTGTTGCTTCTAAACATACTTTGGTTCAACTCGTTTATGATTTTTGTTTGATAACCAAAACAATTTCCTACAAGATCGAAATAATCACTTCCTGGATGATTGAGAATTAATAACGTAGGATTTTTGGTTATCAAACAAAAATCATAAACGAGTTGAACCAAAGTATGTTTAGAAGCAACAATAATGCATAAACAGTGTGTGAATGAACCCAATAATAATCTAGAGATTGAAACAAAGCACAAGAACATGAACCTTTGGCCACATAATGCCGACATACGTGTTTCATTTTTAAACAGAACAGCATCAAAACAAATACATTGCTCTTAGATGCTAAGAATATTCAAGTCCAGTGTTTTGAAATATGCTTTTCTCGAGTGTAAAAGTACAGTCCTGGTGAGTGGAGCCTGACATTAACTGTGTGCCCATAGTTAAAGGATCCATGTGAGATGTTTATCTTCAGTTGCAATCACAGGCAGACATCGATCCTTCTCTCTGTCAATGCAGCCATGGCAGCTGCAATCGGCCGCTCCTCAGAGTAATCTGCACCCGGATCTGCCCGTCTCCTCTGTCAGGATATGTCTCCCAGAGAATCACATCTCATCTACAACTGAGGGACAGAGGTGTGCCGAGCTTATTATTGTGTAGCTTTGTGAAGAAAATAGTTCTGGTGGTGGTGGGGATGTGGAGTAGTTGTCACAGTGATACATATCCATGTCTCTGGTATTCTAAGTCATCAGAAGAAGAAGAAAACATGGTGTGTCTAAGTTCATAATATTTCACTTTCAGCTGGTCAAAAAAAAATGATATATTCGACAACAACAAAAGTTTGGTGTGCAGTTGAATCGGTGGTGTTCATGTGGCCAGCAGCAGATTCTATTGCAAGTACACTGCCCTAAGTTTGTTAAGTTATAGTATCAAGAGTAATACAGTATATCAACCAGGAAAGATAATTAAGTGAGGTGTAAAAATGGAAGGAAAAGGAAATTGCTTTTGCATGCTAAGAAGAAAAATGGTCTACCTGGCTTAAATGTTGGAAATTGTATCGTATTTGTTGTAGAAAAATTCCAGCATTGCGTGTACCAAACAGCGGGCTAGCAAGAAGGAACTCCACTCCAAGAGTAACTCATTCTGAATCATCTGAAATAAACTGATGGACACGGTTAAGAATTAAAGAATTAAATGCACGCACGACTAGCTGTACTTTTATATTTGTTTGTTGTTTCTCCTGCTTTAATGAGAGCTGCTGTTGGAGAACTTTGAGTAGCACGAGTGATTGGCAGCTCATTTCCTCCGTCAGAGCTGCTGGACTGTAAACTCAAGAAAGTGCTTCTTTTTTTTTTCAAACATAAAGCAGAGCCTTTTCTGGTATATGACATCAAATATTCCCCACATATATTTCTTAATTATACGTTTTCATGTTAAATTATACTGCTGCCTCCCAGTTAATAACATTTATTAGCAGTGGTCAGCTTCCTCTGCATTTAAAGCAGCCATTTTCCATGTAATAAAGTGTGGTTGTTCCTTTTCCTCCCCATGTTTTCTGGGACTTCGCCCGCAACCAATCCCAAAAGTGCCAAGCTTTTTATCGCTCCAATCACAGATGCAAATTTGTGTCACTCAACTGCGGGAAACTCTGAAATCGCGTATCATTCCATAGTAGTTAGCCTGGTGATTTGTCACAAGATGACTACTTCAGTGTGATAGTTGCCATGATACATGAACAGTGAGTTTCTCTGATTGGCTGATCTACTGCCAATCACGACCATCAGCACTCACGGAGATAAGGCTACACGTCTTTCTAAAGAATTGGAAATGTGTGTAGTCTAGCTGTCCAGGCTACTATCCTAATGTGAATGGTGACACATGACTAAAGTGTAAAGATGAATGAGCATATGAGAAAGCTATGTTTTGTATAAGTATATTAATAATAACAGATCTTGTCATGGAGAAAGCAGGGGAGATTCTTAAAGATGGATTATAAAACAGTTCATTTAATTGTGCACAATGGTGAGAAAAAACGACGATTCGTCACAACAACAAAAAAGTTATTTGTTTGGTTCTTTAGCAAGTCAAGTGCAGTATTTCTATTCTACTTTTGTTACTATATATTTGTTTTTTTTTAGGAACATCATACGTCCCTGGAGCCTACATTATAGACAGCATGAATAATGGAAAAGGTGAATACAAAATGGCAGTGGTCTGTTGGCGCATGCCTTTGCGCTCCACCTGTGCCCTGTAGTTACTGTATATGTTTAAAAGAAAACGGTCCTTACAAACTTTACAGTGCCTCTCGAAAGTACTAATACACCTTGAACTTTTGCACATCTTGTTATGTTTACAACCATAAACATAAGATTTAATTTTGAATTTTTTTCCTGAAAGTTCACACACAAGTAACAGACAACTGTGAAGTGAAAGCAAAATGATACATGATTCTGTTATTTTCAAAAAATAGAAAAGTGAAAAGTGGGGCGTGCATAAGTATTCATACAGCATGACTTAATACTTTGTGGAACCCCCTTTTGCTGCAATAACAGCAGCAAGTCTTCTGGGGTATGACTACAAGGTTTGCACATCTAGAGACTGACATTGTAGCCCATTCCTCTTTACAAAACAACTCAAGCTCTGTCAAATTAGAAGGAGAGCGTTTGTGAACAGCAGTTTTCAGTTCTAGTCCGATTAGGTTCATTAGGTCTTCTAAAAATTATGTTACTTTTTTCTTATAGCCAGACCTTAGTGTTAGTTTCGTACCTGACGGTTTCGGTTACAACTGTGGCCTTCCTCAGAGGTTGTCACGTGGTGTTGCTGTGACGTGTCTGGTCAGCTGATTAATAAGTTTTTGGCTCTGTCTTCCTGCTTGTAGTAGCAGTCTGACAGTGCCATCTGCAGTCCGACTTCTTCAGAACTGTGTCCCAGGTGTGGGAAAGTTGGTAGGCCCCTGACTTATTGTCCTGCTGGAAGGTGAATCTCCGCCCCAGCCTCAATTCTCTTGCTGACTCCAACAGGTTTTACTCCAAAATGTCCCTGTATTTGGCTCCATCCATCTTCCCAACTATTCTTACAATCCTCCCAGTCCCCGCTGAGGAAAAGCAGCCCCATAGCATGATGCTCCCCCCACCATATTTGACACTGGGGATGGTGCACTCAGGATGATGAGCAGTGTTAGGTTTACGCCATAAGTAACGTTTTGCATTTGGGTCAAAAAGTTTAATTTTTGTCTCATCTGACCAAAGCACCTTCTTCCACATGGTAGCTGTGTCCTCCATATGACTTCTAGCAAACTTCAAACGGGATTTCTTATGGCCTCCTTTCAATAATGGCTTTCTTCTTGCCACTCGTCCATGAAGGCCAGATTTGTGTAGAGTACGACTTATAGTTGTCCCATGTACAGATTCCCCCAGCTCCAGAGTTATCTTGGGGCACTTGCATTTCTGACCAGTGTTCTCGTTGTTCGGTCTGTTAGTTTAGGTGGACGGCCGTGTTTTGGTAAGTTCGCAGTGGTGCTATACTCTGTCCATTTCCGAATGATGGATTGAACAGTGTTCCGTGAGACGTTCAAATCTTGGGAAATCTTTGTATAACTTAACTCTGCTTTAAACTTCTCCACAGCTTTATCCCTTTACTTTTGGGGTGGGCGCTTATAAGCCTTTGGCTTCGGCCCACTCCTTTTGAGCAGATAAACTGCTCAAATAAATAAATAAAATAAATAAAAATAAATAATCCCTGAACTCTCTGGTGTGCTCCTTGGCCTTCATGATGTTGTTTAGTGACCAATACACTCTGCCCATAGCTCTGAGGCCCTCACAAAACAGCTGTAATTATACTGAGAGTAGATTACACACAGGTGGCCTCTATTTAATGGTTAGGGCAAGGTGTGAACTTTCTGCAGTCATTAAGAATGTTATAAAGGCAATTTAATGCACTCAGAAAAATGCTGTATGAATACTTATGCGCGCCCCACTTTTCACTTTTCTATTTTTTGTAAAATAACAGAATCATGTATCATTTTGCTTTCACTTCACAGTTGTCTGTTACTTGTTTGTGAACTTTCAGTAAAAAAATCAAAATAAAATATTTATGTTTATGGTTGTAAACATGACAAAATGTGCAAAAGTTCAAGGTGTATTAGTACGTTCGAGAAGCACTGTACCTTTACTTGTCCAAAGCATACTTTTCTCAATTTAATGGAGGAGAGACATTACTAAGAACAGGTAATAGAACGCCATGCATGAGTGATTTATTTGTAGGTGGGATATTTTCTGCAGGCGGTCGAATAATGATCCATCTGAACAAACAGATGTTGGGCGATGCTGTTCAACAAGAAGGCACATTTAAAACATGTCTAATTATCACAGGTGTAAAATGAAAACATTTTACTCCTGTGATATAACACAAAATGGGAAAATTACATCATTTATAACACGAACGTAAAGCCTGAAGGAGCTCTCTACATTCACAGGCTTTCAAATTACACACTGAACACACAATGAATACATTATTTTCAAATGATTTTATTTCCATTAGAATTGTATGTACATTGACACTCTCTCTTTGCTCTGTAAATAGTTTGAATTACTTTGTGTATAAATGATGCTTTACAAACTTGCCTTGCCTTGTTTGTGTCAGCTCTTGTTTGTGTTACCTTTAAAACAGCCCAGTATAGACGACAGCTTAAGAACATGTTCTACTTGCCTTACCTTTATTAACGCATGGCAATTAAATACAATCGAAAATGAGTGGAGGGAGTACCAGTACAACAAACAAACAATTTCTTGACACAGAGTAAATAAATGAATTAATAAGTAGAAAGATAAGTATCTCAAACATATTTTGAGTCTTATATCAGCGTATTTGTGCTGTGATTTAGGACTGTGCACTTTGCTGTGTGTAGCAGGGGTCCCCATGGTTATTTTTGACAGAAAGTGGAGTGGACAGCTCAGCCGGTTCTCCCACTGCGCCATACTGCCCCCTGTCTCTCATTGTGACCTCTAAAACAAGGGGGTGCACTTTTGGAAAGCACACTGGCATGCAACACGGAGCATTTAAGTGGTTAGCCGAGCAGATGATGGCAGAGCTTTTTGACCTTTATGTTGTTGGGGTTCCCGACAGGAGAGGAAAGTTTAGACAACAGTGCAGCGCAGAGGAGTCAAAGTTTGAAGGGGAAGGTTCAGAGTCTATGCAAGACTTCTGTGGACATTAATCAAAAATGACTGAAAGCGCTTGGCTAACTACGTTTATCTGATTGTAATTAGCACTTTCTATGTGTCGTAAGTGTCTACACTAGAATACACATGACCATATGAGATGATAAGCTCCGCCAAGTCGAAATACAAATAAAATCATTGTCACGCTTGAGGAGCATGAACACGACTTCAACCCCAAATGCTCATTCAGCTATTCAGAGGCAGAGGCAACAACTCATAATGTTTTGTGTACAGTGATTATAGAGGTATGCACTCACATCATTTGTATTCAATAACATTCAGTTCTGAGTGGCAAAACAAATAATAACACTGAAGAATGCGGTTTTATTATGGCATCAAGAATCATAACTGATGTGTTCAGTTTCAATTTAAAAATGTCTGACAGGCTACACTTAAAAAAATAATAATAATAATCACAGATAAAATCATCCGAAGAAAACCAAAGACACACAGTGGTTTGATTCTGAACTTATGATCATGTCCACTACTGTCAGATGGCTGCTGGTTCTTTTGCCAGATCTGAGAAAACCACTAACTAATTCACATTTTCCAAAGGAAATAGACGGTTTATTGTATTGTATTGTATGTAACTGAATTGTATTGTTATTGGGCACAGTTGATAGAGCGGGTCATCTCATGATCGGAAGGTCGGGGGTTTGAATCCCACCTCCTGAAGGTGCACACTGTCGTTGTGTACTTGGGCAAGACACTTCACCCATCTTGCCTCGAGTGTCTGCGTACATTGGTGTAAGGATGAGAGTGGGTGAGTGGTTCCTTGCTGTAAAGCGCTTTGGGCCTACTGGAGGTTGTTTTATAATACTTTTTTTTTTTTTTACTTATTAACAATACCACGGTCAGTAGAGCAAACACTTTGGTATCATCCATTGTTGTTGTTATATAAAAACTGGATTCTGCACAGACTGTGGTTCTTAGCTGAGGTGAAACCAGAGGTCAGTGTCACCTTATTACCAAGGCTCCACTTGAGGAGACTGTTGCATCAGGAGCCAGACTATGCCTCAGTCCAGCATTATGGTTCATGATGTTTGTTTTTGCTGCTTTCGCCCCTTCTGTCAAACCATCTCTTCTCCTTTCCTTCATCAAAGGTGCAGCTAAGGGCTTTAAAAAACAGATTATGGACCGCTGCCGAGCAAATGCAGCTATTGCAATGCACACTGCAGTTGTATTGTGATTGCTTTTGCTCCCACTCATTATTTAAAAGAGTTTATTCAGTAGGTACATATGTACTCAAGTGTCTTACCATAGTACGTGTGTAGTATCATAAAGCAACGGGTCAGTGGGAGAAGAAAACAGAATCGCAGCACAGTCAACAGGAGTGAATCTGTTCTCTCTGACGGTAAAGATTTCCAGTTTTTTTCACTTGCATTTGTATGTCCTAACCTTGCCCACATGATTACAGAATAACTAGATGTTCTCAAGCCTCAATGTCAGCCCGATTGGACTCAAGGCTACTCCGTCTGGCCTTAGAGCGGCCAATGACACGTTATCAGCCACAGCGAATCAGGAATTGTAGCATCTCTAAACTTTGATGTTGAAAGGCTTTGGGTTTATAAGCTCACGGTGAAAAGAGCGTGAAGGCTGAAAAGCGCATTTTAATTTGTTGAGACCTTGCAACTTCTGAATTTACATCACAAACGTTATTATATACAACAGTCGGAGAATGGAATGGGGAGGGTTTATTGCATTACATGACGTGCTCAAGTTCGGAGGTAAATAAAGTGCATTAATGCTGTGGGAGAGGGGGAATGACTCCGAGCGCAGTCAAAAGTCAGAATAACACAGGAGAAAATGAGTTTTATGTTTACAGGAATTAATAACCTTTAAGGCGCGCCCCGTTAAATGCGGAAACATTTAAATGTGTGCTATGTTGATGTCAATTCAAGCTACAGTAGATAATGAAGCTATTAAATCTGCAACACTTGGTTATTACTGAACCCTATGACTGTTCGGTGTAGTCATGCGGATAAATGCGGCCAGAATGAACTCAGGTAAATATAGCAAAACAACGGGAATTTGTACATTTATTATCTATGTGTTGTTCGGGTTGAAAACAGGTGAGAGCTGTAAAGAATAGCAATTAGGCTGCCCACGAGTTATCGACCAGTGTGTATACAAAATGCATCAGTCCAAGGGAGCAGCAGGTATGGATACTAGCTTCTGACCCTGAGCAGAGCACTAAGGCCTAAAGGTAAAAAACAAGTCTGTGGATGTGAAGAGCCAAGCCGGTGTGATCGAATGGGGAGCACTCGAGGCAGAATGTGGGGAGATTTCAAAGTACAGCAAGATTAAGAGTAATTAATCTTACACTTTAAGGAAGGCCAGTGGCTTTTCACACCGAGTACCATCTGAGATTTGGCTTTGAAAGTACCACAGTAATTAATGGAAATTGGCACAGCAGTCGACTAATTCTAGAAACAGAACGAAACACAAGCATCTGAACGAATGGCAAGGCATGGACTTAACCCGTGCAGTAGTTTTAACTTTAAAGAGGGGTTATTATGCTTTTTGCATATACATCACTGTCTTACACTTTGTCGATTAAATGCAATATTAATTAAAAGTCAAAAGTAGCTAAAACAAAATATCACTTCCTGATTTTCACGCGATCCCAACATGAGCCCTCCCACCACGCTCCTCTTGCTCGGTGCGCAGCTGTTTCAATAAAACGGGGGGGAAAAGAAAAGCATTTCTTGGATACAGGAGGAGCATTTGGGGGTTGCTGCCAGGTATGTTTTTGATTAGAGAACAAAATTGTAACATGGTAAAAAAAATGCCATAAAGACGATTTTGCTTAATGCCCCCGCTCCTCAAGTGGAGGAGTTCAAGTATCTCGGGGTCTTGTTCACGAGTGAGGGACGGATGGAGCGTGAGATCAATAGACGGATCGGTGCAGCGTCAGCAGTGATGCGGTCGCTGTATCGGACTGTTGTGGTGAAGAGGGAGCTGAGTCAGGGGCAAAGCTCTCGATTTACCGATCGATCTACGTTCCCACCCTCACCTATGGTCATGAGATCTGGGTAATGACCGAAAGGACAAGATCGCGGATACAAGCGGCCGAAATGAGTTTCCTTCACAGGGTGGCTGGGCGCACCCTCCGAGATCGGGTGAGGAGCTCAGTTACCCGGGAGGAGCTCGGTGTAGAGTCGCTGCTCCTTCACGTCGAAAGGAGCCAGCTGAGGTGGCTAGGGCATCTGTTTCGGATGCCTCCTGGTCGCCTCCCTCGGGAGGTGCTCCAGGCATGTCCTATTGGGAGGAGGCCTTCTGGAAGGCCCAGGACACGCTGGTGGGACTATGTCTCCGAGCTGGCCTGGTGTCGCCTCGGGGTCCCCCCAGAACAGCTGGAGAAGGTGTGCGTGGATCGGGAAGTCTGGGCATCTCTGCTGAGACTGCTGCCTCCGCGACCCGGCCCCGGATAAAGCGGAAGAAAATGGATGGATGGATGGATGGCCCCCGCTTTAAACAATGTCAACAACAACATGACAAAACAGTCAACGTTTAATAAAGCTATAACTTTTTTGGTTTGATCCATTCTCAAACACAAGGCCACAATTGTTTCCAATGGGAAGACACACTAGTTGCCTTTCCCCTATGCTTGTGCTTAGACAGGAAACAGTGATACACCGGTATGTGCAATAATCTACTGTAGTTAGAAATTGCTGTATTATAAAATGCTAAGAATAGCATCAAAGACAAAACTTTAAAAACTGAATGGTGTTTTATTTTTCGTTTTGTTGCATAATAGAAGTGGATTCTCCAGAAGAGAAAAATATCGAGATGGGATTGTCACGGCAAAGAAAGCAAAAATTCATGTGATCAAATGAGAGAGAGTTTAAAACACACACACACACACCCACACACAATTACTCCATCTGTGATTAAAGACGAAGTAAAGCTGGATACCACTGAAAGCAGGAGAGAAGCCATTGACCTCCTTTGTATCTTGGTTTCGTTGTTGCTTGGAATAAACATCTAATAATCTTCCAGGTTCTGCAGTCTGATATGCCGCAAGCTCTACACACACACACACACACACACACACACACACACACACACACACTTACACACACACAAAAAAAACAATAATCCATTCCTTCTGATTTGGAGTCCAATCAGAGCGGCCGAGGTTGGTCAAATAATGATTTCCACCTAATGGACCTGAATAATTGTTTTGGATGTTTGCGCTGGAAAGGAGTGGGACCTTTAAAGAAGCATGGCTGACACTCGCATGAGCCAGGCATTAAGGGTTCGAATGAACGAGATACAGCATGGAGCAGGGGACTAATCAGCAGAATGGATAGGCTAACTCCAGCGCCTTCCAGTCAGTTCAATCAGCGTTCCAAGGGAGCTAAAAAAGCACACGCGAGCATTGCATTGACTGCCAAAGCATCACCATAGCAACCTGAATTCTGCTTTCCCCCCGCTATTTCTTTTTGTGTATTTTTCCATTAGAGCATTTTTTTCTTCTAATTTTTGTTTGTTTTTGTTTTTCGAGTTCTATTTCTTAATTGCCGCTTCAAATTCCTGTGTTTGTTTGTAGCGTCGGTGTAAAACGGTCTTTGTTCTGCTGGGAGAAGTAATCAGAGTTTACTCCCCGGCTCCGAGAGCAGAGCTGGAAGAGAGCAGATGCAGTGTGCAGTAGCGGGAGATCGATATTAGAAGTTATACAAAAGAAATAGTATTTATCAGCTATGTACAATCAGGATATACAGGTTACTCACAAATCACAATAGATATAGAGTCCTGGATGAAATGTTATGGACGTGACTTTCAAACAATAATTAATCAGAGACAAAGAATACACATAAACACTGAGCAGACAGAGACCAAACAACGTGTGCCTCCTCTTGTTACGGATGTCTGAATAGGCTGTGTCTACAGGAAGTCGTGAGGAATCAGGGGCGACACTATATGGACGTCGACCGTAGTAAAGGGTGAGTGTAGTTGAAACACTCACGGAGATTGTTATGGACTCAGATAGAGGAGGGTAAAAGTGCGCTACGAGCCCATTACGAGTTACTAAACACTGTGACCTTTTAAGGTGGGCGGAGCTTAGTTGGAGCTAGAGGCCATTGAAATCTATGGAGAAAACTGCTTTTTTATCTATATTGATGATCATGGTACATACGTGACCTGATTTGGGACTTAAAATAAAATCAGGTCTTCATTATGGCCTTTACTTCTTCTTCTAGTTGATTTTTGTAATATTTAAGTGCTGACAATAATGAAAAATATGAGTTTCAGTGGTGAAGGAAAAGGATAAATAGGGATAATATGTGGTGTAGTAAGATTATATTATGCCTGTTACAACCGAATAATTGCATAATATTATATTAATGTTTTTTGATTCAGAAACAGGACAAACATGTAAACAAGAGTATTTGGAATAGGTTTGAGGTTTATGTCATTGTTTGTTTGTTTAAATGGTGGCACTTGTAGTGTATTTGACTTAGCGTGGCTGAGAACCAAATATTTTGGAAGTACCAATCAAAACATATTACAAATTATAAACTAATTATTACCATCACTATTGCTATTTCTAATTGTTTTGTATCATATCTAAATTTGGATCCATTTTGGCAGGAAACAATATAGAATAGAATAGAATAGAATAGAATGCTTTATTTGTCATTACACACACGCATAATGAAAAATGAATCAATATATGAATATGAATCAATATAGGAAAAAGACAGCGATTTATGTAAATTTCTGATAATGATATTATAGCTCACCAGTTTGATATTATGATGACACAAGTTGGCAGGACTGAAACTGACAATGCAGAAGTCATTTGTATTGTCAAATTAGGCCAAACTTTGTGACAAGCAACATATCAGAAAACATATCCTGGATTTCAAATGGAGATCTTTTTTTAAAATGTTTTAAAGTAAGTAGTCTTTCAAACCAACCACACAGTACATGAAGGTGAAAGCTTGAATAGTATAGTCCTATCGGTGTAAAGTAGCTGCCAGCTGGCCTCACTGTTCCTGTCAGCGCTGCAGGTACATAGTAATTTCCCTGGGCAAACACGTGGCGTGTGGGTTCGGCTGAGTGTCTGCCGCTCCTCACCCGCTCCCATAGTAAAGGCTGGATTACTGAGAAGTGCTATGGAGCTGACAGGCCTGACAGCTAACATTCCCCACCTCCTACTCCCCAATCACCTCAGAGGAGAGCCCCAGCCCTGGTGTTAATATGCAATACCACCACGCTCCGGCAGCAATTCACATTTAGAGAGGTATCAAGCCCAAAGTGTCCCATGGAGTTTGCTCTCATTCGCAACAATTAGATAAGCAAATACAGTGGACTGACAGTGAAAGGTTGGCTTTTACAGGCAATATGTCTACACTGCTGACCAAAATAGTTTACAAAAGTTATTTCCTTTTACAAGTTAGGGTCTTCTAAAGTCGGAGGATATGTCCAACCAAAGTATTTGAACACAAGTAAAAAAAAAAAAGTGCTCTTGATGAGAAGAAGATCTTTAATTATATAGCGCTTTTCATAGACATGATCACAAAGCGCTTTACATTCACTCCATACTCAGTGATGCTAAGCTATGAAGCTGACCACCTCCATGCAGTCACACACACACACATCATTCATCCTGGCCTATTGTACATGTTTTTAGTGTTAGGGGAAACCGGAGTACCCGGAAGAAACCTACGCAGACAACATGCAAACTCCACACAGAGAGGCCCTGTCCAGGTGGGAATTGAACCTGGGACCTTCTTGCTGTGAAGAGAGAGCACTAACCGCCGTGTAATATACATTGAAATTGATGATATTTTTTAATATTCTTCTTAATTTACAGTCACCAGTATTTGCTTAAGTTCTGATTTGATATTTGCTTCAATGCGTGCAACTAAATGATACACAGAGAGCAGAGGTGAAATCATATACATACTGTCATTTGAGAAGCTAAAGGTGTGGATAGCTTTATCTGAAGGTCTTCTGTGGAGAAAAAGATTACGAGCAATGGGTTTGCTTCCGATGATTCGCTCTGATACAGTGTGGAAAAACGTATAAGGAACTGTCACCTCAATCATTATAGAAAGCACCAACACTTCTCACTCTATCTGCATGGAGATATTCATTATAGATTAAACATCAGTACACATGATGAAACAGACATTTGATGAGGTGCACATCTGTGCTGACTTTGATGTATAAAAGTACAACACACTGCACTGAATTTAAAGGTCTTCTTCTGGAATGCAAAACAGATATTTGTGAGCCTGTCTCCCTTTGGAGAGCACAAAACACTCGGTTAAGCGCTTGTAATCCTGGAAGTCTCTTACCGCCATTTACCACACATTCTTACATCAAGTTATTACACGTTCTACTGACATGTCTACTGACAAGTTTATTTCAGCACTGAAATTGCCATCACTGCAAATAACCAACTTTGCTAAAGCTTCAATACTGAAAGTCTGAATATGTCCCAATCTACAGATAATGTGTTCTTAGCTATAACCCTAATGGTAAGGTTCACTTGGAATACCAAGATATCTTCTACAATCATAAATCAGAAGCTTACTCTTCACACACAATAAAAGGTCAAAGCTGATTTAATTCACTCTTTTTTCTTCCAGAAAAGTCATAAATGTGCTACATCTGTTACTAACAGTGCTACAGTAAGCTCTGTTAATCATAAACATATGTGGAGATTATGTGAGCTTTTGCCTTGGGCATATAGAAAGGTCATGTTCCCAAAATGTTCATCATAACTGAATTTCATTCACAACACAAACCAGTTGCATGGTTGGGATGTTTTTACACCAGATACTCTACCTGTCAGTCACATGACAAAAACTCCTGCGACCTCTGAAGGTGAACACTTAGGACAGCACCACCTCCTTTTCCTGTCCCCACGCCAGTCTATTCCCGCATCCCTCCTGCTATCATTTGCTCTTTAGAGTGTCCTATAGCAGCTGTTAATAATAATAATAATAATAATAATAATAATAATAATAATAATAATATATAATAATACATAATAATACATAATACATTTTATTTATATTGCACAGTTTACAGGACAAGTGCTAACCACAGCCAACCACTCAAACCCACCTTTCCTCACTCATCCAGCAATGTTCTAACCACTGAGCAGTCACTGAGGCTAGTAGTCTACCAAACTTCTCACACACATACAACAATAAATGTTCTCTTAATTTGGTGACTACATAAACACAGGAGAAATATGATGTCTGCTTGTTACGCTATTTTCCCCCATGTGAATGTAAGTAATCCAGTCATCTTGAAGCACAAAGTAGACACACACGCATCTAATCCAGTGGGCTCCATTCAGCGGGGAACATCCATCCATCAGTATTAATGCAGGCCCTCTCTCCTCTGCACACCTGCCTGTAAAACAAAACGCCCATGGGGAGTTGTGGCAGAACGCGCTGTCAGTTCTCTAGATAAACACAGCACTATTGTAAACATGGAGGGAATAAAAGCAAACACAACTGAGGCAGCTTTTATCAATGAGGCATTTCTTGTTCTCTGTGAGACAATGATAACGCACTGCCTGTGTGGATCGTGTTCTGGCTTTTCAATTAGGTTATGAGGTCATGTATCACAAGATAGTATAGTATTTTTATGTGTAAAGACAAATATAGGAGTACTGTTGTTCTTTGATGGAGAATGTGCCCTTAGTAAAAGTATCACAAATGGGAGGTTGTATTATACGTATTGATGAAATAACAATAATTACATGTTGTTGGGCGTCTTACTTTAAAACTGTAATATATTCTGTATTAGTTGTTACAGCTATAAAAACGTAATATCTTTGTATTACATATTACGGTTTCAAAAATTTAGCTGAGTTACACTACTTTGAGTTGATGAATTTTACAGTTTATGGAAATGATCAGATTTGAAAATCCTCCATGTTCAAATGTTGATAATCTGTTGGACTCTTATACATCAAGCGTCTTAAATGTTTTGGATACTATTGCTCCTGTCAAGGTAAAAATGGTTAACAATAGACAAAAGGCACCTTGGAGAAGTGAACATTCGGTCAGGGCACAGAAAAGGGAGTGCCGAAAAGCCGAAAGGAAATGGCGCAAGTCAAAGCTCCAGGTTCATTGTGAGATATACAAAGAAGTGCTTTGTGAGTTCAACCAGATTTTGCGTGGAGAAAGGGAAAAATACTTCTCTAAAATCATCGCAAACTGCAGAAACAATTCTCGTGTTCTGTTTTCCACAGTAAACAGATTAACTGCCCCTCCAGTTTCACTGCCCTTAGAACTAATCTCTACATCTAAGTGCAATGAGTTTGCAATATTTTTTATGACAAAGTCCAAGGCATAAAAAATGCCATCATTTCCACAACACAAATAGCAACCCTGCCACCAGCTAGACACCTTGAGCTGACACATTTCACACCTGTTACTGGCAAAACAATCGAAGAGGTCATCTCCGGTCTGAGTTCATGTACATGCTGCCTTGATGAATTACCCACTAGATTTCTGAAGTCTGTGCTGACCAGCTTGTTACCACAACTTGTTCAGTTAGTTAACATCTCATTTGAGACTGGAGCATTTCCAAAGGCCTTGAAAACCGCGGTCATTAAGCCTCTTCTAAAGAAGAGCAGCCTTGATCCCAAGGTACTGAACAACTACCGGCCCATATCAAACCTACCATTTTTCAGAAAAGTCCTAGAGAAAGTAATATATCAACAGCTCACTTACTTTCTCCTATCTAACAATGTGTTTGATACTTTCCAGTCAGGATTTAGGCCCCACCACAGCACTGAGACAGCTCTGATCAAGGTGACAAATGATATCCGTATGAACACCAATGCAGGTAAGGTCTCAGTTTTAGTTCTGCTGGACCTGAGCGCTGCCTTTGACACAGTGGACCACGGGATCTTACTTCACAGGTTAGAAAACTGGGTGGGAATCTCTGGTACTGCTCTAAACTGGTTCAAGTCCTATCTCGAGGATAGGACGTACTTTGTCGAAATTGGCAACTGTGTCTCAGACAAAATTTCCATGACCAACTTGTACATGCTTCCATTGGGTCAGCTAATTAACAGCAACAATGTGTCGGACCACAACTACGCAGATGACACTCAGATCTACGTGTCACTGACGGCAGGTGAACATGGGCCTGTAGATACACTCTGTCACTGCATCGAACAGATCAGTTTGTGGATGCAAAACAACTTTCTCCAACTAAACTCAGACAAAACTGAGATCATTGTTTTTGGCCCACAGACACAAAGACAAAGTGTTATCAGTCACCTTGAGTCTCTCTCTCTGAAACCAAAAAATCAGGTTAGAAATCTAGGAGTAATCATGGACTCAGACCTGAACTTAAACAGCCACATCAAAGCAATAACATCATCAGCTTTTTACCATCTGAAAAACATTGCTAAGATCAGAGGAATAGTGTCAAAACCAGACTTAGAGAGACTCATCCATGCATTTGTCTCCAGCAGGTTAGACTACTGTAACGGCCTGCTCACTGGCCTTTCTAAACGAGCTGTTAGAGCTGCAGAACATCCAGAACGCTGCTGCTCGAGTCCTGACAAGAACCAGGAAATACGACCATATTAGTCCAGTGCTCCGGTCTCTGCACTGGCTTCCTGTCACTCAGAGAATAGAATTTAAAACAGCTCTGCTTGTGTACAAGTCTTTTCATGGTTTAGCACCAAAGTCCATCTCTGACATGTTAGAGCCGTATGAACCATCTCGGGCCCTGAGAACTTCAGGGAGGGGTCCCCTGGTGGTTCCCAGAGTCAATAATAAACACGATGAGGCTGTGTTTCAGTTTCATGCAGCTAAAATCTGGAACAGTCTTCATGAGGATGTGAGACAGGCCTCAACTCTGGCAATGTTCAAATCCAGGCTGAAAACAGCTCTTTTTACCCGTGCATATGAAAACTGAAAGTATTTTATCTGCACTCTTGCCTTTTACTGTAATTGATTAACTTTATGTTGATGCTTTATTGATTGATTTGATCTGTTTTCTTGTAATGTTATGCAACTGTGAAGCACTTTGAATTGCCTTGTGTATGAATTGTGCTCTACAAATAAACTTGCCTTGCCTTGCCTTGCCTTGAATTCATAATGAATTAATTCATGAAGTCATGATAAATTCATGCATGAATTCATCAAAATTCATGCATGAATTAATGTACCCTTATTATAAAGCATTACCAAAAAAAAAAAAAAAATGTGTAACTCGTTATTTTTGTAACTCGTTACTTTTATAATACGTTATCCCCAACACTGGTTGTTCAGAATACTTTTCATAAATTATGTTGCTGTTTTTTTTGGGGAGGGTTTTAAGATTTTTTGACCTGTAGGCTTTATTAGGACAGTTCAGGGTGAAAGAGGGTGAAGAGTGGATAGAGACATTGGCAGGACCCCTAAACACAGACGTCAATACTTCAAATTTATGTTGTGAAAACTTCTCTCTTAAGGGACCATCTCACTGTTCGTTTTCACCTCGACTCCCTGGGGATTCGCCTTATCTCCCGGGGACATCTCCATGACCAGCGGTGACTCAAGTCACCTAAAGGTCTCCTAGTCTCCAGGCCGTTGAGATAGCCCTTTACACTTTGAAAACAGTATTCATATTACATGACAGCTGTCCAATATACAGCTGTATGCTCTCATATGACAAATATTCTCATGAAAATACATGTATATGAATACCATAAAGCAAAATAATGGCTTATGTGTATGCAGTGTCTTGCAAAAGTACTAATACACCTTGAACTTTTGCACATTTTGTCATGTTTACAACCCTAAACATAAAGATAATAATAATAATAATAATAATAATAATAATGCATTAGTCTTATATAGCGCTTTTCCAGACGCTCAAAGTCGCTTTACAATTTGGTGCATTATTCATTCACTCCATACTCAAGATTTCATTTTGAATTTTTTACTGAAAGTTCACACACAAGTAACAGACAACTGTGAAGTGAAAGCAAAATGATACATGATTCTGTTATTTTTCAAAAAATAGAAAACCGAAAAGTGGGGCGTGCACAAGTATTCATACAGCATGAAATAATACTTTGTGGAACCCCCTTTTTCTGCAATAACAGCAGCAAGTCTTCTAGGGCATGCTTCTACAAGGTTTGCACATCTAGAGACTGACATTTTAGCCCATTCCTCTTTACAAAACAACTCAAGCTCAAATTAGAAGGAGAGTGTTTGTGAACAGCAGTTTTCAGGTCTTTCCACAGATTTTCAATAGGATTTAGGTCAGGACTTTGACTGGGCCATTCTAACACATTAATATGTTTGTTTTTAAACCATTCCATTGTAGATTTAGATTTGTGTTTAGGGTCATTGTCCTGCTGGAAGGTGAATCCCCGCCCCAGCCTCAATTCTCTTGCTGACTCCAGCAGGTTTTCCTCCAAAATGTCTCTGTATTTATACTCCATCCATCTTCCCAACTATTCTTACAATCTTCCCAGTCCCCGCTGAGGAAAAGCAGCCCCATAGCATGATGCTCCCCCACCATATTTGACACTCTGGGGATGGTGCACTCAGGACGATGAGCAGTGTTAGGTTTGCTCCATACATAACGTTTTGCATTTGGGCCAAAAAGTTCAATTTTTGTCTCATCTGACCAAAGCACCTTCTTCCACATGGTAGCTGTGTCCTCCATATGACTTCTAGCAAACTTCAAACGGGATTTCTTATGGCCTCCTTTCAATAATGGCTTTCTTCTTGCCACTCGTCCATGAAGGTAAGATTTGTGTAGAGTACGACTTATAGTTGTCCCATGTACAGATTCCCCCAGCTCAGCGCCAGTACGTCGCAGCTCCTCCAGAGTTATCTTGGGTAGCTTGGTTACATTTCTTACCAGTGCTCCGTGAGGTGTTCAAAATTTCTTGGGAAATCTTTGTATAACTTAACGCTGCTTTAAACTTCTCCACAACTTTATCCCTGACCTCTCTGGTGTGCTCCTTGGCCTTCATGATGTTGTTTAGTGACCAATACACTCTGACCTTAGCTCTGAGGCCCTCACAGAACAGCTGGAATTATACTGAGAGTAGATTACGCACAGGTAGACTCTATTTAATGTTAGGGCAAGGTGTGAACATTCTGCAGTCATTAGGAATGTTATAAAGGCAATTTAATGCACTCCAAACATGCTGTATGAATACTTATGCACGCCCCACTTTTCCCTTTTCTAATTTTTTGTAAAATAACAGAATCATGTATCATTTTGCTTTCACTTCAGTTGTCTGTTACTTGTGTGTGAACTTTCAGTAAAAAATTCAAAATAAAATCTTTATGTTTAGGGTTGTAAACATGACAAAATGTGCAAAGGTTCAAGGTGTATTAGTACTTTCGCAAAGGCACTGTATGTTACAGCGGAACACATACATTTGAACTGATGCGTCTCATGACATGAAACAGCGGCCTTTACATCTCTCGCCTTATAGTTAAGATGTCAAACAAACACATGCAAGGCGCTGTGTTTTCGTACGTGTCTTTGGGGATATAGTATTTCAGCATTTTCAACATGTTGATGAAAATCTTCCATCAATCAGTGGACTGGATAGTACGTTTTGCTCTGGTTACCATGGCAACTGGGATCGTTGGACAAGCCGATCTCGAAAACACCTTACGAACACAAAAGGGGACCCAATTTTCCGCTGTGCCTAATCACCTCCAATGCCTTTAACCAGGTATGAAATGTAACTCTTCTTTTCACAGGGAGGTTGTGTGAGGCCCGTTGCACTATTTTTCTCAATAAAGCTCTAAATTAGTCAGAGTTGAAATGGAAAGTCCTAATGTAGGTTACATCAACAACAGCCTTTAGAGATGAACTTCATTGACTATGTGAGAGTGATGAGTCAATTTGGTCACTAAATAGAGCTTTGCATACAGGATTTTCATTACTGTCTACATGGTAAAAGTACTAAATGTGCAGCTTTTACTGAAATGTTCTATATATGACGACAAAACCACTTTGAGATTAAAGGATCTGTATCATGCTATTTTAGCCATTCCAAAGTAAAGTATAGGCATGTATATGATATATTGTACCTCTACCACTATGGAGTACTCATTTTTGTGATAAATAGAAGTATTTTCTGGAGGTATTTTTCCTACCCGGAAGACAAAACGCTTGGATTCAGTTAACTCCGCCCCCTCTCTCCGCTCATACAACTTTAGCAGTAGTAGAAATATATATATATATCACAGCAAAAAGTGAAGTTACTTCATGATGCAGTTATAAGGAGTTGACATGTGCAACACAGCTTCATGAATGGCTAACACACATGCTAACACGGGTTTTGATTGACTCACCACTCTGATGTTTCCATTATGGGACTGCGTTGGTTATAAAAGTTAATCCACTTTGATTCTGGCCAAGGTTCACCAAGCATCGATCAGTGACGGTCACAAACAAACACTATTTTGGCTGATAGTCGCTGAATCCCGGAGAGAAATTCCAACTTCTGGCGAGTGGCCTCTTCTTTAGAAAGGTTGAATAAAGTCCGGCACCTCTCGCAGCCAAACGCGCTTTTCTCCGTGACATTATCGTGAGGTAAGAAAAAAAGAACAGATGTCCAGACTCCAGAGTAGGTTAGAAAAAGCTCCTTCTTCACAACTTTCGGTGCAAACATGACATGACATCTGTTCAGACGCTCAGAGGGTGCGTTTGCTTTCACTGCAGGGGCAGCGCGGACGTCAGGCACTTCCTTATTTTATTTTATTTATTTTTTTTTCATTATTTCTTTCTTACGACAGAAATAAAGAAAGAAGCTGTTTTACAAATTAAAATCAGGCCGTAAGGCATTACATTACAGACGTAGAGCACTTCCGTTCCGCTGTGACGACACAACTGAACAACCTGAACAACTCAGTGGTTTACCAGGAGAGGGCGGAGCAGCTGCTCAGAGAGCAGGATTCAGGAGGATTACTTAGAACTGCGTGAATGAAGCCAAAAACCGCTCTGGGGGTGTTTTTGATAAGGAAATAGCATAACAACATGGCTAAAAGCTCCAAAAAGTCGATTTTGCATGATATAGCTCCTTTAAGGCCCAATCTCAATTCTCCCCTTTAGCCCTCCGCCCAATTCTATTTTGCGGTGAGGGGTAGGGGTGAGGGAGAGGGCCACATAGCCCTTCAAGCGAGGGTTTTTCAGATGCACACTTCAGACGAAGGGGTAGGAGGAGTTTGACAAAACACGGAAATAAGCTGAGAAATGAATTCACGAATATCATCATTAAGCACTCTTACAACATTTATAAAGTTGCAGAACGCTTCGTTCATGACTTTATTCGCTTCGTGCAACAATTAGAACAGTCCATTGCTTTAAACGTGTCAGTTCTACGTTTTCGCTTTGCTGCTGCAAATGTGTTACAGTGGTGTTTCGGCTCTGTGTTGTGTTTAATCAAAATATACTAAAAGGATTCAGCTTTAATTCGGAGGCGGCAAAAAGGCACAAACTCCATTTATTCAGCAGTAAAACATAAAATAATTAAAGCCCCAATCAAGTCCAATCCCCTCGTGGTGGACGCAGCCGTCCTCTCTGACCTCCTCAGCTCGTCTGCCCGCGCAGGAAATCTCCTCCCCAGACCATGTGCGTTGACATGCAGTAGCATCACACCCAACTTTCAGGGATTTACATAAACGTCCCTTTTAACCCCGTTACAAATGCTCCATTTATTTGCGTTGTATTGGCTGACTTTTGCCATTTCTTTCCAAACTTTCGATACCTTGTTAATGCCGTAACACACGGGGTTCATCGCTGCTGCGCCCGCTGTACCCCGCGCCGCTGTGCTCTGCATGAGCCCGGGTCCGAGGCTGTCTGTCCCCGGTCTGAGCGCACCTCGGTAGCCTCCGCTCAGGCCCGGGGCTCAGAGCGGAGGCTGCGGGTGCCTGTCCCCGCCCTGTGTGCACTGCGAGCGGGTCTACCCATCCCCGCTGAATGTGCTACATGAACTTTGTGATACCTTTCGGTATGAAAAGCGCTTTATAAATAAAGTTTGATTGATTTATTGATTGATTGATTGATTGATTTATTGATTGATTGATTGATGAGCGGATCGGCTGATCTCTCGCAGCTCTGGCTGCAGCCACAGCGACCCGTGGTAGAAGCCGCAACACACGGACGGGGGAAGGAGAATGTAGCGCCGGATGAAGCAGAAACAGATGAAAATCTGTGGGGTTTGGGCTGAGACGAGTCCTGTTGTTTAGGTGATACAAAACAGCATCAGTCAAGTGATGAACTGGTTCAGTAGAAACATGCTATAGAGACAAGTAGGCTTGATTTTTTTTTACATTACCTTATTCATCTGTGTTAATAGTAAATGCAGTCAAATGGAGGGCTGTCCCATTTCTTAGGACGGTCTTTTCAACCCTCGCCCTTGGTTTTTAGGGTGTAGGGAAAGGGCAAGGGCAAGGGGAAGGGGTAGGGCAAAAAAGAGAATTGAGACTGGGCATAAAAGTACAGATTTTGTTGAAACCTTGTTCTTTCACATTACAAAACTATCATATTACTACGTATGGCTAAGACTGCATCAAGAAATAACATTCTGGGGCTAAAAGTACTTTTCCACTGAGGGGTATGGCATGTGGGAGACCCCTGGAAGCAGTTTAAACTAGGTTGCCTTGTGAAGCCCATGGCCTGATAGAGGAAAATCACATTTCAAACATTTAATGCCAATCACGGTCTTAATTGCAGGCCGCGGCTATTTGTTTATTTCAAGTGAAGGTTTCCTATTGAGAGGGCTGAAATATGTCAACAGTCACTTATTGTTATTTCAGGGAACAGCCAGACTCGCTTTCCTCCACCACCAGCTCATTACCGACTGCTCATTTAAAAAGCAATGCCTCGGTATTAATTACTGTTGCAGAGTGCATTATCCAAAGCCAGCGTTAAATGTGTGCAGAGTTAAAACCTCTTGCCTGGGCCTTGCAACAACAAAAAGGCACACAATTTCTTCCAGTCTGCTCCATAATCGTAGGTTGGGGGGTATCAATAATTTGTCAGGGAGCTGTATTGTGCGTAACACTGACTTCCAAATTATTGCTTTGAAGTGTTTTGCGGAGCTGTGTCTGTGCCTCCCCTGACAATCCCCTACTCTCTTATTGTGTCTGCTCCTTTTCACACATCATTATGTTGGGCCTATTGCTCACCGGCTCTGCATTCAGCATCTGTCCCTTTACAAGAGTTTGGGGGGGATGCCGAAAATAGCCACCTCCTTCGGCAGTGCTGAAATGACTTGTGACTATAAGTGTATGAAACGGTTGAGCACAAATGAAAATGTAAATGCGTATATTGTTCTGAATGGTTTGAATTGTGTCTGGGATCTTTCAGCTTACGGAACAAGGCGACACTTGCTCAAGTGTATTGTATTTTAACTGTTCAGTGGTTCGATCCCAAGACATTTGCGCAAGTGTCTTTTTGTTTTTTCAATGCTTTCTGGCATTCCAAAGTATAAGCGTATTGTTGTGAAATTAGGAATGACCCTAACTTATTCTCAAATGTGCACATTCAACTTGTCTATTTGCGGCACACGCATTCATATTTTGTTATATTCCAACAAAACACAGAGAAAAGGGCAAAGCTTTCAGCTACAAAGCAATGAATTATCACAGCAAAGCCAGAGGAACTGGAAGGGGATGACTTTCACAGGGGGGTAATTAAAACAGAAGGCGTCATTTGAAGTTTAGCTTTTCATTAAAAAGCAGCCGCAGTGGTCGGTGAGGCCAAAGACACGAGGAGAGGGCCACAGACCTGGGAACGTAGCGAGTTGGCCGTGTGTCCAATTATAACCGCAGTCATTCTTTAGCGCCGATTAATTAACAGATAAGTTCCTATATCGTGCCAGGGCTCGCTCATTTGACTAGTTGTATTCATTTGGCAGCTGCCTTATAATTTGTCCTCACCTACTCCTGTTACTACATAAGCACAATAGTTTAATTAACTGAGCTGAAATGCTTTTCTTGTTTGAGTTGAAAAAAGCAAAAGTCACATCCTTAAATACATAGTTATTTACATCTACAGTTCTCTGAGTAAATCCAAAATGATAAATATTGATGATTTAACAAATTAGAGGTCAGAACTTTGCTTGGTAACCATGAACATGTCTTCAGTTACAAGACGTTTCTGTGGTTACAAGGCAAACATGAATGCATTTTGTTCTTGCAGCTCTCGGTGTAAGGACAAAGTTCTTGTGTCTTATGAAGTATGAGTGAGCCTTAAATTAGGATTCAATAAGTACTTGAAAACACTGACTTGAACACTGCATGAGATTCTGAATAGGTGATTGGTAGCTTTATAATTAAGTAGATCTGGTTCTTCTGAGAAAATTCACGTTACTGTTAATGTTTTTAGCTGGGGAAGGGGAAGCTTGTATTTACTGTTATATTGTGTGTCATCTGCTCTGCTGCCTGCATAGGACAGTCCAGGCCAATTAGGAATTCTGACCAGCCGAGTTTTTAACACCTTAAGTTTAAGTTTAAGTTTATTAAAGGTAAAACTTCACTGCTGAGGTACCCAAACGAAAGTTTTGGAAATCCACAATTGTACTTGAAAAACTGTTAGGGTTATTTTTATAGTCCCCGTCGGGAAATTTGACCTCTGCATTTTACCCATCCTTCGATGCCACTGGGGCAACCTGTAGGAGCAGTGGATGACAACAGTGCAGGTCCCGGGACCCATCTCCAGATGTGGAGCCAGGCTGATGGTCAGAATCACCTGACAGTTAACTATAAAGACCACAAAGAGTCAGCATTAGAGTTTCATCAGTTTTCTTTATCAATGGATAATATATAATATATATGCATATATAATCTATGCAGTTCAGTCTCATCTGTCAATAAATACCTTTAGCTACTTAGGATGCATCTCTTAGGCAATTGCATTTTTTAACAGTCGTTTTCACCTTTTTCAACATTTTAAGTTACACAATATGCAGTAACGGTTCTGTTTTGACTTATTGCAGAAACTAACGCCGCAATGGTAATACATTATGCATTCTAAAATGTGTTGTTCTTTCATCTGTTTGCATTTTCGCTGTGGAACAAAAACAAAATGGTGACATTGTTGAAAAGTTCCCCCTGGGAACAGTTTGCAACACATAAGCGCAACTATAAAAGTCTCAGTGACTCTAGCTTCATTTAACGTAAGTAAATATTTTTGTCTCTACAATACTTTTTAGTGCACTTTGTCTGTCACAACCAATAATAAAAAAAAGTTGCAGATGCTAGAACAAAAAGCTTCCATAGCGGAAGGCATTTGAGCACATACTACAGCGCTCCTTTGCCCTTTGTAGGAGTGTAGAAGTGACAAAGTTAGGGAGCTGTCATACCGGGTGCTAGCGTTTATGAATATTTTAAAAGGCAGAAGTTTGGCCCATCTCTTCGGATTAGCTCACTGTACCGCCACCCGCATGCACGGGCAAACAGAGCGATGGGAGGAGGGCTTTTAGAGAGCTGCGGTGGACAGGTAACCTTTCTCCTGCACTAAACAGTTACACAAGTGATTGGAATAGTCTGTGTGAAAGCTGGAGGCAAGACAAAGGGTGCTGAGCAAGGGACAATAGAATAAGAGAGACCAAACAGCACAGGCAGATTCACAAAAAGTACCTAATACTTTTTAGAATAGGTCAGGTCTTCAGGAAGTCAATAGTAAACAAAAGAGGGACAATAGCAGGCATGACAAAGGGAAGGGAATGTTATTTGTACAATACTTTTCACATGACATGAGTCACCCAAAGCACAAGGGAAGGGGACATTCCTTCACTCCAAAGGTGGAGCTACTGATGTAGCCACAGATTTCCCTGGAGTAGACTGACTGAGGTGCGGCTCCACACATTTGTGCCAATGGACCCTGGTATTTCCTAGTGGCCACAATTTTGTGACTAATGCTGTATTTCGATACTTACAATAAAGCTTTTTATGGGTTGTAGGTCCCGAAGCTAATCAGTTAGCTCTTTTTCCATGAGAGAGGTCACTTGAAAACAGTTTGGTAACTTGGGGTTTTCACTGCTGTTATTATAAAAACCGCTCCAGACCCATATGAGAGTGAACGACAGTAGGCACTGTGGAGCTATGTTTTTAGCCGCGTCATGCAAAGCAAGAATTACTTACTACAGTTTGTTTTTGCCAAGATTTTTTTTATTTAATTTCACCACATTTTAACAACTCATCATGCAATGCAATGGATTGAACTAACATTAAGCTTGCTAAATGCTTTCCAAACAAGACATGCATCATCTTGTTGCAGTTCCAGACACAGCTGTTGCTAACAAGCTAGCTTTCATTTGTAAAGATTTAGCTCAAGCATTCTCTTCTTCCACTCACCTCACTCAAACCGGTCCAAAAGCAAATCCCTCCAGACCCTGTAGGGCAAAAGGGTGCTGGGGCACTTCCTCCTTTGGGAACAGACTGTCCCATCCCGTTCATATCAAAATGGGCCTATCGAGAACCACTGTATACGACAGGATCTTCCATCAACCCATTGCGCTAATCTTCCAGCCAGGTTTTTTCTGACAATAATCTTAGCTCAAAATCTGGATGATAGATCAAACTGGCATTGAAGGAAGGATCAAACACAAAGGAAAGGTTTGCCTACGGGGAAGACAAAGCAAACCTTAACCTGAAGCATAATTCATATAAAGTCAGACCTTTTCATCATTAAAACATATTTGACTGGTCTGATGGTGTAGATCAGAGCCAGTTCAAAATGAATGTAAAAAAAAAAAAAGACATGGCTAAAGTGGAGCTTTTGAACAGATCTGATTCCGCCATGAGTAAGAGGAGACCCAATGGCACAGGTCATAACACGAAACGTCTGCCTCTGTCACTCTAAATGCAAAAGTCACTTCCCTTAAACTGACTTGAAAGAGGATTTCCTTCTTTGTCACATGGAGTTGACACCTAAGCACCTCCATGCCACTTTCTGTGAGGGCACTTTCCACCAACCGTCACTCTGCATCAGTTAGATTTTTCTCTCTCTCTCTCTTTTTTTCCCAAGATCCTAAAGTTTTGCAAATGTGTCTTAGGTCATTGCGAGGTAATTGACAAAAATGTGCTGGTCCGGAAAGTCCCCGCAGAATAGGCAATCTGAGGTGAAGCAGCACAAGATATTAGGGATTACAGCTATTTCCTCCTGAAATGGTTCTACCTTTCAACAACCTGAGCTGAACTCGTAGTATTTGGAAATGCGCAAGTCCTGAGAGGGGCTGAAGGGCAACTGCAAACATAACTCTGACAGGAAGGCTATAAAGAAAAATGGATGATATAGGAAACCCAAAATCGGGGCACTAAAGGAATTGGCCAGGTTTTTAAATACTGAGATGTGTTCTTACCTTAGCTTAGACGAGTGCTCTGTTTACAGTACGTGACTGAGGGCACGCGTAAACACCAGACAGTTACGCATCAACTCGTCTAAGCTAAGGTAAGAACATATCTCAGTATTTAAAAACGGTGGCCTGTTCCTTTAAAGGGGTATCAAATCTGCCAGGGTGTCAGTCAAAGCAATGGTAACAAACTCTTACTATTTCTACCTTTTAAATGTCAGTAAACCTGCTTTAAAACGTTATTTATATAAAGAAGGTGCCATGAGCCAAAAATGACCTAAACAGTTCAGTCTGCGTCTTTTGAATGTTCTTTGAAAGGAATAAATGATATTGCTTCCAGGAAATCATAAAGAAAAGCATTTCTGCACACGCTGAGGTATTGGAGTTCTTGGAAACAGATGTTTTGTTTTGTTTCCCATTTGAAACATCTCGTAAAAATACCCCTCACTTTTCACAATGTAATCAGTGGGTAATGACTCATTCAGCGCAGCACATAATTCTGCAGTTGTCCATTTCCTGCCTTGGTTGAAATAGTCAGCGGTGGGAAATTCTGTCTTTTTATTTTTGAAGTACACACTTTTTCCCTGTGTCTCTAAAACAAAAAAATGCATATTGATTTTGCTGGACCATTGTCTTTGTTATGGAACATTAAACTAAATGAATATGTTTTTGCTATCAGGTACCAGGAAAAACCTTAGTGTTTCGTGCTCTGCTTTTATCCAATTATTCAAAACATAGAGGAGCCTAGCACTGATCAGAATGGACAAGGCCAGACACTGCTCAAAGAAATATAATTCTGCTTTTCATTCGAGGATTTAACGGGCTGAATCTCGATATGCAGTGCACTGGAGTGTTTTCTTTTTCTGTTGGCCTGCTTTTTTTTTTTAAATGAAAAGCCAAAACATAAACTTTATTTCTGCTGTATTGTATGGGGATTTGGAGCTCAACAAACCAGTAATTGCACCAAAAGGGTTGAGGCTAACCTTCGAAAAAGCACCATACATTCAGCTGCATACGCTGACCTACGGAACTATATACTTTATTTCTCTGCAGGTTACGCAATATCAGAAAACACTGGAGTCTGTAGCAGCGAGGTCTTCCTTAATTATATCTCAAAATACAAAAGCCAAAGCCAACGTTTTCAAGGTTGAAATTAAAGTCTTACAAACGGCATTGAACAAATCTATTTCAGAGAAAAGAGGCGAGAACTTTGTCGTGGAATTTCTTACCACTATAAAGGAAAAAACGCTTGAAAGTTGTCTAATCAAAAGTGCAATTTATTTAACACACGTGTGGAGAGCCGACACACACAGCTCGGGTGTACATCAGCTCTGCCGGGTAGAGCCTCTGATCCAGTTAATATAGACAAGAACATGAGAGAAAATCACAGCATGGGCATGGGGGTGGTGCTGCTCAGATGCAAATGCAGGCGCCCAATTGGCACCCCGGACGATCATGCAGACATCACCTTTTGTGATGTTTAGAGGGAGGGCCATCTGGGCCTATTGTCTTAGGTAATCCGAAGGGGCCTTTGTCTGGTGGTGAGAAACTCAGCATGTGCTTCTGCCGAGAGGAGCCAAGATAAGGCCAGACGGTACTACAGTTAGTATATTGCTACGGCTGGTTTTAGTTTACTCTAAAAACTGCCATTACAGCTTCACCTCCCTTTTTTTTGTTGTAAAATGCAAAGAAGACGATGAATTGTCAAATGTCAGCCGCACAAACTGACCATTGTCCAAACTGTGTTGCTTTTCGACTTCAGATTTGCAAGAGGTGGAATGTAGCAAATGAATCTAGCGTTCAACAATCAAGGTTTCTCATCAGCCATAAAATGTCCAGACAATAGTCAGACATGTTATTTCCCACAATGCTTTAACAAAGTGCAACAAGGTAATACTGGCCTTTTAATGCGAGTATAAGCAGAAACAGAGATGGGAGCACAGACAGGCCGCATCAAAATCCATCTCGTGGGGCTATACTGAGAATCGCAAGGAGCCATCTAGACTAGAAGTTAATGGAAATGAATGGGAACGTTTATGTGAAGCCTGACAATTACTGGGATAGAACATTTCTAGTGTTCACTTTCAATGGAAATGATCTGCAAAGGGACCAATTTGGGTTTGTGGGGCCAAGTTTTGAGGAAATGCAATCAAAACAGATTCATGCATCAATCACAATTTGACCAAAGAAGTTTCAATAAATACATAATATAGAAATAAAGAGCAGCAATGCCGTTAGAACAACATGCACGACACGACACAGAATTTCTAGGCGCAGCCAGGGACCGGAGGGTGTCCGGTTTGGGAACCTCAGGATCTCATCTCTGCTGTTTGCGGACGATGTTGGTCTGTTTGCTTCATCAAATCAGGACCTTCAGCGCGCACTGGGACGGTTTGCAGCCGAGTGCGAAGCAGCTGGGATGAGGATCAGCACCTCCAAGTCCGAGGCCATGATTCTCCACCGGAAAAAGGTGGCTTCCCTTCTCTGCTCCTTAACTTCGAAAGGAGCCAGCTGAGGTGGCTCGGGCATCTGTTTCGAACGCCTCTTGGGCGCCTCTCTCGGGAGGGGTTCCAGGCATGTCCTATTGGGAGGAGGCTTCGTGGTAGACCCAGAACATGCTGGAAGAGGATCAGGAAGGATCAGCGTGGATCAGGAAGTCTGGACATCTCTGCTCAGACTGCTGCCTCCGCGACCCCGGATAAAGCGGAAGAAAATGGATGGATGGATGGATGAATGGATGGATGGATGGATGAATGGATGGATGGATGGATGGATGGATGGATGGATGGATGGATGGATGGATGGATGGATGGATGGATGGATGGATGCTATTAGGGCAATGCACGTTATAGATCGTTTTTTTCAAGTAGTAACACAAGGACTTTTCTGAATAACCTCAAGACCTTCAGCGAACAAACTAAGTATTTTTCAAGGATTAAAAGAACTTTGTAATTTAAGACACTGCAGTCTTTTTTACACTTGATAGTAAAAGCTAATTTATCTAATTTGTCCTCTGTGTTAAAAATAAGAGCACGTAGGTTATGGGAAATCCAAGTATAGTCTGGTCCATCACTCACATAAGCTACATCCAGAAATAACTGTTTGTTGAAACATATGCAACCCCCCCTGTCAATGGCACCTCTCCCGTGTCACACACCACAATCATTCTCGGGCCCCGGCATGACATGAAGTGGAGAGTAATCACGCCGCGATCGCGTCTGACCATCACATGGCACCCTGTTTCCAAAGCCGCACTCCTGAAGAAGAATATGTGCTCGGCAGTGGCTGTCGGAGAGCGTTAGGCCTGACGCGGCTCCGTCGGAATATCAGACATGTCCATTAGATGTTCCCGACAGAAAGGGGTTGCTCACTGACATCTGCGCAGTTCCGAAAGAAAGGTGTCAGTGGCGCTATATTCCTCCGGGCTGCACAGTAGTCTTCCAATATGCCCCACGCTGCGGGCCTGCTTCACAGATAAAAACACTCAATCTTAGAAACCAGAGTTTGGAGGGTCACTGGAGCTGCAGCGTCGAATAAAATGTGGAGTTTGGATAAATGAAATGACAGCTGCAGTATAGACATTTGTCTGGGATAAATATGTAAATCCTTAATGTAACTACAGTCCATTCTACTGTCATGCCTATACTTTAAGAGGCAAGCAAATATTTGAACTGGCCAGCTTACAAAATGGATTATTTCCATGCTTTTTTCACCTCAAAACTCTTCATTGAAGAAATGGAGTAAAGCGTGGGGAGCAAAAGGCACCACTTTTCAATAAGTCACAGCTTGATGATTGTTGATCCAATATGGTGTGCTATAAGCTGAAGGTTAGTACCACCTGCGAGCCCCTGGCCTGCGGCAATGACGAGTGTGACCTTCATAATATTGTACCTTAGGGTCTTCAATGTACCTCCTACTGCGAACCTGCCCTTAAGCTACAGATAAAACGCTCGACGTAAAGCCACGAGCCACGCATTTTCAAATACAGTACAGGTCCCAAACTCGTTCTCAGATGTTCAAAGGTTCTCTCGCAGACGTGTAGGAAGAGGCCTCTCGGTGCGCTCGGAGCAGGGGAAGAGGACGGCCCCATGGAGGTGATGGAGATACCTGCCACCGGAGAGGCGCAGGCTGATCTGTTACTGACAACTACACTCGGCGGGATGTGGATCTCCTCCCGATTTCTCCAACTGAGCCAAGCCGGGCCAAAAGCAGAGGCAAAGGGGGGGTGACATGGAGTTTGACATGTGTATTGGGTCTGTAGTTTCAAAGTCATTGTATATAGCGTGCATGGAAGGAGTCCAAGAGCTGATTATGAGAGTGAACAGGTGTAATAATAATCCTGCAGAGCACAGCGGGGTTCCAGACTGTACTGAGATCAACAAGTTTCCAGGACAATGTCAGCAATATAGTAGTCGACTTTCAACGAGGAAACTATCCACTGAACATGCTGTATGTGTTTGCCAAGGTTTGATCCTTATTTGCAAAATTCAGAGACTAAGATTCAAATGAAATTCATACACATAAAAGCGTTCATGATAATAGCTTAAAAGGACTGACCAAAAGATTCCAACCTGAAGTAGTATAGCATCTAGAAACGTATGACAGAACAACAACAAACAAAAAGCTATTTTGGGACAGTTTTGTAATGCTTTCTGCCCGATCACACGAGCTGCCCTTTTGAAGAGTTGTGAAATATAGTTGCCTTTTTTATAGCCACCTTTTCTCCGCTTGTTTACTCCCTAGTTTATCATCGTGTTCCATCCAGGTGAATGAAGGCCAAACATTTCTGCTAGCAATTCAAAAAAAAAGGGAGAACGAATGAGATTGCCAATCCATATGCAACAGTAAGAGGCGGACAGAAGTCTTTCGAGGACACTCATGGTCATGTTTTGGGTACTATCTATGTATTTGTATCTATGGGACAAGATATTGTACCGACTAAGCTTTAGAATTCAGAGAGTGAATGGGTGAATGGCCCCTTGATGTAAAGAGCTTTGTGTGCCCAGCCAGGTAGAAAAATATGTAAATCCTTTCATCCTTCGATCTAATAAAGTCCCAGGTGTACCAGATTTCAGAATGCTGAAGCGGGGCAATTATCATGTTCTGTTGATTTACAATTATAAATGATTGACTAACTGTTTCCCCCGCCTTATTGACATTCTCCCTCAGTAAATAGCAACTTAATAAAGAAAAGACCTTTGCCGAGTACGAAACTGCTAAAGGCCTTCCTCCAGGCTGCGCTGTAGAATGCGCCCCCTGCTGCGATCCCGCCTTAAAGCTACAGATAAAACACTCTCAGCTTAGAGCGACACACAGTTTTGCCGACCCATATGCAACGGTAAGAAGCAGAGAGATCATGGCCATGTTTGGGACAGAACAAATTACGGGTCCACTTCCCGTTTCTGACAATGCACACTGTTGTCGTGCCCTCGAGCAAGACGCGCAGATTAGACCTCACGGACATTGTGTGCGATTGAGTTTTTACAATGAATGCTTCGTTACGTGATTCAGGTGGGTAAAAAATAATGTCAATAATGTTTAATGTTGCAGGGATGAGCGCAGTCCGGAGAGGACTGTCAGGAAAAGGCCATTCAAAAGTGTGGGGGACCTTCACAAGGAGTGGACTGAGGCTGGAGTCAGTGCATCAAGAGCCACCACACGCAGACGGATCCTGGACATGGGCTTCAGATGTCGTATTCCTCTGGTTGAAGCATCCTGGTCTTCCATAACACCTCAGCAGTGCCACAGGCTGAGAGCATCCATGCCACGCAACCGCATTAAGGCAGTCATTCAAGCAAAAGGCCCAAACCAAGTACTAAGTACATTATGCATGATTATAGTTTTCAGAGGACCGACAGTTCTCTGTTTAAAATCCTTTTTTTTTTTTTTTATTGATTTCATGTAATAATCTAATAATCTTCTGAGATTTTGAATTTGGGGTTTTTACAAGCTGTAAGCCATAATCATCCAAATGAAAACAAAGGCTGTCACTTTGCATATCATGAGTCTACTGTATATCATATATTAGTTTCACATTTTAAGTTGAATTACAGAAATAAATGAACTTTTTCACGATATTCTAATTGTCCAAGTTTCAGCTGTATATCCACTATGTTCTGCAAATGCAACAGTACTATCAAATAGATATAGTACTTCTGTGTGGAGCCTTATGTGAAATGTAGTGAAGGAGAAAGTATTATTTATCTTTAAACGGTGAAGAGGACGGAAGGTGAGTGCTTCAGTGGGCAAGAACGTTAGAGTCCAAAGCGGGTGCTCTTCAGGATAGAGTGGAGTAAAGCCATAAAACTTAAAGAAAGGAGGAGATCCAAGGCACTTTTATTATTTGTTTGTTTTGTTTAGATTTTTCCTCTGCATCTGACCCATCCTTTGATGCCACTAGGGCAACCCGTAAGGAGCAGGGACCCATGTCCATGATGTGGAGCCAGGCTGATGGTCAGAATCACCTGGTTGGAGGATTCACCTATTGCACATGTTTTTAGTGGTAGGGGAAACCAGAGTACCCGGAGGAAACCTACGCAGGTATTAATCGGATCTCCTCCTTTCTTCATGATTTATCTTTCTAATGTAGTAGAGTAGAAGTAATACATACAGATAGACACAGCAGATGTGTACAGTAGTTGGGGTACATTGATTTCATTACTGACCACCTCTGGGTTAAAGCGATTTCAATGTTTTGTTGAAATTGAACGTTTCCCCTTTCCTGTGCAGCTGTAATGGTTTCTAGTTGCGCCTGTGGCCACCCTTGTGACCCCGGCGCACATACATAATGCATGTTCACCTGTCTCCTCGCCTCACTCCTCGGAGGTTAACCTCACGTCACCTCAGTGTGGCAGCTGTGTGCTTACAGTAACAAGGGAGCAGGCCTAAGGCTACGGCTGCGGCTGCCTTCAAGTGTGTGCTCTTTGGAGTTTCATTTGCCCATTTCTCGGTGTAACACATCCATCATAAGAGGTCGAAACAATGTTGTGGTATTGACAATTTAAGGTGACATTTAGCTGTTAAAGTGCCAGCAGTCATGAGAAACAACCAGCGTTCCTAGACAGTAGCACCTCATCACAGCGGAGATGCATCAGATGGCATCAGCCGCTTGGCAGTAAAATAAAACATGCTGCACAAATCAATAGTTACGAAAACCCAACCTTTTACTCTTGTCATAACAGAAAACTGAAAGAAATGTAATAGTTTAGTTTCCATCGTCGGAGCATCTTTGAACACCGTTTTCTTCGGCCGACATCTACGGCACAAAACTACTGGTGGTGGACATTCAACATATAGAGTATGGCTACTCATGCTTCAAAAACACTTGTAAGCCACTATGAGTTCACCCCAGACAACTCGAGCCAAGATGATATTGCAACATAATGAAAGAAAATGGCAAAATGACCAAAACAAAAATAAAAAGTGACTGATCAAGCGCTACTTGGAGATCCATATAGTGCATATAGTCACTTCATGAGCTGTTGGTTGAAATGAACACATTTCAGTTAGAGCACTTACAGTAGTTTTGTTTTATTATATAATTGCAATAATAATATCAAATATCCCCCACAGCTAAAGTATTACAATTTCACAGGCATAAAGGCAAGAGTAACATGATGGTAACACGAGTAAGGCATTTTGTACACGTCAAAAAGAGCATTTGTTAATATCAAACTCAGAGAATGTGATCGTCACCCTCCCCTTTTTCTGAAGTGAATTATTCAAAGCTCCCGGCACTTAACATCGCAAAAGCCCTCTGTCTGTGGCTCTGCATTAAAAATGAACCCAAATCTGCGCTTACGACGTAGACTTAGAGCCTACCCCGCAATCTCAAATTTTACCCCATGTTAAACCCAATTAAGGTCCGGGGATGGATTGATGACTCATGCAACACCCTTGCTTTGTTACCAGACGTAGATGAGCTTTTACAGTCCATGATGTCCATTTCCTGTATTTATTCATTTTGGTCAGTATTGTTTCCGGGTGTCTGCGTGTCCGAGTGTGTGGGTGACTGTGTGGGGGCGCACTGTGGGGAAAATAAAGAAACATGCACGACACGTCTAAGTGAACGACACGAGCAGCGATGTTCCCGTAAATGATCTGAGCACATTTTCAAACAAATTGGGCCGCGGCGAGATGGATTACGGATGTGATAAAAAGGAGAAGGAAGAAATTAGCTTTAGTTAAGAAATGAAAGAAATGTAAATAGGAGAAATTACTATATGATTGAAAGTCTGCCAATGTGATCTTATGTAAGCAATTTGGCTTCAATTTCCAGTGACTTGGAGGCGTGCTTAGCTGGTTTACTTTTTGCGCAAAGCCAAACATTAATGAAGGTAATTTGGAATTTTTATTTGATGAAGGCCAGATGTTTGTCCTAGTATTGTAATACAATTTGCATTTGCCCTTAAACAAATGTTGATTTAACAGATAATAATCATAATGTTGATGGGCACATTTAAACATTTTATTCATAGTGCTGTTTACGTTTGGCACCGGTGTTAGCCTCTCTGGAGCAGTTACTCAAGGCTGCCCACATCAGAGCCACTGGAATCAACTTCCCTTTGAGACAAACAGAGCTGCAGTTGTTCATCTTACTGCAGACTTTGGGCCAGATCGGGGGGGGGGATATCATGAGCATGAGGATATCATGACTTCATGTTCTTTCATAGATGACTTCATGCATGAATTAATTAAGTAACTACTGTAATGAATTCATGAGAAAATCTTGTTAACATCATGATCTTAGAATCATGATGAATTCACTAAAACATTTACTTTTTTTTTTAAACATTAACTAATCGTAATTATGAAGATATACCTTAACACAACATTTACAGCTGTGATCAACTCATCATTAGCTAATCCTTAGTCAAATTCATAAATTCATGGTGATTGCGTCCCCTATACTAAACTGATTTATCTATTTTTACTTATTTACATCATGAATAAGTCTTAGTACAGGAAGAACTGGCTCTGTAGAATAGAACAGAATAGAATAGAATAGAATAGAATAGAATAGAATAGAATAGAATACCGTAGTGCTTTATTTGTCATACACTAGTTAATTGAAACCTGTTTGGCTCGCAAAGCCTGAAGAAAAGACAGTAATAGAAAAATCTTGTACTTGTCTATTTAAACATACAACACATTTGTAACGTGATAATAGGTTTGCAAAGTGATCATAGAAAGAGGTTCATGAATCAATATTAGGTTGCCTTTCCGTTACATCCAGAACGCTGCTGCTCGAGTCCTGACAAGAACCAGGAAATACGACCACATTAGTCCAGTGCTCCGGTCTCTGCACTGGCTTCCTGTCACTCAGAGAATAGAATTTAAAACAGCTCTGTTTGTGTACAAGTCTTTTCATGGTTTAGCACCAAAGTACATCTCTGACATGTTAGAGCCGTATGAACCATCTCGGGCCCTGAGAACTTCAGGGAGGGGTCTCCTGGTGGTTCCCAGAGTCAATAATAAACACGGTGAGGCTGCGTTTCAGTTTCATGCAGCTAAAATCTGCAACAGTCTTCATGAGGATGTGAGACAGGCCTCAACTCTGACAATGTTCAAATCCAGGCTGAAAACAGCACTTTTTACCCATGCAAATGAAAACTGAAAGTATTTTATCTGCACTCTTGCCTTTTACTGTAATTGATTAACTTTATGTTGATGTTTTATTGATTGATTTAATCTTTTTTCTTGTAATTTTATGCAACTGTGAAGCACTTTGAATTGCCTTGTGTATGAATTGTGCTCTACAAATAAACTTGCCTTGCCTTGCCTTGCCTTGCCTCCCTCTCCCTCTAAAGTCTAATGCACTCAAAAATAGGCAACAAACAAGCTACTTTCCATGTCCCCATTATGAGAACACCCAGTACCGAAACCGCGCTCCGTCTGTCCGACCAGATACATTATTTAGAAATAATTTACCGATGATTTAAAAAAGAACAAGGCTAACACAAGAAAGGCGCCATTCTATTCCCGCATAATAAGCCAGTCGTGGGTTCAGCGCAGGGGCTGTAACCACATCAGACAGTCTCCGCATCACCGGGCGATATCTCTTTATGTGCCGCTTTTCAGAACGGTGCCTGTTCATATTCGCTCAAATGGCGCGTCCAATAAGTGCCCGGCTCGCTTTTTACGATCAGTTTATGCCGGATGTCCAGGTTTGTTAGGCGTTACATACATTTTTAGTCACATAAAAATGCAAAAGTCCCCCGAGCGGTGTAGTGGTGAGGATTCAATCTATCAATGGTTTGGTGATTTCTGAACACCACCGAAACGTTGAGATGGAATAAACGTTAAAACGGACTGTAATGCTGTCATTTCAAAGTCCTGGCAATTTGCTTAATGTCTCTCAATTTACGTCGCCCTCTTTTCACCCTGTCCAACAAGGGCCTAAAATCGTTATTGTTCTGATTCAGCTTCTGCCGCTCAGGATGGAACACCATGTGTCTTTAATCTCTTAACCCCCACCTGAACAGAGCACATTTTCTCCAGGTTGACTTTACCCAAATCTAAAACGCTTCTTGAAAAAGGCGTCAAAATAGCGACAAACACAAGAAGAAAACGAGCATGAAAAAGCAACAACAAAAAAAGCATCAAAAAGTGACAGAATAGAGCCACAAAAGAGCAACATAAAAGTGAACAAAAGAAATGATGAAAAGGGCAGATTAAAAAGTGAGGGAAAAACTCAACAAAAAAAGGTGACGAAAATGCAACAAAAAAGTGGCAGAAATTAGATGAAAAAGAATGTGAAAAAAGTGACGACACCTGTTTACATCAGTTTTATAGGTCTTAGCTTTCAAATGAGGCGTTACACGGGCCTATAGGCTGTAAAGCTCCAGTCCAGAAGCTTTTCGGTTTGGGTTAATGCCGACCTGGAGAAAATAAACTCATTAAAGTGAGTGGTAAGAGGTTAAATTGATCAATATCAGTCATACAGCCGAGGCAGCTGCTGGAAAATGCCAAGTGAGATTATCTTTGTTATAGATTTAGTGATGGTGTCATAGTTTTGAGACAATGAGAAATATTTTGAGAAAACGACAGCATTCATGACAAGCGCACAAGCTGCCCTCTGTGCTTCGACTGGGCATAGTGGAACAACAATTGGTACATTTGACTGGCCGTAAATAGAACCAATTTGCGCTTTGTGAAATCAAAGCTCAATTTACCACGCCCCTCTATGCCATACAGCATAAAGATGGGTTATGACAGACAAAACGTCTTCAAAGAAACACCAAGCAATTTCATGACATTACAATTCTTAAGTGTATGCTTTAGAGCTGACCAACATGGAGGGAGAAGCTAACGGTAAACTGACTATGTCTGTGAAAGGTGCTATATAAATAAAGTTCTTCTTCTTCTTCTAAATGGATATAGTGTTACCGAAAGTAAAAGATTCTGGTGTGAATCTGAAAATGTCAGCGTGTGATTTTACCCAGCAGAGCCTTGTTTATCCCCCCCATCCATTCCCTTCATGCCGAGCTACTCACGTTGGCTTTCAAGCTATTTATCTATTACATGCAAACAAATCAACCTTGAAATGAAATGGGATATGCAGGCACCCAAAACATTGCCTTATCTTCAAAATAGGTTGGTAACAAACCGGTGTACAAAAGTCAGACGCATTTATCTGAAAACATGTGAAATTAAAAAAGAAGGCTGGGAGAAATGTTGACAGCGACGCAATGATAATGATAATGGCAAATGGGGGGAAATGGCTGTGTGTGGCACGGTGTGGGGAGGGATGGCATCTGATACAAATTCCATGAATAAATAAATGGCGAAATACTGAAATATATGACTAACTCGCTCAAAGGGAAGCTTGTGTTTTTATAGTTCACTAAAACTTGTTTCATAATGGTAGTTTCTCAAATGTTTATTCACAAATTCCTGAAAAGCTATTTGGGGAATTTTCCACCCCTTTGAAGGCTGTGGGAACCTAGGGTGTTGAGGGCACTGCAGCACCCCCTGGTGGATAGTTTGCAAACTGCAAGCAATATTAATAAATAGGAAATAGGCACAGAAAAAAAGCGTTTTACACCCCCTAACTAAAATATATCCCCATGGCTCCGACCCCTTTGCAACCCTAGTAGGTACTGTATCTCCACCCCACATACTGTACATTCAAGGGACTATACAGAGTTTAAAAAAAAATTAAATTAAGTATTTTCCTCCCCTACATGTTCTAGTGATGTCCTAATGCATAGAATGAGCCCAGACTTATTCACCACAACTACTGCTAAAATCCTGCACTGTCACTCAAAAAGTGGTTAATTCGGGTCCGAAGTGCCGTCATGCATGGGTATACAGAAACTGCAGTTACATGTAAGACCTGAGGTGGCAGTAGTGAGTATAAAAATGTCTAACTTGCATCTAGTCCCTTTCACCAACAAGGTCAATAGTAACATGACACAAACTTTAGATCTGAAGATACCTTTTTTTTCTCCCCCGAAATGCATCAGGTACTTTCAGGCTCCATCTCCGGCGTATAGTTTCAGATGATTTGTGCTGCTTTTCCATGGCAATCAGGGTCCTGGCTCCTGGAGGAGTTGGAAGTCAAACAACTGTCAGGGGACCCAATTACGGTCGTGTTTCTCTACCATTACACAGTTGGATGTTTTTGTGCCTACCCCAAAAACTCTCTCACTCTCTCTCTCTATACTCAACTTCAGCCATCTTGCCCGCAGCCATTGTGAATATTTCAAAGCAAAATGCCGCGGGAGCTGGACGATCCCGGCATCTCTCCTTCAAGAGCGAAAGTGCATGGGGAGCCCTGGTGGCAGCGAGCAGACAAGAGGTCTCGACTGACAGAGGACAAAGACACACAAAAATGCGCCCTTAGCGACGTGGAGCGTTTAGGAAAAGTCGGATGCACGATGACACAGCTGCTTCAAGTAGATTAGAGGGAGCCCGGACAGAAAAGTGAATGACTGCAATTAACGGAGAAATACAAACAGATCATTACTTACCGAATCAGACAGACCAAAACATCAACAGGGAGCAGCACATTTACTGAACTAATCTTCCAATTCTCATTATCTGAGCCCGAGCACTACTTTTGGAGCCTTTTGTAAGCTTCAAACTCACTTGGTTGTAATACTGCTGTCGAAGTTGTGAGAATGTTAGGGTGAAATGCTGAAAACTTCAACAGTCACACATTTCATTGCTGGGATGATATGCTTTTGTCGCGATACAATACATGCCACGACATGGAGGGTCCGATACGATATGTATTGCGATACAATATATTACCCAATTAGCATTATGATTTGTCATTATAACCAACTGCCAAACTTTAACTTGAATTCATTGAATAAGAAAGCACAAGCTGAGTTGCCAAAAGTTATAAATGAAATTTAAATCAGTCAGATATTGAGTGAAATGTTTTGAAAAGAGATATTTTAGAAGTCTGGCTCTTTTGTTTAAAGGAATAGGGCACCGTTTTCTCACAATGAGATATGTTCTTACCTGAGCTTAGACGAGTTGATGCGTACCTGTCTGGTCTTTACGCGTGCGCTCAGTCACGCAAACAGAGCACAGACGGTGTTAGCAAAAGCCTCTCCTCCTCCTGTCCTCTATGAGGCCAAACGGGAGTGAAGTTAGAAGCGACAAAAGCTCTTCCACGTTTTCCCTATTTAAATACGGTTACGCGAGTAGTTACACGATCCAAGTCTAGTTACACAAAATCGAAACGGGGAACTATATTGTAAGGCGTAATAATACCTTAGGAGCACTTTGACTTTACTGCGCGGACATCGTCACCTCCATCATGGACAACACCTCCCACCCACTGCACGGGACTGTGTAAAGGAGCTGAGCAGCTCTTTCAGTGGTAAAAAATGAGACACCCTCAGGGCAAGAAAGAGCGCTACCGCAGGGCCTTCATCCCCACTGCTGTCACACTACAACAAGACTCTAAAGTAACATGTGCAATAACCCCCCTTTGCAAAACTACGTGCAATATTGTCTGCATCAGCGCCACTTTATTCCCCGCAATAGCTTCACTTACTGACAACCTGCACTAGGACTGTAAACTTTGCACTGCCAATGCATACCTAGATCTTCTACTTTTATAGTCTGTTCTAATTTTTATTTTCTTATTGTTTATGTTTCTGCCCCTTAAGATTTTTGCTTTTGCTCATTGTACATAAGATACCTCTTTTTACTATTTAACTATTGAGTGATCTCATTGAGAGCCGAATGTAACAAGTGAATTGCTCCATTGTGAAATCAATAAAGGATTATCATATCTTATACGGTAATTCTGCCCCAGATAGCAAAAGATGTTAATTCAACGTTGATTTTTGGTCAGATTGGTTATTTTTGGTTGAGATTGAAATGTCAATGTTAATTCAACGTTTAATCACCGACACAATATCAATGGTTGAAAAAAAGCTGTTGAAACAACGTTGAATAAACGCGGGTATTTTAAGGTTGAAGTGCCAACATTGACTCAACATTGTTTCAATGTACATGGCCCTGATGGTTCTGCAGGTGCAAAAAGAGCGGGAATTTGAAGTTGTCATGTGACCTAAAGCCTTCAAATCTCAACTGCTCTGGAGCCACTTAGTGCAGTTTTCTCTCGGAGAAGTCAGGAGCAGACCGTCTTACCGTAAGTTTGTTGAGATTTTTATTAGGATTAGATGATTAATAATATTTATAATTGTACACACTTAACCCACACAGCATGTAACATAATCTTTAGGTAACTGTTCCTTTTACTTTTTAGTTATCTTGTTAGCTCACTTAAATACTGTATATTACGCGTCGTCCAGTTATTCTGATAATGGACACCTCGTCGTGCATTATCCCGCTTATACCATGGTCCGGCAAACTGAAACTGTTCATTGGGACCTGTTTACTTATTTTTTTAAGTCCTGGGCAGGAGTTATTTCACTTTTTAATCAGTTTTACCTGAAACTAGTTCCATCTCAATTGTTCACCGTTACTATGGAAACAGCTGCAGTGGAGTGATATAGAACGTGATTTAACTGTTTTTTTAACTGGTGTACATTATCACTTTTTAATGGACACCTTCCAGCCAATAAGAATCGAGTATTCACCCAGTATTCATGATATAATCTGATATAAAATAGTAGATTCATTGTTCTACTTTGATGTCAATACAATCAAACTATAAATAAATAAAATTAAATGTCTAATGTTGTTGTAATGTTGGTCTCATTGTCTTTTTAGACTTAACCTCAAGGATAAGATGAGCTTAACGCACATAATCTTGGTATGTAATTATTCATTTCTAAAAAAACACATTGTGGTTTGTTCAAACCTGTCTTTTCCACTAACTGTTACAGCAGAATATATTCTTCCTGAATATGATTAGATATGTGTTTATGCTTCTACATGTACAGCCCTACTTACATGTTACCTTTAATTTATTTTTGTTTTTTTGTTTTATTTTAGACTCTACACCGGCCTGCAGCACACCTGCATTTGATCTCTTTGATACAGGTATTTACTTTTATTTTCTTGTTACATTGGCATCATTGTTTCCTTTAAATATACAAACTGATAATAGTTTACTAAAACTTTTACCAAAGTGGACAACAATTTAACCATGCCTACAGTTCAACTCCAAGCAAACATAATCTGACTTTATAATTTCTGTTGTAGCTGTTCAGGTTAAGCTCCAGAAGAAAAGCCCTGTAGAGCCCAAAGTGTTAAGAGGTGAGTGTCAGTTTTGTGCAGCTTGTAGTCCTGGTGTAGTCTCAGTTGTATCAGGCCCAGTGCAGCCTGTGGGCCTGGTTTAGGTCTATTCTAGTACATTGTGTATCAAACTGTGTCGGTTTTCTCCTCTTCGTTAACATTAAATTCTAACAAGTCTTCTTTTTCTTTTCTTTTTTCCCCTAGCGGCTTCTTGCCAGTTTTCTTCACCTAAACTCACCTACAATGATGAGCTGAAGAAGTAGCCACTGCGATATATGGACTAGAAAGCAAAGATGGCATGAAAAGCAAGGTAGCAAATTTCTAATTTGTCCAAAAGCATTTGACCCACAGTATGAGAGGAATGAAATATGAACTGTTAAATACAAGAATCAAAAGCATTTCTAAAAGTGTTTGCTCTAAACTACAAACTGTATGTACTCTGTGAAGGCCATTCATTATAGTTTAAATATATATTTTTTCAACATAAATTTGTAACATTTTTGTAACATAATGCAGCCTATAGTGATTATCTGAATTGAGCTCAACAGTCCCGCCTACTTCCTGTTCTTTAGTGAGAGTCCAAGGTATAAATCCCATTTAATCCATTGACTTTGAGAAATATTAAGAGTTTAAAAGCTCAACACAGACTCATTATCTATGTGCTAAAATTATGTGCTAAAACACACAATTTTAAACTGAATATTTATTTAAAATGTTATAACTGAAATACATTTCACCATATGTTCAAGTATTTGGGGATTCTTTGTGTAAAATATCCATGCCATGGTTGGCAGTTAGTACAAAGCTGATAACCATGTGTCATGCTTTTTAACTCTTTTTTTAATTATTTTTTTATCAATAGATGAAATCAATGGGGTTTTTACTTGCAACACACGTCCAAGACTGGAAGTGGGCGGGACTTTGTTCTATATGTAGCAAGACGAGCGGTGATGTTATATTTTAGCAGGATTCAAATTAAATAAAACTAAAGACAACGCCACCGGAGAGAAGGCTCCGGACCTCTAGAAAGGCTCGTAGGTTCGTTCATTGATGGAGGACAGACAATGTTCCAAAAGTATACATGATATTTATTTTATCACATTGTTTCCTTTAAAATCTTTTGTTCACATGTCCATTATTTGGCGATCTCAGAAATCAGTTCATTGTTTAACAGTGTTTTCGTTTCTTTTAAAAGAAAAGGTCCATATAAACCGGACACTAACAAAACGAGAACAAGGATAAAAACAAGGCAGCAGGAGAACACAAGCAGCAGGGACATGACCCAACCTCTCGACCTATAAATTAAAGATAATGTTAAACTGTAACATAAAAAGAAAGAAAATGACCGTAACGCTAGCTGACTCCTACCGTCGCACGCCCGCACGAGCTACTCGGCCATTCCAGTGCTTCGATAGTGCTCACACCGCACCCCAGCAGACCCTGGACTGCCAACCGAGCAGAGCTTTGGACGCCATGTGATGGTGCGCTATGAAGCCCTCAACCATCCGCGACACTACAGAAGAGCTCGTATTAGCGGCCATACAGAGTACGAAGATAATGAACGGTAAATAGCTGCAATATCTACCTGACAGAAGACGTACACACACCCTGAGCGCTCCCAGCCCAGCGCGGACCCAAGGCGGAAGTACGAAGAATAGCAGAGGACGAATGAACGAAGGGGAGGGGCTTTTATAGGATTTTAAGGGGTCGAGCGCCATCTGCTGATGTTCTGATGCTATATACTAATAATGAATATTAAATTAATAAGATCTACTAGCCTATTTTTAACAATAAAATTGGTAATGCCACATATAGGGCTTGGTGCCATTAAAGCTAAATTTAGACAAAAAGGTTAATTTCTAGTATGATAATTCTTCACATGCATTTTTATGTTACATTTGCTTTTGTTATTTTTTGTCTGGTAGTCAAGTAGGTAGTTTTGTACAGTCATGTTTTTGTATTACAGTATAATAAATTGTGTAATAAAGAAGCTGCAATAAGATTGATGGTCTGTTGATTTTAGAACATTTTTTCAATGTCAAATCAATGAAATATTAATGCTTAATACTGTTAAATCCATGGTGATTCAATGTTGATGTAGTGTTGAAAATTCGGCGTTGTTTCAATGTTGATAATTCTAGTTGATCTGATGTTGTTTCAATGTCATAATCAATGAAAGATCAACGTTGGATCAACATTCAACATAACGAGCAACGTTGACGCCATTTCAACGTCAGAAATCAACGTTGATTCAACGAAAAAGCCTGACGCTAGATCAACGTTGATTCAACGACATTTTGCTATCTGGGGCGGGCTTTCTAGTGGTTATACGGTGTATACCTGACTATCACGTATACACCACTGGTTTTATCATATCCTACCAGTTAGGCTAGGTGTTAATTTTGAATTACTTTACAGGTCATGTGACTGCACCGATGCCCACCTTCCTCTCCACGCACACTTACTCCAGCTCTTAAAGAGGGGATCGCGAGGCGCTCCCGGGCCAGCTGAGACACGTAGTCCCTTCCAGCAAGTCCCAAGTCTTTCCCGGGGCATCCTCCAACCACAGCCAAACAGGAAGCATTTTTTTTTACCGCTTGTATCCACGACCTTGTCCTTTGGGTCATGACTCAAATCTCATGGCCCTGGGTGAGAGCATTAGTTCTATTATTTTCCAAATTGTTCCTGCTGTCTTTCATGCTCTGCGTGACATCTTCCCGAGGCTGTAATGACTTAGTTGGACACAAAAGCTCCTCCCTCCTGTAATCATGTGGCAACAAAAACATCAGGTCAAAAGGGGCTTGCGAGAGAGAGAGTTAATGAAAAAGACACAGTGCCATAATATCAGCTGACAATAGGCCGCGCTGACGCGAAATACTCACTGTCAGCGCTGACCTTAGCGTCATGTCCTGCTTCACAATCAAGTCTCTTATGAAACTGCTCATTTGGAGAGTGCCGGTCATTAACCCTGATACAACACACAGGGGGATTCAGACAACACACTGTACAGGAGATAACACAGCCCTATTTCTGTATACGCTCTATTCAGGACACTCTCTGTAAAGACATTATAGCCACACTCCGATTATGAACAATTTCACACATGTGGTTGTCAAATGCTACATATATATATTTTTTTTTACACCTGAATAATTAGGCTCATTATTCTAGTTTATGCCTCTGCTTCAAAAAGTCCACAATTGCTTTTGGCTGTCCAGACCAACTACTTCATTAAATCAGCCTCTGCCAAACATTTTCCATCTGGCCTAAACTCTCACTGAAGCTTTTAAAACCCATTTCAATGATATATGTGATCTAGATGTAGATGGCACAATCTCTACGGCTCAGTGTTTAATTATAATCTCAATTCAGGGAGTTCCTCTGCAAAAAATTCACATCACAGTCCGTCTCCTGCTCCATTACTATTATTCCTGTGTTGACTGTTAAGACACAGAGATGAAATAGCTCATTTTGGACTCGGACTTTCAACACGTCTTCTGTGTAGCCATGTCAGGAAACTCTGTGGTGTGCGTGCGCTTCACTGTTTTCATCCGTCGCCCCTGAAGTGCATCTCCTCATTAAAGACAGTGGACTGTGTGCGAGGGCCGGGTACAGAGCGCTGGCGATGAATGGATATGAACAAAGGCCTCTAGTTCAATTGGGGCCACCGACGCAGAAAATTCATCCTTATTTCAACATTTGCTTAACAATCTGCTTTGCGAAGGGCTATATTGTATTTGAGATTTTAAACCTGTTACAGCCAACCTTGAACAGTAGATGATTTGGTAATCCTGTAGATTTCTCAAGAGTTTAAAAAGCCCCGTTCCAATGGCTGATGCTGTGGGTGCCTTCAGGTCCTCCAGGCTCAAATTGACGCTAAAAGCCAGCAGTAATTGTTTTTAAGTGTTATTTGAATGACTTTGAGACATAACAATGGTAGGTGTCCAAAAAGAGTGATGTATAGGATGTTTAACGTGGCTTCTATATTACTAGACATCATCAGTTCAGCAGCAGTGTAGTTTTCGGGAAACATCAACACAAGAAAAACACATTTGTTCCAAGGTCTCCATTTATTTCATGACATAACCGTATTTTGTACAGCGGCAATGTTTTCAGAGGTCTGTGATTCACTTCAGTGACGATCAATGACCTGTCACTATATACTCTCACACCTCGGAATTAAGCCTTCCCCTGCAGCACTGGAGTGGTAAACACCACTTTTTGACAACATGGCTGAAATTGGAAACATGAAAAGAAAAACTTTTTTTTTCTTCAATTTCACTTAAATATAATAAACATGCTAAGTCAAACACAACTACTCTGAGAGGTATCATATAAAGTGCTTCAGATTGGAGTTTGCCAAAAGCATTCGGATGCTTTTTTTCATTTGCATAATAGGCGTTACATTGCAGCAGCTCTTTTTGTGGTATTGCACGGTTAAGTTGAGATGCAGCTATGGCTAAAAATATTGACCTTGGATCTGAGCATACTGTATGTGAGCATTTAATTAAAACATTCATGAAAATGCAATGTTGCAGAGTGCTTACCTACTGAAAATCTAGGCAGTAGTGGTTGAGCATTAAAAAGGCAAGAAAAGATATTGTATTTTATGCACAGAATTCATTCTGGACTGTCAGACCAGGGACATCCTCTTTCTACCGTTATTTTCCAAGGGCGTGGCGCTGGAATAGATTATTTAACTAGATTTTTAATCTTTGTGCTACTTTTACCATTTGTTTTGTGTTAGCCATTAGCTTCAAAAGCAAAACACCCACTGCTATAAATACAGACACTGACTCCAGTGGAGCGGTGACATCCGATGTAAAGTTTTAAATGTTTCCAGTCACATTGCATCAGTAACTCGCTGTTGCTAATCCCTCATATGAAAACAACAGGAGAGGGAAACCAGTCCACGTAGGGCCTCTGTGCATAAAGCCTATTTGAGATATATTCTCCTGTTCTTAGAAGTGTGCCTGTTATTGTTTAGTACATATACAACATACCCTCCTTTCTTGTTGTGCCGCATGGCATTGCAATTAGTGAAATAAAGCGGTTTTGCATTCGGATTGATCCTGGCTGTTGCGCCGTGTTTTCTGCCCAATTTTGTTGCAGCGTAGCTCACTAGATGGATTGGCTTGTGAGCTAAGGGGGAGTAGAGACATTGATTTGGAGGTAGGAAGCTGAGAGTTGGATTACAGGGGGAAAAAAAGGCTACTTTCTGGCTTGACATTACCTTTCGGCTAGTGGGCATTGCTTTCATGGATACACACTCCCAGTCTTCAGAGAGTGGCAACATTGGGGCAACATTGATTTCCTGCTTCATGGCGTTACTAAGCAATGAGAGGATTGGGTTGTTCTCCGGATGGTAGCACACTCTTGTACACACCTTTACCTGCGGTGCCAAATACTCATCTTGATCATAGCGTGGGCCTGATTTCATCACTTGTTGTTCTGCCGCTGCTCCCTCCCATTACTTCGTGCTGTGCTCATCCTCGCCCTATATCTCTGTCCCCTCTACTTTTTTCCATTTTCATTTAAAGGAATGGGGCTTCTCTTGGCTCTGAATAGCGCTGTTGACTGCTTGGTTGGTTTGGCACATCATTGAAGCGCCCAATAGGTAAACATGTTTTATCAAAGGCTGGATCTGTGCGCACACACAAGCACAAAAACAAGAGGCAGAGCAATTTGGATGCATATCAGGAGGCGGCCATCTTTTTGGCGAGTACGGACACATGAATCGATGTTTATCTGGTGAGCTCATTTTGTGACAGACACCAGCAGAGCTCAAAAACGTCGGTCATGTTTTATGCACTTTGTTATTAAACTTGTGAAGTGAGGTGAGGCTATGTTTGGCTGTGTCTAAATGTGTCTGTGTGCTATAAGAAGTGCTTGCCTTGTAGTGTTTCGCTGCATTATTGGACGCAGTAGACCGGACAGTGCCAGAGGCGAACAGGCGAGCGGTCACGCGGTGTGACAGAGAAGAGAGCAGCGCCGCTGTCAGAAGGCCTTTTTAACACACTGATGCTCTCTGGTCGGGGACATTTTGAGAGCACCTGACTGCAAAAGAGTCTCAAAAAAAGGAGATAAACACAATTCTCCCAAACTCCATTCAAAAAACCGCTAGTCCCGCAGGCTCCCTACCTGAAAATACCACACTAATACCTTTGATGTCCCCTAAGAAACGTGTTGAAGCGTGAGAAGGAAGTGTGGGCAGAGGAGGCACAAAAATGAAAACAGCCAAGAGTCTGAAGTGAACTTGTACGACTAATGAATTCCAGTTTCTGCCTCTCATTGAAAAATATGGTTCAAAGAAAGCAGCAAATACAGTGGGGAAAAAGTATTTAGTCAGCCAACAATTGTGCAAGTTCTCCCACTTAAAAAGATGAGAGGCCTGTAATTTTCATCATAGGTAAACCTCAACTTTGAGAGACAAAATGAGAAAAAAAATCCAGAAAATCCCATTGTCTGATTTTTAATGAATTCATTTGCAAATTATGGTGGAAAATAAGTATTTGGTCAATGACAAACAAGCAAGATTACTGTCTCTCACAGACCTGTAACTTCTTCTTTAAGAGGCTCCTCTGTCCTCCACTCGTTACCTGTATTAATGGCTCCTGTTTGAACTTGTTATCAGTATAAAGGAACACCTGTCCACAACCTCAACCAGTCACACTCCAAACTCCACTATGGTCAAGACCAAAGAGCTGTCCAAAGACACCAGAAACAAAATTGTAGACCTGCACCAGGCTGGGAGGACTGAATCTGCAATTGGTAAGCAGCTTGGTGTGAAGAAATCAACTGTGGAAGCAATTATTAGAAAATGGAAGACATACAAGACCACTGATAATCTCCCTCGATCTGGGGCTCCACGCAAGATCTCACCCCGTGGGATCAAAATGATCACAAGAACGGTGAGCAAAAATCCCAGAACCACACGGGGGGACCTAGTGAATGACCTGCAGAGAGCTGGGACCAAAGTAACAAAGGCTACCGTCAGTAACACACTACGCCACCAGGGACTCAATTCCTGCCAGACGTGTCCCCCTGCTTAAGCCAGGACATGTCCGGGCCCGTCTGAAGTTTGCTAGAGAGCATCTGGATGATCCAGAAGAGGACTGGGAGAATGTCATATGGTCAGATCAAACCAAAATGGAACTTTTTGGTCAAAACTCAACTCGTCGTGTTTGGAGGAGAAAGAATGCTGAGTTGCATCCAAAGAACACCATACCTACTGTGAAGCATGGGGGTGGAAACATCAGGCTTTGGGGCTGTTTTTCTGCAAAGGGACCAGGACGACTGATCCATGTAAAGGAAAGAATGAATGGGGCCATGTATCGTGAGATTTTGAGTGAAAACCTCCTTCCATCAGCAAGGGCATTGAAAATTAAACATGGCTGGGTCTTTCAGCATGACAATGATCCCAAACACACTGCCCGGGCAACGAAGGAGTGGCTTCGTAAGAAGCATTTCAAGGTCCTGGAGTGGCCTAGCCAGTCTCCAGATCTCAACCCCATAGAAAATCTTTGGAGGGAGTTGAAAGTCCGTGTTGCCCAGCGCCTGCTCCAAAACATCACTGCTCTAGAGGAGATCTGCATGGAGGAATGGGCCAAAATACCAGCAACAGTGTGTGAAAACCTTGTGAAGACTTACAGAAAACGTTTGACCTCTGTCATTGCCAACAAAGGGTATATAACAAAGTATTGAGATGAACTTTTGTTATTGACTAAATACTTATTTTCTACCATAATTGGAAATAAATTCATTAAAAAACAGACAATGTGATTTTCTGGATTTTATTTTCTCATTTTGTCTCTCATAGTTGAGGTATACCTATGATGAAAATTACAGGCCTCGCTCATCTTTTTAAGTGGGAGAACTGGGACAATTGTTGGCTGACTAAATACTTTCCCCCCCACTGTATAGTTCAATTCAACATTTTCTTTCATCAAGTCTCTATTTTTTCTTATTTCAATATTTATTTGTATTTAGTTTGTATCCATTGTCACAGAGTTGCACAAACTCATTCACTCGCATTCACCCTGGCCTATTGTACATGTTGTTAGTAGTGAGGAAAACCGGAGCGCCCAGAGAAAACCTACACAGGCATGGAGAGAACATGCAAACTCCACTGCAAAAGGCTCCTTCTTCTTGTGAGGTTAGAGCGCTAATCGCAGTGTTATTCTCTGAGGATTCTGTTTATATGCTTTAAATCTGCCATTTGCTTATTTTACCAGTAGCCACTGTTCACACTCACCAGGTGCGTGTTGCACCTGATTTGTCATTATAAATGGTTTATATTATTAGTGGCACAAATCTGATATACAAAAAAGTGTGCGCTGTGGCCTGGTAGCATTTCAGAGACAAAAATCTGCACCTGCTTTTTGCACCTCTTTAGCACACCTTTCTATTCTAACCCCGTTGACACAAATACATACTTTCCATCTTCTTACATGTCTTTTTCCTTTTCCAGTGATTATACTGTTCTCTCCCGTGCCATCCACACGGCTCCCTTTATCACAGAACAAGTCAAACCCATGTTACCTTTAAAACGCAACGCAGTGGTGTGTCAAAGGTGAACTCACACCAAGACTCTAAATGCTGCACTACTGCACAATGGCTCCTGGATACTGTGCAAAAGAGTGGGAATTCTGGACACGCATTCATTCTGGTACATGACTTTAGCTTGAGTTGATGTTTACTGCCTGATGCTGTTTATTCGACTGGACAAAAACATCCAGGAGGAGAAGGTAAATGATCTGAAAAAGTGAATGTGGAGTGGATAAATAAAATGACAATGTCAGGGTCAGTCTAGTGGAAGTGTTGATGGCTGAGTATTGAGCTCCTCAGGATATCTTTGGCTTGTGGAGGCATGAGCGACTTGCAGGGATTGGGATCTTGAGTGTGGCAGGTTGTCGCAGCTTGCCCTGGCTGAGCTGCTCGGGGCTGGGCTCTGGGCTCTGTAAATCCATATTAGGTTGGAGAACTGAAGTGCGAATCACACTGGGGGCTGACACCTGCGGTCCGCTGTTAAAACAAGGCAGGCCTCTGGACGGAGGGGGCAGCAACTGCCTGCTCCATGCAGGACGTCCACCAGCATCCCCTGGCTTTAGTGCAGGGAGGGACACGCGTTTGTGGAGGCGAGGGGGCTGTAGCACACGGGGGCAAGTTAAAGCGCTAGACTCCGCATGGGCAGTGGGGGCTTGAGGCTCACACTGAGCTTTTAATACAGCACCATCTCCATCAGTGTCCCCCCATGGAGAGGCACCATCTCCACCAGGCCCCTCTGGCCACTGCAGCTGAGCACTGAGCAGATGACTCAGCCTCTCAGGGTCAACAGCTGTGTGGCGGTCAGGAGGGCGGATCACACAGTCAGGAGCAGACGTCCGGTCACTGCGGCCCGCGGTGGAGGCAGCTCTTGTTAGTCTTCCCTGGTGCTGCTGCTGCTGCTCTTTGAGGCAGGCGCTGAAAGGCTGTAGTATTTGAGGCTGCAAAAAAAAGAGTTATTATTTTTTTTTCAAGCAGCCATGGGTAGTAAGAGTGTAATGAGGCACAGGGCAGACTGAATTACCCTTCATGTTCAAGAAATAAATGGGTAAAAATAAAATGCTGTATCCCTTTCATGCATTCTATCCCAGATGGTTCTAATCTGTGGATTAAATATGTGGGTAAAAACAGTTTGTCATGCGATGTGTATTTCTAGTCGCGTTTATACACTGATACAAAGGGGACACAGTTGCATATACTGTGTAGTGTGTGCGGTCTGCAGCGCTGCCGCTGATCAGTGAATGCATCAAGGAGGGCACCTGTTCAATCCTGTGCATATCAACAGCTGTGCATTCAGCTCACATCCAACTTATCCTCCATTATTAAATATTTGCTGAGAAGAATAGTTCTCATTACCCAGTACATCGAAGCAACAAACTATGGCTTCAAAAGAGTTGAATAACCGCTCCGATACAGCCTCAGCTCAAACTCTGGACTGTTGTGTTAATGCAGTAGATTGGATTCAATCACCGAGCAGAGAAATAAATGCATCTTTAATCTAGAGACTGAAGGTAACGAACAACAAATTGAAAAGAAAAATGTATGACTTTAGAAGCTATTATGGAAATCTGAGTACAGTACATTGTTCCACATTAGCTTTAAAGTTTTTAGGGACAGTATAAACATCTAATCTAACAGGTGCCTGTCTATTCAAGAGTGAAAAAAAAGACCCTTATAGGTTTTTTTTTTTTTTTTTTACTACCTGCTTCTAACTTAATAACCAAGATGTTTGAAGCCACAGCTCCCCCTTCTGGTCACCTTTTGCTTTGCACAGCTATGATGCAAACCCACAGTGCAGTGAGAATATCCAGTTTTCATCAATAATGTAACATTACTACCTCAGGTTTTGTAATAAGCCATTTAACAAATTTGTTGCGCTGTGATATTTTTTCTGATTTATTCTGTGAGAAAGCACTTTCCACGGACTCTCCTGAAATAACAGCTTTGTTCCGCTTGAGGAGTGATGTATTGTGATGCCAAAGCACATTTGCAAATTAGATCAAGCCTCAGTTGGCTTAGTGGCATTAGCAATGGGAAGGAATCATACCATTTTCCCCATGGTTACAGACGGCACAAACTCACTTTCACTAAGGATACTATTGAGCTGTATAGTTTCTACAAATATAACCATTTGCACAAACAGCTGTCTGCAGACACTAACAATTACAGCCCTTCACCGCCTGCTAATGATACGTATTACCTCCACAGTGAATCACCAGTCAGGTTTATGAAGCACCTGGAGTGTCAAGAGCCACACACAACACGTATATATGTACAGCAGGGGCTGCTACTATTGTTATTTATATTTATATTGTTTTTAAAATTGTATGTAGTTTAACTTGTAGTTTTATTCTATTGTTTGAAACTGGCTCCCGTGGACTCACCATAGGGGGCAGGTGCAATGTGATATGGGCAGCTCGGACAGCTGCCCCCACGACCCGGCAACGGACAAGTGGAAGAAAATGGATGGATGGATGTTTGGAACTGGCTAGTAACTTTCCTAAACCCTCGAGATGCCACAACTTGGTTAAAAGACATTTATTGTGATTCTTCAAACTACTACCAGCGTGCATATATATATACAGTATATATATATATACACAACTTAATTTGTGAATTTTGTGAATTCCACAACAAAAGTAAATGAAATTTGTGGAAGAACTAATGAGTTGAACCCTAATTAAAACACCACTGCAGTGGCCTCAAACTGTCAGATGTTTCAGATGAACAGAGGAGGCTTTGAGTGCGAACAGAGTGTTGAAAGTAAAAGTATAAAAAACTGAAGACTCATGCAAATTGAAAAGGACGTGCTGATGTCACAACATATCAGGCCCAGGCACAACACAGCGAGCAGACGGAGAGAGGGCGGCCTGTCGGCTGCATGTCAAAGGAAAGGTTACTGTACCACGCTTTGTCAGTGAAGAAGTGCACTAGAGCTTCCACTTCTCGGGTTAGGCGCAGAAAGATGGAGAAACACAGAGCTTATTTCACACTTTAGATGAGACAGATGTTAGCATCGCTCAGAAAGAATAGGTCAAGAATTAAAAAAGAAAAATGTGCATTTTCCTTTTTCACCTTCATCTGCCTCACCAACACGATTCAGAGCTGTGCAGCTTGGCTTCACTGCTCTATTGCTTATTGCTGTCTTTATTTCTCTTTCTCCCTTCTTCACACCTGTGCATTTTCTCTAGTTTATTTATCCATAGTGATACTATTTATCTGCCTCCTCGACATGCTCCTCAGAACAGTACAAAACAAAAGCTTTTTCACTCAGATTGGTAAAGTTGTTTTGATCGTTTTTGCCATTGTTTCCTGGTGCCTGTCTTTGTCAATAAAGTAAGATTATTCAAATCTCGGGGAAAAAGATAAACGGGTTCCAATTGGGAGCATCAATCCAGGGTAAAAAAGCAGTGCTGTCATTACATAGAGAAAATGCAGTTCTATTGTGTTTGACAATGTGTTTCTATATACAACTAAAACTTTGTGAGTTGGATAAGCCTCAGATGCAAGGACTTCAGAAGGATGTTGGTGTCGAACAGGATATGAGTTTAGGCTGTAAACAGAAGTGGAGGAGGACACAAGTGGTCAGACTGTTCAGGGCAGCTCCAGCTTTGGCAAAGTGACACTGAACACTTTTTCCAATATCTTTTAATGCCTTGCCATCACGGTGAAATGTAATGCCACTATCGCGGGCCAAAGAACACAATTTGTTCTCATGATACTGATAGTGTAAATAGATATTAAATAAAGAAGTTCTAAATGATAATAGAGTGGAATTAGCTGCTAGTTAAAATAAGGTTAATATAAGCAAAAGGATAAAGTTGGACAGTTTGACAAATTTATTTTAAGCATTTTTAGACCAGATTGGTTGGATGAAGTAATTTATAAAGAGTGGGCATTGCCCCTGTCAGTCTCTAAACCAAGATAAATCAGATCAGTAGAGCTAGGACTTAAAGTCTAACCATGTCTTGGACAGAACCAGATCTAAAACAGATCCTAACCAGGTCCAAACCAGGTCTACAAAACATTCTGTATGGTTCTCAGTCACCATGAGCAGCAGAGTGCATATGGGAGTACGGAGAAGCGTGTCTGTCACACGACACAGCTGTGGTTAAAGTTGTACTGCAGGGTGATCGTAAAGCCTGCAGTTGAAGCGTCAGGATGTGGGACATGGTTCTTCCCTCTTGCAACAGAGATATAACTTAATGCAGCCCCGTTTAAATAAACTAAGGTTCACTTGAATCGCAAAATAAACTATTTAAAAATATATACCTAAAAGTTATCAAGACATTTGGTGTTGGCCAAGCTGCATACTCTTTACAATCTTGCGCTGTTCTAATGCTTAATCTGTTGAATCTAATGCTTTTAAGGCCTTAAATGTGGCATGTCCAAATGGCTACTCTGCTGTTGGTAAACAGACAAGGTGAAAAATGAATGTGCCATTTTAAGACCTCAGTTACAAAACGCAAAGAAATGTAAACAAACAGAAACAATATTACTGTTTCACTTCTCGATCTTTTTCAGGAGTTTTGCAGCCACCATTTCAACTTTTTCATAAACATGTCAAATATCTGACCTTTGGCACTAATGGTAAGTTTAGTTGAGGCGACTAACTATTGTGTGAGAAAGCAGGAGAATGGTGTTAGTCACTCACTGTGTCTGAGCTGGGGCATGCTGGTACGGGCCAGGCCCAGCTGTTGTGCCTGCCATGGGGGCAGCATGGGGGTATGCAGCGCACCCTACGCAGAGGAAGAGACACAGGACAAAAGCATGACGCACAGGAAACACACACAACATGCTCACGAGACATCTGAGCACAGAGCGGCCACTTGAGTACTTAAGAGATGCACTGATCTAGCTTTTTTGCTTCTGATACCCATACCAGTGAGTATCTGCCGATACCATACCAGCAGCTTTCTTTGAGAGAAAAAATGGTGCTCTTTTCTCAATTGTCAGATCAATAAAGTATTTTCTTAACTTACATATCAATGATTAATAAATATACTATCAATTAACAAACAAATGGAAAAACTTTGATGGATCCAAGGACTTTTCTACACTAAATACCCCTGGGTATATGACAGGCTTTAGGCTTCATTAATAACAACTCACAAGTAAGACAACTTGTGCTTTACAATTATCAGTTATTTTTTAACATCATTTCATACACTAAAATACAAACACTTTTAAATTGTATTTCATTAAGCTGCTTTAGGTGATCCAATCATTGTTTCGGTCCCAGCCTTGATTAGTTGCCGTTAGCATTAGCATGTTGTTGCTAGCCGGTCAAAAGTCTGTTTGCAGATGTTTAAACTTACACAGCGATTCAGGTTCTGCGCTTCTAAATGAGGTACAGCATGCCCATATTCACCTACATTTAGTTGGGGAATTGTAAAACACGTATTGGTTCAGTATTGGATATTTGGAGCCGAGACCAATATTGTATTTTTCCGGTCTCCGGCTCTGATATCTGATAGCAGTATCGGATCGGTACTACTTAACATGACTTTGGCATTGTTGTTAATGGATATAACAGGTACACAATATTGGGTAACGCTTTATAATAAGGGTACATTAATTAAAATGAAGCATTGCAGCTTTGATAACTTAATAGATACAGAACCTGTGTTAGGAGAGCAATTACTGTACACACAGAAGAGCTTAAATCAACATTCAAGACTTTTTTATTCATTTATTTAAAAGAAAACTAAAGTTTTTAGATTTTAGAGACATTTGAATCATGATTATAGGCTTACAGCTGGTGTGCTCAACCAACATAATAATAATAATAATAATGAATATTAATATTAATAATGCATTGGATCAATCAATCAATCAATCAATCAATCAATCAATCAATCATTATTTATAAAGTTACTCAGTGGTAGTAAACTACTGTTGTAGCTACAGCTGCCCTGGGGTAGCCTGACAGAAGCGAAGCTGCCAATTTGCGCTTTCGACCACACGTTCACTCTTACACTACATTCTCACAGGCAATGTGGGTGAAGTGTCTTGCCCAGGGACACAGTGACAGTGTGCACATGTGGGAGGCTTGATTCGAACCCCCAACCTATTTGCTAGTATGTTTATACAAGTTATCAAAGCTTCAGTTTAAGGGGCACATTCATAAGTCATGATGAACTAATCATGAGATCATTTTTAGTAGTAAGTTTATACAAAATTTGGTCCTTGCCACCGTTTGTTTCGTCCGCACAAGAATTGATCATGATCATGATAAATGAATCATTATCATTAATGAGTTTATTGCCTGAATTAACCGTGTTCATTTATGAGTATTTCATCATGAAGCATCATGAACTCACATGAATCAAGTCATGATGAATTCATGCATGAATTATGATGAATTCAAGCATGAATTCATGTCCCTTTATTATAAAGTGTTATTGTGCATTTGTACCTATGCCACAAACAAAGCTATTGTTGGTTGGGTGTGTTAGTGTGTTAGTAGCCTATGTTAGGAAGTTTATGGCTAAATCTAATTGATTTTTTTTAGGAGAAAGCAGGTAAGACAAGAAGAAGTGTGTTTAGATGAACATTTCATAATTTATAATCATTTTGCAGGACTCTTTTTATAGCATAGATGTGATTTCATGGAAGAGATTGTAAAGGTTTGGTGTGAAACTTCACCACTTTCTAGATCCAGGTCAAACTGATTGATTTTATTTATTTGTTTATTTGGTTGGGACAGTGCATGTTAATGAATATATGGTACATGGATACATGCATTAATGACACACTACACCAGATTGTAGCTATAGGCTAATTTCCACCCGTTGTCCCACACTCGTACTCTCAAACACACCCTCTTTCATCCTGGCCTATTGTACATATTTTTAGTGGAGGAAGGAAACCTGCGGGGGAAACACGAGGAGAAAATGCAAACTCCACCCAGAGGGTGCTGTGAGGCACAAGCGCTAACCGCTGTGCCACGTGCTGCCCCAATTGATTGATTGATTGATTGACTAATTGGTTGAAATCTGGTAATGAAGATGAAATGGCATGAAACAATGCAGCTAAGATTATTAATTTTATTTTTTTCATGCATAAACGATTTTACCCTTACAGATTATTACCCTTTCAACACTTGCCTTAGATTAATTCATTAATTGATACAGAGTCTAAAATAACACAAGCAGCCAAGACATTTCCTGTTGTCCTTATATAGCTCTGTGTCCTTGCCTGTTATTAGAAGCCATTATCACTCTATCATTCATCTCCAAGTCTAGCTTGAAACCTGTGTTACGCGCTGCTTCAGAGGCCATTAACAAAAGTGGAGATGCTGAAATATGTTTTAGTGCAAAAAGAAAGCAATGGTGTCGTCAAGAGACATCTATTTGAGCAGTTGTTTGAGCTGCTGTTTGGTACATAACGTTTAGCTAGTTAAATTGTGTAGTTGTGGTCCAGATGTATTCCTAGTTTTCAAGTTTTCAAACACGTTTCACCCTTTCAGACCAGAGTGGAGCTGTATTGTCAAGTAATGCTAACAACCACAGCTAGTGTGCAAAAAGGAAGTAGACTGAAAGTGTGGCTTTGTGATCATTACAAATATGTGCAGCACCTCTTTTTACCCCATATCTGTGGGTACAACATACTGCAAGGCGGCGAAATGGATTTTACTGTAATATAACTGAAAAAAAATTAGAGCAGCCTCTTGAAACCATTCTACACATTATTAGTTACTGTAACATTAAGGGAGGACTGTGATTGTATTTTAAAGCTTGAAGTCTTATTGAGCGAAGAAAGCCAAAGGTTAAGCTGTCTAAAGATCGCCCAGACCCCATGGGGAGAAGCAAAGTGAAAAGGCAGCAGAAATATCACGTTGAGCAGACAACGCTTACTTTATCAAATGCTGGCTGAAAGAAGCTTTAAAAAAAAATCAAAGACATATACAGCACACAATGTGTAGAAAAATAGAGAAGCAAAGGAAAGAAAAGCAGAAGTGACTTCTCAGCAGGTCTTCCTTGTGTGACTGCTGGGAGGATGGGAGGAGGAACAGTGCATGTCCTCTTCTGAAAACCAAAAACTACTTCAGCAGGTGGTCTCCACAGATACCTCCCACTGTGGCTTCATTTGTGGAGGAGAAAAACCTAAGGCATTGAGAGGCTGTGGTAAGGGCTTTCTATTCTCACTAGCTGCTTTATTAGCCCTACACTGGAAGTAAGCCTGTCATCTTTTTATGATTTCTCTCACCCTGAGAACATTCTACCTATAAGCCACTGGCAGAAAGGCTAAAGGCCAAGCAGAAAAAGCTAATTTGACCCAGCCGTGCACAGACCTGCTGTCTATTGCTGGTATGGTCTCTCCAGCCTGATTGTTTTTTCTCAGTGGGTTCAAAGGAGGGTGGCCTGACATAATGGTCAACACTGGCATCTTCTACAGTTTGGTCCAATCCAACTGGAAGTAAAGCATACGCTCTCAAGAACCACAGCATTAAGTGTAGTTAGCAGAAGATGAACGATTTGAATTCAATTCAAGAGGAAGAACGACTTACATATGTAGTAGTAAAATACTATAAACCAGTGGTTCCCAAGCTAAGAAAATAAATAAATAAAGGCAAAAAACAAATAAATAAATAAAAAGGCACATGTGACAAGGAAAGGAGTACATGTGCGCAAAACACGACACATTCTTACTGGTCAATGGTATTTTTATGTTCTAAAGCATTTGGGGGGCTGAGATTTTTCAGCACGAGTGGTGGAGAGTGGGGACTCCGAGGAAAACGGGAGAGCCATAGATGGACCCATGATTTTCTAAATGAGGACAGTAGTTGGTGCGACTGAAGACGACAGATGGGAAAAGCTATGAGATAAACGCAGCAACAGCTGATGGTTGGTTTATACGCTAATGTCACATCATGGTAAAAGAACTGCAGAGCTCTGCGATGTACCAGACAACCAACCAGAAAGCCTGTGGAGCTTTAGTTGCGCTGTACTTGCTGTGCATGGTCCAAAAGGTTCCTACACATTAACACTGTGGACCGCAAGCGCTGTGAGTGGTTGATCGATTCTTTAGCAACGTTACAAAAGATTCATTGAAGGTTTCCAAGCTTTCTATTTTGGACTATATATGGTAAACATAGTGTATAACTGTAATGTTGTTTTTTGTTTATACGTATTTTATTACAAAAAAAATAAATATTGAATTGAATAATAGAAAATGGAGACAAGCAACGCAGACGTTCTAACAACTCCACACAGCGTCAGGATGACAGCACTCTACCCTTAGGTATATGGCACTGGAGTATAAACCAAGCTTTATCCATTATTTTATTAGACCTTTGTTAAACCACTGAATTTCACAATCTCTTTTTCAGGAGAGTCCTGGGGAGCATGTGTTTTGGTGCAGAGGACACCAGCTAACCTTGCCTGCTAACTGAATTCTTACAGTATTTGTGAGTTCACAAAGAATCCATCTTGTGCCGCTCGTGTTGATTTGCTTAATCAGAAAAAACATGAGCTTTGCTGCTACATACAGAAACACATAACACACATAACATACTCTTCTCAAAGACGGATCAATCCCACTTTGATATCAGTGCTAATGTTATTCGCAACTGCAATACCAATAATTATCTGACTCTTGCCAGGTTAGACACCAACAGCACCTGGAGAAAACCTCACGGGGAGAACATGCAAACTCCAGCCCGGAAATAAAAGCCAGGACCTTCTTGCTATGAGGCACAAGGGCTATATGGCAGCTCATCATTTTGACATCTATGTCTTAAATGACACCCTTTTACAAATGATTAAAGTAAGTAAGTGCTTTATTTGTCATTGTACAGTAGTAGAACAAAATAGTGTTCAGGTGTTAGGGTCAGTCCTGAGCCGCTGCGACTCTGTGCGCCGCCATTGTGGGCCAACCTGACCAGCATGTTTTGAAGTTAGGGGAAACCGGAGTACCCGGAGGAAAGTGTACCTCTATGCTCAAATGATGGTGGCTTAGTCATCTATAGTATATTGTATTTAATTGGGAAGGCTGTTCCTATTGCATATGTTCCTATTGCCTGACTGCACTTGAAGCTGTATTGTTTGTTGTGAGCCCACTGGGACTCCTTGCATAACGTAATGCATGGTGAGGATTTGTTGTGTCACTTCGTCTGTGCCGGGTCCCATAAGCAGATGGTAGTTCAGAAAGAAAAAGAAAAGAGAGAGGAGACTTGTCTGACCCTTCCACCCTCTAATCAGAGACAACAACAAAGCCGTGCTCCTGTGTCTGTGACCCAGCCTTTATCTCTAATCCACCACACTTTTGGAGGTGGGCTACAGCTAACACCTCCTGTCTCTCCACAATATCTCACTTGACTGACTGGCAATTAGACTATCACCTGTCTGCCTGCCGTGGGCATGCATTAATATATCTATGAGTGTAAATACTGCAGTTTGTCTGTGATTGAGGAGCCGGAAAGTGGGCATACAAGCAATGTTGGCTCTTCTGTGCTTAACCCAGACTACTGTTTGCACCCAATCCTTCCTTTCACCTGCAAATTACCAGCACAAGTTTAAGGCATAAGTTTCCCTTTCATCTCTCCAATAGCATGCTTGCTCTGTGCTGGGTTCTGTCTTTACAAGCCTGCCTTTCTGTGTGACAGGAAATGGATCTAATTATAACTGAGGTATTGGGGGAGATGTAATGTCAGAAAAAGGATAAAAACAGACGTACAGCGGAGAATGGAATCAGTGGAGTGAAAATCAGAGAGCGATAAGAGCAGAAGAACCTGGGAGACTGTGATGAAGAGAATGTTTAAAGGGTGGTGAAGGAGTGGGAGGGCATCTGTAATTATCCTCTGTCTGCTGCTGATGAAACACCGTCGTCTCCGCTCCTGTTTGTTTATGTGGGTTATGAACCAGGTCGGCTCTGTAGTCCTGAGTGAGCTGAAACTGTGCTCCGGGTAAAGCAGACACAGTAGCCTACCTCGCACTTCGGCATACATGACCTACATCATATTGCTCATGGTGTATTTGCAGGGAGCTGTGGCAGATGGAAGGAAAACATTTCAAAGTCAAAGTGGAAAGAGAAGAAAAATGGTTTTATCCTAAATGTTTTGTTATTTAAGAAGCTGCTCCAGCGCATCGTTAAAACCCTTTGTCCAAAAGCAGCGCAGGCCAAAAGGCCAGAACACGTCCTTTGCTACATATTTAATCTCAGTTCAAAGTGTAAAGAAACCTTCCCTTAAGCCTCTATTCAGGTGGTCAGAGGTGTTCAACTGTAGACCCACTGATGAGGCAGTAAATTAGATAGTAGAAGCAAACCTACACAAAAAGTAAAGCTTGCAATCCTTGACCTTAGATTTATTCTTCTGTCGCATTGGCCTTCAAGATACATGTACTATCAGAAAGAAGACTGCTCTCATATCCTGATAAGGTGGTGTTTTATTAATCAGAGAACAAAAAGAAAACTGTGCAGGGTGTACAAGGAAACAAAACAATGTTTGGGCAAACAAGAGCAAGGACTATTTGTAAGGGTAAACTCACAAGTCTCCACAAAGAGGTGTGTGAGAAATACAGCAGATAAAAAGTGTTGTTCAGAGCGGGCTCAGGCTGAAGCTGAGCTGGAGGTGCTATTCTTCTCCGAGTGTTTCCAGATCTTTTATTCCTTTCAAAGAATGAAAGAAGACAGCACAATCCCAACCTATAGGTTTATTCTGTTTGCTCTTGTTATTTTGCTTTGACAATGACAAATTCTTCATGTGTTCTGTTGAGGGTTCAGTATGCGGACTTAAAGTTTGTTAGTGTCATGTAGAAAAGCATGTGGACTGTTTTGCACTGGTATTGTACACAAGGTTGCCGGGTCACAAATAGATGTTTCCGCCGTAGAGACAATCTGCGCAGTATACTGCTGGCCCTTCTTTAACAGTTACCATAGTGACCATAGTGACCATAGTGCTAAACTGACCATAGTGCTAAACTGCAGTTTGGTCCCGCAGTCAGCTTGTTTTTTCTGTATATGATGATTAGTGTATAATTGATGATTTTATAATGAAATATTAAACTCATCTGCCACTGTTTCCTTTCTTTTATGAAATCTTTATTCTTTCCACCACATACAGTACCTGCCTCTGCAGTGACGTGGGTGTGTTTGCCCGTGTACGTGCTCCAGTCACTCGGTTGCACCGAAGGGTGGTCAATTAGAGCCGGGTTTACTCGGCACCCAGTCTGTGGCGCTACGACTCGGGATCGATACTCGGCTGACAACAAGCTATTATAGCCTGGTACCAAAGACATGTATCTTACTCACATACTCTGCTCTTTTTCTTATTTTCAGCCATCTCTTTTCTTTTCTGAGAGAATTAGCTGCACACTTCCTGGTCAGTGTGATGCCTATGTATAATTGTGCAAAGGGCGAGAAAGACTGACAAGACACAAGCACCAAGCTAATGAAGTGTGTTCCATAGAGGATGTAGTGTAGTCAGCAGACGATTCAGACGTGCTCCCAAAGATGGAGGCAGCAGGTGCTTTCTTTATGTAGAATGACTCAGCAGCCTATGGTTTTAAAATAATAGCCTTGCCGCCTAGTAAAATGTGAAGTGACTGACAAGTACTAATAAAGTTTGGATGTACACTTCCTATATGCACTTTAACATAATTACTGAAGAACTGAATGAGACTGCAGTGTGTCTTACTCACAGTATGAGTAGGGGGCCTCCAGTACGTCTGTGTGGCCTTGTCATACTGCTGCTGCTTCTGTTTGTCCGTCTGCTGGTCGCTTGTGCGCAGCCTGTGGGGCGCCCTCTGGTGGTGGCACCGACACCTGACCTGATGTCCTTGAGTAGGCTAAAGTGGATAGAGCAAAGGTTCAAGTTTAAATAATGGACTCAGAATTAGTTTGGTATTGATTCAGCAACTATGTATGATGTGGCTTTAATTAGAGTTCCGTTTTTGTCACTTTTTGTGATCACAAACTCTTCTTTCACGGTGGAATGCATTAATAAAGTACAGTCTGGTGAGTTAAGTGTCAAGGCAAAGTGAGTTAAACAAGCTAGATAAATATTTATGCACGTCTGTGTGTATTTGAGACATTTTCCGCATACGGCATTGAGACTTTGCTATGTGCTCTGTTCTATCTGCATCACGGGGGAAAGTCTAAACTACACAATCGCGGTGGTATATTGCTTATTTTAATTGGAGAGGAAGCATGTGATAGCGCAGCTTGTGGACAAGACGTCCATTGACATTTTGGTATTTCGGAATACACTGTGGATTTGAATAATGGGAGCCAGACATACTGCTGTTTGACTAACAAGGGAGCTGGTCAAGACACTAATGAAAGGCACAGGGCATATGGAGAGAGGTAAAGCAAACCGAGGACGGATTCTGGGTCCCAAATAATAATGAGTACAAGAAAAAAAATCATATTACACTAAAAATAGAATGTTTTATTTCTTCGCCAGTTGTGTTACAATAAGGCAAAAAATGTTTAAAAGAAATAAATCCACTATTGACATAATGAAAAGACCTCAGTTGTTATGACTGATTTAAACAAGAATAACAAAACATGCCAAATACATCAAAATGCTTGCGATAATGGGATCACATCTTCAATAGAGAGCAATGTGATGAAATGCCCAGAACATCTTGTTAGCGAGTTAGATTTACATGGGAAATACAAATTGGCTTTCTGAGTGCAGAGAGCAGGAGAAGTTGCCTGTTCTCCAGATAATTAGCATGTTTTCTTTCGAGCTAAAAGCTTGTTCACAACATCAAACAACAAACATTTCTCCTTGCTTGTCAGGGCAGATACTTTCCTCAACAAGTTTTCTCTCTCTTTAAAGAAACCATAGTGGAAACAACACAAGTCAGCGGTTTGTGTTTTACCTGCAGAACAACTCACCATTTGTTGCTGCTGTTGTTGTAGTTGTTGACACTGCAGCGTGAGCTGAGCAATAGTTGTGTTTCGACTCCTCAGCTCCTCCCTGAGCACTTGCACTTCCTTAAGCAGCTCCTCCAGCTGGAATTTAAACACACATGCTGTCACTGCAGTGGGCACAGGCAGTAAAAACTATACATTTATGTTTATTCAATAACTTCACTAAACGCTATCTTACCTGCAGCGCTGAGCTATTATCCTCAGCCTCCTCCTCAGCCACATGTGCTGCATCTTCAAACTAGAATATAAAGATGATGGGAGGTTTTTGATAGAAGTGACAGTGAATCAGGGATGTGGAGTTACTTGGTAGTGATAAGTACATGATTTTGTCTTCCTGAGGCTCTGAGGCTCTGTGGCACGGTAGTGCTCTCGCTTCACAGCAAGAAGGTCCCAGGTTCCATTCCCACCTGGACGGGGCCTTTCTGTGTGGAGTTTGTATGTTCTCACCGTGTCTGCGTAGGTTTCCTCCGGGTACTCCGGTTTCCCCTACCACTAAAAACATGTACAATAGGCCAGGATGAATGATATGTATGGAGGTGGTCAGAGGGATCGTTGGCGCAGATGTGTGCAGTCGCGACAGCGCTTCTGTCAGTCTCCTCCAGGGGAAACTGAAGCTACTAACGTAGCTTACCACCAAGTATGGAGTGAATGTACAATGGCCTCATGTAAAGCGCTTTGTGACCATGTCTGTGAAAGGCGCTATATAAATAAAGATCTTCTTCTTCTTCTAATTAGGATTCCTGGATCAGACATTAAAGGTAAGGCCAAATCCCCAAAAGTAAAACTGAGTGAAGTTAAATTCCCAACTTTTCCATTTCACTAATCTAATAAGATTGAAAAGGTCTGGCTCTACAGTATATGCTATAAGGTGCACAATATAGCATATTGTAATAGATACAAACTATTAACATTTAATTCAAAATGTGTTTGTTGCAGTGATTTAGCAAGCTTAATGCTCATAACACTGAATGTGGACGTCTTTCTTGCATGTGAGACACTGGCCTAAAGCTGTGCAAGTCCTGATTTATGTCGCTCTCTCCCTCTCTCCTCCTTTGGTTTGTTTGTTGAACGTGAGGCTTACTTGCAAGAGACTTTTGAGCCTGAGCAGATGGTTCTTGAGTGCGCTGCAGTCCTGGGACATGTGTTGGAGAGTAAGCTCATCAGGCATTGGGATGTAGCCGTGCTGCTTCCCCTCCGAGTAAAATTGTTGTGAGGGAACCTAGGAGCCTTGAAGCCGTCGTAATGCTGAAAGCCATTCACTCTATGATAACACAGTAAACACATAGTACTGGTGTTCATAAATGAAGCTTCAATGTAACGTTCATGTTTCAAACCTGCTGTTGTGGAAGTGATCTGGGGCACTCCAGCGCTGTCTGCGGCGTGGACTATGCCGACCTCTGTCTGAACGCTCCATGAGGGACTCTGTTTACAAACAAAGAGGAAATCTGATAAAAGATGAACGCAAGATACAACCAAAGACAAAACTATCATTAAGCGAATGATAGTTGGAGCTAAATTAGTCTAACAGTCGTATGCATCATACTAAAAACCTGCCTGTATTTTCCACCACCTTCATATACAGAGAAACGGAAGCTTTGTGCTGTTACTAAATAAACATATTCTTCTCAGTCCCCGTCTTTGGCGTCAGTCTTTGACATTAAATGTAAACTCACAGGTTTGAGTCACACACTCACTGGCTATTTCATTCTCAAGGCAGTAAAACCACACAGTATTTGGCAAAGACTCGACAGCATATAGCTGTGAAATGAACCATGACTGCAACAAAATTGACAACAGAGCGCAGTCCCCAGGAAATCAAAAACACCCCTGACCTCCAACTGTATGTGTTGGGAAGGCTGTGAGCTGAGAAATAGATAAATGTAAGTGAGACGGTGAGAACAAATGCATGGACTTTAGCCACTGTATTTAAAATACTTTACCAAGCGTCACTACAGCACAGCCTGGACCACAGTCGACCTACAGTATATTCCAGTGGGCTTTTCTGGAACACTCCTCGTCAATTCAGTAAAAAAAACAAATAGCACTTAGGGAATCTAATCCAACTGCGAAAGTGAAATCCATTCAGCCTGGGGAACTTGGGCAGGACAGTGTGACAAAATGACTTCTTGTCCGGTCAGCTGTTGAGCCTTTAAAGGGCAGAGACAATTCAGGCCCGCTCCCTTCAGCCAGCCTCAGTCTGTGTCGTCAAGCTTGTTTTGCTGAGAACTCCCTGAGATTTGGGAATGAGCAGAGCGGGCTGAACTGGAGAGGAGAAAGCAGCGGAGTTTAGGCCATAGAGAGGCACACATGGAGGCACCAGCTGAAGGTCAGGAGGCAGACATCTGTGGGTCGACAGCTTGGAGTGCTGCTCCCATTGCCCTGCTCTTTTCTCTGAAGTGTTTATGAAGAGTAAAGACACACAGACAGAAGTGTAGGAGGGGGGCACCATGACCCTGTGTCCGGCCGCCTCAGTGGGCTGGCTTTAACAGCCATGACTTCAGAGTGCTGCCTCTGCTCATGTGACTCCCCTCTCTCCACTCTTTAGCAGCAGCTCATGGTGTAGAGAGCTATAAATATGGCTGCTTCCCAAAATGGAGGAGGCTTGGCCACCACTTCCATTCACATTCCTCAGGAGTGAGCATTCCTGTGAGTCTGTCTCCTACCTCTGTCACAAACAACAGCTTTGTAAACAAATGCCACAATAATGGCAACCACTGTCGCACCAACTGTGCTTAAAGTAGCACAGCACTGATATTAAAGAAACGGTAAGGCATAACTAAGTGTTAGTAACAGTTTCATTCACAGTCAACAGCATCTACAGCGGTACACTTGTCGTTTCTTCAAAAAAGAAAAATACAATTTCGTTAACAATAAGATTACATTTTATACTTGAAGAATGTGGTGAATGTGGCAACTTTCGAAAATATTGAACATTCAAAGCTATATGCTTTTGTTCATACAAATTGAGAAAATCTGCTAAGATGTCATTCAAAAGTTGTCTTTTTGGAGGAAGCTGCAGTACATTTATTTGATAAGCAGATAGGAAAATAAGGAGCAGAACTCAATGTGCCCAGTAACAAATTTAAATCAATTCATCAAAAGCGAATAGTCACCCAGGGCAGGGGAGGATTCTTCATAAATACTAGACCCTTAAGTGAACTGAACCACTGAAAATACAGTACTATACCTAGACGAAGACTTCCAATGCAAATGCACTGATTTACAATTACAATCAGAACAGTTTTTGCTGGAGGAGTCCGATTATTCAAAACTAATGAGGCGGAAGAATTTGTCATGGCCAATAATCCAGCAAATTTAAATTCAGTAAAATAGCCCCATTTCCATCCTGTGTCTGTTGCGTTTGTGAAACACTGACCGTGCAGGCTGTCCTCTGGCAGGTCCACGTCCAGCATGAGGTCATCTTCCTCCAGCTCTCCTGCTCCCAGCGGCTCCAGAGTATTGAGGATGTCCTACGAACACACATGCACAGTACAACGTTACATAAGGAGGCATTACAGGCCCATTATGACAACATTACCACCACAATATAGTCATTAGATCATTTTACCTCCAAATTTAGAGCATGCTCCACTACCACATTGTGCAAAGACAAATTGTTGCTCACTGCGGCACAATAAATCATGCTCTAGATGTAATCTTTGCACAGGTAAAATGTGTCTGCAGAAACATTTTGTCTTAGCATTCACTGCTGGCCTCCTGTATCAACAGCTGAGGAAGAATATAGTATGTTGCTGGTATTTGGGCGACTACAAGGCAACACACTGACAGCTATAAAACGTTCCTCCTGTCTCTGACCACATGGCCATGTCTACAATGCGATGGCCCAATATAAAAGACCAACATCTGCATGTAAAGCTGTTTTAATAACGCCTCATTTGTATTTGCTTCGGTCGTTTTTATAAATATGTAGCGCTTTGCTTCGCAGCAGTAATAGAATGAGCATGGAAACAGCAAGGTAATATTACATTATATTATTGTGCTGTAAAGTAAAATGCAACCAAATATAAATAAGTAAGATGCACTTGTGTTTGTAACTGTCGAACTGAAGAAATACAGCCTTATTCAATGTAATGAGATACAGATGCAGAACAGCTTCAGTCAGTTGGAATACTATACATTTCGGATACTTTGAAACGGAAATGAAAAAACATCTTATAAGAGCTTCAAAAACCTTTTGTCTGCTGCTAGCGTTGCTTTACCGAATAATTCAAAGCATACCCATAAGCAGAGGAAAGAATCAATAGTTCAAAGTTGTCTTTTTCAAGACATTTTTGTGCTTCTGAAAAACTAAATTGACAGTGATTTGACTGGAAAACACCAGGATGAAATTACTCACTATTGGGATTCATGTTTCATTCAAAAGCCCTCTCCAAACATGAAGGAAATCAAGTAGTTTGAGCTCCATCCAAAACCCGAGAGCTAGTTTAGTCCAGGATGAGAAGAAAAATTGTTCCTATCTCAGGAAGTATACATTTTGTTTCAAAGGTTTCAAACTATTTTTCTTTGCCCAAGTAGATTGAGGCACAGAGAGAGAACTGATCGTTGGTTTAGAAATAGAAGCCAGCAAACAGGAGACAACGATAGATCTATGGAGATCTGAGAAAATGCAAAACTCGATAAGAAATTATTTTCTTTCAGTTGGATATTGGCAGTTTAAAGACCCATTGAAGCTGACTTTATTAGAGAGATAACAGCCTTTAAATGTGTTTCTTTATTCTTCAATTTGACGACGAGCCAGACACAAAGCAAGGAAACCATTGAACCCGCAACACAAAACCTTGGCCCTTTTCACTGACGGGCTGATTTTTAGGTTTATGAGAACGTTTTCCAAATCTGACACAGGGCATGCATGTTTGTGTATCCCCCGCCAGTGCAGAAATATCACCATTATTAATCTGAACCTCAGAAACGACTCTGACAAGTAGAAGCCAAGGGCAATACTTAAAGCACACTGCGTTTCACAGCAGACTCTTGGCTCCAGCCGAAACATCTGTCAAATCTCCAAACAAACACGCTCGGATCAAACAATGATTAAAACTCTAAAATACAATGGGAAAGTTAGAGAGTGCACTTGTCATCGATACTTTACAGCCAAGTGTGAGGATAACTTGAAGAAAACTGAAATTCATTACACAGGCCTTAAATCTGAGCATGGATTTATACCAGGGCATCTTTCAGAGATCTCTGACAGACACCGAGCTTTCAAGGATGGAATTTCAATTAGGTTCATGGCACACAATCAGACTAAATATAAGTACCAAGTGATGAAGAAAAATACAGCAGCGACTCTGGAGCAGGGGAAAACTCTGTACTTTTACTGACAGCAGCCACGAGGTAAGCCCTTTGACTGAGTAATTTAAAAGTAAGAACAGCTAGTGTTATAAAAGAAAATATGTGAAATTTCTGAGTGAAAATATGAATGTTCTTTCTCCTACCCTTATTAACTTACTCTTGGCTGAATTTCTACAATAGTGAATGTTTAATAGTGTGGTTATTGTGGAAGTGTGTGGGCCCTGACCAGTCATAGCAAGGTGTTATCAGACTTGCAGCTGCTGGGTGGTGCTTTCAGTGGAAATAAGTACGCATTAAAAAATACAGGTCAGTAACACTCAAGTTAAGAAAATGCTACAGACAAATATCTGATACAATTTGAGCATCAAATTGTATCACAGTGTTATCTAAGTAGATATCTGATACACGTACAGATTTATACTTTATACTACTTTTTTGGGGAAATGAAAGGATGAAAGGATAGTATTTTCTTCTTCAGTGTTCATGTGTTCACGTTTTGTTAGCATCAGTGAGGTGAGTAAAGGGTCCACTCATGAGAGCTTCAATAGTGAATTACAACATGAAAACCTGCAAAATAAACATAAGCCAACATTGGATAAACTTGGTTGAAAAAGAGGTGATCTTGTATGAATGGCATTCACCCTCAGCCTGTGGTGGTGCTCCATGACTATGAAAGTTGAGAGTGTACGGACACAAAGCGAACATAACACTCCACTCAGAAAGGAGCTGACAAGTCCTGAGCAGGAAAAAGATTCTGCAGCCAACGGGGGTGAACCCCATGAACAGCTCGCACTGATGTCATTTTCATATTCGAAACCGAGGCGAGTGGAGTAAAATTATAGGCCAGGCAAAACCTCAGAGAGCACAATTGCTAACTGGAAAGATTCTAAATTTGTACTCATGACTCAGACTTGCATCCTCACAACTGACTAATAACATATATTCATGGAAATGCACGTTTACAGATCTAACTAAAGCAATTGTTGTAAAAATACAAAATGCAGCGCATGTGTAGACCTCATTAACTCAACAGCAGCGTGTTCCATAAACGGCTGAACACTCCACAGACAAAAGGTTTAAGCACCTCTCTCATTTACACACTAATGAACTGACCTGTCTCAACCCGGCCCCACAAAAGCCTAAAAGTAAGAGGAAAATAAATAAATCAAGGACAAGAAAGGTAGTGCAGCTGTGCAGCTCAGAGGAGAGGAAAAAAAGGATTAGAGAATGTGGAGAACAACAGATAATGAGGAGGACGCAACAGAACGAGAAGAGAGGACATAAGGGAGAAAAACAGTGTGAGAGGAAAAAGCAGAAACATAAGTCAATGTCAATATGGACAATATGTTTTATTGAAGCCCTCTTCTTATGGGAGAAATATACTGTACTATTAATTATGCTGTGGTGTATCTGCTTTGCTTTCTCACATAACAATATTCACTTTTCAGTAATTGTGTTCTGCTAAAATAGGTTTAAGAATGTTACGAAATGTTCATTAAATTCGTACTTATTCTGTGTCGAGACATTGTGCACCTACAAGTGTGAAATAGACATTCACAGAATTGCCTTTAAAAAGCCGGGGGAAGTGAGCTGCCTGATGCATTATGGGAATGTTATTTTGTGCTCAGGTAGCCCACTGCTTTTTGAAACATATGAATGCAGGTGGAGACATAGCCAGAAAAACAGACGCACACATAGTGTGTACACAGCACCTCCAAGTGGACAGGAAAATCCACTGCAATATAACAAATATAATTTCACAGCATCATTCGCTTTGCCCCTTTCCATGTAATCAAATTATGGGCACGTCTAATTTTCGCTCATCAAGCCTCATCTGCCAAAGTTGCACAGTTCAACTGAACTGACAATTGCAGAGACTTAGGAATGCATGTGCGATTGTGCGTAAAAAAAAAACAACTTCTGTCAACAAAAAGTCCTTAGCAGGAAAACAGAGAAACTATGAGAAAGAAAACGAGGCTGCATCCAATTACCTTAAGTGGACTCTTTTCCTACAATCAAATAGCTGGCTGTACCGGATCCAAGGCAGATTCCCTATAGAGTCGATACTCTCACATCAGTAATCATTCACCAGCTTTATGCTCTGTTTGCCAGTGGTTAAAGCACTTTTCTTTTTGCCTTTGCCCTCTTCTGCTCCTACATAGTCCTACAAAAACATTTTCATCAGATACACCCATCTTCCACATCTACCTTTTAATATAATGTGAACAATGTCACCATATGCACTTTAACCTACATGTTATGATCGTGAAAAATAAGGTATCATATTTATGGCCTGTGAAAGAATGCGGAGTCTCTCATATGCTTCATTAAACTTGCACACAAAGGATGTGGCACAGGGCACATACAAGCATTTAATTCTTCTTAATCGTGTGCACATACTGCTGGGTTCCACAAACACGTGATAATCTGTGTAAGCAACATGGGGATAAATTAAACACAGATTGAGCTAATGTGAAGGTGCATATGTCACTGTATCACCAGGCTTATAGCCAACTATAATGAAACAGACCTAATGTACTAATGACTCTGCCTTGACTTCTCATCACATAAAACATAACAAGAATGTAAATCTTATTATATTATTTCTAATCCATCCATGTTAAGCTCTTTATAGATTTTAGAAAGCAGGTGCCTTGGTACCAAACTACAGAGAGGTAAAGCTGGTCGACAGCTCTAGCACATGCTACAGTCAGAGGCCTGGTCAGCATTACTCGGAGGAAGAGAAGAGTTTAGCTGCGACTGTGCAAAAGCTGACAAAAAAAACAACCTCTGGAGACATTTCTTTGTTCTGCTCATTTAATCTCTAATTGTAAAAGGAAGGAGGAATTATTAAAAGAAGATTTGATTAATGGACTATGTCTAAAATGCGGTAATGGAGAGCTATCCAAAAGCCTACGCTTGGTAATGGCCTCAAAGTAAGACAAATGACTGAGGTCACCTTCCCACTGCAAAACACTTCTTGTCCAACAAAGTCATTACAGATAAAAATAGAACTCTGGATGATACTCATGACTTTGATGTACCAATATGACACATAAGGAACAGTGCAACAGATTCTCTCCAAATGTAACTTTTCTATTATATTAGGGCTGCGCAATCTATCGTCAAATTATCGTCATAACAATATTACATAAAGCAATATTGTCCTGAATTGATCATTACATTTTTTTTTTTAAATGTACGTCATTATTCATATTCATTAGATGACAAAAATGTGTTTCAAAGGTAGATTATTTATTTACTTAGTTTCTAGTGTGGATCTTGTGCATTTGTTTGCATCTCCTGCACAGAGCTAGCTGTTTATTGCAGTGTTTTTCAACCGTTTTTGGGCCAAGGCACACTTTTTTTCATTGGAAAATCCCGAGGCACACCACCAGCTGAACATTTAAAAAAAAATGTAACTCTGTAGCCTATATTCACAATATAAAGTAGTTCTCATCAAGAAACACCGTATAGTCTCGCTAGCCACCATGCCGCTGTCACTGCCACCTGTCGCATCCATGAATACCTTATTCTCTTGTGTCAAAGAAATGAGCTTCCTGCAGCCACTTACTGATATGGAAGAGTTTTACATGGTTACTCTGCCGATCACTAGACAGCACAGAGACTCCACCACGGCACATTATTTGCGGATAATAATTTGTTTTCAAAAAATATTTTTTAGACCCACTAGGTGAAATTGGATAATTTGCCATGGCACACCAGACAATATCTCACGGCACACTGGTGTGCCACGGCACAGTGGTTGAAAAACACTGGTTTATTGAACTGTCTGTAGCCTTCAGTTCAGCAGTAAGACAACAACACACTGCGCTGTTTGGGGGACACAGAGAGATGATGCGCGTTGCAGAACTTATCAAATAGAAAACATTATACTAAACTTCACAATGTCCCTTTTAGCCTTGTTTTGGTTCTGATTAAGTATAATTTTAACTTAAGTCTTGTCTGAACACAAATAGAGCTCTGAAAATGAAACAGAGACATTGCTTATGATTTTTGTTTGAATGTAATGGAACATAATTACATGCAGCCTTACTTTCAACCTATTTCCACACACCACTTGTGATCATATCTCAACATTGTTCACCAAACACCTTAAAGGTGACTTCAGGAAACATTGTAACAGTTTCCGCACTCTTCCCACCTAATGACATCAATAACAATTCACACATTACATCTGAACTTGCAAAAGGCTGCTGGAGAAGTGATGTGCATTCACTCACTATGCTGTGGAGGTCTACGTCGTCATAACTGTCGCATGGGAGAGATGCAGGCCCTCCGAGTGGCTCTAGTCCGTCCTCGTCCCACATGTACGTCCCACCGGAGCTGTTAGAGGGGGACAACTCGAGGGAGGATCCCGCTGGAGCATGGCTGGAATCAGGAGACAAGACTAGGGACCCACAGGTCACATCCATTGGGCTAATCTCCTTAGGCTCTGTAAGAAAAAACAGCATTGTGTCCTTAATAATTCCTTTAAAAAAATCAACAACTAAACTTTAAAGCTCAATTCATTAGTTTACCTTTCATACTTAGATGAGCCCAATCTTCGGTGTCGCTGAGTAACCTCTGCAGTTGGCTTTGGGTGATTTCACCGTCTTCTGCTGTATTCACATCACTGAGTACATCTCCTGTGCTGTCGAAGTCATCCAGAAACTCATCGCTGGTGTCACCTCGATCCAGAGACGAGGCAGAAGATAACGACATGTCTTCCAAAGCCTCTCCGCACGTTCGTCCCAGGCTCTTTCTACACACAGCATTTTTGTCTCCCGAGCTCCCGTCACTGTCACTGTGAAAATCTGCCTCATCTGCTGACTCGGTGTCTAAGGCTAACACAATAAGTCCTTGGCGCTCAGGTGCTACGGGCTGTACTTTCTCTTTTAACCGGCCTGGTAACAACGGCTGCTGTCTAACTGGTGCGGGTCGGGGCAGTTTGAATCCCGCAGACGCGTTATTACCCTTCCTTGGCTTGTGGAGCGCACAGTTTGGGAGGAGAGGCTTCTTCAGTGAACTGGGGGTGTTTGGCGCAGATGGAGTTGAAAGAGTGGGTAGAGAAGAGGCTGTTGGAGACATTCTACTGTAGTGAAGTCCTCCTAAGCTCATGCCGAGTCCCCCAGAACCGGTAAGACTTCCACTGAGGCTTCCCATTCCTAAACCGAGCCGTCCATTGCTCAGCTGCGGAGGTCTGAGCAGGCTGGTTCGAGGGGGCCTTAGCTGAGTGTTGGCTAAAGGTTTGGCCAGCTCCACAGCCCGGTTAAAAGAGAAAGAGCGGGTCATGGGCTGGCTGCTGGGAGAGGGGATCTGCTTGAAGTGAGTGAAGCTGTTGAGCGCACTATGTTGTCCACTGGCAGAGTTTTGAGGCTATCAGAGGACTGAGAGAGGCTGTCGTGTGAGCCGCTTTGAGGAGAGATGGATTGCAGTTTTGGCTTCATTGGGAGGGACTCTGCCAGAGAAGACTCACTATGACTTGCCTTTGAGTTCCCATTTGTTCGGCTTGTTTGGGTATCTATTTTAGGGCTAGTCTTTGCTGCGTACTTAGGGATGGCCTTTGGACTGGAAACGGCAACAACCAGAGGACTGGACCTTCGCATTTTGGGCGTCCCAGGAGAAGCCTTCTTTACCTCTCTATTTGGTGCAGCCATTGGAATCTTTGGCCCATCCTTAGAGTGTCCATCAGTAACTGGGCTTGTGAGTGCAACAGCTTCATCTTTCTTCCACTTGAATGAAAAAGAAGATGTACGGATAACACCATTTGGATGTGAGGTCCGTCCATCCTTAGGGGTGCTGGGCTGTGTTGATCCATTGGCCAAGGGATCAGAGCCTCCATTAGACGAACGTCCACCAAATTTAGGCAATCTGGATACCATGGCAGATCTGAAGGCTGCAGTTGTTTCCATCAGACGCTCACAATGGCATGGATGTGTGTGGAGCCACACAAAACTAAAGGAAAAAGAGAAACCAATTCATTAATCATTCACAGAAGAAGCTGGAGATTTATATTAACACACCAGGTAATGTATTTTACAATAATCTGAATTTAAGTAAAATGTATATTATAGTAATTATGTGTAATTTGACCTTTGCGAAGGGGGAAAAATGACAAGACCTGTCACTTTCTCTTAAAATGTCAATGTACTTAAATTCTCACAGGTCACATGACATGACAAGTGTCTGGAGTGGCACCCGAGAAACTGTGAACTGTAGGTCAGAAGTTGAATTTGGAGCCAAAGCAGTTGTGTGGCTTTTGCGTTTTTGAAAAGTTCACTCAGTGTAAACAGTGTCTCCAATGACAGAATACAGCCACCAGGGCAACAGAACTGTCTGGCTTTGCCACTATTCTAATCTGCCTCAGGATGACACAACACACTCTAAATCAGGTCAGCCGCTGTAGACAGCGCAACTAAAGCCGTTTGCCCGGGGCAGGGGTGGTGGCTGGGTGTTCCTCGTGTTAAATGGGGAAGAATTAAATTAAAGAGGTTATGCTGCTGTGAATGCTTCAAGAATCTCTCGAGTTTCATTTGAACCCTGAAAATACACTTGGACAAGCAGGAGGGAAGCACTCACATTATGTAGCTGTGCTGTTTACACAGGTCACTTTAAACATATCCTGTCCTATTGTATGTAAACAGTTTACATATTATACATAACTGACTCCCAAATACTACATGTCATTGGATATTCATTATTTAGGCAAGGCAAGTTTATTTGTAGAGCACAATTCATACACAAGGCAATTCAAAGTGCTTCACAGTTGCATAACATTACAAGAAAACAGATCAAATCAATCAATAAAACATCAACATAAAGTTAATCAATGACAGTAAAAGGCAAGAGTGCAGATAAAATACTTTCAGTTTTCATCTGCACGGGTAAAAAGAGCTGTTTTCAGCCTGGATTTGAACATTGTCAGAGTTGAGGCCTGTCTCACATCCTCATGAAGACTGTTCCAAATTTTAGCTGCATGAAACTGAAACGCAGCCTCACCGTGTTTATTATTGACTCTGGGAACCACCAGGAGACCCCTCCCTGAAGTTCTCAGGGCCCGAGATGGTTCATACGGCTCTAACATGTCAGAGATGTACTTTGGTGCTAAACCATGAAAAGACTTGTACACAAGCAGAGCTGTTTTAAATTCTATTCTCTGAGTGACAGGAAGCCAGTGCAGAGACCGGAGCACTGGACTAATATGGCCGTATTTCCTGGTTCTTGTCAGGACTCGAGCAGCAGCGTTCTGGATGTTCTGCAGCTCTAACAGCTCGTTTAGAAAGGCCAGTGAGCAGGCCGTTACAGTAGTCTAACCTACTGGAGACAAATGCATGGATGAGTCGCTCTAATGTAAGTCTGGTTTTGACACTATTCCTCTGATCTTAGCAATGTTTTTCAGATGGTAAAAAGCTGATGATGTTATTGCTTTGATGTGGCTGTTTAAGTTCAGGTCTGAGTCCATGATTACTCCTCGATTTCTAACCTGATTTTTTGGTTTTAGAGAGAGAGACTCAAGGTGACTGATAACACTTTAAACAAAATACCTTCTCTGTGTTATTGAATTGTTATAATTGTTGCAAACAAAATGTTAATTTGACAGCACAGGCCAGTGGTTTCAGCAACAACTCAACCACATGCTAGCCAATCCCACAAAAAACAGTGGCATCCTAAAGTGAGTGACACACATTCAGAGTTAAGCCAGTAACCCATACCAGCCATCTGTCAAACGCTCATATCGGAAAACCTGCCCTTCCCCCAGAGTGTGGCAGTAAATACATATCACAGTGCTTGCTCTAAAGCTGCATCTAAAGGTGTGAGAGAAATGAAAATATAGGACATCTTTTTCCTCTGCCAATCATACCTAGAGAAGACTAGTGGCATATGAAAAACCTGCCAGGATCTGACCGGGAGGCATGAAAAGGGACATCTGCGAGTGGGGCGAGTGTGACCGTTAGTCCTCTGGCCCAACTTTCACTTTCAAACCCCACGAGAGCAGACACCAAGACCGCTGAGGCCCATTCTCGTAGTGGCATGGATACAGATAGGACGTGGCAGCCAGGGCGATCATTTATTGGGTCAGTGGGGTTATGCATGAATGGAGGTGTTCAGATGCACCCGGGAAACCCCCACTCCTGCCGTTTACAGTATACCCGCAGCAGCCTGCCCTCATTTGCCAATAGCTGACCTCCCTGTCATTGCAAAGCCTTGGCATCATTTCTCTCTACTCCAACACGTCAGGGCATATCCATTTTCCGAAATCTAGAAGCAAGAGTAGCTCAAGAGATGAAAAATAACCTCTCAAAAGTAAACACTTTCTTTTGAGAGTTGTGAAAGGAATACTAGCATACAAAAGTGAACAGCCTGGTCTGGCTCCCGTGGTTAATTAGTAAAGAGGCCTTGAAGGGAATAACTAATAATATAAAAGTTAATTCCTTCCATCATTTTCAAACAAACTAGCGAGGTCTACATGTCAAATGAACACATTGCTTCCCATTGTAGTAAATCAGTCTTTCACACTAGAGCTGCAGTCATTTCTATAGGTCAATAATTATTTCACCCTTGTCTTAAGAGCAGTGCATCATCCAGTTGGCTTGAGTCCAGGGCGTATTTACTGGCAGTCAGAGAAGACATCCCATCTGCTCATCAAGAAAACAGTCTACAACTTTCACTTTTACTGTACATAGAAATATCAGAAGACCTGAGGTATAGGTCAGACCACATTGTTAACACCTGTTCAAAGTAACAGTATCTGCCTGAGGTAATAATTAGGACAAAGATATATGGGGAACAGCAGTAGGATGCAGCCCTGTCCCGTAGGAGATTAACAGGAGCATTAGAGAAGGCTAATAGAATGAGACAGGGATGAAAGCAACACTGGCACTGGGCTAATGTGTATCGAGTGAAAGCCACACTGGCAGTGGTTGCACTGATGGTAAGTGATGCTAATCCAATAAGGTGGAAGAGACTCACAGTGCTAGATCAAATGACCACAAACAATAGATGACGAGGTGAACACCAGTAAGAAGAAAGGTGTGGTACCGTCTTGGTAATGCAACATAACAAAGTTACTTAAAAAAAAAAAACATCCAAGTTCTATTTTTGAGCATGAGAAAAGAAGAAGTTACCTTTATGATATGTGAGCTATTGCTGAACCGGCCAATCATTCCCATCCAAAAGGCTCAAGTCCATTATCCATTTACTCATTAAGCGGCTGCTGAACTCTGCAAAGTCATTGTGCTGTGTGCTCGTGCAGGCAGCTCGGCCCAGCAGCAGCACGAGAGTGCACACTAACAGGAAGGCAGCGTTCAGAGGTTCATGCGTTCGCTGCCAGGCCCACTGTGGTTTGTGTGAGACGACTGCACTCTGAGGCCATGTGGGTGGGAGAACACAGTCTTCATGGGTGTGTTCAATATTTGATACAGAATGCAGACAGACCAGTAAAGTAATCGGCAAAATAGGGGCACGCCACGGATGCTTAAAAAAATAACAAAAATAGGATGAGGAAAATGTCCAATCTGCCGTAAAGATCCTTTTTGAGGTTAATCCTAAAACCAAACATAAAACTGTATGCCTCACAAATAATGTCATAGTATTTTATTAATAAAGCTAGTTGGGTAACGCTTTAGAATACAGCCCGCAAGTTCCAGGTGTAAGTACGGGTAACAAGAAAGTAATTACACATGTAAGTACAGGTACTCTTGCAACGTGTAACAAGGGGAACAATGTGTAACAAGGAAGTACAAAGTGTAACAAGGCGGAACAATGTGTAATAAGGAAGTACAAAGTGTAACAAGGGGGAACAATGTGTAACAAGGTAGTACAACGTGTAACAAGGGGAACAATGTGTAACAAGGAAGTACAAAGTGTCACAAGGCGGAACAATGTGTAACAAGGTAGTACAACGTGTAACAAGGGGAACAATGTGTAACAAGGAAGTACAAAGTGTAACAAGGGGAACAATGTTACAAGGAAGTACAAAGTGTAACAAGGGGAACAATGTGTTACAAGGAAGTACAAAGTGTAACAAGGGGAACAATGTGTAACAAGGAAGTACAACGTGTAACAAGGGGGAACAATGTGTAACAAGGAAGTACAAAGTGTAACAAGGGGGAACAATGTGTAATAAGGAAGTACAAAGTGTAACAAGGCGGAACAATGTGTAATAAGGAAGTACAAAGTGTAACAAGGGGGAACAATGTGTAACAAGGAAGTACAAAGTGTCACAAGGTGGAACAATGTGTAACAAGGTAGTACAACGTGTAACAAGGGGGAACAATGTGTAACAAGGAAGTACAAAGTGTAACAAGGGGGAACAATGTGTAATAAGGAAGTACAAAGTGTAACAAGGCGGAACAATGTGTAATAAGGAAGTACAAAGTGTAACAAGGGGGAACAATGTGTAACAAGGAAGTACAAAGTGTCACAAGGCGGAACAATGTATAACAAGGTAGTACAACGTGTAACAACGTGTCAAGGTGTAGTAAAGGTGTTCAAAGAGCATTTAATTGTGCTGAGCTGTCACACAGTTGTGGCAAAAGGGAATGTGGTATTATTAATAGTGCATTCATTTTAATGTTGCAGGACAACAGTATTACTGTTGTGAAAGTGAAGACATGACTCCAGGCATTTTTATTGATTGTTTATTTTTTATAGTGAGACACCGTTGCATGTAACAAGCAGAAACAAGAGTGAACAGAGAAAAAATACAGTAAAACATGGGACATTACCACGTTATCACTGTGCAAGTATACTGTAACTAATGTGTAGGTACAGGAGAGCACGGGCTGTAAATTAAAACAATGCAGTGTCCGGTGAGATAGAAAGATTAATGTCTTGAGAAGAACTGATGACATTTCCTATGCAGAAGCTGTGAAGAGATTTGCAACATTAAAATTAATGCACTATTAATAATACCACATTCCCTTTTGCCACAACTGTGTGACAGCTCAGCACCATTAATTGCTCTTTGAATACCTTTACTACACCTTGACATGTAGTTACACGCTGTACTACCTTGTTACACATTGTTCCGCCTTGTGACACTTTGTACTTCCTTGTTACACACTGTTCCCCCTTGTTACACGTTGTAAGAGTACCTGTACTTACATGTGTAATTACTTTCTTGTTACCCATACTTACACCTGGAACTTGCGGGCTGTATTCTAAAGCGTTACCCTAGTTTGTCCAACAGTCATATTTATTCAGCTGATAGAAAGGATCTTGACATTTAAAAGGTATTTTAAAGAAACATGATTATCTGTAGCATCTAGCTGGCCATGACAGTAATTATATTTCTTCAAACACTAGTGCCTCTCATCTCACATCTATGCAGCTAAAAACAAATTACCGCTCAGCCAGTGACCTGCACTTGAACCTAAACAAAACTGTAAAAAGTTTGACGTGCCTTGAAGAACCTTACTTTTCTATTCAGGTAGAAAGTTTGTTCAGTGTCAAGAGGAAACAGCACGAGTGTTGGAGTCAGCAAAGTCACTCCTGTCACTTCAGCACACAAATGCCTTATGCAGTCTGAGGTCTTATCACTGTATTATGCTTAGGTATAGGCTGGATAGGCAGTCAGCATTGCAGTACAAACAAGCCAAGAAGAGAATCAATGTTTTGTCTATTTTCCAGTAAACAAAACTAGTAAAGGTCACTGAGTCAGAGAGTACAGTCTAGTAGGCTGATATACTGATAATGTAGCGAGAATGCCATTTTACTCAGCCTTGTTTATTTTACCATCAGGCTAATGTTTTTTCACAGACCTTCTCACCTTATACTATTTGTTTATGTATGTTCGTTTTGAACATTTTGTCTCTGATCCAATATCGCCTTGCAAGAAGTCATATTTTCATTGAAACTTTTCATGTGTGATATTCAGCCTCACATGAGTAGAACACGGGCCTTACATGATGAAATGATTACTATTTCACTGAAATCAAGTTGGAGGTAAGTGGCTGTGCTTAGAAGGAGGAGAGGTGTGGCACAGCCAGTAATCTTGTGGTTAAGGCTGCTGTCATGTACATTAACCACTAAATCTCAGCGTCCTGGGTTCAAGTCGTGGCTCCGACCATTTGCTCCTTTTCATCCAGTGCTGACCTATCCAATCAAACCTACAAGCCAGAAATCACTGGGGGAAAAAGAATAAGGGGAATTTAATAACTTGAAATTGATTAACTACATCTCAACACACTATTAGCACTAAAGCCAACATCAAAAGATTGAAAATCTGAAATGTTAATAATACTGTAACAGACTTTTAAAGTAGAGGTCACAATTGCAGCCAGAAAGATAAAGTTTAAATGCAAACTTTACGGCAGTACACGGCAATGAAGACTGACCTTTCAAACAAATAAATCATCACATTTGCATGAGGTGCAACATGGACTAAAATTTAGATCCCTTACATTTTTACACAGTGTAAAAGTGTACACATCACAACAGCTCTGAGAGTGTGACTCAAGGCCATGCTGTGAGACACAAAGGAAAACGTTATCCACTCATAATAAATAACACTCTTTTAGCAGCTTTAAGACTGTGTCACATGGCTGAGTCTACAGAATCTCACATGACAGCAGGCAAGATCAGGGATTACTAAGGTGGATGCTGCCACAGCCCCATACAGCCCGGTGCTATACAGAACTAGGGGGGAAAAAAGGGGACAACAACACAAAAACTGAATGTTAGTTATTTTGGCACGAGGTCATACACAAAAAAGTAACATTTGCGGTCTTAGTAAACAGCCTTTCCTCATTACCAAACTGAGGACAATGGCAGACCTTAAACAGGAAAGCATTGACACACACCTGCTGTGAGCCCAGCTGCTGACTGCTTATTACCATCTGTGTCAACACAGGATTTATCCTCAAACAGAAGAGACAATCACTAAAGTCAAGTTTATCCCCACAAAAGATGTTAATAAAGTTATCAAAATGCAAGAAGTGATGAGATGGGAAGATGAGATGCATAAAAAAAAAAAAGACACCTGTCTGTGGAGGTAAGAAACTGTCAACTCGGCCTGGACGTAGCTCTAAGACACGAAGCCTTCCACAGCGTTATGTTTGCTGAATTAGAGCTTGTGGTCCAAACAAATTCAAAACAAAAGAGTCTGCGTACTAGAGGGCAGTCAACAACTCCTATCCCTACAATATTACTTACCAGGCAAACCAGCGGACTGATAAGTGCAACTGACAATAGCTCAAATGACAGCCCATAAAGAGGTGGCGGCTGCCTGACAAGCAAGGAGGATCAGTGAAAGTCAAAGCCGTGCCAGGTCTTTGTACTCAAGGTTGACAAAAGGAAATTATTATCTTCAAATGCAGTTTTACAACATATTCAATGTAAAAAATAATTGAGAACAAATTGAAAGAAAAACCTACAAGTCATCATGCTTACCTAATTTGGGGGTTTAAAAAGCTCTGATCACAGCAATTTCCCAATCAAATATCATGATGAACTCAAGTTGATGATTTTAGTTGATATTTAATAAATTGGGTGCAAACCTTGTGGCACGTGCATCTTTTGGTATGTCAAGAAGATTGCACTAATCACAAGCCACATGACGTTTGGCATGCATCCTTACACATGATACGAGTAGATACTTAAGAATGCTGACACTGAGGTGGAGATTGGGGGGTCTTTAGCGTCAAGGCACACCACGGAGACCCTCAGCTGTTGTTGAAGGGATCAGACAGTAAACACACCCAAAGCCAAGGTGACGCTACAGGACCCCTGCCAACAGGTGCCGGGAGGAACACACACATAGACTTAGGCTGGAGTCTGCAAAAGTGTAGCCACACCCAAAACATTAAGGGACCACAGAAGCTGCCATCTCACTTACACTTCTAATAATCTGTCATGCCTTGTACTAATCGGCACCGCACTGTTGATCCCAGGGCACTTGGCACTGTCTGGCTCCGAAGTGTGTACAGCCTAAAATGGCACAAACTCAGACGCACATTTGGTGTCAGGACTGAAAGACACTTCCGTCATGGTATATATATATATATATTTATATATGAATGGGCTGCATGCGTGGGACAAAAATGCAGGTTAAAATTAAACTACCACATGACCATACTATTAGTTAAGAAGGAGCCAATGCCATCCTAGTTTCCACTTAACCCTTGCTGTGTGGACAGTAGATCAGGGGTTGTTTTGTTTAGTAAATCTTCAATATTAAACCTCAAAATAGGGAGAGCTTATATAACTAATTGCATTTTCTGATTACATAAAGCCCCTGCCAGAGTAATTCATGCAACATTGACTTCACATTATTGCTCTGGGGTGATGGCTCCTTCAGAATAAAAGCAGCCGCAGAAGCATAGAGTGCAAAGCAAGCTGCCGTAGGAAATTGAGAAGAATAGTGTAGTAACATCGTAATAGCATAAGAGCAAGGTAAAAATCCTCCACGTGTATGGCACAGTGGCACTAATTAACGCTGATAGGCCACAGCTGTCACGGCACGGTCGGGAAGATTACACACTGTACAGTCATTGCCTGTAGTTGGGATACTCACCCTGTTTTTTTATGTTGTCAAAAGCATCTCGTCAGCAGTCGGGGTGACAGCAGCGTGACCTAGAATAAAAGTATAAACATCACTCGTTATTTTCTTCAAAAATACCTCACATCGCGCTCGTAATAATAAGCTCTACAAAACAGCCCCGCAAGGCAACAATCTCCATGCTATTGCTAAGCTAAAACAACTTAGACAGGCTAATGGCAATTACATGTTAGTAAAGTCCAATAACAATAGCGAGCTGCTATAATGCTGCTGGTCATCATGTCAAGTCAACTAAGCAACAGAAGCAAAACCTTACCGAAAGTAGTGGAAAATGTGGCGACGGGTGAATCTATTTCTGAGGTAAACAGGGCAAATTCTCAATAACACGTGCCAAATACTATGTACATGACAATCAATCACTGTAGCGCCCCGGTTTCACTTCTCAAGAGGAGTTCATTATTCCAACATCCCCGATCCTCTCGGCCGTTCCCAGTCCAGCGGAGGGGCGGTGCTTGGAAATGTCATCTCCTGCTTAACCTACTGTGTTCTACTCATGGTACTACTCATTGAAGTGAATAAACCTGTATTAAGCCAGTTTAGCTCATTCAGGAATCATTAAAAGCAAAAGCTGAACTGAAAGTGCACGTCGAAGAATAATAATAAATAAATAAAATAAATAAAAATTAAAAAAACACTTGCAGGCTACTATTTTGGGTATCTTGTTGCATCCCATAAAATAAGAAATGTCGTTCAGAGATTAAAGATGTCCAAAAGAAGAAGAAAAAAGCGTATGAAATCTTTTTCCTACAGAAATAAGACACTATAGTATTACATAAATTTGCCTTTAGGAGAAATAATACATCCATGGATACTTATAGGTTTGAAGTTTGGCGCCCTCTAGTATTCTCTCGGTGTAACTGCCATGATAAAAGGGCCTAAACGTTTATCTTCCAAGAGAGTTGATGGGCTTTTACACCAGACAGTTTTACAGCTTAATAAGTAAAGTTGTGTTCATGAGAGAGGTTCACATAATGTCAGCACAGATATATAAGTGATGAACAAGTGCCATGCAGTTTATTGCAAGCAAATGTATAGGCTATTTCATTTTCATTTTCATTTTCATTTTTACCCTAAAACATGTTCCATGTTCATGTCTAGTTTAGTTCTAAGTTATATACACTTGAACGTTTTATTATTATTATTATTATTATTATTATTATTATTATTATTATTAATTTATTTTAAATGTAACTGCTATTCATGGCATTACCACTAGAGTGCAGCCTTGCCACACTATTAGACTGTCGGTTGTTGCGCAGACTTAAATTAAAAACGTCCAACTTTTGAAACTTGCTACAGTTTTGCAATGCATACGTATATAATTTTGTGTTGTTTTTGTATGTATAAAGTATGAGGTAATATAGCAGGTTCTAAGGAATGGAATGCTAAACAGGTATCTATACCCGCTATGTGCCCTCTAGGCTGTAAATATTTCTGTGGAGCAGTGCCAGCTTAAATGAAAACCACATCCACCCTCAAGAGTCCACCTTTCTTTTTCCTCACTTGCAGTTCCATTGTCTTGCTATCCTATATTCTTTGTGCACTAGCTTAAACTATTTACCAATAAATAGAAGGTGTTTTTTTTTTTTTTTTGAAGAAGCAATACAAAGCAAAAGCTGCAAAGGAATACACAAATCTTTTCAAATGGACTTGAGGATCACACGTAGAGAGAGCCGAGGGAGCCATAAAACTCTTACAGACGCTGCAGAGAGAAAAACACAAGACACTGCTGACATGGAGAAGAAGAAAGAGAATATTCAAAATGCAAGACAGACTGGGTAAGATGTGGCTTTTTTTTTTCATGCTCTTGTTGTGAGAGAAAATGACTTGCTAGACAGTAATCACTTCCTCGAGTGAAAGCTAAATGTCCTTTCTGTGTAACTCTACTCCACACATCCTCTGTGATGGAAAATAATTGTGTTTTTGAGAAGGAGATTTTTCCCCTGCTGCATTATCAGACAGACAGGCTTATCACTGGGAAGGAATAGAAGTATTTACTGGTTACTATTTATCAAAATGAGAGTCCATCACTTTTATTCAAAATGTTACATATGCAGATGTGGTTGTTTTCTTGCAGATTCCTGGACATCTCCTCAAAAAGCCAAAGTCTGACCCTTGTATTATTGCTGTTGTTGACAGGCACAGCTATGGTGAGTTGTCAAATATGCATCATAAATATTGTTGTAGCCAATCTTTTTTGTGAATAATTTGCTCGTTATGTTACCTGCAAAATTTAGCAGAATAAAGAGTCTCAAAAGTGTGATGCTGTTGGTCAGGGTTATACAGTACGTACTGCTCATATGGAAATGTTTCAAGGCAGATGTTTTCCAGGCTCTGACTACAAAGATCCTGCAAATATAAGTCTAGGATTTAGGTGCATACCACGAAACTGCGTTCCAGCCTAAATGTTCCAATGGCCAACATACTTATACTTTACACCATATACTTTTATAGTCTGCATATAGTATTGACAGCAAGTGGGAGAATATTTTTGCTCAAGGTTAAAGATAGAAATAGCAGGGAAAAAAAAGTTCAAAGTGAGCGCTATGACATTGGTAACACGATAGGCCCTTGTTAAACTTTGACATATAGTTGTAATATGAGATGACGTGCATATTATAAAAATGCATTTGTGTCTGGAACAGGGAGGAAGAGGTAAGCGCAGACAGAGACAAGCTGAAGAGTCCCTGAGACCTTATATTGGCAGAGTACAGCCAGGTAAGACTTTCACTACTCTGTCCAAGGAGCTGGCCTGACAAGAAGCCATGCAAGTGCATACTGTAAAGCTCAGCCAGCTTTGCAGAGCTGAAGAAATGGTGTTCAGTCATACACAGCTTTGTGCCAGTCCTAATCAGATCTGTGACCACAATGATGATTATCTAATTAATGTGTGCTTTTGTAATTAATAAGAAATAGATGTTGAACAATGTGACAAAAAATCCTGCTGGAATGTCAACCACACAACGCTCACAGCTGCAAACATGGATTGGGCAGGATTAGAGGGGAAAAAACATGCTAACAATATCAATCTGACCGCATCTGAAAAAAGGAGCAATTTAAAGAGATCCTATGAATTTTAGGTTAATGGTAAATTCCTCTGCCCTAGTTTAGTTTTATCTGTTTGGTTGGTTGATAAGTTAGTTAAATCAAAGTAAAAATGTTTTGTTTTGTTTGTAGAAGAGCTTTGTGAGCTTCTAAAGTGTCACAATCCAGTAGGATCTTGGTGCCAAGTGGTTAACGACAAAGGGGTCTTTGTGCCAAAATGCATCTGTCCAAAGACATGTCCAAGGTAATTAAAATAAAGAAAACTGTGCACTTCAAAGGAGGCATAGTAAGTTTGAGTATGCTTTGACTCATGTTCATAGGCAGAGAGCGCCAGTGTGCAGTGTTCTAGGTAAAACCTACAGGAACGAGTGCTTACTGCATAAGGAAGCTTGCAGAAAGAGACGGCACACAGGATTGGCTCACGAAGGACCCTGTCTGGGTGAAGATGTGTAACACATTCACACACAATTTCAACTCTGCACTAATGAGTAATGCTGTCCCTCTTGATCTAGTTCCCAAGGCTAATTGCACCCTGGAGGAGTTAGGTCAGTTTCCATACCGTCTCCTGGACTGGTTCCTGCTGCTGAGCCGAATGGGAGAGTCATATGCACCTGACGCACCTACCCAGAGCTGTCTCAGTCATGCGCAAAGGATACAGCTGGCACAGGTGTGGGAAAGGGAAGACACTCACACAAAGTTATGAGTAAGGTAAGGTAAGGTATATAAAGTGTATATAAAGTATACATTATATACCTATACTTTATACTTTATATACATTACTGTACCTTACCTTAGGTGGCATGGTAGCGCAGTGCTTAGCACTTGTGTCCCAGGCTCAATCACCACCTGTGTGGAGTTTGCATGTTCTCCCCTCCACCCAGGTGTTTCTGACCATTAGCCTAGCTCCACATCAGGAGATGAGTCCCCAAGCACCGGCCTACGCTGGCTGCCCACTGCTGGACACACCACACCGAATTGTAGCCATGGGCTAATTTGCATCTGTTATCCCCCTCTCGCACCCTCAAGCATACTTTCATTCATTCTATTGTACATGTTTTTAGTGGCAGGGGAAACCGGAGTACCCCGAGGAAACCTACACAGAGACGGGGAGAACATGCAAACTCCACACAGAAAGGCCCTGTCTGGGTGGGAATCGAACCCGGGACCTTCTCGCTGTGAAGCACAAGCGCTAACCACTGTGCTGCCCACCTGAACCTGACCAGAAATCTTAGAAAGAACAATGTGGGTAGTATGACAACTTAAGCTACAGATAAGATTTACAGGCTAGATAGAATGACCTCAGATTTAAAAGTGATACAAATAAAAATCAATATTCACAGCACTAATGCCAAAGCCAATACACTATGGGAACATAATGTTGCTGTGTAATTTAATGCGGCTCATAAAGTTGGTTTTGACACTGGACCACATAATGGCATTCGTACACAATCACAAGAAATCGATGCAGAACCTGCACAAGTGGCAAGTTATTATGTTGCTTGTGGTCTGCTCCTCCATAGAATAAGATGAGGGCTTTCAAGAACAGCTTGTATAAATAGGGTTTGGTCAATATTCACTAAATTATTCAATGAAAGGCTGAATAAAGGAATAGCTAACTTGATATGGTCCCTCCAGTCACCCCACCTACCATTTTAAATATACAGTATTCACAGCCAACCATGATGACTATTATTTGTTTTGGGGATGTTAATATTCACATTGTGGACATGATTCGTGATGTCTACTTTTGAAAAAAAGGCAACAATAATAAAGATACACATACACTAGTTAACCAAGAAGTACAAATGGACTAACAATTAACTCATTATGAATCAATGTGATTTGTAAACCATCATGAATAGGTATATTTGTAAATGTGTTTTAAGTACTTGTTTGGAGATTCTTTCTTAAATATTACAAAATCTTTGAGGCGCAAACATCTCATGGATTACTGCTGCTGTACCTCAAAGGGTACAGACCATCCAACTACTGGCCAATAACCTGTCTCTCCACAACATAGAAGCTCATGACAAGCATCATAGCGGCTAAGATAAGCGGGCACATGGAACAATACATGAACACAGCACAGAAGGCCATCGGCAAACATACCAGAGAAGCCAAACACCAGGAGCCTGATCCTGGTGGGACATCAGGGTAAAGATTGACAGAATGGTAATGGCGCACCAAGCGGACATTGTGTTGAGGGCAAACAGATGAGGAAAGACGTGGTGGTTGACATACCAATACCAAGTGATGGCAACATCAGGAAAAAGGAACATGGGAAACTAGACAAATACCAGGGGCTTAGGGAAGAGCAGGAGTAGGCCTGGGGGTGAAGGCGCCAGTGGTGCCCGTGGTCATTGGCGCACTCAGAGCAGGGACCCCCAAACTGGAGTGACTACAGCAGATCCAAGGAAATACATCAGACATGAAGGTGAAGGTGTAGGAACAGCAAAGATACAGCCAGAACCCTCAAGCTCCCAGGCCTGTTTTATTAACTCTTTGCTCAAATTTGTTGGATATAAGTTTTTATTAGTTGAGTAACTTGTGTTTGTAAATGGGTTAGGGAAATACCTCTGAGTCTCAACTAGTGTATATAGATGCTTACTTTAATATTACCAAATCTTACCAAATATGAGATACAACTCAAAGTATATACTGTATCATTAAATCTTTGGTTGCAAACATTTACTTATAATTACTTCATAATTTGTTTTGTGTTAGTTTATGATTAACTTGTGTTTGTAAATGCTTTACGGCAGCGTTGCTTGGAAGTAGAGCATCACAACATGCACATGTCTCATGTCTGCATTAAAAACATCTATATATATTAACAAAATTCAAATAGTGCTTTGCATTATTGTAATAGTTGTTAAAACAATATGGAAATCCCAGACAAAGTTCATTTTCATGCTCCCAAAGTTTTTACAGATGAACCTCCTGGTGTCTGTTGTCTATGGCATGTATCTGATGTATTTTTTCTCTCTTTTCACCAGCAAAGATTTGCCTTACTGGATAGGAATGGAGACGGGAAGTTGAGCCGCAGAGACCTAAAGAAGCTGCATTATAAAAGGATGCCTTTGGAGCACTGTGCAACATCTTTCTTTCAGTCAGTCCCTCTGATGTTTCCAACAACTTCAAGAGTTTCTACATATTATTATAAAAATGTCTAGACTTAAAATGAGCCTCTGTAATAACTATCAGAGAGCGACCTTGCGTCTTCTGCAATATGCTTCTTCTCTGGATAATTACTGATACATCAAGGGTTAAAAATGTCACAAAGCGCCTCCGCTCTGTGACTAAGTTGCACCTCCCACCATGCTGTTCTCTCTGCATGCCATCTATCCATTCATCTCTCGTGCCAATCCCTGTTTCCTGTTCTCCACCTCACCGATCTAATGACGACCTCTCCATCAGCATTTAAATACTCCTCCTTACTTTAAGCGACACAAATCCACAACTTGTTCTTGTTCCTCTTAATAATATACAGTATTTCCTCTACATATCCCTTTTATAGTTATACAAGCTTGCATTGATAGGTTTAGAGTCAATCTTGCTGTGTCAATGTCAAGCTATTCCCAGCAATGATAATGTTTATTACCCGCTGTGCCTCCCACTGCTGTGGATTAACACAAATTGAAGGAATATCCTTCAGAGACTGCCGAGCAGGTGAACTCAAAGGCAATGACTGTTCATAGGAATTAGTGCTGTTGTTTCCATATTTGACAAGATGTGTAGTGGCTAGTGTAAAGCAGGCAGTTTATGAAATAATGGACTGCCATGTGTTGTCGCAGATCATGTGACAGAGACAAGAACAGGAAGGTGACCCTGAGAGAATGGACGACTTGCCTGGTGAATAACTCTGAAGCCTGGTTCTACCAGTTTATGTGTAAGTCCCAAGCCAATACATATATACTATACAACAATGGAGACAAAGGTCAAAGGCATTATCAACTCACTAGTATTTTATCATCCTGGTTTTCATTAGTGCTCGATCTCTGATTAATTTATGGCTTTTCAAAGTCTGTGAGTTTTACTGTGAGTGCATAAATCATTGCAGTCCCAAAACTTTAGAAATCTGCTAAATTATTAAAACTGAACCATATTTTGATAGTTATTTAAGTTTTTGCAGCAGATGATGAATAAAAGTTTGCATGTCATAAAAAAATCACATTTGTTCAATGGGATTAATGATGTGAACATTTTTCTTCTCTTTTCACAGCCATCAGAATGGGTTCTCACAAGCTGTGCCCTACACGCATCGATGACGCCCTTTAACACTGGGTTATTTTATGCTGTCTATACACCATCAAATCTTTATCAGGGAGACAGTCCCAGTTGGTGCAAATGAAATATTAAGATAGGAACACTGCATGCCTTAAGTAACTGTTCAAACGAGGTAGACCGTAGCGCTGTGGAAGGATAATGTGATGTAGAGGGAATTACAAAGTGGATGGGTTTTAAAGTAGAGGGATAAGAAAATGCTCGGGGTACAATCACCTACCAAGAGACAAAGACATAATAGAGAGCAGGAATGTTATGATAATGCAGTGGAGCTACGTATAAAAAAAAAGCTGCAGTACAAAGTTAGCTTACAGGAGGATGTGATATAAAGACTGGAGTTGCAAATAATGGTATAAAAATTGATCAAAAAACAGTAACAGATTGAACAGCGATAAGGGCCGAAAAAGAGTAACAATGGTTTTGAGATCTTTCTATAGCTGTTTCTGTAAAAGGGTGTGACATTGGAATAAATTGACCTCCATCAAGGTCAAGAAATTTGCATAATGCAAGCTTAACATTTGTCAATGAACCATTCATAATACATGCTGCTCTCAGAAGTCTTGTTGCATCTTGTTTATTTGCTTGGGGATAGTCCACAAGAGACTGACTGCATGTGCTTGAGCTGGTGCTGCAAGATCAATAGGAAGATGTGTGGCCTGGGGTGGCTTCTTCGCTATGACTGGATTCTCTATGACTAATTAGTCTTCAAATTTACCCTGCCTGAAGGATGGGGAGGGGCAGATAGAAGGGCATTGGAAAAAAGATGAAGAAAATAAAGAGAACACAGATGCACTCATGGACTACTCAGAATCATTTGCCAAAGGTCATAATAAAAGCAAGATACTATAGTTTGATGTCTTCAACGTTTGAGACATTGTGTTGCACTTTATGCACACGAAAAAAGGATGAGATGTGGGAAATTGTGGACTGCAGAGTCAACGTGAGCGAAAAAGCAAGTTTGTGATGTGTTATTAAAGAGAGTTCACCCCTAAACAACCTCCCAACATTTAACATCACCTCAGTCATTCACTTTCCTCCTGGAGACTTTTCACACAGAAATAACAGAAGGTCCAAAGCCTACTGCTGCTTTGTTGTGTGTCTTCTCCCCCCTTCAAGTAGATTCCTTCTCATCACCACTCTCCTTCCATCCCCCATATAAACAAACACAGTTGTAGATTGATCCACCTAATCTCGCTTCCTGCCACATGCAACTATCGACAGTGCAGACCTACTGTCCCCTCCTGCCACTAGCGATTTGGATATTAAAAGGCCCTATTCCTTACCCTCCATCCTCTCCCAGTGTGCTGATCTGATTTCTGATGGTACTGTCACACTTCCACATTCCCGAGGGATTCGGGGAGCACAGGAGCAGATGGACGCCTGGTGATGACACGTTGTTAAAATAAAGATTCTCGTTAACCCGTTTGCAGCTAGCACGTCCTTTTCCTCGCCCTCTGTCCCCATGCATTACTTCCTATTATATTTTAGCCGCTCTATTTGTATCCATCTTCCCCACTTAGCATATGTCCATGTGGGCTTTTTCTCAGAGTAAAAAGCAAGAAATTGTGGCGCAGAAAGCAAAGCATGCAGCCTGGGACCCCCGACCCTCAAACATGATATTTAATACATGGCTGTCATAAAGACGAGCTCATGCATTATGCATAACTGGTAAGCAGACATCAATAATACATGAAAAGGCCAGTTTTGCAGATTCTTTTCAAGCAATTATGACAAATAAGACAAAACATTTTTTACTTTTTCTGTGTGGATGGACAGCTGAATGCAGATTACCCTATGAGTCTATGAGTAGATTAAGTAGATTATTAAAGGTTACGTGCAGGGGGTGCTGTGGCATCAAAAGAAATATTGAGGCCTCTCATGAGTGGAAAAGAGGGTAGACTGATGCATGTTTGTCACCCTAGCCTATGCATTGATTCCAGGTCCAGCAGATGTCATGCAGATGTCCACTCCAAACTGGCTACAGCTCATAGAAAACCCAAGTGTCTTTGAAAAGTTCCTAGTCGAAAGCTTAGACGCGCGTAGCTGTGTATGCAGTAGTAATCTGTATAAGGTTAATCACCATCCATCTTCAAAAGCAACCGGCATATCATGCTCTGCCAGATTGCAGAATTTCAGAACTTCTTAGGATCCGTTAAGTGGGCCAGCAAATGGAGAGAGGAGAACGGGTGGCTTTGAAAGGGAAGTCGAGCTGCACCGAAGGGTGCTTGATGAAAAGAAGGCTGCCACTAAAGTGATACATTTATTAATAGCAATCACGCATCGGATTGCTTGTCTGTAAATTGATGTTGTAGGCAGAGAGAAAATACAGAAGAAGTCTCTCAGATTTGAGTCTGCTGATAGGTAATATTCCCTGTGGGAGGAGTAGATCTATTCATGCGCACCTCAATAGCTCTACTCTGAAGTACCTGGTGAATGAGTAGGGAAAGGCCCCTCGGAAGAATGGACAGGTGGAGTTAGCATACAATAAAGCAGGCCCCATGGCAAGTTTCCTGTCTCTAATGCTATTAATTAAAAGGTGGAGGAAGGAGAGCTCCATTCGTGAGGCCCACCATTGTGTGGAGATGAGAGGGTGGAGCTTAGGAACTAGGGATATGAATGTCCCCTGAGTCCTTCAAGATATGTACTTGACCTTTGAGGAAAGCACATAAAGCCTTTATATGGGCGTGAGCCAGCTGTGAATGACAGCCTTGGATCAGTTATGGCCACTTCATCACATTGTCTCCCGCCAACTTTCTTCAGTTAGGGCTGCAGGCTATTAAAATTACTTCAGAATAGAAATAGAAATAGAAAGATTCAATAGGTTATTTTGGGTTTTGGGTCACTTTTAGTTATACCTTAAGTATTCTTCTTCTGGGGCACAATTTTAATTAAATCATTACACATACGTCCTTTGCATCCGGATCACTCTAACAACGTTATGTTCACTATTATTCATTTTACATTTAGACAGGGTCTAAATGTAAAATGAGCTCATTTGTGCAACCTGTTCATTGTCTTGATTCCATTGCTACTACAGTATATTGAAATAAAACTGTTTTCTGAGACATGCGTATCACTTTCTTTTCATATTTAAAAGAAAAGTAAATATTATGAATTGCTATGCAAACATATTTTTTGTCTGAGCAAGCAAGTGCTTGTTATGTATGAATCAATGCATTATTTGAAAGCGCATTGTTCTATTTGAACATTTAGAGTCGGTGTGCGGCTGGGACTGAACAGGAGATAAGCTCACAAAGACGATGTAACCTCCAAAACACCGCCTGCCGCCTGTGTTAATACAGATGTTATCAGACGGGCCCAGAGAGCGCACGGTTAATGTGTTTAACTTTTACACCGCCTCCCTTCAACGCTCTCCTCTCCCCTCCTCACCGCCACCCCCAGCCGGTGACCTCACTGGCAGCCCACTCACTGCCTCACTCTCAGATCACACATCCAGATACACAATCACACATGAGCCCATTTGAATTGCAAGTGAGCTGGGATCACTGGCAGCAAAGGTAAACAGAAGAGAAAGCTGTTTGACAAAGTCTTTACCCGGGCCAGCCTGAGTGTGAATGTGAAGGGCAATGTAGAAGAAGGGGAAAAAAGAAAAGAAAATACAACCACATAAAGATCACCTGAGACACACACCGTTTTGAAAACTACCGGGAGCGAGCGTGCACCCATGGGAGCCAGCCAAAGAGCCGACAACAACCTGCTGTCGCTCCTCCTCCTCCTCCTCCATCCATCCTTCTCGCTCCGTCTCTCAATCTGATCCCATCCCGCACTCCCACCACCAGCTCCGGAGAGGGGACAGCCTGCGCACAGAGGAACAAAACAGGTTAGTAAGGAGCGCAATCCTTGTTGTCCTTGTGGAGCGTGAGAGAGGGTGCGCGTGCGTGTGTGTGTGTGTGTGTGTGTGTGTGTGTGTGTGAGTCTCAAATTTCCACATAATCAGGAAGTCAGCAAGTTGTTTCTTTTGTGCGTGTGTGGTCTATAGGATAAAAAGCTCGGGCAGGAGGCAATGCACTTTTCTACCGTTGCTGATAGAGTCTTCAATGTTGTCCTGTTCTAAGTTAGGCAGAATGTGTAGTAAAAAAAAAAAAAGTATCTCGGAGTTCGCTGAGGCCAAGGACAAAGAAAGTGCAAGAAGGCTTTTAGGTTTTTTTTTTTTTTTATGTAGTTTTCTTCTTCTCTTTGCATGTTCAATGTGATGTCCCTGTGATGTAAAATCCTACCAGGTTCCTATTTGTCTCGTGCGTTGCCACCCCCCCCCTACAAACACCCCACGTCCCCAAACCACCACCACAGGCCACTTCTTTCGCCTGTAGTAGTTTCATGGGGACAACAGATCCTGCCGGGACCACCCCATGCCATTTAATCTGTCCCTTGCCCGCAGATAACAGAAGGCAGATGGTCCCAGCAGAGCACAGGGGAGATAGAAGGGATAGCTTATACAATGCATTAAATAAATAAATAAATAAATAAATAAAAAAACATTGAGCAAAAGACCTGTCCAATGATAAACTAAAGAGACGACACAGTCAAGGTTGCGTTGTGTAAATGAGCTATACATCTACTCCGAAATGGAAATGAGCTTGAAAAAGTACGGTCGCGATAAAAGTACATTTTATATGAGCAAACGCATCTGTGGTGCAACTGCTGAGGTCAGAGGAGAACAGCCAGACATGTCATTTCAATTAGCTTTTTTCTAGATTCTATTTTTTGCACCGGGAAAGCTAATAATAGGTGTATCCAATAATGGAGCAAGTGAGTCAATGTATGTGTACTCTATAATATGGAATGAATGGGGGGGGTAAAAAAGGGCACTGAATGGGACCATCAAAGTCCCGGGCTGCTGTGTTTAAAGAGACTCTGTATTTATTTATAGAGGGCGGTAGTTAAGTTCACCAAAGCTCCTTCTCCCTCTCTCTCGCTCTCTCTTTCCTCCGCAAGACCCAGCCGTTTCGCCTTATGAAAATTCAATTGGCCATAATTTGCCGGGGAGCCATATGCATATTTTATCGGTGGGTAGGATTTGAAGAAACAAGCCATGCCAAGCCTTTTTGTGTGACTCGTCTTCTATAACTAGACTCAATGAGGGGGTGTGTAGCCTGCTAAAATGTCACACTCCTCACACATGCACACACAAAAAAGAAAAAAAAAAGAAAAGAAAAAACAATCACGTGCCGAGCTACAACAGTGAATATTAAAGCATATTGCCACACGGTAATATTTGCGAGTTTGACTTTTTTCATATCTTTTCCCCCTAATTATTCCAACATTCTGCACTTCTGCTCCGTTTCAATCTCCATCTCGAAGCTTTATGGGTTGTTCACTCGCCTTGCCTCGCTCTCGTGTGCGCGGGGATAATGAGAAGGCGCCTACTGCATGACTTTGTTGCTTTGCCACAGTTTGAGAGTTTGGATGTGGGAGCGTCCTGGGGCCCGAAAAGGCTCAGATGTGCGTCTTCGTGCTGCAGCCTCGCGTGGTTCGCTGTGATTGTCATCTGATCTATAGGGCACCGTACCGACATGATACACCTTGTTACAGGGGGAAGAAGGGGGTGGGATGATGACTGTGACTTTGAACAAATGCGTTTGTCTCTGGGGACACAGGAGGGAAGTTCTCATTCAAAGGGGCATATGCTGCCACTCACACAGGCAGCTATAAAAAAATATATACTTAGATTGATGTGAGATTGCCGAGAGTAAACTGGTGATTATTCTGGTCAACAAAGATTGGTATTAGATATTAGGGTCAAAACATAGGACTGGCATTAGCAACTGAAGCAACAGGTTTAGCTTCAAAATCTAATATGCAAGGTAGTAAACAAAACAAAAAAATGAATAGTATGTAAGTCCAAATTAAAACAGTTTTATAATGCTAAATTTAAAAGAAGTTTCCTTTTCTATTTAATGTCTCCAAGAGGTTTTTAGGTTTGTTTTTTAAGCAAAGATATATTGAATATAGGCTTGCACCTGAAACAACACATCTTACACAGTAAATAAAATGAAGACAAACAGACTGGAGGAATGTACTGTATAAAAAGGTTTAAAAAGCGTTAGAAACTGAGTGTGACAGTTCTCTGCATCTGTTCTCCCTGATTGGGTCTGACTCTATCAGAGCCCCTGCAGGTCTTGTTTGTGTACCTCGCATCAGCATGACATCACCTTCTCCTAATAAAATGGCCACAAACGATGCCCACGATAACAGAAATCTAATTGAACTGTCCGCTCTAAAAATAGCATCATAGATGTAAAGGCAGCGACTTCACAGAGATATTAGCAGCCCACTTCACACTTTGGAAAAATTGTGTTCTTACAGTGAATGGCAAGTTTTATCACACCGACACACATATATACCAGGACTACATGTTCGTTCCCCTGCTCATGCATAATTCTATCGGAACAGGATAAGACGCTTCTCCACTATCATCAGAGAATGTTTCACTGCTACGGCACAAATCTGACCAATTATTCATAGACTGAAAGCGATGCATCTTTTTTTCCTTTTTTTTTTCTTTTTTGTTTGTTTCAGAAGATCAAACTAAAACGGCAGGATGATACCTCTTACGCTGTCTTGGAGTTTTGGAGCTGCCCTGGTGTTGTATTGTAGTTCCGCATGGCCTCAAGTCCAATCAGCGCTCTCACCTGAGAATGAGGTGCCACTTCGACCCACCACTTGGCTGCCAGAGAGGAAGATCACCCATGTGAGGCTGCCCAAAGGGAGAACTGTCAGGTGAGGGGGGGGGGGAAGTGATAATATTAACAACGTCCATTTTTAGGTTCTCTGTCATACTGTATCATGTTCTTGCAAAAAAGTTGCTTTCTAATTATGACATGTCATGAACAGTGGTCTATAGAGAGCAGCGAGCACCAAAATAAATTACTCCACTGACACAAATGTTGGATGATTCTCAAATATTTTACGATATTATTGACGTGTAAATTATTTTTACTTCAGTGATGTTGCTATGATTTCCTAGGCTGTGTGTTATCTTTGAGAAGCAAAAGTTAGACAGCTGCTGACTGAGTCTCAATTAATAAAGTTATACACTGCAAATTGATTTCCGTCCATTCCTCTTTTTTATGGTATCAGACCATAAAAAAGTGTGAAAAAAACAGCTTGCATCTACAATTCTGTCAGCACGCCACACGATATAAACACACACTATATTCAGCTAGCCATAGACTGTACAGCTGTGCGTACTCATTGTATATGACTGCATGTCCCAATACAACATTACATTACAACAAGTGGTTCTCAAACCTTTCATACCGGTACCTTCAGGCTTAGATCAAGATCAAATCAGGACAAAATCGGCTGTAAAATAGATCTAAATCGGATGAAATGATTTTTAAACTGGGCAAGAACCATGTCTAACCTAAAGAAACACCTAATTTAAATGCATAACTAAACCATAAATAAAATGATCTACAATTGATAAAGTCTAAAATTGTAGATGACCCTGTATACCATTGAAGAGGACGAAGTTCCTTAGTTCGGGAAACACGGCACAACATCACAGTATCAACATCCTCACAACCGTCTCCAGCTTTGTCCAACCAGCAGCTCTCACCTTCCAGCACCACTGTCGAGCAGGCATACGGTAGCCCATTTGGCCCTAACCCTAAAGCCCCATGCTAGGAACCTCTAACATGGGGGAGCTGAAAATTGCAACACGCATCTCCCTGTGTGCGGCAGTCTGTCCACCCGCGCAGAACTGCAGAGCAAATATGTCAAGATTTATTTTTCTCTACAATTAATCACTATTTAATAAGGCTCGCTGCGCCCTTGGGAATGACAGTGTCGCACATCTGCTGGAAACAACCGCCATCTGCACAATATCATGAATAATTGTGTTTGCAAGGATGGAGAACAAATATTTATTAACAAATATCCACGCGCCTGCTTAATTTTCATGAGCGGTAACTTGCCATGAAAGGGTGGTATTTTGTAGAGCGTTGAAAAGAAACTGGGAAGGACAACATAGCATTTTTTTTATCTGAAGATGTATTGACAGCAAGGTGGTTTGCATTCACAGTTAGAAAGACAATGCAATGGGAATTATAAATGTCCTTGAGTTGCCATTGAAGGGCAATCTGACATGCAAATCATCAGCTCTTTACATCCATAACAAACCTGTTTCTGTTCTGAGCACGATTCCACATAATTCATGCAAAAAGGTAGATATCCATCTTGAAATGTCAGAGCAACCTTATCAAGATGCACATAGGTCACCTTTGTAATTCCCTATCAAATGGGCAGTCGTCATGTATGCAACTGCAATACATTTGTGAAAAGGTGAATTCCGATGTATTTTACCAAGCAATATATATGCTTTTGTTTGTTTGTTCTACAGACTGTACTTCACCTTGAAGAAAAAGGCGTCTACAATGTCAGTGACCGTTAGCCCCTGTGATATGCCGATTGAATGGAGCTTAGCAGCACGAACACTGAAGGATAAGCCATTAAAGAGCATCCAGTGTGAGTGAACAGTACGCTACAACAGACTTAGGAGATTACAAATCGTGGAATGTACAGTAAGATACCTATCTAGTAAACTACACTATGTTAAAAAATATTATGCAAATTGTATTTCAGTGCCATAAAGGTAAAAAACAACAACTTTCAATTAAACTCATGGATGGTATTTTTGTCTCAGGGCTCTTTGAATCACTGTCATCAATCTCAGACACCTGTGACAATTAATTGTCAGGTAAGCCCAGTTAAGGAAAAAAAGAAAAAAGAAAAGGGCGTTAACCATTATTAAGCAGACCACCATTTTCAAGCAATAAGGGAAAAAGGATCTCTCTGCTGATGAAAAACGTGAAATAGTTAAATGCCTTCAACTAGGTATGAAAACTTTCGATATTTTATGAAAGATTAAGTGTAATCATCGTACTGTTAAGAGATTTGTGGCTGATTCAGAGCACACGTGGGTTTATGCAGATAAAGGCTCAATGAGGACGGTTTCTGCCAGACAACTACATCAGATTAAGAGAACAGCTGCTACAAAGCAGCAAACAGGTATTTGAAGCTGCTGGTGCCTCTGGAGTCTCCCGAACACCAAGGTGTAGGACCCTCCAGAGGCTTGCAGTTGTGCATAAACCGACTATCCGGCCTCCCCTAAACTGTTCATTGAATGCTGACGAGCAGAAACGGCTGCAGTGGCTCAGAAATACATGAAGACTCATTTTCAAACAGTCTTGTTCACTGATGAGTGCTGTGTAACCCTGGATGGTCCAGATAGATGGAGTAGTGGATGGTGAGCCACCATGTCCCAACAAGGCTGGGACGTCAGCAAGGAGGGAGCGGAGTCATGTTTTGGCCTGGAATCATGGGGAGAGAGCTGGTCGGCCCCTTTAGGCTCCCTGAAGGTGTGAAAATGACCTCCGAAAAATATGTAGCGTTTCTGACTGACCACTTTCTTCCATGGTACATAAAGAAGAACTGTGCTTTCCCTGACAAAATCATCTTCATGCATGACAATGCACCATTTCATGCTGTATGTATTTCTGAGCCCACTGCAGCCGTTCCTGCTCGTGAGCATTCAATTAACAGTTTAGGGGAGGCTGGATAGACAGTTTATGCACAAATGAAAGCCTCTGAAGGGTCCTACAGTACACCTTTATGTTCGGGAGACTCCAGAGGCACCAGCAGCTTCAAATACCTATTCGCTGCTTTGTAGCAGCTGTTCTCTTAATCTGATGTAGTTGTCTGGCAGAAACCGTCCTCACGCACGTGTGCTCTGAATCAGCCACAAATTTCTTAACAGTGCGATGATTACGCTTAATCTAAAAGATTAAAGATTTTCATACCTAGACGAAGGTATTCAACTATTTCACGCTTTTCATCAGCAGAGAGATCCTTTTTCTTTCCTTTATTGCTTGAAAATGGTGGTCTGCTTAATAATGGTTAACGCCCTTTTTCAGTAGTTTTTCCCACTGGGCTTACCTGACAACTAATTATCACAGGCATCTGAGATTGATGTCAGTGATTCAATGAGCCCTGAGACACAATACCATCCATGAGTTTAATTGATTTTTTCTTTTTCTTTTTTTACCTTTATGGCACTGAAATACAGTTTGCATACCCATTCTGGTAACACTTTATTTTACACTACCCATGACACATTGTAATTTAGTACAATGTAACGGGCTTTGTCACAATGCGTAATAATTTGTATCTAAGGGTGAGATACATAATAGAATAATGTGTATTAGTACTTTGCAGGTACATAATGTAATAAGACATAAGACCCTAACTCTAACCCTAACCCTAAAGGTCATAATATGCCTTATTACATTATGTACCAATACACATTATTCCATTGTGTATGTACTACATAGATAATACAAGTTATTACAGATTGATACAAAGCAGATTACACTGTACTAAATTTTGTTAGGTACAATGTATCAAGTTAGTGTAAAATAAAGTGTTACCATAATTCTTAACATAGTGTACTAACACATTACAAACTAATACACTTTTCGACTCACTATAATAGAGCAACAGGATTTTGGGGAAAATATCTAACAACATATTAGACAAGTATATTATGTAAGTATTGCGATTAGGTTTGTAATTTATGTTCATTTATATTAAAAATCCACATTCAGTTCACATTTTAAACATGTCCTGGAGCATTAACATTTTAGAGAAGCCTGAAGTATGAACTGCTAAACTCGTCTAAACTTCAAGATTAGCAGGTTTTATACTATGTAAACAGCAGAGATATTCATGTAGAGGATTTTATGTTAGCTAAATCCAATTGCAACCTTTGCTGTTTTACTGAAAAAAATCTGAATTTTGATTCAGTTGTGATTAACCTTCCTGTCCTACTCAATAACATTCATAAAAATGTTGTAAATTGCTCTGATTTTTCATAAGATTTTTAATATAATAATCTCAGACCAGAACAATATGATCTTCACATAAACTCGTTCACACCGTGTTCTTTCAAAAAATGAAATGAGGATTTGTGGCTTCTCCTTGGCAAACTTAATTATTCACTTTGTCTCCATAGTTAATGTTCTCCTCAAACTGATTCAAAATCGAGTTAATTATTACATGCTAGTGCACACCTGACTTCAGAAGTCATTTGGTCAGAAAGTGTAGTCAAGCTTATGAATTTGTATTTGTTTACTGCAACATAAACTACTGTAGTTCTGACCGACTTTAGGACTGTAGGGCGGCTCCATCTTTCACTGGGACAAAAAAGGTGCACCACCAAGCCAATTTTCCGACCCTTACCTATTGTTTAATCTGCAGTAATAAAAATGGCCGCAGAAGCATGGATACATTTGTTTCTTATATATTTGTAAATTGAATAGTATTTTCATATTCAACTTTTTCATTGTGGCAATTGCATTTTTATTTAAGTTTATAGTTTATTATATATATATATATATATATATATATATATATATATATATATATATATATATAAAATCATTCGATTCTAATTGTATATTCTTACAGGGAGCAGCAAAAAGAGCATGCCAGAGGTTTGGTGGCGGGGTCCAGGCACAGAGGAGGAAGTCCACAGCTTCTCTGGAACGTCAATAGACACTTACACGAGTCCGCCCTACCTCTATGCCTCCGTCTACATCCTGAGACTACGCTCCAAGCAGCACAACTCCAAAGCCACTGTTTACCTGCACGAAGGCTTGGGGCCCTCTGGAGCATTCCCTCTGCTACCAAAGGACACCCGAGTACACACGCTCGGAGTTGGAATGACCAGTGTCACCTTGAGTTGGTCGCCCAGTCCTTCCATAACCACGCAGAAAAACTATGAGTACTGCGTTTTGGTCAACTCAAAGAACAACTACCCAAGTCTGTGCGCAGCCCAGGAGAGTATTCGGAGAAAGTCAGAGGATATGTATAATAGAAGAGAGAAGACAAGAAGGGTCACGCCATGGCCAATACTAAAAGAGTGGTGGTGGGAGCAGTGGGACAACCATCCAGGGCAAACTCTACCTACAGCACTCACAAATGAGCTTGAAGAGCTACAATGTGTTTGCAAAGGAGCAGAGAATGTATGCACTGTATCAGAGCTGTTACCTGACACGCAGTATTACTTTGATGTTTTTGTGATGGACAAGTTGAACAAGACCAGCGCGGCCTATACGGGGGCATACGCAAGGACACACGAAGAGGCGCGTCCCGACATCACCACCCTGAGGGAAGGGGAGCTTAGGTGGGTCAATTTCCCCGACCGGAGCTTCAACTCACAGCAGTACTTCAGCTTCCGTCCTCGAGGCTTGCAACAGAGTGGCCTCCTCACCCTGCAGAGCTGTGGGAAAGATGAGAAAGTCAAGGTCACAGTGTCCAGTAAAGGGCAAGTGTTGGAGGCTCAAAAGGTGGGGGCAGACTTAATGCAGATTTGGCTCCAGGGAAGTTCGTCTTATTTGATACATTTGGAGAGAGAGGGAACTCCTACAAAAAAGACTCCCATGGCTTTGCCAGCAGGGCTGACAGCCTCAGTGAAAATGCAAACGTCCTCGGCCTATCACAAAAAAGGGGTCCCATCTCTGCCATCCACTCTACAGATTAAATCTTTCAATAAGCTGCGCACATGCAACAGTGTGACTATAGCATGGATGGGGACAGAAGAGAGGAGCCTCTACTGTGTGTATCGCAGAAAGTTGGGCAGTCAGGAGGCTGAGTCTGGTAAGGCACTAGCTCTGAATGCCCCCTGTCTGGGCCCAGAGTCCCGCTCTGACACAGAGAGGGTTCTCTGCAAATACTTTCAGGAGCTCAACCCCCGACGTGCAGTCACCACAGCTGTGATCAGCGGCCTGGAGCCCGGGATGGCTTATGTGTTTGATGTCTATCTAATGAGGCGCTGGGGGATCCCTATCAAATACACAAGCAAGATGGTAAAGACAAGAAAAGACTGCTGAGCTGCTGCCCCCTACAGGAAAACGATCAGACTGTCCTAATTTAGTTAGGACCATGTAGAGACATGGTTATGTCAAAGTCATTTGAAAGTTTACTGCTGTGGAAGGAATTCTAACAGAAATGACAATTCTCTCATGAGAAACAATGGCTACTTGGGAACACTATAGAACCATCCGAGAGGAAAAGCACTGAATCTCTGCACACCAGCAAAATGTTCAATACAGCTCTTGTGCGTTTGTTATTTTACATTGTTGACTATTTTAATTGTGTCAGTCGATAAGTACAAAGGGCATGGTGTTTTTGATTAGTTAAAATAAACACAAGAATAACAGAGTGTGCCAAACATACACAAGGGACAATAACATCTGACATGTGTGTGCATTAGCCTCTATCTCTAAAATTGCATTTTGTACAGGCTTTTAGACACTGCTGGGTAAGATACTAAGTTCAAAGTCGGTGTATATCTGTGTACTGCTTTTGCATGAAGCAGTGAGAAAATAGTGACTTGCCTTATTGTCTTTGATGTATCCTGTGCTGTTTTAAGCTACACCAATAAATATATTGAGTTATCTGTGTAAATTGATGACACACTGACGGCAAAAGCAGAGGACACATAACATGTTAATACACAAGAATACAAAGATGGTACACAAGCAACAGTACATTTTATGGTATTTTATTTATTTATTTTGACTATTCTATTACTTACAGGTGTATCGTGGAGGGGTCTACTCGCATCACTGAAAGGAACGCATCACACAAATATTAATGAAAAATATTAGTTGAATATTTAAGTCAAAATGGCTGCACGTAGACTAATAATCTAAAGCCATAGACATATTATATTGCGGAAAAAGACAGCAAAACCAAATTACTCTTTTTTATGCAAAACCCAAAATCAAATGACTTGTTTTGACAGTCTGTGGTGCTGGCTAAAACGGTAGCTCAAGGTGACGTCATACGCTACTGACGTACGTTCGTGCGTAAACTGTCAGCTAGCGCGCCAAACAAAGCTAGAAGCAGCCTGAAGCCTGAAATGTAAACATTAGGAGCACGCCTGCAATTTAAGATTAGAAGACTATATCTAAAGTGGACTGTGCTCTCAGACAGATGACCACTTCTCTTATAAAATCTTAACACGGTTGTATATATTATTAACTATGGGTTTGATCGAGCAATGTAACGAGCTGTTCAAGACCGCCAGCTTGTATGAGGTGCTTGGAACAACTAAGGAAGCGACAGAGGCAGAAATTAAACGAAGCTACTACAAAGTTTCACTCAAAGTTCACCCGGATCGTGCGCCGGACGACCCTCTGGCTACTGAGAAATTTCAGGTTGCTACTTTTGTAATCAAGTCGCTTGCCAGTTAGCTTTTGACCAAGCTAGCTTTCCCCCAAATTGTTCAGAGTAGTAGACCAACACAGACACAGACCTATAATGAATTTACATGTATTTATTATATGGACAGTGTATATTGATATGCATTTCTGTAAATATGCCAGAATTAGCCTACGGGCTAGATCATTCATTCAAAAAGGTTATTTTGGTGTGATTTCATTAAATGTACATTACTATGTACTATTTGCTGTACCATATCAACCAGCGTGTTGATGTTATTTATCACAAAAATCTCTTATATATAAAACAAACTGCTGTGACTGTGTGCAGGTTTTGAGCAAAGTGTATGCCGTGTTGAGTGATGCAGAGCAGAAGGCGGTGTATGATGAGCAGGGTATTGTGGATGAAGAAAGTGACTCGCTGAGCCAGGACCGCTGCTGGGAGGAATACTGGAGAGTGCTTTTCCCCAAGGTACTAGGGCACACACATGAACAGTGGTTAGGGATAACCTGATTCGTTATTTAGACGCTTCATCCTGGCCAATACTGATCCGATACAGTATTTTTTTAAATAGTTTTAAATATAAATATAAATTAAATATATTTATATATAATATATATATATAAAATAAAGACGTCTTTTGAAGTATGAAAGACGCTCTTCTCAGTTCTCTCTTGGAGACTGCTTCGAAACTTATCCAACGTGTTGGTTGTCACTGAGACTACCTGGAGACTCGCCTTTTCAAGTCTCCAACTAGTCTCCAGGCTGGTGAGCTAGGCCCTTTGCCAATAGCATTAACAGCGCTGCAGTGAACCTGCAGGCCAGAGCCACTGCAGATTCAAGACCACTGATTCACGGCCGTCTTTTGGGGATTGGACCCAATCAGGTCATTAATTCCGATCCAATCAGATACTCTAAATACCTGTATCGTCTACCGATACTGAATATCTAGTTGGGACATCCCTAGTTCACTGAATTATGATTCATAATGTGACATTCTGCAAATGTTCAGGTCCTCTCTTTCTCCTGGTATGACCCATGCTTCTAGGAAGTGCTCTGCTCTGAAGTGCCAAAATGTTGCTTAGTGAAATGAATGCACCCAGTTAATACTTTTGTTGTTTTTGTCTTTATCAGATTACACTGCAAGATATTCGTGAGTTTGAGAGAAAGTACAAGGGCACAGATGAAGAGCGAGCGGATGTTCTTCAGTTATATGTCCAGTTTGAGGGGAACATGAATGCCATTATGGAATCAGCACTGTGCTCCACACTGGAAGACGAGCCCAGAATCTGCAGCATCATTCAAGATGCTATTGAAAATAAAGAAGTAACTGCTTTCTCTGCCTTTACTAACGAAAGTGGCAAGAAGAAAAGAACCAGAAGGAAGAGGGTAGGAATTATTTTTGTAATAGTATAAATACGAGTATATTTATACAATTGCAATGAGTGCATTGGCATCTAAAGTCTTTTGTTTCAACAGGCTGAGAAAGAGCGAGAAGAGGCTGAGCAAATGCAAAAAGAAATGGGTCTTGACGATGAAGATGATAGTCTAACAAAGATGATAAAGGTAATGGTCTTGTCATTTGTCTCTTCTAATCTACAGAATAATCTAGGGGGAACAAAGTAACTTTATACACATTGTTTTATTAGCTGAAACAATCGTCCAGAGAGAAGAACTACAACAATTTTCTGTCGGACTTGGAGGCCAAGTATGCTCCAAAAGGCAAATCCAAAAAAGGAAAAAAGTGAATGGAGCGATTCAGAAAGAATTGTCCACATCATTTGTTTCATTTCATCCTTTAAGCAGATATATTTGTAAACTGTAATGTTCAATATTCACAAAAATGTGTGTATGTTAAAATAAATATTTGTGTACGTTGGCTTTTTATTTGATTATCTCAAGTAAATAAGGAAAATTGATTTGTAAGCTTTGTCACGTGTGATATATGTGGGGGGAAAAAATACACTTATGGTTCAAAACATTCCCTTTAAACTTAATACGATGAATCAAACACCCATATTGTCGAGCTTTTTAATGATTTCTGTCAGTGATATTTTGAGTATTTACATAAGCCCTGATGATGAGAAAGGCAAATAGAAACAGCAACGTGGCATCACATCTTATGTGCAAAAAAAAAAGTGGTAAAGGACTTGGGTCTGTTTCATTTGCATTTTGTGAAAACGTATAAAATTACAGTACCAAAGTGAGTTTTTCAAAAGTGTTTCACTTTTCTTTTCCTGTTAAGTGGGTGTGTCATTCCCTGCATAGTTATTTGACAGTACAATTAGACACAATATACTGTACACCAACATAAATACAGATATACATTCACATTATCCACTCTTACACAAGCTCATTGTACTGTATGTAACAAGTAGCTTTTTTTCTTTGAAGGTATTTGGCAGCTGTTTTCTGTTCAGAAGCATTCAACTTTCTAAGCAGCATAGAAAAGACCAGCTACTTTTACAAAGTAAAAGTTGGTGAGCACTATGGATAGTAGCACTGTAGGATCTTGTAAATGGCTGAAGTTAGGAAGTGCAGATGTTATAAGCCAGGTCTTCCAGCTCTGGAAGAGATCCCTCCACGAGTATAAGATCGTGGGACGGACACAGGCATCAGTGGAGCTATTGGGGAAAAAAAGATAAAGCTTTATTGATCTCACAGTGGAAATTGAATATGAAATAATATAATTAAATAGAAAGTGATTGCATTTATAGTTTGTGTACAAACAACAGGTGCTCGTCATAATAAGAATATCATGAAAAAGTGCATTCTCTTCTGTTATTCAACTTAAACTGTGAAACTAATATATGATAGACTCATTACATGCAAAGTGAGATATGTATAGCCTTTATTTGTTATAATTGATTATTATGGCTGAGCTTGTAAAACCCCAAATTAAAAATCTCATAAAATTAGAATATTTTGAAAATTGACTGTAAACCATCCATTTTTCTTCCGCTTTATCCGGGGCCGGGTCGCGGAGGCAGCAGTCTCAGCAGAGATGCCCAGACTTCCCGATCCACGCACACCTCCTCCAGCTGTTCTGGGGGGACCCCGAGGCAACACCAGGTCAGCTCGGAGACATAGTCCCACCAGCGTGTCCTGGGCCTTCCACGAGGCCTCCTCCCAATAGGACATGCCTGGAGCACCTCCCGAGGGAGGCGACCAGGAGGCATCCGGAACAGATGCCCTAGCCACCTCAGCTGGCTCCTTTCGACGTGAAGGAGCAGCGACTCTACTCCGAGCTCCTCCCAGGTAACTGAGCTCCTCACCCAATCTCGAAGGGTGCGCCCAGCCACCCTGCGAAGGAAACTCATTTCAGCCGCTTGTATCCGCGATCTTGTCCTTTCGGTCATTACCCAAATCTCATGACCATAGGTGAGGGTGGGAACGTAGATCGATCGGTAAATCGAGAGCTTTGCCCCCCGACTCAGCTCCCTCTTCACCACAACAGTCCGATACAGCGACCGCATCACTGCTGACGCTGCACCGATCCGTCTATCGATCTCACGCTCCATCCGTCCCTCACTCGTGAACAAGACCCTGAGATACTTGAACTCCTCCACTTGGGGCAAGGATCTCTCCACCGACCTGAAGAGGGGAAGCCACCTTTTTCCGGTGGAGCCATAATCATCAAAATTATAACAAACAAAGGCTTCACATATGCATGTAATGAGTCTATCATATATTAGTTTCACAATTTAAGTTGAATTACAGAAATAAATGAACTTTTTCATGATATTCTAATTATATGACGAGCACCTGTACTCTTATTATTTTTCCTGATACATTTAGGGAGTCAGAAAAATCTACCACTCTATTTACTAACCTGGAATAGTAGTTTGTGAATCAGGTTCCTCTTCATCTTTGATTGGTGTGTGATGATGAGAAAATGAGTCCAAAAACGAAGAGCTGCTAATGCCCAGACTTATACCGGTCACACCAATACCAAGAGCATCTGGTTGAATCACATATCCGAAAGCATAAATAAAATAAGTACACTGTGTATTATAAAATATTTATTATAAGCTCACCTGCAGCCACAGAGACCCTGCCTGGCCTCCCCTGCCCAATGTTATCCAACACAGTAAAGGAGCGGCGATAGGGAGTGTCGGACTGAAAGAAAAACATCAATATGCAGTAATTATCCTCAAAACTAATAAAGTCCTAGTCTATAGTGCCTTCGGCGGTTAAACACTTCACTGTAATATTATGAGGCGTGGATATGGGGTGTTATGTAATTAAAAAGTTTAGGCGCACCTTACCCTGTAAGTGTGGGTGGTGTTAGGGCGAGAGAAGGCATCAAGTAGGAGGTGACGATCTCTGGGTATGGAACTGCCAAGTTCATCATTTACAGCACTGTGAGCACGGCTTGATGGTCCTTTCTGACGCTGGCCATATAAAAATAATGTAAGGTTTATTAATGACTTACAATCTTGTGCGCCTTGTTATGTTTGAATACCTGCACAGGTTTGGAGTGCTGTAAAGGATGAGATGTCTCTTGATCCCCCGTACAAATGGGGGAAGTAAAGTGTTCCTACTCAGAGGCAGCAGTGGAGAGGTGTTTGCTGTGGGTCTGGAGATAAATAGATTATACTGCCAATGCTATGTATTACTTCAAAAATAGTTTTCTTCATCTAACAATGAATGAAATTGCACATTTTTCAGGAGCAAACTTTTTTTTTTTACCATATATGCATTACAGTATTCACTCACTCTCATTTGATGGTGGTAGTAAGATACTGTGTCTGCAGCTGCGAAACGGTATACTATTGGAAGCGGGGCTGCAGGTCTGTGTTTAAGGCTCCTCAGACCACCACCAAAACACTTATCCACTCATGCATAGGCAAGGTGAGTGTCTTCTCCAAGAACACAATGACGGTATGCACCCAGTGGAGCGGTGACCAATCAGCTAAACTTTGGATCTGTTGAACACTAACGTCTAAGCCCCTTCTATGTTTAAACCTACAAACGTTTTCTGTGCTACTCTGCTTTGCTGTCAGAATTGTATTGTAGGCTACACTCATGGTATTATTATTATGGTCACAAAACATAAACAATAACCAATAAAGACACAGAGGGTACAAAGATGGACTCACAAGCGTGTCCCACGGATGATCTCATCCATTGAGCAAGCTGTAGACTGACTCAGAGTGGGAACAAGAGGCTGGAGAGTGCGTGGAGGTGGGTTTCTGCGCCGGGCAGACTGGGCTGGTCGAGATAATGAGGAGGAGCTCTGCTCCAACATGCGGCGAGGGCGAGCTTTATTTGAAGAAACAACACTGGATCCTGGCCTGGGGTACAGTCTTTCATCTGTGTCCCTGCCAAGAAAAGAAAAATTATGTAACTAAATGGTGACACATCCATTACAATCAGACTGTAGCATTTTGACTTGAAAATAAGCAATCAAGTAAATTGTATCCATACTGGGTCCTTTCCAATGTAGCCAGATTTCTCTGTTGCAGGGGTATGCTTTGGATGACAATGAGGTCATTCAGGTTGTGCTGAGCTACGGCTCCTACAGGGACTCTTGAAGTCTAAAAAGGACAGATGGTGCGATGGAAAGACAAATGAGAAACAAACAAGTTAAAATATCATATAAAATCAAATGTCAATAGTAATTGTTAGTTGTGCATTTGAAGAGGACACAGGGCACAAACTGTTAATGATCATCATGCAATGACAAGAGCCCTCTATGAAGCCCTCCACTACTGAAATACAAAGCATTCCATGGTACAGTAACCAAAAGAAAGCACATCAAAGTAGTGTGTTTGTAGTTAATAAGACATATGCTCATGAGGTTTTGTGTTAATCAACAGGCACAAGCACATATTGTTTACGTATTCTAGACAAAGAGCTTCCATCAAAGGTGTGCTCTTTGGCTCAAAGTGAGAAAATTACATACATTGGACGGCCTTTTCTGCTTTTTGGTTTTCCGTCTGGACTTGTGCTTTGAGCCCCTTGACTTTGTGTTCTTCAAGGAGGAAAGGGGACCAGATGAAGTTGGTAGAAAATGTAAAATAATAATAATAAAAAAAAACATGAAACAAACAAGATATTACAGAAAAAAGGAAGATGGACATGAAATGAAAAAGTGACAAATAAAATTGTGACAAATGTATAAAAATAATGGTAGATAAAACAGTGAAGAGGGGTCAGTAAAAAGGGAGAGAAGAAAACAGGAATACAAGTTAATGAACTGGTTGATTCGAAATAGGGAGAAAGCATGAGTGAAAACGAGTCACAAGTTTGTTTTAGGACAGAGGCAAAAACCTTTGTTGCTGATCATTTTACAGTATATAAAGAAGCTTTCCAAGTGATAAAACGAGTAGGGAAAACCTTCAGTTGGGCTTCTGCCCACACTGCATACTGACCTGCATTGGCAAGCCTGCAAGAGGAGGCACCCTGCCCAGGCCCAGTTTGGGAAGTGTGGAGGGCAGCGTGGAGAGCAGCATGAAAGGATGGTTGGACTCTTGTGGAACAGGACTTAAGTTACCACAAAGCTTTTCCTCATCAACTGAAATTAAAACACAATCAAGCAATGTTTTGTATAATACTACATCACATTCCAACAACAACAAAGAGATCAACTGCAGGCCTACTTGAGGTGCACCCTTCCCAGTGTCTCTGAACGAGCTCTTTTGTCCAGCCAACCAGCTGCCGCCACATGTCATCAAACAGCAGGTCCAAAACAGCCTGACGCCGACAGCGGTAGGGCGATACAGGCGGAAGGCAGTGATACCCCCGCCCAGAATCTGAACTGTCAGGCTCTTTCTCACCGTCCCTGTAGAGTTACAAATATTAAGTTGAAAGACAAATATAAGCAACTATACACTTACTGAGGTACACTTACAGGTCCTGGTGATCGTATGCCAGGTACTCTTCCATCACGCCTTCCACTTCAATCACTTTGGATCTGTCATGATTGCTGGATTCACTGGAGGCCCTTAGAATTTCCTCCATTTCGAATGAGGATGGGTTTCTTAATAGTGCTTTTTTACCTTGAACATTCAACCTTTGAATACACAAATAAATGCGTTGCATGTTATGACATTGTAAAACATGTTATTTGTTACGTACAGTGCCTCTCGAAAGTACTAATACACCTTGAACTTTGCACATTTTGTCAAGTTTACAACCATAAACAAAGATTTTATTTAGAATTTTTTACTGAAAGTTCACAGACAAGTAACAGACAACTGTGAAGTGAAAGCAAAATGATACATGATTCTGTTATTTTTGAAAAAATAGAAACGTGAAAAGTGGGGCGTGCATAAGTATTCATACAGTATTTTTCTGAGTGCATTAAATTGCCTTTATAACATTCCTAATGACTGCAGAAAATTCACACCTTGCCCTAACTATTAAATAGAGTCCACCTGTGTCTAATCTACTCTCAGTATATTTACAGCTGTTCTGTGAGGGCCTCAGAGCTATGGTCAGAGTGTATTGGTCACTAAGCAACATCATGAAGGCCAAGGAGCACACCAGAGAACCAGAGAGGTCAGGGATAAAGTTGTGGAGAAGTTTAAAGCAGCGTTAAGTTATACAAAGATTTCCCAAGATTTGAACATCTCACGGAGCACTGTTCAATCCATCATTCTGAAATGGGAAAGAGTATAGCACCACTGCGAACTTACCAAGACACAGGCGTCCACCTAAACTAACAGACCGAACAAGGAGAGTACTGGTAAGAAATGCAACCAAGTGCCCTAAGATAACTCTGGAGGAGCGGTGACGTACTGCCGCTGAGCTGGGGGAATCTGCACATGGGACAACTATAAGTTGTACTCTACATAAATCTGGCCTTCATGGACAAGTGGCAAGAAGAAAGCCATTATTGAAAGGAGGCCATAAGAAATCCCGTTTGAAGTTTGCTAGAAGTCATATGGAGGACACAGCTACCATGTGGAAGAAGGTGCTTTGGTCAGATGAGACAAAAATTGAACTTTTTGACCCAAAGGCAAAACATTATGTATGGCACAAACCTAACACTGCTCATCGTCCTGAGTGCACCATCCCCAGTGTCAAATATGGTGGCGGGAGCATCATGCTATGGGGCTGCTTTTCCTCAGCGGGGACTGGGAAGATTGTAAGAATAGTTGAGAAGATGGATGGAGCCAAATACAGGGACATTTTGGAGGAAAACCTGCTGGAGTCAGCAAGAGAATTGAGGCTGGGGCGGAGATTCACCTTCCAGCAGGACAATGACCCTAAACACAAAGCTAAATCTACGATGGAATGGTTTAAAAAAAAGAAAAAAAACATATTAATGTGTTAGAATGACCCAGTCAAAGTCCTGACCTAAATCCTATTGAAAATCTGCGGAAACTGCTGTTCACAACGCTCTCCTTCTAATTTGACAGAGCTTGAGTTGTTTTGTAAAGAGGAATGGGCTAAAATGTCAGTCTCTAGATGTGCAAACCTTGTAGTCATACCCCAGAAGACTTGCTGCTGTTATTGCAGCAAAATAGGGTTCCACAAAGTATTAATTCATCCTGTATGAATACTTGTGCACGCCCCACTTTTCGGTTTTCTATTTTAAAATAACAGAATCATGTATCATTTTGCTTTCACTTCACAGTTGTCTGTTACTTGTGTGTGAACTTTCAGTAAAAAATTTAAAATAAAATCTTTATGTTTATGGCTGTAAACATGACAAAATGTGCAAAAGTTCAAGGTGTATTAGTACTTTCGAGAGGCACTAAGAAGTATAGGACACTGATAACCCTCTTATCACTATTCAACCTGTGCCTGTCTTTGACCATCGTACTTAATTAACAAGCTGCTGCATCTAGGTCAAAACTCATTGAGGAGAGAAGGGTTGTTTAATAATAAATGCATTGACTGCAGTTATATGTATAGGCCTTGTCATGAAACCCTACAAATTTCAGCTAATGCAAAAAGTGGTTTTATTATCATAATATATAAATATTAATTAAAACTGAGAACAAATAAGTAATATGGTTGAAAAGTAAGGACAGCAAGAGTTGCTGACACTTACTCTGTGCTGCCTTTGTCTTTCTCTGGGGATTTTACATTACACTCTTTGCCCGCTGACAGGCTGCATGATAAATTGCTTTTTCCTGAAGTAGAATACCACTGGAAGCCTTCATCTGTTGGACACACCAACTGAGTGCCAATGATTCTGTAAAACACATCATGAAACACTTATTTGCAAAATAATTGATGACTGTTACTTACAATTAAAAAACCTGTACAATAAAATACATGATCACGATAATATGTTTAATTAAATACTAAGAAGTGGTGTAGGCATTCTGTTTTATTACACACTGTTGTTTATTTCATACATCTATAATGTAAATTATTCAACCATACATTTATATTTTGTCAAATATACACATACCGAAGGTGTGGGAATCGTGAGGCCCATTGTTGACATTCATCCTGTAAACCTGGCAGAATCCCTCCCCCGCTGCCTCTACCCTCATAAAGCTCTTTGTCGATCTCTTCAAACATTTGCTGCACCTGCCGCGATGCAGCCTTGTCAAATTCCTGTGGGAGAGAAAAACAGAGAAATAATGCAGGAGGCACTGGTTGTTATTCTCATGCTGCAAGCCTATGACTAAAGCTGTCGCTGAGCACACTGTTCATTTAGTGAGGACACTTATTTCACAGGTTCAGCATGAATATTCATTTGTTTTTGAGAAGAGATTTAAATCTGCACTTTGAGTGCCAAGTGAGCGGAATGATAGACTAGTGGAATGCAATATCAAACACCAAATTATTAAACATAAAATGTTAAAACCACATGCAAACAATAGCAACATAAAGCCTTGTTTTCAACACTGACCTAGTATTTATTGAAATCGCTATTTCTGTACATAACACTTACATCATAACCCCAGGAGAAAACAGAACTCCTCTCTGTGGAAATGCCCGTTCCTGTTGAACTCTGGAGACCTGACCAGGACTGGTTTAAGTCGACTGTGATGATAGTCGAACAGTCAGAGTGGACTGAAGCAGCAGAAGTGTCAGAGCTATAGACATACACAAAAAATGGTATATCTGTCAGTAATAGTTATGAAAGAAGCTATAAATTGTTGTTGCAATGTTCTGTCTTTCTGATACAGTACCCGTCAAAAGTTTGGAAACACTTTTTTATGACGATGCACATTGTAGATTCTCACTGAAGGTATTAATTTATGAATGAACACATATTGAATTGAGTTATGTCTTAAACAAAAACGTTGACTTTTGCTTTGAATGCTGCTTTGCACACTTTTGACATTTTCTCAGTGGGATTCACGATATAGTAGTTTTCAACAATAGGACTGTTGAAAACCATTACACATGAAGCTCATTGAAAAAATGCCAAGAATAAAGGGTGTCAAAGTTATTTCACCGTTATTATTTCAATGTCTTTAATGGGACTCACACGATGTAAATAATATTGAAAATAAAGAAATGCAAATACATAAAAAGTGTTTCCAAACATTAGATGGGTACTGTATATTAGTGGAATTGGTGGAAAATGTACACTTGATGGATGTGGCATACTCAGTTAAGTGGAAGTGGAAAATAAGGGGCAAATGTCAGAGTAATTGAATATTCAAAGAGGCAAGCTCATTGTGTATTCTTTTTCCTGCATCTCAAGGAGGTTATGTGATATCAATTTATCAAGAGCTTTCTGGTGCCTTGTTTCACAGATCATGAGACGTGAGAGTCGTCTATCTGCACAAGAGGGTATAATATTACAAAACAGTCATTCACAATGCACTTCTGCGTGTGTCTTTCTTGGATATTTATTATGTAAAGATTATTCAGGTTTACACACAGCTATACAGATCAAGATTTGTTTGAATAGATAATTAACCTGTTATGAACAGAACCCGCCTCCTGGAGATCCCGGAGGTAGCAAGGAGTAGTATGGTCATCATCTGCCTCTTCAGGGAGAGGGTGGTGGTCAAGACTGCTTCGAGACAGACCACGACTGTAATAATAATAATAATAATAATAATAATAATACTGCGGTGTACATTTTAAGAGTAGCACAGAAAACCGAACCAAACCAAACTCGTCTCATTTATGAGCGGAATAATAATAATAACTGTGTCATACTTACATCTCTAGTTTGTGCGATACCGGTCTTCTACTGTATCGCGAAATCATCCTCCTTCTCTCATTTAGGTTATATTCTAAGACCAGGGTCATTCATTTCCAGGACCGAACCCCGGACCTGCTGTTGTTGACCGAGGAAACGGAGCTCATACATATCCGTGCATGCGTAGCTCAGCAATCGGTGCAGGACAGCGGTTTTGGCTAACTCGGCTAACCTAGCGTTAATGTACTAAGCTATCAAATATTACCATTGGCTAACAGTGACATTACATAGCCTAGGAAGGAAAAATAAAGTGCGCGCACAGTCTTTTGTTCTCTCTCCAATATAGCTTCTAATGTTGATCTCTTTAAGGTTGTAAAGGTTAACATTTGGCCAAAACAACAACACAAGAGTGTGTACTAAAGCTCTGTGAATTGTCAATGACGGGTCTCCCTCCTCCGAGTGCAACAACAGCACACGGCTGTCATGGATACGCTGGTAAAGGTTCCCGTAGCCTTATGGGAAATGTATTTTATTCAATCTATCCCAGCGCTATCATCCCATAGAGACGGACGACTCAATGGACTACAACTCTAACACTGCATTGCGTCTGTTTTTGTGCGTTTTTGGAATATATCCGTGCAGAATGCATTCCCTTGTTCCATTTGATCCGAACATCAGCAGAATATGTATTAAATGTACAAACAAAAATATGTAAATTATATAAACTTGCATCAAAGTGCTATTTTCATATTTTAGTGCCTGACTTATTTATGTAAGATATTTACGGTGGAAAAAGTAATAATAGGAACCAGTCTTGGAGGTCGAGTCGAACAATTCACACTGTCGGACCCAAACAACAGTAGCGTGAGTGGAGCGTTTTATACGAAATGTGCCACAACTTTTTATGTTACGCCATTTCCAAAGATTAAATCATGGACTTACTTCAGAGGAAAGTGGCCCAAGAAGATACTGTTCTGTACAAACTCTTTCTCGTTTCATCTACGGAGACCAGTCAAATAGAAACGCGTCTCACCCATTTAATTGAGGAGATTTTGGGCAAGTTTGCTACTCTTCTGGCACAGTATATCTGGCACCATCAGCCTTTTAACCTCAAGTATCATCCTGAAAAAGGTAACATCAGCACAATTATTATTATTATTATTATTATTAGTAGTAGTAGTAGTAGTAGTAGTAGTAGTAGTAGTAGTGATCATATTTTTTATACAATGAATTAGTGTACAATAAAATAAAAAATGGCTATGAAGCATGGAACTCCAATGCTAAAGATGCGCAACAGTAACTAAATATGTGTGACAGGGGATGTTCCTGCTCATCTGGGAGGAAGCACCCAGTTCATGGATAACGTAGAAGATGAATGGTTTATAGTTTACCTTCTTCAGCAAATAACCAACGCTTTTCCAGAGCTTTCAGCCAGGTATGATATTTCTTATGGAATAATATATTTAATAAAATATGCACTCTCACGAGTATTTTCTTTCTTGCAGCGTTGAAGATAATGACGGAGAGTTTCTGCTAATTGAAGCAGCAGATTATCTTCCAAAGTGGTTAAATCCGGATTCTAGTGAGAACAGAGTGAGATATATCTTTTTAAATATATTCTTCCATTTCATATTTCATATTCCATTTATCATTCTTTTTCCTTCAAACGCGATTTAGTAACACTTGTCTTTCAATGTCTTACAGGTGTTCATTTACCGGGGGACTTGCACATAATTCCCTGCCCCACAAATGTCAGTACAGTGGGTTTTCCTAAAGATATGGTTCCAAGTTTGGCAAAAGCCCTGTCACTGCTGGAATCCAGTCCAGAATTATGTCTCGCAAGTAGTAAGATTTCCTCTGCAGTTAAAAGGAGACTTGAAGGGTAAGAACGCTAACTCTGTCAGCCAGTTAAACTGTACTGTTCTGTTATATGATCATGAGTTGTAATACTTTTTCTCAGGTATCCGGAGAAGATTCACACAGGCTTGCACCGTGCCCACTGCTTCATACCTGCAGGCATTTCATTGGTATTAACAAAACGGCCTGATCTTGTGGCCCCTGCTGTGTCGGCTTTTTATTTGCGGGACCCGATTGATCTCCAGGCATGTAGAAGCTTCAAGACGTTTCCACCGGATACACGTGTTCTCACCAGGGTATCCAAATCTACAGTGTTTTGTTTCATAATTCATTTCTCATCATCTAACCCTTTTTTGATGATAATAAAAACATATTTTTAATCCACCTATTATGGACCATTGTTCATGTTTTCAGGTGACTTTCACTCGTTGCTTGTATGCCCAGCTACAACAGCAACAGTTCACTCCAGATCGAAGGAGTGGCTTTGCACTACCTCCACGGTCAGATCCTAAGTACAAAGCTCATGAGTTGGGCATGAAACTGGTAAGGAAGCCCAAAAGACGAACTTGATACATACTACGTTTAATGTAATTTTGTACAACATGAATGTCCTTTTTTGCTTTAACCATTTTAGGCACATGGTTTTGAGATTTTGTGTTCAAAGGCCAGGATGCCGTCTTCAGAGCCTAATGCTCCAGTTAGCTGTAACCCTCAGTGGAAAGGTTTTATTCAGTCATTGACAAGAAATGGCTACTTCAAGGTGTGCTTTAACACAAAATTATATAACTACTTGCAAAATATGAAAAGTAGTGTTTTACTGGAATAAATATGCAAGTTTAAACGGTAAATGTTATTTATTTCACAGGAGGAGATGGAAGGTTCTGCTCTTTACAAAGATCTGATGAACTCCGCAGAAAACTTTTTCAAACAATCAGTCTTCTCAGAATTTAGGTACGTTTATTGTGGTTGTGGCTATGATTAATTTATTTGGCTTAACACATGACTCATATGATTGTATTATAATAGTACTTCATCTCCCGGTGAGGAGATTCTTCAGCTGCTGCACAGTTGTACTCCTTTCAGCCTAGAAGAGCTAAGAGAAAAGGAGTCACGGCTCCCCCAGAGGACAGTAAGTGACATAACACTTGGGAGAACAAATACATTTTAGCTTCTTGTGATTTACTCTTCAAAATGTAAAAAACAGGAATTTGTGTTTTGTCCCGCAGTTGACAGCTGGCTGGATATCACAGAACAGGATTTAGAACGAATGTTACAAGAAAGAGGTAAAGAATGTGTTGCAATGGAAAGCCAGAAATCCACCCCGTGCAGTAGCAAAGTGGAGCCACAATGCGAACGTGTGGAGGAGACTGCTGGTTACAGTTTGGTGGCTGTCAGTCAGGGAATGAAAAGCTTCCTGAATGCAGTGTCGTCTCATGAGGGAGCTGAGATTCCTGGGTAAATTCCTCAAAATATTTTACAGCATATTTGGTCCATGATTAGTCATTTAATTGCGTTGATGAAACGAATTGTGTTTTGTTGATTCTATAGCTCCAATCGGCCTTTTACTTTTGATCCACAGTCCATGGCCAGTGCATTTGACAAACTACTGGGTATGTGAAAGTTTGTAGAGCAACAGATACTTAAATATATGCTGTCAAGTTTATCTTTTTTTAATAAATACAAAGACATGTTTGCTTTAGGTGGCAACGATGGTGGAGAACTTGATTCAGATGATCTGGATGATGATGACTATGATGATGAGGATGAGGATGAAGGTGATAGTAATGTCGAACTAAATGGACCTGAAACTTTGGAGAGCCTTAAGAAATACATGGACCAAATGGATGAGGAGTTAATTGGCACACATATAGGGCAGAGCTTTTCTCAGGTACCTGCTATGCACTTTCTGCATGTATTGATTTTTATAAGTACTAAATTACTACAATTATTATTCTTTTTTTTGCAGAACCATAGCAAGGTTGAGCCCCAAAATGAATGCCCTCACTCTTTGGGAGAAGGTAGTTTGCCCATGGATGATATGGAGGAAGAGATCCAACCTTTAGACCTGGACCTGAATCTAGTAACTAATCTATTGGAATCTCTAAGCTCTCAGGCTGGTTTGTCTGGACCAGCATCTAACCTGCTACAGAGTCTAGGTATACACCTGCCACCAAACTCTGACCCCTCATAAAGTAAAGAGAGTTAGACCTTGTAATCCTGACTGGATGAAATGTTTGTATGTAAAACTGGTATTATAGTATTAAACATGTCATGTGTTGGATGAATCATCCCACAATCTAGCAAATTCGAATCATGTATGGTATCATTTATAGATTAATAATACAAATAATTTTAAGTTAACCATGTTTATGTCATTGGCCATGATGCATATCCGTTGACTTCTAGTCAGTGATCTCAGGGTTAAGTATACAAGTGCTTTACAGAAAATAATCTTATTTATTGCTCAAAACAGCCATAACTTCTTAAAACAAAGCTAAAATGACAAAAACAAAGTAAACAATAAATGTAAAATAAATAACTTTTTGACCCTTTCATCTAACATTTATATTAAGAGTCATTATGGGTCACAAATGTGAAATTCAAAACATTTTTCAATAAAAATTGTCAATAAAATGCAAATTAAAGTTTGTCACTTTCATTCAATACAATCTTTTATATTGAGTCATACAATGGTACAAATTCTAACTTGAATATAATTTCATCAAGCATTTAATTATATAATTAATAATAATAAACTGCAATGGGAGGTAGTATCAGATGTTTACATGGATATTATGTCACATTTTTGAACCATAGTGCAATGTGCTAAAAGTTCTTTCCAGCATCTAAAATGCATAGATAGAACTACAATTAACAGTAAACCTATTAAAATAAAATACAATTATAGAAGCTGTAGAAAAGGCAGAACAACTTGGTATGCCGAGTGGAGAACTGCTGCGGCCAGAGGTGAGAAAGACAAAGCAGTGATACCCACCAAGTAATTCAGCACCATTGACAAAAGTAGAATGGCTAACAGGTAGCCATGAAAGAGCAGACTACGCCAGCTTCCCTGACTCAGCACATGCCACGGATTGTCTGAATGCAGGAACCACAACAGGCCCAGGACCCCGCACTGATTGACTACGTGAGAGTAGTAGATGTCAAAAACGGAGGCTTTGGTATCGGGCAGGAGGTGATGCTCAGCTTCTGACACTTTAGCCAACCAAATAAGTGAAACACTGAAGAGCATTAAAGCCAGAGGTGCATAAATGTACTCCAGAAAGTCCATACCAGACACACCACGGGCAACTGAAAGGAGACAGTATGTGAAATATCAATTTGTTTTGCAGAGCAGCGTCAATTTCAACTTGCAATAAAATGCACTTAATTACCTGTGATAACAAGAGAAGTCCCACTGATGAAGGAAATTAAAACAGAGATATGAGTAGACAGTGGGGACACTAATTTGAAGAGGAAACTCAAACCCATAGTAAGCAAAGGCAGCAGAGGCATAACAAGGGGGAATAGACCAGAGAATGAGCCGTTGACTTTGGCCCAAATTACCAGGACACCATAGATGCTGCTGCAGATTGATGGTACAAGCAGTCTTTCACCAAGTAACTTGGAGTAACTCTGAAGAGGCACCACACCCAACAAATGCAGGAGATTCATAAATAACAGAGAGATTACAACCTGTAGGAGTAAAGATTTATGGTCATAATAGATTATAACAGTGTCATGGCAGGTGCAGCCACACCTGGTATCACATTACAAGTAAACAATTAACTTGAACTCTGGAAGTGGGAGATTGGAAATATTCATAAAGTTAAATTGAATTTGCATCATGAAAAAGTAATATAATATTCATGGTTATTCACACCCAAAAACATGCAAAAAATAATTGCATATATAACCAAGAGGAGCCGGAAAGATCATAGCTCAGTGTGCCACCAGGAGATATGACAAGAGGTACGAATTTACATTTATGTAAATACTTGGTGCAGTTCAGGCCTGATATATCTGTATATGACTCCAAAATAACATATGTATATATTCAAAAGTAGAAAAACAAATCTGCAATTTGTGCCAACCAAAATTCCTCCTAACTAATGCACTTTACAGGCTTAGGGCATGTACAATAACTACTGCACGTAAACTTTGGGCAAGTGCTTTATCTGTTTGGCTTTAGAGGGTGCAATATTTATGGTTTGTTATGAAAATGTACTGTTTTTATATTTAATCATCCACATGGTGTCTGTAAGGCCTACGACTACTGTCTATAACAGAGGCCACAAAGTATTATGTTATCTTACCTCACTCACATATTTACTATTGTCTAGTTACTCTAGTACAACACACCGTTATTGTGCACATGAATGGCGTTTGGTTCTAGTTCATTAGTCTATTTCTCTGTTCCCAGAACAAAGTTCCCATGTTAAGACCACAAACAAGCCCAAAACATGACAGTTCAAAAATGTATTGCCTGCTCTCTACTTAACATTAACCACAAGAGTCATGAGTCCAGTTCTGACAGAAAAGTCCTACTTATATGATTAGTTATTTAAAAAAAAAAACAATGATGTAGCCCCTCAATAATCAACAATAAAGTTTCCTTTCAAACACCCCTCCCCCAGAAGGACCTGTCCTTCACAGTATAACAGTAACTCACTCAAGCTTGGGTTAAATGTAGCAATGATTGACAATATTTACTTATGTAAATGTAGTGCTACCAACCTGTCCGAAGCATAGGGCAACTGCATATGGAAAATGGTACTGCGGGATGAATATACCAGCCACAAAGTTGTGAAGCCTATTGCCCAGGCCAAATATTGCCAAGAGCAAGAGGCCCACACTGGGCAGCAGTGGTTTCAGGTTATGATTGGAGAAAATACTCTTCAAAAGCTTAACACACCAGCCCTGTTTCAACCGGGCAGAACTGCAAGGAAAAGTTCAAAATGTGCTGCAATCAATTTTACTCAATGCTATTACTTTACTTTGTAACATAACGGTAAGGTGTGATAAAGAAATTATTTAAAATGATACTAAAATGTATTAGTAGAAAAAATAATAGTTACCTTTGACATAAAGGGTATTCATTCTGTGAACAAGTCCTTTTTCCATAAACAATTCTCTGTGAGAATGGGTTTAAACATAAAGCTTTAAAATCAATCAAACTCTTATCAAGCAGGTGATGTTTTTTTTATCTAACTAGCAGACATAGAATTCAGCTCCGTCGGAGCAAAATAAAGACTTACCGTCATAATGTCAAAAATAATGTTCATAGTCCATTCTTATAACTCTGAGCTCCTTCCAAAATGTGTATATTTCATTATCGACCGTCATGAAGGCATTGTTCCTCTCTGCTGAGTGTGTGGTATCCTCTGCCTGTGTCGCAGCTGCTCACTGGTTTTTACACAAGTCTAGATGGACTTTGCACCTACACGTTATTTGTCATTTCATGAACAACTGGGGAAAGGTGTTTGATACAAAAAAAAAACAACACCACTTTTAACATTGTATAGTTAGTTGGTCAAGATATTATTAACATTTAGTCATAATATATAGGATCTTCTCAGATTGTAAAATGTGTGACGTCGAACAAATGGGGATAGTGATAGTGTTCTTATGTGGATTTTATGTGACCTGGCAAGAGTTAGAGTGATAGAGTTTTGATTGATATTATAGTTCATCAAATCAGCACTGATATTAATCTGGAATTACTTCAGAGCAAATTTGAGATTTGTAGTAACTGTATCTTTTGCTGCCTCTTGGCCAGGACTCCCTTGAAAAGTAGGTTCTTAATCTCAATGGGACTTTCCTGGTTAATTAAAGGTTAAATAAAAATAAATAAAATAAAAAAAACGTTGAGGAAGAGGATAAACAGTTGTTGCAGGATTTGCTGCTGACTGGATCAGTCGCACTTAGTTTAAACCAATCAGCCAAGTCTCAACAGAATCCATTACAAAGTATTTCGTTTAGAAAAGTGCTATATGAATATAGGCTCAATGATGCAGAATTGTTTAATTACTTACAGATCAAATCCATTCTGAAATCCTCATTATCTCAAGATAATAGCCTGGGGGACAAAAAGGATCTTGAGGATAAATTAAAACGTGCTGCTACAAACAGGGGCACTGTCTCAGTAATATACCGACTATTATGTAACACTAAATCTGACCATACGTATGTAGCAAAAAAATCAATGGATAAAAGACATTGGTGTGCCCATTTCTAACTCACAATGGAGTGCAGCACTGCAAAAAAGTACAAAAATGTCCAAATGTGTTAACTATAAAATTATACAGCTCAAAATAATAAATCGAGCATATATTACGCCTTACATTTTAAATAAAATGGACAAAGAAAACTCTAAATTGTGCTGGCATGGTTGTGTCTGCATATGTTATGGAAATGCCCCTCTGTCCAGACATTCTGGAGGAATATAACTGATACACTGTCTCATACTGTATGTTTGATGTACAAATATCACCTTGCCCTCTGGATTGTCTACTTGAAATAAGGACTCAAGACTTTAAATCAAAGGATGTGGACAATATTATATCACTGGGCTTTTTAACAGCCAAACATATAATTATGTTGAACTGGAAAGAAAGAAATTATAATTGTTTTGATGTACAGAATTGGAACAAAGACTTTTTGGAATTAATTGCTATGGAACAGGCAGCTTTACTTTTAGATAATCAACCAGATTCCAGACTGGTTGGACCTTGGCCCACAGTCAAAATGTATTTACAAAAATGTACTCAATAACTAACTGCAAAGAATTTGATTTTTTCTTTTTTTTTCTTTTTTTTTTGTTGTTGATTTTTTTTTCTCTTTTTTTTTTTTCTCTCTTTTGTTTGGGCCCGGGGTGTGGGGCTTCTACCTGAGTTTGGAGCTGGGACTCCGGGAATTACATAGAAGGGGGGGAAAAGAAAAAAAAAAGGAAAGAAGAAGAGAGGAAAGAGAAGGGGGGAGGAAGAAGAAAGAAGGGAAAGAAAAGAAGAAAAAAAAAATTGTATTGATGCAGTGTTGATTTTGACGGTTGGGGTACTTGTATACTGTGTCTTTGTTTTGGTTGCGTCACTTTTAGTCCAATGAAAAATACTGCTATGTAATGAGAGGCCTGCAAACATAGGCAGGTGCTTTTTTTTTAATGACGCTTGTCTGTTTTGCAGATCTCTTCGCGTATTATTATTGCAAACTCTGTACCCCCCCTCCCCCCATTTCCTGGATGAATGTGGGTGAATGTGTAATGTGTATGTGTGTATATGTGTGTGTCATTTTACTATTTTGTAGTATGTTATATCAACCTTATTGAAGACTTTCAGAGATGCTCAGGCACTGTAAGGCTTCCATTCAGGAAAAAACTACAGTATATTGCTAAACCCTAAACCACCTTTGTAGACTGGAGGAGGGTAAAATGGTCACATTTATATAGCGCTTTTCTACCTGCTTTAGGCACTCAAAGGACTTTACATCAAGGAACCACTCACCCATTCACTCTCTCATTCATACAACAGTGTACGCAGACACTGGAAGAAAGGGGGTGAAGTGTCTTGCCCAAGGACACAACGACAGTGTGTACCTGCAGGATTCAAACCGCCGACCCTCTGGTCACAAGACGACCCGCTCTACTCTGTGCCACCGTCGCCCCAGAGGGGGCATAATGATTTGGGTGAAGAACTAGCAAACACTACCAAGATTATACAGTAATGTCCAAATTACCCCAAAGCAGCAGCAGCGCACAAGCGTGCACTTAAAAGCTGTGTTTATCTATTTGGTCAAAATAACGTTAATGTTATTGATAACGCTTGTGACATACATACTGTGTATCTGTTAACATGACTGAGGTTCTTTGAAGCTGTTTAAAAGAAACAAAAGTCCCAATCGTCAAATTGAAAAGATTGTAATCTTTATTAACTCTGGTGATAGTTTTAAATACATTTTGATTCTGGTTGTCAGTATTACGTAAATACGCATTCTTGGGGTAATTCTGGCACCAACAACATTTATCTTTAACAGGAGTTAAAGTGTTTAGAGTTTAAAGTTTTACTTGATTGGTGCAATTCAGCCTTGGTCTCTTTACCTGTCACATCCAGTCACATCCGTGCGGTCCTCTAGAGCACTTGACGGTTACTGTGTTTCCAAGACCACCAGCTAAAATAAGGGTAAGACACAGGCTCAGCACCGATCAGTAAAAACAAATACTGTATGGTGGGTTTTCACTTGGAAATGTTCACCGAGATGCATTGGATTTTTATTTTTGTATAGCATGCTCTTCAAATGAAAGGGTGGAAGAAGCTGATGCATCTGCCAAATGAGTCAAACGAGATGGGCGTAGTACTGTCCAGGTAGAATACACTTTTTCTCTTATTGCAATGCTGTGAAATCAAGATGTGGCATAAATATATACCAGCGTTATGTTTGTGTTTTTGGCTACTTGTACAGAATGAATAAGAGATGCAGAGGGTCTTCCCGAGAGGCTATCAGCACCTTTCAAACGATTAACAGTGTCTCTGACAGAGAGGTCAATAGTACAGACAGTGACCATTCCTCCATCATACCCATCAAAAACAAAGGTAAAGGAAGAATTACTATCCTTGTTTGCGTTAACAAATAAACCTAAGAGCACACAGGCCCATGTTTGTTTTTAAGAGTGTTATTTCAAGACTGTGCGTGTGAAACCAATGCAGCACATGTCAATAACATCACTTACTTTTTGTACCATTTACCTCCAAGACATGTGTGAGCCAGAGGAAGTCCTGGTGCCTTTGCTTCCAATAATTGCACGTATAGAGAGAGGCTACGTCACCCCACAGCAAGTGTATAACATTCTCAATGCAGAGGAAGGCCAGCCAGCGCTCTATGATCCATATTATATTCTCATCTTGGACTGCAGGAGTGCAGAGAGGTGGGTAAAGATGGCTTCTATGAGTACTCAATGAACTGTAATACTGGAATAACCTAAGTGTCCAAATCTTCAAACTATTTAGACAATGCAGTTTACAATTATGTAGTTGAAAATCTGCACCCATGCATTCATAATCTTAGGCTGTTTACATATTCTGAATATTTCAGGTACAAGGAGAGCCACGTGGTGACAGCAAGGGCCAGCATCACAGTGATTCACCCAGAGCTGGGCTGTCTGATCAGATGCAGTGAGCTGCAGAAGTACTCCATCATACTGTTATATGCAGAAGAAGGCAGTAGTCCAGGTCAGAAAAACAGTTATAAAAGCAATATCAAAAATAAGAACTAATGAGCTTGAAAAGCAAATTAGTGTAATTGAATGTGTATGTGTTGCAGTGGGCAGTGTGAAAGCCAGGGCTGACTCCCCTGATCTCCAGCGCTGTTTTTTCCAGCTCAGTGCTTTAGGAATGGACCCCGTACTCCTCCTGGGAGGTTTCTCTGTCTTTAACACCATCTACCCTTTTCTCTGCACCCCTCAGATGGTTCTCCTTGAACCAGAGCGCCACCGTCTCACTATTTACCCCTCCGAGATCCTCGAGGGGGCACTCTATCAAGGCTCAGCAGTTCAGGCAACAAACTACAGAATCATTAAGAACCTCCACATCACTCACATAGTTAACGCCACAGCCAACAACCCTGATGCCTTCCCCAACACGCTGTGCTACTTGAGACTGCCCCTGAGTGACAATGCTCAGCAGGACTTAATGGAGGCACTACCACTGGCCTCCAGGTTTATCCAGCAGGCTCTAATGGGGGTGCCCGCGGGCCGGGTGCTTGTGCACTGCAGCATGGGGCGCAGTCGGAGCTCAGCCTTGACACTGGCCTTCCTCATGGAACACAGGCACTGGTCCCTGCTGCACGCCCTGCACTGGTTAAAGGAGCGGAGGGCATGTACTGCACCCAATATAAACTTCCTGCAGCAGCTGTTGGCCTATGAGGAACTGCTGTTTGGAAGCAGACTCACATCTCTGGATGACATCCGCAGATAAAAATGGATTTCATCAATAACCTTTACCAAATATCAATTATATTTCAAGTTGTAAAATGTAACATTAGACTGAACACATCATTTTGCACTTCAAGGACTCTGAGAGACGGATATTACCTCGAGCCTATTCCTTTCATCCACAAGCTCCTTGTGTGACTTCAGTATGGATACAGAGAAAATATTGTTTGTTGATAGATTATTAGATGAATAACACATTTAGCAAGATTTATTGGTTTGAGCAAAGATTATAAGAAGAGACACTGAGATGTAACTCTAAATAAGTTTGTATTTGGCTGTTATTTTCTCCAACATACAAACTATAACCGACACCAAAGTCCTCCTGAACAGCAGCTGGGTGCGCTCTTGTCTCTGCCTGAAGGAATTTGCCGGAATGGGGACAAACGGGGAAATAAACTCAGCTCAACGTTTGTAATAATCAATAGTATAGTCATTATGTCGGAATTATGTGAGCTCATCATGACCAAAAACAAGACACTGCACTAGTTTTATTTTACACGTGGCAATGATGACACGCCACAGACACTATATGTAGGCTTCTTTAGCAAACCCAAATATTCACCCATGGGTGTCTCGCTGCAGTCCACAGTGGTACCTCCCCTACAATTTACCAAAGACAGCCCACTGCTTTTTGGATGTGAGATTCGGCACGTAGCGTTTAGCATACAAATCCAGCCCGTGCATGGCCCACAGATTACCTTAAATCTCAGGCGGAAGAGGGACTTTCTTTCTTTCACAGACAGACGCATCCTTAGCTGGACGGAGCAGAGGAGAAACTCCCGGGGACAGCCTTTTGCGATAGGATGCTCTGCTCAAGGTAAAACTTCAACGCGTAGATCCATTTTAGATTAAATCTCGACAGCAACAGACATTAACTCTAGTGTAGGCTCAGACGATAACAAGTCCTTGCTGGAGACTAATACCTTGCATTTATGTGTGTGGTTTTCTTTTTGAGGACGTTAAAACACGCACACAGTTCCGCAAGCTAACGGGGCTCAGCTAAGCTAAGTGAAAAACAAACCAGCGCTCGTAACTTAAACCGACTAAAGCTGTAGTTAAATAATAGACCAAATTCAGTTGCACATGGTCGCTCTAGCATTGAACCTTCAGCAATGGATATTCCCGTGCACTCATTCGTGAGAATTTATGGTAACGACGTGCATTCCTTTGCAGCAAACAAGCGTGGGATGCTGCTGCTGCTGCTAAACTCACGTCACCAGAACTTTGCCCAGAAAGTGCGTTTTTTGGACTAACTTTTTTTTCCTTAATTTTTTTTCTTCTTTTTATGGAATTGCCAGCCATGTACTAACTTCAAGTAAACAATGATGTGAAAACGTGACCTTGCTTGCCCGAGGTTTTAAAGGTTATTGGCAGGTTGGAGCAGGTTAAGTTACAGACTCCATTGGAGAAGTCAGACTCCGAGCGCACACACGAGCGTCCCGGAGGGAGGGGCGAAGACGTGGCAGTCTTCATCTGCTCTTCGCCTCTTTAGCTTCATCTTACATATTGGTGTATTTTCCTTAAATTAAGTTAACAAATGAAAGTGTAGACCTATATACTATGACACGTTTTCAGTGGAGCGCGCACACCCTCTCCTCACAGCTATGAGGTCCCGGGTTAGATGTTTGTCAATTGTATCCCGTTATTTCATACTTTTCGAGCTACAAAAAAGGGCAATTATTCAAACGTTATACTTTATTTGCAAATGTCATATTGTTTGGCTTTGTGCATAGTTCTTTTGCGATTCAAAGTTTATCACCATGGACTGAGATTTATTGTTTGACTTTAGTATACTTTAAATGAAATTATACTATGCCACCCAATGCAAATATTGCATTTTTGTGTTTAACTACATTTTGAACAGTTCGTTACTATTTTTATATTTGCACAAATATTGTTGGCGCAGTATTTTCCACTGTCATTATGGAGGATAACAGGGCGGCTGCCACTCCTTAGTGGTTTGTTGTCATGGCACTGTGCACTCACACCACGGGCTGACACAAGACTAGTGCTTTCATGTGGTGGATAATAAATATCCACTTTGATTTGTTTCTATTGTTGGCCTGATTAACTGTCTGAAAAGTAGCGTGTTTTACTGCATATAAAGCAGTTATGTTGTCTGTGGTACTGTGTGCTTACTCTGTATTATTATCACTCTTTAAACACTTTTTTTTTTTTTTTCTTTCAGAATGGAGCTGCTATGCTGGTGTTTACTGTTGCTAAGCAGTCTGCAGTCAGTTTCTGCTGATTTCTTCACATCCATAGGTGAAGAAGCTTTATTATCTATTGACAAACTGTTCATTAGCCTAATATAATTCTTTGTATCAGTGCATGCTTGTAATGTAATATATAATATTAGATACATATATGAAGAGTTCATTTGCAAAAACAGATAAGTGCCATTGAAAAAACTCAACGTATGCTTCAACATTTCTCTTTTCACAGCAGTGTTTTTCATTACCAGATTTGTTTCAGTGCTATAAAAATATAAACTCACTTGTTCTTGATTAAATTCACACAACTTTAGCTTCATAGGTGGCATCCGTCGTGTACAGTAACAAATATCCAAAACGATTTTGAAAAAAATTCAAAACGGAGATATCTGCTTTTGCAAATGAACTCTTCATATGTAGATAGAGCTCCCAGGCCTCTGGTAGAGGACCTGAGCTTGGGGGAAATGGTGACCTTTTAAAAAAATATTGCTGACATATTGCGTATTCTCTAGGCCAGATGACAGATTTGCTATTCACTGAGAAAGACCTTGTCACGTCACTGAAGGATTACATTAAAGCTGAGGAGAACAAACTGGCCCAGATTAAGCAGTAAGTTAATATATATGTGTGGGTCGCATAAGTATCCGCTCCCCTTTTAACTTTTCAACATTTTGCCACCCTATGGACTATAAACATAAATATATTTCATAGAAATTTTATGTGAAAGACACACACCAAGTGACACACAGCCGTGAAGTAAAATTTATACATGATTTTGAACTTTTTTTATAAATTAAAAAATTGAAAAGTGGGGTTTGCAAAAGTATCTACCCCCTGTCCTCTTCGTGCAACCAATTGCCTTAAGTTGCCTGATTTCTGAAATGATCACATGTTGACCTAATGACTAAATACAGTAGCCTGGTGAGACCAGAATGATTCCCCTCTGTATTTTTTTATCCAGCGGGGGATCAGTCTGGTCACCCCGCCCTCGTTCGCAGCTTCCGCTAAATCACTCCGTTCACGTGCAATCAGATTCGTTTAATTGCCGTGACGTGTTGTTAGCGAGCAGCGTCACTCACGGGACGCGGCAGTTCCCTCAATAACAATCTATGAACGACGCACGAAAGAGAAAGCGTGTCTCCAATCGGCGGTAAATGACCAAAAACACATCAACAGTAGGTGAGTTTCGTGATTTCATAATCCTACGCAAATATTAACGCAAAACCGCTAATAACACCGCATCAATGGCAGACGCCCGGCCTTCGCTGATTGGTTGACTCCGCTTCCTGTTTGCTTGCGTATGTACCGCTGTGGGAAATGGATTTGACGCAACGGTGACCAGACTCACTCGCTGGTACAGCGGTGCGTCTGGATTTTTCCAGGCTATAAATACAGTCTACCTGCGTGTAATCTAATCTCAGTACAAATACAGCTGATCTGTGATGGTCTCAGAGGTCTGTTAAGAGACTATTAGGGAGCAGACGGCATCATGAAGTCCAAGAACACACCAGACGGGTTCAAGATAAAGTTATTGAGAAGTATAAAGCTGGGTTAGGTTATAAAAAGATTTCCAAAGCTTTGAACAACTCTTGGAGTACTGTTAAATACACCATCCAGAAATGGAAAGAGTATGGCATCGCTGCAAACCTACCAAGACCCGGCCGTCCTCCTCAACTTACTGACCGAACAAGGACAGCACTGACCAGAGCTGTTACCAAGAAGCCTATGATGACCCTGGATGAACTGCAGAGAGCTACAGCTCAGGTGGGGGAAACTGTCCACAGAACAACTATTAGTTGCACACTGCGGAAATCAGGCCTATATGGAAGAGTGGCTAGAAGAAGCCATTTAGGTAGCTAGAGAAGTCCTGTTACATGTGGAACATGCTAACATGTGGAACCAATGGGGCCAAACACAGGGCGCAGTTTTCGATGAAAACATGTTGGGGTCTGCAAAAGACTTGAAACTGGGGCGGTTCACCTTCCAGCAAATCCAATCGAGAATCTGTGGAAAGATCTGAAAACTGCGGTTCATAAGCGCTCTCCATCTACTGTATCTAACTGAGCTTCACCTGTTTTGCAAAGAAGAATGGGTAAAAAATCCAGTCTCAAGATGTGCAGGACTGGTAGAGACATACCCCAAGAGACTTGCAGCTGTAATTGCAGCAAAAGGCGGTTCCACAAAGTATTAACTCAGGGGGTATAGATACTTTTGCAAACCCCACTTTTCAGTTTTTTATTTATAAAAAAGACTTCAAAATCATGTATAAATTGCATGTCACTTAGTGTGTGTCTTTCACATGAAATTTCAATTAATTATATTTATGTTTGAGGTCCATAGCGTGGCAAAATTTATTAAAATTATACTTGTGCAACCCCACTGTACAGTATATGTGGTCATTACATTTGTGAAATAAAACTTGTGTCTGAAATAGGTGGGCTGATAAGCTGGATTCACTTTCTGCCACTGCCACAAAAGATCCTGAAGCTTTCCTGGGACACCCTGTGAATGCTTTTAAGTTGGTGAAAAGACTAAATACTGAGTGGGGAAACCTGGAAAGCCTTGTGCTCAGCGATACCACAGATGGTAAATATCTTAAATGGGTGATTTAATACCATTATGTCTTTGTTCTACTTGGACAACTGAGTTTTATTTATTTTATTTTATTTTTTTATGAAAGTTGGCCAATTGTCAGCCAATAATATTTAATTTTCTCTTCAGGATTTATTTCTAACCTGACCATCCAAAGGCAGTACTTTCCTTCAGAAGAAGACCAAACTGGAGCTGCCAAAGCCCTTCTCAGACTGCAAGACACCTACAGGCTGGATTCTAACACCATCTCCTCCGGCGATCTACCTGGTAGGGAATTGGAAAGCTTTTACATTACCAAATTCCAGTGTTGAGTTCCAAGTCTTAAGTGAACTCTATTCTTTTACTCTATAGGAGTGACTTACAAAATCCGGATGACAGTGGAGGACTGCTTTGAGCTTGGAAAAATTGCTTACTCTGAAGTGGACTACTACCACACAGAACTGTGGATGTTGCAGGCTCTAAGACAGCTCGAGGAGGGAGAAGAGTCTACTCTGGATAAAGTGACTGTGCTCGACTACCTCAGTTATGCAATTTACCAGCAGGGGGAGATGGAAAAGGCTCTGGAGTACACAAAGAAATTGCTTGCCATAGGTCAGTTTAGCACCCATGCTTTGAAACCAATTAAAATTAGGCTGTAATAAACAATAAAATTGTTTCAAATGTTGCAAAATTGTTTTCAAAATTTTAACAATTTTGTTAAATGCATTGTACGCAAGCAGCAACAATGCAATGGATAATATAATAAATATTTATAAATAAAAACTGTCCGTCTTTCAGACCCAGAACATAAAAGGGCCAATGGCAATCTGAAGTACTTTGAATTTCAACTGGAGAAGCAGAGAAAGCAGGCTGCTGAAGAAGTAACAAAAAAAAAAGACAAAGAAACGGAGACTGTTGAAGTGAAGAAGAAAAGGAAGAGGTCTGCAAAGGCTGAATTCCAACTCATCCCAGAGAGAAAGAAGTATGAGATGCTCTGTCGAGGGGAGGGTGTGAAAATGGTAAGCAAATAAACAGGTAAAATGAAAGTGTATATATGCATACTCAAACTAACACACATATTCTTCCATAGACTCCGCGGAGGCAGAGCCGACTTTTCTGTCGGTACCATGACAACAACCACAATCCCAAGCTTTTGCTGGCCCCCATCAAACAGCAAGATGAGTGGGACAAGCCCTATATTGTCCGCTACCTTGACATCATCTCTGACGCAGAAACTGCGAGAATCAAAGAGCTCGCAAAGCCAAGGGTAAGTGATTATTAAGCAGTATTTTAATGATCTGGCAGTATGGATGTGACTTAAAAATCGTAGAAAGGATGTTCATTCACACGCATCAGTTTGTGTGTGGGTAAATAATATTCCTGGTTCTCAGCTGCGCAGAGCCACCATCTCCAACCCCATCACAGGTGTTCTGGAGACGGCCCATTATCGAATCAGCAAAAGGTAAGGCAGTGACGAAGGCCGTCCCCAGAAACCGGATACAAGCTGAAGACCTTAATTCTCAGCTGTATTCTGTGCCTGTTGTTGTTTATTGTCTCAAGGCTCTTGTGCTTATTCAGTCTCTCTCATTAGATGTTTTGTATTGGTTTGGGGGTAAAATAAATAAATAAAAAATACAGTTAATGATGAGAACTATTGCATAATTATTTGCACAAGAGTCTTAACCGAGAATTAACACAAAAAGAATGAATGTGTTTGTAATTTAGGACTGTAGATCATTAATATAGTGACTATTTGCCCTATTTTTTTCTTTAACTTTTTGCGTCTATCAAAAATGACAATTGCTTTTTAAAATCTTGTCCACTTGTTCTTGTTCTGCGGGAACTACTGTAGTTAAGGCGAGCCACGGTGCATGACCCTCAAACTGGGAAACTTACCACTGCCCAATACAGAGTCTCCAAGAGGTAAGGGCTAGCCGGCCATTATAAAGCAGGACAATTCAGTGTTAACAATACTTTAACTAGACAACGCCAGTAGTACTACTGCATTTGTCACAATGATGGGCTATTGTCACTGCCGTAATTATTTCTAATTTCTGCAACTTCCATATCAGCTAAAAGGATCCAGTCATTATTATTATTATTATTATTATTAAGATGACACTTAAAAATATCACATGATCTTACAGCAAAGACAACCAATAAACAAACATCAAAAACATAAGTCGGCAAAATGAAAGAAAAAAAAAGTATATATTTTATTTTATTTCATCTTTTAGTCTTGTCTTGGTACAAACTGGCACTTAATGTCCATACTGTATGTCCTTGTATATTTGTTCTGTTTTCAATTTGTTTTTTCTAGCCAGTTATGGGACAGTTTTAATATAATCTTTAACTGTTTCATTTGGCACTGATTAGTTTCTTGAGTGGCCTGGTATCCTAAGCTGATTGGAGATTCTAATGTTTATTAGCAATGGCATGAAATTAGGTTTTTAAGTCTTTATTCTATGCATGTGTGAATGGCCTTCACTGACAAAAAGATATTCCCTCTTGCATTCATTCACGATGAATAATCTACTTTTTCATTGTGAGGATGGGTGAATGTTCTTTGCATGTTTTAAAGTGCACTTTACTACCATCTAGTGATCATGTTTTCTTATGCATCAAATGGACTGTCTAATGTATATTTTGTCTATTTTTAAGTGCTTGGCTTACAGGCTATGATGATCCAGTTGTTCAGACAATCAATGATCGAATTGAAGAGATCACAGGCTTGGAAATGGACACAGCAGAAGAGCTCCAGGTTAAGCTTTTTAAGTTAATGTGCTGGCTGTCATCAATGTGATCATTTTTAAATACAGATGTTAAACATTTTTTTTCCATCTGTAGATTGCAAATTATGGAGTGGGTGGACAATATGAACCCCATTTTGACTTTGGAAGGGTAGGACCACATGCTTAATTTCTCTATGGATGTAAGTGTAGTTTTGGCACGCCATCAAACCTTTCATTCTTCTCTCTCTGCAGAAAGATGAGCCAGATGCTTTTAAAGAGTTGGGCACTGGGAACCGTATAGCAACATGGCTCTTCTATGTGAGTGTACTCATCAATTTTATAACCAATGCTGAGATTGTAATATTTTGATGGACTATAGTGGAATCTTTCCAAAAAATAGCTGGATAATAATAATAATATTATTATTATTATTATTATTATAATTATTGATGATAATAAAAAATTAGTAGGCTTGTGGCACAAGGCTTTCCTGGCAAAACAAATTCTGGGAGATGCTTCATTTTGTGTGAACGCTGACCTCTTGTGGACAAACTTTATTATTGCGGCGATTCATAAACTTGAGTGAAGCGCCAACACAATCAAATTGATATGTGCAATAGATGTTTCCAACAGGTGTGTGGTGTTTTCATTATTTAATAATAATGCATCGGTTTTATATAGCGCTTTTCTGGAAACTCAAAGACACTTTACATTGCACTATTCAGTTACTCCATACCTGCTGGTAGTAAGCTACTATTGTAGCCACAGCTGCCCTGGGGTAGACTGACAGAAGCGAGGCAACCAGTCTGCGCCATCGGCCCCTCCGACCACCACCAACCATTCACTAGATTCGCTAGGGTTCCTGGTGTTCCCAAACGGTCTCCCATCCAAGTACTGACCAGGCCCTTCCTTGCTTAGCTTCCAAGGTCTGACGGGATTGGGCATAGCAAAGGTGGTATTTGCACAATTTCCAATATTGACGTTTGAATGATCAGATCAATAATTTTTTTGCAGAAGAAGAAGATCTTTTATTTATATAGTGCCTTTCACTGACATGGTCACAAAGCGCTTTACATGAGACAATTGTACATTCACTCCATACTCGGTGGTGGTAAGCTGCGTTGTAATCTCAGTCTGTGCTCCACGTAGCTCCAGTGGGCGGGTCCGAAATAGTTTGTTGCGTTTAAATACACTTAAATACCAACATGTAGACAGGCTGAAATGCCATTGCTCAATATAATTTATCTTAATTTGTTTTATACATCTCCTCATAACTCGTTATTTCTCTTGTTGCAGATGAGTGATGTTCAGGCTGGGGGAGCCACGGTATTTCCAGATGTTGGAGCAGCAGTTTTTCCTCAAAAGGTCTTGCTTGTTTAAATGACTTGCCACCAAAAATCAGTCCATTCTGATAGAAAAAGAATGTTATTATCAAATTAACAAAAATGTAATTACTTTCACAATCATCTTTATACATAACAATGTGTTTTGTTTGTTTTTACTGTAGAATACTGCTGTATTTTGGTACAACTTGTTTGCCAGTGGTGAAGGAGACTACAGCACCAGACATGCAGCGTGTCCGGTGCTGGTGGGCAACAAATGGGGTAGGTTTCATTGCTTTGTTTTATCATTTATTTTAATTACACAACTGTAAAGACAATTTACCATGATCTTCCCTTTTCTCAGTATCAAACAAATGGATTCATGAGCGGGGCCAGGAGTGGCGGCGACCTTGTGGCCTGAATGAATCGGAGTAATTGAAATGGAATTCCTCCTCCTCCACCCACTAGTCACTTCCGACTGAACTGCCCCGGACCAAATCCAGACTGCTGCAGACTGTCTATGACATACGGACAAATGGAATCCAAAGTGCTTCTTTTTGTCAAGCACTCCACTGGTTTATAGAGCAGGGGTCAGAGCACACACACTGTTTAGGGTTATGTTGATCTCCTGGAGAATATTATTGCAGTGACAGAATAATGTCCTTGTTGGATGAGCGTTTTGGAAAATCCTTCCCTCTACAGACACTACAGACTTTGCACTCTATGTGAACTCTATCCCTCTTGTAACTGTTTTTTGTTTTAAGTTTGTTTTTTTACTTGCAGAGGCTACCACCAGATAGTTTGAAACTTGCAACACATTAAAGTGCACTACTGTTTAAACTTCTGCCTTTACATTACGTACAGTACAGTGTGTCAGATACTAGTTACATGGCCAAAGCTCTTAAATAAATACATTCTAAATCAAATGGAAAAATGTTATTTTACAGAGCAAAGTGAGTTTGAGTTCAATCTGATGCTGATCACTTTCAACAAGAGGAGGTGGTCTGTTCTTAGTAAATGAGGCAATGTGACAAACCTGGACAGACATTTGTGCTCTGACTATTTTGATACTATGGATTTATTTATATCCAACTCTTGTGTTTTGTCCTACTTTTTTTGGGTAATAATTATACTGTAATAAAGATTGTTTTTATTAATTATCTAGTGTACTTTGGATTTGCAACTGTTTGGTGTTGAGAGTCGGGGAAAAGTTGAGGGAGTGTCATGTGACAGGCCAGTACTAATGAGCCCTTCCTTTTTCAACTGAGCCGGTCACCAGGGCCAGACGACTGTCAGGTCGAGAGGACACGGGCAAGCGTGAGAGACCAAAAGCAGCTCTGAGGGAAACTACTTCTCAAACTTAACCGCAACATACCAGCAGCAGCATTTTAAGGAAAAGCGCAAAGATGATGATGATGACCCAAATGGATACCACGGTGCACTATGATAACGGGTACGAAGAAGTGTACATGATTCAGGAGGACGAATGGGACCGGGACATGCTTCTGGACCCTGCCTGGGAACAACAGCAAAGGAAAGTGAGTAAAAGTTGCCAGCGTAAAAGTTCTGCGTAAACTAAGTGACTTTTTTACGCGTGGTGTGTCAAAGCAACAAGACAAGACTGCGTTTGTTATGGTGGAAGTGAACCATGTATAGCACTTTTATGTGAATTTATTCTTTCACTTCGGACCTATTAAATTAAACGACAAGCCCATGCGCCTTAAATAAATTTGAGCGCCATTGATAACTGAATGGCGCTCAAATTCAGGTGCCAGGCAGATGTATTTTAAAAATTGAGATTTTTCACTTCAGGAGTACTTCTTCTTTATAGAGGCCGTCTTGACTCGTCTGTAGGAGGAGGAGGAGGAGAGGCGATGGGTACAACAATAGCAGTGGTCCTGCGGCTGGGCGCGGACTGATACGAGCGGAATGCAGGGCTGTCAACAGATGCTCAACCACATGGTGACGCTCTTGGGATTAGAACGGTCGCTGCATCTAAATTTAACCCCAGGTCCAAAAGGCATTATAGTAGGGTTAATCCAGTGTCCTTGGTGCTGGAATCCTTTTGTTTATAGAAACCCCACAGAAATATTGATCCAGTTACAGCACAGCATCTCAATATAGACCATGCGTATCTGACTTTAATACTGTAAATCTGCACTATTATGTCTCATTTTTGGTCCAGTTTTTTGTCCACAGGGAGAGATTTAATAGTTTTAAAATGTTTTTTTTGGGGGGGAGACGCCTGTTTAAAATGGTCAATTCCTCTTCTGATGCATGTTGTAATACTGGCCAAGATTAAAGCCATGTTATAAATCAAACACTGAGTAACAATGTCACAAGGATTTTCTTTGGGGCCACCAGGAGCCACCCCTGCTTTTGTTTCCAGAGAACACATTCTTGGCAGTGTTTCTTTTTTTTGGGGCGGGGGGGGGTTCTTTCACTGCACTTCATTTCAAATAAGACTATATGGTGATAATTGAAATACTTTTCCCTCAATAAGCCACATAGCCAAACAGAGTCCCACCTCAATGTGATTCCTAAGTGTTTTTAGCAAGCTGTAAAACGTGATTATTGTCCTTTTCTATTGTAAGGTCACCGAATAATGTGCTGTAATGCCCTCTGTGGCAGCTCACGTGGGACCTGCTTGGGACATGAAGGGTTTGTAAAGCCATTGTGGTTGCTTTAAGCTGTCACAATACTACAAATCTAAAATATACAATTACCAATGTGTCTTAAAATGCTTAAGAGACCTAAGAACTAAAAAGGCATGTAAACCCAAGCTCACATCGCTGTAGTTAAGCAGCACTTGACTCTAATGGCGGACTGGGTTTCGTTTCCAACTGTTATCCATACCAGCCACAGTAAGAGGTGTCACCTGGAAGAACTCCATACATGTTTATGATAAGGTTATCTCCTATCTGCAGCTGGACCTGGACCGGTGCGAGTGGCCAAACCGTGATGTATCATGACAATTTGTGTGCACATGACATTTTCAGCCATGTTGACGTTTTCCTCCCCATCCCTTATCATAAAGCATGCCAGAGCGCTCTAAATTTAACACCTTATATCAGTCGGAATGTGCTCTGTGGTCAGCTTTCAGCTTCTATCGGTACAGCGCTGATTGCGGCGAACAACGCTGCAGGCTATTAAGAGGTTTTATAAAAATAGGAAGTGCCGGACAATGATCTAGTCCTGATACTAAATTTACAGTATCAGTGCATCATGTCATGTGAAGGTTAGATGTCTGTTGAGACAATGAGGTTAACTTCCAAGATAATACGACCACTGTGGTGGTGGAAGAATAATGAAAAAGCCTCTTAATAAAAATCATAATTATTAAGTAGGCCCAAGTTATGGGTCCGGGAGGTTTTAGTTTGAAAAAGGATCAATCAAGTTTAAAGCATTGTCTAATTTATAGTTTTTTTTCTCAATTCATACATTTCACTAACTTTCTGCTAGAATATCCTTTACGTATCTTGTTTTTTTCTTATAGACCTTTACAGCATGGTGCAACTCTCACTTGAGGAAAGCTGGTACTCAGATTGAAAATATTGAGGAAGACCTGAGGAACGGCCTCAAGCTCATGCTGCTTTTGGAAGTCATCTCAGGTCAGAATTATATTATAGTTAGGATGAACTTTACCTTCATAAGCGTTAAAAGTTTTCTAATATGGCGTTCTCCTCAACTGTTCACAGGGGAAAGGTTACCCAAACCGGACAGAGGGAAGATGCGGTTTCATAAAATTGCTAATGTTAACAAAGCATTGGATTTTATCACAAGCAAAGGAGTCAAACTGGTCTCAATTGGAGCTGAAGGTAAAACACAAGCTTTATTAAGGACAGTAAAGAATACATTCCACCTATATGATTTTTCTTTTCAGAGATTGTTGATGGAAATGTAAAAATGACACTTGGAATGATATGGACCATCATTCTCCGCTTTGCCATTCAAGACATCTCTGTCGAAGGTGTGACCACATAATCACTGCTTGTCAATGAATAATATATTCACAGAATATTCTACCACTTTGATGTGCTCAGAAACATCTGCAAAGGAAGGTCTTCTCTTGTGGTGTCAGAGAAAGACTGCCCCCTACAGGAATGTCAATGTCCAAAACTTCCATGTCAGGTGAGTGCTTTACAGGTTACATTTTCGTTAATGGGGATTTGACGCAGACCCATAGATCCGCTTGATGTTTTATGGCAGTCATTCCCTGAGTCAACACTGCTGTAGCCCCCTTACAGATCCAAAAATACTATGCAGTCCCCCAGCTATTTATTTGGTCGATTCAAAATTTCTACACCAGGTCTTTCTTTATACGTTTACTCACTTGGTGTAAGAAAGGTCAGTGACTATTGTCCAAATACTGATTCAAAGTTCTCTGATGAAACAATTATATATTCATTTCAAACTAATTTCCTACCTTGTGCTCAAGGACCTCAAATTGGGAACCGTAGTTTTATGCAACCATTCTTGTGTGGCTGGTAAAGTCTGTAGCGCTAGACTTCATCTTTACCCCTAATCCTATTGGACCTGACTGTTGGTTCTTTGTGATTGTTGGCTGGTGAAGCTGGAAGGATGGCCTGGCTTTCTGCGCCCTGATTCACAGACACAGACCTGACCTCATCGACTACTCTAAGCTCAACAAGGTGTCGTGTGCTCAGACAGATAACAGGATGCTGTGTGTCAGACCCAAACACTAACAAGCCAGTTATCGCAGTTGTGCCAATGGCTTCACCGTTTGCTAAACATTCACTGTGTAGTTTGTTGTTAGTTCTGTGCTGTATCTTGGCGCATTTTTATGCATGACTTTGATCTCAAAATGTTCTGATTCATAAGCAAGACGGCAGGTAAAGTGCTAGCTCACATTCTCCACCGACTAAAAATTATCTTTTTGCATGATAGATTCTACACATAAAGATGCAATGTTGATACACAAATGTGTATATATATATATATATACAGATATATTGTCAGATACCCAAAAGTTGCCTCATCACTTGGCCCAGACTACAAACTTTTACTTAAGTTGTCAACAACGACAAAACAAGTCTTTGAAATACCCCAAACATGTAGTAGTTAGGCAGGCAAATTAATTATTATTTAATTATTGATTAAGTGAGGAAGTCACCGCTGACCCGACTCGATGCTGACCCCTAATAGTCAGAGAACTTGAGCCCAGCCCTTGCAGGCTTGGCTCTTCTCTCACTGGTATTGTCACACACGCACACAGTGTGAAGCTTCTGTCCACGTGGAAGAACAAAGAAATTTTGAATCTTTTAAGCATAGATCAATATGATGTTGCATATAAACGGGGCTGGATATTAACCCTAATCAATTTGCCAAACATTTGTAGTTTGCTGTTTCGGCTTGTGAATCTATGACTTTCAATAGCTAATATAATAATACCTAGATTTGGGTGTGTAAAAAAAAAAAAGATAAACTTATTTTATACAAAACGTATTTGCTAGCTGCCATGTTCTGTTGTATTTTATAGTTATAAATTATAATCCACGTATCTAACTATTAATAGCAAAGTTAATGCCAAACATGCCAACACATAACAAACTTGTCAAGCTACCAGCAAACAATATTGGTTACTTTGGAGAGAGAACACACTTTACTCATACAATTGCCCCAACTTTTTGACAACCTCTGCTGTTTTGTGATCTTTTGTTCAAAACATATTAAAAATGTTACTGGAAATAAGATTAAGAAATAAATAGACACATCACATTTATAAATACTTATATTATTCCAACCAACTCTCCGACATGAATCATGCTATTATCACTGGTAAAGCACTGATAAATAATCTGTCTTTTATAAAACATTTGCAAAGTGCTCCTCATCATTTGTTAATCATTCACAAACACAGACTAGTGATTTATGTTATTGCTCAGACAATGAAGACACACCCTTTTCCTAACCTTAACCATTACTGACTTGTGCCTAACCTTTATTAGACACAGGGATGGCACGCCGTTTTACTAGGGCAGCATGTACAGTATCTTTTTATGTGCTCATAAATTATTGATTAGGAAAACTTTGTGATGTTTTATGGTGAAAATGGTGAATCAAGTACATACCAATGCTCAGAAAATGCTTTTCTAATGCTTAATAATAGTGTGTAGTTCAACCACAGCGAGAGAACTGAAGAATTTAGTTGAGGGCAGCAGGTTGAAAAAGTCTTCCACATAATAAGATTGTTCATCAGGGGAACAGAATAGTAATGGAAGGCACTGTAAATACACACTTGTGGGCTTTGGACTATCCCAGCATCCATCTCGTCATCGGACTACTCTATCCTTGTATCTGGCTGGATCAGGGAGCAGCTGGCCCTGTCATGTATTGTCACCCCAGCGCTTTACTGGACAACGCTACAGAGATAGAGACAATTGTAGCTGCATGATCCCTGTTCTCCCGGCACTCTCACTACCCACTGGCCCATTTGCAGGGAAGGGCTTTCCATGTCAGCTGTTGTGCCTGTAATGCACTCCAGACACTCGGTCCCTTAGGCGAAGAAATAAATAAATATGTGCCTAATTCTGCCCTCGTGGAAAAGTTAGAAAATGTCTTTATGTGTCACAGTCAAGGCTAAAAATGCATGTATAAAGTAGATGCTGTATAATCATTGATGTACATTTTGCTTAATCTGATGTTCAATTGTGGTCAGTAGTTGTGTGCCCACCATAGCATGGAGGTGATCACAAAGGCATGTTATGTCCCAGCATTTCTGCCCAGTGAACTGTGCTCCTCTATTTAGGACGATCCTCTGGGGAACCTAAACCTGGCTTTTGACGTTGCAGAGAAACACCTGGACATTCCCAAAATGCTGGATGCAGAAGGTACTGGGAAATAAAAACAGTTTTTTTTGTCTCAATTACTATGGCCATGGCAATTAAGCTTAAGAAAACAAAAAGTCGAGTGAGTTGAGTTTTGGTGTCCCACTATGTATTTTTCAGATATCATCAACACCCCCAAGCCTGATGAAAGAGCCATCATGACCTATGTGTCCTGCTTTTACCATGCTTTTGCTGGAGCTGAACAGGTATTTCTGGGTGAAGAAAACACATTTTGTTCTTAGGTGTAGGTATCAATACCACCATTACTACTTCTACTGCTGCTTTTCCAATGCCAATGCCTTTTCTTCATTTTACATTTTCCCTTTTAGGCAGAAACTGCTGCCAACAGGATTTGTAAAGTGCTGGGAGTAAACCAGGAGAATGAGAAAATGATGGAAGAGTATGAGAGACTGGCCAGTGAGGTACAGTAAAAGCAGAAATCATTCCATGTATTAAAGCTCTGCTGATGACACCTTTTGAAATAGAGCCAAAAACTTAAATTAAAACCTTTGAACTTTTTTTGTGTGTAATGTTGCGTAATTTTGACAGAGCAGGTTCCCAGGGTGTAATTACATTCATGCGTTCAGAAAAGAGGTCAAACTCAACTTTTTGTTCAAGAAGATATCTGATTTTATTCCTACAGTTGTATAGATCAGAGGTCTATGGGGTACGACAAGGCGTCACATAAGCTTTATTTGACATATTTGTTGATGTATTATTTATATCACCCCTAAACCTAACATTGCTTCACGCTGCAGGATGACAAATGTAATTCTCACAATGTCCTGCAGACATAGAAACACAATTGTGGGGGCCCCCAGTCCGTTAGTTTTGAGACATTGAGGCAAGAAGAGAAATCAAACCGCACATGTGGCAAGCTGCTATCTTCGGTGCATTCACTTATTTGCCTTATTGCCCTCGTGCTGTGCAGCTGCTGGAGTGGATCCGTCGGACGACTCCCTGGCTGGAGAACCGGACCCCTGAGAAGACTATGTCTGAAATGCAGAGGAAGCTGGAGGACTTCAGGGACTACAGGCGCCAGCACAAGCCCCCCAAGGTCCAAGAGAAGTGCCAGCTGGAAATTAACTTCAACACACTGCAAACCAAGCTACGCATCAGTAACCGCCCTGCATTCATGCCCTCCGAAGGGAAACTGGTGTCTGTAAGTTACAAATCACAGACGTGTAGCAAAAGCACAAAGTTTATTACAATGTCCTTTACTGATATTGACACTCTTATTAATTATTAATATCAAGAACTGAATTTGCGGTCAATAAAATTCTTTAACTTTTATTTTTCTCAAGTTTTAGCGGGTAGTTTCTCATGAGTGTGTGGATAATAGTGGACAGCATTAAATTATGTGAAACTAGTGGCGTTTTCTTTTTGTTTGATTTATGTATAGGACATAGCTAGTGCATGGCAGGGTCTGGAGCAGGCAGAGAAAGGTTATGAGGAGTGGCTTCTCACAGAGATTCGAAGGTTGGAAAGATTGGACCACCTGGCTGAGAAGTTCCGCCAAAAAGCTACAAACCATGAGAACTGGGCCACTGGTCAGTTTTTGTTTGTATATTTTATGAATTTTTGTTTAATCTTGGACCAAAATGTTGTTTTTTCCCCCTCTCTCCTTGTTTGCGGTGCAGGTAAGGAGCTGATCCTTTCACAAAAGGACTATGAGACAGCGACCCTGACTGAAGTGAGAGCTCTGCTTCGCAAACACGAGGCCTTTGAAAGCGATTTGGCTGCTCACCAGGACAGAGTGGAGCAGATTGCTGCCATTGCGCAGGAACTAAAGTATGAACCACTGGAATCTACGCTGTGCACTTGCCTTTTTAAATAATCAACTGCATGAACTGCAAAATGGTAAAGAATAAAAAAAAAAATTGAGACAAGGTGGGCATGGCCTGATACATTATCTGTAGCACACACCTGGCAGTTGTCATTCCATCAGACTTTGGTTGGTTTTGCTATTGTACTTTTTTTGTACTGTCTGTTTGAGCAATGTCTTCTCAGTCCCTTTGTGTAAGTCTGCATTGAGCTAATAAGCAAAACAAAGCAATCTTTCGAAACTTGCATCCTGAGCTAGACACATCTGGAAATAGAGTTGAAGTTCACATTATAAGTTAATTGGGACATTTCAGTAATACCCTAAGACGCTGGTTATCCTCCATAGCAATTTATTATTTTTGTTTTTAAATTTTTCTTTTGCTTGTTTCTCGTAGTGAGCTTGATTACCATGATGTGGCCGCAGTGAACCAGCGATGCCAAAGTATTTGCGATTTGTGGGACAGACTGGGAACACTAACTCAGAAGAGAAGAGAAGCACTCGAGGTATTCTACTTTATTTTATTTTTTTACAAAACCTTTACAAAAATATGACTGTGTGAATTTCCTGTTTAGAATTCAGTAATATTCTCACCACTAGAGTGTGCTATATTTCACACTCTTGTCTACATTCTGTACATCGCTGAAATAATATAAATACAAAAAGGCAAGTTGGCTGAATGTTTTAAGAATTCATTTATAAACCATTACCAACTGGAGTGATTGCACGAATGTGGAGATGATATGGTGAGAATGTTTTGTTTGATTTCTCTTGTACAAGAGAGTAGCTATGACTCAATAATATCTTAAAGTGACGTTCAAAGTCAGGGTCATTATATGTTTATTTAAATTGTGAGAAGATTGTCAGATCATTTATGTCATCTAAAAAAAACCTGAAAAGCAGACTACAAACAACCATGGCTAAATATTTTTAGTGCTGTTTTTAGTGTTGCTTGCTCTGTTCACTGGCTGTTTCGTATCTTTGTTCTGTTCTGTTCTGTTCTGTTCTGTAAAATTGCTTAAAAAAGATAATTCACTTGAACCATTCATGTTGAAGACTGTTCAAATCATCCGATTTAGTTATGAACGCCGCATCACTAGTCAGTAATTTCCTATGATCCTCGCTGGTCTATTCCGATCCGTAAATGTGTGAGGGCTCCAGCAAAGAGCCACGGCTTAGCCTGAATGACGGGGACAGACGCCTGTTTTCTGTCACTCTCCCAACGTCCCCTGCTGAGGTGAGGGGCCTGCACTCTGTCACCGTGCACCCAGCCAAAATCGGGGGTTAACAAGGCCAGAGCAATGGTATGCACTGTGGGATTAGTCATCAAAACAGGTGAGGGGATGTTTGCTTTTGGATTTCATTTCAGGCTATGAAGGTTGTGTTGTTATTGGACCCAAGCTGTGTTTTCGGGGGCTTGAAGACTTAAAAAATATAGAAATCACGCCTGTCATACTGCTGTTTGTCTTAGAGAACAGAGAAGCTGCTAGAGACAATTGATCAGCTGTTCCTGGAGTTTGCCAAGAGGTCAGCGCCGTTTAATAACTGGATGGAAGGAGCCATGGAGGACCTGCAGGATATGTTTATTGTCCATACCATTGAAGAAGTTCAGGTATCATTTTTAACAACTGACACACTAATATGTAGTTCTTTTAATATGTGGTTTTACATTCACCCACTTCGTTCATTCTTCCCAAACTTTAATTCCCTTCCAGAATCTAATTGTAGCTCATGAGCAGTTTAAAGCAACATTACCTGAAGCAGATGGAGAGCGACAGGCAATTTTAGGAGTCCACAATGAAGTGCAGAAAATTTCCCAGAGCTACGGAATCAAAGCTGCTCTGGTCAATCCATACAGTGCCATCTCAACGGAGGAGCTACTGAATAAGTGGGACAAGGTTGAACTTAAACTGGCTTTTACAGCAAATGTATGTAACACATATAGTGTATGCCACAGATCATGTGTTTTATGTTCTGTAGGTGAAAAAGCTGGTCCCTCAAAGAGATAGTGCCCTCCAGGAGGAGATGGCACACCAGCATGCCCATGAAAGGCTGAGACGTCAGTTTGCGGCCCAGGCTAATCTCATTGCACCGTGGATACAGACCAGAATGGAGGTCAGCAATAGAGCATTAACAAGCAAATTGAAAACTATGTTATTATAATTCAATAATGGGTTATTTTACAGTTGCATTATCAATGTTTTTTTCCTCGATTATTTCATCTTTAAACAATGCAAATAAATATATTTCATCTGAATCTTCTGTTGTAACAGGAAATTGGACGTTGCTCACTGGAGATCGGGGGCGCACTTGAAGACCAGATGACCCAGCTGAAACAATGTGAGCATGTCATAGTAGCTTACAAACCCAACATTGACAAACTGGAAGGAGACCACCAACTCATTCAAGAGTCACTGGTGTTTGACAACAAACACACAAACTACACTATGGAGGTATGCAAAATACATTAAATGATACATAAATAATTGCATGGATAATGTATTAAAACATTATTTGATGTTTGAACAGCACATCCGTGTTGGATGGGAACTGCTCCTTACAACAATCGCTCGTACCATTAATGAAATTGAGACCCAGATCCTGACCCGAGATGCAAAGGGCATCAGTCAGCAGCAGATGAATGAGTTTAAATCTTCTTTCACCCACTTTGACCGGGTATTCAATCTTGAATCGTCCTTAAACAGTATAAACTGTACCCATGTTACTACTGATAGTTTTCTTATAATTTATGCTTTGCGTGTCTGATACACCAACCGATTTCAGAAGAAAAATGGTGCAATGGAAACTGATGACTTCAGAGCCTGTTTGATCTCAATGGGTTATGATTTGGTAAATATACAGACAAATATGAGACTGTATTAAATGTGACAGCTTGTTGACTCTGTCTTTCTCTTTGTCGCTTCAAAGGGAGAGGTAGAATTTGCCCGTATAATGTTGCTTGTTGACCCAAGTGGCACTGGAATTGTGTCATTCCAGTCGTTCATTGACTTTATGACCAGAGAGACTGGTGATACAGACACTGCTGAGCAGGTTGTGGCGTCCTTCCGCATTCTGGCAGCTGACAAGGTGGGTGTATGTACTGTGCAATGTGCTTTCCTAGCATTTGGATCAACATTTGTTGAAGCTCTAATGTAAGTGTGTCCTTCTGATATATGATTTTACTTTGCAGCCCTACATACTGTTAGAGGAGCTAAGGAGAGAGCTCCCTGCAGAGCAGGCTGAGTACTGCATTATGAGGATGCCACAATACAAGGGCCATGGAGCACCACCGGGGCACTAGACTACACTGCCTTTTCCACTGCCCTCTATGGAGAGAGTGACCTGTAACTCTGCCTGGCCCTTCATCAAGGGATGATTTATTGATAATGCAGCCAATGTTTCTGGAAACTGTTAGAATCAGCCGTCTGTTTGAAAAATTATTGCATTGTTTGTCCACATTCATGCAGTGCATTACTCTATGTACCATGCATTTTCTGTCATTGTTGTGTATAAAACATCCTATGATTTTGAGGAACACATGGGGGGAAAAAAAGGTGTTTGAAACAAAATTGTAATTGTACTTAATTTTAAGTATCTAAAAAACAAATATTTGATTTTGTGATAAATATGAAATGAGAAACAATTTTAGTTGCTTGTAACATAAAATTAATTGTGAATTTCCCTTTGCTGGACGTCAAATTTATGGTAACTAAATTTCTGAAATGTATGTTTTTGCATTTTACATTGGTGACTTTACTTCACTCCAGATTGACAATAAACAACTATCATCACAAATGCTTGCCTTCAATTATATTGAGATTATTATTATCATACGGTACTATTATATTATCATTATTATTATTCATCTTTGGAGCTATGAGGGAAAACACCAAGCTATTTCTATTGAGTGCAACGATTAGACAGGCCGACAGGACAGTTAAAATTTTAATTGTCCTGTATTCAAATTAACAATGTGATTATATCAATATAATAGCATATATCAAATTAACATGTTTACTTAACATGGTTAATTCATATCAAATTAAGCATGTGATTAATTAGAAAGCATATTGCTTCAGTTTCTCAAATTGAAAGATAACACACACACCGATGTTCTTTGATGAATAAGTATCAGAGTTGTATCTGATGGTAAGAATTGATCAAATACACTTGTCGCCGCCTGCTGGCAAGTAGGTCACATGACAGCCAAAGACGATAGACCCCACCCACACGCTGATAGCGGTACACATGGTGCACACTCATAGCCCTGTCCCGGGCATTAAATGTTTCAAATCTCAACAGTCCTTGAGGCTGCATCTTTTTTTTCTTTCTCCCTCTGAATGATCTTCTGCTTTTGCCATGAGTCTAAGTTAAAAATATGATTGAAACTAGGGATGCTGATGATGAATTTCAATTTCTACGACTGGTAAGTCTTGAGCAAATAATTTAATTGGTCAATTGTAACAATGGACACATTTTAACAGGCCAGTAAAAACAACAGGTGCACAATATTAAACAAGTCTGTTGAGTATCTTACTTTATGTTCACATTGCATGATATATCGTGTGCACTGTTCTGAGATCTGCATGGACTAATTAGGTCTATAAACTGTTACTTGTTTTAGTACATAATGCAATTTTGATATATGGAACTTTTGTTTAAATCTAAAAGTCTCTAAAGTTGTCTTTATATATCATTAGCTAACTTTAAGTCATTCTTTCTCTCTGCTCATTATCTGGGCCTCTGATAAGGGCATGTCACAGGGAACAGTGTCTGTGACAGGGCATACAGGAATCACTGCCCTCAAATAGAACTATGAAGAGAACACTGCCATTGAAGCCACGTGCATTTGGCTTTTATTCTTCTTTTTAACAGGTTTTTTTTTTAAATCTATTTCTATCAAAGAAACATCTCTTGCATTTTTAAGCTTCAGTAAATGGATTCTGCTGATTGTGTTTCCATGGTGTATCAGTGCCAGAGAGTGTTGCAGAGTTGTGTTGATATGAAGAGTGGACAGAAGGGTGAGCTAGGGGTCAGACAGTCCAGTAAATTCCCAAAATGGAAGTGTAATATGAGTTTATCGAGATGATACAAGTCTAAAGGAAAGTTTGGATTTGACCTCTACAAGTACTGTCATTATAAAACAATAAGATCATTACTTTTGATGATTCAAATGTGTGATTTAATTGAAAATATTCTTATCTGTGCTGTATTTTCTCAGGGAGATGAAGTCGTTTTGCAAAGTATTTCCACTTCCACATCAGAACCTGTGAAACTGTGTCTTGCGGCAGAAGGATTTGGCAGCAGACGTTGTTCTCTTGAGCCAACCTCCAACTCTAAGGTTTAAGCATGGTTCATTTTAAACAGTGATTATATTATTTTAGCAACAAGCCTCCTTGGCCTTTTTTCAGAACCGAAAAGTGCTTCACAAATCAGAAAGTCAATAAAACTATAAAAGCTGTAGAGTAAAATGGTCCGAAACAAAACACAAATGAAAGTGACATTTCTATAAAAGAGCCATCGCACAATATTTCTGCTTTTTATTATGAAATGTGCATTTTGCAGAAATTTATTATTATTATTTTTTAGAATGTTCCTCCAGACCTATGCCTATGTGGGTTTGTGCTGTCACAGTGTCTGTCTGTCCGGGCTCTACAGGAGATCCTGGCCCACACCGAGCAAATATCTGAAAAGGTGAATGCTCCCCCTGACTTACATATCTCTCCAATGGTCACTTTGCTCGCACTCTCGGATCTATCAGCATCAACATTAAATGATTTGAAATTCCTTTTGTCTTGATTTGCACTGATCCTTTATGTGTGGTTTTAGATGGGAGCTGATGGCGGTCATCGCACACTTCTGTACGGACAGGCCGTATTATTCCTCCATTCGTACAGTGGCATGGTAAGCTAGTGTGCAAAGATGTTTATGTAAAATAATTCAACTCAAACTAATTGCATTCTAGTATCTGAGCTGCATGTTCTCGTCTCAATCATCAACTGATAAACTGGCATTTGATGTTGGTCTCCAAGATAACAAAACAGGTAAGTTAATACTTCAATCTGTAATATTCTGAGGCATCTCTTTAAACTATTGTATACTTCAGAGGAGACATGTTGGTGGATAGTGCATCCTGCGTCTAGACAGAGGTCAGATGGTGAGAAGGTCCGTGTTGGAGATGATGTCATTTTAGTTAACATCTCATCAGAAAGGTATTTGGTAAGTAGCCTCTGAAACTGTTTCTGTTTAGTTTTATTTAATAGTCTACGACAGTTAACCCAGTACTTTTTATACATGTAATTAGAGTTTTATTATTTCAGCATCTCTCCACTGGCTCCGTTTCTGACAACAAAATCGACAATCTAGTGGTTGATGTAGCTTTCCAGCAAAGTCTCTGGCGTCTTGGTCCCATCTGCTCTGGTGGAGCCATTGCTCAAGGCAAGTTTTAGTTCCTCTGTCTGTATAGCCATTTTAGCTGCAGCGACTGTTTATGGTGTTACACATTTGCATATGCACTGGCACATGTAGGATTTCTAAGAGGAGGAGACACACTCCGGCTGCTGCATAGCCATAGTGATGCCTGTTTGACAGTTCCCTCTGGAGAGCCAGGAGAGGACTTTGAGAGGTCAGTTTTAAACATAAAGAAAAGTTTAGTTTATCTGTGGATTTACAGTGTTTTGTTTTTTTGCAGACTATTGTTTTATGAGACAGGATCAGCCTCTAACCGCGCTTGCTCTCTTTGGAGACTAGAGATTCTTCAAGTCGTGTAAGTTCTCTTTTTTTCTTCCCCTTGTGGCTGTTCCTTTGTCACACCCCACACTGTATTTTCTGCATTGTTTGCCAACTTACAGAACAACTAACTTTATGTATTCGTATTATTAAATGTTTTTTTAAAGGTCCACAGAATCTATTGGGAATTTCATCAAATTTGCATCTAAATATATTTATTTATTCAAATAGATATTTATGTATTCATTCATTTTATTTTGCAATAGATGGAGTGGTAGTCACACACATTGGGGACAACCTTTCAGACTGTGCCATTTGACCACTGGACAATACCTGGGTCTTACAGCTGAGAGTGGTCTCCATCTGGTCAATCGAGATGATGCTGATATCAAAACAACTGCTTTTTGCTTCAGACCAACAAAGGTAAGATATGGGTAACGCTTTATAATACGGGTACATGAATAAATGCATAAATCATGAGGAGTTCATGCATTTATTAGACTTAATGCACAAATACATCAGGAATTAACGTGAGTTCATGAGTTTTCATTAACAAATACTCCTGAATGAACACAGATGATTAAGGCCATGAACCCAATATTGATCATGAGTAATTAATCATGATCATGTATAAAAACAGTTTTATACACAAGGCCATTGGGAAGCTGAACTCCCTGCCCTCCCCCCCCCCCCCCCCTCTTCCCCCACCCCCACTCCACAATAAAGGATGAGAGAAATATAATTTGAAATCATTCACATGGTTTGACAAATAAAAAATCTTGAATCTTGAATCTTGAATGATTCATTTGTTTTGCAGAAGAAACAGACGGTGACAAGGACCAAGCTGCAAAATCTAACTCAACATTAGTTCATTGTGAGGATGTGCCCGTTAAATTAAAGCGTGGCAGCTTTGAAAACATAAAAAATATAAACCTTTGTTTTATATATAGAGCAACTTAAACAACGAGTTTAAAACTAACAGTTGTGCCTTATCAAAAGTGTTATAATCACAAATTGCAAAAACAGAATTACAAATGAAATCAATATTAAAAGGTGCATAACTCACTAGCAAATTTTACTGAACATATTGAAAGTTACATGTGAAAATACTCCTTAAAAAGAATAATATGTGTATTATTCGGCCTTGAATGTTTTTCATTTATCAAAGATGAAACGCTTTAGTTTAAATGGCACATTCATAATAACCTCACGATGAACGAATGATGCCTTTGATTTTGCAGGTTTATACAAAGCTTGGTCCTTGTCCCTTGTGTTTGTTTCTTCTGCACAGAATTCATGATTAATTACTCAAGATCATTAACGAGAATTACATTGCCTAACTGTTTTACGGTAATTCATGAGTATTTATTCATGAAAACTCATGTCAATACAAGTCACACATAATGTCATGATTAATTATTATGCATTTATTCATGTGTCCTTATTATTATAGAGTGTTTCTGAAATATGTTTTGCTTTTGTTGGTAATATGTAACATTTGTGTTTTCATCTGTGTAGGAGAAAACTGAGCCTCGTCCGAACACAAGTGTCAGTGGCATGGGAACAGCAGAGATTAAGTATGGAGACTCGACGTGCTTTATTCAGCATGTGTATTCGGGACTGTGGTTAACATATGCCTCTGATGCTAATTCAACTGGGTCATCATCGACTGACCACAAACGAAAGGTAAACTGACAAATAAAGAACATAAATCTGTGAAGATGGTTTAAACATATTCATCTTTTTCAGGCTGTTTTACACAGTGAGGGCCACATGGATGATGGTCTGACATTGTCCCGATCTCAGAGTGAGGAATCTCACACTGCAAGACGCATACGCAGCGCTGCTCTCCTTTTTACTGGCCTTAATAGGTATAATAGTCACTCGATGACACGTGAATCATAATAAGCATTGTTAATTGATCAATTCCATCCTATATAGTTTTAACCACAACTAACAATTTTCAGTTTGCACACTCCCTCTGTCATTGTCTGTAAGCTAAAATGTATAGGCCTTTAATTTTTCTTTTCATAGAATAATGTTTGTTTGTTTTTCCAGGAATTTGGATCATCAACAGGGAAACCAGACGTCTGATATCCTTCTTAGGAAGACAGTGATGTGCAGCCTTCAGGATCTGATCATGTATTTTACACCGCCGCCTGAGGAGCTCGACTCTGAAGCAAAACAGAAAATCCTGACAGTGCTAAGGAATCGCCAGAAGATTTTCCAGGAAGAGGTGCTTAAAATGAAGCACAGAGTTATCGTGTTGTCTGATTGAACCTATCTATAAATGAGTTATTGTTTCCTCAGGGGATAATAGACTTAGTGGTCGAGTGCATTGACCATCTGCATCAGTATTGCGAGTGTTTTGCTGGGCCTTCACAGAGAGATGAACATAAACAATGGGAGGAAATAGTTCAGCGTTTTTACACATTACTTGGTGAGGATCACACTTATATCGACTGTTAGATTTTAGCCATGTTAACCATTTTTTCCTTTTTATTCTCAGCTGCATTGATCAGAGGAAACCGTGCCAACTGTGCAAAATTCTCAGCCTCTCTGGACTGGCTTGTAAGCAAATTAGAGCGCCAGGAAGCCTCGTCTGGTAAGGGGTGGCCACAAAACATAGAATTGATTTGTTATTACTCTTTGGTATTTACTTTGACTTCCATGCAAAACATGTGACCGTGAGTAAAGTTTTGTGTGTGTGTGTGTGTGTGTGTGTGTGTGTGTGTGTGTGTGTAGGGGTCTTGGAGGTCCTTCACTTTGTTCTTCTTGAAAGTCCAGAAGCTGTGAATGTGATGAAAGAGGGACACATCCAGTCTATTGTTTGCTTCCTGGACAGACACGGATACAACCACAAGGTAGTGATTGTTGTGGAGATCACATTTACTGAATAGATGAATGTGTATTTTTTTCTCTCTCTCTTTGTTGTATTTTGTTGTGTTTTTGTTCGTGAGAGAGGCTGACAGCGTTTCTTGCAGGTGCTGGAGGTGCTGTGTTCTCTGTGCGTGTGCCATGGAACTGCGGTGCGCTCCAATCAGAACCTTATCTGCGACAGCCTGCTGCCACACAGGGACCTGCTGCTCCAAACCCGTCTGGTTAATCAGATCATCAGGTAAAGGTTTTCAACTTGCTGATCAGTTAAGGATTTTTGTTTCTCTGTTGTGACTGTGGTAATAATCACTAAATCTAAAGCAAATGTCCTTAGCGCTGATCAATCTTTCTGTTACTCCAGTATAAGACCAAACATCTTTCTGTGGATGGAAGACAACTCTGCCCAGTGCCAGAAGTGGTACTACGAAGTCCTAGTGGATCACGCTGACCCCTTTGTCACACCTGAACCCACTCATCTGCGCGTGGGCTGGGCTTCCACTCACAGCTACAAACCAAGGCCCTCGGGAGGAGACGGCTGGGGATGCAACGGAGTGGGAGATGATACAAGTTCTTTTGGTTTTGATGGACTGCAGCTATGGTCAGGTGAGTAGCAGCACAGTTAAAGAAGAACTTGTTTACCTTATTAAAGGGATATTTCAGGATTTTTGACATTAGGCCTCATTTCCTAGTTATCCAGAGTGTTGTTGATTTCTGGAGATATTTCTTTTTTAATTCACGCATCCTTATATTTGAAGAGTTTAGTGGTGCTAGGCTAGTGCATGTCTATGGTAACTAGTAGCCTGCATTAAAAACAGTCTGACCCAAGCACAGTGCACCTGAGGCAAATCACTTAAAGCGCCAGACTAACAATATAAATGTCTGTGTCCATAGAATATTTTTTGAAATAAAACTGACCTTGCATCACATGAATTATCGCATTTTGAGGGACTATTTTCTAGCAGATCACTCCGCGGCAGCGTAGCTTACAGCCACGAGGCAGCTGCTGCTCAAATAGAAGTTATTTTAAATGCAAAATGGTTCAAATGATTCAACACAGACATTTGTATCGTGTGTCTGGCGTTTTAAGTGATTTGCCTCAGGTGCACTGAAATGTCTCTTTAAATCCTTTTCGTAGTCCCTCTGGGGGTAATACTAGTGTTGATGGGATGATTGGGGGGTCTTTCATCTCCCCTTGGTGTCTCTGTCCAGAAAACTACCCTTGCAACTTCCCTGCCTCCGGGTCGGAGGCGCAATACACACTAATAGAATCACGAAGAAGAAGCTATTGTTTTGTTTGAGTTTTTATTTCGAGCTAAGGCACAAAAGCCAAGAAAAAACAGAAAAATATATATACACAATAAAACAAAAAACAAAAAAGAAAAATAATATACATTCTAGCTCGAAAAGGAGTGGGAAGAAGACAAGCTTATTGACTCCCACCCCTGTTCATAAACTTAAATAACAATAACTAACAACACTGCATATTTCTTACCATCTTACAAGACAACTATCAACCAAGTTGGTTACATATCAGCAGATCAGGTCAACATTTACAGTATCTCACACGGTACAACCAGTGTATTATTTCCCATATTGTTTCCCATACCGAATTCATTACCATGTTGGCATTATCGTTATTCATCATCACCATTACAACCCATATAACATTACTCTGTATCAAAGTGTTTGATGATACATAACATACTCCACATTTATTCATGAAAGGTACAGTAATCGCAGACTGATTGATGCTCATGATAACAAGAATAATCTTAATGATGTGTGTTACAATTAGCTAACAGGCTAATGGGCAAAGCTAACTGCGGGCTAGCGCCACTTTAGCAGTATTTACAGCCAAGTTTGAGTGAAAAAAATTATCAAATCAAATCAAATCAAACTTTATTTATAAAGCGCTTTTCATACAAAATGTAACACAAAGTGCTTTACAGTGCTTAAAAAATCATTAAAATATCTCCATTGTGTAATCGGATGTACAATATCCCTCTCTCCCCTTGTCTTTTCTGTCAGCGTAGTATTTACTCTCACGGACAATTAATGAGTAAATAAAACGCGACATGCTACGACACCTGCAGTGGCGCTTATGGCCTCTAAGGGCATGAGTTACTTAGTTCTGCTTTAATCTAATGTATGCATCACAAAATTACACAAAATCCATAAAGTCACTACCATGCAGACGCAATTTATACTTTTTTTTGTGTGAATTATAGGTTCAGTTGGGCGCAGAGTGAACTCTCCGTTTCCTCATTTGCTCAAAGACAATGATGTCGTCAGCTGCTGTCTGGACCTCAGTGCTCCTTGCGTCTCTTTTCGAGTCAACGGTCTGCCTGTTCAGGGGATGCTGGAGAACTTCCACACTGACGGGTTCCTTTTCCCAGTGGTTAGTCTCTCAGCAGGAGTCAGGTGAGCTCATGTTTCTGTAAAACATCTGCAACTATCGGTCGTCTCAAATATATTGTGTACACTCATGGCAAGTATTTTTTAACCCTCAAAAAATTTAGGGTCAGTTTTTTGTTTGGGGGAAGACATGGAGAGTTTAGATTCCTTCCGCCTCCTGGTTTTGCTCCATGTTGTGAAGCTCTGCTGCCCAAAAATAAGCTGACAGTAGAGCCATGTCAGAAATATATTTTTGATCAAGAAAATGGACGGCAGCTCATTGGCCCTACTGCATTTTGTGGACCAGTTGTTTTTATTCCTACTCCAATTGACATCAGCAAGGTAAATATGTTTAGTTTGGAACTTGTGATATAATTAAAACCTGTGAAATCGTATTTTAATTATAATAATTATTTACAAAAATATAAACATGTAGATTGTATTGCCCCTGCAACTTGAAAACATCCGAGACAAAATGGCTGAGAATTTTCATGAGCTTTGGGTTGTGGATCAAATAGAACTTGGCTGGACATCTGGAACTGTAAGGTTATGTTAAATAATATAAAGCACATTTTTTGTGGTATATGATCTTAAAAATTATGCTTTTCTTTGGCAGGTAAAAGATGAGGAGAAAAAGACAGATCCCTGTCTGGTCGAGTTCTCTAATCTGACAGACCTGGAAAGAAACCAAAATATTCAAATGGCCGAGAATACTCTGAAGTTTGTATTTGCTAGTCTAGAAAATACCGTGAGTGTTGTTAACCGGAGTAAGCTTTTTAATAACTTTTTATTTTGAATTTATAAAGAACTATTCTTGCCCTCGGGTTTTACATTGGATTGTCTGATGAGCATGCTGAGGAGAGGCTGAAATACGTTTCTCTGTCTTCCAAGTAAGTAATAAATAAAAATACAACCTGACATTTGAAGAGGCATGAAACAATGTTTTTAATCCAGAATTTGTGTAAAAATAAATTATAGACCAAGACATCACTGTATTTACTCAGCAACTCAATTAGAGACCATTTAAATATAGACATTTTCCTAGGTTTGAATTACCGAGCGGTTACAGACCAGCTCCCATAGACTTGAGGGAGGCGTCACTCAGTCCAATACTTGAAAAACTGGTGGAGGTGTTAGCTGAAAATTACCATAACTTATGGGCCAAGGAACATATCAAGGAAGGATGGTCTTATGGAGCTCAGCAGGTATTGTACCTTTTGCTCAAACATATAATAGAGCGCATCCTGTATAACAAAAGCTTTGTTGTATGTAGGATGTAAAGGCCAAGCGTAGCCCATACCTCGTGCCCTACAGTCAGCTTGATTCAAGAAGACGGAGAATGGGCATGGACAGGGTCAGAGATGCCCTCTGTACCCTTATGGTTTATGGATACAGCCTGGAGTCCTTTAAAAAGGAATGGGGTATGTATGTTTCTTAAGTTTCAATACTACTTAGTCGTCCAGGTTTAGTTTAGTAGGCAGTGTTTATTGGATAATGCAATGTTCTACAGGTGAGCTTATTGTATTAGATCTAAATCAACATTGATTTAGTGATTCATTCATTCATTCATTCATTCATTCATTCATTCTTTGCAGCTTCTAAATCAACTCCATGTCTTCTTTCTGCTGAGAAGTTTCGGGTGTTCAGACCAGATAAGTCGTATGCAGTGACTGAGGGAAAGTGGTACTTTGAATTTGAAATACTCACTACTGGGAGTGTGAGAGTTGGCTGGGCCAGGCCCGGCTGTACTCCAGATCGAGAGCTTGGCTCAGATGATCAAGCGTTTGTGTTCAGTGGAAATGAGGTAAGCTCTTGTCAGGTGTGAAAGTATCATTATGAAGAAAGTGATGAACAGAACAAAGCAGTGTCTTTTTAATGGACCTTTTGTCAATAAAGATGATGATGATGATGATGATGATATTATTTATGGTTACATTTTGTATCATGTTTGGCCTGATTGAGCTAAGCTTTGCTTTGTTTTCTGATTAGGCCCAGTGGTACCATCAGGGTGGAGAGCCACTCGCCTCATCACCGTGGCAGATCGGTGATGTAGTGAGCTCCATGGTGGACATGTCGGAGCGAACTATAAAGGTCGCTCTGAATGGAAATCTGCTGTTTAATGTTAAAGGATCGGAGCTGCTGGCTAGAGACTTTTTCCTCAGTGATGGTCTGTTCATTGATTGATAGATTTTGTCTGTATATATATATATAGTATATATATATATATATATATATATATATATATATATATATATAATTCTAGTCTCTCTCTTGTTATTTTTTTTAGTTTACTTGTATTCTTTCATTTCTGGTTTATTACAGGCCTGTTACCCGTTGTGGGCCTCGGAGTGAACCAGACAGGAAGGCTAAATCTAGGTTCTGACCTGGTCTCTTTGCAGTATTTCTCAGTGTGTGGTTTGCAGGAAGGTTACAAGCCTTTTGGTGTCAACATGGCTATGGAACCCTCTCTGTGGATGACATGGTGGCAGCCTCAGTTTGCCTCTATAAGAACTGATGACCCCAGTTTACTCGTAAGTTTGCACAGGGAGGCAAAGTGCCCTATAGAAATACTCCATATCACCATTGTGGCTAATTCTTTTCTAGGTGACTCGAGGGAAGGATTATGTGCCCAGTTTAAAAGTGTCTCAGCGCTCATTTTCCCATCAGAGTGGCAGCAATGAGTTGTGTTTTTATCGTCTAAATATGTCAGTCGAATGTGCCATGGTTCTCAGCAGCCCTGTTCGAACAATACCTCCAGTAACCTCTTGCTCTTATTCGCCAGGTATTTGCAAATACAAACAATATATCATACTTTTTAGACCAGAAATAATATTGTAGATGTTATAAAAAAAATACATTCATTACTATTATTATTTTATTATATCCAAATGTTACATTTATTTTTGAGAAAATAGATTTTGTAGAGTTGGAAGTCTCATTGGATAGCTACAAATAATTCCTTTGTCTCCTTCAGCAAGAAAAGAGGAGGAGGAGGTTGACTCTGACTATGAAGTGCTGATGAAGTCAGCCCATAACTTTACTGGCTCAAGAGATGAGCTCAATCACCACAAGGATCACAGCCACGACAAAACATCCAAGCTGAAACAGAAGTATCTTTGCCCATATAATTCTGAAATCATAAACATGTTTTACATCATGTACTTTTAACATTCAACTCTTTATTATTTATTTATTTATTTTTACTAAAAAACAAGACAAAAACTCTTTATTAACATGTACTGTGTTAGACACACATTTACTTTGTGCATTTTAACTATTGTTTCTTTCTATTAAGGTTCATGATGAAGAGGACTAAACCAGGCCTAGTCAGCAGCAATTCATCGGCCAGACTTTTAGAAGATGTTGTTGCTGACAAAGAAAACTTGAATCATCTTATCCAGACCTCAAAAGTAAACCTTCTACTCTCTTGTGTTATGCTTTGATTTACATAATGGTATAAACAATATGTCATGAGAAATGTTCTTTATTTTTTTACAGTATTACTATTCAGTGCGGGTTCTTCCAGGCCAAGATCCCTCCAGTGTGTGGGTAGGCTGGGTGACCTCTGACTTTCATCAAAGTAGTGTGACGTTTGATATTGACAAGGTCCACACAGTCACTGTAACTCTGGGGGATGATAGTGGAAAGGTTCAGGAAAGGTATTGTGGAAATTATACACACATATACATTACTTACATTATTTACATCATGCATGATCATTTCCATAATCCACTTTTTCCCCCAGTGCCAAGATATGTAACTGTTACATGGTGTGTGCTGGAGAGGCCACTGGGCTCTCTCAAAGTCGCAGAAGCACAGGTTTGGAAATCGGATGTTTAATTGATACAGCCACTGGGCTTCTCACATTTACCTCGAGTGGAATTGAGATGGCAACCTTCTATCAGGTGGGCTCGTAACTATTTTATTTTTTTCTCAGGGGATAATAAAGTAGTTTGTTTGCTTCAACTGAATTGACTTTCTTCATGAAATCAGGTAGAGGCAAGTACAAAGCTGTTTCCTGCTGTATTTGTCAAGGCAACAGCTCCCAACATGTTTCAGTTTGAACTGGGTCATATTAAGGTGACATGTTTGTTGTTTTGTTTCTTAAAATGTACATCCAAGTGAAACCCTAAATAAGAGAGTCCTCATGCAATGTCTTTCAGAACGTCATGCCTTTGTCAGCTGGTTTGTTTCGCAGTCTCAGAAAGGACACAACCCCTCAATGTCCTGACAGGCTACAAGTCCAACAACTTTGCCAAGTTTCTTGGACCCGTGTTCCCGACAATGCAATGAAAGTGTTTATTGAGCAGACTGAAAACTGCAATGGATGGGCCGTGCAATGTACAGAGTCCAGACAAATCATGTCTCTTCACATCCCAGATGAAAACAGGTGTGTTGTTTGTTAACTTAAAGTAAATATCATCTGTCCTATGTATTTTTCTGCCCGTTTCACACACAGATGTATTGATATTTTGGAGCTCTCGGAACATGATGACCTGTTGATGTTTCACTACCATACTCTGCACCTCTACTCATCGCTCTGTGCTCTTGGAAACACAAGAATTTGCCATGCCATTTGTAGCCAGGTGGACCAGTCCCAGATGTTTTATGCCATACAGAATCACCACCTTCCAGGCTCTCTTCGCTCTGCATTTTATCAGCTGCTTATTCAGGTGTTTGAATCATAAATGGCTAAAGAGTTTTAAAATGTTTACTTGAAAGCAGTAAATTCTCCCTCATCTTTTTAGGTTCATCTTAGTTGCCACAGCTCAGCATGTCTGATGATGAATCATGAATACATAATTCCTATGATGGACCCGACCACTGCCAATGCTTTTAGTCCCAACACAGTGAATGGGAGTTATATTCCAAGCACCGTGACTTCAACGCTTAAACCCCAAATGTGTTTTTCGACTCCTTCCTTTGTGAAGACTCATGAAAGGGATGTTGAATGTGAAGCTAAGAAAGTCCACATCGACTCCCCTGAAATTCCTTTAGAAAAACTAAAGGATTTAACGGTGGAAATGTTGAGTGCAGCAGTGAGTGTTGTTGATCAGGGTCAAAGAGATCCTGCAGGGGGCAGCGTGGAGCTTCTGATGGTTCCACTAATTAGACTGTTTCATACTCTACTTGTGATGGGAGTATTCCGGGATGCTGACTTGAGGCAAGTTCTTGCTCTGTTACTACCGCAAGCGTTTTCTGAAGCGGAAGCCTCTAAGGACCAACGCAATAAAGAACCAATATTGGAGAAAGACCAAAATAGTTCTTATAATGTAGGATTGCTTCAAATGAAACTTCCAGAAGCTGTTCAACTTGAGGTAAACCGACCTTTCGACGTTACAAAAACAACTTTAAAATGGTTTAATATTTTTGCCTTAATGTTTTGTTGATTTATTTATTATTGATCAATTTCAGCTTTGTCAGGTCCTGACATTCCTCTGTAATTGTCAAGTGCGGCACAGGGTTGAAGCAATTGTGGCATTTTCAGACAGTTTTGTTGGGCAACTTCAAGAGAATCAAAGGTTTCGTTACAACGAAGTGATGCAGGCCCTCAACATGTCTGTTGCGCTCACCGCTCGCAAAACAAAGGAGTTTCGGTCTCCTCCACAAGAGCAGGTAAATAAAAGCATGTCAGAATAACAGTTGGATATGGTGTGAGGTTATCGTTTGAATACATTCCTGTATGGTTGATTACTTGTTTTAGATCAACATGCTCATCAGTTTTAAAAAGAAAGATAATGCATTTGAGGGGTGTCCATGCCCGGATGAAATTCAGCAGCTCTTAAAAGACTTCCATCATCTCTTAAAGCAGCACTGTGGTTAGAAGACACTTTCAGAATCTACCTGAAAAGGGAATATATAAAGCAATAATACCTGATCTACTATACGTTACAGGCCATGATTTAGACACAGCCTCAGAAGATGATGACAACGAGCAGATATCTATCAAAGATCAACTAAGTCGTTTTATATTTGAAGTGAGAAGATTATCTGTTGGAGAAAAGCAGTGTACAACGCCAACCCACTGTCCCGGTAAGAGTGTATTTTATATTTTTGAATTCGTAAATAATTTAACATATACAGCATTACTAATTTGAAATTTGTAAAGTGTTCTTTGTTAAGCTGATCTCTGAGACAATGATGCACTGGGCGGCAGAAGCAAATATCGCAGACCCCAACTTGGTGAAGGCCATTTTCTCCTTGTTGCATCAATGGTATCAAGGTCTTGGTGGCCAAATGGGAGATGCCCTTTACAAAGCTTACACCATAAGCCATGCTTCAGTGGAGGACACCACAGCGCTCCTCACTTCGCTGTGTCAAATCCGTTCTCTCCTTCGAGTGCGCATGGGCAAACAGGAGGAGAAACTGATGACTGACAAACTTGGGTGGGTGGCTAGAAATGTCCTCTATTTTGTGTTTTATTTGTTCCATCTATTTTCACGTTTCTACACATCTCAGAGACATCATAAACAACAAAGTTTTCTACCAACATCCAAACCTAATGAGGACTTTGGGGATGCATGAGACTGTGATGGAGGTGATGGTAAATGTTTTGGGAGAAGGTAAAACAACGGTAAGAGAAAGTAAGAGGATATTTCACTAAAGATATGACCGTCATCGTAACTGTTATTGTTTTTGTTTTTTGGTCTTTCAGGAGATCATGTTTCCCAAGATGGTGGCCAGCTGCTGTCGTTTCCTCTGCTATTTTTGTCGCATCAGTCGCCAGAATCAAGGGGCTTTGTTCGACCACCTGAGCTATCTGCTTGAACACAGCAGGGTTGGACTGGGCAAGTCTCAAGCAGCAAGATGACACTGTATTCTTGTGCATGTTATTATACAAATGTAATGTGGTTATAACAGTATGTAGAGGGCAATAAACGCTCAAGGAAAATCATTGCCATTGAAACATTCACCTGTTCATTTGCCACAGTACAGTGTACTCATTGTTCTTCCCATTAGCATCACCATCAATGCGAGGTGCGACTCCTTTAGATGTTGCTGCTGCATCCGTGATGGACAACTATGAACTCGCATTATCATTGCAGGAAAATGATCTACAAAAGGTGACACTCTAATGTAAAACGTGTACTGTATGTTGTTATTTTCCTCCAAGTAAAATCCTTTCATTTAATGCTTAGGTTGTGAAGTATCTTGCTAGCTGCGGTGTCCAGAGTTGCCCGATGCTCGTTGCAAAAGGATATCCTGACATAGCATGGAACCCTGTGGAGGGAGAGCGTTACTTGGATTTTCTGCGTTTTGCTGTATTTTGTAATGGTACCTATGAAATATCTGCTTTTTTGTTCAGTTTTTTTTAAACATTTAGTTGTGAAGTGCAATGAGTAATATGAATAGTGATATTTTTTCTGTGATCTTACAACAGGTGAAAGTGTGGAAGAAAATGCGTATGTTGTCTTAAAGCTGCTCATTCATCAGCCTGAATGTTTTGGGCCTGCTCTGCGAGGTGAAGGTGGGATGGGGCTCCTATCAGCCATTGAGGAAGCCATCAGAGTCTCTGCGGATGTGTCTATGGATGGACCATACACAGCTGATACATACAACAAAAAGCGGTCAGTTTAGAGAAAAAGGAAAAAAATGTGTGTATGTTTTGTAGAAAGATATTTTTAGACTTAGAGATAGAATAATATGTTTTCTTTCTTTTCACAGTGATTTTCAGGACTTGGAGGATGACCTCATTCACATGGGTCATGCTATAATGACTTTTTACTCCTCCCTGATAGACCTCCTGAGTCGTTGCGCTCCCGAGATGCAGGTGTCTGTGCTTCAATTCCACTAAACACTTGAATATCATCATCTTTGAAATGTGATTGCTGACATTTGTATGTATTTTTAGCTTATTCAAGCGGGAAAAGGAGAAGCCATTCGTGTCCGCGCAGTATTAAGATCACTCATTCCTGTTCAGGACCTTCAGGGTGTTATTAGTTTACCATTTCAAATGCCCTCAATATCCAAAGGTTTTGGCTGCTATTTCATCACACTAAGTATATCAATATGCCATTTTACATTTCATATTGACTTGTGTTTTTCTCAGATGGAGATGTTGATGAGCCCAACCTGTCTGCAGTATTTTGCCCAGATCACAAGGCCGCCATGGTCCTGTTCATGGACCGAGTTTATGGCATTGAGAGTCAAAGTTTTCTCCTGCACTTAGTGGAGTTTGGGTTTCTGCCTGATCTGCAAGCTGCAGTTTCACTTGACACTGTGAATATTGTGTTACATGGAGTATATTCATATTTTTGTTTTGTTTTTTTGGCCACCTAAATGTGTTGTTTCTATTTTTTCCAGAGTGACTTTGGATCAACTGACATGGCCCTAGCACTAAACAGATACATCGCCACAGCCATGCTTCCTATGCTTACCAAATGTTCAGCTCTTTTGTGTAATTTAGAGGAACATGCCTCCCTTGTAAATTCCTTTATTAGAGCCCTCTACTGCTTTTCCAAAGCATCAAGCCTCACCAAGGCGCAGAAAGACACTACTGAAGAATGTTTGTTGGCTTTATGCACGTAAGTAGTTCAAGGTGTTTTTCACAGTTTTTGTTTTCTAAGATAACATTACTGACATTTAAAAGTCAACATTTTAAATTATTATGTGGAAGTTCCCAACTTACTGTTTTTGTTTGTTTATAGTAAGCTTACACCAGTTATTATGCTGCCGCTTATGCAGCAGCTCATAATTGACATCACACACCTTTCAGAACACAGCATCCTGGAGCTGAAGGTGGCGGTTTTTCATTATGCTATCAAGACGACATTTAAAATGTATTTGTCTTGTAATCTGGGTATTTTGATTGTCGCAGTTGCTGACTAGTCACTATGAGCAGCAGTGGAAGTATTACTTATACACAGGTGGACTGGTGAGGGGCTTGTGTTCTGAAGAAGACGTCCATCTGTCCAGAAAGTTGTTCTGGGCTGTTTTTAATGCACTGGTGAAAAAGGTAACCCCACAGAATTTGTCTCACATAATCAATGCTTTTATTGTGTTAGTCGGATTATTGTGTTACATAAAGTCATTGTTTCCTCTTTGCAGCCTTATGAACCACTGCTTTATAAACTGGGGGCTCAGTGTCTTGCAACTGTTGCCAAGAGTTTGCCTCCAGACTCTTGTAATCCCACCTATCAGTCCCTGACGGTCAGAAATGTCTCCCTGGACACAGATGAGAGCTTTGACCCTCAGCCCATAGATACTTCCAGGTAAGAAACTGATACTTTCCAGTAGTAGTGCAACATACAACATTAAATTCTATGTATTATCAAGGCTCAGTCTAGAGGCATTTAGCTCTTGTTAAAGAGTGTATTTTCTCCATCAGTGTGTCTGTACCGGAGCGGCTTCAGTCTGTTCAGAACAAGTATGCAGAGCATGCACATGAGAAGTGGTCTCTCGAGATGGTAACAACATGTATTTACTTTATTGGTGTTCATTTTTGAATAGATTTCTGATTAAATGTGTCTAACCTTGTATACTGAGATGTTTTGAAACACACTTCATATGGATACAATATTTTCTTGTAAAGTTTTCAGCTGGCTGGGTGCACGGGGAGCAGTTATGTGAAAACGTCAAAGTTCATCCTCTTCTGAAGCCGTACAGAGCTCTTGTTGAAAGGGTACATGTTTTAAAACATTGTGTGCACTGTAACTGCTCAATTAATTTACATGCACTAATATTCCAGGACAAAGAAGCTTATCGTTGCTCTATAAAAGAGACTCTGAAAATGATGCTGGCTTTTGGTTGGAATATAGACCGAACTAAAGAGGCAGATGTATTTGGAAAGCGAACATGCACTCGTAGGATTTCCCAGTCTCAGGTATTTAAGGAGAAGCTGCACATTCCATCGACTTTGTGTGGTGTGATTATTTGTTGTCTGCCGTAGTTGTCCTTTGAAGGTGCGTCAACATTTAGCCCAAAGCCAATGGACATGAGCACCATCACCTTGTCTTGGGATCAGTGTGTAAGTATTTTGTTTTTTTACAAGTAACTTTGCCATTTTTTTATTTTAACAATCAACAGTATTTACATTTTATTCTGTGCCAATACTAATTTTATAAACTATCTAAAGGCAATGGCGGAGCAGTTGGCAGAAAACTACTACAACGTCTGGGCCAAGAAAAAGCTTCAGAGCAAAGGTATAAGCTGAATCTGGGTAGTTAATTCATCATTTTTCTTCTTTATTTATTTATTTATTTATTCATTCATTTATTTATTTTGTTACTGAAGCATGCTGTTCAACACTTGTCCCCTACAATATCTTACCTGCCAAAGAGAAGACCCGATTTAGAGAAAGGGCTCAGGATATTCTGAAGTTCTTGCTCCTTAATGGTTACACAGTGTGGAGGTTAGTATTTGTTTACCGTTAATAATAATATACTGTACATACTTTGCAATATTATACTGATATTTGTACCAATTGCATAGAGAGAAAAGGGTGACAGACACAAATCTTCCAGTCACAGCCAATTGCTTTGGCTACACTCTTCTTCAACACTTTGTTCATCTCATAGATGTCGCTCAAGAGAACATTTTAGAACTGGGTAATATTTCTCAAATGTTGTTTTCTTTCCTCATTTTTCTTCTTCTGTTAAATGTTTCTTTTCTTTTTTTTAGAGGTGATGCATGTCCGAGGACATATGGCTAAGGGAGACAAAGCCTCACATCTCCAAACTATGCATTTCTTCCCCAAGGTTTGCTTTTGTACATATTAGACTGAATATGTTGTTTACAGAAAGTGCCTTTTTTATTCAAACAATATTGTTTTTCATGGTTGGCAATAACATCAACAGGCAGGGCATGCTTACTGTTTTTGGAGTGGGGTTTAATGAATAATATTGTATCTGCAATCATATATTTGTATCCTGTAAACTTCCTATGAGTTCCCTGTTTGAATGCTACACTGAATAATATTCACATAGTTTCACCTCCATAAAACCGGCAAATGAGCACAATCAATTCTCATCCTTGGCCTGGAAACAACATTATAGTTTTGACTCCTACGGGCTTTAAAATGATATGTACACGTCTAAATCAGTGGCTTATTCTTTTCAATAGGTTGCCCTCCCTCTTTTAGAAGAATATGTGAAGGACCATCATTTATATTTCCTCTCGAGCTCTCTCGACTCTCGCACTAACAACCACGCATCGACAAAAGAAAAAGAGATAATTACAAGGTATGGCTCAAATCATGATATTAATATGTTAACATGCACAGGCCATGGAAAGAAGGGAATTTATTTGAAAAGTGCCTTTCACAGACATGGCCACAAAGAGCTTTACAAGTGACCATTTTTCATTCATTACACGGTGGTGGTTTGCTACGTACATGTGGCCATGGCTGCTCTTGGGGTCGACTGACAGAAGCAAAGATCTGCCCCAAAAGACCCTTGGACCACCACCAACCAACCACTCATAGACAGCTAACATGTACATTCATAAATGTCCTCTTCTTTTGCCATTTGCTTAAAATAGGCTTGCATATGTTTGTGGTTTATTTCTGTACTATTACTGTACAATAATTTCAGTGTCTGTTTCAACAGCATTTTTGTAAGCTGGCCTCATTAATAAGACACAGAACCACACTCTTTGGTGAGACTGATTGACAGATTGGTTGTTATATTTATATCTTTAATTTAATACATGTTATAATATTTCAGGAAAAGACGCCTTTTCATTTACAAGCTGCCTCCAGGTTTTAGCCCAGTCTCTGGATGTAAGGTAGATGGCACTACAGTCACACCTTGATATACGGGTACATAATGTCAACACAATGCTCTTTATTGTTACTTGAGCCTGTCATAGACTGAGGAGCATCACTCAATATTTACTTCCAGATGTAATTATAGCATTTGTTACTCAGAATATCCTTTTGTGTTATACTTAAAGTGCAATCTTTTCTCTGATCTATAATTCTAGATGAATAGGTCAGTATGAGCTTTATGGCTACAAATACAAAAGTCTCGAGTACTTACCACACATTTTTTCTAGGACACTGGTGCATTCAGCCACAGAGCCTATCTGTGGATCGCTGCGTTCGTTTTTGGAGGCTGCTGCTGCCGACCTGGAGATGACCGTGGAAAACCTTCATGTGACCCTGATTCCTCTCACTCAGAACCGGAGTCAGCAGGCCAGAGGAGTGGCTGGCATTCTCAGCCACACAACTTCAGTGCTTCTTCCTACTCTCACTTCCTTCTTTAAGCATCTTGGCAGCAGTAACACTGGCTCAGACATTTTAGGTGAGCAACTTAAGTGTAAAGTTCTTTTAAATAAATGTTACACATTGATTATTAGAAAATGGGTTAAAGAGAAAAGATTTAAGTATTTTTCATCTCTTCAGGATAGATCTCAGTGCATTAAGCTGAGTTTGTGATACAGTCTTTTCTTTATCTTTTTGCAGTGGGAAATATCCAGCTGACCTGTTACCGGATTCTTAACTCTCTATACTCTCTTGGTTCCAATAGCAGCATTCATATAGAAGGGTACGATTTTCTTTTTTGCAAAGAGCTGGCAGGAAAGGTATACTTCTAATTAGTCGTGTTGTATATTTTTACTTTTAGGCCAAGATCATCCGCTGGTGCTTGTCTCGCTGCCCTTGCTCAAGCCTTCCCTGTTTGCTTTCTTGAGCCTGAATTAAACCAGAACAACCCATTTTCTGTCTACAACAGCATGAGTGTTACTGAAAGACAAGGTACTTCATTCCTGCTCTTGTGTTTGTCTGTACTATATGATAAACTGCGTCCTAATTTGATGCTTCTCCATAAGAGCTTGGTCTGCCTGAGCTGGTGGAAGAGGCATGTCCTCCTCTGCCCTCGCTGCAGCAGGCGCTGGGAGAGGTGGAGAAAGTGGTGAGAGCAGGAGCGGCTGCTCACCAGGCACACTACATCCAGGTCACAGAGGTCCTCCTCCCCATGTTATGTAGCTACATGTCTCACTGGTGTCAGCCACAAATCACTGGCTGCACCTGTGTCACTCCTGCACTCGTCAGTGATCTTCTTGGTCACATCATTTGCATTATCCATAATCATGTGGGAGACAGCAGGGGCGACTGGATAAAGAAACTGGCAGGTACAACTGATGACCTTCCTTTTTTTGTGTGTTCTGGCTTTGACCACCACATCTCTTTATTCTGTTCAGTTTTCTCCCAGCCAATCATATGCCAAGCTAGTCCACAGCTTTTGAAAAACTATTTTGTTCCACTGATGGAAAAATTGAGACAGAAAGTAGAATGTGTGCTTCTTGAAGAGGAGAAGATGAAATTGAAAGACACTGGTGACTCTGAAGATCAACTCCAGATACAGGAGAAATTTGGTGTACTTGTACAAGACCTTTATGCTTTCTATCCTATACTCATCCCATACGTGGAGTCACACCGGTAAGATATATTATACATTTTGCATGCATTGAAATGTGCATTTCCTGACTGTGGTGTTTTTGTTGTCGGTAGAGCCAGATGGCTGACAAAAATGAATCCTGAGGCTGAGCAGCTGTTCAGTATGGTGGCAGAGGTCTTTGTATTTTGGGCCAAATCTCACGTAAGGATGAACAACGATGAACACTCTAATCTATGCGGTAACTATCCAGTAAATACTGCATTTATCACATTAATAGAATTTTAAGTGGGAGGAACAAACCTATGTGATCCAAATGAAATCAACAACTTGGGATTTCTAATACAGGGCAAGAACATGTCTGAGGTGAGAGAAACCACACAAATTCTTCTCATTGCCAAAGGTTAACATATGGTCATTGTTATATTCTGTAGTTTGACTTTGAGAACAAGAGAGTTAAGCGAAAGGGTGATCGATACTGCCCACAAACGTCCCTCATTGTGGCTTCTGCAAAGAGACTCCTTCCCATTGGACTCAATGTTTGTTTTCTAAATGACCATGATCTCATATACTTGGCTAAGAAGGAATTCTCCCTGGTAAGCTTGGCTTTAATGGTACAGACAGTCTGACTGCACCAATGTAATATGGGCTCATATTTGCTTTGGACAGAGGCAAACCAAGGAGGAGATTTTCAAGTGTATTTTTCAGTTCCTGTCTTGTCAGAAGAGGAAGGTAAATATGAACTCGCTCAAGAATATAGAGAAAAGTTTGTTTGTATGTAAAGCTGAATTTATTAAATAACAAATAGAAAAGCTTTGTGGTGATTTTCTAAAATAAATAAAATACATTCCTTCACAGCCTCCTGATCCCCGAGAGCTGGAGACCCTTTACTCAGGAAATCCAAACATACAAACTACTGATCACCAAAATACTGCCAACAGAATTGTCAGAGTAGCTCAAGTCCTTTATCATCTTGAGCAGGTAAGACAATACATTAGACAATGGCATTTTGTATCACATTTTTGTAATCAAGTTAGACATTATGTGTATAGAAAGCTGATTGGAACAATAAAATGAATAGTATAAACATCAGTGCTCACTTTTTGGATTATATCAAGGTTGAAAGTCCACAGCGAACCAAAAAATCTTCGTGGATTAAGGTCATGTCTAAACAAAGGAAGCGAGCTGTGGTGGCCTGCCTCAGAATGACCCCACTTTACAATCTACCAAGGTGATAAACAACAACAAAACATATTGGTCTGATCCAGAAGGATAGATTAGTAATAATATAAATAAGCACCTGAAAGTTTGAACATGTATATTCTTCGTGTTTGTTAGGCACAAAGTTGTGAACTTGTTCCTTCAAGGATACAACAAGACTTGGGTCTTAACTGAACAAAGCAACTGTGAGGAGGAACTTGTGGAAGATTTGGCTGTATGTATGAATGATATGAATATTTAATTTACGCTTAACCCTTTCCATCCCATGCCTAAAGGATTATGGTAATATTATGGTTTTGCAGAATCATGCTTGTTTAATATAAGATACACAAAAATAAATGTTTTTAGATGTTTTTAGGTTTTGCATGTACACATACTGTTTTCTTTACTACTTTTGACGGAAAACTGATCTGTTTCAGTGGCAAGTAACATTAATCACTCCAAAAAGACCAAGCAATATGCCATTTGAACTTTTTTTCTGAGCAATTGGACTGTTGCCATTGTGTGACATTAAGGAACACCGTTTGAGTTGTACTTGTACACATTTTAGCTTGTTAATGTATATATGATATGTGAGCATACAGTACTTCCTGTATGTTATATTGGTCAAATTGACAAATGATTTATTAGCCGTGCCTCTCCTGCAGACGGGGGTGGCACTGCTGGATTCTGGAGTTAACAGGGAGGAACATTATATGGAGCAATCTGCCAAGCCAGGTGATCCCCTGCAACAACTAATCTCGCTCTTCAGTCAAAGTGGTCTGACAGAGAGGTGTGTCTTTAGAGTCGATTTTTCTTACATTTCTGTTTTTGAGTGTTGCAGAATTTTACGTTCTGTATTTTCTGAAAATCTAGAGATGAAAGCCTCTGCAAGTCTTATTTCGCTATATTGGCCAAGGTAAAAGCACTGTTAATACTTTTTACATTTAATCCAAAATGCCCATTACTTATTACTTTTTTGTACACACACACACATTTCAGAGTTGTCACATAGAGCAAGATGATGACCAGTTGGTGCTAAGTTTTGAGGTGCGTATACATATAAAGATACAACATTTGGTATTTTTAATTCTTCCCGCTTTAAATTAACCTGAACATATTCAAATTTGTTTATGGACCAGGAAAAAGAAATGGAAAAGCAGAAATTACTTTATCGGCAGGCTCGGTTGCATCGTCATGGAGCGTCGGAGATGGTCTTGCAAACCATCAGTGCTAGTAAAGGTAGAAGAGAAACCAATTGCATATCTCAGAAGTTTCATTATTTAATATACTGCATGTTCAATAAAGACTCTTCCTTATTTAATATACTGCATGTTCAATAAAGACTCTTAATGTATTTAATAAAGATTGAATACATTAACGTATTCAATCTGCTTGTACTTGAATGATAATTGTCTATCTGTCTCTTCAGGACAAATGGGCTCCATAATTGGCCTTACACTGAAGTTGGGAATTGCCATTCTCAATGAAGGAAATGCTGAAGTACAACAGGTGCTTCTTCAATTCTTCTTATCAATATATTTGCTTTTATAGTTGAAGGTTCAAAAGTATTTTACATAAATGTCACAGGTTAGAGTAGAGGTGGTGCAGCCCACGAATAGAAACTGGTTAAAAGGATTAAAATACAATTTATTGTAAGTAAAAGTCGACTGCCACAACGGCCTGTAGCGGACCGTGACTCCGGCACTTGTATCTTCCGTCTCTCCCGTCTGTCTCTCCTCCTTGTACCAACCCGCTTCCGCCTTGTGCGTGCCATAACACAGGTGTGCTTATTGCACTTTGGCCAGGGTTTGGGCTACACAGTCATGTGATGACTGCTAACCAGTTGTAAAATTAAACGTGAGTTACGTATGTAACTACGGTTCTATAAATCCCGGATGACCGCCAGAGGCGGTGCTGAAAGCACTGAATGTTCCCTTCGCGCATGCGCTGTTCGAGTAGGAATACCAACAACGTCACAAACCTGTGACCCTTGGATGGCCAATCAGAGGCTATATAGCCCGATGACTTCCGAGGCTCTGTTCCTACAAAACCTACTTGCGCGAACGCAAGGATTCTGAGTGACATAGAATCTCTGGCGGTCATCCGGGATTCATAGAACCATAGTTACATACGTAACTCCCGTTCTATTTCATCCCTCCTGACCTGAAAGCACTGAATGACGAATACCAGCCAAGTCACGAGGAAACACGACCACACACACCTCATGAAGTGGACTCAGACGATCCCAGAAGAAGTACTGCATCTAGAGACTGAGAAACTGCCACATTCACTCTATAGAACCTGGTGAAGGTAGTGGAAGACGACCATGAAGCAGTATCACAAATGGCGTCCAAAGGCATCCCCCGCAAGGCAGCCCATGATGTTGCCACACCCCTGGTAGGTGTCCAGGGAAAAGTGCAACAAAATTAGGCTTCCCATGTGCACAAATGCACAATGTATCATTTACTTTGAAAGAAAAATTAAAAAACACATCTAAAAGTGATAGATAGGAGTAAAAGGTAGGAAAGAAGTAACGAGCTGCACAGCAGGGGCTGGCGCTGAGAGAAAAAAAAAGTAATCGGGCTATATAGCCTCTGATTGGCCGTCCGAGGGTCACAGGTTTGTGACGTTGTTGGTATTCCTACTCGAACTGCGCATGCGCGAAGGGAACATTTAGTGCTTTTAGTACCGCCTCTGGCAGTCAGGAGGGATGAAATAGAACCTTGCAATTAAAACCAAGCAATAAAAACACAAATTTAAAACACCAACTGGCACCATGTCACATTCCCCCCTACTAAAACGTCGGCAGTCCCTGCAACGTAGGCCCACTCAATCTTAAAAGCCAGTCTGCCCTTTATCCAACAGTTCCATCCAGAACGCAAGCAAAGTCCAGTGATTGTCCATAAAACCTCACAATTAAAAGCACCATAATAAAAACAACCCCACAGGCACCATCTCACATAAATATATTGTGACACAATCTAAATTATTAATCGCTGCACACAATTTGCTTTAAGTACATTTCAAAAGGTATTTAATCTGTTATTGTTTTTATTTGTAATTGTTAGTTTTTGGTGTTCTATTCAACAGAAAATGCTTGATTATTTGAAAGTGAAGCAAGATATAGATTTCTTCCAAAGCATGGCTCGTCTCATGGCTTCTTGCAGGTTGGTAAAGAATGAAAATATTGCACAGGCTTTTCATTTGTGTTTTCCTTTTTGTGTGAAGAGGGTGTTTCATCCAAATGGTTCTCTGTAATCCAGTGTTCTGGATCTGAATGCTTTTGAGAGGCAGAAAAAGGCAGAAGGATTAGGCACGGCCATGGATGAGTGCTCAGGTGCAGCTTTCATACTGAAAAACACCAATTTATTAATGCTGGCAGGCTAACTTCGGGGAAATAGTTTTATCTGAGCATTTTCTGTTTCCAGTGTCGACTTCTATACCCGACAATGAGCTGACCTGTGACCTCTTCCGCTTCCTCCAGCTGTTATGTGAAGGACATAACTCTGGTAAACCACTGATGTTAGCCAATGGTTTTGTGGATATTGAAGCTCTATTTAAAATAAACCTTTTTCTTTTTTTTAGATTTCCAGAATTACCTTAGGACACAAACAGGAAACAACATGACTGTCAACATCATTATATCCACTGTGGATTATTTACTGAGAGTTCAGGTAATCTATAGAGAAGCACACCACATGGATATCCTCAAGAGGACAATACATTATCTTTTACTACTACTACCATTCTAATTGCAATTCTTTTTAGTCACTCATCAGAAAGTTACTGACAATGTGGATTCCCGTTTTAATGTCTGTTTCTCCTTTGTACCTCAGGAGTCAATCAGTGACTTTTACTGGTACTACTCTGGAAAGGATGTGATTGATGCACAAGGGCAGCACAACTTCTCAAATGCAATTAAAGTGACCAAGCAAGTCTTCAACACTCTGACTGAATACATACAGGTGAGCCATCTGTCCGTGTGTGTGTTGTTCAGGAAGGGCATGAGACTGTGCACAAACAAGCACAGCCAGAGAGCACATTTTCATGAGCAACAACATATCTGTGTTCCCATTCAGGGCCCGTGCACTGGCAACCAACAAAGTCTGGCACACAGCCGCCTCTGGGACGCTGTTGTGGGCTTCCTTCATGTTTTTGCACACATGCAAATGAAGCTATCACAGGTAGAATAGCTCAGTATTATGACCATGGCAGTTTTGCTTCACCAGCAATTGAATAATGCTCATTTCAAAACAAACATTTGAATATTTGACAAGGAAATGTAATGAACACCTTTTCAAACAGGATTCACGGCAAATTGAACTTTTGAAGGAATTCATGGATTTACATAAGGACATGGTTGTATTTTTGCTTTCCATGCTTGAAGGTACATTTTAAATTTTGGGTGTGCAGTGCTGTGAAACTCTGTCACACTTTCCGATTTGTGTTACTGCAGGGAATGTGGTTAATGGAACAACAGGGAAGCAGATGGTGGATATGTTGGTGGAGTCCTCAGCCAATGTGCAGATAATCCTCAAGTTCTTTGCCATGTTCCTCAAACTGAAAGACTTCACAACCTCAGCGGGCTTCAAAGAGTATGATCCTGACTGGAAAGGCTGCATCTCCAGGAAGGACTTTCAGAGAGCCCTGGGGACATGCAATCGCTTTTCTCTCGAAGAAATTGAGTTTATTCTTTCCTGTATTGAGGCAGATGAAAATGAAATAGTTGATTATGAGGTATTAGTGGATCGCTTCCATGAGCCAGCCAAAGACATTGGCTTCAGTATCTCGGTGCTTCTTACCAATTTGTCTGAACACATGCCTTACGATTCGCGACTTCACACTTTCTTGGAGCTAGCCGAGTGCGTCCTGGGATACTTTGAGCCCCATTTAGGACGGATTGAGATTGTAGGCAGCGGAAAGCGCGTTGAGAGAGTATACTTTGAGATAAGTGAAGCCAGCCGCTCACAGTGGGAGAAACCACAGGTCAAAGAGTCCAAGAGGCAGTTCATTTTTGATGTCATCAATGAAAGTGGAGATAAGGAGAAAATGGACATGTTTGTCAATTTCTGCGAGGACACCATCTTTGAAATGCAACTCGCATCAAACATTTCTTCGTCTGAAACTGAGGAGAGAAATTCTGAAAAACGTGTTGCAGAGAGCGAAGAGGAGCCCCTAAACCACAACTACAGTTTTGTGTTTTTGCTCTTGTCTCTGTTTTCTGTAAAGAATCTGAAGGGGCTAATGAAGATGACTCCAAAAGACTTCTTCATTTCTCTTGTGAATATTTTCCACCACATGTTTATAACTTTATTGCGGTGCATCCACACTGCAGTCCAGGCTGTGATGTACGTGCTTTATGTGGTGTTCATTAACAGTGGACTCATAGAAGGTGCGAAAGAGATGACAGTGTGTGATTTACTTGGTGGCATTGTGGAGCCTACGCTTGATGAGGTCATGGAAGGGTATGAGACTGTGCACAAACAAGCACAGCCAGAGAGTTTCTCTCTTCAGAAAAAACTGATCGAAGCTGGACAAGTGCCCTCATCTAGAGCTCCTCATGTCATGACAGACATATTTGGCTTGCAAGTAAAGAAGGAAGGAGGTCTCTACAGACTTGAGACCTCAGATCTGAGTGAGAGTGCTGGTGACCTCTTCTGTTCGTTCACACCAGGACCAGGCAGTACCAATGTCTTTCCCAAGAAACATCAGGTAAATAACCTTGCTATAAAAATGAAAAAATCCTGTTTCCAATTATATTCATGAAGAATATCTAAACTTCAGGAATATATATTTACTTTTAATTGTTTGTTTTTTCCCTGTCAGCAGCAGTTGACGCCGGCTGATGAAGAAACATATGTTAATAAAGTGCATGAAATTGAAAGGTATACCAAATTTAAGTAAAAACATTGTATGTAAATGTTTTTTTATCATTTTGTTGCATGTGCACAGAGTAAAGAACGACACGACGAAGGGCTTTAATTCAAAATCTACGTGCAGTCCTACTAAGACAGAGGAAAGAGTGAAGCAGCATTCTGCACTGTGGGAGACGATAAACACTTACAACAAGAGCATGCTGGTAATATACACACTACAAATATCTCGTCTGAAAACGTGACTTCAACTACGCAAACCTTTTTATTTTTCCAGAATTACTTTGCAAGGAACTACTATAATATTCGCCTTCTCGCTCTGTTCATTACCTTTGCCATCAACTTCATCCTTCTCTTCTATAAGGTAAAAGTGGTTACGTAAAACGTTCATGTATAACAGGGGTCTCCAACCATATTGCACCATGAGCTACATTTGAAGATATTGTGTATCCTTGGGACTAAGGCAGAGTACACCTGGACACTTAGTTGTAGCCAAGATGAAACTTGGTTGGAAATATTTGCCTGTATGTTGTTCAGCATCTTTAATCATTTCTTTGCACAGACAGGAAATGCATAATATACAAGTGTGACTTGATGCATAAGTTGTAATCAATGACTTATCAAGCCTAATAAAACGCTTGATACAGGATACTGTATGCCTACAGGATATTATTGCAGAACTAAAACTAGCATCACTGAACTCAAAATAACTGAGAAGTAACAAAAAACATATTTTGCACAATTTCCTGCCAACTGTGTTTTGTAGGTAACACCTCAGTCACAGGAGAACAAAGCAGCAAGCGGCGAGGCCTCCGTTTACTTTGTGCTGGAGGAGAGCAGTGGATACATGGAGCCATGTCTCCATTTCCTGGCTGTGGTGCACACATTTATCTCATTCTGCTGCATTATTGGATACTACTGCCTTAAGGTACTCACAGGAAAATCTTATGCAGTATAATAAACAGTTTTTGAAAGAGATGTTTTTTACTTATACATAAATGAGTTAGTTTTAGAGGAAGTAAATGTAAGGGATGAAATATTGAATTACCAGGTGCCCTTGGTGATCTTTAAGCGTGAGAAGGAAGTGGCTCGGAGGCTGGAGTTCGATGGGCTGTATGTGACAGAACAGCCTCCTGATGAGGACATCAAAGGACAGTGGGACCGACTCGTCATTAACACGCCGTATGTTCGAGTCACATACAGTACACACTTTTTCAAAAATGAATTTGTCTTTATATCACTCTACTTTTGGTCTTTTCAGATCATATCCAAGTAACTACTGGGATAAGTTTGTCAAAAGGAAGGTGAGGTTACTAGGACTGTCTCCTACAATAGTAAAATTGTACTGACAACTCACTATACTGTAGGTCTTTATGTGAAGATGTAATGCTACATTATGTAGCAGCACCTTTTTGTTAACTTGCAAAATTTAGATTACATGTTACATTACCATTTGAAATACAAGATTGTACAATGGTTTGTAGATTTGTAAAACAAACCAACATAACCTTTTTGTTTTTGTTTTTTCTCCTAAATTACTTTTTAGGTTGTGGAAAAATACGGAGTGTTATATGGCTGTAAGAAAATCAGTGAACTTCTCGGTCTGGACAAGGCTTCTTTAGACTTTAGCTCTCAAAGGAACAAAAAGAAGCTCAAAAAAGCAACGGCTTTGGGAGCTCTGTAGGTGAACTTTGCAAATACTTTCACATCTTTGCAAACACCTAGGCAACTTCAGTAAGAAAAATGAATTTAATATGTTATAATTGCTATTTACTTGATATATGTATATGCTCTATTTTATTTTATTTAGTTTTGTTTTATTATTCTAACATAACTTTTGCTATAATCTGCACTTTTGTGTTCATTCTAAGATGATTTAACAGAAAAATAGGGGTTAGAAGATGAAAGTGGTTAAAGGACAGGACGTTCTGTGTCCAAGACATGTAACAGTTTCTCTGAAAAACACTGTTGCCACAGTGATATGACTTTAAACACTGGACAATTGGGCCTCATTTCACAAGTTCGTGTACTGTATCTTTTTTTCTCCACTACAGATTCACCTCTCTTGACATTCAGTATCAAATTTGGAAGCTTGGAGTCATACTAACAGACCAGGTAAGCAATTCAGTTTCTTTTCTACTTGGTCACTGAGTAAGCCTTCCCTTTCCATCACTTTAAGGCAATAATTATAATAATTAGAATTTCCAACTGTAGCATTATAGTCTATTCATTTCTGTAAATAGAAGTCATATTTTTTATGTGCACTTGTTTTTGTCTTATTCACTCTAATGCAATTGCACATGGGGCTGATTTTGAGGTGGTAATATCCTGTAGTCTTTCTTATCTCAATTAGACGGTTGTCTTTATCTGGTCTGCTAATCTATATTGCTTGTCTTCTTGTGTGTGCACAGTCCTTTTTGTACCTGGCCTGGTACATGGCTGTGTCAGTTCTGGGTCACTACAACAACTTCTTTTTTGCGCTTCACCTTTTGGACGTCGCTATGGGCTTTAAGACTCTCCGGACAATCCTGTCTTCTGTTACACACAATGGCAAGCAGGTGTGTCTGCCCACTTCACTATCCACCCCTAATGTCCCTGTGCTGTTACTCAGAAGGGTTATTGCTACTATTTCAGTTTCCCATGTAAACTGTGGTCATTGCATGTGTTTTTCAGTTGGTTTTGACGGTGGGCCTGCTGGCTGTCGTGGTCTATCTTTACACCGTTGTGGCCTTCAACTTCTTTAGGAAGTTTTACAACAAGAGTGAAGAGGAAGACGGGCAGGACATGAAGTGCAACGATATGCTGAATGTAAGCTGATTGTGCCACTCAAAAAGTCCTTTTAGTGTCCATTTATCTTCTCCACGTTGCTTTTACCCCAGTGTTTGTCTTTGTTACATGAACGCCAACACACCTGATTCATGGTGGCGCAGCGGTTAGTGCTCTCTTTTCACAGCCAGAAGGTCTCGGGTTCGATCCCAGGCTGGGTGGAGTCTTCCTGTGTAGAGTTTGCATGTTCTCTCCATGTCTGCATAGGTTTCCTCTGTGGTTCCCCCCAACCACAAAGAACATGCACAATAGGTTAAAATCCTCCAGCTAGGTGAGCCTGCTTTGACATCTGGAGATGGGTCCCCACGGCACACGGCTGCCCATTGCTTCTCACATGTTGCCCCAGCAGCATCGAAAGGATGAGTCAAACATCTTCTATCCTAACATTTGTTTGACCACTCACAGCATTTCTACAACCAGTATTATGTTATATCCATGTCATGGATAGACAAACAGCATTTTAGTCCAACACATAGGCTACTGGCTGTGGCTTCCCTCAGTAAATTAGCTGGAAAGGTGTAGGTTTCCCCTCCACTGAATATAATTTATTGTATTTGGTAAGTTTGAAACATTAGGTTGACTGTCACTGAGGCGCAGCGCTGTGTCTATTTCAGTGCTACATGTTCCACATGTATGTGGGCGTGCGGGCGGGAGGAGGGATTGGAGATGAGATTGAGGATCCTGCTGGAGATGAATTTGAGGTGGAGCGCATCATCTTTGACATCACCTTCTTCTTCTTTGTCATTGTTATTCTCCTCGCCATTATCCAGGGTGAGTCACCGAGCAACAGTCTGAGCAAATGCAAATATTCATAGATGTGAACTCCATCTGTGTATCCCACAATTTACACACAATTGCAGCCTAATGAGGAGCTGATGAAAATCCAGCACTAATAACAATATACGTTTTAGGTTTAATAATTGATGCCTTTGGTGAACTCCGTGACCAACAGGAGCAAGTGAAGGAGGATATGGAGGTATGTGCCTATAACATCTTGTCTATTTTAATTTGATAACAGGCTCAATAAAGTTCATCTTTAGTTTGAAAGGCTTTTGTCAGTAAATGTAGAGTCAGATTCAGGCAACTTCATGAATCTTAACCATTTCTTTGTGGATGAAATTTACAATGTAGCAGCTATAACTTACCAATTATAGTTTCAGGCATTACAGGAATCATAGAACATGATTTTAAATTCCACAGCATTATGTATTTATTGGGAATTATATATTTAGGCTACAACAACTTACGATCTTCTGCCGGGTTTTCCTTCGCAGACAAAGTGTTTCATATGTGGAATTGGAAGTGAATACTTTGATAAAATTCCTCATGGTTTTGAGACGCACACTTTACAGGACCACAACTTGGCCAACTATCTGTGAGTAGTTTTTTTGCTTTAGAAAATACACTCTTGTTTGACAATGATGTTTAAAGTCTACTTGTAATTACTGGTGCCTCGAAAGCTGCCAGTAAACTCGGTAGACCTAGAACTCGCCTAAAAGTGTGAGCTCATGGGTTGGTGAGTAATGCCTCGTCTAAAAGCAACACTCTCTTTGTTGTTACATCAATAAGGGCTATCAGCAAGGGCTTATTGAGGCACATTAGTATGGATGCTCCGAGACTTACTGGTATTCTCCTGAATTTTTGTTTTGATTCTTCTTAGATTTTTTCTGATGTACCTCATTAACAAGGATGAAACTGAGTACACAGGACAGGTACGTGCTGCTTTTGAGTAACTACATGGTTCCAGTATCTGCATAATAACACAGCTTTTTAGTGAAATTATTTGTGCAATGATTATAAATAATGTACAGTGTTTTGATTAGTTTGTGCATACCCCCCTTACTCTAAACCACGGTTTCACTTTACACGTGTTCTCGGGCTTCGCCAGGAATCCTATGTCTGGAAAATGTACCAAGAGCGGAGCTGGGAATTCTTTCCTGTGGGAGACTGTTTCCGTAAGCAATATGAGGATCAGCTGGGATGAAAGCAATCAAAGGAGACCTTGAAACAACTTGATAAAGTCCTCAAGCACAAGTCGATTTATGGAGAGATCGTAGACTCACTACATCACACACAAATACTGTGCGAGTTTCATGTATTGGATCAAACAAGTGAAAAGATTGTGATTGCATTTCCACTCACAAAAGCAATATTATCCACATCCCTGGTATTCTTTTAGATCAGAGGTTCTCAACTGATGTAGCCCATGAGCTCATAAGTCGCGACCCAAATAAAACTATTCATTACACTTAGGGTAAAGGCAATTTTCAGCTTTGCTCTTCAGATTTGATTCAAGCATTGATCATAAGAGGCCAAAAATGGAAAACATCCCAACTATTCATCAGCGACCTGCTGCGACCCACTGGAATTGGTCCTGTGACCCACTTTTAGTTCCCGACTCGCCAGTTGAGAACCAGTGTTTTAGATCACCAATACATTATTTTATTTAGTGTTATCATTAGGTTTTACTCCAAGCCACCTGATGCTTTGTTTATACTTTCACTTGATTCATACGTATGTATTGTTACAGTTTGCAATTATTTATTTTATTTTGTTTTCTTTAGTTTAAAAACATATGCAAACCTGAATGGATCTTATATATTGCTTTAAATCACCCTGTTTTGACTCACATTAAAATCCCACTTATTTGGGAATGAATTGTCTCTTCGTTTGCATCAGTCTAGTTTGAGCCTGAAGTCTGTCCGCAAATATCCAACCACTTCATTATTTCCTACCATAATTAAGCAAAATAGGTTCTGTTCCTCGCAAATTATGAACTCACCAAAGTGACCCAAGTCAAACAGACTACACTCTACTGAGTGGCTGCAGTGCTGACAAGATGGATGCTAGACTCTGACAGCCAAGTATTCTTGTTTTTCCTGCTGGTTAAAGTTTGGCCAGCATTTTTCCCAAACCCAAAGAGGATGTTAATTTTTTTGCAGTTTCCGTATTTAGAGACTCTAGTACTGACACTAAGCACTTTTGCATACTTTTATGAGATTTATTTCTCACACCAAAAGTAAAGTGTGTTGTTTTGCATTTTAAGAACACATTCCAACACCACCAACCATATTAGTGGTAAAATTTAGGAGAAAATATTCTGCACTTGGAACCCATTGCTATTCTCTTCACCGTCTCGTCCCAAGACTCTTGAAGAGCTTCTCCTTTGTATAGAAAAAAAGTTTACATATAGCAAACCAGAGAAAGAGACATAAGCCTAAGGGCCAGTATAGAAAGTCACTGTTATGCACATTTATGGGCACCCAGTCTCTTTAATATTGTGTTTTGGCTTGGGATTGCATCATTGAAAAACCTCTTACACCTGTTTCCCATAAGCTCTGACTATCACCAAGAGACCTTTAAATATGAATAACCTGTCCCATTTTCATCGTATACAATTCCTGAAAATAGCCGTTGCACTGAAACATGTACATTTTGGGATTACTTTAGTGTCCATCCTCCTTACACATGCCTTTTATATGGCAGGTACTATATTGGGGCAGTTTATGGCACTATGTCTGTCAGACTTACTTTTCCAATGCAACACATTTTTTCTATGAAGGAGCTGTTGCCAGTAAGAACGCATTACCACCGGTGTGAAGAGAATGCCCCTCTAAATTACCATTTAGATTGGACAGCAATATGCCAAGAGAAAGCCAATTACTCAATGAGGCTGCTGTAAAGAAAGGGTTGACACATATCCCAACAGACATGGGACCCACCATTCTGGAGCATGTATGGTAGCTTATTTCCCTTCAGTATGCTACTTTAAACCAGTGGATTTTGCCTCTTAAGGTTGCTCTCACCGATGTGAGAGAGACATTTGCCGACTGTAATAATTGAAACCAGCAAATTGGATCAGTCAAACCTGAGCCAGCAGTTGGGGAAACAAGCCAGTGTTCCGGCCATGTGTGTCTGCACATTTGGGGGAATGCTTTTTCTGGCAGGGATAGGATGATTTGGAATATCACATCCTTGCTGTTGTTTTTCCAAAATAAAGAAGCTTGAACTAAAGCGATTAATTTATATATTTTTCGATCATCAGTCTTGGCCCAGATTGGCGTGACATAAAGGAGAGACTGATGAAATGCCTTTACGTGTTTTTGTATTCGGAACTGCCTGGACATCTGCCTGCTCAGCTGTTTGCTTCAGCATCAGTTGTGTTTGAGAGTTGGCTGAATGGATGTCACCGTTCGAGGACGCTGCTAATTGAGACGTAGCGCTGCTTGATAAATTACGGCAAGATTAATTTGTATTACTTTGAAATGAATTAGGACCCTGTTTCGAGAATTAAAACTCAATAAGTCATTGGCCTCATAATTAGAGGCTGGAACAACACAAACTGAAAATTATTTCTCCTTAATTTATTACGTTTTTACAAGTGAATTCAACGATTTTTGTATTTCGGGATCGCAAACTGCGCTCAGGGGCAGCCCCAGGATCAGACGGCAACATCCTTGTTCAGACTTCGGAGTTTGACTTGTTTTTATGAAATAACATTTGAAAAAGGGACCATGACAATTTTTACCTGGTGGGCTTTGCTAAGTTTTCAAACCGAAGTTCACTATAGCACAACTAATTTCTTTGTTTATGTTTTTTATATATACACACACACACACACACACACACACACAGATACAATGACATACATTTTCTCCCAGTTTAGATCATTTACAAACCCTTTTAGCCATCTCAGTATCACAGTGCCACATCTTCAGGTAGCGTGACAGCAAAATGATACGACCTTGTGGTCTGAGGCTTGATCTGTCAAGTCTGATGGGATCCGATTTTTTTTTTTTTACTGCCACCAAATCTTTTCTTGTGCAAACAGAAATTGAAAGATGGAGAAAAGGAGATGCCGCCATGTGAATAAGGCCAAAGAACCCTTGAGTGATAGCACGCAAGTCAGTGCATTGATAACGTGCTGCATATTTAGCCATTATTATGGATTCTCATACCTCTCCTGTAAACTTTTACTCTGTGTCATTGCAGATAAAAGGCACCATTTTAAATTTCTGAAAAATGCACAAAGCACATTGGGAAAAAAACTGAAAAAGCCCGTCCTATCTGGTGGTATATGATAAGCACTCACCTGGACGGGGCTGGAGCAGATGGTTTGGCTGCCTCCTAGGTAGAGAGAGTGGGTGTCTGCGGCCCCACCTTTTCTGGCCGGTTTAGTGAAAATTACTGCAGTATCACAACCTGAAAGAAAGAAATGAAGGCAAAATTACAGCTATGCAGGATAATTTTTTTCTTTTTACTTTGCCAAATAATGGAAAATGCAAGTTCGCCAAATGATAAAGCATGCTGGTGTAAACAAAATGAATGCGTGTGGCCGTAATTCAGGTTTATTAAGTTGGGTGATGGACCTGCTTAACAGCCATCCACATGAGATTTACTTTGTCGAAAAATAACTTCCATTGCAAATGATTGACATTATGGCAGCAGTTTGGGGACTGTGTATAAATATGAATTCATTGATCTGTTCTGTGGGTTCAGTTGAGTGCAGGGGTAGTTTTACAGTTAGCATGGTTCTTTAGACATATTCTCATGGTATAAATTCAATAAGTTCAATCTTATAGCGATTCTCCTTGATCTGTTTTGGCAGTAGCTTGGAATGAGACTGAAAGCACATTTGATGAATCACATTTGGCATGAATCAAATGAGTAACAATTTAGCAGCGTTGCATGATTTCAGAGAAGGAATAAAACATGAAGGTCGGCCTCCTCAAGGTTATCGCGCAGATATTATCCACTCTGTTACTCACACTTATCCCGCACAGCCTCAGGAGTCACCTTTCATTGGTCTGTAACTTGAGACATATTTACTACTGGCAAACAGAGAAACAAATGGGATTTAGTGTAGCTACACGCTGCCCAAGAGAGAATGTGCTCTATAAACAAAAAGCAACTTCCCTCTCTCTTGGTACAGCTGCGTTTTTTTTGCCTTTTTCTGCAAACTGCAAGTGGGTTCCGTGCTCCACATGTTTTACTGGATGCTTTTGTACGTCTTTGCCGTGTTTTTGTGAGGTTCAGCTGATTTTATTGTTTTTACTGCAAAGGGTTCATACTGTAATGGTCCCGAAGAAAGCTTTTTAAAAGTAAACAAACAGCTAGCTTATGAGCTAAAGACATTTGAGACCTACAAATGTCTTTTTCTGAAACACTAAACCAAGAGCCCCCCACACCTGCAGCACAGGTACAAAGAGGCGCTACAGGAAACAAAAAAGGGACAAAGGAGGAGGTATCCGGGCAAGACTCACAAACCACACAAATCTTCTATCCTTACTATTGTTCTGACTAATGGACATTCACTGGAGAATAAAACAGATTAACTGCTAAGCTTGATGGAGAAAGACTGTTGTGGAGCAGAGGGAGCTGCGCAGGAGGAAGAGGAAGGAGGAGGTGGAGGAACTGACCAGTGCAGGACACCATGCTCTGAAACGGGGACAAACTCAAGTTTCCCCCACCTCCAAAAACATACTGGTCAGGTTGGCCCACAGTGTGGCTCAGTCGCTCAGTCGACTAACACCTGAACACAATTTTCTTGTACGTTTGTACAATGACAAATAAAGAACTTACTTACTTACTTATAAAAGAAAAAAGAGCGGATTCATGATTGTCTTTTTCAGTATGAACCATAACATTACACTGTAAAACGTCCTTTATAATTCATGAAGTAGTAATAAATAGTTGAACTAGTAGAAGTAGGTGGAGAGGTGGCAGTAGTTGTACATAGGATGCACAAAAAGTGGTGCAGTGCTGCAGATAATATTGTATGGATAGCAACATTCCAAAAGTAATTGCATGCTACACAGTTTGTACAAATCCATGATAAAAAACACTGTTAATTATTACACATTGTCCACTTTTGTTGTTGAACTAGCCTTGCATTGTGCTGGATTTGTAAAACCTATGATACTGCCAATGCTTATTACTTTTTACACCGCACTGACCCCAAATATCGTGGTTCACTTCTCACTTAAATAACCACATCTCAGCCATTAGCGCTCACTGGGCAGGCAGCATTACGCCTGATTTGAACCTCACATTTCAGTACACACGCACGCAGCCCTCCATACAGTCCCGCAATCAAATGCAATTCTTGATGAAACGCTTTGTTCGCGCTGCGTCCGGCCTGGGGAGGTTTTCTGAAAATAAACAGCAGAGTCATTGTTGTGCCGCGGCCTGTCCCTCCAGCTTATCTCTATTATATCCACGTCATTAAACCAGTTTCTTCCAAGACGCCGCCGCCGCCGAGTCTGATTGATAACTCTTCATCACAGAGAATTTACTATGAGGAGACAGGTGCTTTCTTCTGTCTGCCCCCCACAGTAATAACTATCAGCCTGGATTCTTGCCCCCAATTTTATTAGTAATTATTCAATACGGATGGTAATTTGCTGATGATATGAGAAGAAACTTGAGATTCCCTTTTGAATAGCCAACTTTGTAATCACTTTTCTTCTGTGTGCATTGGATTCCGAGGAAACACAACGTAACCTAGTCTTACTATCTCTCCGGAAATTAATTACTGAGTTTGCACGGATGTATAAACTGTGCAAACTCAGTAATGTAATTTTGGAAAACTTCCTGCAAATTAGGCCTACATACAGTACTTTAGAAACTAAGTATAGTATTTCACAGACAAACCTTTTTCTCCAACTTTGTTGCCGAATAAAACAAACATACAGTATTTTCTATATATACTTCTTTCTGTGAATTGTAGCCTTTGGCAGGAAGTCAATCCAAAAGCCAACTTCCATATTAGCAGTGTAGGTCATTTCTCAAAGCATTTTTGCTCAAAACTGGCTTCCGTTTTGGATTAAAAGTCTCAAGATGTATTAAAGTGGATCGTAGACTTCCTGTGACAAAAGCTTCAGCTAAAGACTGTTCCATTTCAAATTCAACTTGCATGCCTTAAGCTTTTCCTTTTTAATATTTGTACTTCTGTGAGGATTCAGAGCTTATGAAGATGGGAAATTACAGCTCTACAGCACTTGATACCTTTTAGAGGATTTTTTTTTTTTTTGCTTTACTTATGACTCAGTTTTTTTGCAGGACATTACGTGATGGCGCATCTACAGGAACATTCTGTGGCTAAGATAAGAATGCATTGCACTCATTTTGTTCCCAGCTACTGCCTAATGTGTCTATGTCAAGTGTGTCTGTCCTGAGGTGTAGAGACCTAAAGAGAGCAGCAGTCAGTATGTTAGGTTAAAATGCAGGGATGACTGTGCAGATTAAGCGACACACAAATTTGTATTCTGGTAATTTCACCTCATTTTGTCTAATTGAACAACACTGAGCCAGGTCAAATGCTAATACAGCACGTTTAGTTGGAAGTAGTAATGAACATATACACAAACTTTGGTCTAAAGCTATTAAGAAGTAGTGCTTTATCCAGTGCTTTTTAAAAGGCAGTGACAAAGAAAATGTTTGAACAATGTTTTGTTATGCGATTATTACAACAAGCATCTTATAGACACCTTCAGTCTCAACTTCTACCTCATCACATACATCTATTTTTATAACAATTTACTGTGTGTACCATAGCGTGCCACCAGACATTTGTGTCAATTTGTCAATATATACGGGGACTGACAACTAGACAATACGCCAAGCACTCACATTTGGGCAATTGAGTTTGATAATGCACTTTGATCCGATTTTGTTTGCAATAATGATACACCTATTCCTTTCCACAAATCGCCTTTTTATCATGAAAATACTGTAACGTTTGAAAAAAAGACGATCCACAGTGACCAATGCGACAAGGATATGAGTTTGTGTATCTGTTTTTATTATATTTATGGATTGAAATTAATTTCTGAAAACATCAAAGTATCATATCCACTAACCAGTATTAGACAGTCATTTTCTATTTTAAACATGATTGTACATAAACTATTAGTTGCCTAATAAGCATGTGTAATACAGAAGATGTTCTTCCATTGTGTGAAGATAATAACAAAAATGGATTTGTAAGCCCACCTATCTTACATCCCCAGCTGCTATCTGCTGCAGGATTGCGATATTAATATTTAATAGGTACATAATACAGTTCCAGACTAGTCATGTTTTTATAAGCAGTGCATCATGCATCCAAAATTATGTGAAGATGAATTTTGCATAAAGACGAAGATTGTTTTAGAATCCTACACGCAATTGAACACATTTAGCATAACAAGACAAATTAGGTGCTTCATGGAAACTGTTGATTAATACAAACTTGCATCCGACAAAAGTCCAGGGGGTCAACTACTTTTGTATTACTCTTGCTGTTTTAAACCTGCGTTCATATCTACTTCTGAGAGGCATTAAAATAGATAAGACACAAGCCATTTGAAATACCAAGGATCCCATTGGTTATGCTCACACAACTCCTGAAAAGCTATATCTGCTGTACCTCGGGCCACTGCAAAATCCATTAAAACCTTGATGGCAGCCAGACGTTTATTCACGTCTCTGTGGCAGTGTAAAAGGCGTCTATTTCACATTTTCCCCCACGTTGCACCATTTCAGCGCTTATACTTCAAATGCCATTTACGAAACTATATTGTGATCTCATAGGTTTCGGGGGGGGGGACCGTGGCGTAGTCCTCTTGAGTGAATCTACTTCCTCACACTATAGTATTTGTGGTACATTGATCTGGCGTTATCAGTGGCCAACACTTCTTTGACGGATTACCATTCTAATAGGATCCACCTCTGCTTCTCTCCTTTATCACTCGGGCAAACTCACTCACACACACACACACGCGTCCGCACATCCAGTCCGGAGGGAGCTTATCCAGACACTTTGTTCAGTGTAAATAAGGTTCTCACAGCCAGTTACCTGCTATTGAGAGCCGCAGATTGTTCACTTACTGACCCGCGGCCCACATTACAATACAGCTATTGAGCGCCTGTGCTTTTGACATTGCTTCATCTCAGATAGTCTATAGTAGTTGGTTTCTATGGAGTTATCTCTGACCAAGCAATAGTTGACCCCATAAAAGCATTGTCATCAATACAATGAAAATGTGTAAAAATATGGAGGACTCTAACACTTCAGTTTGCTATAGTTTGATACTGTATAGGCACTTTGAAGAGTCTTGTTGTTGTTTACATACCAAAAGTCCGCTAATTGGAGAACTGATTTGGTTTATACAGTATGTGGCATGAGACCGGGGCACGTGAGTGGTGAACCCGGTTTCTGTTTATTGTGACTTTAATTGCACTTAATTTGTCGGCTGAAATTGCATTAGGATGATTGGCACAGCGGGCGATTGGATTTTTAACTGTCGTACACTAGACTAATTGGCGGCTCACCCGACCCAATTTAGCTGGAGAGGAGCCACGTCACAACCCTTATTCTTTCTAATAAGGCGCGCAAACATTTCACCCTGATTGTCTAAGGCCTTTTGTGTGTTGAAAGCTTCCACGTTGTTGTTCCTATATTATTGTGGAGTTTCCCTATTTAGAAACAGTTACTCGTTGTTGACGCCGAGCTCAGGGCTGATTCCTCCACAAATACATGTAATGAATTTGTGTCAATCACCGACTAAGCCTGCATGCAAACCCTCACCTCCCCATCCATTGGGTTTATTTTTAGGTATATAGCGTGAATCTTGTTGAAACTTTTGAGTATGTTCAAATTATGAAGCCATGGACATAGCACAATTTAGGTGCAACGTTGCTGTTGGTGCGAGCACAAAGCTGACGATCAAAGAAACAGGTGCCATCAAAAACCTAAACACCAAATCAAGGGAGTTCAAAGCCACAAACAGGTGGACACTGATAAAAAGGGAAAAATGAAACGTGAAGAAAGTAAGTGATGTAGCTTTTGATTGTTTCTTTTTGTTGTCAACAGGTTTTATGTCAATTTTAGATTTTAAAATAATTCATAACATCATTGGCAAATGTCTGGAGAACAATAAAGGGACACGGCTGTCTGTGCAGACCAGAATCAATGGTAAATGTGTCTAACATGGGTAGTCCGAGTGAAGCAACATGAAAGTAGAAGAATAAGATGAATGCTTTGATCATCTAGATGTCAGATGATGACCGACAGTGAAAGGTTATGGAATCCTTCGCTCAATCCATGCAAAAAGAATAACTCACTCTCTTTTAAAACACTAGTGTTTTAAAAGAGTATGTCTCTATCACAAAATAACAGATTCCTCCCAGGTATGTATTCACAACATTGTGAATTAAAAGAGGACAAAACTTATGAAGTACATTTTGTAATAATTCTACCTGCAGCAAAGTCTATTAAATTCTATTCTAGTCTAGTCAAACTGTAAAGCAGGATGTCCTGCATGGTGGTCCTTTAAACAGATAATATATGATAAGATTAAATATATATATGTATTATACATATATAATCATAATTTTCACCACTATTATACAATATATACAGTATTCAATCAATATTGTCCTGTTTAAATGGTCTCCTTGTATAGCACTTTTCTACCTTCATCAGGCCCTAAGTGCTTTACAGTAAAGGAACCAGACACCCAGTTACACACTCATTCATATACCAATGAACGCAGACACTGGAGGCAAGGTGGGTGAAGTGTCTTGCCCAAGAACACAATGACAATGTGCATCTGTGGGAGCTGGAATTCGAACCCCTGATCATGAGACGACCCACCAACGGTGCCACTGTCGCACCATGTTCATGTTTAAAACATGAATAATAGGTTCATTTTTATGCTGGTGGCATTCAAAAGATCACGTGTGTCCAGTTTTTTATTTTTTTATTCACTGCAACAAAACAGATCCTACAGTAGAGCCTACATATTTATGATGTTATTGCAATGAGTGTGTACTTTCAGCCTTAACCAATTAAGTCATACCTTGTGTATCTGTGTACATCCTTTTGCCTGTCTGCCCACCTGCCGCCTCTCTATGGGTGCTACTCTAGCTAGTCCCTACCGCCGGCTCCCAGATGTTATCAACACCTGCACGTCCCGCTGCTGCGTTAGCCGAGGTGGCAGAGTTTTGGCAGGCTTCGACACCGAGCCAATAATACTGCGGCGCCATTGTAAACACATCAGGATCCGCAGTGGCATGAGTGGTGGTGGGCTATTGTTCAGTATTCACGCACATATACAAATACACACAGGATACTGAGGAGCTTTGGGGGCCCACACGGTGCAACTCAAAAGTTTTTGACGCTTATGCAACAAATTCAAAGAGGAACAAAAAAAAAAAAGGTTTTCAGGAAGAGGGCTCACATTGTCAACAAAAAGTGCGGCTGAGGTTGTAAAAAGTTATTATCACTACATCTGTTTATTTAGCCATACCACAAATGACTGATTCTAGCATGTTTGTTTGCTTACGTGGGCCAACTGAGAATCTGCTTAAGTTAGCGTGAACTGAACATCCTGCACTATTTGTTATACCATTTGTCCACATCGTTGGTAGTTATTCAGTTTTGATAAGTTGAAAGAGTCTGACTTTTTTTATGTGCCGCCTTGGTTTTGTAAAATAATGTGATGGTTGGAGTTATAATATGATATACAAGGATTTATTTTTTTAATTAAATGATAATGAGGGGATTCTGGTTTGAGAATAATACATTAACGGCCTAAAATCATGAAGACTAGACCCGACTTAATCATCTGTTCGGCAACACGATGGGGATAAACCTTCTTCCTTCCATGTGGCATGATAGTACATCTGCACAACGCCCCTTTTTGTTCCGGCTTTTAAACAAGACAAGGCATGCAACCAACTTTTACTTTTCACTTTGGAGCCATTTGTGGGGTCAAATCCATCCATCAATTTTTTTCCGCGTTAACGGTGTAAATGAGGCGTAATATCCGAAGCCAGGTAAAAAGCATTATATATATTTTTTTTTTAATAAAAGTAATACGTTCACAGGCATTGACATCCACCACCCTGCTGGCTCGTAGGTTGATTTTGCTTAACTGGAATCTTCCCTGTCCCCAGCACATGTCAGCTGGGTTCAAGAGATACTGTACAATCTGAAGCTTGAGAAGCTGAGGTTTTCTACAACACATGGGATCCCTTTCTGTGACATATTGACTCTTTGAATGTTCCTTTTGAGGATGATTAATGTATATACATATACTCTTTCTTACAATATTCTTTATTTTATTGGATTATTTTTCACTACTTTTAGGGCACTTTTTATTACTACTTACATATTACCATTTATTTATATTTCTGCTTTTTGTTTTGCTTTTTGTTCTTTGTTTTGTTTCCTCCCTGTTTGGCCTCTGGCTGGGGAGGAGGGTGGGTGGGTGAACTGTGACTTATTGTATTTGCTATTTTGCTACTGTATGGAATAAGTTCACAGCAAATAGAAATCTGTAAAATCTGTATACTGTACTTAAGTACATGTATGGAAGCGACCTTGCTCTCTCCTTGTGCAGTTTTTTGCCTTTTTCTGCGAACTGCATTTGTGGTTTCTGTGTTCCACATTGTTTTTCTGGATACTTTTGTACGTCTTTGCCGTGTTTTTGTGGAGGTTTGGTGGATTTGTTTACTTTGAGAGTCTAAAATGGTCCTGAAGAAAGCAGTTTTTTTTAAAGGTAAACAAAATGCTAGCTTTTCAGCTAAACCCATTTAAGACACTGAAGGCCAAGAGTCCCCACAGCTGCAGCACAGTCGAGGCGTCAGAAGAGGTGCTACAGGAAACAAAAAAAGGACAAACAAGAGATGGTGAAAGACTGTTGTGAAGCAGAGGGAGGAAGAGGAAGGAGGACCAGTGCTGGACCTCCAAGGTCATGCGGGTCAGGTTGACACAGTGGCAGCGCGGCTCAGCCGCAGCAGCTCAGGACTAACACCTGAACACTATTTCATTGTACAGTTGTACAATGACAATAAAGCACTTACAATGGACATGCAAAACCGAGGCTGAAAGAATCTTTTGTGCATTGATATTATTGTAAAAGTGTCTCTATAAAGAAAAAGTATGTACTGACTACTAACAGATAGCATCACCAATATACTACTACCATATACTGTATAGTATTACCATTTCAATAATAACTCTAGTCACAAACTGTCAGTATAGTACAGCAGTAAACAGCAGGGATGTTGTCCGGACTCAGTATAATCCTACAATGTCGCCCCCGCCAAAAAAAAAAATTACATTTCATATATATATATATATTGTGAAACATTCTATTTTCTCCACAAACTGTCCATCTATCCATTTTCTTCCGCTTTATCCGGGGCTGGGTCACGGCGGCAGCAGTCTGAGCAGAGATGCGCACACTTCCCGATTCACGCACACCTCCTCCAGATGTTCTGGTGGGACCCCGAGACGACACCAACTAATGTTTAATAAACATTAAACAAACCTGTAAATCTGAAATTATGATTAAAACAACAGTCATTTTTAAATATTCAGATGTTTCTACTTGTATTGAAAGGAATATATTCTGGAAAAGGCTCACGACAAACTGAAAATAGTTCTGCGACCCACTTTTGGTCCTGACCCCCAGTTGAGAACCACTAGATTACAGTATAGGTAATTCCCATGTATGTACTACAGAAGTTAACTTAAGCAAATCAATATCAACAATCAATCAAATTTTATTAAAACAATAAGCCCCGCATCATAATATATATATATATAACAATCCAATCTACAAAGACCTTACAAAGGGTTCAAAGAGAACCACTTTGCTTTTTAATTGACGTAATGCATCTGTAAATTACTTTTATATCTAAAGGGTGCTGGGAAATGTTGTACAAAATATATTTTATTTTATTTCTGTTGCAGCTCAGAGTAATGAGATATTGAGAGAGGAAGATGATGCCTCTGGGCTCATTCCTTTTCCTGGACTCAGTTATTGTACACAGTATGAATCAAAAGTTTTCTGATATCAACCTTTTAAAGAAAAATACCGCACCGGTGTAGTTTCATTCTACGCCTGAGTAGCATTATCCCATTTGTATCGTCCTTGTTTTTCTGCCTATCATCCCAAGGGTTATGATAAACCCACTGTCAATTTTAATCTGCTGAGATTAAGTCTATGTTTATTGTGCTAAGTTGCTTGTCATTCATAATGTAAATAAACCTTTCAGCGCAGCTCAGGTATGACATCTAATTTCTGCAAGTCACTCACTTTGATGAACGCTCGCTGACATCACACTCATATTTGTTATTACCGTAAGAAAACACACTTCCCCTTTGAAATGACTGCGCCGACATTTTTTCAATCACATTGTCACCTAGATAAAAAAAACTGTTATATAATAAGGTTCTGAGATAATAAAACTGTAAAAGGGTTGATGAATTACTGTTGTGGCGCAATGGAATCCAATTTCCAGCCGCAACGCAAAAATATGGGTCAACTCAGGCACACTTGAACAAGACATCAAAGAATGAGTCTGACTCCTGACATCCATTATTAAACCTTGATTACCTCTGTGCTAAAGAGGTTATCGTTTGCCTCACAGCATAATGCTCGAGTCATATTGCAAGGTTTGGGAGGGGAAATGTCACTATGTCACTTTATAGCTGTCATAAATAAAGGATGACTCAGAAAGAAGGTTGTTTTGTTGGTTGTACAGTAACATGCCTTCTAATCGGTTGAGAGCAGAGTTAATGAAAGATGCAACAGTGTTTTGAGAGTAGAGTGGAACAAAAATCTCAATTTGGCCCAAAACATTACTTGTCGGCTTGTTTGTTAACCAGAGTGACAAATGTAAATGTAATGAGTAAAAAAAAAGAAAGGCAAAACTGTAACACCATTCAGCAGCTCGTGTCCTGACGAAGACCAGGAGGCGGGACCACATTACACCGGTTTTAGAGTCGCTGCATTGGCTCCCCGTGTGTTTCAGGATCGATTTTAAAGTTCTTTTAATGGTTTTTAAATGTCTTAATGGTCTTGGCCCTTCTTATCTTTCAGAACTGCTTTTACCTTATGAACCTCCACGGCCCCTTCGCTCCTTTGGCAGGGGTCTCCTAGTTATTCCTAAATGCAACAGAAAGACTCACGGTGAGGCGTCTTTCCAATATTATGGCCCTCGCCTCTGGAACGGCCTGCCGGAGGAGCTCAGGACCGCAGAGAACGTTCATGTATTTAAGAGCAGGCTCAAGACCCACCTTTTTAGTTTAGCTTTTAACTGATATTTAGTCTTGCTAGGCCTATTTATTTAAATGTTATTAATATATATTTTTTCTTTATGTATTTTACCTCTCGGTCTTATTTTAGTGGTCCTAATATTCTTACTTTTACTTTTTACTTATATTAACCATTTTTATGGTCTCCCAGTTTCCTCTGGAGGAGCCCTCTGCCTCGGGAGCGGGGATTGGCTGTGGCTGCTGGGGGGTGTGTGAATGCGACAATGTGCTTGTATTTGTGGGAGGAGGTGGGTGTGAGAGAATGTTTTTAAATCCGTAAAGCACTGAAAAGCGCTATATAAATAAAGATTGACTGATTGATTGATTGATTGATTGATTGAAAATATAGAAACTTCAACCAGAAACATTAGGGATTGATTGATTATTAACCTCTTACCGCCCACCTTAACAGAGTGCATTTTCTCCAGTTCCTCAGCTTATAGGCCAGTGTAACATCTCATTTGAAAGCTAAGCCGTACAAAACTGATTGTGACTATTTTGTTGCATTGTCGCGGCATTTTTGTCACATTTTTGTTGTGTTTTTGTCCTATTTCTTGGTCGCTTTTTCCCCTCGCTTTTTGACGCCTTTCTGTCGTGTTTTCGTTATGTTTTCGTCGCTTTTTTATTGCGTTATTGTTGCGTTTTTGTGGCTCTTTTTTTGCTTCACTTTTTAATTGTGCTTTTGTCGCTTGTTTATTGTGTTTTTGTCACTCTATTGTTGCCTTTTTTTGGGTATTTTTTGTTGTTGTATTTTCATCCTCGTAATTTGTCGCAGTTTTGACGCTTTGTTCAAGAAGCTTTTAGATTTGGGTCAAGCCAAACTGGAGAATAAAATGTGCTCGGTTAAGAGGTTAACATTACTAACGTTTACTGCCCATTCTTATAAAACAAAAAGATGTTTAAAAAAATTAATGAAAAACTGATGTGACTTCATGAGGACATGTTGGATTGTGAACACCACTTTGAAACTGTGTCGACTGTGAGGGAAATCTCAAAGTACAGGTGAGGCCATCATCATTCATTCATTCATTCATTCATTTGCCACGGCTCCTTTAAAGTCCTGTGCCTAGAAGGCTCAAAGCGGAGTAACATAAAAGGTAGCATTTACAGCTCACCTCGAGGCATACAAGAGTCTCCACTTTATTCTTTCAGGCTTGAAGGAGAAAGTCCTCCAAACCAACACCCCCAATCACTGTCAGCACAATCATACTTTAAATCAATCCGGGGCATGTTTGGACATTATGGGTGGCCGGGGGAAGGCCCAGACAAAAAAAAGTAGGCTCAAGACCCACCTTTTTAGTTCAGCTTTTAACTAATATTTATTTATATTAACTTTATGTTTTAATTCTATACAATTATTTCTTTAGTTTCACTCTTTTTATCTTGTGTTATTTCACATTTTTAGCCGAGTTTTAGCTGTTTTAATTTATCTTTTATTTTTTATGTTCTCCCAGTGGTTCCTCTGAGGGAGCCCTCTGCCCCGGGAGTGCTGGTTGGCTGTGGCCGTGCGGGCGCTCTCCTGTGGGTGCCTGGATGGAGGTTGGATGTCTCTCCTACATCTCCTCTGGGGGCCCTGTGTTGGCGCTCTGTGGCTGTGGCCGATGGGCTGCTCTCGGTGCAGACGGCTCCTTGGATGGTGTTTCCTTTTTCGGTCCATCTGCACTCAGCCTTATGTCCATTTTTATTTAACACTTTTAACTGCTGGGCTGTCTGTATGTATATGTGTCTGTGTGTCTGTGTGTGCGGGTGGGGTGGGGGGAGGTGGGGGTTGTTGTTATTTATGTATATTTGCTGGTGGGGACGATTTTAATGTTTTTTTTAAGCACTGTAAAGCACTTTGTGTTACATCTTGTATGAAAAGCGCTTTATAAATAAAGTTTGATTTGATTTGAAGTTAATCTGGAGTAATTTGATGCCAATAAAAGCTCAAGCACAACATAACAAAAGTCTTGGATCATGTGCCGAAATCAGGTACGGAACATTCATGATTCTAGTTTTCCCATAAATATTTCAAATTTGGGATTTGGGGATGTACTTAAAGGAATAGGCCACAGTCTATACTGATATATGTTCTTACCTGAGCTTAGACGAGTTGATTCGTATCTGTCTGGTTGTTACGCGTGCGCTCAGTCACACAAAAAGACCGAAGAGGTTGTTAGCATTTAGCCTGTCCTCCTCTCCTCAATGGGGCCAAACGGGGGTGAAGTTAGAAGCGACCAAGCTCTTTCACGTTTTCCTTATTTAAACCGTAGGAGCACTTCGACGTCCGCGCAATAACATCTCCACTCCTATAGAATTCTCAGCGGAGATGTCGAAATGCTCCTAAGGTGTTATTACGCCTTACAATATACCGTATTTTCCAGACTATAAGTCGCACTTTTTCATAGTTTGGCTGGGGGTGCGACTTATACTCAGGTGCGACATATATAAAAATATATAATTTCTCATGTTTGTTATTTTCACACTGACAGCCGCTAGAGGGCGCTCTACGCCTGTGTACCAGTATCTGCTACTCCTGTACCTCTGAAGATTTAAAAAAAAAGAAAAAGGTAATCGAGCAGCAGAAAGAAAGTTTGGAGTGAGCAAGAAACTTGTGAGGTTACTCTTACTGCTTGTACTGCTAGTTACGCCTCCATGCCCAGGTAGTAATCCATGGTGGGTGCGACTTATACTCCAGTGCGACTTATAGTCCGGAAAATACGGTAATACCCCTTTTTATCCGCTTAGAAAATTGACATGTTTAATTTTGTGTAACTATACTTGGATCGTGTAACTACTCATGTAACCGTATTTAAATAAGGAAAACGTGGAGGAGCTTGGTCGCGTCTAACTTCACCCCCGTTTGGCCCCATAGCGGAGAGGAGGAGAGGCTAAATGCTAACAACATCTTTGGCCTTGCTGCGTGACTGAGCGCACGCGTTAAGACCAGACAGGTACGCATCAACTCGTCTAAGCTGAACATATCTTAGTATGGAAAAACGGTGGCCTGTTCCTTTAAAGGTAAGGAAAACGTTATTGTCCCATAGAGGAAATTAATTCTGGGCGACAGTGCCACATACTGTACATCAGTCGTAAACAAAACAACTGCCTGTCTGTTTCTGGGTAAAGACTGCACAGTTCAACATTTCATAGTTTTGCACAGCCACAGAATAATTCAAAAATGTGTTGACAGCTGTAACACATTTAAAAATATATATTCAATATTGGATGACAAAATGCAACAGTTCTGTAAAGCTAAAGCTTGTGGCATATTGGATGGATTACTCGCTATGTGAAAGGCCTCAGGTGTATTGACAGGCGCTTTTAGTAAACATCAAGGATTGCAAGTACGTATGTACTGTATGATGAATGGCGCCTGTCTCGTACTATTTTTCCCAGGTAGACGTGCTACAGCTGAGGTACTGAGACAGGTTGAAGTGTGGTGGCGGTCCATGTTTCAGTCCATCAAAATAGTAAAATCCCTTATTATCCGGTAAGCTTGCACAGGACAGCGCTGATTAACCCTGCATAGGACCAGATGTGCGTTCTCTCGTCTGAAGGACTGAGGACCAAGACATTTATCAGCACTTAACCTGACTGTAGCGTGAAGAGATCAACACTAGTAAATGGAGGCACTTAAGGGTATAGCCCCGCCGGCAGACAGTGCTTTTGCACACACTTAAGTGTTATATTCCTCTGTATTAGTCTTTGCTTATGGCAGTTTTTCTTGCCTATCTCTTAGATCTCTTGCACAGCTGGAAGTCTGGGTTGTAAATGTAACCAAAGCCATCAATCTGTTAGTGAGACAGAAAAAATGGGGTGCATTCCTATGTTCCTATGATTTTTCTTTTCCGTAGATGAGTTGGTACTTCAACCAATCACAAGTCATGAGAGTAAAATGTCATACATATATCAATCAGCTTAACCCTGACCCTGCCCTAGCCACTAACCTTAAGGATAGTGGGCTGGTGCCTCATCTTAATCAATAGAAGTGGGGGAACATAGGTACCGGGGAACATAGGTACCGGGGAACATAGGTACCGGGGAACATAGGGCTGACCCCGAAAAAATGAGCGCACCTCCGTTGTGGCCTTCTGACATTCAGCCCTAATCCTGGACATATAAGTGTTCTCAACTCAAAAACGCACTCAAACCAATCCATCCTTTCACTTGCTATTATTTTTTTTATCCTTTTCTCTTCTTTTTTTTACTGTCACACTTATCAAAAGGACTTGTGCACCCCAGCGTTTTCATCTAAACTGGTAAAAACCCCAGTTGGTCTTTCTGTTATGACACATTTTGAGGGGAAAACTATATATATGTTTTCCTATTTTTGTCAGCAAGCCAGGGCCCCATTTCTTTAGAAGTTAGCAGACATTGCTTTTGTGCACAGCATACTGATACAAAAAGGGAGCCTCAGTGGTTATTGCGAGAAAATCCCTGTTAGGGTACGCTATTGAGGCATTAGTGCAACTGGGTCTGTAGGGTCTGTGAGCCATTTTGCTAAGTTGTTGCACTCGTCTCCCTGTGTGTGTGTGTGGCTAGGACAATGAATGAATGAGAATTGCCGGCACAGGTGACACATTTGCGGAATATTTATGTCAGGGAGTGTGTTTACTGTGCCTTTAGTGGAGGAAAGGGGTTTGGAAGATAGCTCTGTGTTTCGAAAGTGATATAATTAATCGTCTTACAACCCTTTGGATTTTTCAAAGTCTTAATAATCTAACTGTTGTTATGAATGAACATCGGGTGCCTGCATTGTGGCAAATGGGGCAAAAGCGAAATGGGGTGAAACTGAGAAAGCTGTTTGCAGTGGCCTCTGTATACAGTATATTACGCATGCAGCCGGTAGTCTTCAAATTATAATAGTGCTCCTCACTTTTAATGCCATTTTAATTTATGTGTTTATGTCTATTCATGTGGAGTGTTGTTTATGTCCTTAATGATCCTGCGCAAATTCATAATTGCTCTTCACCACTACTACTAAAAGTATTGACATTTTATCCAAAATATGGTGTGTAATGTTAAAGATAAAGATACTTAAAATCTGGGCAATTGTCTGGGTTATTGGCAGCCATATCCAGGATGAAATTGTTTATCCTGACTTTTTTTTTTTTTTTTTTTTTTTTCATTTTTTAGTAGCAGATTTTGTGTTGAAAACATCCGGACAACATCCCAGTTGAGAGCCACTGCTGCAATCTAATGAAAACGTGTCTTACATTGTAAAATCTACAAAGCTGTCAATAATCTTTGCATTGGGTAACATGTGACATAATCACATCCAACATAAGCCCACAGATGATTCAGCACTGCCCACTGTTGTACATAAAGTATACTGTATGTATATGGTACACAACAAGTAAAAATGCAATGTGTTTTTACGTATTCACATTAAGAATATTTGTGCTATCTTTCCACAATTTTTAGATGCAAATGTAGCCTTAAGCTTAATTGCAAGTAATCACTGACATTATACAGTATATGGGCAGTAACTTAGGCTTTCCACCCAGGCACTGACATTACAATAGCATTAGTAATTGAGTGGTCAGCTCCTTTTCCACCATACTGTAGAAGCAGAACCATCATCAGCAACTTCAGTGAAACATCTTCATAAACACCATTGTATACAGTATATATTCAATTGACTTTGCACTTCACTCACACCCTTGTTCAAATTAGGGATGTCAAAGGGCTAAATTAATCATGGATTTATCACAAACGAAATGCATCATATGTTTTGACCTAACATGCTCATGTATCTCGAGCACCCGTTACCTGAAAGACACATGATGGGGAAATAAATGTAGAGGAATATTCATCCCTAACAAAGCAACGCGAAATAATGGGTTGAATTAAAGATTTCCTCCCTGATCGGTAATCTAGTGGGTTTTTAATACACCCCTTCCCCTTTTCATTGCAGACACAGGCTGAATCGAATCTCACCTCCTTTGGACCCCACTTTCTGTCCTCGGTTTTAATTAAAGCGCAGGTTCTGTGACTGTAGTGGGGCTAAGTGGAACGCTGTCTAACTCTGGCAATTAATCAACAGTGTTGCCTCAGCAGAGTGAACGGCGCTGTGTCCATGCCCATTTGACAGTGATCACTCTTTGTCACACAACATGGCTGTGGCTCTCACCACTGGCTGTTGACCTCTGAATGATTACAGCCTGATCGCCCTTCGCACATTCCCTCCGAGCCAGACATCCCATTCAGACCTGAGCAGATTTGGAAGCATTTCGATTGCACTCAACAATTGCCCGTAGTTTTTTTCCACCCCCTTCTCGCTAATGAGAACTTCGCAGCCAACAGCTGATAAAGATATTTTTTTGGATCCAACACAAGTTTGAAACCATTCTTAGTGAGAAAGCCAAAGAAGTCCCGGTGACAGGCCGAAAGCCAACGAAGTGCGTGTCCTCCTTAAATATTCTGCAAACAGCTTGCAAAAGTCCGGGAAATGACAGCGCATATGACAGGTTGTGCTGTGATCAAGGTCAGTGCTAAAATGTCTATGAAAAGTGGGATTTAGCCAGATGCTAAGAAAGAATTCATTCTATTTATTTGAGTTAAGAAAAAGATGAGAGGTTGCCTATATAAGGGAAAAGAGCGGAGCTTGAAGTGTATGAAAGTGGGAGGAAAGAGAATGAGAGAAAGTATTGATAGTTTATTCCACATCATTGATATTCAGCTCGTAATATATCACCACACGTCAATGAACAGACACGCTCCTGAGTCACACAAGTAGCAATCACCCTGAGGTTATTAGTTTTAATCATTTTTTTTTTTTTAGAAGAAAAGATTTAGAATTGAAAAGTCTCCGAAAATCAGATGAAATCTATGCACCGTGTCACTGCGCCGGCACCCGGCTATTGAATCTTCATTTCCTTTCAAATAATTGCGTCGCTGGTTTGGCTTTGCGTTAGGTACAGCGAGACAACTCGGCTAGTTCGTTTGCCACAAATGTTTCCATACTTTGATTTCAAAGACAGTAATCATACCCGGAAATGAATCATTGTATGAAATCCAAATCATGGGAATATCCTGAAATCCGCCATAGTTCCTATTCCATGATTTGACGCAGCAGTGCAAGAAGACTTCACACAGAGGGAGCCTTGACACTTGTGCGTGACTGGTTTTGCGATTTCTTTTTCAGTGAAAGTTTTGGGCCAAAATCTCAGACAGAAAAAGAATAAAAAACAGTGTCTTTGCTTGACACTTTGGCTGCTCCTGTGCACCATGCATATTGACAGGACTTGAGCCCTCTTTTGTCTGGTTGCAGTGACTTTTTTTATTTTTTTATTGCCCAAAGCATTGCACAAAAATGTCATACCCCAGTGAGCAGACAGATTGTACTTTCATGCAAAACCATTTTATTAAGTTGATGTGCAAATTCAGTACCATTCAAAGGAAATGTTGTTCAAGGCGGAGATATACATTTTGAGATACCTTTTAAAAAAAATCATCCCAGGACACTTTTGTCTTTTTTTACAATCTCTCCTGGCTCTCATATTTTATGCATCCACACAATGTTCTGCAAATTGCAAAGACGAGCGTGAAGAAATATTTCTAACTTGCCCTGTAATCATGGTATTTTGCTGTCACTCCTGAGATGGCACGGGATGGGAAGGATATTATTAAGTGAAAACTCCCTGTGTGGGCCAGTAGGCTACAGTGGCTCAGTTATCGGTGTGTTCATGCACTTCTCCAGGACTCAGACAGTGTGAAATTGCCGAGAGGTGAATGCTAAGGCCTGACATTGAGTACGTATTTATTGAGGGCAACACAGCTTGAACCTCACACCCACTTCTCCTTAACTCTTGATTTATTTATGTCTGAAATAAATGCAACACTCTGGTCATTCAAATGGAGATGTCTGACGCAGTTATTTAGCTATAGGTTTATATTTTATTCATATATTTTCCACCTGACCATGCTGTTTACGGTGCCTAATGCGTAACAGACTCACGCAGTCCGGTTATCCCCAGAATCCCAAATGTCATTCCCAAGCATAATTTGCAGTGTTTGCTCAATCAGCCTCCGCATATACCCCATTAAAATAAATTGGACTCCATGTCAATATTTGCCTTATTCTACCTTGATTTATCTGCATCACCTTTGTATCAATGCTATCTTTGCACAATTGTTAGTATGTCCTAGATTAGCAGATATAATGTATGCAGCAGAATATCCCATGACCGAGGCTATACTGTATATCAGCAACGTGCCGAGCATCCCTGGGTGCAACAAAAATCGTTAGCTAATTGTACAAGCTCCATTATACCACAAGATCACCTGGAGCAAGATGGAGCATTTACCCCAGAATCACAGGATGCCAGCCAGCGTCTAATTGGTGAACACATAAATAAACCGTCAAAGCTTGGAGGCATTAGGCTGATGAGAGAGCTATAAATGTCAGAGGAATCTGGGCTCAATATCCTATTTCTGTCTATGCAGGGTCCATGTTTTCCTATAGATGCAGCATGGCTGTGAACAGGAAATGTGCTGGACGGTCTGCACTGATCCTGCACAGGAGGCTCCATTCCAGAAGTCCTCGCAACTAGCTGTAATTGGCTTAAACATTCCACCAAGGATTACCACTCACTCCGTATTTGCGCTGATGTATTATGTATAATGATGTATATTAAAAGATTCACTCTGGCTCTTCAAATCACACTTAATGTCAAGCCTGCTTTCTTGTTTGATCTGAAATAAATATCAAGTTTTTTAGAGTTTTTGTGGGTTCGGCCCAGACTTTCAAGTTGTTGTTTCTGTGACCTATTCAACAACACTATAGGCTATAGGGCCTATATCACCTATTATGCTAATAGGTGATTATAATGTATTACCCTGGCCAAATAAAAAAATATACACACGTGTATTCTGATTCTGAATTTGACTGAATTAAAAAAAACTGCCAAACAATATTCATATTTTAGTTGCATCTGCATGCTTATCATACTTCATACACTTTTTTATACTTTTATTGTTGGCTTCTGCAAACTCACCAAACTGTGGGGCCATGTGGTTAAGGGGCGTGGTCTACTGGACGTTCCAGTAGACCTAGCTAATTGATAAAGTCACGTTGCCGACGTTATTAAGCCAATATAAACTTTTTGTGCTAGTGTAATACGTTTGATACTGAAAGTTTTGCTTATCACTCATAGTTAGCTAAATGAAACGTTTGATAGACTAACACAAAACACACCAACGCGGTAAGTTCCAATTTTTGTGTGGGGAAAAAAAAGAGAGCGTATTTTAAGGTTGTTTTAGGTGGATATTTTTTAAGAACCACAGCTGTCGAGAGATAATGAATACAACTCTCTTGCCAAATGAAATGTCGTTCAAACAGTGTGCCAAATCCAAACAGCTTGATGCCTTAGTTGATGGAGCTCATTATTAAAACGGAAAAAGCCGCGCGTGTTGGGTCTGCAGGGAAAGACGCGCGAAGTGGGACAACAGGATGTCGTCAGGCAGAGAACCTGCTATCACCATGACAGTTTTTTGATCTTGTATGACTTTTTGTACTCACTTGTCCCCGTGGCACCGGCGCTGAATGGCTCGCCTCTGCTTTATTTAGCGGGTGTGCCACCTGCCGGTGCGTCACGCGAGCTCCGGCCAATCGTTACGCAGGGACTCTGGTGCGCCCTCGGAGATCCCGCTGTGCTTCGTACGACGTTCTTCAATCTGCGGCTCACTGGCTGCAGAAGGTGGCGGACAACGGTGGCTGCAAAGCGCTAGAGCGTTTCACTTTGACAGAATGGACTTCCTCGCTGCTGTGCCAAACATGGAGCGGTGACGAGTTGGTGTGGATTGCTTCATTCTTTCCTCCTACAAGTTGACGGTTCCTGACCTGCGCATCTCTAAATGTGAAGGTAGGCGATATAAAGTTTTCTGATGTTTGTGAAATTAACTCTGGCACTCGAAGCCACTCGGCGCCAAACATTTTACGCACTTCTTCGAATAAATAACTTGCTCTACTTCCTTTAAACTGCAATTATGGGTAAATCCAGCTCCATGGGTTTGCATATTTTGTCATACGGTTTTCTTCGCGACGACCAGGCGACATTTGAGCGACTGTAAATGTGGGGCAGAAGCGCTGCTTGGGTTTCCCTCAGCATCACCCCTTCTGTCTCCATCGGTCCACTGCTCCATAGCGCTGCACCCTCCCATTACCCGGAGTGCATTTTAAAAGTTATTTAAAATCACCCAATGGATGTCTAGTGGATAAGCAAATGAGAAAGTTAATTTTGCAAATAGGAAAACTATATTTGTGTTCATTTGGCGATCTGACAGAAAGTGTTTATCGTTGTTGCCTAAATATGAGAGAAAATTAAGAGCGGCCTTACATGGTGTGCCTGCTGTCATGAATTGCGAATAGTAATTATTTATGATGTCCCTAAAAGGCTATGTGAAGGAATGTTCCCTCTGTGAGACCTGGGGGTACTTTGACATTGTGCTGGATAATGAGTTAAAGCAGAGCAAAATGGCATCTGTGCCACGGTGCAAATATTTTCATTCAGTCCCTGACGACAGTTATTACTCAAAGTTTGGCAAACACACGGCCTATAGTGTGCTGCTTGCAGTTCATTACCAAAAGCTCCCAAGTTTAACGTCATGTTGCACATATCAGTAATGTAACATGTTTTGATATCAATATATCAACAACGCCACAGTGCAGAGCAGACATGCAGCGTCGTGATGAACACACAGTCTGTAAAAGGTGAGCAGGAATGTGTTTGGATTATGACTTTCCACTGCTCGCTCTCAATGGGAGAGGACATTCAGAAGGAGGAGAGAAAGGTGAGCAGAAGCCTACCCTTGAGTGTGATGTATTGTTTAAGCCCCGGTCAATATCACGTGAGTAATGTTTTTCTTTATGTTTCCCTGGCGAGATAGATGGCTCTGTTGTGCATGACGCGTCCCCCTTATTGATCATCGTTATGACTTTCCCAAATGGGCCGTGGGCGAAATGTTTGCGAAGGGCGCTCCGTTGTTGACCACTCTTGATATCAGATGCTCAAAGTTCAATCTAAATGTACAGCTCAGATTTGAACACCTTTACTGCAGCAACTCTTGATAATGCAATTTGCAGTTTTACTACAACTGTGCTGCCGTTTTGTCCAGATGGCTGAAATGAAATCAAAACTGCTTTAGGCAATTTTGACTTCTTATCAAATTGTGCCTTTTGCGCGACATATGTTTTGGGAATACAAGAGACAAGATATTAGAGCACTCTGCAGCATTTTTCACTGTTACCTTCTTACTTGCTACGTAGTGAATTTTCAGCTACATTATAGCTCTTCGTGACCCTCAATCTTACAGAATTGAGATCTAAATCCATAAATCTTATCTCTACAAACAAGATAAAGTTAAGATGTTAAGATAAAGCACAGCAGCCCACAGTAAGTGAAAGAGCGTTGTTTTACGACCCAAACCCCTCAGGTAGGCAGCGCGTCGGGGCAAGCACTGCTGGACTAGTGGCTACTTTTAGTGCCGGCAATAGGAGACATGATGATAGCTATTTTACGGGAGTCAGCTGGCCAAACAGACGGGCTAACTCCCCCATTGGGTTTCATTAGAGCTCGTCTTGATGTTTAAGATTGTTTAATCCACTTTCACAGCCATGCAGACCACATAAGTGCAATGCAGCCCCCGTCTATCTTTAGCCAACCGTGTGGGCTAAGCTTTTCCATTCAAGTTTAATTATTAAAACAATAACAGCAATTCCCTATTGTTGGCCCTGAACTGTTTCTGCTAAATGTGCCTCCCGTGCAGAGTGATGGTCTGCCGGTAATGCGGACATCAGATAGAGCCATGACAATTAGAGTCTGGAGAGTTGGCTTGCTCTTGCGCCGATATATTTCAAGCCGAATTGGATTTAGGCCCACTGCTTGAGGTGCGGTTACAGTAAAGTCCTCTGAGGTGAGTGCCTCAGCTGTCTGTCATTGTCTCTGTCTTTGTTGTTATTGCTACTGTTGTCATCCAGCATTTGTAGCATCTGTTTAGCTTCACAGACAGTGCCGGGGGAAAGACATTGACAAACCTCATTGGCTTCATAAGCAGCTTGGATTCGCGAGGAATTTATTGATGCCCTTGCTGTTCGAAATGCACAAGAATTGGGTGGCACAATTTTGTAGCAGCAATGTGTAACTGCATTTTCTTCTGACAAACAATAAGATTGCAGTTAAATTGCTGGATTATTTTCTCAAAATGAAGATTCAGTTTATAAAGTGCCTTTAAAAAGGATCCAAGAGCAAGACTGAAAAGTCACTGCTATACTCAGTGCATTTCTGAACATGTTTGTATGTCTTAACTACAAGATGAAAAGGAGATATTTTGCACAATGAAACACTATGGAGACAAGACGTTTGTCCTTTTCAGAGGACACTATATCACTTAAGTAACTGCAGCTGTTGTCATTTTCTTATGGCCACCGTTAAAGTTTGCAACCCAGTTCAGGATACATAAAAGTATTTTTAAATGATTTTGCGTGTGTACTGTAGTTTCGGTGCCCTGGGGAAGTCATCAAGTCTCTCTTTTACAGCCAACATATCTTGCGTGTAAAACCTACAGCCATCAGTCACTGACCTTTAGTTGTCTGTCTCGAATGGAGTTGCCCCTTATTGGTGCCACTAAGGTGCTTCAGGGTGTTTGCCCTCGGATATTGTGTATGTCCAGCACACAGTGAAGCAGACACACGCGCACTCACAGGAAAGATAATGTGAGCTACAGTTCAAGGGTTAGGTAATGGGCAGAGAAGGAGAGGTCAGTGCTGATAACTACAATGGCTCACCATAGCTGTTAAACTAGCCTGCAGCCATTACTGTAAAGGCAGACTCTAGGGCTGCAACAACCGGTCCAACTCTTTAAAGCTAGGGTACCTGATTTTTTTGGTGTCGTAGAATCCATTTCTTTTTGCCACCTCAGATTATGTTGCAAACACAGCAAACCAACAGACCTTGTTGTATTGTCTTTACCTAAAGTTTTATTGAGCAATGGATGATATTCAATTCAACTTTATTACGGACTCAAGGTCCAAAGAGACACTGACATCATAAACAACACTAAAATACAAAAAATTACACAGTCCCTTTAAAAAGACAGCTATACCAGTGCCTCCACATTTGCGACTGATAGCGAATGGCACTACAGGTGACATCAACCAACGAACCAATGATTGTATTAACAGACTTATTCAAACGGCATATAAAACGGTACATAAGCGTCCACAGCGTGGCTTGCAGCGTGTTTATTCCAGCAGTGACAAATATCTCACTCGCACTGGTCCATCTCGGCCTTCTGAGACGCACACACAGAGCGTCGTTATAGGCCACCTGCAACCTTTGCAATGTTCCTTTTTTTTAGTTCGACCAAAGGTGCGCTGTGTACAGAGGTGTACAGTATGATTTGAACAACATCATTTTCACGTTGTCCGTACAAAAAACTAATTTATGCGCCAGCGTGTTTGCCTGGGCATACAACGTTCTACATTGCCTGTTTATGTCAGCATCATCAGACAAATCTTCTGTCAATATATGCCCAAGATATTTTATTTTGTTTGTAACATGAAGCGTTGTATTAGACAAATAAAAATCAGGATATGATGTCTTCTTATCCTCCTTGGCTCTACAGATCATAACCAAACTTTTCACTGCATTATATTTAATGTCATGCTCCAGGCCATAGCTTGAACAAATGTTAAGTAACTGTTGCAGCCCAGCAGTGCTTGGACTGAACACAACAAGATCATCTGCATACAACAAATGATTTAACACAAGGTTACAAGCTATACATCCAGTATTACAAGCCTTAAGTCTTGTTGACAGATCATCCAGATACAAGTTAAAGAGAATCGGGGATAGTGTCCCTCCCTGTCTGACCCCATTGATAGAAGTCTAACCTAAATTAGTGTAATTTATCATGGGGTTGGCTGCCCCTGCTTCACTTTGTCAACACTCAATGCTGTATATGTGCATATAATTACCTTCTTTGAACAATTTGAATACACAGGAGGGACTGTGAGAGCTAGAAACAAGTTTGGGCCAAAACCAAAAATGTCACTGTTTGAACAGGAAAAATCAGGTACCACAGCTTTAAAGCTGTAAGCCTAATTTTCATTGAGAAATTTATCATTTAAATTTAAGCATTCTAGTTAACATCTATGTTTTGTTTCTTTTCGATTTGCCAATATTTGTTAGAGTTTGGTGATTGGGTGGTTAATCAGTGCTACCCCTGGCCACCCACTAGACATGCCCATGCTTGTAAAATATGTGCAAATTGCATCTTCTTCTTTTTGTCTCTTTTTTTTTTTTTGACCAATCGTCCTGTGACAGACAGTGCCAATTCACTTTTCTTTTTTTCTGTTTTTTTACGATTAAAGGCTTGTATATATGACTACTCTTATGTCTGAGCTCTGTCTGTTCCTAGGAGATAAATCAATAACAAGTTGCCCTCTATCATCCTCACTGGACGTCCGCAGGGATGGTTTCAAGGTAAAAAGAGAGCGATGCCACACGGGGAGAAAGACACACTCTGAAAGTGATAGTGTGCAGGCTTTTGAAATATGTATTTTGTCTTCAAGTCAAGTAGAGCTGAAGAAATCTGAACCCGCGTTTTCAGTATAACTGATATAAAAGGAAGTCACATAAAATAATTTCAGTCAAAATTCAGTTGGAAGTTTTAACATTGGTGGTCTATTGGTCATCTATTATTTAAACTCACTGGTTACATACATATAGTATCGATCCAAGAAAGACTGCATGGGAAATTAAACTCTTATAACATAACATAGCACTGATCAGTCACACAACACCGACATTAGCGCCCTCATCACAAAATCGATTGCAAATATGGAGATTTCTTGTTTAGTTTCAGCAATGCAAATGACAAAAGTTGAACGAACAGTAGCCGAAATGTGATTTTAGGGATTTTGCTTTTGCACTCCCATACTCCCTGAACTCATTTTGATCATTTCCGTCTTGTTGCTCCTCGGGTGAAGCTGGGCCCTTTGTCCTAAACCTGTGTAAACTACCGCGCATTATAACATATTGAAACTATGCGCTTTGGGAAACATGGCCCTCACTGTTGCTGCGAGAACGAGCGCCTGCGTGGCCTATATAGCCCACTGTATCATTGCATTGCTGAAAAAGAAGCCATCTCTCAACATTAGAAGAGAAACATGCCTTCACAGATATGGATTACTACTGTCACATAATGTCATGTGTGTCAGCAGGGAGGCAGATTGGGTTTAATATCACAATGTCTCACGCCGCGCCACTGTATGCTTTTCCTAATGGAATGGTGGTTGACAGTGAAGCTATTATAGGCAGCCCTCCGAGATTAGTACAATGTGCCAAGGTGATTTGCTTCATGCTTTGAATACAGTACACTTTCCTGCGAGATAATCCCTATATAACATGTGAAATCAATTTTGCCTTATGCGATTTGAATAATATAGGCAGCTTCATCTGCAGGCTGCCTCTCCTTAAGTAATTAGGTACTCGTAAATATCCGTGATTGCTTAAGTACTTACTCATTATCGGCCTAAAACTGAGAAGAGGTGGCGAATCACACTCCCGTAACGTTACTTCCTATGAGCGGCTCCTAATTTAAATCTTAAATGGAGACCGTTCGCTTTGATTAGAAACTACTTTGTGATTATAGTCCTGTCATAATGCCTTTCTCAGCAGCGTGCTCACTCCTTTAAAAAAAAAAAAAAAACGAAAGAAAAAACATGTTGGGGAAGTGTTTGGCTCATTGCAAGTGAAAGATGCTTCCCGCCTCTTTTTGATCACTTGTTTGCTTCAGACTTCTCCCTTTTGACAAGCAGCTCATCAGGTACATTTCCAAGTGAGTTGATTGTCTTTTAAGCTTTCACGCGGCTTTGAAGATGTTCTGCTCCTGTAACCTTGCATCTTTAACTTTAGAGGTGTTTCACATGAACGATCTGGCAGTCTCAGTTTCATAACGCCTCGACCAGGCCTGAATGGTTGTGGGTAAATATTTATGTGTGATTTTGACTTTTTTGAGAAGTGTTGTTATCATGATTCGACTGGCAACTTACGCAGTCCGTTCACAGAGCACATTTTAAACACGGCCGGAAAATGAATACAAGAATCGCATAAGTTTGGAAACAAATTGGTACAGGGCTTCGCGTGTTGCAAGTTGTTTGCAGAAAACATTACGACGCCATCAGATTAACTGCAACCATTCCTCATTGCAATTTTGCTTTGATTGCAGGTAATTTTTGCGTCTGATTAAGTCAGGGAATAGGTTCAGGTGTACAGATGAAGGAGACGTTTTGGGTTTCCATGCTGCTTAGCGGTGCTGATTAGCCGCTGTGCCAACCTGTTGAGCTAATTTCTGTGCGGGTTTGCTGCCAGCTGGTTTTGTGATAAGATTTGGCCTAAGCTTCTGCACAAAACGGCACTTTGAATGAGCGCGTGTAAGATATAGCCTGCACGCTGCGAGGAGAGAATACGAGTCAACGGAGACAAGTCGAGTGATTTACATAAAAGTGCTGATGTGTGGCAGCGAAGAGTGATTGATTTCATGAGTGTGACCGACTCCAGTGATCAGTGAATTAATGTGCTGCATTTAATCATGTTTACATGCCGCACACTGTTTTTCCCACTGACATCCTCCTGACCAATATAGTCCACGTGCCAGCCGGTGATGACGTGAATGATGAACTTCTTGATGAACACCATTGGCCGTTAACAATACAGTGTTATGTTTGTGATGACAGCAGGCTTAGGATAATCGCGTAAACACACGGGCACTGAGCCACTAGCAACCTGATGACCTACGTGGTGTCTTTAAAAGGAACAGGACATAGATTTTCCCATACTGAGATATGTAGCTTAGACAAATTGATGCGTACCTGTCTGGTCTTTACGCGTGTGCTCAGTCTCGCAAACAGACCAAGGATGTTGTTAGCATTTAGCCTCTCCCAGCATTTTCCTATGGATCCAAACGGGGCGAAGTTAGACGCGACCAAGCTCTTCCACGTTTCCCCTATTCAAAGACGGTTACATGAGTAGTTACACGATTCAAGTATAGTTGCACAAAATTAAACTTGTCGATTTTCTAAGCGGATAAAAAAGGGGAACTATGTTGTGAGGCGTAATAACACCTTAGGAGCACTTCGATGTCTGCGCAGTAATATCTTCACTTTACTGCTCGGACGTCGGCGGTCGCTTCTAACTTCATCCCCGTTTGGGTCCATAGAGGAGAGGAGGAGAGGCTAAATGCTAACAACATCCTTTGGTCTTTTTGCGTGACTGAGCACACGCGTAAAGACCAGACAGGTACACATCAACTCATCTAAGCTCAGGTAAGAACATATCTCAGTATGTAAAAACGGTGGCCTCTTCCTTCAAAAAATCGTCCGCTTCAGTCAGTCGGAGAGACCTGGGGGACTGCTGTATTATCCGGGATACACAGCTGTCAATCAACCCATATGAATTCACTTTCTTAATCCATTTCTAACATTGAGACAGGGATGCTAACTATTTAACTAAACATGCGCCACAACTTAGAAACAACATTTGATGAAGACCTCAAAGCAGATTTTTTTTTCTTCTAAACTACTGTTGTACCGACTTGTCAATAATATTTTCTTCTGGCAGGTGGAGAAACAGGAACTAATTATAATCATGTCTTCTTACTCAAAAGCAAAAAAGTGAATAATGTAATGTTTTGAGAGTTGCTTAACATCACATTGTGTTGGCTCTTCCTTTGATTTAATGATAATGATGTCTGTAAATTCTATGAATATTGCATATGAATATACGATGTGACTGATGATATGACTTTTATGATGAATAGTGCAATCATCGTATAGTATAGACGAGAGCTATTTATGAACACAGGCACTGCATTGATAGCTTCATTCATGAATTTCATTTTTGTCTGTGCTAGTGCGTGTTTACATTACACCGCTCCTTTGTAATCCCTTGTTTGTACCTCTCTCATCTGTGTAACAATATCACCTGCCTAAGCACATACACAATGTCAAACACCTAAGTAAGACGAAACACTATGTTAAGAAACTATCCAAGAAGACACTCCCCCAGATTTCTTCTCCAGAGACATGTGCATGTGTGTGACACCGTAGCTCTTTTCGGGAGTTTAAATTGCACCTGTCTTTGAGCCTTTTCCCCTTTTTCACAGTGACTGACATTTGAGAAGGAGGCTGAGAGCGGTGGAACTTGTACCAGACCAGAGTACGATGTAGAAGTCGGCCCTCTGGCTAGACTCTGCAGAAGAAAATTAATCCAAGTCAATAAGGCGCACAGCCGCCGGCCCGGGAGTCAGGTTCCGCCACTGACATCAACATGGCTGCAGATAAGGCAGCCGGAACGCTATGTAAATTGAGGTTTGCACCCATTTGCAACCCTGTCTACAAGCATCTAAACAAGAGTCAGGTTCATTACCAGCTCTGGTCGAAAAATCCAAAACAGAGGCTGACACTCCCCTGTGCTTTTTGGGGAAATTGGAGCTTGTGAACATAGCCAGATAACAATAGGGCTGCTTACAAAGACAGATATACGTGTCAAATTCATTCGCGAATCAGTCATTTTCATGAGGCGAGTGATGATTCACTTTCTGAAAAGTTTACATCTTTTGTAGTTTTAGGGAACTGGACATACAGTACACAAAACGCATAAAATGTTTACCGATATTTTTGTTTCTTCCGGCACATAAAACAAGCATAAGCAATGTACTGATAACATCAACAACAGATATTTGTTTGCAGTTCTGCCCCATGAAATATGGTAGTGTGCAACATGTAAAATATACACAATGCACAGTTATTAAATAATATGAAAATGATTTTTTTAATTTTTTATTATTATTAGTTTATTTGATATGGACTGCATTGGACAAACCAGATACATTGTTTTTAGTGTTATAGCAAAACTGCTAATTTGCAACACCTGTCCATAGGAGGCTACACATTTCACAAAACACAATACAATACAGTACACATTACAATATTTAAAAAGGTAAACAATAAACAATTACGCATCATCAGTATACATTTCATACAGTGTTACCATGTGAGCAGTTTTGACTTGACTTCAGCCATTGTTTCAGACCTCTGTAAAAACTGTTCATGTCAGTCTGCAGTTTTAAATCAGTGGGCAGAGAGTTCCACAGGCTGGATCCATTAAAAGAGAAACTGGACTGTCCAAAGGTTTTTGTAAATTTTGGGAGAACACAGTCCCCACCCACCGAGGCTCTGAAGGAGGGTCTGCGGGAGTCCTGACGCCGAATAATGAGAGCGGAAAACAGCGGCGACACATGACTGTTCAAACATTTAAAGACCAATTTCAGAATACTAAAATGTATAAAGTTTTCGAAAGTAAAAAGATTATGTCTATGGATGATGTCACAGTGATGCCATCTCATAGGTTTTCTGTCAAATACCTTGACTGCCTGTTTGTACAATGAAACAACCGGCTTGAGTGTGGACGGGGAGGTTTGTGACCAGGATGTGACGCAGTAGGACAGATGTGAAAAATCATGACATGCATGTATAACAGGGCGGCCTGATAGGACAGATCCCTCCTGATAAAACGAAAACAATTCAAGTTGGATTTGACCTTTTTGCACACATTTTTGACTTGACTTTGAAATTTAAGGTTGTTGTCAAGAATAATTCCAAGATATTTGGTCTCTTTTGCTTCTTGTATAATTTCATTGTTTATGCTTACTTCAAAGGTGCTGTTAGAAGGTCTTGTTTTAATTGAGAAACAGACGGTTTTCTTAACGTTTAAGGTTAGGTGAGACAACTCGAGCCATTTAGAGATGTGTACTAGGGCAAGTGTCAACTGCTGCGCTGCCAGAGCTGGAGTTTTAGCAGACAGATGAATTACTGTATCATCTGCGTACAGTTGGCAGTTGACACCTTGGCAGCTATCAGGGAGGTCATTGATGTACATTGTGAACAACAATGGCCCCAGTACTGATCCTTGAGGAACTCCCATGTTGTTAGGGAAGAGAGCTGACATCACCCCATTAACCTTAACGCACTGCTGTCTTCCCTCAAAATATGATTTTAACCATGCTAAAGAGCTTGGTGACATTTTAAAGAGCTTGAGTTTGTTAAATAGCACGCTGTGATCCACAGTGTCAAAGGCTTTTTTTAGGTCTACTGCAAATATTGAAATACTGCACCAACTACTTGCCCTTTGTCTAGAGGCCTTTTGATCTTCTCTAGCAAGAAAGAATTAGCTGTTTCGGTGCTGTATTTGCGCCTAAAACCAAATTGTTGAGGATGCAGCAGCTGGTTTGACTCAAGATGTTCAATGAGTTGTTCTGCAATTACCTTTTCCAGGATTTTAGACACAACAGGCAGAATGGCAATAGGCCTGTAGTTGTTGGGTGTGTCCTTTTCGCCTGACTTGTGGATCGGTGTTATCACAGCGGGCTTCCAAAACTGTGGGAATGTATTTGACCTGATTGAGAGATTAACTAAATATGTAATTGGTTGTAGCAGACTGTCCTGATGTTTTTTAATCAAGGTCATACTTAAGTTATGGATGTCTTTTGCCGCGGAGTTGTTCATATTTGTAATTATCTTTTTAACTTTATCAGAAAAGACCTCTTGGATTTCAAAAAGGCTTGTGTTACCCAAGTTAACATCTTCAACACATGTCACCTTGTTTTTAAATTTGTTTGCTAGTTCATGCACAGAGTCTATAAAAAAATTATTAAAAACATTTGCCATTGACTCATTGTTATTGACAAGAGTGCCATCCACTTTTATGGAATCTATCCTAACGCACTTTTTTTTGCAGGGTTGGTTAAGTAGTTTATGTGTTGCCACAATTTAGAGCTACAACCGTTAGCCTCTTCTATCTTTTTAGTAAAGTAGTCGGTTTTGGCTTTACGTAGATTGCTTATGACTTGATTTCTAAGTGTAGTATAAATTTGATGGTCTGTGCTGTTTCTAGACTTCAGGGACTTTTTACGTGCAGTGTCATGTTTTTTCATAATATGCCAAATATCGCTGTTAAACCATGGGAGGGAATGCTTTTGTGGTTTACTTGTCCATGTTTTAGTAAACTTTTTACCATTTTACTCAGTGTAGTGACAAAGATATTAGCACTTTCGTTCACATTGGACTCTTTCATAACATTATCCCAGTTTATTTGGTTCAGTTCTTCTTCAAAGATGTTTAGTTTTGCTTTTGGAATTCCTGTTTTCTGTATTTTTGTTTCTTGGTTATGATAGGTCAATCGTTTATTACCCAGCTTCCTAACAATTACGGTCATGTTATGATCGGAGAGCCCAGTAATGAGGTTATAGGTTTTTGTTATTCTTTCCGGCCTATTTGTGAGAATGAGGTCAATCAGCGTTTTACTACTTCTAGTGACTCTGGTAGGTTTGTCTATCAGCTGTTTATATTTAAATGTATCTACTAGAACTTTTAATTTTATTTTGCTACTTTTTCCAGACAGTTTACATATTGAAGTCGCCCAATATTATGCTTTCAGAGCAATCCATGTTAGAAAGTAAACTCTTGAATTCATTGTAAAAGTGTACACTGTGTGAGGGTGGAAATGACCTAACAGTCATCGGTCCAAACCTTCCCCAAGGATACACTGTTTTATCTGTCCCTTTACATTAGAAGCTCATTGCACACGAGACACATCTGTATAAAGGATGCTAAACATCCAGAAATAAAGTAGTCTACCCTCTAATACTAAATGCCTGATTCTGGGCCATGGCGAGCCAGAGATCAATATTTCGCATGCACACTGTGGGGCCCCTTCTCTCCAGTTCTTTCCATCTCCACCTTTGTTCACTTTGTTTTTCTATGGTAGTGTAGCAGGTATTCATAATCTAAACAGTTCTTTCATTTATATCTAAGCATGTGTCACAACTTTATAATTTAAAGCCACTCGAGACACCGCCACCCAAACAAACAGTAATTTCTGGACTCACACCTTCTCCTAATTGGCATCGGGCCTGAAGAGATTCAGGAATGAATTGGTGTAAAACACTAACAGTTCCCAGCGGGATTAATTCCATTTAGCCAAGTGATAATCATCTGGAGCTTGTCTTAGGAATGTGTGCTAAGTTTGTCTATGTGAAAAAAGACTTGAGTGAGACAAGTGCAATAACATGAATCAGCGAGGTTTGGGTTTGGGCTCAATCATGTGTGTGTTTTCCCCTTCCCTTTATCAGCTGTGCAAGCCCTGTGCAAAAACAAATGTGGGCACGAGCCTTATCGAGGCGGCTTGGCGAGAGGAAAGTTGTACAAGTGCTTTTGTAGTTTCACAGTTTAAATCAACATAGACATGGCAGATTGTTGGGTATTACAGAAACAAAGAGATGGGATGGAGCAGCTAGATTTTAAAAAGTATTAGCCTAGTTGATCACGGATGTGCAGCGCAGGGACATAAGTTGGATGCCTGGCGCGTCTCCATACAAATGTTTCTGGCAAAAGAATGTTGGTGCAGAAGGAAACTGTTTATTGGCTCAGTTTAGGTGTTCCATTGAGTTACAATAACCTACACTTGACATATTTATCGCATTTACATCCAAATCCCTGGTCAGAGAAGCTTATTGTTACAACGCTGTGGCGCAGTTAGAACACAAAAATCACAATGGCTGATTTATGAGGCCTACATCATTGTGGCAAGTGGCAAACAAAGAACACTGCGATGTCTTTTCTTGAGCAGTAGCAAAGCTGGCAGGGGCTCTGGGGGAGGCGCCATGTTAGCCCTGCGAGCACTTGTTTAGGAGCTTCTTTAAACAGAACTTCGGAGAAGTGGCACAGCTGATGATGTGTTTACACGGGCTGTGAGGTGCAGTTTGCTCTTTTGCTGCAATAGTCCCCCGCTACATCTTCTAAGCTAACGGTACAGAAAGTTTTTCAAAATCTACACATTTATATACACGTTTCTTGGTGTTTATTCTTTGAATGATGAGCTAATTTTGTAAATGTGGTCCTATACAGTATGCAGCTTATACATTTAGTCAAATAGCCTGTCCGTCGGCGCCAAACCTATTTGTTTCATTTGCAATATGAAGTGGCCTTGCTTGGTGACACATTCTCTCACAGTATAACTATCCTGGAAATATTCAGTGACATTGACTTTCCCTGACAGGACGGCCATGGGGGTCTCAGGGATCTCCCATGTCAGGGCTGTCTTTAATGTCACCATGCATCTATAAATTGCATGAACAGCAAAAAGAACATCAGAAGTGTAGTAGAAGTGTAATAGATAACCTTGTGATGTCACAGAAACACTGAATAGGAATTTTCCCCTCACACATTAAAACCAGGCATGAGTTGCTGGGCATTTGAATCAGATCCACCCATTTCTCACATACGTAGTGCTCTTGACGTTGACGAGTAACAGCTTTCTATATTCTTTCTTCTATAGGAAAAGCCGGGCTGGGTTGATTTCAGATAGGGCTGAGGTCTGAGATTAAATTGCCCTACATGTGCTCTGGTCACACACAGACACACACTTGTTGCCGAGAATATAAACTGTACCGTACTGAGGTGGGTGACCCCAGAGTAAGTCCCTAGTTTCATCTCTCTTCTTTTGACCTTTTTGTTTATCCAGATTAATTTCACTAAAGCTACTTACATTAATCTCATTTAATAGATACCAGATGCCCATGTTCCCTGTCTCTTTGATAAAGTCATCCAAATGTGCTTAATCCCGGGCTTCCGTAAGAACCACCACCACGAGAGCTGGATAACCCTGCGACCTCTGTGCTGAGCACAGTAGCTATAGTATGCGGATCTTGGGGTATCTAATGAGATAACCATGATAGACTGTTTTTAAGACCACTTTGACACATGAATCACATCCGTGCATTTGTATTGACCCCTTTTATTGTGTTTTGGCAGTGCACTCGAGAACACCACTTATTCGTCATCTGTCATAATCAGGACGTGACCAAAGTTATTTACATTACACGCAAGCCGGCGTTTGAGCTTCAAGTTTCCCAGTCTTCTCGCTAATGTGCAGGAGACTCCTTTGGTTGAAGTGTTTAAAGGGATGAGAGTGGCTTGGAAGTTAAAACAGCTTGTCACTAAAGAAGTAAGAGGTGGGGAATACTGATAAGTTCCAGAGACATTGTGGGGATAGCTAGCTGACATGTTTTGACTCTTTACGGCCCATGGGTGTGTAATCAGTACTTATTTGCATGTGAATGTGCCGGGGAGCCGCTGAGGAGTAAAATTAAAAAACGCGCGGATTGTGGCTGTGTTCTAATCAGGTTATTTACTGTGAACACATTTTGGGGCGCTGATGCCTCTGATGCAGCTGTTTACCAGACACACTTTGTCTACGCGCCGCCTGCGGGATGTGCTGATTGAAGCAGAATTAGACTTTTCTTATAAAGGATGCTGTCAAATCAGGACTGCGGCTTTAGGCGTTTCTGACCATCCACTGCATTGCAAAACTGGGTCAAATTTGAGGGATGCCAAGATGCAGAGAAAAACTGTACTTGAAATGGTTTAGCATTCTATTTGTAGTGTTACATTTAACTACAAACACGTCATTTATCGTTCTGCTCCTCTGCTTCTAGTTGTAGAAACTCAAACAGTGCCAAGAAATGTATTGTAGTGAATTGTGCACGGGCAGAGCAGAAGTATGTAGTAAAATTAAGACCTCTTACAATGTTGCCTATAGCTGATGTTTGGCCTTTTACTGATACTTCTTACTCACTTAACTTAGTCATTATTTTAGCAGCACCGAATGAATGAGTCCCTTGTGGTGGCTTGTGTTATACAAAAACAAAACAAAAAACCCTCGAAGACCCTCAGATCAGCTGGAGACAGGTCAATGTAAAACCTCAGCCCGCGAAGCTGAAATAAATACTTATTTCAAATACATTAGTGATGTTTTATGCACATCCTAGTCACCTGTGATGATTTTATTACCATTTCATTTGCTCAAATAATGTCTCTTATGACCTGACCGTCTGACAACTTTAGTGTGCAGTCAATAGCCTATAGTGGGTTAGGTTTTAGGTTTAATTCCTGGCTTTGACAATATGCTCAATGTCTCTCCACAACTCTACCCAGGGTTCTCACCAGGATTTTTTCACAGCGTAGGGGCAGGTTGAAGTTGCGCGAGTACCGTAAGGGGGTCCGGGAGGATGCCCCCCGGAAAATTGCGAAATTTAGACCTCTCTTACACAAAATTTCCTGCATTTTAAATAAATAAACAAAATCTGATTCAAATCAATTCAAAAAGGAAAAAAACAACAGAAAATCGCTGCGTGGGGGGGGGGGGGGGGAAGAAATTCACAGCGTAGGGGGCCCTTATGCTCAATTGCGCTGGCAAGAACACTGCTACCCCCTTTCACCCCGTCCTGTCCAGTCAAATAAAGCCAAGTAAAAATGTGCTTAGGTTTTGCACAGATAAGCTTATATGTAACCACATGCGACTGTGCAATTGTTTCACTTTAATATGTGAACAATGGATCTATATGAGTTTATTTCCAGTGCACTATTCCCCTTTAAATTACTCGAGTAGAATTTGAGTACTACTTTCTATATTCCCAAAGTAGCGCATTTTATACATTTTTATACTGTACATCTCAGTAAAATGCATTGGTAGTTTGGCTTGGAGTGTAAAAATCCATTCATCTTTGTGTGAAGTTCTTCAAAGAGGCATGAAGAAAATGAAATGACAAAATCTGCAGACGGTTGCATCCTGCCGAGGTGTTATTCCTCTGGATTTGTACTTCAGCACTCCTTTGTTTTTTACCCAACACATTTAGCAAACATTGCCATTGTCGAGGCCTGAACAGTTGAAGCCCGTCGTTCTGTATTGTTTAACCAACAATTGGATTCCCTTAAACTTTTATAATCTTAGTTGCGAAGATTTAGTCCATTGTTGACTACACAATCATTTCTGGATGAAATTGGCAAGTCTAAGATGTTGTTATTGTTATTCAATCAGGTTTGACATTGGGGCCTCTATTATATGTGATTTTGTTCTTCTTCTTAATCTCCCGCTCGCTTATTCGATTTGCCTCTGTTGTGACTTGTACTGTCTTTGGAGGTCTGGATGTCGGAGAGAAAAATCAATTTCCTTATGGTAACATCACCGGGAGCCGAGCCGGGAGAAGCCAAATCCCTTCTTGCCGAACACGCTCAGAATTTGTTTAGATGCTGAGTAATTTTCTAATGTACTACTACGACTGACAACATCATCCATTTTGTCCCGTGACACGCTGCAAAATGCGGGGCACCTTTGCATTGATTTGGACGCTCCCTGAAGTGAGATGCCAGAATTCCTCAGATCATTAAAGGGCGGGGGGACTGTCGTTGGGGGCTCAGCTATCGCTCAGCAGACAGTGACACCACATCGGGGTCGACCAAAAAACACATGGCTTGTCGAGACAGTGAGGTCACTCAATCCCTGCTCCAGAGTCATCCATCAGGGAGACATGCAGATGGCGCCGAGCCTGTACCTCCAGGCACACGTCGCCTTCCAGATTAACCCCGGCATAATCTGTCAGCATCAGCGACCCGCCATACATATTCAGGAGAGGTGAGTGCTCTCCGAAACACACGTCTCAAAGGGGAAAGTTTCAAGATAAAGATAGTGATTATATTATAGTGATTTCCTTGTCACAGTATAGTTTTGGCTTTTGCTTAAATACTTAGAATATAAGTGAGCTTGAAATGTGCGTGTCCTGAATCAGCTGAATGGCGACCTGCCCTGCTCCCCCTCATTGTTTACCCATGTGCCTGAAATGTGCATACAATTAATTCATGTGAAGAACCTGGATGTTTGGGAGGGTTTGTGAGAGCTGGAAATGAGTTAACCTCTTACCCCCGGCTTTAACCTGAGGGCATTTTCTCTACTTCAGCTTTATCTAAATCTAAAAGCTTCTTGACTGGAGTTTACAGCCTATAGGCCAGTGTAACGCCTCATTTGAAAGCTAAGACCCACAAAACTGTTTGTATCTTTTTTGTCGTGTTCCATCGCATTTTTGTCACGTTTTATATCGCTCTTTTGTGGCTTTTTTGTTGCTTTTTCACCGCTCCTTAGTCGTGTATTTGTCGCTTTTTTTAATCGTGTCATTGTTCAAACTCTCCAAACTGGAGAAAATGGGCTCGGTTCAGGTGGAGGTTAAGAGGTTAAGGCCATGGCTAACAGTTTAAACACTACCTCCTCCATTCACCGTTTGAAGCTTGTAGCACTAACTAGAAGATCGTGGGTTCTGTACTCATGCAGGGTTACGCTGGTATTAGTGACTCAAATGATTACATTTATGTTGACTTAAAGGTCTGTCCTATACCTCACTCCTGTCACTGACCAAGCATGCATCCAGAGCGGCGAGAAAAAGTATGATTCAGTCTTGTTTCTATTAATCTAAAATACTCAAAAAACAGATGACGAAGCTTTGTTGCAATCTGTGAGAAGCGAGTGTGTGATCGTGAATAATAACGTTCTGTATGTATAATGTTCTGTATCAGCAGCGTTATTCAAAAACAAAGCTCCTTTTTTTTGCTTGGGGTTGTGTTGTTGAAAGAAATCCGCATGCATTTTTCAGCACAATCTTGGACTTGCCTTTGCCAAGATGGAGAACGTCAGAAACAGCTTGCAGAGTCTCCAAAATTACAGTGTTCTTTTCTTCAGTGTAGAAATGAGAAGAATAGACTGGCTCTGACCAGGCTTTCCGCTTAACTGAGCTCAGTATTAATTTAATAATTTACACGTGGCTTTTCCTCAGGTCGTGACAAAGACAGAAGGAACCAGAGCCGGGAAACAGAAAGTAGGAGGGAGACGATGATATAACATTTGAGAATTTGAACAACACTCCCCCCCGAAAATAGAAGCGAAAGAGTAATCTGCAAAGCTCGGCTGAATTCACCGCCTGGAGGTGAACCGCGGACATTGTGAAGATTAAGACGTTTTATATTGTACCCATTTTTGGGTGGGGGGAAAGCACTGAGTATAGCGCCAAGCTTCCAAGAAAATTGTCCGATGAAACACATTGTGTTGTTCCTTTACATAACCGAGTGTGCTTGTTGTGTTTAATTACATGTCATTCACTGCTTCTCCTTTAGTTTTGCTTCATGACAATTTTACACACTTTCTCGTATCGTACAGAACTAGCAGTTCTGCGCAAGTTCTTCTCATTTTTTGGCATAAGGTGAAGGGGGTAAGAACTCAAGTGACTGGCCCGATAACAGAGGGAAAATGGAAAATTAATTTAGCAGAAAGCCCTAAGCCTGAGCTAGCAATACATCACATCTATAATGAATGATTATGCACGTTGTAAGTGTTTTTTTAAAGGTTTGGGGTTTTCCGAGACATGCCTCACTAATCTGTCGGGAAGCGAGCAGAACATTTGGCACGGCCCTGCTTCCTCGAAAAAGGTATCTGGTTATGTTGTTTTTTTTTCTTAATTGTGGAGGAGATATGTCACGGTTGGCACTGTATGTGTGTGAATCCATTTTCTTCTGTCACTGCCTTGTTATTTGCTTACACTGAGCGTAATGAATCATTAATTCAGCCCTGTCACGTTCAGCCCTCAGTCGGTGGAAGCCGAATTAACGGGTGATCCAGGAGAGCAACTACTGAAACAACGGAGGGGAAGGAAAGTGGAGAACGACCCATGTGTTTGTAGCAGAGATGAAGTCAGACTTTTAAACTTCACCCTCTGACGCATCCTGTTTTGATTGCAGTTGTATAATGCATTCACCTCATTATTTTTGGGAGGCAGATATTTTCAAACTTGATCATAAAGGGATTCTATACAACGCAGATTCGCAATGGTTCACACACAGTTGAACAGTGTTGATGTTGTGGATTGACTTGGGCTCAAAGCAGCTTTTAGTTCAGGGGGGATTTAACCTCTTAATTCCCGCCTTAACCGAGCACATTGTCTTCAGTTCGACGTTACCCAAATATAGAAGCGTCTTGGAAAAGTAAAAGGATTGACAAAGTGACAAAAAACAACAACAAAAGAGCCACAAAAATGTGATGAAAAAAGCGACAAAATGTGACAGAAACTTAAAGCAGAATGAAGTAACTCATGCCCCTAGAGGCCATAAGCGCCACTGCAGGTGTCGTAGCATGTTGCAGTGTTTTATTAATTGTCCGTGAGAGTAAATACTATGCAGACAGAAAAGACAAAGGGAGAGAGGGATATTGTACATCCAATTACACAATGGAGATCATTTTTTTCACTCAAACTTGGCTGTAAATACTGTCTAAGTGGGGCTAGCCTGCAGTTAGCTTTGCCCGTTAGCCTGTTAGCTTCTTCATTGTGACTCCATCAGTGTGTATTGGTGGCTCCGACCTGGAGGGAGAAAAGTTGCAAGGGTGTTTTTTTGGCCAGAGTCACCAAGGGGAGATGAAAGACCCCCCGTCATCCCATTAACACTTGTATCACCCCAGAGGGACTATGAAAAGGATTTATTGCTTGAAAGAAACCTCAAAAGTGACGATGACGCGACAACAACGACAGAGAAAAGACCTGTTTAGACCCGTTTTGTTGGTCTTAGCTTTCCAATGAGGCGTTACCTTGACCTATCGGCTGTAAGCTCCAGTCGAGAAGCTTTTTAGATTTGGGCAAAGTCGAACTGGAGAAAAGGTGGGGGTTACGAGGTTAAGAAAATCCACATAACATAGCACACAGCATATAGTTTATTTATTTGGTGGTCTCCTCATTTGATGGCACACAGGTTGATCTTTTGAAACAAGATGCTGCCAAACTTGTAGCAAAGGTAAACTATTGCTGTGTGAGAGTGAATACATGTTTGTTTTATGCTTTTTACTGCACAGTATAAAGTTCCAAATGTAGTGAACTCTGGTCATTACAAAGAAAAGTTTCACACTCTGCCGCATCATAGGCCAAATATTGGATTTGTGCTTGTTTATTTCTTTTGGATTGAAGAAATGCTGGTAGCTTCTGCCTCTTACTGCCCTGAGTTGACTGGTGAAGTTAATGTTGTGTACACTGTCACACCTCTGAAAGCTTGGCGCCTTGACTGCTTCATTTAATATGTGGCAGCCTGCTGTCTGGACTTCCCTTGACGCTTTCATTTTATTATTTATATTTTAGAAAGCTGCAGGCTCCCTTCGTATAAAGCTTTTTTGCCCTGATATACTTGAGCCCCTTTTCTCTTGTTTTTGTGTTCCCCCTCTGGACCGTGAACATTTTCTAATAAGACAGTTTGGCGGCAGTGGCTTGTCCCTGGCTGCTTTGTAACCTGTGGCAGAGGCAGGATTTGAGGTCTCTGTCGCACTCACTGAGAAACAGCGCAGTCTAATTGGGAACAAGCAGGGCACTCCAAAGGCTCCCAGCTCCTTCAGAAGCCCGGCAGTCCCACATTTGAATCAAACAGACCCATCCCTCTATATCTGTGGAGCTCAGGATCACAGCGGTTTCCCCGGCTCTCCAAAATGTAAAGGGTTCTTGCATTTGATTTCCCATGAAAACGAATCAGTGGAAATTGACTACTGCGCTCAAAGTTTTTGCAACTGAATTCTGGCAAAGAAACGACAATGTGGTGCAATTCCACGGCCCATTTCTGCAAAACAATTTAATTTGTTAAACGGCTCACGGGGCAAAAATCACACTGCTAGAAAAATTATGCAGAAAAACAACAGTGTTTTGGGTTGTTTTTCAGTTGAAAGTTTTAATTAAAAGTAAATAAATTATTATTGTAAGAATTAAAAACCTGAGGAACCGGAAGTTTCTTGCTGTCATGGACCTTTTTGTCACTCTTTATGTCCTTATTGAACACAGGCTTGTCATGTCCATGTGTTTGTCATAACGCCGCTATCCAATTTTAATTGATTTATTCATTCATTTTACTATTTTGCTTTCCGTCCTATTCTAAATAGGAGCTGGCGACAAAAATCCAGCCAATTAGGGGAAGCCCTAACCTAGTCCATTGCTATTCTACAGTCTCCGTTTGGTTGAGATGCAACAAAATGCCCTTTGACATTCAAACTCAGTGGAAACAGTTCCACTTGGTGCTGAAGGTTTCCCTGCTTGAAGGGAAGGGGGCGAGCAGACAGACAAAACAGTTACTCTAAAAATCCACCAATGAACAGATCTGTGTAAGAATTAAGTTTTGGAGTGTAGTGCATGTAAACATGTCACATCCAGTGAATCATTTGGATTAAGAAGTCAAATGTTGCTTCAGTTTTCATGTTCAGCAGTGTAGAGCAGACGTTCCCAAACTTTTCAGGCCGTAACCCCCAAAATCACTCAACCAACAACTCGGGACCGCCTTCTGCTAAACATAATTAGCATTTATAATTATTTAAAGTGCCAATTATTAATAATCTGGTTTAATTATGTTAGTTTGGTTACTGTATTTTGATAGTTGGCATAATTTCACCTAAATATGCTGTTTTCAATCAAAGATACATCCCAGTCAATGTCAGAAATGTAAAAACATGGTCTTAAAATCACCTTGCGACCCCCACTTCATTGTCCCCCGACCTCCACTTTGGGAACCACTGGTGTAGAGGATACAACAGAACACTTGGGCAAGGCTCCAGAGTGCAACTACTAAGTCATGCAAATGCACCAAGTCAACGCAAGTGAAAACAACTTTGTGGCGGAGTTAATTACAACTCTGTTTACAATGACTGTGCTTTCATACAAACAGTGATACAAATCCAGGCTCTAAAACCTGTAATTTATTAGACTTACATCATCAATTACTTTGATGTAGTGATGATTTCCTTTTCTCCAGCGCTGTAAAGACGTTGTGGCCCCTAGTGTTTAGGACCGCCTGTTTGTGTGGTATTAAAAGGTCAACCTGAGAAAATAACCAGTGCTAAAGCCAAACAAATGGTCAAAGATGCTGTTCCCATGGTTTCTTGTGGGTGTCATGTACACACATACACTCTTCAGCATATGCATGGCCAATCGCTTCCGCGGCACAGTCACCCAAGTGTGAGAAAGATTGTCTTCTTCTATTCTGTTTGTTTTCCAAAGTCCCATTCAATAGATATGTTATCTTTGAAACTCTGGGATTAGAGCTTCATTATCAGTTTGGACTTGTGAAGCGTTCTTGCCTTGAACTTTTGCCTGGATTTTCTACTTTTGTGACAACAGGAAGCATTTCACGGCTGTTGTGGCTTTAGGAGATGACAGACAGAAATAGCTCTTATATCCTGGTGGAAGATTTGAAAAGCGAGCATATCTCTTTGTTGGTGCTGGCAGAGGGACAGCGCCATTGGAATCTTTTGTGCTAGGGCTGTACAATTAGTTGCAATCGAATTGAAAGTAGTTTGAATACTCGCAACTATCAAATTGCGAAAGCAACACATTTTTAGCTATTATAATGTATTGATACAGATTTTCAACTTCTACAAACAATTGTTAATGCTCATTTGCTCATTTAAAATGTGCGCTATGCTCTCCATCTTGACTAAACACACACATATTTAATCGTAATTCCAATACTTGTCTGTAAAAGTATATTGGAATTTGAAAAAGAGTCTTTATTTTCATATGCCTGTTTCAGTAGTATTGGGAAAAGGGAGTATTCTCATGTTTCTGATGACCGATGGCCGTGGTGAGATGAAAGGCAGGATGTAAAAAGCTTCTGTGGCTCTTCCTTCTCTGCTTCCTCACCTCTGCTGTACTGCATCTTCTCACGGCCACTAAAAGGTAACACTGGGTTTACTTGAAACCTATAGATGCTTAAACACACTGCTAGCACAGATACCAAGGCTTTGTTCTGTCATCCTCTTTCCAGCTTGTTGCTGAGGTATACCGGTTGATGTCAGGGGTGAAAAGGTGGGGGCAATAATTGTTAACTTCAGACAGATGTTGACAGTTAAGTGTTTTTTGCTGCAGGGAGTCCATGGTGGTCCTGAAGAAATCAGCTTTTTAAAAGTAAACAAACCTTCTAGCTTATTGATTGATTGATTGATTGATTGATTTGATTTTTTATTTCGAGCCACACAATACAGGCACAAAGCCAGAAAAAAACACAACAAAGGAAAAACCAAAATAAATAAATAATTACATTCAAGCTCGAAAAGGAGTGGGAAGAAGACAGGCTTATTGACTCCCACCCCTGTTCATAAACTTAAATAATAATGTGGTTGCAACAATAACATTGCTTAGTACTTATTATCCTACAGAACAATTAACAATTAAGTTAATTACATATTTACAGACGCAACAATGTATTATATTAAGTCACATTCATAGTATGTTACACTTTATAACAAGTGTCAACAAGTGGCGCTCAGTCGCCACAGTTCACACTTGAACACAATTGTGTACGGTTGTACAATGACAAATAACGCACTTACTTACTTACAGCCATCTTTCTTGATGTTTTATTTTGCTAAATATTGTTAATACTGGGCTAGAACTCAACATACCACTAAATGTATGCAGTTAGAAACTCATGCAGAGGTTTAGTCTAGTGTGTGGATGGATATGCATAAACTAGCAAAGATTTCTTCTGTCTTCCTTTTCCCACCTTATTCCTGAGGTGCTATTTCCATCATGAGGGTAGAAAAAAAAAAAAATAACCCATGAAGTTTTGGCCAAGTGCACAAGCGCCTTCAGTGTGTGTGACTTGAAATTCTTTTTTTTTCTTTCTTTAAAGCATTGAGGCCGTTGGATTGCAGTCAGGGAAATGGGCTGAGGAATTTCACTGTGTGCAGCAAGGATACACATCATTTGTCAAGCAAGCGCAGCACTTTCAATTATTCATCAATGCTAGCCATTAACAGGAACTTGAGCGAGAGCCTATTTGTACATCAGCAGGATATCACACATGGAGACCTTGAGTTGAGTTAACTCTTTCTCGCGATCCTCCTCTGCTTTAAGAAAGCATACAATGATGTTCTTTTCGCCTTCACCGCGTAGTTTAGAGCTCGCCTAATGGCACCGGTTTTATCACTTTTCGCTCTTCCCTGTGTTGTTCCCGCCTCCGCGCTGCACGCCTCCGTCTCCTCCTCTCGTGCTGTCTGCTCGCATTCAAAGTAGCTATAATTGAGTTTTTGGACAGCTGACCCAGACGAGGGAACGCTTCGCGGGAGATAAAAGAATTTTAGCATTGCAACATCAAAGAAGGGGAAACCTACCCACCCATTGCCTCAACCCTGATTCACTTCCACGCTCAACAAAACAGAAGATCAAATGAAGAGCTAAGGTCACTGCAGCTCCGAAGGGTTAATGATGTGAAAAGCGTGTTTTGGTTTTTAATTCACACTGCGTGGCCAATAAAAACTCACGGCCTGTTTTGTTTAAGGCACTGTCTATGACCATATTTGACTGTAATTTGAGGTGACTCCCCATAGATCTCTCATTACTTGACACTGTCTAAGCCACTCGGATCAATAGGCTGATAATGGCAGCTGGCACCAGGCAGACAGGGAGTTTAAATCAAGCCACCACCTCTGGACGACTTGAGCCAAGTGCGCTGTAAAACATGGGTTGCTGAGGTTACACAACGTAGAGAGATGTTTGAGTTAATTTCTTGCAGCAATTACTCACATTAGCATTTTTTACTTTCATGTCTGTTCCTCTCTTTGCAATAGGGGCCGTCGACTTGGCTGCTTGTCTTTGTAGCACAAAGTTGTATGTAAAAAAATCAGCATCCAAGCAAAAAGCCATATTGATTTTTAGCCGTCGTGTCAGATGGAACAAGATTTTATTATATTCCGAAAAGCATCTCCATATTGCGAATGTAGCCGCATTTTCTAAAAGCTTGACGTAAACCCCGACATCATAGCAATTCCCACAGTCAGGCTTCTTCAAATATCCAGAAATAAGAAGCTAATGCAATATATTTCAACATATATATACGATTTGTCTACAGATTTCCTCAGTGGGACAAACTCTATTAAAGTGAATCCTACGTAAGTCATAATGTTGGGACGTTTGAACTTTTGTTTATATATTCCCCAGTTAGCTCTTTATCTGATTACATAGCTGTGCAAATAATCAATCTATATTATATTGTGATGTCCTATTTTTCACCCTTCAGTTTGAGGAGCTTTGGATTATTCCGGAACAGTCTGACGTTATATAGAGATTTATGTGGCGACTTTCTCTTAGACAGAACAAGAATAATGGACATTTCCTGACCCTGACTACGTGAGGTCAGCGTAACAAAAAGAGCCGGCTACACTTGGTGAGATACTGTCAGCTTCGGAGTTAGAAGAAGTAAAAGACTGATCAAAAACCTAAAACTTAAAGCTCTAATTAATTACTACTACTACTACTACTATACAATCTTTGAAAGTAGTACACTACACGTTGACAAACACTTGGCTGCTGCTGCTACAATCTGTTCCAGTTCCATTTATTGTCTGTCTTACCATGTGTACAGCATTTACAGAGGATTAAGATTCCGTTATTTTCAGAAATACATAATTAACATCAAGAGCAGTATAAAAATATACTGTACGCAATAGTGGGAGCTCTGGTAGTACTAGTACGTCTCATCTAGTGATGGGGGGAAAATGTCTTGTACTTATCCGGCAATTAAATGCTAATATTTCTTCAACCACTGCAACTACAATATCTTATCCCTCTATCTTTCTTTAACCTCCTAACCCCCGCTCCATTTTCTCCAGTTCAGCTTTTCCCCAATCTAAAAGGTAACAGCCTATGAGCCAGTGTAACTCCTCATTTGAAAGCTAAGACCTACAGAACTCATCTAAATTGATCTTTTTCTTTTTTGTTGCATTTTTGTCACACATTTTTGTCATTTTTCATCACTTTCTTGACGCTTTTTTTGCCACTTTTCTGTTGCTCTTTTGTTTCGTTTTCATCCTCATTTTGGTCTCATTTTTGTTACTATTTTGACACTTTTTTTCAAGCCGCTTTTAGAACTGGGCAAAGCCACACCAGAGAGAATGAGCTCGGTTCAGGTGAAGGTTAAGAGGTAAACATGGTAAACATTACTTGAAGTTGATATTCTTTGGCTTACTTAACAATAAAAAAATACATGTATTGTATAGTTAAGGGTGATACGTATCTTTTCATGGCAGGAGTACACTTTCCATCAACTTTACTTTAAACGTTATATTGAATTTATGACTTGAATTTAGCATACAGAATCCAAAACAATGCATGAGGAAAGAGGAAATCATAACAAAGTAATAAAGAAAAAACACTTAACGCATATATTTAATACCATCATACATTTTCTTTGAGGGTAATCCACACATATATAATTACACACCGTGGCGGTTTTATATGGCGGCCATAAATATTTCTGCTTATGTGCCGCTACTGTCGGCATTACTGTATATAGGGAGGTAAGAAACCGCTTGGAATTTATATTATTCCTTGGTAACGAGGGGGGAACTGAAACCTGCAGAGATAATGCCACTTTCTTTAATGTACATTTCCCAGCCAGACAGCCATGTGCAGATATGACCAAGTTTCCTTTTTAATTGCGCCCCTGCTTTTGTACTACACTTTTTGATACTTTATACTTTCATCATGCTCCGGAAACAACTTCTTGGAAAATACCATAGCTCTAATCGTGGAATATCCATTTTGAATGCCTTTGAAAAGGGAGTGACGGCAAGTGTCAAGAAATGATCACCCTTGTGCTTGTTTACTCTCCTTACACGCAAACAGAAATGCTTGGCTCGGGAAGCACATAGCTATCGGGGCTAACTTTCTGTGGGTCACACAGACCTTTGGTGCCACAAGTGCAGATAAATTCAAACTATTTTATGAGTGATTGCTGAATATGGGCTGACCGTCAGAGAGCCGGTTTGTGCCTTTGAAAGAGGAGGATTAACAAATGTGGGAGGCCAGTCAACAATGTATTTGGCTAAATCTCAAGGACTCCCTGTGTCTCCTTGTCTCGTTATGAGGGAGAATTGCACGAGAGAGATTTGTTTATATTTTTCATTTGTTTTGTTTTTTCCATCTAAGCTGTTGTTTCAAATTCCAAGATTCCTTACATGTGAACCTCTGACGTAGTGGTGTAGCTTTGGGACCCACATTTAACCAATTTTGAACAAACACTGCGCCACTGCAGGTGTCGTAGCATGTTGCGTTTTTTACTCATTAAAGGGATATTTCAGGATTTTTGACATTGGGCTTCTTCCTAGTTATCCAGAGTGTTGTTGATGTCTGGAGATATTTTTTTCTTAAATTTATGCAGTTCTTATATTTGAAGAGCTTAGTGGCACTAGGCTAACGCATTTCTATGGTATCAGCAACTCTGCATTAAAAACAGTCTGGCGCCCTCCACAGTGCACCTGAGGCAAATCACTTATAACGCCAGACTAATGATATAAATGTCTGTGTCGAAAGAATAATTTTAACCATTTTGCATTTAAAATAACTTATATTTGAGCAGCATCAGCTTCGTGGCTGTAAGCTAAGGCAGCGGCGGAGTGATCTGCGAGAAAATAGTCCCTCAAAATGCGGTAATTCATGTGATACAAGGTCAGTTATATTTCAAAAAATATTCTATTAACACAGACATTTATATTGGGTATTCTGGTGTTATATGTGATTTACCTCAGGTGCACTGTGGAGTGGGTCAGACTGTTTTTAATGCAGGGTTGCTGATACCATAGAAATGCGTTAGCCTAGCATTAGCCTAGTGCCACTAAGCTCTTCAAATATAAGAACTGCATGAATTTAAGAACAAAATATCTCCAGACATCAACAACACTCTGGATAACTAGGAAATGAGGCCCTATGTCAAAAATCCTGAAATATCCCTTTAATTGTCTGTGAGAGTAAATACTACGCTGACAGAAAAGACAAAGGGAGAGAGGGATATTGTACATCCAATTACACAATGGAGATTTTTTGTTTCACTCAACTTGGCTGTAAATACTGTTTAAGTGGCGCTAGCCCACAGTTAGCTTTGCCCGTTAGCCTGTTAGCTTCTTCCATTAGTGTGCATTGGTGGCTCCGACCTGGAGGCAGGAAAGTTTGTGGTTTTCTGGCCAGAGACACCAGGGGGAGATGAAAGACCACCAATCATCCCATTAACACTTGTATTACCCACAGAGAGACTACGAAAAGGATTTATTAAGTTAAACAAGTTACTTAGTTACTTAGTTCTTCTTTAGCTAGCTCCATTTTCTGTTGGAGCTAGATTTGAATGTTCACTCATTCAGTGTGAAATATTTAAAGCAATACTATTATTATTATTATTATTATTATTATTCTAATATGTTTGTTGAATATTGTAAAGTTAATCAAAGTTGACTTACAAAAATAGGCAAGGCAAGGCAAGGCAACTTTATTTATACCGCGCATTTCGTACACAAGGCAACTCAATGCGCCTATACATATAAATAAATAAATACATTGTGTGTGCTTAGCTGAGTAAAACCACAATCATCTGAAATGAAGTAATTTATTACATTAACTGATTTGACTTCATTTAAACTTTTAACTTGTCATAAAATGTCATGTAACTCTAGTATTGTTGTGTGCATGTCTATAGAGAGCACACACAATATCTTTTATTTATAAGCTCCAGGCTGTGGCCCATACAGATAATATGCCATGTGCTCGAGAGCTCTGTTTCCCTCCTTGACTTCCTTCCTTCGCAGCTTCGCGTGTGCTCACTCTGGCTGCCTCTCTCCCATCTGCTCCTCAATCAATTTGCCCTCATTTCCTGCCAATTGGTCCACCTCCATAGGCTCATTTAACAGGAAGCAACGCATGTTCAGATCATCAGCTGTAGTTATGGTGATAGCGCTGCGTGGACCCCTCCGCAACCTTTTTCACAGCCGCTGACCAGGAATCCAGCCATTTGTTTCAACTTTTGGATTGTGGTTCGTAATAAAAGAGCAATTGGGGGTGACAGTGCAGGGAGCAGTGAAGGAGCAGATGGCTGACAAATTGTAGTGTTATTACCTATGTGAAAGTTTGGACAAGCCCAGCAGGCCTCTGCTCACGCTGTTTTGTTCATGGGGTTGCTGTTAGATTCATGAATCAGTCTTATTATGAAAAATAAAAGTCGCACCCCGATCTGCCAAAACGATATGACCACAGACAGTTGAACAGTTGACCATTTAGTGCAATAAAAGCAATGGGGCAGATCCTTATTTTTAACTAAATCCTTATCTTCAACTAAAATGCTGCTTTACATTACAGTAGGAACTTTTTAAATGTAGTTCAAGTAATTGTGTTTTACTCAGAGTAATCAGAGTATGTTTATTTATCCCTCGGGAAAAGACTTTAATATGCTTCACTATACCTTACACTACTACTGTATCCTTCAACTTTAGGATAGGATTTTTAAGTAATGTTACTATTTCTTGAGTTTATCTAAGAGCTACCCATTGTGAAGACTAGAAAACTGCTGCCTGTGTGCGGTATTCCCTGATCAGCTATTTGTCAAAAGTGAGCTGAATGATGACAGTAGACAAGTGGTTGTAATGTTATGGCTGATACACACAACGGCATCTGTGCACAAATCGCTCCCAGACAGAGTTTAATTACAATATTTCAGGCAAGTTTATTTGTAGAGCACAATTCATACACAAGGCAATTCAAAGTGCTTCACATTTGCATAAAATTACAAGAAAACAGATAAAATCAATCAATAAAACATCAACATAAAGTTAATCAATTACAGTAAAAGGCAAGAGTGCAGATAAAATACTTTCAGTTTTCATATGCACGGGTAAAAAGAGCTGTTTTCAGCCTGGATTTGAACATGGTCAGAGTTGAGGCCTGTCTCACATCCTCATGAAGACTGTTCCAGATTTTAGCTGCATGAAACTGAAACGCAGCCTCACCGTTAGCACTGCGTCGCTCTTGGCATGTGCTACACTGTCCAACCAGTGTTTCTATCTGCTGACCCATGATTGGATTTCTCAAAACTGTGTGACCGGCTTGGTGCGGTCCAGCATGTCCTTTCTGAGGCACCGGGGGACTATTATCTTCTCACCTTTGAACATTATGCCATCAACTTCACAAATCTCGTCTCTGTGACTCCAGAATTCTTGAATGAGTGGCGGGCATTGTTTGCGCCTGTCGGGCCACCCTGTCTTTGTGACTTGTTTGAGTGTTGTGACTTGAGCGTCCTGAGCAGTAGCCATTTTTGGTTTCCTGTAGTTTGTTGTCGCTTACTGGTAGGTTGCTCATGAGGGTATGTATTTGTGCGTCCATACCTTCATGTAAGCTGTCGTCATAGTACTCTATTGATTTTCGTGACAAAGTGTCCGCCACCGGTATTTCTTTTCCGGGTTTGTGTGTGATGTGGATGTTATACTTTTGGAGTTGGAGCATCATCCTTTGAAGTCGTGGTGGTGCGGCAGCGAGTGGTTTTTTGAGAATTGCCTCCAGTGGTTTGTGGTCGGATTCTACGGTCACTCTTCTGCCGTACATGTACTCATGGAAACGTCTGCACCTAAACAGCACAGCGTACAGTTCCTTTTCGATTTGGGCATAGTTTTGTTCTGTACTGTTTAGTGATTTGGATGCATAAGCAACTGGTTTTTCGTCTTGGAGCAGCATTAATGATGTGAAAGTCCAGTGTTGTTTTGTGTTTTTTTATGTTCACACGTCAGGTTGCAGATGCCACGCACCTTTAACGCCTTCCCACCATAAGCTGTAAGTGATTGTGCAGGTGGTGTTATGGGCACAGTCTTAAACAGTGTATTGTACATACTGTTTTGGATGGCATTGATTTCTGCACCTGTGTCGATTTTGAACTGTATCATTTCCTGCTTGGGCAATGAAAAGTTCACACTGTTCATCGTTGTTTTGCTCTAAGGCATGCACGGGTCTCCTTTGAGGTTGTGTGCTTTTATCCTTGCATGCCCTGGCGAAATGGTTATACTTTTTACACTTCATGCATTGTTTACCTTTTGCAGGACATGTTTCTTTGGGACTGTGTGACCCTGCACATCTGTAGCATTCTTTATTTACTTGTTTTGGATCATTGGGCTTTGTATATTTGGGAGTGCCTTCCCGCTGTTTTACTGCGTTTTGTCTTTTGTTCCGGTCATCTCTTTTAGTTGTGTTTGAGCCAGTTCATGTGAGCGAGCAACATCTATTGCCTTTTCCAGGGTGAGATTAGCTCCTTCGTTTAGCAGCTTTTCTCGGATTCGCGGTGAATTTGTGGCAAAAACGATGCGGTCGCGGACCATTTCGTCGCTATTTGGATAGCCGCAGTCTTTCACCAATAGCTTCAGTTCGGTTATAAAGTGTTCGAATGATTCACCGGTGGCTTGTACTTTCTCGTGGAAACGGTACCTGGCGTAGATCGGGTTGGACTTAGGAGTGATGTAGGCTGCGTACTTATCGTATTACGTCTGTAACTTCTTTGCCTCATCCGCCGTAAGTGTCCATGTTTTATAGACATCGCGTCCCTTCTCCCCAATCCACAGTAGAAGATGGCTGCATTTGGTGTAACTTCAGGTCTGTTTACTCAGCCATATTGGATCTCATGTGCATGTACAGAGTCTCGTGGTACTTGTTATTACAATACATCACACGACATTGTGACAGCACCTCTAGCGTTAGGATGTTACAACGGTGTTTATTATTGACTCTGGGAACCACCAGGACACCCCTCCCTGAAGTTCTCATGACCCGAGATGGTTCATACGGCTCTAACATGTCAGAGATGTACTTTGGTGCTAAACCATGAAAATAATTCTATTCTCTGAGTGACAGGAAGCCAGTGCAGAGACCGGAGCACTGGACTAATATGGTCATATTTCCTGGTTCTTGTCAGGACTCGAGCAGCAGCGTTCTGATGATGTTATTGCTTTGATGTGGCTGTTTAAGTTCAGGTCTGAGTCCATGATTACTCCTAGATTTCTAACCTGATTTTTTGGTTTTAGAGAGAGAGTCTCAAGGTGACTGATAACACTTTGTCTTTGTGTCTTTGATGGACTACACTCAATCAAAACTGCGTTACCAGTGTTTTTGTCAAGCCATGTTTCAGTTGTGATTGATTGTTTATTCCGAGTTCAGTGTACAATACATATAAACATGACTATTTTAACATGCATTCATGACATTTTAACGTACTGTACATAAACTCGAAAAGGAGTGGGAGGAAGTATAACTTATAAATTCCCACCCCTGTTAATATCATATTTTCATTAATGTTGTTGGAGCCAGTAGCAGGGCAATGTATAACAACCTGATGGCAACAGTCAGAACAATGATTCCAGCCAATCCCAGCTGCAGCAGGCCAACAACGCAACGACACACCAGCAACGCACAAAGCCATTAAAAACATAAAGTCTAGATTATAAGAGGAAATAAAACTATTTATGAAAAAGGACTTGTTTTTTAATGATCTGACATTGAGTACAGCACGTTTGAGATTTATCTGTGTTTGAGTGGATGGAATCTTTTTGCAAGGGATTAGGGGTGTCACGATTTCAATTTTTTGAGTCACGATTATTGTGAAAGAAAATATTGCGATTTTACGATTATTCACGATTATCGACCAAATGAAAGGAAATAACTGATATTTTTAGTTTTTGTCTTTAAAAAGCTTTTTAATACTTAAACTTGTAAACATTCACTGTTTCTAAAAATGAAAAATGTTTTAAGATGGTTTTGCATTAAAATAATTTGCCTACAATAAATAATACAAAACAATGTCAACTTTACTTCTTTATAATGACCATAACTATCATAATTATTTGACTATATATTATTAGGCCACAGTCTAGGCTACGTTTCCTGTTCTCTAAAGTTCTGCTGCTGCTTAATTATTTGTCAGATGTTTTGATGAACAGAGAATGAAACGTGTTTACAAAATGACTAAAGAGACTCTTTTGAACAGCTGATCTCCACATGTGCGCGGTTTCACTTTCCTTTCTGTTACGCTGACACAGAGCGGAGCGCGTTAGTTTTTTGTTTACATCCTGAGCCAGTTGTGGCGGCTATTTCCCAACATTTGGACAACTTTTTTGGGAATTATGCAGTTCGTTACCTTGACCTGGACATTTACAGCGAAGGATTATCTCCAAGATGTTGTTTATATTCGACGTAGCCGATATCAGCGCCTTTTGCTGCAACTTTCTGACGACAGTGTTTGCATAACGGATGTTCCATCGACAACAACAACGCCTTGGTCATGTTTTGGATCCTAAAGAGGTCCCACTCTGCTGACTTCCATCGTTTTTGGGTGGATACAACACTGGAGGAGAGCGTCCTTCTGCCTTGCTCAACTACGGGTGAGTTTACGCGCTGTTTATGGCGTGCAGAGGCTCGTGCGTCAGCGTGAAAAATTTCCGCGGTAAACCGTGGCTTCTGAAATTCTTACGGATAACCTACCGCGTCTTTTTATAATCGTGGTAATCGTAAAACCGGTTAATCTTGACATCCCTACAAGGGATATGGATTAGAGTTCTTTGAGTGGACGGTCTGACTGTCCCTCTCTTATCTAATCTATGTTGTTTGACAGTACTAATAACACATTCCCTCTATGGACCTCTGGTTGGTTTTGAGTTTGCTATGCATGGTAGCAACGCAGAGGCCCCTAATGTCCTAGACAGCAGCAGTGAAGCTGCTGGAGATAACAGCTGTGGTGGGGGCAGAGCTGAGGAGACCTTGGTTGGTGAAAAAGGCGGAGGTGGGAGAGGGGCATGATACTTCTTTGGGGATGAAAGCCTAGGTCTTGACATGACTGGAGTGAGGGGAGTCATATTAATCCCTTGTTTTATCAAGATTTCAAAATGGTTGGCGAATCCCATAGGTGACTTTGGAGATGGGAATGATTTAGAAAAATCGCTGGAGGGTGTAGATGTACCAGTCGGGCTCAAGGCCTGTGGTGGAGTTGATGAAAGTGCTCCTTCGGCTGAATCATTTAGTATAGATGCAGGTGGTGCTGAAGCTGAGCTTTTCCCCGGAGATGCAGATGCAGGTGGCGCTGCTGCTATGGTTGAAATGTTTTCCGGAGATGCGGATGGTGCTGCTGTGTATGGATCCTTAACTGTGGCTGAGTCCATTACTGTAGGTGCGGATGGTGCTGCTGTGTAGATCCTTAACTGTGGCTGAGTCCATTACTGTAGGTGCGGATGGTGCTGCTGTGGCTGGATCCTTAACTGTGGCTGAGTCCATTACTGTAGGTGCGGATGGTGCTGCTGTGTATGGATCCTTAACTGTGGCTGAGTCCATTACTGTAGGTGCGGATGGTGCTGCTGTGTAGATCCTTAACTGTGGCTGAGTCCATTACTGTAGGTGCGGATGGTGCTGCTGTGGCTGGATCCTTAACTGTGGCTGAGTCCATTACTGTAGGTGCGGATGGTGCTGCTGTGTATGGATCCTTAACTGTGGCTGAGTCCATTACTGTAGGTGCAGATGATGCAGCTGCGACTGAATCTTTTATTGGGGATGCAGGCCAAACCTTTGCTGGTGAGCCAGAAGCTCTTCTCATGCTCCTCTCTGCTCTCTCTTTTTGCTCAGGCCTCCACTGATTTTGCAGAGCATGGAGGAGATTTTCCGTCAGTCGTCTCACTCCATCTCTGCTCAAATGTGGGCCATTTCCTTTAAACAGATCATCGTGTTTCCAGAAAAGATTAAAGTTCTCTATGAAATACAGTCCTCTTGACTCACAGACTTTGGGCAGCCATGTATTCAACTGAAACAGCCGGGAGAATGTGTTTATTCTCCCGTCGATGTTTGGGATGAAAATGTGTATTGCCTGTTTATCCAGACAATCTCTCAAAAAGTTTATTAAACTTTTCTTTCAGAGCTCCAGACTCTTTTTTTATGTCAACAGCACCAACATGCAGAACAAGTTTATTAATCCCAGGGTTATTTGTAATTTCCTTGTTTAGAACATCTATGATGTCAGAAACTGTGCCGCTCAGATAGCTGCTTGTAGTTGATTTGATTGATTTGATTTTTATTTATTATTGTGTCTTGCACATAAGTAAGTGCCCAGCCCTCATAGGCTTATAAGACATATTTCAAAACAGAATTCAGAAACTGTACAATCAATCATAACAGAACAACATCCACATCACACAGGAGGATACAAATTAATTTGTCTTCAGTCCCAAGCTTTGGAGATATAATGCCCTAAAGCAAAAACTTACTTTTCAGAAAGCTGCCTCAAAATTTTATCAGGCGGAAAGCAGAACGCATCTGGGTTCTCATGTTGCACCTGTCGGAACAAAATTGCACGCAAATCAGAGTAAAGTGAACAATACAAAACAAAATGAAACTCGTCTTCCACCACTTTTAAATCACAGAAGTAATTATCTCATTGTTTATATTAGATATGGCTCTGTCTCCAAGCACCAGGATATATCTGGCCTTGACACTTGGCACAGTTTTTCTCTCCATCTTTGTTTTGACTTCTTGTTCTCTGTTTCTCTCTGACTTTCTCTGTTCGTTATACTCATCCTCTGAAAGGGGTGAAAATCTGTTTAACTTTATTCCAGGTGCATTTTTACCAGCATGTTGTCTTTGCTTTGGCCTAGCACCAAGTTGTCTGTTAAGTTTTGGGAATGTTATGGTATCGTTTTAGGTTCAGCTTTAGGTTGCAAGTATCAGTTTTTCCAGTCTTCTTACTGGGTTCCACAGGGAGCATGTCATTAAGTCCTTTTTCCGTCTTGTCCCGTAGTAGGCCAATTTCTTGTTGATACATCCGACAGCTTTCACAAGGAGATGTTTGCGTTACTCCCTCAGCCATGTTGACAAGATTGTCGTTGTTGGTTCGTCAAATGAGTTGTAAAAAAGGCATAAAATGATTTAAAAGCCTTGGTTCACTTAAAAGAAGAGAATAAAATCAAGACATGTGCCCAAAAATAGAATGATTAAAAAGCAAATAAAGAGGCAAGCAGCAGCAAGCAAAGATACGTCTGCACTCTTGATAAGCAGGAAGCAGTGCAGACGTATCTCTGCTTGCTGCAGAGAAGTCGACTCGTAAATTTGGTTCATGTCGTACTCGGTGTAAATCCAATGAGGAATCTATAATGTTAGTTAAGGTGTGCAATGAAATGATGTCAGATACAACATGTATGCAAGGACCAGTACCTCGAATACAAAGTAAAACATAGCTGTGTGAGCTCTCAGTGGGTCAGACGTGTCACATCTTTGTCACTAGTAAATAGTAAATATGTCGTTTTAATTTTTGTCTTTCGAAATATAAATGAATGCATTGTGAGTTTGTTTGGTCCACTACAACAATGAGAGGTGTTATGAATTCACAGTAGTTTAGCCATTTACTATGGTCATGGTCAGTTTAATTAGAGGCCGGAGGTTCTTTCTGCTTATTCTACAGTTTAGAAGCCAACTGCTTGGCTTCTAATTTCACGAGTTGTTAAATTGCACCTTGTTATGATCATTTTATTGTCATTGTGGTAAAACACTGGTGAGACGACATTGAAGAAAAGTGGTCATTCTTTGAATAAAGAAGTTAGGCTGGTTTGTTAGTGACGATATAAAGTAAGAACTATGTTTTTTTTATTTAAAACTTTGTACTTGGTTACTACTGTTGCTAAGTTACAGTACTTTTTGTTGATATTGCTAATTATACAATACTTTGCACTGGACAGAAATCTTTAAGCTACTTTTCCATCTTTTGTCCCTAAATGAATGTAAAATGACAGCAGATTATTAGTTTTTATGCGAAAAAGAAACTGGATATTTGTGTGTAATTGACCTTTTTGCGACTCAATGGCTGTGTGAGTGGTTATTATTGCGGCATTACTTTTCATCACAGTGGCCTCTACAACGCTCCAGGATCAATTGTTTTGTAGGTTTCGGGTGAGAGGGTCAGTGAAAGCTTTCAGAAACTCTAAAGACAATTGATCCTGGGGCATCATAGAGTCCACTGTGATGGAAAGTAAAGGCGCTATAGTAACCACTGTGCCACTAAAAGGTCAAATACACACAAATAAAAGGTTTTGTGTCACACACAAAGTTCCATTATGCACATTTAAGGTATTCTCTGCCAAACAAAACAAAAACAAAACAACACTTGTTGATATCCTTGACATGAAAGAATTCATACAGACAATACTACTTGGCTAGTCTGCTATAGGTGAATTAATCCAAATGCAGTTTCAACCAAAAACCCTGATGTTATCAAATGCTCTGGTGCATTTCTTCAAAACACCTCAAACAAGACGAACATATCCAAAGCAGTGTTGGCTTTGACTGTCCAGGGTGAATCATAGCAGAGTGCACAGATGTTTTCCGGTATTGATTCTGACCTGGGTACAGCTAAAACATTACAGATACATTATTAAGCGCCGGCAGCATAAGGCCTGCTTATCAGAGGGATACGTGTTTGTTTTGACTCATTAATAATTATTAATGAGGTCCACTTCGACAGACTGCATTGTTTATCTGCCTTAAATGCGGTATGTGCACCATTTAGCAATTTTCCCCTCTTGGTAAGACTAAAAGGGACACTGGGGGCTTTGGGCATTACTCGTATTATGGCTCTTATTTGAGTCAAGCTGCCTTTGATAGGTTGCAATTGAGTCCCCCGGCTGACACGTGTAAACCAATTAGCAATGTTCCTGTCCACCGCGAGGCACTGGGCTCCCCATGAGGAACATTAGCCGCAAAGTAACTGTAAATATGATCCGAGCGTGGGCCTTTGACAGTCAAAGTTTGACTACAGCTTTAGCATAACAAGTGCAGCCCGTATAAAGCATCAACTTGAGTGCATGAGTGTCTAAGAGGATTTATAAAGTTAAGTTTCAGTTCAAATTTTATTCAAACTGTTGTTTTTTTAGTATCAGCAAGTAAGTTTGAATAAAGTTAAATTAGCACATTTAGTACATCAGTGAGATTCATTAATTGTTGTAAAATTACAATGATTCGATAGCACTTTTTAAAAAAATAAAAAAATACAGGTTTCTTCGATTTCTTTCAAAGGTTTGCAACAACGCTTTACAAAAGATATTCAAACCACATTGCGTTCATTTCCCCCCTTCTGTTTTATATCTTTTTGCTCATTAGTTTGTTGAATATTTTGGTCATCATTAAGTCAATGTTTATACGGTGAGCGGACCAAAATAAGTGCGTTATTATACAATCAGGCAAGATGACCCAAATGTACTATGCAAACACATGGTTGACGAAAGTTTGCCTTAATATCCTTGAAATTACCATTGATATGTTAATCATAAGCATGTACTGTAGGCTGATTATTCCTACTGTATTGTGCTGTGGAAAACATAACAGATAACTTGATTCTCAGCATACATATAAAATGGGTTCAAAGTTTGAAAATCCACAGTATTTTAACAGTATTTTATCATGTTGGAGCGAGACATTTTTAAAAGTTTGATACAAAAAATATAAAATGAATACTTGTTCGAGCCCGAGTTCAAGTCATTTGAAACAAACCTCCTCTCAAGACTCAGTGGATGCTTACAAAAAACACCTAAAATTGATCTGTACAGGCAAGTGTTCAAGCCCAAACTGACTCAGCGTTGTGATTGATTGTATTGCATTTTTCAATATGTTACACTATGGTACTATATGTTTTTATTACCATGAAGCACTTTTTTGACTTTGTGCATGTGTAAAACGCATGACGAATTACGTTTTGCTTTGTTACTTACTCACTTGGGCCTTTTTTGAATCAAGTTTCAGTCCAAGTTCTGAATGCTCAAGTCAGAGAAAAGTCTCTTAATTTACTGTAAATATAATCCAAATCCAAGTCCGAGTTGAGTCACGATCACATACGGGCAGCACGGTAGCACAGCGGTCAGCGCTCGTGCTTTACAGCTAGAAGGTCCGGGTTCCTTTTCCCCCTGGACGGGGCCTTTCTGCGTGGAGTTTGCATGTTCTCCCTGTGTCTGCGTAGGTTTCCTCTGGCTACTCTCGTTTGCCCTACCACTAAAAACATGTACAATAGGCTTCTTCTTCTTCTTCTTAAAACATAACATATATTCAGAGGTTGGTAGTAGTACCAAGGACTTCAGAGTAAACCAGTCAAATCTCAGGCCAAAAATTCCAAGTCCCGGAACACCAAGTTGAGTCACTGCTCGTCAGAAACTCATGAAATGGCTTGGAAAACGAGTCACAAGTTTGAGCCCTCTTTGGGTGTGTGTGAACTAGAGACCTGCACGGGATGGGAAATCCCGCGGGACTTGCAGGATCCGACACAAATATCGCGGGAGCAGGCGGGATTCAAACTGCCCCGGGCGGGAGCGGGCGCTCAGACCAAAACACGTCGGGTCCTGACATGTCCCGTATAAGAAAACAACAGGGTGTTAGACACACGTGGACACGAACGCAGCCTTTTTACGCATCACCGCCAGTGAACACCGGGATGATGCAGAGATCCCCACGCTGCAGCACCTTCACTGGCTGCTTTTGCTCCGCACTGACCAACCGGACTTACAGCTGAACTACACTCAAACCCGCTGTTATCTCCTGGCGCAGGTGAATTCAAAACTTGTCAAAACCTCCCTCTGTCCATGCACTGCGCTTTGGATAAGCCATTAAAGCTGACGCACACCGAGACGCTTTGAAACGCAGTTTCATCACATTTCTATAGAGAGGTGATGCGCTCCATTGAGGAAAACACAGTTTAGTTTAGTTTAGTTTATTTATTTGTTTGAGCAGTTAACCTGCTCAAAGGGAGTGGGCTGAAGCCAAAGGCTTATAAGCGCCCACCCCAAAAAGGTTTTTACTCTTACAGGTTTTTACTCTTCTGCAACAACACAGATGACTCTATGGACGGTGACAAACAGACTGTTCTAAACTTTGTTGGGAGTTACGAGAGCAGCAGTGGAAAAAGACAAACCATTGTCAGAACTCCACTCTGGGAAGGTAAGTGTTCCGTCGCCAACTCGCTGTTAACCTGCAAAAAAGAGCCACGTTTGCTCTCTCTGTTACAACACTGACCTACGCTTTGCATTTAATGTTTGATAATGTGTTTAAAACGCTGCACGGTTTGAGAAAAGCCTTTGAACTGCCGTTACGCAGCGCGCTCCAGAGTGTTGGCATTTGGCACATGATGCGCTGCATTCTTGTGCGCACTCGCCACTGGCCTTTAAAAAAAACTTGGGACTTGCCGGGACCCGGGAGTTTCCTCGGGCGGACAGGGGAGGATAGGTGGGGGAGCGGGCAGGGGGGTGTCGGGAGCGGGCGGGAACGGGATTGAAATCCATTCCCGTGCAGGTCTCTAGTGTGAACATACTCTGTGGCAGACTTCCACACAATAACGTAGGAATAAATGGACATAGGTATGAATCCTTTCTAAAGCCATAGAAATCTTTACATTCATGTCTCCACATTTGAAAGGGCATACATGAAGTGTAATGAGCCAATCATAATATGTCTAAATAATCGCCCAATATCCCCTAACAATAGAGCCTGTCCGCTTGCCATGAAGTGTCCGGGGCCTTATCAGCAGTGGCAGATGGAGAGCGTCCAAGTGAGCGCGTCCGTCTGCCTCCATGTATGTCACCCGTAAGAAGATGAACTTGGCTCGCATCTCAAAGACAACCCAGCCGTAGAATCCTGCACACACATTCGCGCACTCGCAGCGCCCTTTTGCGGACTCGATATCCGTCTATCTTTGTCCTATTTTCCTAGACGCACACTCCTACACATTCCAGTATGCAGTATCGCAGCTGGAGACAATGTACCCATCCAATCTCTTCATCAGGAGAAAGCCAAAGACACTCCTTCACAACAGTAAGAGGTTCTCGTGAAGCCCTTACAGGCAGGTGGTTACAACGACGAGTAATTTGTAGGCTTTTAGGATGGGAGAGCGATGTTCCCAAAAATTCATAACAGGTTCAGTACACACTCTCTTTGTCCGTTCACCCACATAATTTTTACCCGCCACAATTCAAAGCGAAATCAACACACGGTGACATAAATCCGCCAGACTCATTCATCCTCACTGTTTTATGGCCTGCCTGGTTGCTCTCACTTCATGGCCTTCAAATAGAAAGAGTGATGTCGATCTCAGCGTACACTCGGGTAGCAGGCTGCGGATCATTCTTTTGGAGGATTTATGTGACGGCCATAAGGAGCAGACTATATCGAGAAGGGGGACGTGAGGGGAGAGAGATTTGCGGCGGTTTGTGTTTGATCTTCATAATCTAACCTATCAAAGCGAGGTGTTACCGGCACATCAGTGGTAGATTGTTATCTTCCACCGCGCTATGGGGTGGTGAGGCTCCCCTATGCTGCCTCTGCTGTGTGTAAATATCCCAGTGATAAGCGTTCAGGTTTATAGAGATGCCACGAGTCCATAAGCAGCTGTATGAATCATTGCTTTTGTACATTTACGTGTAAACAAGCAAACGGCGTGGGCAGAGGAACCAAACTTTGCCAAGTGGGTTTTTCAGATGACGGCTTGGTGTGGATTTGATAAAGATTAAAGACACTTTCAACCGTTTAGAAGCATGCATAAAATCCCAGAAAGCGGTCAGAGGGATTTAGACTTTATCTATTTTTAAACATTATTTTAGCTGTGGGAAACAACTAAAACATTTTAAGTAATTGTAGACTCACACACATTTGGAGGAATTAATTCTGAACAAATAACGTTTACCTTTCAACCCATTTTACAAGCAGCCACATCGTAGAAACTGCAGGAGTAAGACATAGTTAGATGAGTAGTAGACATAGCTATTTATTGGTAGTTTCCTCTAAGTTGATTCTGGCAGGCTGTTGTTTGCCAGAGAATCCCATCTTGCTCAAGAGAATGTGTCCGTTGAACGCATTGGAATAAGTATTCTATTAGTATTATATGAGTAGTATTATACTATTAGTTTTTCTCACGTAATTCACCTTTGTTTCATGTGGTGCTTTATTTTCTGCCCTTGGGCACTTTAGATGGGTGCTACCAGTGTAACAAGTGCAGCTGATAAACAATAAATACTCTCCATCTCTCACAAGTGCTTGAGGCCTTTGTTATTCCACAAACTACAGTAACGGTGTGAAACATGCTTTTACAACGGTCCGACGTTCTGTGTGAGTTATTTCACGTTAATGAGTGGCGCATTATGAATTCACTCTCACGCTTGTAATAATTGCCATTTCATATTATTGTGGGAAAGACCCTCTGATTTATACAGTATGCAAATAGAGACTCTTATCCCGTCTCGTCACAGGTTTAGAGAGGAAACTTAAAAATGGTAATTGTCTGATTCAGGCTCCGTTTATGGCCCACTTGAAGGAGGCCTTGCAGTCTTAGCTAAAGCGCAAGAGCACTGAGGTCATCGGTATTAGGATGAAGTGTTCCTTCTTGTCAGGAGACCTCTTGTGAACTGTTGCAGGGAATTTTTTCTTGAATCGCGTGTAATACATGTAAATGTGAAAGCAAAGCCATTAGAAGACAGAGAAATGTCACTGTTAAAAATGTAGCTGAATGTTGTGCTGGATTGGAAATGTCACGCATGTTCCCAACATCCCATTGTTGTTTCAAATGGCCTTTGGAATTTGTACATATTCATTTGTTAGAGGTTATGTTGCGCACTGTAGTGTGTAGACTTCAGACCAGCATCCTCATTATCTCAACTCAAATCCTCCAAAGCATAGGTTTTAATAGTCACTTCTTATTCTGGAAGCCGCTCATTTACTTACGATTACTTATAATAGCAGTCTCTTTTGTATAATGCATTCATATTTGTCTCCACAGATTTAAAGACCGCTTTAATGAGCTCTCATAAGGTCTGCTTCCGGAGCCCTTGGCCTGATCCTGTTCACTGCGGCAGCTCATACTAGACCCAGACTATATAAGGCATGAAGACCTCCCTAGACATGAAGACATGCCATTCTTCCCTTTGACAGATATTATCCAGTGGGGGATAATAGCGAACATACCCAGATACTGTAGACGTCTGTTTCAAATGAGTAGAAATTATTTTGATTGAAAGTTTGAAACTCTCCAAGTGATTTACATAATCAATGAGCTCCTATTCATACAAAATGAAGAATATAAGTTTTTACATTCTCTCGGGGTCAAGGTCATCCTGTGACCTGTGGTTATTTTTGATCCTCACAGTGAGCATGGTGCAACCGACACAGGCGAAGAGCTCAGCCCCAGCAGACTGCACGGACACCACAAGGCGCTGTGCGGCTGAAAGGTGACCTCCAGACTCACTCCCCACTGCATTTGGTGAGTACGCAATCCCACTCATCACAAATGGTACCAGAGTTTCTTACATTTGTACATTATACACACCTACAATGATATCTATAAAGTCCTCATGTAATTGAGTTAGTTAGTAATAGTAACCTAGTGTTTACCGATGACAATACATTTGTATTTTTGTATGGAATTCTGGGTCACTCCATTTTTGAGGCCCTCCCTGCCATTACTCTGGTCTTCACTGTCATACTGTAAATGTGACCAACGAAACTTTGCAAGTAAATGTACTAAAGCTGGACAGTTATAAGTCAAACTTACATTTTTATTTGGGTCACAAACATAGAAGGTATTTGCTCTAAAAGTGCCTAAGAGAACACACAAACATAACCTCTACGCAGTGAACTGTGAACTGCCTATAACTACTATATACACACATCATATGTCAATGAGTAGTTCGGGAGTGATTTGTTATTCACGCTGTAACTTTCATTTATTTATGCAAATGTACATATAAGGGAGTGAACTTTATTCAATCTGTCCATCTGCTCGCTAATACATGTGGAATTTCAATTATATCCAAACAATGCAAACAAGACAACAACTCTGTATCCCAAAATGGAAATGTGCTATTGGACCGTGTCCTCTTCTGAGATCCTAATCATGGTGATGTTTATTAATGTGCGGTGTAATTACCGAACTATGAGGAGAAGCAGATAGTGGGAAAATGTCATGAAATGCACGCAGAAACAAAGCGCATAGGTAGTTTTTTTTTTAATTTTTATTATTAAACAGGGGGTGTATAAAACAGTCACACAAAACTGTCATTGGGGCCAGAGCATTAGCATGACAGGAAGGGGGAGGCACTGTTCCTAAGCAACCACAATGGATATGCGTGTTGGATATATAATTGAAATTTGAGTTGAAGGGGCTAATTGTCATTTATGCCTGAGCAACAAAGGCATAGGCGTCCTGGTAATTGCAGAAATTGGGCATTGTTTTTAAGTTTCTCCAGGTGTTGCAGCATGTCTAACATAAGAGTGAGATTGCATGGGAACGTGCTGATTGAGCATTTGAGCAAAATCTCATACTCAAATTCTGCGCCAAAGCAGGGTTTTGATGTTAAAAGGTTATGTTTGTGTGGGCTCTCAGTCATCTAGGAATTTTCCATCGTCGTTTTCAAATATCATCGACTGGACGGGGTTGAGAAGAGGGAAGAGAATTCCGCCTTTAATTTGGGTTTGCGGTAACACAAAAGCGGAGATACAGTACGTTTAGATGCACTGTTATGTCCAGTGAAGGAGCTCTTCTTAATGCAGAGATAAACCACTTGTGTCATCTCATTTCTTCAAATGTGATTACCTGTCTAGGCCAATGCATTCAGTCTCCCTCACTTGATTCACTTATATGGAGACTAGAGTGCTTGTTTTGGCAGACAATGTTACGATCGAGTGAGACAAACTATCAGATTTTTCATATTTGAACACTTGAACAATTCATCGTGTGTTGGAACAATCATTAACACACCCTTTATGCCTGTCAAATCAAATCAAAATATGAAAATCAAGCCTCTTTGTTTTTATCCAGGGTTATTTAAGTCAAGTCAAAACTTAAAAATCTTATTGTCAAATCAAGTCTGAAAGTTACACCCTCTGTGTTGCCGTAGCACTTTAATTCCTGCATGAATCTTGTGCCTATCACGGTGATTACAGAGGCGATTCTGCACCTCCGAATTATAAATCATCTGAGGCAATGGCAGACTGAGGCTTTTGTTGCAGCTGTCTTACTCGTGCCCCACCTCCCCCCATTTTTTTGTGTGGGTAAACTGGCAGCAGTCAACATCACCTAATTGGCTTCTTAGCATAAACTGTATGTGTCTGATTCATTCACAGTAGAAGGTTAGACTGGCACTTATAGAGACATACACAAGTTTTCATTGCCACAGCCGCATTAAGACAGACCCAAAACACACAAATAAAATGTAAAGAGATGTGGAATGAGGAGTGCTAGCCACCATTGAGTATCCTTGAAATGACTGTGGCCAGTTATGGGCAAATTGTAGTTCGTAACCCGGAAACTTGGTGCAGTTATCCTTTGAACCTTCATCTTAAGATCTCAACACTATTTTTCTTAACCACAGCAGGATCTCACACATTTTTTACCTGCTTTGTGTCTCCAAACTATTTAACCCGTCCCTGTGAGCATGTGTTCACAGTTGGCATGTTGACCCGACTGTTTTTGAATTATACACAGATTGTTTGCGCAGACTAAAGGTGGGTTACAGTAAAAACACACTCCAGTCTACAGGGTCGTCATTAGACAAAGGGCTCCTGTGCGCTAATGCTTTAAAATAATCTATTTGGTCTTCAGCCCAGGCTCTCTTGGCTTTATGCTTTCAATTACTGGAAAATCTTTGCCAAAGTCATCTTCATCTCCAGCCTAACATGTCTATTAATAAAAACATCTTGGTCTTATCCTGCTCTCCTTCAAATCAAATGGTTCAACTTGAATATACACTTGCAGTGGCATTGGGCTAATGATTAGACTAAGTGTCTTGGCTGCAAATCCCACCTAAGTCATCTATATTGGCCGTGTGTGTAAAGAGGTTGCATTTCATCTTCGTTTAAATTTCCATTCATTCATTTTCCTTTGCTTTGGGAATCCACATCATCTGTCAACTCAGTGGCGTTTTGAAGACTGATGTCAGTTCTGTGAAAATTGTCAGACCTCAAAGGAACACATTTGCATTTAGTGTTTGAACTGACATTTTGGACAAGATTATGCTTAGCTTTTTATTCAATGTATTCATTTGGTTCTGGTTGCCAAAAAAATAGGCTTTGCTTCTGTTTTGGTCAATAATCTATTGTTGAAACTTGCTTGTGGTGTTTTAACTGGTCGTTTGGCGTGTTTTGTCATGTCAACAATTCTTGCAACAAACTTTAATTATGAAAATGGTTTTGAGCGGGTTTTGTTGCATTCTTAGGAGGTGGTCTCTTATTGCAAACATAATCTTAAGTCTAGGAGAGACCAACAGGCCCGGTTTGAACCGTGAGGCCGTCCTTCCGTGGACCCACCACCTGCAGAAGGAGCCATGGGGGGCTGGTGCAATGTGATTTGGGCAGCTCCGGCGGCTGCCCCCACGACCCGGCAACGGACAAGTGGAAGAAAATGGATGGATGGATGGATGGATCTTAAGTCGTAAAGTTCAAACCGTTCCACATTTATTGTTGGCATTTCTCTAGCTTTTTTTTAATATAGATTCTATACAAATTGGGGAGACACCAAAAGAATGACAAGTACAAGCCACCCCTTGTCTTGATTCAGTATGGGCTGCATGCGCTTCATCCGGTGAACCACCAAGGTGCCCTTAAATCAAACCTAATTTCAATGTATATCTTTAAGATTTTGTTGACAAAAAACGCACAGTCCAAAGCATGTAAAAAGAGAGATGAGAATGACATTGAACACTTTGACACAGGGTCTGTATCGCAGTCACTCATGCATGTGGCAGACACAGTCAGGTGAGCTGCTGCTGCCACAAGTAGATTTCTACTATTGCTTTTACACATTGTAGCAGAAATGTTTTTATAATGATATGAAAACTGTCAGCTTATTGCTTGAGTTTAGTTGTAGTGCTTCCATGTGTCAAATTAAAAATGATTGTGCATGGGTTAGACACAGTATTTTCATTGTGATCCATCATTCTGGTTCCAGTCTTAAATGATGCATCCCATTTATTTCTGAAGAATAACATCATACTGCGCTGTGCTTGAGGGCCCAGCTGTGATGCTCTCCTCACAGAGGTGCCAGTGGGCTCGAGTGTGCGCCCCCTGGGGACAGACTGAAGACACTGTGACTGCTAATGTTACTACAAACGAAAACAGCCCAGTCGCTTCGGTGCACAGCGTCACACTCATGACTTTCTGTTCTCCCGTGGGTGCCCCGAGGTGCCGTCATTCAGGCAGACAGGACTCCAGAACAGTGCAGCTCCCATTAAGGTATAGGCGCACATATGCTGTATGGTAATGGAATTTCTTCATCTTGATAGCCCATGTCAGGGAAACGCATGTCATCATTATGAATGGGTCTAAGCTGCATAATGTGTGTCCCCTGCTATGTTCACTCTCATCAGTGAATGATTCCCTCCAGATCTCTCATTTTGGCCATTATTTCATTTGGCCGATATTGTAATTGGCAATTGCCTGGTATTGGCTTTTTAGATGTGATTTTGTTTGTTTAGACCTGGACAACCAGCAAATAACAAAGCTACTGTATAACAAAATGGGATTATATAAATTATGAACAATTAAAATAGCCTTGCATATAAACCACTAAAAAACTATCAAAACTCAACTCGACTTAAATCTTAATTTGGGCTATGGAGTAAGATAGCTGTCAATAGACAGACATGCATGTGGAAAAGTGTTGTGTACTTTTTAAAGTAAATTCAATAAATTACATTTTGGAAATTCATAAACAAGAAAATGTACTTCTCAAAGTTATAACTTTGAGAAACTGTTGTTTCACTGCTGAACATCTGTATTCACAAAGAAGAAAATCACAAGAATAATAAAAAGTTGTAACTGTGTGAAATTTATTTTCTTGTTTATCATTTTACAACATTTCATTAATGCAGAAAATTAACTATGACACACAACTGACAGGTATCTTACCGTGTATTCATCTGTTCTTGGGTGTAACCTTATTTAATCCTGACATATGCAATGTATTGTGGCCATACCATACTGCCTTTGCTCTGCCCAAACCTGTCAGACCTTGGAAGCTAAGCAGGGAAGGGCCTGGTCGGTACTTGGATGGGAGACCGTTTGGTAACACCAGGAAGCCTGGCGAATGTAGAGAGTGAGTGAGTGGTAAGTGGTGGTCGGAGGGGCCGACCACCACTGATTGCCTCGCTTCTGTCAGTCTACCCCAGGGCAGCTGTGGCAACAATAGTAGCTTACTAAAACCAAGTGTGGAGTGAATGAATAATGTAAAGCGTCTTTGAGTGTCCAAAAAAGCACTATATAAAACCGATGCATTATTATTATATAATTATATTAAATATACACAATGCTTGTGACATAGATGCAACAAAAGGCACATGAGTTTATACAGTGGGAGGAAAAAGTATGTGAACGCTTTGGAATTTCTCATATTTCTACCTAATTTAGTCATAAAATGTGATCTGATCTTTATTAAAATCACAAGAATGAGTAAACAGTGTCTGCTTAAACTAATACCACCCAAACAATTTCATGTTTTCATTTTTATTGGCCATAACATGTAAACATTCACAGGACAGGGAGGAATAAGTAAATGAACCTCCTGGCTAAGGATTCTCTAAGAGCTAATTGGACAAATTCATACAGACATTTAGAGTCAGGTGTGAGCGACTTCTGCGTGTGTCACTGTTGATAGAACTACAACATAGCGGCGCAGTGAGTGACGTAACATTGTCAATTCCCTGTGACGTTTGTGATTGGTTCAGTTAGGCCTCAGCCGCCAATCACTCACTTGTTTATTGTATGTGTGTCCAGACCCACCTTCTTTTGTGCAGAAAAGCAGTGGATGTGGTTTACCCGGCTACTGTGAAGTATGGTGCAGGTAGAATCATGGGGTGGGGCTGCTTTGCTGCCTTAGGACCTGAACAACTTGCTATCATCAATAGAAAAATGAATTCACAAGTTTATCAAAATATTTTGCAGAAAAACCTGAGACATTCACAGCGCAGAATAAGTAAGTGAACCCTTGTATTAAATAGCTGACTGATCCTTCTTTTACACCAATAACTGCATTTCCTGTAGTTGCAGATTAGACGTGCACAACAGTCGGGATGAATCTTGCACCATTCCTCTTTACAAAACTGCTGCAGTTCAACGAGATTCCTGGGTTCACTTACTTTTTCCTCCCTGTCCTGTGAATGTTTACATGTTATGGCCACTAAAATATGTTAACATGTCATTGTTTGGGTGGTTTTAGCTTAAGCAGACACTGTTTACTCATTCTTGTGATTTAAATAAAGATCAGACCACATTTTACGACCAATTTAGGAAAAAATGTGAGAAATTCCAAAGCGTTCACATACATACATCCCACTGTATATGCACATGCAGAGCCAATAAGTGATGACATTTGAGGCATATAATGAGGTCAATTTGGAGCATTTGCTGCATTACCTTTGGGATTTAAACCAAGTCTCATTCCTGTCCTTCAACAGCTGCTCCAAACACCTTTCTGTGCAGAGAAATCATCTATCCATTTACCACTGTTACAGCTCCACAGGCTCTTCTATTCTACTCCTCTCTTATCCTGTATGCCTTTGGTGTCTCTGCTTGGTAATGTTGGAGGACTTATTGTCCCTTTGAGCTGTATGTTTTAAATTGAATTCTCACTGTGATGTCCCAGTCTGCAGTACCTTCACAGCAGCAAGTTACATAAGATCGCCTCAAAGGGAATTTTAGAGCAAAACAAATACAGTTGTAAGTTGAAAACACTCCCGAACGTATAAAAAAGCTCCTTGTCTATGGAGATCGTACAGACTGTTGTGCTGAGTTAAAGCACAAACTTAGGATGACCTTCAGCTGTAAAATAAGCGCAGTATCTAAGCATCTCTTTCCACATATCTGCTGTACATAACATAATCCATGTAAGAGCAGCTAAAGCATATTTTTAATCCACCCTTAATTAAACTGCATATTGAAGCGGGAAGGTCAGATGCAAAAGGCTTATGTTTACTCATGTAGTGAAGAGAAAAAAAACGTATAGTTTTTACCCACAAACACCAGTGTATCCACGTGTCCAGATCAGTCAGTATGTTAAGCTGCTGGAGTAGTGGGAGTGGGGTATAAAGTAGATGTATTAGCAGATGCATTATTATGAGCAAATAATAACTATTTTCACTTTGAACTTTGAGGTAAAAGCTTTTTGGAGCAGTTCTCAATTAGTACTTAATAATGATAGTTATCGTGCTGTGCCCACTTGTCAGATTTTATTGGCTGAGGAGAAATGTTGTTTGTCCAATTAAGATACCATTCCATAGCGCCTAATTATGATTTGTCCAGCGAAGAATTCTTCTTTCATAAAACTTTTTCTTGCGTGTTTTTATATAAACTTAGTTTTATTAACTTCGATACATGAGACAAGTGCATTTCGTTATTTCAAGGGATGTACAAGCCTTGTACACTGCTTGTACAGATTCACCCATAATCCTATACGCACACTAGCACCACCAGAAACACTTCCTTTATGTATTGTTCTTGCATTAAAATTGATCTCACAAAGTGGGATTCGCCCTAATATCTTCATGCCTATCACCGGAGTTGGAAAGCCAAAGCTTAGCCTAAATTACAGTGCACGAATGGAGATAAAAAGATGGCACTATATGAGTGTTGTTCTCCCCTCCTCTCTCCCTCCTTTAACAAGACTGCTGTGTTTTATGATCCTTCCAGAACACACAGTCCCATGCCTGCTCCAGACAGAGTCCAGATGTATCGACCTGTTTTTTTCTTTTCTTTTTTCTCCTTCTTTTTCTATGGCATAGATACAGTTTTATGTGGTGGCGTTTCCTCACTCCTCAGATAGGCATATTTTCTCTGCTGATGGCAGTGCATCATTGAAGCTGCAGCCTAGTCTAACCTTTGTCCAGACTTGAAATATTTAACACCTCACGCACAATAGCAAAGCCCAATAGAGCTGTTTTTACAGACAGCCAGCATTTGACGCAATCGCAGATGTTCATGAAATATTACTCGGATGAGGAACATGCGTGGGTACTTTAGAAGTGTTTAGAAGGAAAGTAGTCAACTTTCAAAATCACAATGTTAGTAAATGAGTAATTATTGCATACAGTAAGTACAGCTTTAGTATTGTGTAATTACATTGTTAGTAAATACAAACAGAGGATCAGAGTAAGTTGTTCATTATGATGAATGAGTGATTGGGTGTCATTCTCCAAATCATTTCCCCTTTTCCGCTTATCATTTTTTGTGAAAACTAAATACTCTTTAATTCCATATCATAGACTAGGGCACTAAGTATTTCAAAAGGTATTGATCAATTTGTTGAGGCATTAAGTACATTCACTTTTCAATCCTGACCCACGTTGAACCATTGTAACAGTGAAGCTGAATGTATTAAGCTCTGAATGGGGAACTGGGGGTGGGATTAAATAAATGATCTTCTTCCCACTCCCTTTCAGGTAGAAATGGATCATCTTGTTTACATACTGTATATTCTTTTTTTGTTGCCCATTGCCTGAAATAAATGAATGAAATGAATGAATGAATTGTTGACCATGTCTTTTTGGTGTCTTTATGCAAATTAGAAGAGCTGTTGTTCCCAACCTCTTTTGTGAGTAATCCCTAAGATTTGTGTTGAAATCTGAGTTCCCCTAACTCAACTTTTGATGATTGTTTAGAAAGTATGCAGTAATATAGTGACAATTAGACCTGCTGTTATTATACTTTCTTATTTTTGAATGTTCGGATGAATGTTGTATTCAAATTGTTTATTCAGTTTCTCCTTATATTATAATCTGGAATAGTTCCCCTGCTAAATTCCTCTTAAGTTCCATTATGTTCCCAATTTAGGGGTCCGTATACCCCTGATTGGGAGACGCGGGAGTAGAGTACAAAGCCATCTAACAAACACCCTGACATAACTGTGCTTAATTGCCGCGCTACTTTATCGAACATCTCCTTATTAAGTCACAGCATTGCATATTGTAATGCTGTAATCAGAACAGTTCACTTTTATTAGCTCCGAATAGCAGTGTCACACTAAACCTGTTGTTGTAGCACTTAAAGTTATTGACTGGAACACAGCCATGCAAGCCGGCCCGGGCGAGGGAGTGAGAGTACCAGACTGCTGCCTACAAGTTCAACTTTCATTTTGTTTATTCCGAAATCTCATCTCCGGCGCCTGTTTGCATTTATATTGTGATGAATGACTTATGCTTCTAGATCTGCAGATCACTGCTTTCTGACTTAATTTAAAGTTAACTTTCTCTCCGAAGTTTTTGAAATGGATGTTCACACACTGTTACCAAACAGCGCATTAGTATTCAAATAGTGGTTAAAACAATGGGCCAAGAAATGCAGGTTGTCCATTAATAACACATGGGTTAGAACCATTGAGTGGGATGTAATTAAATGGTTTCTGCTAATGGACCTAAAGCTAATTCCAACCTCATTTGCATTTCAGAGTGTAAATCTCTCTTCATGTTTAACTTTCCGCACAGCCATGTTGATCTACTCTCTACCTTTTTTGTGTTTTTTTTAGGAATAATTATGCTTCAAGGTTGAAATTAATGTTATTGGCCCATTATGTCAAATGTGTTGGGAAAACATGTTTTAAATAATGTCTAGACAAAGCAGTACAGCATTGGTAATAAATTGGACTGGAGTGCAGGTAAATGGGAAATCATTAAATGCAAATATGGATGAGGACAAGCGTGCAAGAAGGGCAGTTTAACAGCTATTAAGCATCTGAGTGAAAGGAACACTTTGTCATGTCCTCCAAACAAGTGTCCCCCGAGAAGTCAAGAACACACACTACAAAGATGAAGAGGTGTCAGTGCTGTCAAAGTACACAGCAATTTTTCACAAGCAAGCACTTTGTTTTTGTGTATTTTAATCAAAATACTATGCAAACCGAGATGTACAGTATGGGAAAAATGTCATATGTAGAGTAATCGGGCTAGTAGTGCAACACATGGTGATTGTGATGTTGGTTTGAAAAATAAAGTACTGTGGCTTTTTTGCTCTTACAAAAACTCCTGCGTGTCCGAGTTTAAATTTGAAGACAGTTCAAATCCAGGTCACAAGCTCAAAAAGATCAGCGCTAAACCAAAGTTTCACTTCTAAAAATGAGCCCGATGAACTCGATAACTTGGCTCAAATTTGGAAATTAGATTCTCTTGCCCTTAAGGAGAGAAATGCTTACTATTATTATTTTGAGTTTCACTGCTGATTTACTATTGGCGTTTCCATATTTCAAGTCCTAAGGTAAATTGAAAATCTTGTGACCAATGGAGCTTTAACAGCTAATTATCTAATAAATCAATATGGCAGTTGTAACATTTCATTGTAATTAGCTCGTACAGCAATGGGAAGCGGCTTTCTCACCTTGTTTATGTACCTTGACATGTTTTGGCTAATCATTTCCTGCTGTCTTCTTCAGGATAGTTCCCAGTTGTCATGTGTTTTATTTCTTCCTTTAAGCAGCAGCACAGTCCAAACCATATTTTTCTCTTTTCCTGTGATCTGTTATTGCCGACTTGTTGTTCTTGCTATTATTAACACAAAGATTTGGCTATAAGAACAAAAGTATCATCATTCTTAGAAGACCTAATGAACCTAATTGGACTATTGAGTTGTTCTTATTCGACTGTTAGTTGTATTGCCCTAACAACAACTCCTAACACAATCAGTCTTTCGTGTGCTTCAAGTTGTGCTGCCTTCTCAAAAATAATCGTTACAATATTTACTTTGTGTTGCTTAGTGAATCAAAGCGCCCAAGATTCCTTATTAAGCAACATATTGCTTTTTAAGATTGCATCAGATGCATAGATACTGTAAGTGCAGTTACCAAGACTCTGCTTTACTTCTCCAGCAAAAAATATCCCTTTTCGCATTTCCTTGAGTTTTTTAGCTTACCACTTACTCTTTTCGCTGTCGTTTACACAACCTCTGCGGAATCCAACTTTTTTACTAGGCTGAAAGAACTGACTCCTTTGGTCGCGGTTGATGAATCGATATGCTCTGATCTCCAACATTAGCGTGACAAATGAATGGACATTTACCAGCCCACTAATAGACAGATTGAGGCCTCTAAGTTCTTACGAGTTCTGTGCTTACGTGCTAATTTTTCCTGGCACGTTTCGGATCAACTTTTGTTTCATCCCTCCACAAGTGTTTTCCAAGTCCAAACCAAACCCTGGACGTCCTATTATATCTGGAAATGGGACTCTAACTGAGCCAGCCAGCAAGTATATTGATTACTTCATTAAACCTTTGGTAAGAGCACTTCCATCCTTCATCGAGGACACCACGGATGTACTGAATAAAGTTGGAACACTGACGAACATTAAAGAGCATTTCTTGTGACAATGGATGTTGAAAGTTTGTACACAAACACTGAACATCAAGAAGGCAGTGTTTCCCACAGATTTAAAGGAGACTGTGGTGGGAGAGAGCGCCACCTGTTGAAACTTACAGAATGGGTTATTCATAACAATATTTTCATTTTTATGGACAAATTATACATTCAAAAGATTGGTGTTCCCATGGGTTCTTGTTTTTCTCTAAACTATGCATGTTTGTTTTTGGGTCTGTGGGAGAAGGACTTTGTCCTTAATCCTTTTAATCCTTTCTATCATAACATTACCTGGTATGGTCGTTACATTGACAATATTTTGTTGATTTTTGATTGTAATTTGAATGAATTATTGGATTTTTACAAATATTTGAACTCTATTAGTCCTAATATTAAGTTGTACATTGATTATTCAGAGAGTAGTATACAATTTTTGGATTTAACCAATTTTTTCTACAGGAAAAGTACGATTAGAGTTAACAATCGGGACTATGCAATGGCTAGGCATTTCAATCAACAACATAATGCCAATGACTCTTTGCTGTGTATTGAAGGTATTGAACATGTCAAACCACTGGCAAGAGGTGGTGACAGGTTATTAAAGCTCAATCAAAGAGAGGCTTTCTGAATTCAGAAACTAAAAGCATGTAAACATCCGGGTCTAAATGAGGATTTTGATTTATCTTGTTTCTTGTAAGTTTTAGCATTTGCATTTCTTTTTCTTTTTTGGTGGTTCTGGTATTTGTAGTTCTTGTTCTTGTGTTTTTGTAGTTTCCTTCCCCCCCCCCCCCGCTGTGTCGCTCTTCTCGAACCTGTGCTGTGTGGCACACTGATTGGGGCGTGGCTGCTTTAACATTTATGGACCACTCCCAAACCTGTTCATTTTATATTGAGCCCTGACGAAGACCTGGTGGTCGAAACATGTTGGCTTGGCCATCTAAATAAAGGCATTTTAAGTACTTCCTCGTGCTGTGCATATTTGTTTTAGAGTGCCTGGGTTTGCTGGTTTTTTGGAACTTGGATCCCTTTCCCAATTGCACCTACACAAACATTTTTAAAATACACTGAGACACCTAGAGCAAGCAGTCATTTTAATGTTTCTCCAAACCAAACAGTCTTGAGCTTGAAATATATATTAATCTGTCGTCACTAGCCTGCAAGCACAATCGGTATTTCAACTTTCTATCCTCCACTGTATTCATCAGTGTGTATAAAAGAAATGCTTTGGCGTATTTGTTGAGGGCTACGCTGAGTAATCCATATTGCGCAGAGGCCGGCCTTGAGACAAACAGTATATTCTCTTATCTCGCCAAGCAGTTCCCCCTTCATTTGTTTGTTGTCATAGACTACGTCTGTCTATCTCTCCAGTCTCTCCTGCCCGCCTTCTAATGCCTAGCCCCTGCCCGACTCTTCCCGGTACATTTCCCCCCTGCCAGGCCATCCATTACGGACATCTGCATGTCACCGGGAAGGAGGGAAGCTTCTGTAATACATTGTGTGTGGCATAATTGTGCGATATGGCTTCAGTGAGATAAAGACTGTCTGCAGAAGGAGCATCACCCGGGGAGCGTTTTGGTTCTGCACATCAATGCAACATGTGGTGAATGTGAAAGCGAGTGGGTGAAAGGGACCCGAAGGATGACCAAAGCAATGCAGGCTCATTAAATTCAACTGGAACTAATTTAGGTTCTTGAGTGTTTAGGCTCTGAACAAAATGGAATGTGTTATGTGATGTGATATGTCTTATTTGACACTTTTATGTCACTCCTTAAACAGTGTTGCATTTGTATCATCTTTTGTTCTCTGTCACCTGCGTACAACTGTTGGAAACTTTGTCACAAGCCGGCACCTTTCACTTTTCACTTTATCGACATAAATACAAGCTTGTGTTACAGGGACAACTTGGACGCATACATTCATGGAGTAACAGAAACAAAACTAGAGGTCGACTGATAGGGCTGCACAATTAACCTTTATCGCATCGATATTGAGGTTTTAACTCCTGCGATAACCTAACCTCAGGAGGCTGAGCTTTTTTCCCCCGCCCCTGACATTTGATTGACAAACCTATTAGCCAATCAAAATGGTCGAATCTCGCGTTCCTGGCTTGGTGACCAATCAGAAATGGCAATGGAAACAAGCTTGTATGCAGTACACCGGCTTTCTCTGTCAGCAGCAAAGCAGCTAACACACACGACATGGATGCGCACGGAGGGCACTTCTCAGAACCGTGCGTAATCTTTCTTCATCCCGTTTGATGTGCGGGTTGCGGGTTCCCCCACGGTCTCCGCAGCATGCTCGCGGATCGGGTCATAAATTCTCCTTTGATGGCGGGTCTGGTTATGGCGGGTCGAACAAGCCCGGCCTGCTGCTGCGCGCCGCCGCTCACCGCCGCCGCACGCGCGTCCACTGTATTCAGCCACGACTCATTCTACCATCGTTACAGCAGGTGTTTGACGTCAATATGCGGCGGATTTTCATCGAATAAGCAGCGTTTTGTTGCTTGTGATCCAGAGAATGCTTTTGTGGAACCAAATGTCTGTATTTTCCACGGCATGTGCGTCTGTGCACGAGTTTGCGTTACCTAACATCCAAAGCTTACAGTGTCTGCCCTCAAAGTGCTCATGCCCTTCCCAATACCTGTTAAGTTAGGTTTTCCAGTGTGAGACTGAAATTCTCCTCTTTAGAGCCAGACATTCAGAAACTGATGTGTGATAAGCAGTACCACTCGTCTCAACATTCACGTTGAGTTTTTGATGGAAATCTCGAAATGTAAAGTCCACAGATTAGTTTTGTAATGTATAGTTTTTGTTTCATGTGTAAAATCCCAGTAGTTTCAGTAATTTTGGACATTAAGGGGAACATTTAACAATCACGAAGCATCGAACAATCTCATTACCTTAATCATTATGTATGTAGTTTATTTAACCCTTTGTTTCATAAAAGTAACAAAATATTTTATTCATAATTTTAGTTTTACGCACTTAAAAGTATTGAACAGAAAAATCAAAAATCGCATCGCAATCGCAATATTTGTCAGAAAAAACGCAATTAGGTTTTTCTCAAAATCGTGCAGCCCTATCGACTGATATGGGTTTTCCTAAGGCAGAGGCCGATCTTTGGGAGGATTTTTATTGGTCGAAACCGAGATGCCAATATTTTTGAATTATGTTTTTGACTGATTTTTCCAAATGTCTGGTTTATAATCCTATAAAAACATAAATACTTGTCCACTCCAGCAGTGGCTGATTTTTCTTTATTACTTAAGGTGATTCAATCATAGTTTCTGTCATAGCTTTGATTAGCTAGCAGCATTTACATTAGCATCCTGCCGTTAACATTAGCATACTGTTGCTAGCCGCGGAATTTTGCGCGACAATTGCGGTGCTTAAAACGAAATACGCTGCGGTTGAATGCTCCAGGGACTGTGCTTCAAAATGACATGCAGCATGTCCATATTGACTGAGGTTTAGTGATTTAGTGTTTAGTGAAAATTTAGTCAAACTTGAAGCTAACCAATTTTCATCGCAATGTTTCTCTAGGAAGTTGTGGGGGACTCGTTTATAAGCCCTGACTTTGCTCTTTCCAATGCAAAAAAAGTCTCTATCAATTTTGTTCCCGGAGATGTCTGGCTTTTTTCGGCGCTAGATTGGCCGATAGCCGATATTGTAAAAATCCCCAAATATCGGCCGGCCATAATATCGGTCGACCTCTAGACAAAACATAAACAAATTGTTAAGATCTCAACATTATAGGCCATATCTGGTACTGAATGGTGATGCTGGTACTTCCACTTCCATTTGAGGCACAATAATTGGAGAAGCTCGTGCTTTATTTAGTGCAGGGGGTAGTGCCAGAAAATTACTTGCAAAACAAATTTAATATAGGGGTTTGTGTCTTGTGTATTTATGGTGTATTTTTGTACCACTAACATTTGGTTCCCTTCCAACTTTAGCTTGCCTCGGCGCTGAGCTGTCTTCCGACGATGTGAATTGATGATTCTGGCTTTAATTAGTATAGCCTGTTTTAGTGATATCAGCAATTCTTTACAGGCTATGCTAATCTGTGCCAGAATCAGCAATGCAATTGGGGAACGGATGCCTTTCCTCCACGACTAAGGCATTTAATAGCACCGTTATTGCCGGAGCGCTTTTTGGAAGCAACGATGCAAGATGTAAAAATGTACTTTGTATTATTTTTTTATTTTTTTCACCGAGATGCTTTGTCATTGAGGCGATTCAATGACAATTACGGCCCTGACAGATACCAATGCTGCAATCAAGCTCCTATTTTCGGAGAACACGGCACAACCGCTCGATGAGTTAAAATGTCAACAATAATGCCAGGTCTCTCATCACCCCCTTTCTTTCTCATTTCACCTCTGCTGTCGGGAAAGGTGGATCGTTGGCCTGAAAAACTGCATCCCCCACACGCGCGCCATACCACCCACCACCTCAGCTCCTGTTAGACCCCTTCTCCATTCTGCGGGGTGCTGTTCATTAACCTGCCATGTTACAGGGGCCTCACCTCCGGGCACTTAATTTAGAAGCGTGCAAGTCCTTAAAGAAAAGCTATTCTCTCTGCCGGCGTTAATTCGAACTCTATAGTGATAAAAGTCTAGCATTCCATCTTTGCGCAGACACATATGGAGATCACGTCCCCCATGGAAATGCATAATAATCCTCCTTTCTATTGATTTGTCAGGATTTAGCATAATCTTCTTAAGGGCCTTGACATTTAAGATTGCCTCCTAACTGTACGTGTCTGTCGCTAAGTAAAATGATATGATGATTTCACACAGCATTTTGTGGTTGGGGTTAGGGTTATTGCCATGAAAAAATATAACAAACCATTCAAGCTGGAACAAGAATCAAACTTTGAAATGTTATGAAGTTTGTGGTTCTGCAATTGGTGAAAAGTTGAAAGAACACGCTCATCCACAATGTGCAACCAAAAATGGCGAAAGTGAACTGAACGGGGGGAAAAAACACACAATTACACAGTAATTGGTCCACTAGTAGTTGCTCTACCTCGCAATGATTTACTGATGATATCTCAAGGGTTAATGCAGTCTTTAACTACTTGGCCCTTACATGGAACTTGAGTGAATATTTGACATAATTTCATGGTGGTTGGATCAACACTCAGTAACTATATTAAAAATGCCTGTATTGTCATCAAAAAGAAAATCTTTGACTTTAGTTTAGGTCTGTGCACACTACCTATGGATTTAAGGTTATTAGTTACGATTGACTTGATTACAGTGCCTTGCGAAAGTACTAATAAACCTTGAACTTTTGCACATTTTGTCATGTTTACAACCCTAAACGTAAAGATTTTATTTTTAATTTTTTACTGAAAGTTCACACACAAGTAACAGACAACTGTGAAGTGAAAGCAAAATGATACATGATTCTGTTATTTTTCAAAAAATAGAAAAGTGAAAAGTGGGGCGTGCATAAGTATTCATACAGCATGACTTAATACTTTGTGGAACCCCCTTTTGCTGCAATAACAGCAGCAAGTCTTCTGGGGTATGACTCTACAAGGTTTGCAGATCTAGAGACTGACATTATAGCCCATTCCTCTTTACAAAACAACTCAAGCTCTGTCAAATTAGAAGGAGAGCGTTTGTGAACAGCAGTTTTCAGGTCTTTCCACAGATTTCAATAGGATTTAGGTCAGGACTTTGACTGGGCCATTCTAACACATTAATATGTTTTTTTTAAACCATTCCATTGTAGATTTAGCTTTGTGTTTAGGGTCATTGCCCTGCTGGAAGGTGAATCTCCGCCCCAGCCTCAATTCTCTTGCTGACTCCAGCAGGTTTTACTCCAAAATGTCTCTGTATTTGGCTCCATCCATCTTCCCAACTATTCTTACAATCTTCCCAGTCCCCGCTGAGGAAAAGCAGCCCCATAGCATGATGCTCCCCCCACCATATTTGACACTGGGGATGGTGCACTCAGGACGATGAGCAGTGTTAGGTTTGTGCCATACATAATGTTTTGCATTATGTATGGCACAGAATCATGTATCATTTTGCTTTCACTTCACAATTGTCTGTCACTTGTGTGTGAACTTTCAGTAAAAAATTTCAAATAAAATCTTTACGTTTAGGGTTGTAAACATGACAAAATGTGCAAAGGTTCAAGGTGTATTAGTACTTTCGCAAGGCACTGTATATTCAATAGCGAAAAATGGCCTATACCAGTTTCTAGGCTCCAGTAGCACCAGTGAGAGCTACACAGGCATGTGAGAGTCTCTCACATATCCAGGTAAGGTACAAAGTGCCGCTGGGGGAATAGCTTTCTGCTGCGCTGTGTTTGATTGGCAGTGGAGTAAATGGCAGCAGCATCTGCAGGGGCTGAGACCTAAACCCTGATCTAAAATGCAGACACGATCGCACTGTGATGTGGGTGGACAGAATCACATGTGCCTCAGACTAAACCTGCAGCTTTGTCGTATCTCCATCCTGACGTGAACCCACCTGTTCTGGCTTTCCTCTCTGAACAAACACAAGATGGAAAAAGTTTTACATTGAAAACATTTTTGTACATCTCACCCAACGGTTTGCACTTATGTTTTACAGCTAGAAGGTCCCGGGTTTGGCCCCTGTGCTTGACAGGACCCTTCTGTGTGGAAACACACCCACACATGTTATGTGTGATGTGTGGGTGTGTTTCCTCTGGGTTTCTCCTACATCTACATGTACATTAGAAGTAGAAGTAGAAGCTTTTTGTTTGTTGGTCATACATGCAAGTGCACACCTGTTTTTGTATGGTCAGCCAAATATTATTTTAACAATAATTATTATTTTCTGCAAACTAGTTCATACATTGATTACTTTACAAATTTGAATGATTTATTCCAGTCAGTTATAATGTTACTAGCCTGGCCTTTGCCATCCGTAAACTTCGGTCAATTATCTTTTCCCTACAAGTACGTCTGGGTCTGATCTCAGGTTGATTTCCAACCTTCAGCGAGCGGGGGAGGCGGGTGTTGTAGGTGACGTTACGCATTTGCACCGGATTTGCTGGTTGTAGTTTGAAAACAGATCCAATCGTTTCAAAGGAGTTCATCCCTCCCACCTGAAAATGGAGCTCAATTGTGAAGTTCCAGACCCTCTGTACAAAATTAGTACGAGGGTATGGTAAGACCAGGCTATAATGTTACTAATCAGAGAACCAAAGCATTACATTTGCACCACCCTGTTTATTATCATTGCTTTGGATTGGTCGATAGAAACAAGGTTCAAGTATACGCAGCAGGAACATGCCAACACGTGATGGGTTCCCCCTGTGTCATGCTACCCAGGTCTGTCGTGATGAACGATCTGTCTTTGAGGCTAATAGCAATTAACCCGCATTGGTTAAGACTCCATCCATCTTGGGCAGTTGCGCTTAAAGCCCATAATGTGGCTGTTTAAATCAGAGTCAGCCAGCACAGAACGCCAATGATTGCAGAAAGCAGTAAGCTTCCCTCCCCTTTACAACAACATGAGCCCAATAAACTTAATGCTCTTAATGATCTAATTCCTATTTTGCGTCTGCCCTTCACTCCATATATCACTTCAATGTAAAAATGCAAGGGCCTTTTCTAATTATGTTAATTGAAGTTCTGCTGTAAGAATTATTATTTCAAGTTGTCCATTAATAGCTTTCAACTTGTTTCAATCTAGTATAGTGATCATATGAACATATTAAAGGAACTTAGTCAAATTGATGATGCCATGCTGTCTGAACGCTCCCTCAACTTTTTACTGTGTCATGTGCAGTGCGTAAAATCAATCCTCAAAATGTCACTTGATACATAGCAAAATGGTCCCACCACATCAATTATTTAACCTTTCTGGAAGTCTTTTTTACGTTGCCAGGCAAGTCGGCCTATTGTAATGTCTAGCAGATGTTGATGGGAATCCTTCCCTAAAACTGGGCTCTTGGTTGTTTATGCTTATGCCTCTTCTGACCAATAAATATCCACTCCACTGTCCCCACAAGTTTTTCACTGTTTTTCCTCTGCTGCTCCTCTGCCGTGTCTGCGTACACTACGTAGTGTATGAATGAGAGTGTGAATGGGTGAGTCGTTCCTTGATGGAGAAGTGCTTTGATTGCTGAATGCATTAAAATGAGACTATTTTTACCATGAGAATATAAGTCTGTAATGAATAGCTCAATGTTATGGATGTCTCTTGTTTGACGGTCTTGGCTAGCACTTCTATTAAGCTCATAGCTCAACAGAAGTAAATTATTATGTTTACCAAATTCTGCTTTTATAATTTACTAGGTGAAAGAATATTTTCTTTTTTTTCTTCTCTTGGGAAAAAAAGTAGGAACAAAGCTATCATAATGCAATGCTTGATTCGCGGTCTGACCAGGCAGCACTTGTCATAATGCATTCATTGACTGGTCTCATTTGGAATACACAACATGGCCTAGCTCTTGACTCATACTGCAGCTGTGCATTTGGGGGCCGTCCAGATGCTCTCACCATCTTCAGAGTCTTTTTGGCCAAATCCTCTGCTTTGGCAAAAAATGAATTCACGCCGACTTATCTACTTTCAACAGTCCACTGGCCACAACCTGTCCATCCAATTTAGATCCTGAACACGGTGACTCAAGTGCACACCTGCATTTGTGTTTGTGCCATACGCCTTACACACAGTGTTGGATCCTTTGCTTGGCACACAACATCATGAAATGTCTAGTCTGTATGCCGATAGATGGACCAAACATACAATGGGAACCAGATGTAAACATACATTTTATAAAAACACACATTAGCATTTTTTCCAACTGTCTGACATGAAACTAGAATTAACTTTTAGGTTGTTTTTTTAGGTCAATTTGAATTTTTAAAATTATTTCTATTTGCCAAATGCCAGAAGAATGAGAGATAGAATTTTTTTTAGAAATGATTTTGTTACTTTTTACAAAGTCAGTAGTAAAGAAGTTTACATACACTAAGAATACTATACCTTTTTTTTTTTTTTTTAAAGCCCAGAGGACGATGTAATGACCTTGGAATCATGCACAAGTCTGGTTCCTAGTTGGGTGCAATTTTAAGACACTTGAAGGTGCCAGGTACATCAGTTCAAACAATGATGGAAATGACCAGGCATCATACAGATCAGAAAGAAGGCGGGTTCTGTGTCCCAGAGATGAACATGCTGTGGTCTGAAATGTGAATATCAAACCAAGAACAAATGTGAAAGACCTGCTGAAGATGCTGGCTGAACCTGGTAATCATCCAGAGTGAAATAAGTACTGTACCAACATGGGAGAGGGTACTGTACTTAGTCCAAAAGAAACATGAAAAGGAGTTTGCAAATAAAAAAAGTATAAAGACTTTAATTTTTGGAGACATATCCTGTGGTCTGATGAAAAAAATAAAGTATTTTTTGGCCATAATGACCATCGTCACTTTGACAATGGTCACTGGTGCACTTCACAAAATAGATGACATCATGAAGAAAGAACACTATGTGGAAATTTTGGAGCAACATCTCAAGACATCAGCCAGAAAGTTAAAGCTTCGGCGCAGATGGGTCTTCCAAATGGACAATGACCCAAAGCAAACTGCCAAACCGGTTACAAAGTGGCTTAAGGATAACAGTCAATGTTTTTAAGTGGCCATCACAAAGTTCTGATCTCAATCCAGTTGAGAATGTATGGGCAGAGCTGAAAAGGCATGTGCATGTAAAGTGAACAGAACAGAAAGATGACTGGTGGTGAGTGTAAAATGCAGTCAAAAAAAGTGCAGTCAAAAAAAGTTGAGGAGGCACGCCGAGGTTATCAAAAAAGTAAAAGTCCTTTATTGAAACATGGACAAAACGAAGTTAAAAAACGCCAACACGTTTCAACTGATGTGTCTTTGTCAGGGCAGTCAAAGTAATATATAACCGAGTAGAAATTCTATCTCTCATTCTTCTGGTATTTGAAAATTTTTTTTTTTTTAATTCTAATTGAAAAAAGAAAGTTAATTATTTTTATAAAGTGCATGTAAACATATGGTTCCCACTGTATATGAGGAAAAGATTCAACACAAAACAGACAAGCGCGTTTATTTACTTAACTATTCTGATTTGTTAGCATCAACCTTAAAGCCATACTGCAGAACATGCAGATTATATGTTACTATATGTTTTTGGTTTAAAAGTTGCATTAAGTAGCTTTAAAGGGAATTTTCATACATCCTTTTTTGGTTGGGCAGAACTGCAGATTTGAAGAGTAGGGAAACCTTTCTGACGGGAACTTTTCTCAGCTTAGTCCCCCGTTTGACTCTAATCTAATCTCATTCAATCAATCAATCAAACTTTATTTATATAGCACTTTTCATACATTAACCATGCAGCGCAAAGTGCTTCACAACAAAACAATTTGAAATAAAACAACAACCCCTGCTTTGTCCAACAAATATATTAAAATTATGATTCAAAGCTTTTCCAGGAAGTCCTAAAAAGTGTGGACTATTTAAAATAAATAACTAAAAAACATTGTTAAAATTTCCTAAGGAAACAATACATAAGAACAGTTAACTAAAAGCTGCATTAAAAAGATATGTTTTAAGTTTACTTTTAAATATATGAACACTAGAGAGAGAAATGGTCTGACTCTGCCAATATTTTTTAGGTGATAAAAACCTGTTTTTGTGACCGACTTGATGTGTGGCTCAAAACTACTGTAAATTCTCTAATACTGGCCTGTATTCCATTACCGGCTGGGTCTCTAACAGTGGCCGGGTTCGTAGCTGGCGGAGGTAAATAAAAGCCGGTCTCTAAAACAGGCCGGGGCTATTATTAGAAACTATAGCGGTAGAAATATTTCCCATGTTCGGAAATTGTCTCATACTCATATGATACTCATAACTCACGTGCAGGAAATAAACTAACGGGAACCCAGGCCGAGAGAGGGAATGCTGCTGAGTAGAGCTGATCCAAGCGTAACTTTGAGACAGATTTAGCCACTTTTCAAACCTTCTGTGACTATTTTTGGAAACAGGGCAAGCAACGAATGTTGTGTGACCCTACAGGGTTTTAATAAAGTCACCATTGCGTCCTCAAAGCACATCCAGCGGCTTTCCGTGTGCAGGTAAGTCCCACGCCTCAAAATAACTCCTCCCATCAGCGCAAGCGTCTCGTCTTCTCTCGGGTCTGTTTTATGATCGATCACAAACACAAACGCTCCGTCTAAACTCGCCTTTACACGAGATAACAACAAATAATCCGGTCCGCGGTAAAAAAAAAGAAAGATAGAGAAACCTGCAGTGACATTGATGTCAATGTTCTGCTAACAGCAGCGAAACGCTTCCTGTTGTCCCTACAAAATAAAAAGCGTCAATGTTCCAGCCCCTGGGAGAGTGTTTGCAATGTTAATTAATAAATTAACCTAATATTTTAGGTTCAAATGGACACGAATCTCGTTTTTCTTCATTCTACTGGTAGTCCGTTTTGCTCAAATAGTAATAAAGGCCTGTCTCTAATTTTGGCCTGGTTCCAATAAAGGCCTGGTCCTCGATGCGCTTGAGTAAATAAAGGACCCGGCCTATATTAGAGAATTTACGGTAAGCTCATTATCAAACAAAACACCAAGACTCTTTACTTTTTCAGAGGGATTTAGCTCTGAGCCTCAGGACCAATAATTAAAACCTCAGTTTTACTCTGGTTGAGCTGGAGGAAAGTAGCTGCCATCCAGGACTTATTATCTAAAATGCAGTTAAAAAGAATGTCGAGTGGGCTTAGGTCATCAGGAGACAATATACAGTTGGGTATCATCAGCATAACTATGAAAGTTATCACACCGTGTCTCCTGATGACCTGTCCTAAAGATAGCATATAAAGGGTTGGACCTTGTAAAATAGACCCTTGGGGAACACCACAATCCATTTTGTATCTCATAGATGAGTGTTCCCCTATACTAATATAAAACCTCCTATTTGTTAAAAATGATTTAAACCAGTTAAAAACAGATCCAGAGAGACCGACTGTATGTTGCAATCTATCTAAAAGAATACAGTGGTCTACAGTGTCAAATGTTGCTGTCAGATCAAGTGGGACCAGGACCGAAAGATTTTTGTTGTCCATATTGGATCTGATATCATTTAAGATCTTGACTAGTACTGTCTCAGTGCTATGGAGCGTTCTAAAGCTGGATTGATACAATTCAAATATGTTATTAGAAACAATAAAATCATTTAACTGATAAAAAACAATTTTCTGTAAAATTTTACTTTAAAATGGCAGATTAGACACTGGTCTGTAGCTACTGGCAAGGGATGGATCAAGGCTATTGTTTTTGAGAAGAGGTTTCACCATGGCAGTTTTTATAGCTGTGGGAAAGACCCTGTCTGCAGTGAACAGTTTATAACATTAAGAACATCTTCTTCTAAAAAACTAAACATTTATTTAAAAAGAGTTGTTGGAATTGGATCTAAAAAGCAAGTTGCTGATTTTAATTGTGAGATTGCCTTGTTAAGACTCTCAGTATCAACCAGGGCAAAGCTCCCAAGCGTATCAACTAAGACCACAGAGTTTGTAAAAAATATCATTATTCTGTTTCATTTGATGTAGATCTGATCTGATTGATTGTAATTTTACTGCTGAAGTACAGTATGTTGCAAAGTCATCACAGTTTGGCATGTTGGATGGGGTGCTGTGATTAAAAACACGATCAATAATAGCATTTATTGTAGAAAATAGAACCTTTGGATTGCTGCAATTGTCTAGGGCTGAACGATATGGACAAAATTTCATATCTCGAAATTCATGCCAGATATCTCGATATCGATACTATACAATATAACTATGGGTTAGGTGAAAACTAAGCATTTTTCAGAAAAATGAAATCTATATCGTTTATATCTTGCATTTTCGATTTTAATATTTTGAATATTCATATCTCGATATCAATACGATAACGATATATTTTTCTTTTGCGATTTTGATATCTTGAATGTTCATATCTCGATATCGATACGATAACGATATATCTTTCAGCCCTACGATTTTCATTAATAAATTGTGAAAAATAAACTTGCCTTTCGTGTAATTATAATTCTTGAGTTGTTCACTGAAAATTTCATAATTTATTGTAGTTTTATCCTTACGCCATTTTCTTTCCGCTTTTCCACAGTTACCCTTTAATTGCCTTGTTTTTTTTTTCATTTTTCAATTTAACCGCTTTCACTTTTAGAGGAGCCACTGTTACAAGAATCATCGTCCTTTCAAAGTGGCGATTTCTGTTCAACATATGTCTTTTTTCTAGGCCATGGGGGGGAAAAACATAATACCAACAAATCCATCCATTTTAACACATGTAAATATATGAATCATCCTGGTGCCAAGAGTTATCCAGCAGGTGGACAAAACAAGATCAATGTCAAAAGTGGCAGAAAACATAACAAAAACGGCATTACTTACAAAACACCTAAAATTACTTCAGCTACAACAACGACTACTCCTATTGCAAGCAACTTAAACATGCTCCTTAGGGTTGTACAATATATACCTCCAAATCACTAAGTCTTCCATCTGTTCATCCTAAACTTCCATTTCAGCTTTGTTTCGGTCCCCATTTAACATTTTGAAGTCGACAGTCGACAATTCGACAGAAACAAAGTGCTTAAGATTTTTGTGGAAAACAAACGGAAAACACTGCAGTAAATGTGTTATTATATATTCAAGACACTCTTTTCTCCTATTGAGAAAACATAATGTTCCGAAAGTTCTAGAGTATTCCCACATCTATGTCATTGGCTATACAGAAGCCCACATCGCATTGAGTAAACCATTTTGTTGTATTTATGCAGAACCAAGTCCGAGTCACAAGGCTTTTCATCAAGTATAAGGATTGTGCTGCTGGCATCTTAATTTACTGCAAATGAAAAAATAAATAAATAAATAATTACCTTGCTGTAGAGTTGATTTTCACACCCGCCATGTAAAGTCCTCCATCAGATCCCCTTATCAATTATTTAAAGACTGTGGGAGCATGTTCAGTCCACCCTGCACCCGCATGTCGTAAAAGAAGTCTTTACTTATGAGTCATTAGCCGCTCACGTTAACACTTCACACATATTGTGTGGAGCATTGGACACCTTCAGACTCAGGTTTCTCTGGCTTGAATGGTGGTCATAAGTCAATGCAAATAATAATTTGTCTCTGCAGCATTCCCCCCTGCGTGCTACCCAGCCGCACTCCACAACGCAGTCTCCAGACTGACTAACGTTTCCATCAGACTCAGGTACTCTTGTACACTCTATCCCTGTCCGTATCACACACAAAACCAAGAGAAAAGCTAATGTCCGATATGTAAATCGAGCAGATAACCCTAAATAAGAGTACACCCCCTAATTATAGCTATTTATATTCATCTCAAGCTAATAAAAGAGGTGGTGGAACGGCCACAATATTTTCTTCCGCCCATGTTTTTAAAGATGTTCACTTGAATAAGTATACCACATTTGAATATCATTCCCTTGCCTTAACTAGCCCCTGCATGTGTTGCATCTGCATTTACAGGCCCCCTAGATACTCCTCTTTATTTATAGCTGATTTCTCTGACCTCCTGTCCATCGCTCTCTCAATATACAACAAAATTATTATTGTTGGTGATTTTAATTTACATATTGATAATCAAACAGATCCATTAGCAACTCAATTTCTAAATCTCCACCCACGACAAGGGCCACATATTAGATCTTGTCATTTCTTATGGATTATCTGTAGATGTTGCTTCTGTAGCAGAGGTGGGCTTCTCTGACCATGCTTGTGTATTGTTTAATATCACTATTAAACAACTGAAAGCACTGTTAGAAAATGACATATTACTGCAGAAATTACTACAAACTGTCAAAAAAAAATGTAAACCTAAACCGATCCTACCTTCCTCTTGCGATCTTATTGTGGATAATTTTAACAACAAATTGACAACTACACTGGACACATTCATGGGTGGCTATGTTGTGTCTGTCAGCCAGAGTGATATGTGGTCGTAATAGCTATCATGGCCATTTTGCGTGAAATATTGAGAACATCCACTACAGGCTCTTGATCTTTCCAGGTACAAAAGATTCGAGTGACTTGTTCTGTTCACCAACTTTCTTTTAGTGAAATTTCCTCAACTGTCAGCTCAATTCGACCACACTGAGTAAAAGGGAAATTCAGAAATGACAGCACTTATAACATCTCACTTCAACCAGATGTCTGATTATTCTTTGTCAGTTCAAAGGCTTCAGTGTTTTTAGTCACGTCTCAATTAAAACTACTATATGAAAGCTTTAAACAGTGCATCTTTTTTCTTGCCTCGCCGGAGCTAGAAGCTTCAGACATCTCAAAATACCTCTATTATTGAGAAAACGCAGTTCGAGGGAGAAATATCATTATTATTTTTTGGTTCTCTGCACATATCATGCCTTACCTGTCTGCCTGCCTATCCCAAGTTCAACCAGGCACAGTTACATGGTCTATTTAAGCTCAAATTACCCCAATAATACCGTATTTATAGGGCTAGCAGATGGTACAAGTGCCCTCATCACCATCACTACTATTGGTCAATGTCCGATTGACAGGGAACCCCATTGTGAGAGGCTAAAGGCTATACAGAAGAGAGCTGTTTTTGTGCACGGGGAATGAGTGGGAAGGTTTTTGACTTGCTCAGCCATGAATTTTGAAGTTTGTGACGTTGCTACATGCAGCATAAAAGATTCAGCTGAATGGAGCCCAAATGGATTCTCAACACCGCATTGACCTGAAAGTTGACAGGTCGAAGGCTGACAGGGTGCAGCGCCAGTGCTGGTGTTGGATATATATACTCTAGAGTGGGGTATTTATTCCCTTATTTGTGCAATAGCAATGCAATAGAAAGAGTAGTACTTGCAGCATGCCAGCTTTTACTGTTGTTGGCATTGGGATTTTTGCATTCAATGGATGTGTACAGTCAGTAGAAGTTCGTGCATGGTTTGAGTTGAAATCAGTTTGCCTAGGCAGACAGAGTTTTGAAGGTAAAACAATATCACACGACGCAATATCCCTATCACGTCACAATACATTACACTGAGGGCATTCATCTGGCTGAGATTTAACCATTATATTTGGTGTGACTTGACCCTGTGACAGTGACTTAGATGGTACAGTGGGTTGTCTCATAACCAGAAGTGTGGCAGTTCAAACCCGAGCTCACAGAACTGCAGACTGTCGCTGTGTGCTTGAGCAAGACACTTCACCCACCTTACCTTGCGTGAATGTAGCGTGTTAGCGGTGGGTGGTCAAAGGGGCCGATGGCGCAGATTGGCAACCTTGCTTCCGTCAGTCTACCCTCTACCCCAGTAATAGAAGCTCACCAACAAATAATGACCACAGTGTAGCACTTTGATAGAAACTTGTCAAGCGTGTAAAATGTAATACAAGTCTATGCCATTATTATTACTGCCATTGTAGAATGCATGGTAGATTTAAAATGTGCAAAAGTTCACTTTTAGTCATCGTTTTTAATTTACACAATTTGATAGAAGAACCTAGTTTAACGCAAAACAAAACAAAAACTTACAAAGAAAAAAATCTAATTAATGAAACGTACTGTGTTGAAATGGTTTAGTAAAATATTCCAATAGTAAAGTAAAACATTATTTCTCATGTTGGGCAACTGTACCTCTAAATCTGAACACAAGAATACAATACCATTGCTTATCGCTTTGTTGTTTTGTAGTAATGAAATAATCATCATCATCATCCTTCGGTGATTAGGAATACTCCAAGCTGTTCTGAATAGATTTGTACATTTTAATGGACTCTGGCTACTTTTTGGAAAGCATCCTCAAATGAACTGGAAAAATGGTGATGACAAAAAAGTGTGCCTCCTGAAGTTTTGTGAACCCTCTGCCAAGTCCTGCGGTCTCATGCTAGGTACTCATTAGAGCACCAAATGAGTATTAATCTGCCGCCAGTGACTGCAAATGCACTGTTTATTCTTGTTTGGGAATGGTTTAGTTGAGGCTGCTGGATCCAGCTGCTCCGAGGCATCCTCCTCCAAAGCAGAAATAAATGCATACGGTTTATGTTGGAAGATGGATGTAATGGGTTTTGAGAGCAGCGAATACATATCACACAGAGGAATATATCAAGAATGCACTGTGGTGCTCCGTGCTGTGGATTTATTCATAGTTTAAAAATTATGGTAGAAGCTTCTTTGTGGGAATCCCTTTGTATACAGAAATGAATATCAAGAAATGACAGAGAAGCAGCAGCATAATCTTTTTAAACTTTTTAAACTAGGTCCTTGAAGAGAAAAAGAAAAAGTGTAGTATACAAAATCGACTTTTTAGAGCTCCTTACAATGTATCAGTGTTGTTCCCTCAAAAGTGTATATTTGGAGTTGTGTCTTAAAGAAGAACTAAGTAACTTGTTTACCCAACTAAATCCTTATCGTAGTCCCTCTTGGGACAAGTGTTAATGGGATGATTGGGAATCTTTCATCTCCCCCTGGTGTCCAGAAAACCACCCTTGCAACTTCCCTGCCTCCGGGTGGGGGCGCAATTCACACTAATGGAATCACGAAGAAGAAGCTAACGGGCTAACGGACAAAGCTAACTGCGGGCTAGCGCCACTTAAACGGTATTTACAGCCAAGTTTGAGTGGGGAAAAAAAAGATCTCCGTTGTGACATTGAGTTGTGGCACAATGTACAATATCCCTCTCTGCCTTTGTATTTTCTGTCTGCGTAGTATTTACTCTCACCGATGAGTAAAAAAGAAAACACAATATGCTACGACACCTGCAGTGGCGCTTATGGGCTCTAGGGGCATGAGTTACTTAGTTCTGCTTTAAGGCATTTGTGCTTGTTTGAGTAAACTTTGAATTTTCTAGGGAACTATTCAAAGTGCTTCAATGCCAGCTTATACAATGCTCCTCTAATTTAACCCAAGCAGTTTCCACGGATCTTAGGAATCAGGAGACACTCTCCGTAACTCATTCCTCCCTCACAGAGCACCGACAGGCATACCATTCGCTGAAGCTTCACTACGACAAACTTTAACCAAGATTAATACAGCAGCTTTTTTTACTCATTACTATTTTAAGATACTGATCAGGATGTGTTTCACCAAATACCTGCAAAAGGCATAATAGCCCTTCTAATTCTTAATATAATAATTAAACCCAAAAAGCGTTCAAAAGAGTTTTACTTTGACATATATGCATTTGTAACTGCAGCATTGAGTCATGTTTTGCTTCTACGCCTGGGCTACTGAGCGCTTACCCAGACATCTTACATATTTTGAGATGTCTGCTCACTTATCTCTGGTGGCAACACAATTAATTTGTCAGGTTTTGCATTCATGTACTCGATTAAAGTCACAGATTTTTATTTATTTATTAAACCTTCCTTGATGTCCTGCTCTTTTAGTTCAATTCATCCTTTTGGAGATAACTATTTTCTTGCCACACCATCAACAAATTAAGTCCATTGCGGGCTTCCATCTTGTTATGTTCTAACCTTTCTCTTCACATTTAGCCTCGCATACATCAAAGAAACAAACCTATTCCCTCCCTATTCCGCCTGTATTGTTCTGTTTGTCCGTTTGCCTTGATCCCACTGAAAAACACCTGTTTTTTTCAGAAGCTAGTTCTGAACCTGCACCTGCTTCCGATGCGAGACTAAGAGCAAAGACAATGAGCTTTTATCCACGGTGAGTTCTGATGGCCACCTCTGCAAGTTGCCGTTGACAGAGCAACAGCCCCAGTGACACGGTGTTAATGGCTTCAGCGCCGCCACATAATGCAAAAGCCGGTCCTCGGCAACCCACGGCAACAATACTTACAAATTCGTCCTTGAGAGCAAATCAAAGGCCCGTCTTTTGTCCTGCATTTGACGTTGTGTTTAGAAATGTTAATTAAATGCACTCTCTAGAGTATGCTTTGAGACCGTTATGGTGCCATGCGTATTTGGCTGTTTGCCTATGAGGCCTGTTATACAAAACTTAGAGAAACACAAGGGAACAGTTACAGTTTTTAAAGGCAAAGTCTGAATAAGTTGTGGCACTATTTAGTTGGAAGACGACATAAAACGTCTACTTGAATTGAACAGTATGAGTCATGACAATGTATTATTTATTTGTTTGGCATGTTTAAACAGCTAAACCCCTCAATAGTAAGGCTGTGCAATTAACTTCATTGATCCGGAAAGAATTCTGCAATCTAATGGCACGAGGCTTGGGGTACCCTGAGGCACTTGTAAGATGGTACAATCTCCACGCTGTGTCCCTCTATGTGCACCGTCTGGGGTGTCGGAGTGCTGGAGGCTTCCTTCAGAAGTCCACAAACATTTCTTTGGTTTCTCGACATTCAGCTGCAGCTTGTTGACACAAACTCTTCCTCCTTTCCCCCTTTAAAGCAGGCCATGATAGCTGTATCGTCTGCAGTGTTGTGGCAGAAGTGTATAATGATGGATTTATCATGGGTTAAACCTGCTTCAGTAACTCTGTAGTTAAGACCTCTACAAACATGTTCTCAAATGCATGTGATTATTGTATATCGTTATTTTGAAGCATGAAATAGTGCAGCTTTACTCAACACCCATGCTGAAATGTTATGGTAAGAAATAGCATTGCTTTTGTGTCTAGCTTCCTAAACATATCCAGACGGCAATGACATTCGAGCATTTCGAGCTGACAGAAAGGCAGCACTGAACGTAAATGAATGAAAGTAAAGATAATTCCAGCTAAATGTGGGTTTAGCGTAAGTCCTTCATGACTGGGCACTGATTTGAATGAGCGTCTGCAGTTAGCCCAAGGGAGAATATCAATCATACCCCTTCAAATAAGTTGTTATGCCTTCAATTTAACTTTTAATCGGTTATGTGACTTTTAAGTGCCAGAACTTCATTGCCCATAGAAAGAAACGACTTTTTTCAAACTATGTTTGAAGACAATCTGCCGGGGTATAAAAGGCTGCCACCGAATGGGGATGTGGAAAAGCACGGGGAGATCAAGAGCGAGCTAAACTTAAGAGAGGCAGACATTGGAGATCTAAATGTGAAGGGAAGAATGGAGGAGGGTTCAGACATCACTAAAGTTCACAAGAGGAGCCATAAAGAGTGGGGGAACATACTCTTCATTCACCTCTTCGGCTATAGCAGAGGTGCAAAAAGAGATCAGCAAAAATATTTACTCCCGTGAGAGTAATATTATTTTTTTCTGGGGGGGGGGGTGAAAATTCAAGGGTAAAAGTGGGGTTTCTGCAAAAGGTTTCTGAAGCACATGCGCTTGAGTAACAGATTACACCCAAAGCTGCCAGCTGGATGAACTCCTTTTCCACTGCGAAGATAAATGACACAGCAGTAGTTTGTTTGTGTGATCCGCCTCCAGAATTAGGGGTCAAATCCACCAGCATAATCCGTGAGAGCCGCGATGCGACCTAAAGCGCAGCGTGAAATTTCCTGTTGCTGTTGCCAGAATTCAAATGAGCCTCCGATTATTTACCGTAGTGACCCGTACTCGGATATTTGGCCTGTTGTGTAAAAGGCTGAGCAGCAGTTTTAACCATATTAAGAATTAGTGCCGCAGTTCATTCAGGCCTTTTTGAGGAATTAAATAACGTGAAATCGATATTCTCCACAGGGATTTGGCTCATTATGGGGATGTTTGTTTTAAGTGGGTTTTTATGAAATTGTAATTAGTTTAAGCAGAATGTAGTCTACATCGCAGTATGCTGGAGACTTGGAGAGACATAGAACAGTGATATCAGTGATATTGAAGCTAAGTAAAGCCGACTGGTGTACCTTTGGCAATATTGTAAATATGTTTTGGATTGAATGTGGTGGTGGTGGGGGGGGTTATTTAAAAAGAAGAATGTGCACATATCTATTTATTTAAAATGGAAACATTGTAATTGTCACGGATACCAGCGCACACTTAAGTTAGACATTGCCACTTTGCCTGTTCTTTGGGTTTGGGTGGCCCATACTTGTCATCGTTTGGGCATGACTGTGTGGAGAAGTGTTTCATAACAAACCGCTGTGTCCTCTCCGGAGCCCTCTGGAGAGATTATGATCAGTCTCTTGGCCGTGTCACCATGTTTGCTAACAGAATTATTATAATGGGAAGAGGCCGTGGTAAAACCAACACTGGACCTGGTTGCCCGAAATAGCCGCTCATTTGTTTGTCCGCAAACCCAATATACTGTCCGTCACATGCGCTGCGCAGTATGACTAAACTCGATTCCCAACCGTGTGGAAGTGGAGGGGAGGCTGTAAAATATTATTTTACGGCCTCCCTTGTCCTTACTCACGCAGGCCGGAAACCCGACTTCCAAATGACTTTGTGGATAATTTAGAGTTCGCCGCTATAAATGTCTGAAGCAGTCGTATTTCATTATGCGAGGTGCTTGGGTTATAAAACGCTGACATGATTCTGTTGTCTCACCTCCCACAGTTAAAACACTATTTCATCCCTTACATAGCATCTTATCTGAGCCTGTCCTCCACACCTTATAAGCACGGCCTGGCTTTTAAAAATCAATCAACACAAAACACTTCTTCAGGCAGCCACCTGCTGAGCAACAACCTGCTGGCCAATGTGATTAGAAGTAATGTGCATAGATGCCTAAAGCAGACATAATAAAAACTGCTATGCTAGCTGCTCTCTTATAGTATGCAGTGCCGGGGATGACTGATGCCACCTCAGAGGATGAGCCCCTCATCTTAATGGATTTTCACTTTCATAAAAGAAGCAGTCATACTCTGGGAACATGTGAATTTGAACTGACTCCACCTGGGTCAGTCTGTTTGTGAATTGGCCTTGAAGGTCGTTTCTTTTTCCAATCCTTTGGTAAACGCTGTACAAAAAGTTGTTTTCTCTGTTCACAACAGAACCTTTTTGCAACAAGATAACATGTTTGTCCAACTTGCTGAGACACTTTATGCTCGTCAAAAGAAAAGTGTCTGCAGGTTGACAAGTGTAACTGTGGGGCGCTAGTTCTTTCTTGCTCATTGAACTGCTGCTGACTTGAGGGGAACTTGGAGACTGATTTATTGGCATGTGTCTCCACTGACAGAGGATGTTTTGTAAAGGCTTGTCATATGCAATTTACTTCCTTCTTCTGGCAGTACAGAGGAAAATACTGTACAAGCTGCCATACTCCGATCCGGCATAACATTATGGCTACTGACAAGTCTGGTGGATGACATAACTTTAGTGTGGCTCCTGTTAGCGGGTGGGTTATTTTTTCATTTTATAATATAATAATATATTCTCATTCATAAACAGAATGAAAACATTGTATAAAGTAGAGCTTGACAGAAAAGGAACTGCGAGAAGGATAATCTGCTCCCTTTACAATGTTTTAAACATGTCAGTTTTTACTAGTGATGGGCAAACAAACCGGTGTTCCGGAGCTAGTATCGCTCTTTGAGATCTATGATCCCAAATACTAGAACGATGGCCATAATTTAATCCAAACTGCATTGCATTATAGAAATTACATTATGATTTATCCACATGCTTCCGATCACAAAAAGCTGTCTCTCGTCAGCCTTTTAATCTATCCAGCCAGTCATAAAAGCCATATCAGGTGATACGTTGATCATTGCCAAGCGCTAACGTGCTCAGTGCATTTTGACGTGCGCTTGTCATTCACGAGAGGTGGCGGGGGCTTCCATTGACAAGCGAAACAAACTGCTCGCTCCTCCTAATGAGCCCACCACAGACAACATAATGGAAGTGAGGGGGCTGCACAATTTGGAGTGCTATCCCCTGTTGCGCAATTAGGCTCAAAGTCAAAGAATAATAAGCATTTGTAAGTACTAATTATCTTGCGCTGTCTTTTTTTTGGGTGTTGTTGCATGGATAGGTGCCAGGATTATGCACTTATCCAGAATTCTGTGGCTCATATTTGCTGTTGTCAAATGTGATAATGGCGGGATGCTCTATCGGGATTGGCGAGGTCGCGGCCTGAGTATTTTTGTGACGTTAACACCAGTTGGCTTCAAACGTTTTCATCAGAGTTTAACCTGAACAAAATTAGGGCCTTTACATGATGAAAATGTGTTTAAACAAAGCCAGATACTCGGAGAGCACCTTGTTATGAAACACCATTTGATGAAAGCTTATTTAGAAGCCTCTTCATGATGCATTACTTCTGGGCAGGTAGCTGTATTCTCATATAAATTATATAAATTATATTAACAGTCCAAAGACCTTGTCATGGCCAATTTTTAAAATATGATCTGCGCATTGGGGCCTGTAATGCAATGCGTTTCTCCTCAATGGACAAGTGTCTTGTTATAAAGCATTAATTTGGGCAAAAAAGTTGGCATGTTCATTTGGAATATTTTCCAAAATTACTCAGCTTTAGCATTTCTTCTGCAAGTTGTATTATGCTAAAGTGGATTACCCAAATCTTTTTCTCATTGCACATAGAGATATCAATTTGAAACTTTTGCTGCAGATTACTGGCATAAATATGAGGAAAAAATGTGTTCAAGCTTCCGTAATTTTATGTTTTCATAAAAAATAAGGCAAGTTATGCCTAAAAGTTCCCCAAATTTCCCATATTTCTGACTGCAAAATCTGAATAATGGATGGAGCCAGGTTTAAATGTATGGTTTTATTTTGTTGACATATTAGTTACAAAGACTTTGGTAACACTTTATAATAAGGTTACATGAAGTCATGCATGAATAACATGAAATTATGCATGAATTAATGCATGATTTCATGATGTATTCATGCATGAGGATATCATGACTCATTATGAGTTAACATGACTTCATGTTCTTTCATAGATGACTTCATGCATGAATTAATTAAGTAACTACTGTAATGAATTCATGAGAAAATCTTGTTAATATATTATAATCTTAGAATCGTGATTCACTAAAACATTTAGAATTTTTAACAAAAAATATTAACTAATCGCAATTATGAAGTCTATGCATGACTATAATGATTCATCATGATTTTTAAGAACATTTGTTTGCAAGATATACAGTACCTTAATCTACCACTTACTGCTGTAATTAACTCATCATTAGCTAATCCTTAGTTCATTCATAAATTCATGATGATTGCGTCCCCTATACTAAAGTGATGCACTTTTATGCTTTGGACAATCAAGCTGTTTATTGGACAAAACAAACACAAACATCATAGACATTTATAACTGTCCACACTGCATTATGGGTTTAAATTAAGTTACAAATGTAAGCAATAGTAAGCAAATGTAATTTGTTTTGTCCAATAAACACCTTGATTGTCCAAAGCATAAAAGTGCATCACTTTAGTATAGGGGACGTAATCATCATGAATTTATGAATGAACTAAGGATTAGCTAATGATGAGTTAATTACAGCCGTAAATGTTGTACTAAAGTAAAACTTGCAAACACATTTGTTCAAAAATCATGATGAATCATGATATTCATGCATAAACTTCATAATTACGATTAGTTTTTTGTTAAAAAATCTAAATGTTTTTGTGAATTCATCCTGATTCTAAGATCATGATATATTAAGATTTTCTCATGAATTCATTACAGTAGTTACTTAATCAATTCATGCATGAAGTCATCTATGAAAAAACATGAAGTCATGTTAACTCATGATGAGTCATGATATCCTCATGCATGAATACATCATGAAATAATGCATAAATTCATACATAATTTCATGTTATTCATGCATGACTTCATGTCATGTTACCAAGACTTCTTCAGAGGGAATTTTGGATATCTTTTTTACTTTTAAAGTAAGCTGTTTTTTGAGTGGAAAAATGTGTAAAGAAAGAAATTGCCTTGTTTTTTGAAATTCAAAGCGCAATAAATCAGGTTAAGAATTAGATATTAAATAAAATTAAAATAAATAATTAAACATGTTATTGTGAAGATTAGGAATTTCTTTGCTTCCAGATGAAAGTTAAGAGACCAATTTGGCCCAAAACCTAAAGATATGAATAAAATAAAAATACCTTTGCCTGTAGTGTCTCCCCTTAAAGACGCTGCAGGAAGTTCTTTAGTGTCTCCCTTCAGAGTGAAATTTTCCCTTTGCATTTGACCCATCCTGCCTCTGGGGCAACCAGTTACTCCATATAAAAGGTGGAAGCCTTTTTACTGTGTACCAAAAAGGACAGAATACGTAGACATATGCTGAAAAGATGACAGTTGTCTCACCTTTGTTGAATCGGTCATTAGAGAAAGCTCAGTCATCCAGTAGTATGTTGTTTAATTTAACTTATTGATCTAATTTATTCCCATTTGCCTTTCAGACTTGACTTAGGCTTGGCATGTACAGTAGTATCACTCTATATGTGTAACCCTCAGTGACTTGATTATTAAAATGCATATCCATTTCAGATCACTTCACAACTGTAATTCTAACGGATCGGTCATGATTTCTCAAGCAATTATTAAAAAGACATCTGCCAAAGCCCATTTCACTCCCCATTTATACTTTTTAATGATAAAATGTTTAAATTTATCTTTTTCAAGTTATTATTATTTTATTTTTTTGGGACTGAATTAGACTGAGTGACAGCCTCAGAATGACTTTTGGGGGTAATGATGAGAAGAAACCGCAAAAAGCTGAAAGCAAAAATCTGTCGCTTGATGAAGTGAACCTCGCGCTTGTATTATTCACACTGTCTCCATCATTATTTTAATACAAGAATAGGGGCTTTCTTTCATGGCAGCGGCAAAAGGCAGGGACTTGTGATTTACTGTGACGTGCCTCCGCCACTTTTGCTTCAGATCTTGGCGAAAGGGTTTTATGCATTTTTATCTTGCAGTCTACTGCTCTCCTGGTCAGGGGGAGGCTCTCTTATAATAATGGCGAGATGAAATAACGTTGCCAGTTTGCGTAGAATATCAACAAAGCCTTTGGATTTGACGACAGTGATTTATTCCACGAGCTAAATAAATGTCCCGCAGATGCAAGAGTGATGGGCACAAAAGCTGCAGTGATAATGTTCACGGCTACAGCGTGAGCGCCGATTATTACTTGTTTTTTCCCCCCTCTCGATGGTGAATTTGGGCAGAGCTGGTTTTTATCATGGTCCCGTGCTGGAACAGGACAGAGGAGGGGTAGCCAGGTGGAACCGGCTGTAATTAGGCTATTGAGAGAAATGATAGACACGCAAAACAGTCACACACAATTTAGCTCGGAGGAGGAGATGCACTCATTTTTTTGTTTTTTTTTACGCCACATCGAAAAAACCCGCTGCAGACTGAAGAAAAAACACCCCAAGATCAAGGGGAAACCCTTATTGAGCCTATCAGAATATACGATTTATCGTTACTTTGACTATAGCCTTTTGATATCGCTCGTAAAGGCCCAGAATTTGTGGGTAGAGTATAATCTGCGCTGAAGCAACAACACCTGAGGGGAAAATTCTAAAAGTGTATAATAAGGCAGCACCGATTCAACTTTGAAATATCTCATGAAGGAAAAGAAAAGCACTCTTTCTGCTTTCGAATTCTCTATTTACATTTTCTATTTTAAAGCAGAACTCATGCCCCTAGAGGCCATAAGCGGCACTGCAGGTGTCGTAGCATGTTGCGTTTTTTTACTCATTAATTGTCCGTGAGAGTAAATACTACGTTGACAGAAAAGACAAAGGGAGAGAGGGATATTGTACATCCAATGACACAATGGAGATAATTTGTTTGGCTGTAAATGCGGTTTAAGTGACGCTAGCCCACAGTTAGCTTTGCCCATCAGCCTGTAAGCTTCTTTGTGATTCCATTAGTGTGTATTGGGGCAAAATTGTGGTTTTCTGGCTAGAGACACCAGGGGGAGATGAAAGACCCCCCCAATCCAATCATTAACACTTGTATTACCCCCAGAGGGACTACGAAAAGGATTTATTAAGGTAAACAAGTTACTTAGTACTGCTTTAAGGGGCTAATTCATTTAAAATCTATAAAAACATTGTGTTCAAGATGCCATGTTAGTTAGTTAGTTTTAGGGCTGCACGTTTTCAAGTTTTTCATTAACCGTTAACCGAGGCCCTAAGCGGTTAATACTCGGTTAACCATTAGTGTGCGCACTAACCAACCCCCACCCTCCCGCGCGCGCCATCCCCTCCGTTACGTTATACTGACAGACGCGAAAAGGGTTTTACATCATTAACACCGTTATTAAATGGCTGGAACACATTTAAAACTAAATTAATTTATAGAAATAAAACGCAGTGGTAATGACAGAGCAGTCAAAGTAGGTCACTGACTTGCGTTCACGTATTTCTATTTATTTTACCTGCAGTCATTTAGCTGCTTTTTGTTGTTGTTGAAACATTGTGCAAAGAAACAGTCATTCATGCGTACAACAAAACCACTACACTTATCTCTCCACGTTAATAACGAGAAAGGCAAGTTTTGTGCCTTTAGCTTACCTCGCTACCTCCTAAGTGATGCCCGGATGTTGGCTGTTGAGATGGTACAACAACGAAGTTGAAGTATATCCAAGCACTGCAATGCAGTACTTGCATTTTGATCCGTCATTCTCGGTTGTAAAGCGCTCCCACGCTGTGCTGTTTATGGCCCGCTTCATACTGAAAAGTTAAACTAGCTAGCCATGCGCGATGACGGCTTCTCGTGAACAAATGTTTGGGAGCGCTCTGGCGGTCTCTGGCGGTGCAATAATGTATTACAAATATTTCCAATGGCACGGCAAATTATTACACGCCAGTTAACCGAGCAAAATGCTTTTACTCGGTTACGCAATTTTTAACGGTTAACCGGTTAATCGGTTAACCATGGACACCCCTAGTTAGTTTGTTAGTTAGTTGAATACATTTAAAATATGACTTATATAATCTCTCATCGTTTGGCTGGTCATCATAAAAAGTCAAACCACAAAAACAATAATTGTCAAATATATTCAATTTAAAGCCACACTGCGTATAATTTTGGCCACTAAATACAATTGAAATACAAGCAATTATTTAATGACAGATATTTTCATCATTAAAAAATACCTCATAAATGTACAAACAAAACATGACTGTAACTTTACCAGTGGGTACGTCTCCAGCTCGTCTCCATGGAGATAACGACAACAGTCAGCAGAATTTGAGATTTAAACAGGTTAGGTGTTCATCCAAATCCTTTTTCACAATTACCGACTGCAGAAATAGCATTGTCTGTGTTGAGCTGATCAGTATAGTCCAAAATGTTACGCAGTGTGCCTTTAAGAACTATTTTGTTAATTACACTACAAATGTATCTGACTCTAAACAACCCAGTACAGATGACGGCTTGAACAATCCTTCTCTAAGATATAAACAGTACACATACTGTACATGGCAATTCAATAGTGCGCCATGTGCTTTCTAAACGTTTACAACTAATTGATCACGTAACAAAATGCTTTACTTCCGTAAATATAGGAAAGAGACTGACTGCGTTTCTTTGTAATATTTGACTTGTTCTTCCGCTCCTCCATCACCCGTGAGCGCGTCCGTCTCCCACAGCCACACTGTTTCAAATCAGCCTGGCCTCCTCAGATTTTTATTCACGATAATGGCCACTTTTATTTTGCACACAAACTGCCTCTCAGCACCTCAGCCATTTTCCCATTCAAAACTATGCTATTTCACATTTTTAACAGCCTGCCCATCCATCACACATGCGCCCTGTTTGTCTGTCCGCGAGCTAGGGGTGATTTATTATTCAATGGGAAATTACTGCACTGATGCTTTCGCCTGGTTAAAAAGAAAACACTCTGAATTGAATAACTCAGGAGAAATTCAGGATCCACTCAGCTGAGATTTTTCAAATCGATTTTTTTCCCCCTTTTTTCTTCAGGGCTCCTTCTAATCTGCATCATTTGTTTACTAAAATATTGCGCCCAAGTTTCATCATCACATTAATTATGGCAGAGATTGTGATACCACTTCCTGATACCCATGACCATCCATGTTAGCATTTAGCAGACGTGTTTTATTGACACACAATCTGTTATGCCTCCGTCCTGTCTGCTGCCCATGTACAATAACCTCAGAGATATTAGGCCAATCCATAATGCGGTTTGGTAATACAATAATGGCTGGTAAATGATGCGGCAATAAAAGAAGAGTAAATGCCAAAATGGACTTGGAGCAATCAGAGAGGGCAAAGCTCAATCTCAGCACTGGCTCTGATACAGTGCCAAGATCTGCTGATTAGAAAGTTGGTATCAAAGGAGCTATTGCAACATGATTAAAAAAGAAACTATTGCAGTAAGTCATTTGGCTAAATTTCGCTTTAGAAACTATTGGTGCAAGAGAAGTACACAAAGAAACCAAGATAATACAACTTGGTACATTGTGTGCCGCTCCAAGGTTGAGTTACTGTATTTATGTTTAGTCATAGTCTTTGTGAATGTGTTCACTAATCTTCTGGTAAAGAGAATCGATTATTATACATTGTCAAGTCAAACTACAATAGAAGATATACATACGGCAGAAAATCTATGGTTCTGAGGGGCGTCACCCTTTTCACTTTCTTATGCCTGCCTTTTCTCTGAAAATACCATTAAGATCCAGCTATAATCTTACATTGTTAAATGTATTTAGGTAACAAGAGCATTTTTCCCTAACGCCAGAAGGCTTCATGGTTTAATTGTGTTTTCGGAGCAGAGAAAAACATCAATATAAAATCAATTAGGTTGCGCACATTGAGCCTTCATGGACCTTGCGTGCAGTATTTAAGGTTTACACAGTCCTTGGGGCTGTAGTTAATGAATACAAATCCAAAACCACTATGTAAAACGGTGTATATCGGTCTCAAACACTCTATTACATTACTTTGCATGGTGTAAGCACTGCCTGTTTAGTAGTTTATTATGAGCTGGCAAGACACAACGCAGAGACAATTGCTGCGGTCATTAAACGTCTTGATAATGTGACAATAATGAGAAGACATCAAGCTTGCAGCGCGGACACTTGTATAACATGTGGGACAACGCGCAGTAGCTCATTTTGCTGTACCGTTTCAGCTAACGCCATGTATTGACTTTTCCTTGTGTGATGTTTGATGGGTGCGTGTCATGGTTCTTGGCAGGAGGCCGGGGAGCGCCTGTGTGTCTGCGAGACTACCGGAGTGTGACAAAGACAGAGGGGAGCGGGAGAAGCTTTGGTTGTTTATATCCAGCTCTGACCGTTCAACCCAAATCTTTTAAAAGTATGTTTCTCAAAGCCGCGAGCAGCCATCAAAGTTAGCGTTGGAAACAGCAGCTTTGTGGATAAAGGTCAATGCAAGATAGATGCTGTTCGACTTTGCAGATTTTTTATTCTGGGCAAGCAATGTTTTTACAGCAAAATCAATCCAAGTTTTATGGGATATATTGTGTCAATGTGGGATTTGTCTTGCCGTTGTCAGTAACAAGCCTCTGGGATATGAAAAGTTAGCATATAAAAGTTTAGTTTATACAAAGAACAACTGATTTAAAGGGGTTGTTACTTAAGCAGTAATCCGCAAAGAAATAGTTCTAAATTTGTATTTGGGTGGAGCCTCTGCATTTCGTTTACTAAGCCCATGTACATTTAGGGTCGGCTTTGGGGCCAGGACACCCCTGTAAAAAAAAGATTATGATACAGTATCTCAGCTGAAGTTTCCAGGTTAAACTATGGATTCCTCTGGAGAAACCTCGTCTTAAGTTGATTTAACAAAATATTCGCCCGACTAGACGGTTTGTGATTTGGCCCCTAGCGGGAATGTACGCATAGTAGGCGTCCCATGGGTTCCGCTGCCAAAGTGCAGCATCAAAAACAAGATTTCTCTCGTGGGACAAGTGCTCCCATGAAACTGAAAATGGTAATCTCAGCGGGACTCCTCAGGCAAAGCAAAAGGTTGAGTCTAAATGTCAGCTTTCGAGGGAGTAGCAAGGCAAAAAATATATCAAATACAAAACAGCATTTCTTCCATTATATTGGTTCCACTTGCATATTAGAGAGGCTTGTGACTATACACGGCTTGATAAGGCTTTCACGTCTGTGTTAATCTTTTACAGTTGTGCCGATAAGTTTTACACAAACCGCTGGATTCTTTTTTTTTGGCCATTTCTAAAAGACTATGAATGAAAACACAAAAACATTTTTTTCACTCATGGTCAGCGATGTTGTGAATCCACTTATTGTGAAAAATGTGTGAACTTATTTCAAATCACCATAACAAAATAAAATATCAAAATGTTCTTGTTGAAAAGTTTTCATTGTAGGCCATGTTGACTACAATGTTCTGGAGTGGCCATCTCAGTCTCCTGACGTCAATATCATTGAACCACTGTGGGGAGAGCTCAAACGTGCAGTTCATGCAGAACAGCCCAGGAATTTACAGGAACTGGAAGCTTTTTGCCAAGAAAAATGGGCCACTTTACCATTAGATTATATACAGAACCTTCTCCACAACGACCACAAAAGACTTCAAGCTGTCATTGATGCTAAAGGGGGCAATACACGCTATTAGGAACTGGGGTATGTACCGTAAACTTTTCAACAGGGTAATTTTGGTATTTTATTTTGTTATGGTGATTTGAAATGAGTTCACACATTTTTACAATAAATGGCTTTAGAACATCACTGACCATGAGTGGAAAAAAAAAAAAAAACATTTTGTGTTTTCACTCATATTCTTTGAGAAATTGCCCAAAAATAAAATAAAAAATCCATCAGGGTGTGTAAACTTATCAGCACAACTGTATGTACTGAACGCTTGCTGCAAGTTGTTATTTTGTAACACCTTTCTGTTTGGGCTGTTCACTTCCATAGTATAATCATTTACCACTGGCTCCCGCTTTCACCCCAACTGACTTCCTGTCCTAAATCTCATATTTGGTCCCTCTGCATGCCTCATGATCCACGCTTACATTTCTGCCCCTCTTTTCTTTGCCTCGTCTACAGGCCATTGACAGCTCTCTGACGGGTTTGATTTCTCTTATGCTCATTTCAAGAAGATGTTGTATGCCTTGTTCACCACTTCCTCTGTGATGTTCAGAATCTCTTTCTTGAAAGTGTGACCTATCCACTGCCGTCTCCTCCTCTTCAGCTTCTTTTCGATTGACTCGCCCCTTTCAAGAGTTCTGAAAATCAGCTTTAATTTCTGGACTAATCTAGCCTTGTTAAGGATACATAGTTGGACGCTCTTAATTTGGTAAGGCTGACATTTCACATAAAATCCATACTGTACATTTTATGGGGGAAGAAATGTCCTCTTTGCGGAAGTGGGCCACTGCTGTCCGACTTAACCTTGTTTTCTCACAGAGAATTGAGCCTGACACATAACAAAACGCCTTCCCGCCACATGAAGCCAGCGCACAAAAGATGTCTAAAATTGGATTTGGGGATCAACTCTTTCTGTAACCGGCGCTTCCAGTGGCGAGCCCCGCTGTGGTCCATTGAGTTATCCTCCAGTGCTGTGCGGATGATGTGGCGGGGGTGAGGTCAGCTGGAAAGGGCTCTATCAGGCGCGACAAAATCCAGCCAGAGCAAACCTGGCAACGCGCATTGATTGGTGTAGATAAACAAGACAATGACGCCGGTGATTGAATGGCAAACTCCCAGTGGAATTATTGTCCTCAGTTGCATCCGTCTTACTTAGCTTTTCTCATTTCATTTGCGGGTTGGGTCAGTGGAAGTTAATTAATTTAGCTTTTAACGATTTTTATCAGCAAGCAACTTGGGGTTGGATTACGCAGTCGCTTTTTTCAAACATCTCTGGGTGTTTTATCTTACCTGGATTATAACAGTTTGGTCTTCAAAGACTAAATGAAATGTTTCCAGGGAATAAAACAGACTTTGTGTTTTCAAGGCTGAAAATTGGTATTTGTTCTGTTGAAGGTAGTAATTATAACAAATGGCTTCATGGCTTTGAACAATGGAGTTTTTTTTTACATTTGGAGTTAACCAAGTGGAATTATTTCTGCAGGGCCCATTGCTCCGATCAAAGAAGCCAAGTCATCTCATCAATGTAATCCCATTGCCCCTCCTTCCTGGCCTCCCGATAAAGCACTGATCTAGTGCCACAAAGCCCCTAAAGAACGAAAGAAACTCAAAGTGAAGCACAAGAAAAGCCCAAGGAGGCATGACAATGAAAATGTCTCTTTTCCACAGGCAGGCGCGGATCAGCCCATTGCCTGGTCAACCCGGTTTGGCGAGCTTTTCTATAGCGGAGGACAGTGCCAAACCTGTCTGACCAGGTATACGTTTTGGGACAGACCTCTGACTGTGGCCATAGCGTGCTAAGCCATACTAACTTGACGTGAACAGGCTGCTGGCCTCGGATAGGCAAACGAGAGAGTGGACAGCCCTCACTATTAACACGCAGGTCATACGTATTTAACATTTCACAACATCATACCGCTGTTCTAAAAGGGCATTTTGACGATATTAGCATTTACTGTAGCCGCTGTTAGCGCAACTTTAGCTGGTGTTAGCATAACATTTTTAAGTTCCTTACCTTCATAGTTTATATTTAGCAGTTTCTTTTTTGTTTTATTACAGCTTGGCACCTCTGAATGATTCCATAACCCCCACGAGAAGGCAGCATTTGTCCACATTTGTACAAAAATGTAATGATGATCTGTACAGCGTCCACAACAAATGCGGTTGTGTGTGTGGTGGAAACAGAAGCGTGTTCTGGGTAGAGTCGATACGTGCGCGTAGATCGTGGCGTGTGCGGCATGTCTGGACCAAGGTGGTGATTTTCCCAAGATGTCACGTTACTGTTCCCGACTTGGTTTGTGTTTATGTGATTTTTATGTCAGAAAGTGACGCCACCAAATAAAAACTGTACGCTTCGCAAAAGCTAAATAGAGGTCCGTTGATTTCATTAAATCATTTTGGGCATTTCTCTCCTTATTTCCCTCACTCAAAGTGCTTTACATTAAGAAACCAGTCACCCATTCACACACCAATGTACACAGACACTGGAGGCACAACGACAGTGTGAACCTGCGGGATTCAAACCGCCCATCCTCCAATCACAAGACAACCCGCTCTGCTCTCTGTGCCAGCGTCGCCCCAATGTAGCTTTGTTGGTCATTGGGCAGAGAATGTACCCCAAAACCTGGCCAATATAACTATACCATTGTGACATAATTGTAGAGACAGTTAGCGTTTTTACATTTAGAAGAAAGTTCTCTAAATCTCTCATTTGGGTGCCTGCTCATTTGTGTGGTGCTCCTGGTTATGGCCCTGTGTAGCTAGTCCCAATTCCACTGAGCTGAATCTCATCAAAATTAACCAGTCCCGTTAAACGCTTTGGGACCTGCATTTGCATTCTAATGGGAGCAACTCTGCTGTTCCCTGACTTTAATTTCACTGATAAATGAAAAGTGATAAATATTAATATACTTGGGTTATATGTGCAAATTATCCCAATGTGCTAAAATACTTCCAATAATGAAGCCCTAATGGTGGTTTTGCTAAATTTAGTATTGTGAATATTTCGGGTGATTAGGCAGGTGAAATTTATCCTAATTTGCTGTCATATCCTACAACCCCAATGATCACAATTCTGTACTCCTACGCAAAAAAAGCAACACCAAAATATGCACATTTTGGTTTTTTTTAGAGGTGGAATATTCCCCCTCGTTTGAAAAAGGGGCCACGGAAAAGATCAAAACAGCTCACAGCTTGCAAATAAGTCACTGCATTTAATTCAGACAAAATGATCGTGGAGAAGCGAGAAGCATAAATAAAGTTCAGTTTTACATTTCTCTTCTATCTCTTGCATTGGGCCCACGGCTGCTATAGCTACACACAGAGACGTAGACCACCTGAGGCGAGCTGTTGAGTCAGTTGACCTAAAATTGCATAACATAGTGTGAATATAATGGGGCCCATCACTATCCAAGTGGGCCCATATTTCATACTGCCTGTGTTAGCTGGAGTACATGGCTCCGGGGCTAACATAATGTGAATTTTTGATGGACGGCTCTAGGGATTCTCCAGGGAGCCAGCACTGTTATAGGTTTCGACATTATACTAGGAAGCACCCAGGAAAGGTTATGGCATGACAATATTGCGGTTGGCACTGGCAGTTATGTGTCAAATGGTTAGCTTATGGAAGCTTCAAAATTGAGTGAAAGCTGTATAATGCAGGGATACTCAAGCCCCAGACTCGGACTTTCCAAGTAATTTTAGCGACTTTTGACTCAACTCAAAACTCTTTATGAAGGGCAGTGACTCGTGGCTTGACTTGAGGTCCGGGATAGACTGGATTCGGACTAGACATGTCACTGACTTTGACTCAGACTTGATGACTTGACTAGGGATTGGACTTTATTTTAATGACTGGGACTTGTACATTCAGAACTTTTCTTTGACTTGAACACAGACTTTTCCTTGATTCATGCAAGTCCCAAGTGACTCAAACTTGGACTCAGCCTCAAACGACAAGGACCTTGGCTTGGACTCATGACAGAAAGTGTTAAAGATAAAATGTGGTTGCAGTTGTTGTGCTTTTTGCGCTGAGAATCCTTTTGATTTCTTCCATGTGTCGTCGCTAACCTCTCTTGAAAAAATGATTGACAGGAAATGACCGTTTTGTTGACCGTTGAAATAAAGTAGCAAATCATTTCCTAAGAACAGAGCATTCATGGCTCTTTCCTGTGGTTGCTGTCCTTGTTTTGCCCCTTGGAGGCCCACAGTCAATGTTTCTCGGAGTGTTTCTTGTTTTCACTGACAAGAAAACGCAATTCTTAGTGGCACAAACGTCAAGGCTTTATTCACAACTTTTCTTCTAACCAAACTTTTACACACTTGATTTTGTCATCTAAATCTGTAATAGCGATCCCCCAGTATAAAGCGTGTCTTTCCTGAGCTGCCACATCAGCCACCTTTAATGCTTGTTTGGTAAAGCTTTATGTCCCGCCCATATATTGTTTTTCCCCACCACTTTTCTTCAAGACATCAACGCCAAGGAGAACAAGGTCACAACTGCATTAGTTCCATGCAATTTACCCGCCATTTTGGAATATCATAATGCTTGATTGGTTGATTTGCATGCGAGACAATTATAATCTTAAGTATAACTTTTCCTCACTCCAACTTTCCAAGTAATAATTAAAGATGAAGCAGACAAATTTGCTCCCATCCCCAGTGACTAGGATAAAAGGCGCTCATCACCTCAAACATGTCGACGCTGACTTCTTAATAAAGAAAAAGGTGAAGTGTTGCATGCTGGGAGAGCCGTCTGGGAGTTGTGACAATCAGAGGAGTCTGTGTACACCAGTGTCAGTCTCCCAAAGGAATAAGCGCCACGCCACATGTTGTATCAAACTGCTTAATTATCCTGCGCTTGGTGGATTTCCAAAAGGATCTTTCAGGGCTGTAATTATTCAGCATTAATTTGACTCTTGAAAAGCAGCTTTGTGGCTCATTGTCATCTCAGTTACACAAGTTTGGCTCCGTCAGTGTAAGTCATTCAACCATTCAAAAAAATATATATTTCAAACGACTAGTTTCGAGCATAATGACAGTGTTTAAAACGTACTTTCAAAAGTTTGGATAATGGCAAAAAAAAGTGATAAAAGTACCATGTGAACATTACTTTTCATTACATGGCAAGGCAAGTTTATTTGTAGAGCACAATTCACACACAAGGCAGTTCAAAGTGCTTCACAGTTGTATAAAAATACAAGAAAGCAGATCAAATCAATAAAACATCAACATAAAAAAAATAATCAATTACAGTAAAAGGCAAAAGTGCAGATAATACTTTCAGTTGTCATATGCACATAATCAAAACAGAATATATCAAAAGTACAATGTAATCAATTGGAAGCAATACATCTCAAGTTGGACCATCAACACAACCTTCCTGTAAATAAACAAACAAAAAAACACTTGTATTGCGCTTTACAAGCCTGACAAGTGTACCTAGACGTATGGAAGTCAGTCTTCACCATCGGTCCCTACAATTGACAGTATGCACCAGCAGGAATGACAAAGAGAGCGTGTTCATGAGTGTGTACATGCATGAGTTAATATTAATGTGCATTGTCCCGCCACATACAGTAATCCAGTTTTATTTCAGGTTTTCTTCGATGGTGCCATTAATTCTTCTTAAAATTAGCTTTATTTATATCAATATGATAAAAGACTTCCATCGTCATATCATCGTCTCTTGTCTTTGTTTTCCACATTTACAAATCTTTTATTTTTTGAAAACGTCTTTCTTTCTTATTGTCGCAAATTAGCCCAGACTGTATCCTAATAATTGGAAAGACATATTTAGTGAGAATCTTCTTATGCATGTCCTGGATGAGCTGAGAGGCAAGAATGTGTAAACAACAGCATTATTGTCCTTTCACACCATCCTACGGAGCGCTTGCTTTTGCCACAGAGACAAACTGTCACCATTCTTCTTTATTGCACGGAGTCAACACAACCTGCTGTCTTAATGTCACACGGGCTGGGTAACAAAGAACTCAAATCTCATCTTCATCTGGGACCGGCGCGTTTGGCTGTGTTGCAGAGGTTTGTCGAGTCTGAATGCATGAGGGAGATATATCCAGCATTGTGCTTTACCTTGTACGTTGTGGAGCTAAAATAAACATTGAAATTCAAGACCAGTGTCCAGAGTGAACGGAACAGAAAAACCTTTTGTGCCTGTGTCGTCAAAGCTTGTTTTATCCAAAAATACACGTGGTGTCAAATTTTTACCAACAAATGTCTTTTCAGACTGAGGGAACAACAACTTGGATGATGACTATAATGGTGACCACTACCACAGCCTACTTTTATCTCGGAGAAAGTCAAAGTGTTCCGTTCGGTTTTGGGTTGTTTTTGAAAAATGGGCCACACACATAAAGCCTCATTTCTCACTCTTTCCTGTTGTTATTTTCAAAATGTTGCTTAAGACTGAAGATAAAACAAAAAATCTTCCACATGAGTTGGTGCCTCTCTCTTTCAAACAGCTTTAATACATTTGCTTTTCATCAGCACTCAACTCACCTCTGATCTCTTTCGCTCATAGCAATGGCTTCAAAATAACTGCTCCTCTCACCCCCTCTTTGAGCAAATGCACTCCAGGCATTATATACGCTCAAAATGACCTTTGATACACACAATATTTAAAGTTATAAGATGTGAATCAACAGGTGTCCAACAGTGCTTTAAGACAGTAGACAGTAATTTACATTGTTGTGTTGAAATGGCAGTGTTGTTTTAAGCTATTTGGAAACATAGTATGCATTCGAGGATTGTCAACACCCCAAAACCTGTGCTGCGAGGGTGTCCGTATAGCCTGTTAGCAGTTTCCCCAAAACAGGGGGCAAATTGCTGTATTCATTTAAGAATCTGCTTAGTGTCAACATCCCCAGCAAGTCGCCCGCGTTTCCAAAATACCTTTCCTCTGTCCGCCTCCATATGGACGGTTTTTCCTAAAAAGCTCTCATTAAAATCGGCTGGGCTGACAGTCAAAGGGGGGAAGCTCGGCATTCTGGGTAACACAGGCCTTACATTGGAACAATATATGGCATTTGAATAATTCATCGGTGGCCCCTTGTTCCATCCTCCAGCCGCCTCGCTCAAAGCGAGTCTCAGCATTTGCGAAAATCCCGCTGACATCCCGAGTCAGCGTGGTGTGTTCGCGGCGGGGACCAGGCGTGGGCTACCAGCTTGGAATTGCATCATTACTTAGACATTCTGATGGCCCCTTTTCTGTATGAGAACAGAGTGTAAACAGGCCAGGCTCTGTGTATTGTAAAATGCATTAAAATCCCACCTTCCTCGACAGATGTTTGAGCTGTGTGTTTGAAGAATGATAAAAGCCAAGTGATGAGGAACTAACTCCTGCCAAGCTTGGAGCGTTAAAGCCGGGTTAACCTTTTGACACAAGAGCCACATGGGTTTTTAACTGTAAAAGTTCCAGATGAGTTAGAACAAGTTACGCCGTAAGAATACTACTATATGTTGTAGTAGCTCTTAAAACGTCTTACATCACACATTTTCATTGTGATTTAGATTCTTTGCTGTAACAGAAGGGATCTTAAATAATTCTAACAAATTCAATTATTAAACATGGATTTTTTTTTCAGGATCAAAGCACTCAGCACTGTGATGGATGTGAGAAGTGGCAGCACCACATATCACAGTAATCCAGTGCCTCTTGTATAGTATGAGGTCAGGTACATATTGTTTCGTATCGACGCAGAGCAAAGACACGTGCTTCGTAATGACAGGTTCCTGATATGATTGTGGCGTGAACACGGCCGTTAAACCGGTGCATTGATGAACAGAATCCTGCAGGCTGCATTTCATCCTCTTCGAGTTGGGAAAAGTTTGTAAGTTTAAGTAGTGTCACACAGTGTTCTGCTACTGACCTTAGCTGACCCAGGTTTTTTCCTTCTCACATCCAGTAGTGAACCAAAAACGCTAAAACCCCTGAGGCACTTTGTAGAGCTTTTGTTTGAACTTGGGAGGTTTAGCCTGAGGCAGGATTCAGCACTTCAGAGGAGGGATGCTTCTCTGGACAGTTACATTACAGTGGTTTTTTGTTGTTGTTGTTTTTTTAACCTTTTTGGGCAATAGTAGAAGAAGGAGTGATGGGGGTGAGGTAATGAAGCTTCGTACGTGTGCATAGGAGTCATGTGCAAGTAACATGATGCTTAATGGGGTGATGGCGTCATTTAAGGTCTCCAAGATCAGTTGTTTTACTGACTCCATATGGATGTGTGTGTGTGTTTTTTTTTTTAACCAATGAATCTAACAGAATAAAAACTAACAATTATAACACTCATATAACGTGTGCATAGTCTCTGAACATACTTGACCGATTGTGTCTTTGAACATTTTTTCACTATGGCTTGTAAACTTTGTCCCCTGGGCTGAGTAAAATCAACTGTTTGCATTGTTACATTGGCAGGAAGGAAAATTGTGTTGTCTACAAACAATAGTCTGTGTGAAGATTGAATTGATAACAACTTATTAATAACTTTCATCACAATCTGAGAACTGTTGTATGAAAACGGTCCCACTGAGGAGGTGGTGTGACAATACCTCTTATTATAGCGCAATACATTTGTATCTTAACGGGTTGTTATTTTGGCATGGCAGTGAAATGGTGTTACATATAGCATAAAAGCACTTGGACTTTGGAGTGGAATCTCTCCATTAAAATCAACATTGCATTTCAGTATAAGCTTTTCCTATATTTGGAGATGAAAATCCGTCTGTAATATGAACACGGTTGCAGGGCAGTCCAGGTCTCCATGAGTGACAGACAACCCGGTGAAAGTTTTAATTCCCACATAAGGTCACCCTGGGAGAGAATGGAAGGGGATAATGGCGTAATGTAAGTTGAATCCACACCGCTGGGGATTGTGCTCTATCTGCTTAGAGCTGATGTCTCCACACGTCTTTCTTCTTCGCCAATAACTCTTATCAGTTCATTGAAATGCAGCCGGCAGAACTATTAGGCCTCACGAGGGAACTGTCACGTGGGACATGAGAGACGAGATGTGGTCCAGGAAACACATGTGATAACACCAAGTGCGATGGAGATGTTATTATCGCAGCAGTGTCCGGATCTAGTCCATAGGGAGTTGTGGCACTTGAGTGAGAAAATGTACATAATTTTTACTGTATAAGAAAAATTAAGTAGTCTATCCTTGCTCTCCTTATCTTACCATGAGTTGTTTTCCCAACTCCTAATTATGTGGTTGTCATAGTTTGTCAGATTAATGTTGCATTTAAAATAAGCACGAATTAAACAACTGAACAGCATGAAGTCAAATGCTCGGTGACATATACATTTTGCGGTCCTTGCTGTTACTTCTTACCATTTCAAACTGACTCTGAGGTATATTTTGTTAATGTACCTTTTTATCAAACCACTAATTTCCAGTTGGAGTTGCTTTTAAAAACATTACCATTGCCGGAGCATTTTCGGCTGCAAATCATAAATGATCTTGCATTCCAGAGTTTTGCGGTGAATTGCATATACTGACAAGACATAGGTTTCCTTACTTTATGAATTTTGACTATATATGGATTCCACAGTGGTAAATTCCCAGACCACTTAAACGGGTCATTAGTCTTGATACACAAGTTTTTAAAAAAGCGCTCAAAATTCCAACCTTTTGTCTGCGTATTGGGCATGTACTGAGAGACCTCACATTCAGTGTTGAGAACGGAAATAAGCAACATCACAGCTGGCTTAGAGTGAAAAATGGTTTTACTGATTAAAGGAGCGGCGTTTCAAACACACTTCACCGAGCGGGGCAAGTGTTTGAACTCCGCATTATTCTGCAGCAGGGTAAAGGATTATGACAGCACAATAGTCCCGTGATTGGCCTTGTGCGTATAATGACAAGTGTCAACAGTTTGCAGAGCCGCTGCTTAAGCTGGATTTTGTGCGATCAGGATTATTCCGAGTCCAGTTGCAAGTGACATAACGGAGTTTGTCATTACACGTATAAAATGTGTGGTTGATAGACTGCAGTTACGATATTGCTACTACCTATGCTCTGCTTCTTCAAATCGTTATCAAGATTTTTACAGTCATGAAAACTAATTGGAGTTGGAGCAAAGTCATTATTAGCGAGTTGTAATTTGCCAGTAATATGCTTCCTTGATGGGCTCACATTGAGTTTTATAGCAGCGCAGCCCACATTATTTGCGTGTGCTTGGTTCACACAGTGAGTCTTTAGTACTCAACCCTTTACAGTAGTGGTCTGTATAGTACTGGCTCCAAGCTCATCACTCTTCATCCTCCTAATGCCTGTGTCAGTGTGGCGGATGGGGACGATTAGCCGCCACAGCTCATCCTTCTGCAGATGCTAAAGCACATTTGTTATGCAAGGCAGCAGTCCATTTGTGTGTCAGCTTCAAATTGTTTCGTGTTTCACGCCACAGCCAAATGTAAAATACCACTGCCGCTACTGCCGCCGCTATTGCAACTGCTGCTGGTGGTACGATTTCTACTGCAATTCCTTTTGTAATTGACCTTTCGCAAAACCCCGCCCCAAAACGGTAATTGTCCAATCAGACATCCTAGCAACCGTTACTATGAAGCCAGGTCCGTCATGCCGCACACCTCCAATGCAAAACAATGGGACATACCTGCAATGAGCACTGAACAGATGACCTTTTTTTTTACTACTAACGACCAAAAACCCACAGACAAGACGAAGAAGCAAAATGGTGAAGCTGTAGCGAGAAAAGATGAGGACACATGCGAGCTGCAAGTGAGTGATCAGGCCGAAACAAAACAGGAAGGCGGAGCCACGCCCCCAAACCCCAAAACCCACTGGGAGACACCTCTTCAAGCAAAAAATGTGACGGCGCCAACCTGCTGGAACTACAGGGCGGGGCCGTCCCGTGGAAACGTCACACAGGAGGGCCGGGCCCCCTTCCTGCAGCACATGCTCCTCAAGCTTAAGGCCTGAACCGACGGAGCGAAGGCCAGGATATCCGCGTCGCCAGACTGCTCGGCCGCCATCTCAGAAAAATCTGTCTCTAGAAGCACAGGGCAAACGTGCACGCAGGAGAGGCAATCCGCGACCGATATGGACTTTCCTGCGACATGACATATGTCAGTAGTAAACTCAGAAATGGCCACTAAGTGGCGCTGCTGTCGAGCCGACCAGGGTTCAGTTACTTTAGCCATGGCAAACGTCAGCGGTTTATGGTCCATGTAAGCTGTAAATGAACGCCTTCCAGCAAAAAACGAAAATGCAGAGTAGCCAAAAACAGTGCCAACAACTCCCGGTCAAAAACGATCTACTTACACTCGCAGTCCCACAAGAGGTTGCCACGCGTCGGCCACCCGCTACTCCACAACAGCCCCAACAGCTAAGTGGAAGCGTCAGGGCGATGGGACCATCTGGATCAGGGTGAGCGAGGAGACCTGCACTAGCTAACGCAGACTTAGCTCCATCAAAAGCAGCAATCCGGTCCGGTGTCCAGACAACGGCGTCAGTGGCCTTACGTGAACGCAAAGCATCGTAAAACGGCTGTAGGAGGTGGGCAGCGTGAGGAATAAACCTATTGTAAAATTTACCATGCCCAAAAATTCCTGTAAGGCTTGACCACAACTGGATGGGGAAAATCTGCCACCGCTGAACCTGAACCAGGCAAGGGAACCGCACCACGTGCGGAAATGCGATGGCCTAAAAAATCGATCACCGGCAACCAAACTGACATTTGGCTGGGTTGACAATCAGGCCATGAGAGTCTAAATGCGGAAAACTTCCCTGAGGTGCGTGTGGTGCCTTCAGCGACGAGCTGGCCACCAAAATGTCGTCCAGATAGACAACACAAAATCGAGACGTGCAAAACTGAGTCCATCAACCTCTGAAAAGTCTGCGCCGCCCCCTGAGGCCAAATGGTATGTCGAGGAACTCAAAAAGCCCGAATGGAGTTATCACCGCTGTCTTAGGCACATCGGCCGGTACCGAACTGATGATACCCGCCGCCAGAAAAAACCGAGGCGCCCGACAACCGCGCAGAAAAATCTTGAATGTGTGGAATGGGGTAACGTTCTGGTGTCGTTACATTGTTTAAACGGCGAAAATCACCACACGGACGCCAGGACCGTCCGCCTTAGGCACCATGTGGAGGGGCGAAGCCCACGGGCTGTTAAGCGTCTCACTATCCCCAACCGCTCCATGGTGGCAAACTCCTCCTTAGCGATAGCTAATTTTGTGTGTCAAGCGCCGCGCGCGCGCAAAAACTGGTGGGCCCCTAGTCGGGATAAAATGTTCCACCCCGTGTTTAGCCACCGCGGATGAAAAAGCAGGTGTGGTCAAGGACGGAAATTCAGCTAACAAACACTGAAAAACATCGCCAGACGCCAAAAAAGTAGCATGCGGTGCCGGCCCAGCTCCCCCAGCCTCACAGGGAAAAGTGGCAAAAGTTACAGCATCAATAAGCCTGCGGTTTGCAACATCAACTAACAAGCCATGAGTACACAAAAAATCAGCACCAATGATTGGAACAGTCACAGAGGCAACTACAAAGTCCCACTCGTACTCACGCCCGTGGAAACACACAGTCATCCATTTTGTGCCGAAAGTTCCAATGGGAGAACCATTTGCAGCACTCAGCAATGGGCCGGCCACCAAAACCGATGTCCTGACAGGGAGTCTTTAATGAAGAGCAGCTCACCTCGTTCACCAGCGCCCACAGCGGCTACTGCGTGTCCCGACATCTTGAACGTGCACGGCGGGACACAGCGCTTCACTTTGCCGCCGAACCTCCAGTGGTAAAAACACCAGGAGCTCCCACGATGACGCGTCCTCGCGCCGACCGCAGCTACCACCGCTGGATCCTCTGTCGACATCTGCTGGGGCACCGCCGTCGTGCTCTGCACCACAAAACGCCTGGTAGCCAGCAGGACCCAGTCCGGTTCCTTGCGAGGCCTCGGTAATCACCAGCGGCGAGACAGGAGAGTTAGCCAAAACTGCTCGTATCTGTGGCGGGAGCTGCCGCAGGAAAATGTGCGGGAAAAGGAAACCGCCGTCATCAGAACCGAGGAGCAATAGCGTATTGTCCATCAGATCCACGGCCGTATTGTCCTCCAATCCAGGCAGGGTGAGAATCTTATCTGCCCTCTCTGCCGAGGACAGACTGAACCTCATCAGCAGCAGCTGCTTGAGTGCTTCCCATGCGGAGGAGGGCTACGAAGCAACGGCACGGCAACGCTGTCTTCCACCTGATCTGTCATGCTCACGACACTGTCACCAATGTAGCGAGAAAAGATGAGGACACATGTGAGCTGCCAGTGAGTGAACTTTATTATTTTCGAGCCACAACAAGAATGGCCGGAGAACAGGCTGAAACAAAACAGGAAGGCGGAGCCACGCCCCCAAAACCCCAAACCCGCTGGGTGAGAGACATCTCTCCAACATGTACGCCGGACACTAGGTACCACAAGAGTGCAAGAGTGTGTCTGGGGGAGTCCAGTTATTTCCCTTCCTAAAGCGAAAACACAACCTGAGCACTGCCTACAATGGATCAAACAATGTGGACAGCCTACACCCAGTTAAATGTCTCCAAATAAACAAGCATACGTCTGCTCTAAGGTAAAGCAAGGGCCTAGCCGCGAGGCTAACACCTTAGCATGCTAACATCTAGCTACTGACAGTCACATAACTTACACAAACTGGCTCTGGAGCTGTAACTTTAACTGCGGTGAACTTTTACAAGCCTACAGTCTCACGTGTTTTTGTCTCCCTTTATGATAAAAGTACTGTGTATTTTGCACGGTCCTGATAACTGGCTGTAGCTGTAGCTGTCATTGTGGCACTGGCACCTGTAGGTTTAGCTAGCGTTAGCTAACTTTAGCGCACCGGAGAAATGCACCGGAGTAGGGCTGGGCGATATGGCCTATAATCTCTATCACGATATAAAAAAAGAAATATCACGATAACGATATATTTGACGATATAACAGACAATGGACAAATTACTTCAAAATTCCAGCCTTACGCCTATTTGGAAGATTAATGCAAAGATATTTCATTCTTCTTTTTAGTGCCATACTAATTTCCTCACAAATATGATCTACTCAAGCAGTTTACATCCTTCATTTCATTTCACTTTTTAAGCACCTGCCCCTGTGTCCTACACAGTCAGTGTTTATGCTGCTCTGATGGAGCTGAGTGTAACATAAATATATCGTGTCCACAACGATATAAAAAATGACAACGATAAAAAAATTATATCGCGATAACGATATGCGATACGATATGGCCCAACCTTACACCGGAGAAATATTCCTATTTTTAGAAATACTAAAAAAATAAGAGAGTGCTTACCGGGCAGTGCAAGAGCATGACTGGTCCACAAGGCTGTGCTGTTGCATTGAAGGAAGAGATCAGAAGGTTTCTCTGATTTTTCTGGAGACTTGTCTGTAGCTTTAGTGCCAATAGTTGTCCTTTATGCTTTGTTGGATAGTTTAATATCTTGAATATATCCCTCCACTGCATACTGTGACCCCATGCACTGACGTGCATGGCAATCTGTTGCGCTGCCGATGTTTTACCATTTGTTTGTCGGGTATAGCAAAAGTAACTAAGGGGGGCGGGGCTTGGTGAAAGGTCAATTGCTTTCACGATTACGTTATGCATTTCCACTACAACTGAAGCAGCCCTGGTTTGTTTGCTAATACATACTTCTATAAAGCTAATTAACGCTTTTTATCCTCTATTATTTACTCAACAAAGGCCCAGCAATTTGAGAAATGTCTCTTTCCACTCTACACCTCCTTTCACTCTGAGCTATGCTTTGATCTGATTTATCCTTAACCTCTTAACTCCCACCTGAACTGAGCACATTTTCTCCAGTTTGTCTTCTTCTACCCCTCCTGGAACCGCCACTTAACGTGGTGGAGGGTTGAGCACCGAATGATCCTAGGAGCTCTGTTGTCGGGCTTCGTGCCCTGGTAGGTCTCCATGGCAAACAGGTCCTACAGTAGGTGACGGGTCAGACAAAGAGCGGTTCAGAAGCCCCTTATGAGAGACCAACAGGCCCGGTTAGAACCATGAGGCCATCCTTCTGTGGACTCACCACCTGCAAGAGGAGCTATAATGGGCTGGTGCAATGTGATTTGGGCAGCTCCAACAGTTGCCCCCACAACCAACGGAAAAGTGGAAGAAAATGGATGGATGGATTGTCTTCTTCTAAAAGCTTCTTTAAAAAAGCACCAAAATAGCGTTGAAAATTAGACATAAACCAGGATGAAAACAAAAAAGCAAAAAAAAAAAACAGACAAAAATGCACTAGAACAGTCACAAAAAAACACACAAAAAAGGGACAAAAAGCTGCAAAACTGCATCAAAACATGACAAAAAAGGCAACAAGAACGTGACCAAAAAGGGGCTAAAATGCAACAAAAACATGACAAAATACGACAAAAAAGTGACGACATGGTAACAACACGGTCTTAGCTTGCAAATGAGACATATAGGTTCATAGGCTGTGAACTCTACAGTCGAGAATCTTTTAGATTTGGGTAAAGCTGGACTTTACTTTAAAATGTGCCCGGTTCAGGTGGGGGTTAAGATGTTTAAGGAATAGGCTGCCGTTTTGCATACTGAGATATGTTCTTACCTGAACATAGTCAAGTTGATGCGTACCTGTCTGGTCTTTGTGCGTGCTCAGCCACGCAAAAAGACCAAAGATGTTGTTAGCATAAGCCTCTCCTCCTCTCCTCTATGGGGCCAAACGGGGGTGAAGTAAATACGGTTACGTGAGTAGTTACACGATCCAAGTATAGTTACACACAATTATACATTTTCTAAGCAGATAAAAAGGGCACTATATTGTAATATTAAACTTAGGAGCACTTCACATTCGCGCAGTAATATCTTCACTTTAGTGCCCGTGTGAGTCCATGAGGAGAGGAGGAGAGGCTAAATGCTAACAACATCTTTGGTCTTTTTGCGTGACTGAGCACACACGTATAAAGACCAGACAGCTACGCATCAACTCGTCTAGTAAGCTCAGGTAAGAACTTATCTCAGTATGGAAAAGTGGTGGCCTATTCCTTTAAGAACAAAATAACAATAATTGTAACATATCCAAAGTATATATCATAAAAATGAGATAAAAGATTTAATACTTTAGCTGAGATACAAGAAAATGCATAAAATTGAGTTACATGAAGTTCTTCTCACAGACAGATTTACTCACAATGGAAAGAGTCACCAAATGCCTCAACATTACTCACTTCTAAGTTAAAAACAATATGTCTGCCTGTGCTCCCCATTTCTGCCATTTGCAACCTCCACCCCACAGCTGCTGCACTATTCTGACAGTTACTATGCCACATAATATGACACATACTTTTGTCATCTATCTGATAGTTAACAGCCTCTTATCACACAGATCATCTAGAATATTTTTCTCTATCGTCTCAGACCACGCTTCCTTTCATTATAAGCCATGGTTTTTTAAATCTGCCTGTTGCGTTACCCAGACTCTCTCATCTCTCCCTCCCTCTTGGTGTTTACCGATACTAATAACAACAACAACAGCTCCGGCGCCTGAGCCAGTTGTCAACGCACCCAATCTATCACCCGCCTGCCACCATTACCATTCAGGGTTCATTAGCTGGCAAACACCCACTAAAAGCATAATTGAAGACGATAAATTCTGCCCCTGCTTGTCTTGGCGTACAGCCTATCTATCACAGTGCTGTTTTTGCCAGTAGATGCTTCTGACACATCAGGGAGAAAACCTATGTATTTATCCTTCACAATCATTTTACAAGTCGCGAAAGGAAGCTGACAACCTGTTGCCTTCTTTCACCTTGTGGTTGGAGAGCGGTGACATGCTCCGTGGTGATTCACCGGTGAGTCAACGGCAGAGCTGTAAACAGAGAAATTGGACAATAGGAAAAATGGACCATGTATCGTTATTTCAGAATAAAACAACAGCACTGGGAATTAATGGAGCTAAACCTGAATTATTTTTTTCTAGTAGTGGGAAAAAATATTGTTTTGACCTTTTACCTAATTATAAAGCCTTTATATTGTGAGCTTGCAGACCTGTTAAATGACCTCAACAGTATTGCTTCCCACAGGTTTCCTGGTCAAGTTTAAAATGTGCATGGTTCATTCTCAAACATATCTATCTAATTGCAAACCTTGTTAGAAAGACTACTTATTTTGACCAACGATGTGCAGGTAGTTTTATTTATAAAGCATATCCCTGGTCAATATCAACTCATATAAATATTGCATGTAGCCAAGAGTATTGATTGAACAAACCTAAAGCAAATTATGACAAAGAAACCCCATGGCCCTGAACTGCTCATATCAGATTCAGAGTTACCAATGACATGAAATATTAATCATGGAATCACTCTTCAAGCTCTCGCCTTATTTTTCTGGAATACAATAACCTCTTGTTCAAAATCCATAGACTGTAGACTCGATCACCATCGCTTTTGCATTCGGAGGACAACCACAGTGCTTCGATTTCTGTTCAGGTACTGTAGAGGTGCAGTGACTATATGACAAGCATATAAACAAGAAATAAAACAGAGAACAACATCGAGATGATGGGGGTGGCATAGGACTGTCTGAACGGGTGAGTTTTGAGTCTTGATGTTGAAAAGTGCCATGGAGTCTATGGTCTGTGAAGGCCAGGAGAGAGAGTTTCAGAGCTGGGGAACAGAGCGGCTGAATGCTCTGTGCCCCATGGGGACGAGGTGGGCCAGTGGGCCAGAGGGCTGGAGAGTGGAGGAGGAGCGGAGTGAGTGGGCAGGAGTGGCGATGTATGTATGGGCAAGGTTATGAAGTGCTTTAAATGTAATGAGGAGTATTTTGAAGTTGATTGTCTGTCTGTTTTATGGGAAGCCAGTGGAGTTGGATGGGGGAGATGTGGTGAGTGGTAGGGCTCCGTGTGACGATCCGAGCTGCAGAGTTTTGGAGAAGCTGCAGTTTCTGGAGGGATTTGTGGGGGAGGCCAAAGAGAAGTGAGTTGCAGTAGCCTTTACGGGAGCTGACGTGGCTGTGGACAAGGATGGCGGTGGTATGAGGGGAGGAGGAGGCAGTCGTGTTGTGGATGATAACTGAAAAACTGTTCGATTTGGAGAGAGTGGAGGAGGTGCCTACAAGAAGGAGTGTAATATATTAAGGAGTGTGACATATCAAGCATTTATATATGTTTTATTAGATGTGAAAAAATCACTCTCCCTCTGACCACCAGTGTGCCCCAAGGCTCCATCCTCGGTCCACTGTTGTTTTCGCTGTATATGCTGCCACTTAGTGCTGTCATTTTAAAATACAACTTGTCATTGCATTTTTATGCGGATGATCTACAGGTCTATCTATCCATCTTGACAAACAGCTCAGTTTCACTACAGTCCATCCACTGTGCCCTGGCTGACATAAGGAATGGCTCACACAGAACCTTTTGCATCTTAACGAGAGTAAAAGTGAGTGCATTCTGTTTGGACCCAAATTCATGGACTCTTGCCCCTTTTTTCTTTCCACTTTTTCTCAATAATAAGAATAGAAATCAGGACGATGTTGGCCATTCTGGTGCTCCAGGCCAGAAACGTGACATTTCTATACAATGTATCTTGTAAAAATGTTATTTGATTTCTACTGCAGTGCTGTAATTAGAGGTGAGATTAGATCAGCACATCGCTCCCATTGTTTGCAGTGTGAACGAGCCCCTTCTGCCCACCCACTGACTAGACCCACAATGGTGAGAGCATATCCTTCCCATTCCCATCATACAGTATCTGTCTGCACCAATCTACACATCAAGGTCAGCCCTATCTGCGGCGGTAATCAGAAAATAGGCTTTTGATATCGAGAAAGACAGATGAGACCACCTGCCTTTCCCCGGTGAATTTACAGAATCAAATTTGAAAAACCTATTTCAGGCGATGCCATGCTAGGTACCGTCACGTCACCCAGCTTGATTTGATTGGATGAAACAGGATACGCCCCCTGACGACCACTGTTTGTTAGCATCAGTCAGCCAGACGGGGAACGGGGGCGGGGCTGAGCGAGTTGTTTGGGTGAATGAGACAGAGGAGTAGCTGAGAGATTGACTTGGTGTGTGTGATATTTGTTAACTGGATAAACTGCTGTCGTCCACATCCGCCAGCAGAAGTGTTTGGACTGTCAAAGAGGGATCTGTATTATGAAGCCTGGAGCGCGTTGTTAAAGTCTTTAAGTTTTGGCGAAGGCTGGTGCGTATGCTAAAAAGAGACAGGAACATTATTGGAGAGGAGTCAGCGCTGGCGTGTGTGTTCTGTTGTTTATATAAGAGTCCATATGGGCATGGCTTGTGTAACTGTACATGTAAGAATGTTCAAACAAAACACAGCATTAGATTGAGCTACAACCGTAGGCAATAACAATAATGATTTATAATGTAATGACTCCAAAGTCCTTTGCTTTGTACATTATAATACATTAGTTTGCATTGTCTAAAGACATGCTTCTCTATGCTGACAACTGTCCAGGCTTTCTATAAGGCCTTAAGTTACTGGGATTAACTCCAATCAGCCTTTACATCTACAGGAATACACTGAAGAAAGCAAAATGCACTAATGCTGAGAAATAAGTTGCAGGAGATATCCTACCTTGAGATATCAAGGTAGGAAACGTTCAGTGCAGTTGTAGCTTACTTACTAATACTGCAATATTACAATGGAAAAATTACAATTTATAATCAGAATGCACTTTACAGTATCCAGTATGCATAAGCAGATGGTATGCAGCGCCATTACAGCTGAGAGGAAATCCACTTTCATTCTTATTGAAAAAGGCCAGTGGGTCACACCTGATAACAACAGAAAGTACTTGAACTCGGAACGTCAAGGACAGACTGTGTCCACAGCTGGTTACCATTAATGAAAAATAAACAGGGACCTCTAGATACTGAAATATGACACACATCTTGGGCACCGTAGCTTATTATCTGGAATAAAGTAGCCCAATAATAACCACTTTGTGAACTGAGCCATTTCCCCTGCTCTCTTTTATTTTAATTTTATTTTTATTTATTGTCGATGCATTCTTAAAATCTGTAGCTTGTTCTATATCAAAGTAAAGACTCAAAGTAACTCAAAATGTTTTCTAATAATTCTAGTATCTTTTGTCAATTCTAGCCTTATGCTGCTTGGTATCGCGAAGGTAAAACAATAATAAAAATAAAGAACCACAAGCTTCACATGCATTATCTAAAAGAGACACGTTGCAGCGTGAGTGTTTGGCTCAAAACCTCCAGAGCTCTAGTGATTTACGAGCCTTAGCAGTGAAACTCTTTGATCTTTGTTCCTGTACTTTGCCAGTGACAGATCCCACATGCTAACTCTAGACATGCTCTTTATCATGTGACACAACAGGCCCACAGCAATGTACCGTCTCATGCATCCTCCTTCTGGTAATACCTCACTACCCAGAGAGAGCTCGGCAAGTGTCTGCGCTTCCATCTCGTGCATTCCAAGCACCCTCCAACATCCTCCCAATCCCCTGCGCCCTTCAAAGACCCCTCTCCTTCTCCCCGCTCCGGCATGTTTACACAGGGCCCGCTGTACATCCACTCCAATAGGCAGATGCTCGCGCTTCCATTTAAGGATTGATTGCAATAGACTATCACTTACATGTGTGTGTATAGCGTCTGTGTGGAGTAGCGTTGGGAGTGGAAGTGATTAGGGTGAGACCTGTATTCGGCCTCGCACGAAGCAACATCGCAGTTTGGATAGCGGGGATTGTTAGGAATGAGCTGTCACCGGACAAAATTTAATGGTTAAACTCCTTCTGTTCCCAAGTTCAATGACCGGAATTTTGTTTTGTTTTGAATAGCTCACAAGGTTTACTCGATACAGCCACAAGTCAAGTTGCTATTTTTTACTAACATTTGGCATCAGTCTCTAAACTTAAGTCCAGTTGTTTTTGTTATAATTTACAATATTAAGCACGGATTAGAATTTAGTAGTAATTAAAGTAGTATAAGTACATCATTGTTTCCTTTTACTTCCTCCTTATTTTTTACGACATAATTGGAGCACTTCCTCCACCTTTGACCTCTTCCAAGTTCAGATTCACAGAGAATGAATGAAAGGCTAATCTCGGTCAACTTTAAGTGGCTGTGTTGGCATAATTCCTACACACTTCTGGACCCGTCTCTTTTTCACCTCTGTATTTCTCGTCCTGTCTTGCCCCCTCACACAAACGTACACTTCACAGACATGTCTAAGCGGGGGAGAGTGTCATATCTTAAAGAGTCCCAGCAGCAGCTCGTTCCCGCGGCTGCCAGAGGGACCTACCACAGAGGTGTGGATGTGTGTGTGTGTGTGTGTGTGTGTGTGTGTGTGTGGATGATTTCCCACTGACCCCTGCTCTGGTCAGTAGCACTTTTGCGCCTGTGGCTGTTAAAATGTAATTCTCGACAAAAGGACTTGGCCGTCTTCTGTCTTCTGTTTTACCTCACAAGGCTTTGTCAGCAGGATGAATACTCATCCACTGTAGAAGGAAGGGATTTACCTTGTTAGTTGTAAATCCCTCACTACAAAATTCATATTCATATTCTTTGGTGGCACCGGTTAAGCATCTGTAAACCTTTCATAAATACTCAATTCATCATAAAAAAGTTGTTTTTCATTATTGTTTTTCACACAAATGATGATTAACATTCTTGCTTTTGACTATGAATGTGTTTAGGCCACCAAGACAATATGTCCAAACCATTCCTGAATTTTTTCTAACTTAACCAGACACATCCTACTGCAACACCGGGAAGTGATCAAGAATCAGTGCTGTCCTTGTTAGTATGTTTTTACTAGTATTTTTTTTTTTCCAGAGTCTCTCGCATTTAATGTCTTCTTAATGACATCGTAAACGGTAATATGAGGGTTCAGAAGGCACCTGAGTGGTTGTGTCTTTGAAAGGCAATTGAACTAATTTCATGGCTATTGAGAGGCAGCCGTCACGCTTTAGTGCAACGTAATGCTCCGGCTATTTTAGATCCATCTTATGATTGTCTTCTTCAAATGTCAAAGAGGTAATCAATAGTTTGACTTGCTTCCAAGGGCTTTGTGTTAAAGGTTGAAGGAACACAAATAGATGTCACGTTACATTACATAAGTATTTATTGTAAAGTATATGCAGTACTTTCTTCCTCTTACGGATATTTTAAGATAGTAGTGCATACTCAAGATGGTGTCCTTCAGAATTGTATTGCATTATGTTACCTAATATTGCGTCATCCCTTTTGTACTGCAGTAAAATATTTATGCGGCATTTAAAGTGTGGAGAAAAAAAAGCAAGCAATTCGGCAAACAGCTCCATGCCGTGTTCAAGCAAATTATTTTGTTTGCTGTCAGTGTGTGACACGTTGGATGTATTTTAACATAGAATATTTTCTGTTTTACTTTTGTTTGCAGAAGATTGAGATTCGTCTTCAAAAACAATATAGGAGCTTAACCCCAGATACTATATACTAGTGTGTGTGAATACAAATGTTTTACTAATGTTAACACTTGAACTTTGTAAGATTTCTAATTTGATACCTCTTATACTTTTCATATTCTGCTAACGTATTGTTCCATGCTAAAGAGAGGGCTATGTTAAAGTTTACATAACGAAATTGGATATGCTGAAATTTCAACAACCGTGATATAAAAAGAAAACGCTGTCTCCATTATGTCCCGTCTTTTGCCTCCACCAAACTAATTAGTGCTCTTTATAATTGAGCCTTTCACTCAAACTTACCTTGCCGCCCCCGCCTACTCAGCTTTTTCAAACTTCTACAGCATCACCCTCACCTCTCTATCTTAAGTCTTCATTCTTCTCCAATCACAATCGGCTGTCTTCTTTCATACCTCCTTTAGTGGGTTGTGATTTCCGGGCCAGCGATGTCAATCTCAAGCGTGTTTTCACAAAGCGTCACTTGGTAAGAGTTGCAAGAAATCAGCGGTGTGCCGTAGTGTAATAAATAGGTGCAGGAAATGCTGACAGAGGGGTTTACCTGAATGTGAACAAACGTAAGGTAAGTGTTACATTCTGTGTAGATTGAAAAACAGTAGTGACGGCTTTCACAATTAGTTGTTAAAACAGTAAATGAGAGATATTTCCCTAGTGCAGTGGTCATGAACAAGCAAACCCAACCTGTCCGAACCAGAACCTAACATTTTGACATAAAGCTCCTCAATCACGCTATTGATTTTAAATAGAAACGGAAAGTATTATCCTATAGACCCCAAAAGTCCTGGACCTTTTTTCTCAAATTGGACCAGGGAGAATTTTTGTTCATGACCCTTGTGTTGCCAAGAGTGTCTTATTATGTGCCCAGCAAATACATAATGACTTTGTGTTTTGAAATAGGCCACCGTTTAAAAAAACAGAGCTATGTTCTTCCCTGAGCTTAGATTATTACGTATTAGACGAGTTGATGCGTACCTGTCTGGTCTTAATCTGTGCGCTCAGTCACGCAACAATACAGCAGAAGTTGTTAGCATGTAGCCTTCCTCCTCTCCTCTATGGGGCCAAACGGGGGTGAAGTTAGAAGCGACCAAGCTCTTCCACATGTCCCCTATTTAAATACGGTTACGTGAGCCTTTACCGATCAAAGTATAGTCACACAAAATTAAAACATGTCGATTTTCCAAGCAGATAAAAAGGGGAACTATAATTGTAAGGCGCAGTAACACCTCCCCGCAGTAAAGTCGAAGTGCTCCTAAGATATTATTACGCCTTGCAATATAGAACCCTTTTAGCCGCTTAGACGAATGTTTTAATTTTGTGTAACTAGACTTGGATCGTGTAAAGGCTCACGTAACCGTATTTAAATAGGGTAAACCTGGAAGAGCTTGCTTATTTCTAACTTTACCTTCGTTTGGCAACATAGAGGAGAGGAGGAGAGGCTACATGCTAACAATATCTGCAGTATTTTTGCCTGACTGAGCGCACGCGTAAAGACCAGACAGCTACGCATCAGCTCGTCTAAGCTAAGGTAAGAACATAACTCAATATTTAAAAACGGTGGCCTAGTCCTTTAAATGGTTAACCATATATATCTATGACAAGCATTACATCACTACTTTACTGGCTTTCTCAAACTCTGTTAACAGGATAATGTAGTAGCACTGTATTCTCAGCATTTAAAATGTCGTCATTCAGTTACACTGTTTCCAAGCGTCAGCGCAGATAAAGCAAAGAGACAGTAGCAGCTGAAACAACACCATTTGTGTTGTTTGTATGGTTTAAATTTATCCTTTTACCCAACCTGCTACTGTAAAACCGTACAGTACTTATCTCACAAGACTGTTTACCAACTGTTCACATTGGGGGCACTGAATAATGGCGACATTACTGTCTACACCAGCACAAAACCAGATTGTCCTGTCCCTGTCCTGTCCTTTCGCCCGCACTTAAAATCCACCATAATCTTTCCTTATATCACGCCATGCCTGTGCCCCTGTGTGTGAAATACACAGGCAGACTGCTCAACCTCTCACAGCTTACTTTTCTCTTCCTTTCCATTGTTGCTGTTGTTGTTGTTGTTTTCAATATAAGCTGCTGTCACATCTGTTTGGAGCTCCTGGTGCCAGTGTAAAACTCAAAATGCGCTGCAGGAGTAATCTGGCTTGCTGGAAAGAAAAAGAAAAAAAGAATCCCGACTGCCTCAATAAAGGACAGAGAGAGCTCCTGACTGCCCGCGGTCATAAAGCAGAATAAACAAGGTTAGAACCGAATAATTACGCCGCGCTGCTTCCTGGCATTAACCGACTGACCAGACTTCTTCAGTGTATAAGCTCAAGTACTGCTCCTTTTACTACGCTTTCCATACGTAATATACAATAATCATATGGCACTAAAATCAATTTACTATTAACCATTGACTTTGAAAACAACTTTAAGGAAGGGTTATTTTCAACACTGCTATTACTCTAAGTCGTAAGCAGTGGTGGAGTCTGGTGGAGTTTGCATGTCCTACTCTCGTGTAGGTGGGTTTCCCTTATCAATGCGCAGACGGAAGGATAATTCTTCAGCCAGATAACACTACACTGTTCGGGCTTGACCCATGTTTGTAGCTTTCAAATGCAAATCAACTGTTTAAGTCATAATAGGAATGATACATATATACGTAGATATATTTTGTGATTTACCTATATGAGTAAATAGTACTACTTTACTGGCTTTCTCAAACTCTGTTAACAGGATAATGTAGTAGCACTGTATTGTCGGCATTTAAAATGTCGTCATTCAGTTACACGGTTTCCAAGGTCGGCGCAGATAAAGCAAAGAGACAGTAGCAGCTGAAACAACACCATGTGTGTTGTTTGTATGGTTTAAATGTATCCTTTTACCCAACCTGCTACTGTAAAACCGTAAATCACTCCTATAGGAATGTTTGGAGATTGGGAAGGAGCACGCATGTCCCTGTTGGTGCTCGCTCAATCTGGTCATATGGAGGTCTTGGGAGTTGATAGACTATTAAAAAACAAAACAAAAAACATCTTTCCCTCAAGATTCATACTCCAATACTAAACATACACTGCTGTATATTATTTGCAAGACCATGAGAAAAAAACTTTCTTTGTGCCCAGAGAGATAAAGTACTCAATCTTTATAAGACTTTGCATACGCCCTTGTGATTGCCTCTTCTGCTTGAGTATTTACACATTGTACAGATATCAGTTTTATTTTATTTATTTAAATGTGGTCTTCTCAGAACGCCTTCAGTCCTGTGGAGCACAACAAGCAGAGGCGAAGTAAAACGTGGTCAGTAAAGGCAAAAAATGCAATCAGAGCACGTAACCAATCCAATGACTGAAGAGAGGCCCTGAAGAGAAGTGCGATTTCAAAAGCCATTCAATCTATATCAGATTTCTTAGCGTTTCCTCTGAGGACTCTTTGTATCGTATCAGCCGTGTTGTAGCCTATCTACTGTATATTGTGTCTCAGACTCCATTGAGAAGCACACGCCGCCGTAGTATCTCGTCACACGTCCTTGTCTGTTTGTTCTGGGCACTCCACACACCGTGCGCCTGTGTGATAAGCAGTGGTTGAGCAGTCGGCTTGCCTGTTACAGTGCGCCCTGCACACAGTGGTACTTCACAAATGACAGGTATTGCTAAGCTTATCTAAGTCCGTACCTGGTAAAGAAACAAGCACAAGTGCAAGGTGACTCGTGCATGTTGGATCAGGACAAGCAGGGTACAGTAGATTCGTGCTGGGCCTCACAGGGACAGCTTGTTCGAAGGGGGGGGGCAGCTGTTGGGATAAAGTTATGAGCACAGAGCTAGCAGATGGACATTTCCCTCTTGTTTAAATGTGGCTTCTGCAAATTTGGGAGAGAAACTCCGGTGGCAGGACAAATACACAAGCTCTCGGGTTATCTGTGATTATCAAACATATGATGCACTGGGCAGTGGATTGTGCAGTGACTGTGCTATTTTATGATGATGGCAGACCAATAATGCACGCCACTAATTTAAAAGAGGAATAACTGAATTGTATTTTTAAACATCACAAGCTAATTAGAAATGTGTTCCTATGTTTTCCCTACTTTTGTTAGCTATTTTATTTTTGTAGACTTTTTTGTGTCTTTGGGCAAGACATAAGACATAGTACATTTTGCTATAGCGCTCTAAAATCCAACTGTACAAGTGTTAAGAGTATGTGTGTTAAGTTTTACATAGATCCAGCAGCCAGATCATCAAAGTAGCGCAACATGTAAAGCATTTCAGAGCATGTGCTGTAACCCCTGGTGTTCTGCTCCGTTTTAACTCCAGTGTGGGGTTGAGACGATGGCGAAGATGCTCGCACTTAGAATGGAGAAGGCCTCATGGTGGAGGCAGCATCTGCTCTACCTCCTCCTCCACAGCTTCTCCTTTTGAAGTACAAACATCTTCTAACACTCGGGCTCTGAGCGCAGCTTCCTTTGAGGCAGCTTGCTTTTACATGTTGTTCTTGCAAAGAGAACACAGACTCATGCGTCCAACTCAAGCTATGAAATATTTTACCAAGAAGCCGATATTTCTTGGCTAAAGATGCGTTTTGGTTTACAATCACACCACTTCTCTGGTCGTTCCGAAGCCTCAATAATTGCAACCCCCCAAAAAAAAGTACATTTGTCAAGCTGTGATGGCACCTCAAGGCAGCAGCAAAAAACTAAATGCCATCCTAATATTAATAACGGACTGTAACATGTAGCATTGTGCTGCTCAATATTGTATGGAGTTATTCAAAAAGTTACACTATTCAAAGTCAGCTTTTTGGAAGAATTTACAGCTGTTTTATTTTTATTGTTTATTTCAAATACAAATAATGATCATAAATGGCCATATTTTCTCATCAGTTTACCATCTGCAGTTGTTTATTTATTGGAATCCACATTATAATAGAGACTGACAAAGGATTTGCTTCTCATTAAAAAACTTCTCCACCTTTCCCTCCAAACAGTCCCCCTGCCAAGTGGGCACTAGCTCCGCTTGTTGTCATCGCTGAGTACCTGACAGATGGCCTTATGCCGCTTTTGCAACCCCTGCCACCGCTTTCTGGCACGAGCCCCATCTTCAGCAGCTTGAGAAAGATTGAACTCATCCCTGGCAAACTGTAAACCGCTTAATCCAGCCATAATTCCTAAAGGGTTATTTATGAAGTTCAAGGAATAAAGTTATGTGTACATATAAAGGAGTGTTTTACAGCGTATGGAATATAAACAAGGACAAATGGATGTGTGGGGTTAAGTGAAGTTTTATGAGTTGTGTAAGATAAATTATAGTACGCACTGCTTAAATTGTATGCATTTTTGAAAGAAGATGGCAAACCATCTATAAAACAATCATTAATTCATTATGCATGAATATTAAAAGCTATGACTTGATGCCCGCTTCAGTTGATCTCACAGTGCTGGGGCTGCCTGTCAGTGAAAGGGGAAGATTTCCATTCACACTAAGGCTTTAAATAGACCTTTCTTGTGGAGAGGGTTTCAGCCAAGTCTTAATTGAACAGAAACCTTTACATTACGCTGTCACAGCCTTAAGGTCAGGTGGCATCATATATACAATTCCCACATACGTATGTGTGGAAGTCATTCACTACAGTTTAATATTATGTTAGAGAAATGGCAATTGTAGTCATATTCTGGTAGGTGTTTACTGTTTAGGGAACATTAGGCGCTATGGTGTACATTTGTAAGTGGCACTTGGTCTAATATTAATAACAACAACAAAAACGTGGGGGGAAAAAATCACATTAGAAATACTGCATTAATACTATAATAAGTAATAATTAAGGTTCAGATAAAAATGTATAAAGGCTTCCTCCATCTTTGACAGACATTAGGCAACCGAAAAAGCACCTTTCCTGTTTGCAACCACCATTATCTCAATGGAGATATATGATGTACGGCAATTATGGGCGCTTGATAATAGCCAAGGTGAGGTCTTTTAAGGTGTGTTTTCCCGAACATAATTACTATAACGGGGGGGTGGCGAGTTTAGGAGGCAGAGCAGGGCATCAAACAGGAAAAAAAACATTTTGATTCTCACCTTGCCCACAACAGTGCACAATTTTGTGAGGGGCAGATTGGGCCTTCTGGTAAATAGTGAAATGCACATTCATTGCCATTGCTGTAGCATTATTACTCCTACTCTAGCCGGTTGATACTGTTGTTGTGTGCACTTTACCAAGTCTTCTTGTATAACTGTTATAATATATGAATAAGTGTAATAAATGAGAGACCATTAATACAGAATGGGAACCACATTTCTGCCCCTCACTGAATATGGGGAGTGAATGGACAATGGGAGTAACTAGTGTAGTGTTTTAAGATAATGTATGACATTTGATATTTCTAACTATCAAATGTCCTTGCTCTGTTCATAACTGTATGCACATATAGACCGTGAGCAGTTTCACATGTCACCATCCTCTGTCGGGTTTTCTTTATTTAAACATGTGCTTTGTATAGAATGACCTCATATTGATTCCTCTTTCATCTGAGGCTATCTTTAGCATATGTCACTTTGGTTGTACACTTAATCTTACTTCACCCGTATGTCATTTCGTATTTGCAAATGAAAGGTAAAACTTGTAGGTCAAAGTTGGTCTGCCCCGGCCCCAGCTTCATCCACAAGGCTTTTACACTCAATAGGAGAGTAATCGATCAGTGCAGCGAGCTTGTTGTAGCAATGCTGGCGTGATCACATTTCACCTTGAAACACACTTGTTCGCTTTAACACTCGAGTCCATTGTGTTGTCCGAGTATCAACATGCTCTGATACATGCAGGCAATGCTCTCAAAGCATAAAATCATGTCGTCACATATAGTGGTGCCTCTTGATGCATGATGTCATGTTGGTGGAAGTGTGACACTTCCTCAGCGATACAATTATATTACACCATACAAACTTTTTTTTAACAAATGTCTTATAAATGAGTTTTACATTCATTACATTCAGTATCGTTTCCACGCTTATACTGCTTTCCAGTTCTCGCTCATTAACATAGAAGAGTGGCCAGACACTGATAGTGCAGACTTGTATCTGCTGGATGACTAACAGCCCACATTTCCCTTCTCACTATTGTCAGCGCCGGGCAACACCAGTCTGCTCCAATCAGCCATTCTGTAGTAGCTCTGTCCAGATCTTTGCTAAGTGATTGTATCTGTTTATTTTGGCCACAGTGCTATTTTGTTGATGCATCTCTCATGTATGAATATTTTTTCCCACCCTACTTTACATCCCTAAAGTGCAGTTTGTAAGAATTGTATACATGGTTAGTGCTGAAAAGTTCCTGAGTCTTATTTGAATGCATGAATATTTATGAAGCAACAAACTGAGAGCAATTATAAAAGAGGAAACAGAACTGATATGTCCTCAATGCAAAAAGCTGTGGGACAAGTTGGTTACTAGCTTGCCTTAGTAACTAATGTGTCTTTAAGAAACCTATCAATATGACTCATCTGTATCCATATGGTTTGGTAAAAATAGATAACAGAAATAAGTGAATATTAGGAACTGAGCCATTCCGATGGATCCCATGATCTTACAGGCTTGGATTGCACCATCTAACCTGCTGGGACAAATGCCTCAAAATGCCACAGAACATTGCATTGCTGCACAGTGAATGAGTATCGATCGGATCTGACATGTCTGAGAATTGGACTTGCTTTGTAGAAACAAAGTCACTGGAACTGTTGTAGTAGTGCCCAAACAGCTTTATCAGAGGGCTGGCTGGGGCACCCATATTGCTCAAGGAAGCAATCTTTTATCTGGCAAACTTTGTCAGTTCAAATTTCCGGTAAATAAACAATTTAGGGACTATCTCTGCCACTCAGTGTGTCAGGTTTAGTCGCCTCAGGATTTACAAATGTAAATTTGGAGATCAAAATTCATATTTGGAGCATGAGCAGGGCTCGTTTGTTCTGTGTGTAAATGTTTGCTGTGGCACTGTGTAGGGCATGGGAAGTGTGCATGAATAAAACATTCTCAAATACATACAGCCAGCTTACCATACATGCATACTTCACATATACTCCAGCCATTGTATTTTATAGAGGGATTCTTTACAGCCAGGGGCTTACCTGGCTTATCTGGGTAGATGTAGCCTCTCTGGAGCTGTCAAAGGAAGAAAGAGACCCACATTCACTCAGTCTGACATCTGGCTCACTTCCAAAGGGAAACACTTCACGAGTCCAGTCTGGACACACGTAAACTGGATTTGTGGTTTGGGAGAAATATAGCTATACTTTTTTTCTAATTCAGTCTGTGTTTACAGAAACTCAAGGTAAAAGATAAAAGCTTGATTTTGTGACTTTCTTTCAGTTCTTATCTTCACACAGACACGTTTTTACCCATAAGCCATTTGAAGTATGTTTAACACCCATTAGCAGCACTGCACAGCGAGGTGTTTGGTCAAATTAACTTTGTAAACGTGCCGCTTTTAAACACATAAACACTGCATTTCTTATTTGCTCTTAGACATTTGTTTTTATTGTTCCTTCTTGGTGCCCTGTGCATTTGCGTTTCCATCTTTGAGCTTTAGTGCTAATGTATCGTTTTATAATGAGGACTTTTTGTTTTGCACATCCCTGTCACTCATGAACAGTTTGTATATTGTTTGTTTACGCTGTTATACTATGAAGATACACATCTATAGGAGAGGGGGTCTCGTGGTGGGAGCGGATTGCTGTGTCGCTGGTGGCTACCGGTGTTCTTTAGAGACACAGAGGGAGGGCTAAGATTCTGTGAAAGCACAGGTGCGGCATTCACCTTCAAATAGTATTCCCTGTGGCATCAAGTGTGCTCTTCAGAACAGGTTTGAACGCTTTTTCTGTACATCGGTGCATTTCCTCAGTTGTAGAGAGTTCAAAATATGGTGATATCATGAAAGTAAATTCAAAGCAACAGCACTCATCAAGATGCTACATTTCTAGTCTTAAAACAATCATGAGTGACAGTGAAGGATCGGTCAGGTATAGAGTATTACTTGAGTGGACAATAGACCATGAAGGCATAGTAAATATTTGCTCATCACTGTTAACAGTCCATATATTGGAGATATTCAGCTGGCTTTTTTTTTATCTCGCTGTGGTAGCAAATACAATCACTGTGAAATTATAGATAATTGCGAAAACCCAAATAACAGGACACTCTTTACAAAACGTTTCCACAAGGCATTTTCAATCTATCACAAGTTGCTTTGCAGACCCAGCAGGGTTGTGTTGTGGCTGATTCTCCTAAAACAAAACACATTATTCTTTGCATGTAGTGTCTACTTCCTACTACTTATTCTCACTCCTTCAATTGCATTGCTCTTTTAAATAGCCTTTTTTCAAGCACACTTGTTTTAGGAAGTAGGTCTAATAAATATTAACGTTTTAAAAAATTAGTGCAAGACACAACAGAAAGAAACCGTTTATTTCCTCTGCTAGGGAATGTGCAATTATACTGTGTATGAACTGCTATATTTATTATGATCATGATAAATGTGAATTAGTTTAACAGCCATTGTAAGCAAAAAACATTTTCAAGCCGCTACATCTGAATGGTGAATTTAACCAATAAAAGAGGCTGAAGTGTTACTTCTTACCTCCGTGTAAATAGCACATTAGTGTAATGTCTGACCATTCCAATTTAAGACGCTGATTCCCCTGCTCCCAGGTTATACCGTAGTGGTCCTCTAGTTCCCCCTACTGGTGAACTTATGAACTGCGAATATTGTTGTATCAATCTTTAATTTCTTCCCTTTTCTTTCTTCACAGAATATGCCAGGACCTAACAATGAGCTCCAACAGCACAGACCCGGGCCTCTTCTCTACTGCCATCACCTCAACACCCATCGCCGGAGCCTACCCACAATCCAATGCTCTCTACCAAGGACAGACAGGAGGAATCTCAACATTTATTTACCCCATGGACAGCCTGGATGAAAATTCGTCTTCCGCCAACAAACTGTGGAACACCACTGAAACACCCAATGTGAGCACAAACATCATCTTGGACCCCCTCGGAGGTCACCAGTTGTGGCAGGTGGTTTTAATAGTCCTAGTGACGGGGATGCTCTCACTAGTCACTATCATTGGCAACATCCTGGTAGTGGTGTCGTTCAAGGTCAACCGCCAGCTGAAGACAGTCAATAACTACTTCCTGTTGAGTTTGGCTGTAGCTGACCTCATCATTGGGGTCATCTCTATGAACGTTTACACGGCTTTCCTGGTGATGGGGTACTGGGCCATGGGGAATTGGGCATGTGATTTATGGCTCGCTATAGACTATGTGGCCAGCAATGCCTCAGTGATGAACTTACTGGTCATCAGCTTTGACCGCTACTTCTCCATCACCAGACCTCTGACCTACCGGGCCAAACGCACCACAAAGAGGGCAGGGGTCATGATTGGTTTGGCCTGGTTTGTGTCTCTAGTGCTTTGGGCACCTGCCATTCTACTCTGGCAATTTTTTGAAGGAGAAAGAACAGTACCCTCACATAAATGCTACATTCAGTTTTTATCTGAGCCCACTATAACCTTCTGCACCGCCATGGCAGCCTTCTACCTTCCTGTAACAATTATGAGTGTTCTGTATTGGCGGATTTACAGGGAAACTCAGAACCGTTCTAAAGAGTTGGCTGGTTTGCAGGGTTCAGTTGGACGTGGTGCCATTGGACCAAAGAGTGGGAATGGTACAGGAGAAAAGGCACATTTTGTCCATCAAACAGGAAGTGGGCGGAGCTGTGGCAGCTACGAGCTAACCAGATTGTCCAGGAGGAAGCGTTCATGCCGGGAGCTGGTTGGTCGACTCCACTGCTGGCCTGGAATTCGCTCCTGGAGACCTGGTAGTGTCAGGCATGGAGAGGGAGAGCCAGACCAGAACAGCTGTGACAGCTGGAACAACAATGATGCTGTCATGTCAATGGACCAGTCCGGGTCCTCAGAGGAGGAGGACTGCGGTGGAAAAGAGGTTCTTTCACAGAGTCACACTATTTTCTCCATTGTCCTTAGTCTCCCGGGAATCAAAGCTGCTGTCAACTCCCAGCTCACCTCATGTGAAGATCTAGACGCCGTGTCTGAGGAGGACCCCTTGAGGGGTGCAGAGTACAGTGAAGACAGCCTCACGAGGGCCACAACCAATACCACAACTTCGACCACTTCTGATGGAGCTAACAGCACAGACAATAGCTATCACCAACGCTTCTGCGCTCGCAAGATCCTGTCCATGCCCAGCATTCAAGCTGATGCCAGCACTAGTTTGCTTGATGGTCAAACAACTGCCAGTGACTCTACAACCACCAGCATCCCAACCAAATCTCCTTCTGCACCAATTTCATTTAAAGAGGCAGCTCTGGCAAAGCGCTTTGCAGCCCGAGCCCGAGTTCAGATTACCAAGAGGAAGCGCATGTCTCTTGTGAAGGAGAAGAAGGCAGCTCAGACTCTCAGTGCCATCCTGTTTGCTTTCATCATCACATGGACACCTTACAATATCATGGTGCTCATTAACGCCTTCTGTAAGGGCTGCATCCCGATGTGCTGTGGGCAGTTGGCTACTGGCTGTGCTATGTCAATAGCACAGTCAACCCTATGTGCTACGCACTCTGCAACAAGACTTTCCGCACCACCTTCAAGATGATCCTCATGTGCAAGTGGGATCAGAAGAAGAGGAGGAAGCAGCAGTATCAGCAGAGACAGTCTGTGGTCTTCCACAGGAGGATTCCCAGAGAGTCCACGTAAAAGGACAGATTATTAGGATGAGTGGAAAAATGCGTTTTCACATCGGACAAGCAAGCCTGAGAAGCATCCTAGTGTTGTTTCTGTGGAGTTCAAGCTTATGAATCCTGCCTGTGTTTCCGGTTGAACACAGCACACCTATGTCAATCAAACGTGGTGTCCTTGCCGTGTTTGTGATGGTACATTTGTGCCTATAACGTGTGTGCTTGAAATCATGTGAAGGTGAAGTCTGTCCTTCAAGAACCATTTCATGCAAGTTTTAGGATAACTGAACAGAGCATTGAAGACAAGGGCTAAAATATGTGACTTGAGAAAGTTATTGAAACATGCTTTGAATCTTTCAAGTGCTGTTGATTCAAACAGAAAGAGTATGGGATTTGCATTTCCTGCCATTTTCTGTGGGTAGCTAGAATTGTAAGGTGCAAAGTGGTTTGCAATTTAAAACACAATGTAAAATGTCAATAAAAAGCAATTAGAGTTTGTGCTGCCACAATGACAGGCATATGATGTGAGTCTATAAGAATTGTGTACATTTGCCTTTCTACATGGTTATAGCTTTCTTGTGTATGACGATGGATTATCAAAAACACTTTTAAATGTGTCCTTATTGCAGTTGACAGAGAGCTGTATTTTTGTGATATTGGATTCTTTTTGTCTAGATATTTCTGAGATTTTGAGCCAGTCTGAAAAAGAAGAACTGAGTTGTGGCTATTTGTGTGGCGCACCACAGTCAGTGAACTGCTGTTGTGTACAATGTGATTGTTGTGTGTGTTTTATTTGATTTTTTTAATTTTTCTTTATGGTGGACACTAATGTACTTGGGTTGTGTTTTCATGTACTTCAGGTTTTTTCTGTGAAGAGTATTAATTATTCTGTATCGATCATGACAATATTCTGTTTGTGTGTATTTGAATATTTCCTCATCACAAATGGTCGCTGATTGCACACAAAAATACATCAGTGTATTATGATTTTGCATATTTACAGTTGTACTGTATGTTGAGGCATTACACTTTTTGTATTGTAGAGCAATGTTGCCCTCTAGTGGCCAAACAACGTTACAACACGTAAAGTGCTGAATATGGTAATGCACAGTGAGGAACATTTTCTGCATATTTAAAGCGTACGCCTCTAAATGAAACAACTGTTTCTTTTAATTTGTGCAATATGACATGCGTTTTAGAATAGTCACCAGGCATGAGGGAAACACAATCTTCTTTTTATATCGACACTTTTAAGACTATACTTCTTTTCATTTCCTTTTGTGAATTTATATGTAAAAAAAACAAAAACAAAGAAAAACAACTCATGTTCCAAAAAGGCATAGAAACCTATTGATACTGCATATAATTATCCATTGTTAAAGCACCAGATATTTTCAAAGTAAATATATGAAAGTAAACGTATATTAAGAATGAACAGACATTGAAGAGTGACTCATCACAAGGATGGTTATGATCATTATGAAAGCCATGGCTTATGTGCAGTATGAAAATCTTTTGAAATATCCCATCACCATAAACAGCATTTGTGGATACTTTGTCTGCTTTTATCAGTGTGCTATTGTGTGATAGTAAATTCTTATGAAATATGAAATTTTTTGTTCTAAATATTGAGAATGTACACTATTATGATGTTGTTACAAACATTTTGTTACATTTTAAGTATGCCAATATCATTCATATTTGTATTTTACGTCAATAAAACACTTTATTGGCAATAATGTCTTGTCTCCCCATGTTAATAGTATTTATATTACAACCTCTCTCTTTAAGGACAGTACAGTTTCCCTACAATGGGCTTACATGCATTGCTGCTCAAATACACATTTTCAATTATCACTGTGGGTATCATTAATTGCATTAACATTGTGTATAATTTAGATAATTCATATTGTTCCAAAAAGAAAGAACTTGGTTTCAAATGATTACAGTTGGCTGCATAAGTATCGGCCCCCCTTTAACTTTTCGACATTTTGCCATGCTATGGACCATAAACATAAATATATTTAATTGAAATTTTATGTGAAAGACACACACTAAGTGACACACAATCGTGAAGTGAAATGAAATTAATAAAAAACTGAAAAGTGGGATGTGCAGTACCGGCCCCCCTTTACTTTTAGTGCAAACAATTGCCTTCAGAAGTTGAATGAAGATTTCTGAATGATCACATGTTGAGCCAATGACTAAATAGAGTCCTGTGTGTAATCTAATGTCAGTTCAAATACAGCTGCTCTGTGATGGTCTCAGAGGTCTGTTAAGAGACTATTGGGGAGCAGACAGCATCATGAAGTCCAAAAACACACTAGACAGGTCCGGGATAAATTATTGAGAAGTATAAAGCTGGGTTAGGTTATAAAAAGATTTCTAAAGCTTTGAACATCTCTCAAAGTACAGTTAAATACACCATCCAGGAATGGAAATAGTATGGCATCGCTGCAAACCTACCAAGACCTGGCCGTCCTCCTAAACTTACTGACCGAACAAGGACAGCACTGACCAGAGCTGTTATCAAGAAGCCTACAGTATGATGACCCTGGATGAACTGCAGAGAGCTACAGCTCAGGTGGGGGAAACTGTACACAGAACAACTGTTAGTCATACACAGCACAAATCTGGCCTTTATGACAGAGTGGCATTTTTAAAAGAAAACCATAAGAAATCCCATTTTCTGTTGGCCAGAAGCCACATGGAGGCCACATGGTGGCTTCTGGCCAACAGCAAACTGGACTTCTTTTCTGTGATCAATTATTTATTAGATGTTTTTGTTTTGTGTTACAAGGGCATAGGAGAAAAATAAGTAGAACATGGACAAACTGGACTTCTTATGTTTTTTTGTTTGTTTGTTTTTGTTTTTGTTTCAAAAATGGCTTGTTCTAGCCATCTTCCATAAGGCCAGATTTGTGCAGTGTACGACTAATAGTTGTTCTGTGTACAGTTTCCCCCACCTGAGCTTTAGATTTCTGCAGTTTATCCAGGGTCATCATAGGCTTCTTGGTATGTAACAGCTCTGGTCAGTGCCGTGCCGTCCTTGTTCGGTCAGTAAGTTGAGGACGACGGCCGGGTCTCGGTAGGTTTGCATTGATGCCATACTCTTTCTATTTCTGGATGGTGTATTTAACAGTACTCCAAGAGTTGTTCAAAGCTTTGGAAATCTTTTTATAACCTAACCAAGCTTTATACTTCTCAATATCTTTATCCCGGACCTGTCTGGTGTGTTCTTGGACTTCATGATGCTGTCTGCTCTCCAATATTCTAGATTACACACAGGTAGGCTCTATTTAGTCATTGGGTCAACATGTGATCATTCAGAAATCATCATCCAACTTCTGAAGGCAACTGTTTGCACTAAAAGTAAAGGGGGGCCGGTACTTATGCACATCCCACTTTTCGGTTTTTTATTCATAAAAAAGAATCAAAATCATGTATTAATTTCATTTCACTTCACGATTGTGTGTCACTTAGTGTGTGTCTTTCACATAAAATTTCAATTAAATATATTTCTGTTTATGGTCCATAGTATGGCAAAATGTTGAAAAGTTAAAGGGGAGCCGATACTTATGCAACCCACTATCTACAACAACACAACACATCCAATGGACCATTACTTAATGCAATGGCTGTAACTGATGAAATGGAGATATTTTCTCCTTATCTTAAACAAACACTTCTAATCTAAAAATGTATGAAATAAACAGTTTCATAAATAAGAGACTACCAGCCCCAAAATGCTGTGATACCTCATTGTTGGGAGTGTCAGAAGAACAGAATGCAGTTCTTTGAGCTCCTTAATTCCCATGATAAGGCCTGATGCAGTTAGTGCGCTGTGTCAGACAGTGCTATTGCAGAAGGCTAAAGAAGAGCAGACATGTGATGAGAAAAATACCAACTTCATGTGACTCATGGCTAAGGAGCGGCTCCCAGCTGAAGACAAAACAGAGCCTGTGTCTGTCCTCTCAGTCAGCAAGGAACCACTACGGCGAGTTCACTCGACAGGCAAGAACACCATTTAACACTTTTGCATCACTTTTGCATGTTATGTAGTCAATTTAATATTGCTTTAAACTTATATTTAATACATGGTAGTTTCATTGTTTTATACTTTTGTAGGCAGACCAGGCCATTATGAATGAGAGTTTGTATATTTTGTGCATAATAGAAGTTGAGAAGTGTATCTGTTTGACCAAACCCATATACTACTAGTAAATATTAATCCATAATTGTGGGGGAAAGTCTATTCATTAGTCCACCTGAAACTGATGATGATACTGTGTTTTGGTTCAGCAGCACTGAAAAAAACTTAGTGAAAACTTAGTGAATTATGATCAAATAATAATAAAAAACACATTTGTGGCATCTATGCCTACTTAATCACAGGAATGCGCTCTACTGTTTACATTATATAATAGCTGTACGGAGAAATAGAATAGAAACTAATTTGCGTACATTAATCCTGTTTCATACAAATAGTAGACATAAAGGGTGTGTCCTAAAGCCAATGATTCAATCATGTGGACAACGTTTACCCATTAAGTCATAACTCAAAATTCTTAACCCTTCATTTGCGTAACCATTGTCTGTCGTTTGTTCTAGGTCTCAAAATGCAGACTTTCAAGACAGTGGAGACACAGGTGCCCTTCCTCAAAGAGAGCTTGTTCACCTCCACATTCAAAGGGCGACGTAAGAGCAGCGTTTCCAACATTCTCCGGAGGCAGCAGCACACTCTCCAACTCCACCAACAACAGTGCATCCTAGAGCATACTGTGCCACAAATCTTTTCCCCTTCGGAGCCTTCAGAGCATCAGCGCCTAACTCGCTCTAACAGCAGCCCGTTATGCAAGGGAGAGGAGGGGCCAAAACAAGCCCACGAGAGAGTGACTAAGCAGGGCAGGGGGGTGAATGGTAGTGCCAACGCTAGTCTCCACCCACTACCCACAGCATCAGCAGCATCAGCAGCATTAGCAGCACATCTGACTGTGGTGGCTCGACAGCAGGGATTAGGAGACGCGGACAGTTCAGCCAGAAAGAATACCCGAGGAGGAGCGGCCACAGCAGCAGCAGCAGCAGCAGCAGTAACCCAGGAGGAAGAGCAGCATGCCCAGCCTCGAGCACAGCAGCACGGCCTGTTAGCCAAGGGGGTCCGCCTGTTCAGGAATATGGGCAACCAAGAGGCAAAGCAGAAGAAGGCAAGCGGCGGCGCAGCGGGGGATACACAGTGCGATGGGGAGGCTGAAGATAGAGATGTGGACAAGAAATCTAAAAAGTCGCAGAGTAAAGCGGAGGGCAAGAAGAAAGCGAAGTCTGATTCAAAGAGTTCGATGTTTTCTAACATGAAGATCAAAAAGGCAAAGACAAAAGGAACATCCCGCGAGGATATCTTGGGAGAACGGAAAGTAGAGGCAGCGGACGACACTGGCTTGGTGTCAGACTTTGAAGGGGATCCGAACAACTTGGCCACAAATGGAGAGAATGGAAACAAAACGGGCTCGGGATCTGATGCTGACCTCTACAGCTATCACTCAGCGGTGGCAGACAATGACGATCTTTTAACAGATATCCAGCAGACCATAAGACAGCAGCAGTGTGTAGCGACAGAGGAGAGACTAGAGCTGATGGCCAGAGAGTATTCAGAAAGGTCAACCTCTGAGGGCAAAGTATCATGTAGCACACATAAACCAGCTTTATTTCCCACAAGTTTACCTCAGAAAACAGAGGGTATGACCAGAGATTCGTCCGGTGAAAGCGGGCAGTCGACAGAACTTAGTAACGGTAGTGTCTTCCCTAAAACAAATAGCTCATATAGTTTCCCAGACACCACGACATCTTATGAGAGTGCAGAGGACGAGCTGGAGAGCCCGGTACATGCTGATCAAGACCTACAGGGCAAAGGCATGAGCATCCCGAACATTTACCTGGATGCCGCTGTGGCAGGCGCAGGGCCGCTGTGTGGTCAGAAAAGCGTAAGCAGCACGGACCTGTCGATGGAAAGAGGAGAGGAGGACGAAGTTAGTAAACAAAACTTCCTGTCACTCAAAAGGAGGAAGAGTAGCATGTCGTTCAATCAGCTAAACACAGACTCACAACCGAGACGGACTTCTTCAAGTTCTACCGTCAAACTGTACCCCCCGTGCACCCCTCCTATGTGAAGACCACCACCAGACAGCTCACCTCTCCGATCGGGTCTCCTCTAACCAGCCCAAATGTTCCCAGGAAGGTCGAACACACAGCCCTGGAGGGAACTGGACGGGGGGCAGCAGGGTCAAAGAGACGCAAGCAAAGGTCCTCTTCCGTCGCTGGGCCTTTGCCTGCTTCAGACTGGGCAGCAGACCTGGATGAGCTGGATATCAAGTCGGGCAGTGGAGGAAGAGTACAAGAGCAGGAGACACAGACAAGGTTTTCACAGCTGGGACGTACTGGACACTGGGATCCAGGAGAGCACAGTACGTCCGGCAGGCCTCCAACTCCCCCACGCCCTACCTGGATGTCTTCTCTGGTTAGTGGAAAAAAACACGACAAAGTTTAATAAGCAAAACAAGGGTTAGGGTCAAAACATATAATGTATGAAAATGTGCTCTTTAGCTCTTACCCATTCACGAACAATGCAATGTTAATACCTACTGCAGTTCTGCCGTTCTCCTGCTTTACTTTACTTCTGCCCCTGACCTTTTTTGTGTAATATAGCATTTATGAAGGGATAGGTTACATTCCTACTGATATCATCTTAAAGGAACAGGCCACCGTTTTTCCATACTGAGAGATGTTCTTACCTGAGCTTAGACGAGTTGATGTGTACCTGTCTGGTCTTTTTGTGTCCCCTCAGTCACGCAAAATTACCAAAGATGTTGTTAGCATTTGGCCTCTCCCAGCATATTCCTATGGCTCCAAACGGGGGTGAAGTTAGAAGCGATCAAGCTCTTCCACGCGCACAAAGACCAGACAGTTATGTTTAAACTTGTCTAAGCTCAGGTAAGAACATATCTCAGTATGTAAAAACGGTGGCCTGTTCCTTTAAAGGACGATTTTAATCATTTCTAAATCACTGAAATGAAACAGCACTTTACATTTGCATTAGTATGTGCTAGTAGTAGCTGAAAACAACATGGGTCTGCATTAGCATATCAACTAGCACAGCAAAAAAAACAAAAAAACATACAAACAAGAAATCAAGAAAAAAGACAAGAGAGTACCCTCTTGCAAATGGATTCTATACTGCCTAGCCTGGGTACAGCTAGGCAGGAGCATAATAGACCTAGAGGTTAACGTTACCCTGTTCTGTTGGCCACTTGTCATTGTGATCACAAACAGACACTTCTGTTCTGGCTGTTTTGAAGCCTACAGCAGCGTTAGCAAAGCCATCTCAATTAGAAAAACAATTTGCCTGCATCCAGTCGTTTACAGGCACAGGACATTACATTAGTTTTTTGTTTCACTGTTTTTTGTTTTTGTTTTTTTTGTTTGTTGTTTGTTTGTTTGTTTGTTTGTTTGTTTGTTTCGTGCAGCCCTGTGAGGCAACTCCTGTTGTGAGGCCATAGAAAAACACCTTGATTTGACTTTTAGGGATGGTTACATCGTTAAACAAAAAATGACAGTGGTGGTGAGAAGAATCAAAATTGCTATAATACTCTCAGAAGTAATGATGGTTTCTGTCTGTATGACCATTTTAAACAATAGAAACATCAAACGGTTTTATTAGGCTTGTCCATGAGGAATGTTTTCCTCAGAAAATGAAAGGCACATTCTTCTTGAATGTATAGACTTTCAGTTAGGCTAACAGGTGACACCAGTTCATACTTGGCAACAATATAATTTATCGAGTTTTACTTTGTAGATTAAATTAATAGCATAACGTTTTGGCATTGCTCTATTTAGTCCCAGTTCAGACTTTGTGACTTTTATTTCATTTACTAAATCATCTTCGCTACCATAGACAGCGTTTAAACAGTAAGCTATTCTCTTCAGTGCGATCATTTGTCTGCTGGAGTTTTTTTTTTTTTTTTAGATCATGCACAGAAAGGACGTTTAGCAATTGGTGTAACTGTGCGGTGATTTGCCTCATAGTGAACCCACATTGTCATATTGTACAAATGATCTCAGCGGGGAGCGAAGTTGTGTTGAGAAAGTACAAGTGCTTCTGAAAAGGCGTCATTACATAGTGGAGTGTGTTGAACAAAAGCCTCCCTTGAATGCAACAATGTCCCCGTGTGGTCTGCACTGTTGTGGTGATGTGAAGGACCCAGCTGCTCCTCACTGCCTGGGCCTAAATGAGAGCACAAATCAGAATGGGAATAACAACAGAAGCTCTTGCCTCATGCAATGCGTTCACACATCCATACGCGCGCACATTATAGCCTCTCTGTGGGCTGTGTTAGATGCTAAGCCCATGTGGCAGCTTATCTGTTTGATACAAATGAGTTATGATTTGACATCCATTCACATTTTGCCTGATCGACCTCGCAACAGCAGAGCAAGGATTAGAATAATACAGTACAGCTTTAGTGCATTGTTACATTTAGTTATTTACTTTAGTTTAGTTTATTTGAGTAATTTACAAAACAGATTGCAAGATTAGCTCATTGCAGTAAATAAAATAAAATAAATTATTAGTGCCTACCCCCATTCAAAGTAATTACTTTCATGTATTCCAGGTTAATTCAAGAAATACAAAACATAATTGTAAGTCCTTTAAAAGAAAAGGCCCATCATAACACTGAGAATATACAGTACTGAAACGCATGTGTCCGGCTGCAGGTAAATAATAACGGTAATAATAATGGTGATACAAGCAGCATCACGTATTTTCATACAATATAACACTTTACATTACAAATTCCAGAATTGCCCAGGCACATGTGCAACAGAAGCGTGCATATACCTGTTTACGTACAGTAACAACCACACACAGCCCTGTGGGTGTGCCCATCTATGAATCACAATTATATCCTTTCAACAATTACAATTGTCCACATAATCTTACATATAGCTGCATTAATAAAGAAAATCCTTCAAGTTTTACAAGAAGAAAATCACATGAGAATTACAAAACTTCCAAGTAAGAAGACATGGCACGAAAATAGAAATGTATGCAATTTACCAGTGTATATAAACTCCCCTTCGCAAATAACCAATCATTACATATAAACACTAGTCACCTTTGTATTTTAACCATTGATTTAGTTATTATGTGAGTATTACATTTGTCATAGTTTTTAATCAACACTACACATTATTATTATATGTCCCTTTGCAGTCATTCCCATTTCCACTGTAAAAATATTGGTTATGATTGTTTTATTATTTTGTTGTTTGCCTTGTTTAGTGAGGTGCCTTAAAAAGCCAGGGTGTAATGTGGCCAGTTGGTAGAGTGCAGTAGCCCCCCATCAGCAAGCCCTCACCCTGCTGCCCTAACTAGTTGTTGTTGTGAGGCAGTTCTGAGCCCTATGCTGGGTGGTGCATTAAAAAGGCAAGGTTTATGAACCCATTGAAAGGGGGCGGCCCGTCCACCAGGTCCATCTCTCGCCGGCCCTCGTTCTATTACGTTAATAATGACCAGTGGAAACAGGCTGTTACGGCATTGTTGTTAGCTTTTGCTTGTTCATTTCTCTCAGTTCCTATAATTCGTAACAACTTAAACTTAGGGTTTGGTGACATTGGTTCTATCAGCAATGATGTGGTTAACAGGGTCACAGTAATACAAAATTACTTGTAAATAATATGAACAAGATCACATGTCTTTAGCATATTTCTCAAACACACTTCTCTTATACTGTTTTTTGAATTGTTGTAGACTAACAGCGCCTTTTAAGGGTTCCTCTACATTATTCCACAGATTTACACCTCCTGAACATTTTTTAGGGTAGAATGAATACATTGTACTTTCAGATTATGAGTGCCCCTTAAATCATAGCTACCCACTCTTTTACCAAACATTTGTTGTATATTACTAGGGAGCTGGTTGTTTACAGCTTTATATATCTGTAACAAAGTATTATATTTTATACGGTCATCAAGTTTCATGGTGTTAGATTTTAAGAACAATATATTTGTATGGTCCCTCTATCCGACATTGTGAACAATTCTAATAGCCTTCTTTTGTAGCCTATATAGAACCTGTAAATGACTATTGAAGGTATTAGCCCAGACCTCTGAGCAATAATTTATGTACGGTAGGATTAAGTAACAGTACAGGGTGAAGAGAGCCTTGTGGTCCAGAAAAAATCCACACATGTTATCTTTAATAATCAAATACACTTATTGTCAAAATAAGTAGATAAACAATCAGCAATAAATGTTATAAATGGAGTGTACATTAAAAGTGTTGAAACAGGCTTTAATAATTATGCATTGGCCATGTGAATTGCTGTGTTGGGGTAACACAAAAGTAACGAGTTACAAAAATATATTACTTTATTCAGTAACTATGGAATATAACATATTACTTACACAAAATACAAGAATATATTAGTCATTACATTTCAAGTAACTTGAGTTACAAGAGCATTTAAATGTATGAATGAAAAAATGCCAAACTCCGCCCAAATAAAATGCAGCATGCCAAATCAAGTTGGACACTGGTGTATAAGATCTGCAGTTGTGTGTAGCTAATGTCCTAAAAAAAACGCACACAAAACACAAGGGAATGGGGAAAGCAAAGGAAAAGGAAATCTCTGGCTGCACTTTTACTCGGTGGCATCATTACTATTTTCAGTTTATATTTTGCCAAAAGTAACTCAAAGTAGTGTGTTTCAGCAAAAACATTTGAAACAGTAATAATGTAATACAAACATATTACATTTTTTGAGCTGTAATCACTAATATAGAATATATTACATTTTTTAAGTAGTACCCAACACTGGTGAGTTGTGAAGGCTGGCTGCTTGTGGTAGTAGGAGTTGTACTACATTAAAATTATTGTAATATTTTAATGGTAAAAAAATAGTAGTTCTACTATCTTTTCTGCTGCACAACTGTAACTTTGACACAGCCAATTAACACAATGTCTCATGAGAATTCATGCACTCGGGTGAGTGAAAAAGGTGGAGGTGTTTAATTATTGCATGAGAAACAAGGCTATATAAAGAGAGAGTGCTGAAACAGATACACACTTTTTAATCAGAAGTGTGTACATACAGTACATGCTGTTATCGATCCTTCACGGCAAAATGTTTTACAGTGTCCCTGTCAGTCTTTTCTTTACTTTTCAAAAAAATGTCTCTTCTTTAGGTCTCACTTTGTTGGAAAGAGTGAGTTTGCAGCAGGGAGAGGCCTCCACGGACCAAGAAGCAAAGGATCTGTGTCAGAAAATGTTGGCCATGGGCTTACTGCACCCCTTCAGTGACAGCAATGGAGAGTTCAACCACGGGGCCACGTCTCCAACCTCACCTGTCTTCTATGTAAGACTCACTCCAGTCTCACACTCAGTTTCAGACACTTGGGGCCCAGAAACTTTAGATTGTTGTAATTAGGCCGGCACAATTTTAAAAATTCAGACACTTTCAACCTCACTGCACAAAAAGCTGTGATGTAGGCAGACAGCTCTGAAAGATTCATGCAGCGGTCCACTCCACTAATGTTGTTCTGGACTAAGCATCTTAAGCATGCGTACATTCTCTGCATGCACATTTTTGTAGCAGATCTGAGAATCCATGTGAAAACGGACACTAAACAACTGTACAATGCATCTATAGTGAAATATACATATACCAATCCCTATGTTTGTTTTTTTATAGCCATCTGAATGAATGAGTGAAAAGAGGAATAAACACCACATCTATATTCATCCATAAAGATATTGAAATAAACGACACATAGCATTAGCACATACAAAAGATACATGATTACATCACAACATGTCTGCTTTCTGCTGCTTCCTGGTTGATTGAATAATAGTTACATCTTTTCACCAGGCTATACAATATTGTATATTGCACAGTGTGTCAGCGCATAATATTAAAAGCTGTGATCCCACTTTGACTGACCAAATAAAAATGTCAAAGCACTTATAGTACAGTTCATTCAGAGTTGCTTTAGTAATAGCATAATGCACTTACATACGATAGGACATAGACCACTGTGCATATGTCTGTGTTCATTGTCTGGCCGGCCTAATGCAGCCCCAACATCCTCCCTCACAAAGGCACAAACACACACACACATGTGATTGCGTAGACCATCTGCTGACCAAGTTATGTAACGGCTCCACGTGTCCTGTGCTCCGGCTGCTCTTCTCCAGCTCAGAGCTCTCTCTGACTCGATTGGACACAGAATCGCAGTAGCTTTTTCTGTCCTTATTGAAACAGGGGTATGCCTGGAGAACTGTATTACTCACACTGACTAGATATAACCTTTGCAGCCGCCACTAAAGTGCACTACTCTATGCTGCTGTGCATGGTCCATCGCACTCCAGAGTAAAACATTCATGTCACACATGTCTCTGCTGTTCTCTGTCTGCACTATTGTATTTTTGTATCATCCCCTTATACAGGAACATTCTCATCTTAAAATTAATAGCCTCACTATATCTCGACATCAATTTATTGTGGTCTGACACTAGTCTATGTTATCTACTATATATGGAGCAGTATCCAGGTTGAGATGGCTTAAGCAAAAGGTTATAAATCAATATAATGATGCCTTGTAAAATATTATGTGTCAGATATCTCATCATTAAAAAAAATCCCATTCTTCAAAATGTTTGTTTTATACAGTAAAATGCTTTGAAGCAGGAAACAGATGTCTCTCTAAATATAATCAGCGTTGTTGGGATTACTCCATAAAAGTAATCCAATTGATTACTGATTATTCCTTCTAAAAGTAATCTAGTTACTTCTTTGATTACTTTATTTCAAAAACAATTTGATCACTATTTGATTATTATTAACTTTAGTTTTGAAAAATGGTCAAGCCAGGCTGTTTAGGTCTGCTCCTCTTAGTTTTTCGCAGTTGAGAACGTCTTGTTTCCCACAGAGCCGGCAATAGACCACAATATTATTTGCTTCAGACGAGATAAACTCAAAATGATATCTTTATTTCCAGGCAGACTTTGTAATGTTCGCTTGTTTTTGTAAATGTCCAACATTTTATGAGTAATAAGACATTTTTATCTTCAAAGTTTTACAAAAAGTAAACAAATCAATCAACAAAAGGTCAGTAACTAATGAACAGTTAACACTTTTGACTTGTCTTGTTCGACACTACAAGACTACAGCCACAGTTACTCAATATGCAATCTACTCAATTCCAACCATAACATTAAACTCAATTTAGCCAATGTAATGACTTAATCTGTCTTAGCTCTCACACGCTTGATTTACAACGTCCATGAATGGTATTTAGTGTTTAACTGTATAAGGCGAGGAAGGAAAACTGTCCTTACTGTGTGCGTGTAGGAGGAGCAGCTGTACACATGGGCGTCGCTGGGCCTGCCTGTGTCGTCTCACATATGGGAGGTGTACGGAGGCCGCAGCCCGGGCACTGCCGGCAGAGTCACTAACTCCAGGCGCACCCTGCACCAGACATCACCGGTGAAATCAGCCGCGGCTCTGCTCTCTCAGGTGAATGCATGGTCGAGTCTCAACGTGAATATGACACATCCATGGTCTGGCCTCAACTCTACCGCTCAAAATGTAGGATAACTGTTGCTTTAGGTCCAACCACATCTCAAAGGCAGTCGAGGAAAATTATTACTGTAAACACAATAATCAATTCAAAATCAACATTAGATATTTTTTTTAATTTCCCAGTAACCATAAAGCTTAATTTTCACAATAATACATAAATGCATCCATACAGTCTCATCTGTTTCTTTGATAACTCAGCTGCCGCTACATCATGTAGAAACTGATATTTGTACGGCTGACACGATGTGCAAGGTGTAAGTTAGGTTTTGTCCAGCAGAGGGCAGACTTGCCCTAAATGATTATCCAGTGGAAGTGGAACGCTTTTCGTGCACAAATGAAATAAACTAGTAAAGCTATAGCGAGCTGTGAAAGATGTCAAAGATGTGAATGTATGTTTACAGACCCTCCCCATACGAGGCCCAGCCAGACTCTGTGTCTCGGGTCGAATCTCCCTCATACCTGATGCAACCAGTCTGGAGCCAGCTTTGACGGAGTCTAGACAAAATGCACTGTGTTCACTCTACTTTAGCTCTTTGGCCTGTCTCTCAGCTGTGGCTCTTTTACCATTTATTCACTTGTAAAATATAATTCATAGAACAATACTGTTATGTAACGTCATGATTGATGGCTACTCAAGGCTAAGAGCTGACTGTTTTGAAAGACACTTACACTATTGCATATTGAATAATTCTTGTTTGTTTGCTACCAGGCAGAACCCAGCAGGTTCAAATCAGGACAGTCTTCTTCTGTGGATGAAGGCCTGCTCGTGCCTCAGCTGGAGAACACTATCAGTGACCTACAGATTAAGATTGATGCACTGCAGGGCCAGCAGGCTCCTTCAGCTAAAGGCACAGAGACAGATAATTGTGTTGACTCTTCGAGCATTGGCACCCTGCACAAGGCCTCACAGGTAAAAGCGAGGGCAACAGTGAGAAGCCAGGACGCGTGTGTCCAGACCTCACCCCAGAAGAAGCATTACGGCTTGACAGTGTGCCCATGAGCCTGGGATCAAGTGGACAGTCTGCCTCCGGACCATCTTCACTGTCCAGCTCTGCCGAGGTTCCTGTGTGCAGTGTCTGCCAGAAAAAGCAACTAAGTACTCCACCTGCAATGGGAACACCGTGTCCTCCTCCACCACCACCTCCCCCTCCTCCACCTGGTATAGGACCACCTCCTCCACCACCTCTTCCTGGTATGGGACCACCTCCTCCACCCCCTCTTCCTGGTATGGGACCACCTCCTCCGCCTCCTCTTCCTGGTATGGGACCACCTCCTCCGCCCCCTCTTCCTGGTATGGGACCACCACCTCCGCCTCCTCCTCCCAGTTGTGGACCCCTCCGCCCCTCCTCCACCTGGAATGGGTCCACCTCCTCCACCCCCAGGCTTTGGTCCTCCGCCTCCACCAGGCCCCATGCCCTCAATGGTTTTCCAGGAAGCTTCTTCTGCCAAAGCGGTGATAGAGCCCCCAAACCCATGAAGCCGCTGTACTGGACTCGCATCCAGCTGCAAGCTAAAAAGTAAGGCCCGACAGACACGCATCATTTGAACACAGGTATGAGCAGACGGTAGAGAATTAAGAAGTTCAGATAGAGATCTGCCGCGTGCTGCGACGCCAATAAAGATTCTTAACCTTGTGGAAAATGAAAGTGATGCAGTCCAGGCTTTGTGGGGAACAGTGGATTGACTTTAACCAGGTTTTCTTTTCCTTAATAAGGCTTGGAAAATTGTAGTCAAACATGCATCTACAAATAGATTGCTTGATTTTCTCTCAAGCGAGGAACTTGATACTGAAATCTAAATATAATTTGTTGGCTCAAAGATATGTCAAGTGCTATACATCTTTCTTGAACATGACATTGGCGTACTCATAAACAGGCACAAATCAAGAAATGTCCCAAATTCCTATGATACAATAACACCATCAATTGCCTCATAAAGTAAATACTGGTAGGTTGAAGTGCTAAAAGTCCCATTTTAAATATCTCCCACTTTATTTTATCCTCAGGCAAAATGACATGCTGGTATGGGAAAAAGTGGAGGAACCAACTGTGGATTTTGACGAATTTGTGGAACTCTTCTCTAAAAGTGCTGTAAAGGAAAAGAAAAGCCAATTTCAGACACAATCAGCAAGTCAAAAGCAAAACAGGTAAGTGTTGTGCTTCTGGAGGATGTCAATGCCTCTCTTTTCGAAGATACCCCCATCCTCTGGCATAGAATCTATGGTTTCCACTCCCTCTCCCTGCCACTTGCCCAGTTTCTCTGAGTGACAGGAGGAACTGTTACAGCCAGACAGCTATTATGTGGTGTGAGCTCTGGCTCCCTCCCGATTCCCCTGTGACTGTGCGTGGGCACTGAGCCAATAGCTCGCGTGCGGTGAGGAAACCTCATGATGCTGATGACTGAGGAGAGGGCAGAGCAGAGAAAAGGGGACCAGGCCCAGAGCTGTATTTTATATTGTGGTTTCTCCCATTGTCATTTCTGTGTTACTTACTTTAATAGTCAGACTGTTTTCATCCACAGTGGCCTTTATGTCACTCCATTGATCTGCAAGTCAAACATTTGATCTATGATGCACAGCTTAAAACACTTCCAGTCAAAAACATTATGCTGATGCGTTATTGGCTTGAGTTGTCTATCTAAATCACAAGCAATAATATTGCACCAGGCATGGTTTTAATTAAAACCAAGTGGAATCACCGTATAGCGTTTCCCGGAACAAAATGTTACTTTTCTGCACTCACGCTGATAAGAAAGCCTCCTCAGGAATGATACTGAACCCAAGACCAACATTTATGAACAAGCATGTGAACTGTGTAAACCTACATGTACCCCTGTGATGCTTCATCTCAGAGCTTATATGCGCCAAAGTCTATATGCACTGTATGGGAAGTATGTTTAAAAAGAGGAACACTGCACTGCCATCGACTTGAGTGCTATAAACGTTCATAACAAATGTAGAGAAGACATTACTCTTTTAGGACAATACCTATTTAGATTTTAAATATTGCTGGTGGAATTTGAACTTATACAAGCCAATACTGTGTTCAATTTGAAATCAATGATACATTAAAGCCACACCGCGTAGAATTTTACTCAATAAATAAAATTGAAATACAAGCATTTATTTATGACAGATATTTTCATCTTTGAAAAATACCTCATAAATGTACAAACAAACATTTATGAGGCTCACTTCTCCTAAGATATGACGGTAAACTTTACCGGGAGTGGGTACGTCTCCAGCTCGTCTCCATGGAGATGTAACTAAAGGCTGTAGAATTTGAGATTTAAACAGGTTAGTTTCTCATCCAAATCCATTCTTTGATTACCCACTGCAGTAATAGCATTTTCTGTGTTGAGCTGGTCATTAGGAGCATGTTTTGTTTTGCCGACAACAGCATACTGTAGTCCAAAATGTTACACAGTGTACCTTTAAGTAATAACGTATCTGTAGAATTAAATAGGGCACAACAGCTGACTAAAATAGTCATACAGTAAATACAGACGAAGGTGCTGTTGGTCTGACATTTGTAAGACAGTGAGGTAATGTCATCAGCTCTGCAACAGACTGTCCTTGACACGTTAATGTCAAAAGACTTTTAGTCGCGACTAAGTTAGTACTTGAACAAATAACTTTCCCACACAAATTGTAGATTTTAACTGGCTGCATTCCTCAATGTAATGTTTTAAAATATGTTAATGCAATACTTCATTTTTGCATATATTCCCGAACTTCCTAAAGTGAGGATGAGCCTGATTGTTTGTCTCCCACTGCTTCAGTTGCTAAAAGTGTCTATTTAACAGCAACTTTGCTTTTAGTCGGGATACGCTTAACAATGCTTAACAGATCACTTCCAGACACATTTTTATGCTCACTAGTCATCTCATACTTTCGAGACAGACAGAATATCGATAATCTTTATGCCTAAATTGGGGAAACTTTGGAAAATTATAACAACTTGTACCCTGACACTAACAGTATTTCTTCTCTCTATTCTATTTCAACTGTACAATCCTGGGCCCGGCTTTTGACATTTGATTCAGAGCTATGCAAAAATACCAACCAGCTCAAACATGAACATATAATTAATGTGACTTTGAGATTTTCCTTGAACCATAAACTGAAGACACATGTTTTTATAAGTCTTCGAAAAACAATTGTGGACTGAACTTCCTCTTATTTCCCTGAAAGACTGTCATTGAAACTGTCCATCACCCCCCAAAAAAATAAATAATAATAACTAGCGGTCTGTGAATCCATCTGTGTTTTGTTTTCTCTTTGTGACTACTGAGGAATTTTAAATGTGTGTGTATCGGGAGCGGTGGTCAGCAGATAACATGCGAGTATACCCAGTCTCTTTGCATCACGTCTCCAGCGTCCCCATGAAGTTGCGGTCAGAGAAAGTGTACGTTTTTTGGGGGAGAGGGGCTTTTTGGTGATATAACTTCCTGCATGTTGGGGGGGGGGGAGGCTTGTGGTTGATGTGATCTGGTTTGGGTAGAAGCTTTCTGTCTGGGGTTGCAGTAGACCAGGGGTTTCCTGTCCTTTTGCTACCCGGCTTACTGCTTACTCAGGCAGGCTGCGGTTCCTAATGGTACCCCCCCCCTCTTTTAGATGCCGAATAACAAATCAATGGCTGGAACTCTAACACGATTTAGTGAAAATCTTTTAATAACTTCACCTCTTTGAAAACCGTACATGCTCAATTCAGCAGTCGCTTGATTGTGTTTACCAGGTGTGACAGACTTCCCAAACAAAAACGTGTAGAGGTCGGCAAATTCCGAAATAAACAAGCCTTTGAAAACATGTCATCAGCACATTTGAACCCACAGATGTGTATCCACAATTGCTTACATAAGGTGTGCCTCATGGCTTTGTAGTCATGTTTTAAAGTCCCCTTTTTGTCTTGGATTCAGGTGGTGAAGCTATTGAGCAACAAGCGTTCTCAGGCTGTGGGCATTTTGATGTCGAGCATTCATCTGGACATGAAAGACATCCACAACGGTAAGTCCCTGAAGGGCCGGCGGTTTATGGGCAAAATATGCTGAAATACAAGAAATACTGTATCTCAGTTCTGTGCTCGAAACCAATACCGTACAATAGTCTCAAATAGGGCTGGGCGATATGGCCAAAAAATAAATATTTTACTCAGCTTGGACGATTACAATTTTAATCGATTTTATTGTAAATAAACTTAAGTAAAAAATAATACTTCCTGCACACTGCCAACCTTGCAAAAATAGTTTATTAGGATTAGGTCAACGTTTCGGTCCTGACACCTTCATCAGACAAATTGGAAATAAACTTAAAAAGATCTCCTGATCTTTCATATGAAAAAAAAATAACTGCCCAGAGTCCTCCACATTAATATTTAGATTTCAAATATAGCCCACAATTTGGCCCATTAAAAATGGTTATTTCTGTTTTAATTATTCCTTGTCTGCTCTCAAAAGTAAAACCTGAATGAGTGAATAAGCCATGGAGTTTTCAAAAGCGTTTTAGTTTTATCATCCTCATGAGCTCTGCTGTGATTGACATCCGTCTCCATGGAGACTCAAGGGGAAAGGGGCGGAGCTACATGGTGCCGCTGCTACTGTGTCTCCGCCATGTCTCCGCTGAGTGGGAGAAGGACAGAGGATCAGACCGGGGGGAAACTGTGTTTTAGCGAAGGAAACTCCATCGCGCACAACAAAAACACAACACACGGCCTTTGTAAAGCAGCAGAGATCGTCAGAAAGTCACTGGCATCGTTTCTGAAAACAGTCGCCACGGAGCATCTGAAACGCTGCTAAATTGGCAGCACGGCACACGTAAGGCAGACATGGAGCGGCGGACACGATTTTACGATTTCGCCATTTTCCACATCGTCTGTTTTTAAAAGCATGAATTAATCGAATTAATTCGATTTATAGCCCAGCCCTAGTTTCAAAACAAATTTAATTTCCCCCCAAAATATCAGGTATCAAGCCTTTAAATGCACATTAGATGACTTTTATTATACCGGTTTTGTACGTTCCTGGAATGTAATAAATAGCCTATATACTGTGTATCCAGGTCTCGTAGAATGCAAAACCTGTTTAACTGTTTAAGCTTTTAACCGTGTTATAACGTTGTCATATAATGTCTTTCATCAATGCATGTTTTGGTAACCCCACTTTATATTCAGTTGGTTTCATTCTCAAGAACCCAAAATGTTTGCCACCCCACCTGCTGATGGCATGAAATGGTGGCACTTCCCTGTCCATTTGTATACATTATTTTTATGAAATGTAAAATCAAGACTAAGGTACCAGGAAGTGTAAAAAAAAAAAAAAAACTCAACAAAGCAACAACATACCAAGTGCATTTTCTCCAGTTTGGCTTAACCCAAATGTAAAGGTTACAGCCTATCAGCCAGAGAAACCCCTCATTTGAAAGCTAAGACCCAGAGAACTCATTTGAACGGATCTTTTTCCTTGCGTTGTTGCCGCGTTGTAGTTACATTTTGACATTTCTTTTCATTGCTTTTTGTTACTTTTCTGTTGCTCTTTTGTGAGGTTTTGTTGCTTTTTCATCAAACATTTGTGTCTCTTTTTCGTCACATTTTGCCACTTATAATTTTTTTTGGTCACTTTCTGTTGCTCTTTAGTTGCTTTTTTGCTGCGTTTTCATCCTCATTTTCGTCTCATTTTTGTTGCTACTTTGAGGGTGGGGGTTAAGAGGTTAAAGGGAGGTTGATTTTCGTTGAAGGTGGAAAAAGATCATTTGTTCGAGGCCACAAAAGTTCATATCTCTGTCATGACGTTTACCGTGGCAGTGTCCAGTCACCGCAGGATCCCGCGCGAATACAAGGTTAACAAATGCGACATCCAGCATTTGTTACACAGGTTAAGGTTTATTGTAATACCACATGTCCTTAACCCCGCTCAACTTTCTCCGGTTTCAAATGTAAAACCCACTTCCATTTATTGAGCGCTCATTCACTTATTTAACCTCTCAACCCCGCAAGCTCTCTCATTGTTTTCCCAATTTGAAAGTACAGTTTGCTGCAAAAGCACTCAGACACATTTCTACTAGGGGATAATATGTTTGGCTTCATGCCGGATTCTCATTTTCCACGGCTTTAGGAAGTGCTGTCATTCAGATCATCTTGACGATATTTGCTTAGGACGGCGAAACGGGACAGCTTATTTTGAATCTGATCGTCGTTGAGGTCATTGCTGATGTCACAGCCGGAGATTAAGCCTTTCCTGTTTTATCCGCTAGTAATAAAGTTGGAAGACATATTCCAATACTTTCCCTGTGTTTTTCCTTTGTCACTTTTGGGCTAATCTCACATTCTTCATTACTATCTGCCTTTGATGAGTTGTCAACATGTCGTCGGACGCGGTGCTGAGGTGAAGTCATTGGGGAGCGGTGGATGGGAACCAACCGTCTTCCTGTTTTAGTTTGACTTGATTGCTCCGTACTCTTCCCTCATGCCTGTGTCTAAACACTCGGCCTCTTTTCCCGTCCTTTTTTTCGAAGGGACCATTCCCTAAAGCTGATTATTGTGGCACATAATATGTGCCATATTATGGCAACGGGACAGACGGCTTCAAAATAAAGGCCGACCGCAGCGACCATGTCTGCCCTGTTACACACCGGGCAGTAAACACTGAGGCTGAAGGGGCTGTTTTGTCTGTGAGCTCTTCAAAGCCTTTCATGAAATCGCATTTTGACTTTCCCTCTTAAAACCCTAATGATACATTCTGTAGTAGAGCACTTGCCGTCCGTACTGATCAGGAAATAAATTATGTACACATTTACACATGACTTGTGAGTTCTAGTTGTAGTTGTTGTAATTGATGATACTTGATATAGCAGCATTAGTGGCATTAGCTTAAGGTGTAGTAGTAATTGCACACAAACAAATTGAATTTTGGCTCTACTAAAATATATAATGCCAATTCCTTCCACGTCATTTTGTTTTTGTCCACTTAACCTCTTAACCCCCACCTGAACTGTGCACATTTTCTCCAGTTTGGCATTACCCAAATCCAGAAGCTTCTTGAAGAAAGCGTCAAAAGAGCAACGAAAGAGCAACAAAGAAGCAAAAAAAATGTACCGGAAAAGCAACAAAACACAATACAAAATGTGACAAAAACAAGACTAAAATGTGGTGAGAATGTGACGAAAACATGACCAAAAAAAAGCGCCAAAAAGCAAGGGGGGGGGAAAAAGGAAACAAAAAGACGACAAAAAAAGAAAACAAAACAAAAATGTCACAAAAACGGCGACAACGCAACAAAAAAAGTTACGATCAGTTTTGTAGGTCTTAGCTTTCAAATGAGGCGTTACTCTGGCCTATAGGCTTTTAGATTTGGGTAAAGCTGAATTGGAGAAGATGTGCAACGATATATCGCAAAATTACCCAGGTCTGCCATCTGACATTTACACTGTTTTTGCTAACTCAACCTAAAATAATACATGTTTTAATCATGGATTTCATGGATTTCATATAATTACATTTTAGCGTTGAATTTGCTGCAAACACAAAATGTTTACAAATTTTACTTTGAATATAACTTCCCGTGTTGAAATGGTTTACTATAATATTAAAATCATATCATTGTGGCACTTTACACAGTTATCAAATATAGTAGCTTTTGTTCACATTAGATTGCGCTCACACAAAGTAACTCTGAATGACTGTGGCTCAGAGGTCACAGAGAGGCCGCTCTCATCAGGCCTGTCATCCATCGCCAGTGTTAGGACAGTTTTACCATCATACACAATCAGCGCTGATTGTACAAGTCCTTCCTTAAATCAAGTTGGGTGAAATCACAGAACAGATATCTGAGTAGCCTACAACCATGATAAAAAAAAAAAGTTTCAACACTGTCAAAATAAAAACAGGCCAAAAAAGATTAGTATTTGATGGTTGAAACTGATAGAAACACAAGATCCGTATTATTGCTCGTGTTTCTACTTTTTTGTGGATTGATGCTGTCCCTCCCTTTTATATTTTAATTACATTTCAAGCATTTGTGGATAGTCTTTTTTAATATTAATTTCACGAACTGCCTTCTCTTTGCATAAACACATTAATGACCTCATCACCATCCAGTGTTTTCTGTTTGTTTGTTCTGCTCTGAAGTTGATTTGTGGCCCCGGATTAGCGCTGTGAAATATTCATACAACAAAAATCCCATGGTTGGGGTTTTCTTTTTCCAGGAAATGATCTCATGTTTGAGGTTTGGGTGAATTTTAATAATCTGCATGTTTACAGAAAGAAAGATGAATTAGTCTGAACCTTTTAATTGCAATGACTCACTCCTTTCATATCGCCGTAATTCCTCACTGACAATAGGCAATAATACTCTAGGCTAGACGACATCTTGAAGCACACAAAAGGAAATGGAAAAACAACTTATGAATTATTTATTTACGTTGTCTGTTTTTATAACAGCCAAATTGCTCAGAAAACAGTTGATACTTTTTTTCTCCCACTATTACAGTGATTGTGCAGCATATCAGAATGGGAACTCTTGGTATGTCTGACTATGCCTGTGCTATGCTTGTGCGTATGTTTGACTACCAAAGATTTCTGACAAGCTACAATATACAGTACTGTAGTGTACCATTTGGTAGAGGTTGAACCAAATATCAATTAACACTTATTAATATTACGCTAATATTGTAGGAGAACTGTTTGCAAACGCAAATACAAGATTCTACTGTCACAAGACAAAACAGCAATCATGCATCAGACTTAGACACCGCCCTGTCTTCCTTCAACCAAACTCGCTTGAACTATGCAATATGCAAGTGCCAGTACACTCTGTTTTGTCCTCGTTTTGTGGGATGTTACAGCTCTGGTAATGCTTTGTCATGCAGTGCTTGGAGTAACGTGAACCAAATGGTTACCAGATAAAAAGACCTATTAGTGATCCTGATTATAACTGTTACTTAATGACACGCTAAGCAAGTGCTGAATGGATTAGTAGACGCAGTGACAGTTACGTCAACTGGAAATGTCTTCATATTTATGCTCGAGCTCCAGATGTTTTGATAACCATTCAAAGGTGATGATAACAAGAATATCCATGCTCAATTGTAAATTGTTTGTGTGTCCGTTTCAATCAAGAAATCCCAAACCAGAAAAGTATGGTCCTTTTTACCTAAAGTTCCTTGCAATCGAATTAATACTATTTGTATATTTACCTCAAGGTTATTGTCAAAATACCATACCATACCAACTTTATTTATAAAACACAGCCAAAGTGCTGTACACAAAAACGCACATGTATAGGCAATAAATATACAAAAACAATAATACATAAAACCTAAATGAACAGTAAATAAAAGCCTTTGCTTTATAATAGTCGATAAAAGTATTTAGCTCGTAATTTCATCAATACCACAAACATGACACAGAGACTTTCAACACCTCTATACCACTGATCAAACCCAAGTGAGTCATTCAGACACCTCCAGCGCGCTCAAACACATACATAGGTGTGGAGCGGCGGGCCATGAGATTACGCGTACAGCAACGCCGCAGACCCCCAGGCTCTGTTTGTCTTTAAACATTTACTTTCAAAGGATTAATGCTCGCGGGCGCCAGGTCCTCGCAGCGAGACAAAAAGGCGACACGAGGAATTCAAACACAGGAGTTCAAACACACATCTTTGTGGGCCTGACAGATTTCTTAGACCTCCATATTTATGCTTTACTCCGCGGCCGCATGCTCGCTATCTCAATGACAAGTAATAACTGTGTAACGGGCTGCACACACCACATTTGATTTTATCCAATGGCCCTGAAGGGAGAATGCACCCTTTGTACTTGCCACCTTGAGCTCAGTAAGAGATATGATTGGAAATGATGTTTGAACAAATGCTAGTCAGGTGCAGGTAAATCCAAGGCAAAGCAACATGACTTTATTTGAATACAATTTTCATCCATCCATCCATCTTCTTTCACTTGTCAACAGCTGCCCCCACAACAGCTGTCCAAATCACATTGCACCAGCCCCTATGGCTCCTCCCGCAGGTGGTGGGTCCACAGAAGGATGGCCCAATGGTTCTAACCGGGCCTGTTGGTCTCTCATAAGGGGCATCTGAACCGCTCTTTGTCTGACCCGTCACCTAGGACCTGTTTGTCATGGGAGACCCTACCAGGGGCATGAAGCCCCCAACAACAGAGCTCCAGGATCATTCGGGCGCTCAAACCCCTCCACCACTTTAAGGTGGCAGTTCCAGGAGGGGTACAAGGAGGGGTTCCAAGAGGGTACAATTTTCAGAAAAGGGTATTTATGTGTGATCTTGAAATCTTAAAATTACTCACAATTAAAACCACAATGTGGCTTAATTTTAAGTAACCAATCAGTTTTATAGCAGTTTATTAATACTGATAATCCATGTATTTGAATTGCCATGGATTTGTTAAATCTCAGTTTATTCTAATGCTTTCTCAAACATAGTTTGAACCAAGTCTTAGCTAAGGTTTTGAATATTTTCCTGGTGTCATTGTTGCTGCAAATATAGGTCTTAATCACAACGAAATTCTCTTTGAGGCCACTCCCTTGCATAGCAGCATGAAATGCATAAAACATCACTAAAAAGCTGTATAAATATATTAAAAGTCAGGACCAGTGATTTATGCACAGACCTCATGACATGTCCAATAGCTAAACTTCCAGCAGGGCCTTCACCGCTTTTTGAAAGAAGCTCCTTCTTAGTCTCTCCATCTGGAACTCTAGACGGAGAGAGGGAAGTGTTTCAAAAAGGTGCTATCCTGGGTGAGAGCTGTCAGAGCAGATATTCTGAGCCTTGTTCTTGAGGCGGATGGAATAAATCTGTTTGAGAGAAGGTAAAAGAACGCCAATAATCCTCTCTGCAGACTTGACTACTCGTTGCAGGTCCTTCCTGTCCTCCAAGGAGCACCTAGAGAACCACACCATTCCCCTGTACCGTACGTGAGCACTTGTTCAATAGTGTTACGGTAGAAGTTGGTTATTGTTGTAACTGCTGTGTCATCTGCAAATTTGTATATGTGGTTGGATCTGTGAATAGGTTTACTGTCTGAAGTGAAAAGACAGTACAGAAGTGGCCTTAGTAAACAACCTTGGGGGACACCTGTGCTGATAGTGATGGTAGAGGAGATGAGGTCTGAGGTCTCTGAGCCTCAAATGTTGTGATCCGTTGGAGAGGAAGTCTTTCATCCAATTGCAGAGTGGAGAGTTCAGACCGAGTGAGAGCAGCTTGTTGACTAGTTTGCTCGGGTTGGTCGTGTTAAACGTTGAACTGAAATCAACGAACAGGACTTTCACGTAGGTGTTTGAGGTCTCAACATGAGTGATCGCATTGGGCAGCAAGAGTGAGATGGCGTCATCGGTGCATCTGTTATTATTATATGCAAACTGGTTCTCATCAAGGTTGACAGGGATGGAAGCCTTGATGTCCTTTAATACCATTCCTTCAAAGCATTTCATGATTATCGACGTTAATACCACAGGCCGATAATCATTCAAGCATGTAACTGCTGACGGCTTTGGGATGGCCATGATGGTTGCTGTCTTCAATTGCCTTGTTTGTAGAATTTGTCAGAAAAGAATTTGTGACTGGCATACTCTCTACAATGTAAACTACGCAACAAGACAGCAAGACACAGCAAAAACCTAATTTAGTTGTTTATATAATCTTATTCTTTTTACAGCCGTTCTCAACATGGACAACAGCATTGTGGACCTGGAGACGTTGCAAGCTCTTTATGAAAATGTGAGTACATAAAGATTCCATGTGAAATTATCCATAATCATATTGTTAAAACAGTGATAAAACATCTTGCCAGAATGTAGCTTGCCAGTGCAGAATCCCATAAACACTCCGTATTGAGCAACAAACCTGCAGCGATTATACAATGTAACGCTGCTGACAGCTCGGGCTGAGGTGACTGCAACATTTGGCCTGGGAAAAACCTTGCGCTTGGACTTTTTCCCCCGCGGTTTGCTAAAGTATACATTTTTTTGAGCCTTCACTTGTGACAAATTAAGTGATTTATGGTCAGCAGTTTCATGCCATATATGAGTAGCAGCCAATCATTTCATTAGAGCAGTGAAACCGGAGAGGGCTTAGCTGGCCTCGATATCAACAGTATGGCAAGAAATCCTTCATCTGCTGTTAGCGTTGTTTGGTTTGGTTCGTCACAGAGGGTAAGCCACAAAACACCGGGTTCTATCCATCAAAAATACCTTTCCCTGATTACATAAGGATCACTGTCTGGCCAGAATAATAGACATTTTAGTTGGATTGTTCTGGTATTGACATAATACACATCTGTTTATGTCTAATGTCAGTCAAAAATTTGAAAGGGGAAGTTTCTATTCAGCTCTCTAACTTGAAAGGCAAAGTGTGTATTAGATACCAAAACAAACAGTGCGCCACAAGCTGGGCTGCTATGTGCTTGGCGACAAACTATTCCTCTGGAGGTCTGTGCACAGGCCTGGACCATTACCAAAGCTTCTACGTAGTAAACATGTTTTCAGTGCAGTCAGCCTGATGACTTTGGTAATGCTCTTGCAGAAAAGATGGAATATGCACGACCTAGTTAATTCAGTACAACTGTTTAAAACAGTCAGTGAGATGGTAGCCAGAGTATGCTGATGTCTGGCTTTCCAAAGTTGTTATGTCTCTCCTTATTTAACCTCTGAAACAAAAAAGGCTGCGGTCAAAATATTGTTAGCCTCCTAGGATATTTGCCTAAGTAATATTCTAAGGTTTTCTATTGAATCCTCGTAGAAATTAATCAAGCAGACAATGCTTTGTTAGTTGTAGCAAGAGTTCCCATACTAAAGATGCAGCAGTAATGGGAGAGAAGAACAAAACAATAGTCTCAATTCAACCAAAAAAAATAGACAGACAATACTACTGTATGTATAAAGATTTGTATCGAACCTCAACCGTTCGGTTATCGGACATCCCGCTCTACCATTTGAGCCACTGTCACCCACAAAAAAGAAAAACACAGGTGTAAACTCTATAGTCAAGTGAAAAGGGTTATGACAACTTATAATTCAACAGTCAAATTTCAGAAAGCATTTCAGAAAAGGCAACTTAAGAACTTGAGTAAATGTACTTTAATACTGCAAGTAGAGATTTTGAGGATCTGCATTTTACTTGAGTGGTATTTTTGTTGAGAAGTTTCTCCTCTACACATTTATGGATACATTTAATACTTTCCACTTCTCTACATTTCTTCAAAGATTCCAAAGTAAAAATTAGCATCATATTAAACCTTAAAGTCCTTATAAAGCAAACTACAGAGCACAATGTGGCGCTGTGCAGATACGGTCAATGCCACTAACTCAGGACAAGGAAGAAGGTTTGTCCTCATCGCGTTGCTACACAGGTGGGGGAATTTGGGCGAGCTTTAAGATTTTGAGGCTGACGTTATTATCAAATTTATTAAACAGATGTGTATTTCTACTTTCTACCAGTGATTGAGTCTGGTGACCATGGCATCAAGTAAACCAATCAGCAAAGGGTGGGCGTCTGCCGTTGATGCGTGTTATGTATTATGTATGTAAGATCTTTTGCTTTTATTGGAGTAATGTTTTACCAGTATCTTACTTTTACTCAAGTATTGAAATCAAGTACTTTCATCACCATTGCTATTTGGCGCTAAATTAAATAGACTAGATGATGCCTGTTTTGTGATTCCCCAACCTGGATAAATCTGTTTACTGGGAAGGGAATCTGGCACCTGGATATGGCGCCCCCTTGGCCTTTTCAAGCACTGATATTCCAGTTAGCTTGGCTGTCATCACTACTCTCCCATCTGTCTGCCTGTGGCTGTGATAGTTCCTTGTGTACAGTTGATACATATTCATCAGCTTTCCCTCGGCCTCCCAGTCACCGCGCTTCAGACACTTCTCGAACCCGGATCAAGGCGCTAAATAATAGGACATGGAGACCAGCATGTTTTCCACATTTGGAGCGGGATGCCGTTTGAGGATGGTGTGAAATTCCTATGTTGCTTCTTGGCACCGCTACAGAGGCCAAGCGTGGACCTTTGGTTGTGGGGCATATTAATAATGTTAATCATGGGAATTTGAACCAGCGTGTCATAATTCTGGATCAAAAGTCCTCTAACCTCCTCGCTTGCTCTTGTAGTCCTGCTCTTTCTCTCTCTCTCTCTCTCCCACTCTCCGCCCTGTGTCGCCTGGGGCCTTGTTTTGAGTGCAGGAGCCAAATTGTTTCTCTTTTGTATTGCGAGACTCCATCCTGTCTGTGGGTCTGCAGCCCCTAAACCACAGTTGGCAGCACAGTCAGGCCGTCTCGAGGAATGCGAGGGGCTTCTAATGGTTACACCCTGAACCGGGATCCCACACTTCTCTGCTCAAATTCACAAACCTACACATTCATATTTGAAATTAGAAATGTGTGATTTTATCAAAGCAGTCCAGGGTGATATGGGGAAATGTGTTTCTCATATAATTTTGAATCCTGCTGCCAAACATTACTTTTTTAGCTTTTATGAAATTGACGCTTGGAACATAGTCTTGAAGTTGCTTTTAGACCAGTGCAAGATATATTTTACTTTGCTTCTTCAACTTCTTGAACAGTCATTACAGCCCATTGCAGCATTCTTTATTGAAGTGTGTAACTAGAATAATTTCATAACCTCTATGAGTATAAACATGTCTCTGTTTTCGCAATATGGAATGCACAGATTTGAAAACTTGGGGTTTGTGTTTTTATGCGGAAACACTGATCGTTTCTTGAAGTCCTCGTCTTTGGTGACCCCTGCACTAGACACTCCACCAAACCCAGAGCGTCTATGCGAGTGCAGTCCATTCTGTGAACAATAGGCCACACCATTAAAGGGGGAGAGTGATAGTGGGACACCTCTAAAGTCCTGCTCATAATCTGAACCCAGACTGCACGTCTGAACTTCAGACGGCAACAGCTTACAGTAGCCAAATGTCAGGGGTCGCTGAACGCCATGTTCAATGCCGCAGCAGGCTTGTGATATTCTAATGATATTCCCATGCAGGCTATTAGACATTCCACTTTGTCATATGAGCCTTTTTATGGACTCCCTACAATATGCAGTGTTGCGCACACATTTTGGTGACTGTGGAGTGTTTTCATAAATGCTGAATTTTATTTTTATGAAAACGTTTGCTTATGGATAAAGACACATCTTCATGCATTGATCACAGTGTATTAAGACTCATGTGTTTAGTTGTACAGTATTATTCCATCACTCCTCCATCACATTGCATTGTTCCAGTAGCCACACCTGCCCTCGGGAGTTTTGCAACACAACTAACACAGTGAGGTGTCTTGCCCATATACAGTAACTAAAAGTGCAAGTAGCAAGTATCAATCTTTAACAGAAGTGCTTTAATACAAGATAGGGGCCCAATAGAAGTAGCAAAATAAAATCTAGATTTGAGTAATTGGAGTACCTGATCTTTACCACTGCGAATAGATTCTTTTGTGTTTGCACTTTGGTCCATCTTTCCATGTTCACAGTCTTTTCCATAGCTCAGTAAATATTTCAGTGAGTGACATAAATAATGATTTGGGTCTTGTTGCCAGTATTTCGTCCTCTTCAAAAACCTGACTAATGAATACCACTTGGCTACCTCCGGACTTCTGGCATCCCAAATATCATCCTTAGCTCTTTTGCATTTCATATTCCACACGGGACTGTATTTCTCATGCTAACCACTGCTGCAACATGCTCTAGCAATTCAAAGATCACACGCTAATGCCTACTTGTCCCCAATTACAGCAAACACCACTCGGTTCTGCTGGTGCCCTTTGAAACGATCTGCTTTGTGTTAAATATATTTACACTTGAAAACATCTCCAGAGAGGCCGAAGGAGAGCTTGCCCTCATCGAGAGAAGGCGGCGGTGTGTAGAATACTAATCGAGCCCTCCATACGTTTGATGCCTGTGTTTGATGTTTTTCAAGCATCTACAGTACGCAGAGGCCAGAGACCCGAGGAGGGCCGAGAGAAAAGAGGCACACAAGAGCACTTAGTCTAGACTTTACAGTGCAATGCAAGTCTTGAAATGTATTTTGAAGGAACCATTGAAATGATGTTTGAAGGATATGAAAGAACTGAATACATTTTTGTCATTTTTTTGCCCAGGTGTTTTTTTAATGACCCATGACTTCTACAGTCCTATCAGAATATATGCTCTTTTCAATGGGCACACAATTACTGTTACCTTCAATTTTCTGCAACTCATAAAATCTGTTGTAAGTAAGTGCTTTATTTGTCATTGTACAAGCGTACAACGAAATAGTGTTCAGGTGTTATTCCTGAGCCGCACCGCCACTGTGGGCCAACCTGACCAGAATGTTTTTGGAGGTAAAGGAAACCATACTGTAGCACCTGGAGGAAACCTGGCTGGCTGCCTTCAGTCCTCCTCTGATCCTCTGATACGGTGCACCGCCTCCTGGGTTTGTCCCTGTTTCAGAGTGTGGTGTTCTGCACTGGTCAGCTCCTCCACCCCCTCCTTTCTCTTCCTCCTGCGCAGCTCCCTCCGCTCCACCATCTCCTGGGAAGAGTTTAGCAGTTAACCTGTTTTTTTCTCCAGTGAATGTCCATTAGCCAGAACAATAGAAGGCATGTGTGGCTTAGCTGTGAGTCTCGCCCGGATACTCCTTGTTTATTCGCCTCGACTGTGCTGCAGGTGTGGGGGTTCTTGGTGCCTCTTCTGTGTCTCAGAAGAAGAAATGTGTAGGTCTCAAATGGGTGTAGCTGATTTATAATCTAGCTGTTTACTTTTAAAAGCTGCTTCAGGACCATTATTGACTCTTTGCTGTAAAAATAAAAATCCACCGAACCTCACAAAAACACGGCAAAGACGTACAAAAGTATCACAGTAACCACAAATGCGGTTTGCAGAAAAAGTTAAAAAATGCAGCTGTACTGAAAGAGAGAGAAGTTCCTCCCCGTTTACACGTCGCCATTACGTTTCAAGTCCTAGAGTGCGGTGAAAGGTCCAAGAGTCAGGAGGGACTAAACTGTAGAGCTTATGTCACATTGCTCGAGATGGATTCATTATTGTTTCTTTCTCCACTCAGAAACATTTACAGCTATTATCTTTGGGTCTTGTGAAATGAAGGGGGCATTCTGGTTCTTTCTTCCATAAACCTCTGTATAAAACTGTGGTCCCACTTGACAGCAGGATAATAGTGAGGAATGCAGAATGGCTTTGGGGAAACTCCTATTCAGTTTGCAACTAAAGTGCACTTTGCTGGCATGAGAGGGAAAATGCTGTTTTAGCAGGTCTTGGGCGTTTTGGGGCACATATTCCTATCACACAGAGGGGAAATGAACATGTCAGTATGCTTTGTGTTTGGGTCTTGAGCAGCTGTAGATTCAGAGGATGCTCATTTAATGCACAAAACAAAAACAATTATGGTTCCAGACCATGCCCAGATCTTGGAGGATTATTTATGCATGCTGAAACATTAAAGCGCATTTGTCTCTCTGTCCGTGGGGGTGAATGTGATGATGAAGTAATGTCCTGTACATCAGTATTCATGTTTAAGAGAAAACTTAAATAATAAAATATGAAATGTAATTGGAGTAGTTTTCTTCTTGTTTGTTGACTCATTTTGATCTCCCTGTGCAAAACATAGCTTGTGATGGACGTTTCTAAAATGCAGTCTGCTTTTGTCTTTCAGAGAGCCCAACAAGATGAGATGGACGGCATTAAAAAGCACATAAATGCAACAAAAGACAAGGAGCACGCAAAGCTACTGGACAAACCTGAGCAGTAAGAAATGACTCTCTACTCCAGAATTACGTATTGTTTTTGTTGAATTCATCCGGTCTTTATTTCTCTATTTTTAGGTTTCTTTACCAATTGTCTCAAATCCCCAATTTTTCCCAACGAGTCTTCTGCATCCTCTTCCAGTCGACCTTCCTCGAGTGCATCACCACAGTTGAGCGGAAAATCGTAATTCTTCAGAGAGTGTGCAAGGTGCGTAATTGTCCTTCTCTGCGGTCTGTTGGTGTTGAGTTTCTTGCCACTGACCTGTTTTCGTGTGTGCACATGTGTCAGAATGTGCAGGGCAGTGAGAGTGTGTTACGAGTTCTGGGTTTGGTGCTAGCCTTTGGGAACTACATGAATGGAGGGAACCGCACTCGAGGCCAGGCTGACGGCTTCACACTGGACATCCTGCCAAAACTCAAGGACGTCAAGAGCAGTGTGAGTCTGAGAGCGAGCGAAACAAACACTATATGCGTTTGGAGAAGTCAGCGAGTGCAAAGAGAAAGAAAGGAAAGATTTGCTGTTCAAGAAAGAAAGGCTTTACCAGTCTTGGGTCTTGTTTGCAGGAAAAGGAAAATCTCATTTTATAGCCCTTTTACAAGTCCCATGGGACAATTTTGTATTTATCACATACTCACCCCCAGCTGCCAAGGGGTAGACTGACAGAAGTGCAGATGCTCACGTCTGCGCCAATGGACCCTTTTCCTTTTAATAATAGTAATAATAATGCAGCACTTTTCTGGACACTCAAAGACGCTTTACATTGCATTACTGATTCACTCCATACTCTGTGGTGGTAAGCTACTATTGTAGCCACAGCTGCCCTGGGGTAGACTGACAGAAGCGAGGCAACCAGTCTGCGCCATCAGCCCCTCCGACCACCACCAACCACTCACTCACTCACTACATTCACTAGGCTTCCTGGTGTTACCAAACGACCTCCCATCCAAGTACCGACCAGGCCCTTCCCTGCTTAGCTTCCAAGTCTGACGGGATCAACCTTGTTCAGTTTAATCACATACTGTACATACCTCATTGTCATTGTCATTAGGAATAAGCAAAGACATTCTTCCACAGTACAACATCATCTAAAAATGTTAAATGCATATGAAATATCTCTATCCTACTCAAAGTTTGACTGACTCTAAATTCTCATTTCCACTGCAGGTCAGCAATACCTTGAAAGAACTGCCGTTTTGGAAATGCTGTGAGGCAGCCGTCCACAGCATTTACATTTGTGGACATTCTTAGATGATTTTATTTACATGAACAAATAACATTGCGTTTTCAATAGACCAGAAAAAGTGCTTCAGTGCTGATTCTACGTTGCATAAAGATGTCATTTGTGGACAGCGCTTCACCCATATCCAAGCCCCGATGCAAAATTTAACAATCATTTCTACACCTATTCAAAACATTCATTTAGCGAATTACAGGTAGCACTGAAGCACACGATCTCGTCTCTGCTGCCCCCTTCACAAGTACAATCACTTTTCCTCATTGCTTTGGACATAGAGCTCCAGTGCAAGTCCACAATGTTTACTCAGCTTATTAAATATCTCCACAAGCCCGACGTGCCCACGACGCTGCCATATAAGGACGCCGCGGTCCGTGTTTTGTGGCGCTGCTGGCCCGAGCGAGGTATCCATAAAGGCCATCAAACTTTCCACCAACTCTGAGTTATGACAGCCAGCATTGCCCCCCCACCCCTGACTTCTTCAAACCGCACTCTTTATTCTGGTTAGCCCCGGACAAATTCAAACACTCTGTTCCTGACATGATTAGATTAATAAATAAATACTCTGGTTTATTTATTTGTGACCATGATTTTTCTCTCTTCTCTCTTTCTCTTTCAGGATAACTCCCAAAGTCTTTTGTCCTACGTTGTTGCTTACTATCTGAAGCACTTTGATGAGGTATGTTTTGCTTTGTGTTTATTTGACTCGCTTTTTCTGTTTTACTTTGACTTGCTTAGAAATCCTTCCAGAGCCCTCTTTTCATCTCGCCTTTAGCCAGAGGATACCGTCGGCTTATCCTTTATCAAATTATTTATTTTCCCTTTGTTCATTTAGGGCAGAAACAAATCTCTCTCTCCTCTGGCTCTGGCTTTGCTAATTCTCTGTCTGTCTGTCTTTCACTCTCTATCCCTGGCTTCATTCTCTCTCGCAGTCTGCTCATTGGCACAGCATCCAAAGGAGCGCTAGTGTAAATAATTAGTTTCTCCAGATGAGATGAACTCAGTTATGCTGTTGCCTGCCAAAGTCAACGTGCATGACATGGTTCTCTGTCTCAACATGGGGCTGTAACACGCATGGGGAGAGACCTAGCGGGACGTCCAGGACAAACTCAGTGGTCATTATCAGTGATAGAGGATGTTTGGACGGCTGATAATTCTCTTCATGTATTTGCATGGGTAGATGAGATCACCTGATGTGTGATGTACAAAGAGGAGGTCTCACTCTGACTGAAGGAGTCTCGACTTTGATGTTGGGGACTGGTCTGTAAAGGGCCCATAATGATTAGTAAATGTATTTTTTTTTTATTACTTTCTTCATGAAATAGTAGTTTTTTGATTGTGTAATCCTGCATTCTCATCTCCTTCTGAAAAGCTCAAAAGACATGCCTTCTGCTGATGTCATGAACTGGCATTCCTCAGAGTGGCAATATATTGCCACAATTTTGATATTATCACAATTCATGCACATGTATTGCCTTCAAGAGGCAACTGCTGTAAAACTATCTGCCATTTCTGAAGTTTGCGCGCACTGTAATTGTTTAAGTTGGCCTGTTATTTATTCAGAGCATGGGTGAGGCTGACCAGTAGAGGAGATGATATGGAAAAGAGCCTTAGAGCATTGAGCTCCATTAAGATAAGATATACTTTATCAATCCTGATGGAAATTCAGTTTACCAGCTGCTTAAAAGCATTTCATTCACACGTCCGTAAATAAAGTGACACATTATAAAAGAGGTAGTAAATTAGCTGTTGGAAGTCAAGTTATTAGAACACAAATAAACAGAACAGTCCAAAGAATAGATTCTCTCAATGGGTCACTATTCTCTCAATGGGTCACTTCCTCCCCAGTTACCCCCTCCCACACTGGGATACATGCTAAAGCCTATGAAGAAAGACCGAGTCTGTCAGTGGATCAGGGGAGAGAGAGCAGAACTGCTGTTGTCCATGATAGAGGACAGTTCTCCCCTCCATCAGATTCCTGACCAGCCCCAATCACAGAGGAGGCCTTCTTTATCAGTCTGTCCAGTCCAGGGGTCTCCAACCTTTTGTACCTTATGCTTGTCTGACTCTGAGACCTTGAGAGTTTATGGCCAGGATGATAATTCAACACAATAAAGAGACCCATTTATGTTCATTAACATACACTGTCCCGACCAAATAAACCAATGAAATATTTTAATTGCTCCACTCTTCCCTGGAGTGAATGGTATTTTGTATATTCAGTAATGTGTGCTGTATTGCTTTTACATGTACATACACACATAATAAATTGGGAAATACCAATGCTATGGTGTTATTCTATGTTTGGAGAATATGAATATATTCCTTTGAGCTCATGTGTACTGTATACGTACATGTGTGGACAGGACGCTGGCAGAGAGACCTGCGTGTATCCGCTGGCCGAACCCCAGGACCTCTTCCAAGCCTCACAGATGAAGTTTGACGACTTTGAGAGAGATTTACGCAAACTCAGGAAAGACCTCAATGGTAAGGACCATCTACAAACACTTGGTGTGAAATTGGTGACTTTGAAGTTCTCGTCAAAGAATGTGAAGTCAAGTGAATTGTTTGCTCTGCAACTAAACATCCACTGCACTGTTTGGGCTGGACCCTCAAGGTCATGGGAAACACTTTAGATTCTTTAACAGAGCTAAGAATATATATTGGTATGTATATTCTTCCTTAACACAATACCACAAACTAGAAAGTACTTTTAGTGAGGTATCCAGTATTGCTGTTTTAGCCATGTATTTGGCCATTCACCAATCTTGTAAAAGAGAGCAGCAACACGGATAACAAGTGGAAAATCTCCGGCTGTTGGTACGTTTATTTACCTTTACTGTTTACAATGGCATTGATTTACCTCCAGAAGTAATTTCCAAAAGTTAGACTTTTGTACTACTGCATAAGCCATACATACATATTAGAAGAGATACCTTTCTAATATCCGTATAATAGTACATTGTACAATTAGAAAAGGAGGATATCAACACATTGGGCCTTCTAAACCATTTCCCCAGCCCAAGATCTTTGATTAATGTTCATTTCACTGCCTTAATCAGAAGCGTATTCAAAGAAAAAATAGTTTCCTAATCGCAGGTCATTCTGGTCATGTTTGGACGATGGAGCCAGGTCAAGTCAGCGATATCATCTGTTTGTCATACAGACGAGTTAAGCAGAAGCACATGGGGCTGTCAGAGGTAGACTCCTGTTGGACCTGCTGCCTTAACTGTCCTGATGAAATAGAGATCAAAATATGGAGGTCAGAAAACGTGCACTACCTATGAACACTATCAGACTATTGACACTTCAGGCTTTGTACAAAGAATAAGAACATCATCCACTGCGGGCACTTAAGCTGTCAGCGTCTTACTATGCTAAATTTAGTTTTGAAGTCGCTGGCTGAACTTGTGAGATTTATTTTGGCAAAGTAAAATAAAAAGAAATCACATTTACTTAAAACATGAAAATGGAAACTAGACGAGACTGCAGAGCTTTGCCACAGCACAATTCATCCACTTTTCCTTTGTATGAATGAATGTGGTGTGTGAGTGAGGGATCGGTGGTCAGAGGTGCCTTTGGCGCAGATATGCAACCATGTACTCCAGACAAGTCATTATTATTGTTAAGAATTGATATAATCATTTAACGTAAGTCCTTGTGTAGGCATCAAGAATATCCACATACTGTAATGGCAAAACAAAAATGACAGAAAATACAAATAGAAATGTAAAAGATCTATTCAAAAACATTCAGATGTCCATGATGCCATTTTTTCCCATCTCAATGTAGCCATAACAAGATAGATGAATGAAATTGCTTTCAAATATTAAAACAAAAAGACAATCATCTGCCAACCTGCTGTTTCAGGTACAGCAGGAGAAGAACATTTGTACCCTTATTAAATATCAAAGATAGAGCATTGTGTAGCACTGCACCACACAATGATGCCATTGGGACGAGATGCTCTCGATGGTCCATCTGTCGAAAACAAAACAAAAACTCTTTGTGATGTTATGAAAGTAAATCTCTCTCTCTCTCTAAATATGAAGCATTACACAAACAAAACCCAAATAAGTGATTTACAGTATATGCGATAAGGGCAGAGTTATAAAACAAAAATACCCTTATCAGATCCAAACACAATGACATGTTGCAAGTCCGCTCGACGACAGCCGGAATACAGGCATGTCAAATTCCTCGTTTGTCAAAATAAGTGAGTACAAAGTAAACACGGGTTATATGCCACAAATCAAAATGACTTATAGGGAATTAAGGCCAGGAATGAAGCTTGGAGCCTGCATGTCATTACACTGTTTGCAGAGCGGAAAAATGTGGCAACGGGATCATACCCTGACAAGCCAAACTGACAGGTAAAGCCTAAAAAAGTCCTTTAATGAATGAGCGCATTGGGAAATACTAACTTTCATTACTCTCTTACGGCTATCACCACCTTGCACACTTCCATGCCTTGTATGTCCGCATGTGGTAGAAAAACGACTGTATACTTTGGATCTGCTCGTATGTGCAGTCAAATGCAGATGTGTCTATATGCAAGTCTGTACATTTGAAACTTTGACAATTCCCCATACTTGCTCTGCGCTCTATCATGTTTTATGGATCTGCACTGTTAAACCAATTAAGCCTGTGATGCGCGTTGCCAAATATTGTTTCTCCCCATCCATAATAATTCTTTAAACTGTTCATTACATGCCATTAAGAAAGATGTAGTTAGCCACATGGGAGACAGACTTGTGGCCTGCCCCGACCCAAAGTGGCAGCGGCACATGCTGGACTGTCCATAAATGCATCACCACACACTATACCTGCAGAAGGTTTACCTCCAAAGGCTTAGCTGAGTGCTCTAGCAGACCCGGGTTCAATGACAGAGCTCGGGGGGGGGGGGGTTCTGATAGGTGGGCGGTGCACAAATGGCCTTGGCTATAGCCCGAAGGACATCCAGCCAGTAGCACACGAGCGCGCAACTCAGCGTACCTTCAGGAGCGAGGGGGTCATATGGAGAAGGCATTAGAAAGTGTCCGGAGTTTTGATTGCCCCAAAGCACTTCATGGCCTCCCCACCTCACTGGCCCAAAGCTGAGATTGTGTATCCATTGAGGCTGGAGATAGAGCGTGACCGCGGGGTTCTCCGGGGAGGCTAACCCAGGCCTTCCTCTGGCTCCTCTGGGTGTCCTATTAGTCATTACGCCTCATTATGTCTTTGCTAACGCTGCAGAAATACAGCAGCCATTTGTCAAAACAGCCACAACCATGGGGAAGAGCCCTGTAGAGTTACTAATTACAAGACAAATGTTGAATGTGCTTCGCGAGAGAGCTTTTGCTTCTGAAATAATAATTACGCCTCTGTCTTTAGCGTGTTCCGCTGAAACTGACAATGTGTGCAAGCTGTCATCGGAAGAGAACCTGCAGCCTTTTAAGGACAAGATGGATGAGTTTCTCAACAAAGGTAATTTTAATGCTACTGTGTTGTTGCGTATAGGCTTTATACATAATAAAATCCTATGGAAACAGGATATTTTGTTGTTGAAGAGACACTTCTCCCTTCACCACATCTTCAAAGGCAACTATTAAAAAAAAACTTTAAAAATCCCAAAGGATTTCTTAACAATATAATTCAAATGGTTCTGGTTCTGATTTTGGTTATTTTTTCAAGAGAGAAAAAGCAGTATGGGGTAGGGAACAGCTTGTTTAGGCACAGATTCAGACCACCGCATAAATCCAACATTTTGTTAAAGGTTTTGTCATTATCATTAGTCTGAAATTCCAAATGTTATTGGCAGATTTTCAGGATGCGTTCTGGAATGGTCAAGAGACCTTTTGCTTACTTTGCTTAATTTGCAGTTTAAATAACGCAATGCAATTGTTTTAGGGTCCTTCCCCTCTGTTCCTCTGTTGTCATAGATTATGACTCTGCTTGTTTGGCTTTTGGAGGTTTTATCTTTGTTGTGTTCCACAACAGTTTCTCTGTATCTCTTTGTCAGAGTGATGGAGCACGGCTAAAGGCATTACCATCAAATACTTTGATAGGATCAGGAGCTGGCACCATTTGGGCTTGTTTGGCTCTTTGTGCTATTAAACCGTTGTCAGGTCATTGTCTGATGCTTTTGTTCTGGTAATGTTTACAGATTCTCAGTTACCTGCCTCTTGTCTCCACCACAGTGCTGTGTTCTGTGCAGACTTATTCCATCAGGGGAAATCAAAGCGTCTGTGACCTCTTCTCTCCACTTTCAGTCTCCATCATTTATACACAGAAATCAAACAAAGCCTTCAAAGTGAGCTGTTTACTACAAGTGCGGCTGAGTGATGAGCAATTAAAACAGCATTGTGTAACATTTCAGAATTTGCACTTTTCCAGAGGACTAACTGCACTGCTGCTAAGTGAGTCTGGAGCCTGAGTGAGTCAAGGAGCTTTCTGCAAGTTCATTCCGTCCAACCAATCAGGATGAAATTGTTGCACAATAATATCATGAGACCCAACATAATCAACTTTTCTAATCTTTCAAATGCATTGTTTCATAGCTAGACATTACATTTAAATCCATAGAACGCTGCATTTTCTTTGAAGTCCTGCTGCCGTTTTAACAGTAGTGACTTTATGCTTTATAACTAAATGCAAACATGCAAAGTTTGCTCTGTTATCATGCTAGTGTCAAACAGTACAAAATGCACGGCCAAACAGTCCCTCTGATAAGCACGCGCAGTGTTGACAGGCTTGATATATTTGTTCAATAAATATTTTGATTTGGGTTTCACCTTCACACATCAACAGCGCCCGATTTTTATTCCAGTTTCAGTATCACTATCAGAACACACAGAAGTTGGAATGATATTTGCTCTTAATGTTCTCCAGATGTCGTGGAGTTCTGCTTTAATCCCAATAACCCAAACACTATTAGCATATTATAGCTTCACTGTTGATGTTAGTGCTTCTTTTAACATAACCAGCCAACTGTCATACTCGATATAGCTTTGAATGTAACCTTGACTCCATCCACTCCACTGTGACTAATCTTTCTGAAGGCGCGGGCACCTAGGCCTTGCACTATTGCTTTTGTATTCAAATGAGTATAACGTACATCATATGCCTTTTGGTGCTAAAGGAAGTCTGCGGATACAGGCATCCCCTCTATTTGCATGTTTGCGTTTGAGAGAAATATTAGTAGCAGTAGTTGCTGCTTTAATGAGTATGTCCCTTCAAATAGAAGTGGCGTAACATGAACGTGTGATTGCAAAGGCTCCAGACAGGATTCTTGGGGTTCCTCCACTGCGGTGGCGCAAAAGAACAACAGCCAAAAGTTGTATTTTTTGTTATTTCTGTAATTTCCAACAAGCACGAGGTTAAGCTGTCTCTGGCTCCGCTGTGGAAACCACGTTTGTTTATGTTCTGACCATGAAACTAACCACAGAATAACAGTGGGAGCGGACTTGTAGGAGCTGCGCTGTTTGGTCTAGTTGGATTTTCCCCGCTGTCTTGCAGATTCACATGCACACGGGCCTTTGAAGGAGGCTGTGGATGTCCAGGAGACCGGTGGCCATGTGCTAATCTGTCTCTGATGGGCTTGAAGATTACGCATGCTCAGGTTGCACGCACACTCCTACACTCCTGTCTGCTGGACCTCACCATCTTTTTTTACTTGGAAAGGCCCAAAAGACTTGTGTTTCTGCTCTGTAGTTATCTGGTTATCCAGTACAAAGCATGATGCACTACATTGGTCAATAAAAATGTCTTGTATAATGTATAATGTATAATTTCTGCAAAGAAAAGGTCCATCATACTTATTAATCCTTGCAAAAAATGTGTCCTCTGCGTCTGACCTTTTCTTCAATGCGGCTGCAGCACTGGAGGACCCATTTCCAGATCTCGAGTTAATTTTAGCAAGGACTGCTACCTAAAGAAACAAAAAAAGGGACAAGCGAGGAGCAAGACTCACAGCTAAGCCACACATGCCGTCTACCCCTACTATTTGTGTGGCTAATCGACGTACACTGGAGAATAAAACAGATTAACTGCTCAGCTATTCCCAGAAGATGGTGAAAGACTGTTGTGGAGCGGAGAGAGCTGCAGGAGGAAGAGGAAGGAGGAGGAGCTGACCAGTGCAGAACACCATGCTCTGAAACAGGGAAAAACCCAGGAGGCGGTGCACCGTTTCAGAGGATCAGAGGCGACTGAAGGCAGCCAGCCAGGTTCCCTCCAGTTACTACGGCTTTCTCTATCTCCAAAAACACACTGGTCAGGTTGGCCCACAGTGGCGGCGCAGGTCAGGACAAACACCTGAACACAATTTTGTTGTATGGGTACAGTGATTAGCACTTACTTACTTACTTACAGTACTTACAGTACTTACTATAGTATGAGGATTTGTCCGACTGTGCGTGATTTATGTTGATGGGGAAACTGGAGCACGAAGAGAAAACCCGTCCAGATACTGGGAAATCATACAAACTCGAAGCATAAAGGCCTCCATGGTCTGGGACGTGAGTGCTAGCCACTCAGCCAATGTGCCGCCCACTCTGAATTATTAAAGCTGTATAATTGGTATTTAGCTGAGTAAATATGAGAGAGGCTGTTAAAGATAGCATTACAGAATAAAGAAGCAAAAGTGCCTGGGTTATGTTACTTGGTCTCTCAGGAAAATAAAGCAGCTGGCTCAGTCCTTTAAGAATTTACAGAAACTTTGTCTCAACTTCCCAAAAAGTGTATTACATGAATTTGCCAATCTTAATCCTATTTTATGTACGTAAGGTTAAATCAGTACGCCTTTATTTAGTTTAGGCACAGAAAAAGTATTTTAAGTACTAGTATAGAAAAACAGGTATTGTTTAAAAAAAATAAAAATAAAGTACAAGTGAGTTCAGGATAAATACTCATTCCTCTCAACAGTACGAACTTATTTTGATATTTCACCAAGGCTCTTGTGTCTCATTGACTGATTTGTCATCATGCATTGATGAGCTGTCAGCACGCCAGACCCGGCTGAGGTACATAGTGATTTAATGCAGTGGAATGGTGAAGCACAGTACTGCTCCCAGTGGGTTCGACTCAGATCTTTAGATGTGGTTCTGGCTTCAATTACACATAGCAACCAGATATTCCCGGGATAAGAGAGGAACACGCGTCTGTGCCAGGAAAGATTCTTTCCTCTATCCTCTTTCGTGTGTGTCTTGGAAATTGATGAGGAAGTCAGAGGTCAGTTTGGTCATGTGACAGGTAAGCGAGGCGAGGCTTACAGGCCTTTGGGGAGAGGAATTGGTCGTTTAAAAGCAAATTTATGCATCACCTAAAGAGAGCTTTTGACAAGTAGAGGTGAGAACGAGGAGAGTGTAGACTAGCAGACACACAGACTACACCGCTAAAGAATCACTCAAATTGGCCTTCAGAATGAACACTACCCATGGATTGATGAATCATATTCCACTTTGACTACTATCATAATTTATCCCAGTCAAAATGATCCCTTCTGAGATTGCTGCTGTGTCGTAGATCTGCTAATGTGCACATGATATTTCATTCCCTGGGGTATTTTGCACTCACACACACACACACACACACGCTCATAAGTGCACGAACACACAGTGATCCATCTCCATTGGAAGTTAAGTCTACACAAAGACGCACTTGTGTTACGATCTGCTGGACTCATTTGTCAGTTGTGCAAGAGCGGGACGATCCGACACTGAGTAACCGGGTGGCACTGCGATGACCTAGAGGATGACTGCGGCTTTAAGTAATGGTGACAGGTGGAATCCTCTTGTTGCACTGGAAGTGAAAGATGCTTCTGCCTAACGCGACAGGAAATATTTTAATCCCGTATTTTCCGATAGAAGCGTTCTTTCCTTTAATCAATCTCTCGCTTCCTTTCACAGCCAAAACAGACCTGGAGACGCAGGACAAGCAACTGGCAGACACTCAGAAGATGTGAGTCTTTGTTTAAAAACACTTCACATGTCCTCAATACCTGAAAAATGTGAATGGGCTTTTCTTGCGTCACGGGAGGAGACAGCCACAATGGTACAAGAGACAGTCTGTGGAGATGAGATAAACAGAATCCTTTCACTTTTACATTTCTTATTAAGGTAGATATAATGCAGAGTTGCCGCCACTTCAACTTTTAAACTAAATTTGTTTAGGTGCGTGTCCTTCTTGTGTTTTTTCATCCAAAATAGTATAAGCAGTAGAGTTTATAACAAAGTGAATGACTAAGAGTGACTACTTGCATATCTGTCGCCCACTGTTAATGGTGTATCCATCCATCCATTTTCTACCACTTGTCCGTTGCCGGGTCGTGGGGGCAGCCGTTGGAGCTGCCCAAATCACATTGCACCAGCCCCTATGGCTCCTCCTGCAGGTGGTGGGTCCACAGAAGGACGGCCTCATGGTTCTAACCGGGCCTGTTGGTCTCTCATAAGAGGCTTCTGAACCGCTCTTTGTCTGACCCGTCACCTACAGTAGGACCTGTTTGCCATGGGAGACCCTACCAGGGGCACGAAGCCCCCGACAACAGAGCTCCAGGATCATTCAGGCTCAAACCCCTCCACCACGTTAAGGTGGCGGTTCCAGGAGGGGTTACTGGTGTATCTTATTAATGAATTTGCATTTATTGCCACACTGTGAAACATATGTCGCTAAGTCACAAGAGCCATTAAAGCTCGGTAATATCAAATGTGCCCTAATGATCTGCTAAACACTGGCAATGCCATATTGCAGTGGGTTATCAAATAAGGATTTCTGGAGTCAAAGAAAGAAAATCTGTAAAGATACCCATACTTAAATTAATGCTTATTGCACATGCATATGTAAGTCACAGCATTTATTGATTAGAAAATTAAAAACAAATATATGTATATAGTTTATTTTAGTTTTAATTCTCTACTGAATTATACATTCATTCTTAAAATAAAAAAAATAAAAATAAAAAAGAGAAAATAACATGACGCTGTAAACGTGACAATTCAGTTGAAAATTTGCCTGGGAGTGAAACAAGAGGGATGGATATTATTTGTGCTGCAGTGCCGAAACCTAATCCAGCTGTTTTGTCAATATTTTGTGCTGGCGATCACTCCTGTTACACTGGTAGGTGCATCGCGTGGTGCCAGTGCTCAGAGCTGATGAGAGGCCCCTAGTGTGGAGTCTGCCTTGTTTATCTAAGCCCAGAGAAAGTAGACAGCTCTGGCTCCGGGCTTCTGTTACTGCCACCAAAGAATGTGTTCCTATAGCACACTCCAAACAAAGGCAGACCAAACCTGTCTCTCTATTGATCCACTGCAAATGGCCGCCACATTTAACACGTGTACGCGTGACATCGTGTCGTGCGCTCCCTCTTGTATGTCTTATTTCCCGTTTTATTATATACACGGATGGTTAATCATCACAATATGCACTAAAGGAGTTCAGAGAATGGCATAGCTATATATGGGAAAGAGTTATTGATTTGAAAGGACTTTAATCTCTGGATTGCAGCAAAATGCACAATCGTCACTGCCTTGCACTTTCAACAAACTAGGCCACGAAACCATACAGGCACATTATACCAAGATTAACATTCATAGGTTTCGCAATAACCGGAGTTTGGAAATGTTTTGTGCCCGCAGTTTCAGGGAACTCTGCGTGTCGTTCTCAGTCAAACCCAAAGCTGGAGAGAAGGAGGCCTCCCCCAACACGTTCTTCTCCATTTGGCACGAGTTCTCCTCCGATTTCAAAGAGCAGTGGAAGAGGCACAACAAGCTGATGTTACAGGAGAGGTAAGCATAGGCCTGCCCGCCCAGACAAAACATGACTGATGTAGGACAATCTCACTTTCAAATAATCCACATTGTGAAAAAGAAAGCAAAACAGAATTCAAAATGTTTTTTTTTATACAAACTGTAGAACATCAATGACGCCACAATTTTATCACAGCAAACTAGTAATAGTTTTCAGTTTAACCTTCTTTTAATGAGAAATAATTCCAAGGAATCCCACTAGACTATGGGTTTCCAAACCTTTTGGGCCATGAATCCCCCCCAAAAAAAAAAAAAAAACTCATGACTGACTGAATTATAACAGAAAACTATTCTATGATGAATAACATATTAAAACAAAGCCCAATAGCCTCAGAGTATAAGCCGGGATATCTTTCTTATATCCATATCCGTATAGTGCCAGCTGTGTTCATGTGGAAATTTGCTTTGGTATTTATTTTAAAGCATTACAAATTGACCAACTTTTACATTTTGTCCCGCAGCACATTGTCCTGTTTTACAGTACATTTTGTACTTTTGGAGATTAGATCAACTTCATACACATTCATGAAGGGAAAGAGGTTAAGTGACCCACATCAGTGTGCTCACCCCTAATGAAAACAGCACATTCACCACTTACTTGGCTCTCGGGCGTTTGATAAACACGAAGATAATATGCATTACATTGACAGAACAATAATTGGCCCATCATGCCAAATAAAGATGGAATAAGGATATATTTCTGGACAAAATGTCGAGAAGTGAAAACAGTGAACTTTCTGACCTTCTGGTGAAGCTCTGTGCAGAATGATAGAAGGACTCCTTTAATAGCATTTATATAATAGCAACAGAAGTATTTATTTCCATTCACATAGAAATGTATGTATATCACCTTATGTACCTTAAACTTAACCTTTAATTTCATTCGACATATGGGGTTTTACACTGGTAAGTCGGCTCCGTTTATCAACTTAAATGACATTATGTACTGTATGTACTGTTCTCTTCACACATGGCAGAGTTATCACATGTGGTCATTTTGTGTCATATCTATCCACTGACTCCATCCATAGCATAGGCTACATTAATTCTTCATCAGTTACCTTTACATCAGTTGTTTTGTTTTTCCTACTGAAGAACAGATGAACAACTCCTGTACATGGTTGTAAAAAGAGGCACTGGCCAGGCAAGTGTCTTATAATTAGTGTGTGCTTACCCAATTGTGTTCATTTTCCAGGGTTAAAATGGCAGAGGAATGTTTCAAACAGGCCAAGGAGAAGGCTTCCTACAACGTGAAACCCAAACATGCAACTGGAATAGTACGTTCTGTTTTTTTTATTTATTTTTTATTGTGGTCGTTTAAAAGCCCATTTCCACCACTACCTGTTCACTCTTTATGTCTCCCTCGGTGCAAATCGCCTTGTAACCCTCGAGATCCATTCCACATTACCGCCACCTGGCTTCTTAGCACCGTGCCAGTTTTACCGGGGCTCTAAATAATCCAGATGTGTTGCTTTCTTTCTCCCATAGAAAGCCAAGCTGGGCCAGAAGATCTGACGCCGGAAAGTGGAAAATGATCATCAAGCATCCTTTTGCACTTGTGTTGTTTAGACAATCTTGACACGAGCCATACGTCATTTTGACAACATTTATTTACCCCAAGTGTTTGTTTTCAATTGATTTAGGGCCGGTGTTTATTGTGAGCCAGTTCGAAGTGGATATAATGTTGATGCTGCAGTGAGAAAGTGCGCTCGCGTCAGTGTTCTTTGATAGCGCCCCTGTAATTCCAGTGAAATATGCCAACCGCAGGACGCCGTTAAGCTGACACGATTTATTAAAGTCATGCACCAATCAAATGGCTCCAGAAGTACTCTCCAGTACTTTATACAGAGCTATTTTAGTGAGTCGTACGTTTACATGTCTGGGGAAGAGAAGCACAGCCGCCTGAATTATAGTAATGTGGTGAGAATAGATCACACAGAGCCATACATTACGTGCCTTATTACGCAGTCATTTGTCTATAGGACAGTGTGCACTTATGGGGCCTATACATAGAGGCAAATCGTTGGACATTGGACTATTGTGTTTACTAAGGAGTTGGACCAAGTATGTTTCGAATAATGTATAGTTCCCTTCTGGCTGTTTGTGCTTGTCTCAAGTGTTGTAACTTTTGATAAATCAAATTATCTTGCTTACATTATGTTTCTAAGCAGTCTTTTACCCCTGCTTGCTCGTACAAACCTCCAGATTGTGAAAATGTGACCTTCTTGTGCAATACCACAATATTAAATACCTTTTTTTATATAAATATTATTGATTTATGTTATTTGGAATGGCACATAAATACACAGTGAGAAAAAGTATATGAAATAGATTTAATATATTTTACATTCATATTATACACTCGCATATCAAATATGTGTACTGTATACAGTACAGTACATGCAATTGCACCTCCTCCAAACATATTTTACATAATACACCAGAGGCCACCAGCAGACGAGTGCCACAGGACATCGGATTTTTTATCTCTTCCTTGTAACATATTTTTTATTGTTTTAGTAACACAATTTGATGTGAACTGTGTAAAGCAAACTTTTTCAAAATAAAGGTGACACTGAGATTTTGTAATCTCATGACATATTATTTACAGCATGTAAATAATGGCGCATAATTAAACCAACCACTGAAAAGCACTGTAACTTCTTCATAGAATCAACTCAGTCTTTACATTTGTATCGACACCAGCTTCTTCTCTGGTTTTGTTATAGAAGGCACAGGGTGCTCACACAGTTCGAGCCTTGAGTTCAGTAACTTTGTTCATTGCTCTGACACATGAAGTCTTCATCAACAGGTACTTTGTGTTACAGTGTGTCTGGTTCTCAGAGTTTGCCATGGCTGCTGACGTCCACAGACATGCAGCGACACTGTTTGACTCTTTGGACCTTGCGATGCCTGAATGGCGGCTGTAGACTGGGACAGTCCAGCTGCACTGTGAGCTGAGTGATGCGCTGAGGCTGCAGAAGGAGCAGGACTGAAAGGGCTCCTGCAGTTTGTTGTGGTGCTTCCTCCCTGAACCTGCAGAGCTGGGGCCCATGTGCCGAGGAATATAGAAGGAGTTGCACTGGCCGTAGCAGAAGCGGTTGACCACTGTACGGCTGATACAGCCCTCTTCACTGACAGTCTGCCTCAGAGGCTGAGTTTTACACCAGTCCCGGCGTAGGTACCTCCTCTCAGTCACTACCAGGGCCTCTCTGCTGGAGGACAGCACCTCAGGCTTCTTCTGTAGCAGGCGCTGGCGCTCTGATGACAGGTTCCCTTTGCTCTTGTATGGGGAAGGGATTGAGCCCTGTGGGCGGGGCTTCCTGGTCTCCGCGGTTATACAGAGCACCCCCGCCAGCAGGAAAGGAAGTGTGAGTCTCCACAGCATTCTGCAAGAGAAAACAGTCATTAATATTTTATAAGTAAGAACTCAGATTTGTATTTACGCAAACATATTTCACTATAACTACCTTCGTGAGCCATAAGTTATTACAAGACAGCAACCCACTGCAAACATATAATTACCATTCCCTGTTCATGTTGTTTCTGCATGTAGAACCAACATGGTTCTACATGTTGGTTCTACAGTCTCACAAGCATGATGAGGAAATGAATCCATCAGCAGGGCCTTCATTTGTCAGCATCTGTGTTATTATCTCTATTTGCTTTCCTCTCAGCTACGCAACTCTTTCAAAAATAAACAAAAGCTCCCATCAAAGGATACATTTAAACAGCCATAACGAGAAGGGGAAGTTGATTTTATTGGTCCCGTCGCCGGGTAAAATAATTAGGGCTTTGCTTACTTTAGTCATGAACTATGCCACAGATATGTAAACAGGCATTAGAGGGGCCATCTGCATGTTATTAGGGGAGAGATGGGGGCGTACAGTGCCCCTCCAGAGTCCAGTCTCCACTCTTTAGTAATAGAGCAAAATGAACTACTAATGACCCATAGTGACCATGAAAGCCACAGGCTCTTGTGTCCACAGAGATGCACAACTGATTCTCAACGTTGTGCTGTGAGCGTCAGAAGGTCTAAGAGGGCCGTCAGTGTTTGTGCCAGCACATATTTGACAATCACTCAAGCATCTTTTCAGCAGATGTTGCTCCTGACAAGCATCGCATGACATCAAGAAAGTCTGACAGAAGCAAAGTACCTCAAGGCCATTGGCTGCACCTCTTCACAGACTTTGCTGTGCAAATGTGTCTGTTCTCTTTCATCTTGAACCTGCAACTCACTGTAACATGGAACAAACAACTTGATTATAATCCACTTTGTTTAGTGCTGTCTTCTGCCCTTGAGCAGGGGCTGTGGCAGCTGTGGCCTTGTGTGAGTATATCACTGTGCGCGCTAAACTGGAAATCAGCAGCCCTTCTGTTTAGCAGTAGCACACAGTGCTGCATGTGTAGATGTCAACAATAAGTATCAGACAAGACATTTTTATATAAATTAAATTACATTAAACATTAAAACAAGAAGGCAATCATCTGCCAACCTGCTGCTTACAAACCCTCCCATGACAGCAGCAGAATCAATAACCATCTCCACCTATCCATCTTCCCTTCACCACCAAAGTCTAGCTATAGGAAGCATATTTTTTTCCATTCATACAGTAGTTCTCCTCATTGCTGACATCCTAACCCATGAGATATATGCACCGCTGTATATTCTGAATCCGGATTAATACGTAATTTAAACTTCCCTAATTTACCATCCACACTTTTCATACATGTGACCCTGAAGCAAAAGTCCAAATGGAACATGCATGACCACAAGCTTAATGTTTTGGACATGCTTTCTTGCACACACATTAGAGGTTAGAATAACTGAATCGACCGGGGATCAACCACCTCCTGCCTCACCAGGCCACGACCCCACAACATCTCCTATAGTCTTTCCATGTGCCGCACTCTCTCATTTGTCTTAGTGCGTCTACGAGAGCATAATATTTTGCTTCTGTGTCTGCTGGGTTTTGCCTTCTCTGCGGATGTCTTGGAGCAGGGGAAGCACCCTGTTGAGCCGCCGGTGGGACCCTCCAGGGAAGACTTGAGTGATTGTGTATAAGCACATGATAGATGGCCTAGGGATAGCCCCTCTCCTTCTCTCCACTAAGCCTAAGCAGGATCCTAGTGCCTTCTGCCAAGCCTTCCCTCATCATCTCTGCCCAGAGACAAATTGCGGTCTGAGGTTTTCTGGAGAAGTTAGGGAGCGGGGGGCTGCGTTGGTTGGAGGTTAGTGGTTGGGAGATAGTGAGGTTTGGGGGTAATGATAGCCCAATGATGATCTACGGTGAGCTTATAGCCTATATGTATCTTTCCGCTTGTCAGTTTTTCATCTTTATTCCTCTCCATCTGTCTCTATTTGCCTTAGAATCTGTCCATTTGGTCGACAAACGCACTAATCATCGCGTCATCTCGCAGACGGAAGGAGACGGTGGTTTTGCGGCACCGGACTCGCTCTTGCTAATACTGTCCACCGACACACTGTTATGTTTCAGCACAACCGCAAATACTTGAGGGATACGCTCCACTGAACTGGAACAGACCTTGGTTCCAAATTTCAGGCCTCTAATGCAATCACCCGTATCAGTAAGTGCTGAGCAAGAAAACAACAGCTATTATCAATGGGAAATTGTTCTGTTGCGTTTTGCACAATCCCATGTTTTATGCTGGAGTCAGTTTGTTGCATGAGTAGCAATTGTTGCAGTTTCAAACAAGATAATGATAGTGCAGTCTTAACCAGTTGTTTCTCTTTCCAGTGTTGAAAACCCACACTTTTAGCGGTACTATTGTAATCTGAAATTATTAGGTAATACCTCAAAATGAAAAATGCTGTAATGCTAACAATGAAAATGTATTGCATTAATTGTTGCTATTTTCTACTTAAAGTTGCTTTACCATTTCACCCATCATTCATTCACTTCACAGTGACACGGCTGCCACCATCAATCACACAGCCACACACACGCACACACAAATATGAACTATAGGGCAAGGACTCTCCTGAAAATCTGATTCTGAAATCTCAGTGGGAAGGTCAAACTGAAGAAATATAAAGCTGCACACACTTGGCCAAGGACACAACAATAACATGTGACCTAAACATATAAATTACATTTTGCCTATAAAATAACTAATAGTTTTCAATACATATATTAGACAGAAATTGTATCTGTATTAGGACAGCACAATTAATTATAATCAAAGCAAAATCACAATGAGAATGGTTGCAAATGACCAAATCATACAGACTGCTACTATTTAGGCAGTATGGTGTCTTCTTTATGTACTGTAGAAAGCCTCCTATAGACCTTATGATTCATGCATTAGTTTAAATTTTCGTCTACAGTTATAAGTTGATGCTGACCAAAATGTCTTCAGTAAACGTAATCTTAACTTCACGACTTGCAACTTCGCAACTGCAATACTAGAAAAATTAAATTAGGTATTTTTTCCCCCACAAATGTACAGCCCTAATGTCTGGCAATAAGTAATAATTTCATGTACATTTAGTTGCTATAATACTGTTAATTAGTGGTAATTACACTTTAATAATATGTACTTGCTAATAATTGTGGATTGTTTCCCGACACATTTCCCTCACCATGTACACACAGCTCCTCTAAGCCTTGTGAAATGTCTTCCCAGCACGTCTCCATCAAAGGCAGGTTAAAACAAACAAAACCTGATGCCTCAATTATGGGTGCGTCAGAAAGTCTCACACACAGACCTGTAAGTGCACTTAATTACAGCCGAACCACATTTAATTCAGCGTGCAGCTCCAGCCCCAGCTTACACACATATGACCACACGCGCACACAGGCAGGATACAGAGAGGAAAAGGGCTAAATCAAATGTTTTCACTGCAGACCAATTACACCAGAAGGAACCATGTCATTATCTGTATTTGCGGATTGCAGTTTCCCAAACTATGCTCCACTGCTGGCTCATTAACAGTTGAAGAGGTGGGGGATGCGGGTTCAATGCCAGCAACATGACCAGGAGGCTCCACAAGGCACTTCGGGACAGCCATTTCTCACAATCGGTAATCCATCTCGATAATGACTCGCTGCACCAGATAGCAGTAAAATGCTTCCCAAGTACCGGCAAGAATGTAAAGTTGACACACCACTGTCGCCGGAGTGTTGGATGAAAAGTAATTAGAGATGCCTTTATAGAGCTGTGTTTCAGATCAGGTGATAATCCCAGTGCAGCGATTTACAAACAGAAGTCATTTACACTTAAAGCGTCCCGTGGGACTATGAGGAAACTGTTGTGGTCAGATATCTGGCTGACAGGTACCTTTTTGCTGTCTATATTTGTTAGGATGCTAAAGACATTGGGATTTGGAGAAAATCTATGGCAATACAGTTCAAACAAACCAAAGGCTTGGAGAGACCTAGAACTAACACAATATATCGCCAAATTATCGCAATATTAGGTGAGACAATTTTGTAAGAAGCCACAATATATTGCAAAATCGCCCTGGTCTTCCGTTTGACTGGGATAAAGAGTATTTTGTTTTTGTTTTATTGCAAAAAAGCCTAAAACAAAAACACTAGGAAACTGAAAAAATGTGGGTTTAAAAAAAAAAAGAACAAACTATGTTGAAATTATTTAGTACATTTTTGCAATATCTGTGTCACAATATGCAAGACAGTTGTCAATAATCACATTTCTGCTCTTTTTATTTGTATTCAGTGCATTAATTAAAGCTGCACCATTTAACATTTCACCCAATATTCACTAAAATACAAATTCATTTTATTACAGATATGAACAAACAAACCTGTGTTTACTTAGAGCGGCTGACATCTCCTAAGGCCTGACTGTAAGTGGGGACGTCTCCAGCTTGTTTCCATGGAGATGTTGACTAAAGGGTAAAGGCAGCCAAATATGAGATTTAAATAGGTCAGATCCTCATCCAAATCCGTTCTTTGAATATCCAGTTCAAAAAAATAAAATAATTTTCTGTGTCTAGTTGGTCATTCGTAATTTGTAGTTTCACATACTACTGGCAACAGTAGAATCCAAAATGTTACGCAGTGTGCCTTTAAATTAAGTGCATGTGGGTTGTTTTTTTCTTTCAAATCTGAGAAATCAAGACAACATTTAAAGAATCAAAGTCATTTTGCCAACAATTTCTAATATAGTTCCTAAGCGCTAGAAAGCATGTAAAGCAGTAGGTACTGTAAGTAGTCACAGTAAGACACTGGTACATTGTGATGGGAGGAGTTTGGAGTTGAGCCGCTGATATTAAACATAATTTGTTTGGAAGCTTCACGCTTCCAAACCTTATTATTACTTCGTAGGTATTTTCCACACAGGCGCAAGGAAACAAAGTACCACTCATCTGCTGGTTTTGATTAAATGACAGTCAAATGGACACCTAAATGTTATTTAAAGAACTCTTAGAAGCAAAGTTGTGAAACATTCAGTTAAAATAGATTCACTTTTCACATAAGAATCTGGTTTAGCCAAGACAATAGATGCTATAAATAACACATACAGTATTTAGCACCATCTGTTTCTGAGAATCTCTGGAACTACCTCCAATTCCATTTTGATCCTTATAATGCAACTGCATTCACTTTTCTAATAGACTTCAGCCTCCACTGTCTATAGCCCTCCACCTGCGCTCCATAGGTTAAGAATGTCATATGGCCTTCTATCAAATGCCCGTTTGGCTGTCTTTAGGGGATTATGGCGTAGCGTTTTGTGTTGCTTAAGAAACTGAAATGTGTCTGTGCGCTAAATCCTCTTTGACATCAGAGTCGGGCCTGTACAAGGAGGTGCAGTCACCGGCCAGTAAGACGGATCAGGAACACAACTCCAAGCAGCATTCAGTTCCACAGCACGCACGCTCACACATTGTTCCAACACACTGAAGCAGTGGAAAGTGACTACATGTACCTGAGCCTGTACATGGACTTAAATCAAGTAAACTTTTAAGTGTAAGTGTGACCGGTGTAAGTATGTAAGGCCACGGACTCAGGACTGCAGTTATGATGCCTTTTATGCGTTTCACCATCTGACTGTTTACTTGCATGACGGTATTGTTGGCATAGGGTTGAGGTGGTAGTGAGCTATTAAAGAAATAATCACTTCTGTGGCAGATGAACTGCTACGCTCTTCCCAGAAGATGGTGAAAGACTGTTGTGGAGCGGAGGGAGCTGCGCAGGAGGAGGAGGAAGGAGGAGGTGGTGGTGACACCACGCTCTGAAACAGTGACAAACCCAGGAGGTGCTACACTGTTTCAGAGGATCAGAGGAGCACTGAAGGCAGCCAGCCAGGTTTCCTCCGGGTGCTCCGGTTTCCCCAACCTCCAAAGACATGCTGGTCAGCTTGGCCCACAGTGGCAGTACGGCTAAGTTGCAGCGGCTCAGGACTAACACCTGAACACAATTTTGTTGTATGGTTGTACAATGATAAATAAAGCACCTACTTACTTACTTACTCTCTTACTTAAGTGGTTAGTGATAGAGGTAAAAAGTTATGCATGTGGAAGCAAGTCAAAGAGAGGTAGTTAATGTCAGTGATGGTATTTTCTGGCCACGATTGTGGAGCAAGATGTGAAATAACAGGCAAAATATACACCATAGCTATTCAATAAGTGGCAGTTCTGAGTGTTACGCAAAATACTATATAGTACTCTCTACATTTAGTAAGAAATGATTTTGGTAATTAGTTTTAGAGGGGTGAGTAATGACACTGCATTTAGTCTAGAGTCTTGAGTATCTTGAATACATTTTTACCATCATAGCTATCAACCATAAGTTTAGCTCATCCATCACGGTGTGCCATCTATTCTCCTGCTGAAAAAACTAAGCAACACCATAATCTGGCACTGTCATCGCTGGCTAATTCTCTCGCTCACGTCGCTAATTCCCAGAGAATCACACCACTAATTATAGTCATTGTGGAGACACTTTTATCCCCATGCAGCGCCTCACCTCCGAGGCCCATGTTTTCCCTCTGCCTCACTGGGAACAAACTCTTACTTGCTGGCAGGGGTGGTAAATATCTGTTCAGTTACTGTTGTTGGAATTACATGGCTTTGTGCTTACTCATTCGCACTCAGTGACTCAATATCAGTTTGCCTCCTGCCAAGTTCTTTCACTCGTACTTTCGGAGTTCACTGATCAAATTTGGAAGTTAAGAATTGAATAAAAAGCACATTTTGAGCTACTTGAATACTTGAATTACATGACACTGCGGGTATGTTGGTACAATTTTAGATGTATGTATGTATGTTTTATGTTTTATGTATTGAGATACAAATATTCAGAAAAAACTGAGATAAAGTAGTCAAAAGTAGCAATACAAGTCCACAAATTGCTATAAATGACGATGAGCAAAGTACTAAGTATATCATATCCACCAATTTTAAAGACTTATTGTGTTTATCTATTTTTCAATTGAGACCACAACATAAGAGAAAGGTTTGCATTCTATCAGGCTTGACTTGTGGATAAGTTGTCAGTGGGACTTCAAGATACAATGAGGCTTCAGTTTTCATGACCAATCTCAATCTCAAATCTCTTTGTTTCAAAATATATATATAAAAAAAGTTGAAAAAAGTTGGTTACCTCCTAGCTGAGCGTTGACAGAATCGTTTCGAGGATGCGCTCAGGGCTGACTGTCCACCTTCACTGGTCCTTGCGTCCACTTCCAGCTAGTGGTTTCCATGGCAACATAACCTGTAGTATCCTTCCTCCTCAGTTACTTTCACCTCTCCGAAGTCAGTGCCCCAAGTCTTCTCACTGTTCCCTTCTCTGTGTCGAACCCCGGCTATCCCTGAGTCACATTGCATCCATTTGTCCTGTGTGTAGTGAGGTTTGACTGCACTGTTCTGCCTTATTGTGCAGCCCTTACCAGCCCCTTCCCTCCTCAAGACTGGGAGGCCGTCTCCTATTGGCCCTGGCTATTGTATGAATCAAACCAAGCTTCACTGCTCTCACTTTCTCCCCTCTCCCTGTCCCTCCTTCGCTTTCTCTTGTTGCGATTTTCTTTGATATCTTTTTATACTCCATCCCACCCATCCATCCATCAGGAACCGGGCCTATCAACATGACAATGCCTTTGTTCCCTATCCCAGTTTTTACGCGTCTGAGTGACAACCATGGACAATACAGGGCACTTGTGTTAGAAAACAGACTGCTTTTTACAACTTTAAACCCTTTCTTATTAGCATTGAGACCACATAGTAAAGGCAGCCCGGTTTGGAATCAGATTAGTCCGTTGCACCATAAATCAATGTCCGCATTCAACCACCCCAGACTGAAGAATTGACTTTGAAAACGCGGCATTCCTCGGGACAATGATAATGTTGAGCTCAGTGGCTCAAACAATGCTGACCACTGGGTATATTGAGGCTGGAAAGTGGCTGTCACCCGTGTTCCGTGGATAAAAGAGCTGAAAAGTTGAGAGAAGGAGAGAAAACCTCAAGTGGAACAGAGCATACAAAAAGCCCTTGAAAGTAGCAGACAGCGATGACACTCGCATGACAAAACTTCATTTGTCACAAGGAGTCTGCGGCGTCTACTGCAGCTGGGCTCAGCGGCGTGGTGGTCAAAAGGTGGTGGGAAATAGAACATCTCCCTCTGGCGGTGGAAAACAGAAATGCCTGTGGAAATATTTTAGGAGTAGTAGTAGACAAATTGATACTTTTAATTCATTCAAAACTCCAAACTTTGCGAGATCTATTACCTCATCCAGTCAGAAGACTTATAGGCTACGTATATATCCATCCATCCATCAATCCATCCATTTTCTTCCACTTGTCCGTTGCCGGGTCGTGGGGGCAGCTGTTGGAGCTGCCCAAATCACATTGCACCAGCCCCTATGGCTCCTCCTGCAGGTGGTGGGTCCACAGAAGGATGACCTCATGGTTCTAACCAGGCCTGTTGGTCTCATAAGGGGCCCCTGAACCGCTCTTTGTCTGACCCGGCACCTAGGACCTGTTTGCCCTGGGAGAACCTACCAGGGGCACACAGCCCCCGACAACAGAGCTCCAGGATCATTGGGTGCTCAAACCCCTCCACCACGTTAAGGTGGCGGTTCCAGGAGGGGGCTACTTATATATGATTTTTTAATTTTTTCTGAAAACCAAAAATATAACTGGTGATTCCAATGATAGTGAATAAAGGTGAGAATGAATAGTCATCTCCTTTGTCTGATTGCGACTTCATTGACAATGTGGACTCCAACACAAATCAAACGCAACCAAAAAATCACCATCCTCCATACATACACACATCACATGCCATGTCAGAAAACAACTTCACACCACAGTAACAGATAGAGGGGGAACTTTAATAATACAAGTAAGTAAAAGTGTTCGTAAATATGGTATAAAAATAAATGCAGGAGAATAACAAAGAATTATGCTTTACATAAGAGACAGGAGACGCATTTTGCAGTTTTTGAAATGTGACTTTACAAGTGCAATGGAAATAATATGTGCTAATTATTGTAGTGCAAGAAAAAATGCAAAGCAAAGTAAATGCACAATAAATAAATATAAGAATAATCATAATATACATGTATATATATTGGATATTCATTCTGCACACAACACTTCCCATAGCGTGACAAAATATGGTGACCTCGAACCATGATGATTTGTATTTAGCTGCTTGTATTTTTTCACTAAAATGTTCTTATTCATTTTTTTTTCTCTCTCTGACATCATCTGTCGGAGCTGGAAGTGAACGAGGGGCCTAAAGATCCCGGCGTTCCGATGGAAAAGCTGGAACGGCGTATCGGAAGTCCTCAGATGACATCTCTACTGCCAGTTTATCCATGTCCCTACAGCAGCCAAGCAGTGGCCAGTGGGGAAATACTGGAGATATCTAATGTGCGGAGAGACAGGGAGGAGCGCTGCTCTCCTGGTGGACATGCAACATCCCGTGGACGACAGACACACACTGGCCCGGCTCCTGTCCCGTGGGCCCACAGCAGATGGACAGACCATGATGAAGACATGAAGACACGACTCCTCTCTCTCCCACAGCAAGAGAGAGAGAGAGAGAGAGAGAGATGGCGTTGAGTTTAGCTTGATGGCACATGATTGGACAGCCTCGTAGATCGTGTCGGTGTGACCTGGAGCAAGGAAATCCATTTTAACTTTTCTTCACTATGTTAGGCTTTTAACTCAGACTCAGCATTTTCTGGATATATAGCATCTCAACAGAAATGTTTGGGAAAAAGAGGAGCTTCAAAGATTACTCAAAGATGCGCTGTTGGCTCAAAGTCCTGGTATGTTTTTGATTGCAACATGCTAAAAAGCTTGAAAAAAGTTGACTTTGCCCCGGTTTAATACCCCCATTTTGATTATGGGAGAAAACAAAAAGGCAGAGCCACGGGAGGCACAAGTGCTAACTAACTACTCTGCCACCATGTAATCTACCGTACATTAGGTAAAGGTATACAGTAGGTATAAGTAAAGTAGTTACCTGGAAGCAGCGACCCTCAGAACAAGTTCTTACTTTTCTGTGAAACAGAGAATACAAAGTGATGCGGTTAATACCAGCCCTTTTATTTTGATTTGGAAAAGAAAAACAAACTTGCTGTCTACCCAAAAGTCTAAGCAGCTTGTTCTTTTTCCCCCCAAACACCAGCGATTCCTTATACAGTCATCTTCCCACCGTGATAGAGTGCAAGGTGTGGGAGTGCGTTCTTAAGCACAAATATATCCTCTTTAATTCTAAATAATTCATCATGTTGTGACAGCTTCTATGCCTTTGCTGCTGCTACAAGCCCCATACAAATCCACTTTCCCCCACACATTATCTAGTCCACTCTGTAAAAACAAAAACATGCAGCCACACTGGTATTCTTACAAGTGGGTGGGAAACAAGAGAGGCTTGAAAGTTTAGAAAAGTGGATTCTTTGGAGCCATAAAAGTACTTTAAACCAAATAGCCGCAAATATGTCTGAAAATGGTTTGCACAGAAATTTCACACCGGGAAAGCTATTGTAAGCACATTGAAAGCCTAAAGCGTGGATGATTGTAGTCTCAATAGCAAAACATAAAAGTAATTTTGAGAATGGTGATGCGTTTACCTTCTTCTTGGCTTGTAATAGCTCCTGGTAGGCACTGGAACGGATGAAACGGCTGTAAGAATCACTCTTCATCAATTTGTAGATGTGCTCCTGGAAGAAGATGGCGCAATGTTTGTAAGCAATGTCTGAGAGTTGTGAGCAATATACAAGTTAAAATGCTTGCTTTCATACATAGGACATTACGTGTGCTTTTAACATAACTATTTTCCCGACAATACCCACTCTGGCTTAGCTGCTTGACTTTTCCATGTATCCTATGGTTTGTGGAGTGTTTTCAGTCAGTCGCAAGCCTCTTTCTGGACACATTACTTTAAAATGTATGTGTAAATGTACAAAAACACTGAGTTGTTTAAATGAATTTTGCTGAGTTGTTTTGATAATGACTTCAGGTTTAGAATTATTAATTATAATTATTAAATGCTTATATTTAATAATCTGAGGGTAAATACAGTATTTTGGCTATTAGGATGGTGGATTCTGACGCAGAACCAGTTGAGTACCCCTGCTTTAGAGTTCAGGATGTGATATCATACTGCTAAGCATCATGGGATTAGCACAAATAATAAACTAATAGAGATTTTAAAAGGTAAAATATTGGAGTTATTGATCATATTAAAACACTTGGACACCACAGTGTGTTAAACGTATTTACCAGTAGTAGCTCAACAGCTAACAGAGTTGTTCCACTGCTTTTTTCTCCACTTTTTATTCTGTATTTATCTAATGTTAGTCTATGGAAAATGTATGCTAACAGCTGCAAAGATGGCGGATCTCCATGGTAACTGTGGATTTTCCCGAACTCTATACAAAGGATGGCAGTCTGGTATTGCTCCCTTGGAATGCAATTTCAAAGTGGGACAAACTGAGTGAAAGGAAAACCTGTAAGAAAAATGTGAGTATGTTCCCGTTCATTTCCTTCAGTTCGATAGAAGACAGCTGTAGATTACTTGCAAATCCAGTAGTACGGCAATTTTTAAAGGGGAAATCGAACCTTTATGGAGCAGTACCTGACTGTCATACTCTTCACAGAATACATATAGTAAGTCAGGCAGCTTGCCACCTAATAATGTTATGCCTGCATCAGGGTAAATTATTCGACTTGGACATAAATATTACAGATTAGTAGTATATGTTTTAAAATTCTCCATACATTTAGCAAACAGCATTCAAAATTAGGCTAAAAGACAGTTTACGCAGAAATCATGTGAAACAAAAGTGGTCATATTTCTCTCTCCTCACCTGTGCGTCTTCAAATGCGTACCGACCCGGGTCTTTGACATTCTGGGTAGTCTTGTCGTAGCTCTTGGAGTCCACATTAATGGCACTGGGGGCCCCTGGAGCCAGGAACTCCTGCCAGATCTCCTGCACCCGTGTGGGAACTTCTCGGATGGGACGCTTCTTTACCTCTTGGACCGCTAACCAGAACCTGAACAAACAAGGTGCGCAAAATAAGTAATAATACATGAAAATCAATTAAGCTAATGGTCAGATTAAATTATTTCAAGGTTTCTATGTTTTCTTTTTTAATGTATCATCTGTTTACATTCAGATCACATGATACCGGTAATAAAACCTTACAAGCAATGGCACCTTGAAAACAAGTAAACATGGGTTTTACTTTAGGGTAAATTATTTTATTGTAATAGTTTCAGTAAAAGTATTTGCTGTAGTAATTAGAAGTAGATATGCAGTACACGTCTCCACATAATCAATAGCTATTTTTGATACAGCCTTAATGCGATAATGTTATGATATGTTTTATCATAATGTGGGTGTGATTTTGCACAGCCCTCATCACATATGAACATACCAGTGGAAGCAGTCGTGTAATTGTGTTTGCACACAGTCAAAGTGAACCCAGGACAAGACCACATGCTACTTAGAGTATATGGAGGGTGGTATGCATCCCCAATATTGGAATTTTAAAAGCATCTAAACATCCTCCAAACTCTTTACCCGAGGGGCTTTTTGGCCCTGATTAATTGGCTGCATTTGAATTCAATCAATCAAATTGTATTTACAAAGCGCTTTTCAAAGTGCTTTACAGACAGATTACAACATTTAAAACAATACGCCCCGCATCATAAATATATATTTTTACATATATATCCCCATACACATATATACACATATATATACACACACATACATATATATATATATATAATATATACATACACACACATATAGTGCCTTGCGAAAGTACTAATACACCTTGAACTTTTGCACATTTTGTCATGTTTACAACCCTACACGTAAAGATATTATTCTGAATTTTTTACTGAAAGTTCACACACAAGTAACAGACAACTGTGAAGTGAAAGCAAAATGATACATGATTCTGTTATTTTTGAAAAATAGAAAAATGAAAAGTGGGGCGTGCACAAGTATTCATACAGCATGACTTAATACTTTGTGGAACCCCCTTTTGCTGCAATAACAGCAGCAAGTCTTCTGGGGTATGACTACAAGGTTTGCACATCTACAGTATAGACTGACATTTTAGCCCATTCCTCTTTACAAAACAACTCAAGCTCTGTCAAATTAGAAGGAGAGCGTTTGTGAACAGCAGTTTTCAGGTCTTTCCACAGATTTTCAATAGGATTTAGGTCAGGACTTTGACTGGGCCATTCTAACACATTAATATGTTTGTTTTTAAACCATTCCATTGTAGATTTAGCTTTGTGTTTAGGGTCATTGTCCTGCTGGAAGGTGAATCTCCGCCCCAGCCTCAATTCTCTTGCTGACTCCAGCAGGTTTTCCTCCAAAATGTCTCTGTATTTGGCTCCATCCATCTTCCCAACTATTGGTGCACTCAGGACGATAAGCAGTGTTAGGTTTGCTCCATACATAATGTTTTGCATTTGGACGCCTGTGTCTTGGTAAGTTCGCAGTGGTGCTATACTCTTTCCATTTCCGAATGATGGATTGAACAGTGCTCCGTGAGATGTTTAAATCTTGGGAAATCTTTGTATAACTTAACGCTGCTTTAAACTTCTCCACAACTTTATCGCTGACCTCTGTGCTCCTTGGCCTTCATGATGTTGCTTAGTGACCAATACACTCCGACCATAGCTCTGAGGCCCTCACAGAACAGCTGTAATTATACTGAGAGTATATTAGACACAGGTAGACTCTATTTAATGGTTAGGGCAAGGTGTGAACATTCTGCAGTCATTAGGAATGTTATAAAGGCAATTTAATGCACTCAGAAAATGCTGTATGAATACTTATGCACACCCCATTTTTCACTTTTCTATTTTTGGTAAAATAACAGAATCATGTATCATTTTGCTTTCACTTCACAGTTGTCTGTAACTTGTTGTGAACTTTCAGTAATAAAATTCAGTTCAAGGTGTATTAGGCAAGGCAAGGCAAGTTTATTTGTAGAGCACAATTCATACAAAAGGCAATTCAAAGTGCTTCACAGTTGCATAAAATTACAAGAAAACAGATAAAATCAATCAATAAAACATCAACATAAAGTTAATCAATTACAGTAAAAGGCAGAAGTGCAGATAAAATACTTTCAGTTTTCATATGCACAGGTAAAAAGAGCTGTTTTCAGTTTAGTTTATTGGTTTATTTGGTAGGGACAGTGCAAGTTAATGAACAAGCCACACCGGATTGTAGCCTTGGGCTAATTTCCATCCGTCGTCCCCCATGCGCACTCTCAAACACACTCTCATTCATCCTGGCCTATTGTACATGTTTTTAGTGGTAGGGGAAACCGGAGTACCCGGAGGAAACCTACGCACGGGGAGAACATGCAAACTCCACACAGAAAGGCCCCGGCCTTGGTGGGAATCGAACCCGGACCTTCTAGCTGTGAAGCACGAGCGCTAACCACTGTACTACCGTTCAGCCTGGATTTGAACATTGTCAGAGTTGAGGCCTATACATATATATATATATATGATAATTAGGACTAGATAAATAGATGTCAGTTAAAAGCTAAACTAAAAAGGTGGGTCTTGAGCCTGCTCTTAAATACATGAACGTTCTCTGCGGTCCTGAGCTCCTCCGGCAGGTTGTTCCAGAGGCGAGGGCCATAATATTGGAAAGACACCTCGCCATGAGCCTTTCTGTTGAAATAACTAGGAGACCCCTGCCAGAGGAGCGAAGGGGCCGTGAAGGTTCTAAGGTAAAAGCAGTTCTGTAAGATAAGAAGGTCCAAGACCATTAAGACATTTAAAAACCATTAAAAGAACTTTAAAATCGATCCTGAAACACACGGGGAGCCAATGTAGCGACTCTAAAACCGGTGTAATGTGGTCCTGCCTCCTAGTCTTTGTCAGGACACGAGCTGCTGAATTTTGTAAAAGTTGTAAACCTGAGATACTCTTTTTGGGAAGACCAGAAAGCAGGGCATTACAGTAGTCGATACGACTGGTGATAAAAGCATCAGCGTCTCCGTGTTGGCTCGAGAGAGAGAATGGGGCGGACTCTGGCTATGTTCTTTAGATGGCAAAAACCTATCTTTGTGATATTCTTAATGTGTGGAATTTTTATTCCACACATTAAGAATATTCTTCCACACATTAAGAATATCCGCTCAGATTCAAAAATCACACCCAGGTTCTTCACCTGTGAGGAAGGATTAAAAGACAATGACTGTAGTTTGGGTAAAAGTTTCTCTCTCTGGTCCTCAGGACCGATGACTAACACTTCAGTTTTGTCCTGGTTAAGCTAGAGAAAGTTTTCTCCCATCCAGGATTTGATATTTGATATCCATTGGCCCGGTGTCATCAGGAGACATGGAGATGTACAACTGTGTATCATCAGCGTAACTATGAAAGTTGACACCATGTCTCCTGATGACATCACCAAAAGGAGCATATACAGGTTAAAAGCACTGGCCCTAAAATCGAACCCTGGGCACACCACATGTAATTTTATGGACCTTAGAGGAGCAGGTATCCACACTTACCATGAATGTCCTGTCTGTGAGGTAGGATGTAAACCATTGGTGGACAGCACCAGAGAGGCCGATGTGTTTTAAACGAGTTAAAGAATAGTGTGGTCGACTGTATCGAAGCAGCGCTCAGATCCAGTAGAACCAACACTGTGACTTCTGTGAGTCATAATTTAATCTAAAATCATTAAATTGTTGAACATTTGTGAATATAATCATACAGCCTTTTTATCGATTGTAAAAGATGTGAAACCTGCTTATTGTAAAACCTGCTTATAAAAAATGCAGTGCTCCCTGTTGTTTGTGTTTGTCAGCAAAACAAAAAGTATAACATCTTTAATGGACTAGTACTGTACACTTACTGTAAACTAAAACTTGTGATTATTCCAAAAATAGCTATGTAGGAGGCAGAGCTTTTGCTACCAAATACCTGTATAGAAATGGCATGTTTTGCTTTTGCAGACATCCCTGACTTCATATCTCTGTCTTCCTATCTCTGTTTCAAGTTGGATCATCCGGGCATGTGCAGAGCAGACCCTGTAGAAGCGTGATGTTTTTCATAAAGAAGGTGTGAGTGCTCGCTGTTACATGATTGTGTTCATGTGTTCGTCTGTGTGTGAGTGTGTGTCTGTGGGAGGTGCGTAAAGTGTGAATTAAATCCTCCCCAGTCTGTCACGTGTACCGCAGTGACTGTGTGCTTGCGGTAATAACAAAACAAGGGAAGAAATCAGCACTCAATGAGGCACAGAACACCATCGCACCTAACCTTTTATAGAGCAGCTCAGTTGGAACACTTCACTTGGTACTGCGCTCTTCTGACCTCTGTAAGCTATTCTACATGCTGTCGGCATGGACTGTTTGCTGAGTATTCAAAGTGAATACTTTGAGTTACATTTTAGATGCATTTTCTTTTGCTCCACACATGTCAAACACAATTTGCAAATATTAGTTAAAGAAAAGAACCTTACAGAACACACCACTACGGCAACAGAAAACAAACAAAGTATTGGGGTATTTATCGACCTCAAAAAGGCGTTCGACACCATAGACCACAGTATTCTATTTCAGAAATTACAGCATTATGGAATTAGAGGGGGGGTGTTAGATTGGATTATAAGTTATTTACAGAACAGACAACAATTTGTAGAGTTTGCTGGCAACACCTCAGAAAATCGTGGAATCAAATGTGGAATTCCCCAAGAATGAAAGATTTTTTTTCTTCTTACCAGTATTATTTTATGTAAAAAAGAAAGAATAATCAGTATGATTGATTGAAATACAAAATGAAATGAAAAGTATACAGATTAGTCAACTTATGTTATCTTATTATGTTGAATTATCACATTTGCTCTTACTGACACATAGTTACACAAGTGTCATCAAAGAGTAAGAGCCTCACTGCTGTTATTGTTATGCAAAAGTGGCGCACAGGGAAAATGGTTGGCGACCTCAGATCTACAGGTACAAAGCTCCTTGGAAATGTTGGACAAAAATATATACAGTGTCTAAAACTTCTACACTACTATTACTCATTTGTATGTACTGCTTGTTTGTTTACCTGAGATTCTCGGAGCTGAACTCAGACTCCAGGAATTTGAGAAACTGCTCTCTCCCCACGGGATCTTTCAGGACCTCATCAATACCAAAGGCCCATCGCTTTACCCTCTGCTGCCCCGGCTCCTTACTGTCACAACACAACAACAAACTGTGTCAATGGCAACAAAGCACAGAGAAAATAAAAAAATAAAAGTGTATCAGGCTCATTATCACCTGGCTTCCAGTTCCCATAATGTGGTGTCGTCTGAGATCCAGGGGTTGGACGGGTCGGGCGGCGTGAGGCACGGGTCATATTCAAGGTACTGCTCCGTGTAGCCAATTAAACTGGATTCAGGAGAAAAAAGTGCATTATTTGTGAGCTACTCAAAAGCCTACCTGCTACAACAATTCGCAGACTCTCCACACTCGACCCCCTTTCAGACTGAACTGTCCTGTTATTTATTAAAAGCTTAGCGCCAGCTTCAGAGCAATTTAAGTGAAAGAAATGTGCGGCGAGCAGACTGCAGTGAACCAAATGGAGTTTCAAAGGAATTCCCAGGACAAACCGCGGACAAGCGTGTGCTGAATGCTCTTCCATCAACCGGCAGGCAGCACAATAGAAGTGTATCGGTCTGCCCTGGTCCTGACACCACTAAAGCCACTGCGCTCTCCCATCCCTCCTCAAGGTCATGTGATCTCTTCATTGGCAGACGCAGCCCATTTAAAGGCTCAATACACCGATCAATGACCAGACAAAGACACACGAACACCGCTCACCTCTCCGCCACTTTGGACATTTTCAGTCGATGCCGGTCTAATTGCAATTGCCAAAAGGTAATCTGGAGGAAATCAAAAAGAAATAGGCAATTATATTTGTCGAATTAGCAAATAACTTTCACAAAGTTCAGCTTTCCATTTCAAATTCCCACGATGGCTTTAGGCCGTCGTAGGGAGCAATGCATGCAATAACTCGACTCGACTCAAGGACATGCAAAGGAAAGTTTTACGGAAAAAATAATAATAATACAGTATATAAAGGGGAAATATATTACTCAATATTTCACTTGAAATACTTTTTTTTTGCCTTGTTGTCAAGTGAATAGTAAAGTGGCTGTGATAGTTGTAACGGTTGTAGCCTTAAACCTAGCACTACTCTAGATGAAAGGCATTAGTTCTAATGTTATTTCTTTTACTTTTACAAATGAATGCACTGAATTGCATTTATATCTCCCATGTGAATGTTTGAAGTAACAGTACTTTTTAGTCAGTCTCACCAGCAGTCAACTACTGCAACTGTGAAGCACTTTGAATTGCCTTGTGTATGAATTGTGCTCTACAAATAAACTTGCCTTGCCTTATATGTTGTACAGTGAATGCATCCATATCTTGAAGTAAAAATGTGGACTGAATGCTTTTCTTATAGTCCAAATCTGATCATTTTTGGAAAGTAGAATATATGGAGTTATATGGCACTATGCGTGCTGACTCAGAATGGGCTGCGCTAAAATTAACTATAAGTAGATAGCTGGTCTCGCCTGTGGACATCCACTTTTATGACTACCTCCATCCTATCATGAAAATGGAAAAAATGATCTTGACAGTATATGTTTTGGTTCTAAAGTGAACCTGTTCCTGCAGCTCCTCCTCTGTGGGCTGCTTGGCCTCGGGTGCGGGGGTGTGGGTGGGACTGTGGGTGCGGATGTCGTTCTGCAGCCCGTACACAGACTGCACAAAGGAGAAGAGAAACGACTGTAAGCTGCAGGAGACTCGACACATACCTTCAAACACACACTTTTTCCTTTCTCGCGTGACGTTTTTGCCATCAAACGGGACATTAAGCGTACCTTTCTGGTTTTGTGTGGGTCTTTCATTCTGGAGGACTTCTTTATGTCGACTTCTGTTGTGTTTACGCATCCAGGCTGAGAGAGGGGAGAGAACATTACGCCGGATGATGATTAGTTGGGGTTTGACTTTGATTCCAGGTTCCTGCTGCAACGTAAATGCGAGTCACTGAAAACATGTGACAGACAACACACGGAAAACATGCCAACTTCACGCAGAAAGAACACACTTAGTTTAACCAGGGATCTTCATTTCATGAGCTACACTGCTGCTTCTCACTTCAGTCAAGCCCTAAACTACAATCTTATTCCGCTTTATTGCTAGTTGAGCCAATATTTCTTTGTTAAGTTTTTTTTTTTTTTACAGCCCTACCGTTGGCAGCTTGTCAGTTGCAGCGCGCTAAGCCATATATAGACACTGTGTCATATTCTGCCTAATTAAACTTGGAATGTGCCAATTCTCGCAAAACAACCAAACCAGCGGGACCTCGCTCGGTGCCGTGGCGGTGTGCGAAAGTCCCTGATTGAACAAGTGGGCCAATCTAGGCCTCATCCAGGAGAACAGTGCTAAGTAGCTCCCGCGCGTCACTGTGAAATTTGAATTAATATTGATTATGTCGATCCAAGGACGCATAAATTGAACTTGCTATTTCCCAATTAAACACGGTGCGACTGCCGGTGCGGATATGCGAAGGGAGGGGCTGAATTCAAATGCGGAGTGAGTGTATGTGCGAGGGTATAGGTGGCCGATGATGCTGATATGTTTAGATGGTTATCGATGCAGCATTTCTCCTGTACGCTGTCACCTCTGCCCTGCCCTGTCAGTGAGCCAACAAAGTACAACTTCTACTTAACACCGTAATGATCCAAAGAGGCTTTTCCCCTAGGTTGCATTTTACTGCTAAGTCATTACGAAAGCAACAACGCCGTAAAGAGCAGTTAATATATGCTAATGGTGGTCCCAGCAGCGGTAATTTCACTTACCACTGGTCTGTGCACGTCCCAGAAAGCTCTTTCCTGACTGTCGAGGATCTTCCGCTCAATTTTGTCTCTTTTCTTGTCAACTCTGTGAAAGCAAAGACAGACATGTTAAAAGTTGTTTATTCGATGGCATGTTTGATCGGTAGGTGATAAGCTGTTCTTGATAAGTCACTATGAAGTTTTGGATATTCTCTTTCAACTGATGCCCCTAGAGGCAATAATGGAGATATTTTCTTTCACTCAAACTTGGCTGTAAATACTGTTAAAGTGGCGCTAGCCCGCAGTTAGCTTTGCCTGTTAGCCTGTCAGCTTCTTCTTCGTGATTCCATTAGTGTGTATTGCTGCTCCGACCCGAAGGCAGGCAAGTTGTAATTGTGTTTTTCTGGCCAGAGACACCAGGGGGAGATGAAATACCCCCCAGTTATCCCATTAACACTTGTATTACCCCAGAAGGGTTACGAAAATGATTTATTAAGATAAACAAGTTACTTTGCTTTAATGTACTTTTTAATTGTTGATTTTGTAAGTGTTTACATTGTGTATCTCCATATCAGTAGCACCTACAGACTTCATACTTTCCCGTCTTGGACTTAATATTTTGAAGGTTTTTTCAGAGGGATTTCTTAAAGGGACTAGATGGAAGTTGTCATTTTTATACTCGCTACTGCCACCTCAGGTCTTACGCGTAACTGCAGTTTCTATATTAAGCTTGTGCATGACGGCACTTTGGGCCCGAAGTAACAACTTTTTGAGTGACAGTGCAGGATTTTAGCAGTAGTTGTGGTGAATAGGTCTGGGCTCATTTTTAAACTCCGTCTAGCCCTTTTATTATCTAATTCCTACCCTGATTTATTGAGTTTTGAATTGCAAAAAATAGGCCAAATATAAAGTTTTACAGATTTTTCCACTAAAAACATCTTATTTTAAAACTAAACAAGATATTTTAAACAAAATAAAACCAGGCTCAATTCATTATTCAGCTTTTGTCACTGAAAATATGTTTTGGCGTTATTGGCCCTTATTTTATATTAAAACATAAAATGACCTGAACTAAAAAGCCATACATTTTTGTTTATTACCCTAATCGGTAACACTTTATAATAATGGTACATGAGTTCATGCATGATTTTCATGAACTTATGCATGAATTAATGCATGATTCATGACACATTCATGCATTACTAAATCATGACTTCTCAGGAACAAACATGATTACATGTTGGTTCATGGATGAATTCATCAATTAATTAAACATCTAACTACTGTAATGAATGTACATGAAAATCTTAATGATTCATCATGATCATGAGGATCACATAAGAATACCATGAATTCACTGAAACAGCAATGAAATGACAATAAAATGATCAACCAATCATAATCATGAGGATCATGCATGAACATCATGACTCATATGTCGGAAATCTACTTGCAAATGATGTCCCCTCAACTAAAGTGGTGCATTACCCTAAACCTTTTAACCTGTTATAGACCACCTTAGTGATGAAGAAGAAGCAATGATTTCTGGATTGTTTCCTCAATTGGAATTTTTGTGTTGAAAAAAACCTTTATTACAAATTATAAAGTACAGCATAACCAAATAAGATCTCCAGAGCTGGATAATGCACCATTTTAGTTGACGGGGAACAATCATAATGAAATTAAGGATTAGCAAATGATACGTTCATGATTACCGTAAATTTGAGCCTATAAAGTTATAATTTATGTTCTTGTTTGCAAGTAGGTTTCCGCCATATGAGTCATGATGTCCATGCATGATCCTCATGATCATGATTGGTTGATCATTTTATTGTCATTTCATTGCTGATTCAGTGAACTCATGGTATTCTTATGTGATCCTCATGATTATGATGAATCATTAAGATTTTCATGTACATTCATTACAGTAGTTAGACATTTAATTCAGCAATGAATTCATCCATGAACCAACATGTAATCATGTTGTTCCTGAGAAGCCATGATTTAGTAATGCATGAATGTTTCATGAAATCATGCATTTATTCATGCATAAGTTCATGAAAATCATGCATGAACTCATGTACCATTATTATAAAGTGTTACCCTGAAAGGTTCTATAGTCACAATAAATGATATTCAATTCCCAATATCAATCAAATAATTGGAAAGGCAAGGCACGTTTATTTACACTGCGCATTACAACAGGTAACTCAGTGCACCAATTATAAAACCCAGTTGTAAAAAATCCAAACTATAACACTTTGTTTGGTTCTTTATTGCTTGTAGTGCATAGCATAGCACTTCTGAGCGCTCTACACTGTACGCAGCTATGATTGAGCCACCAACCTTTTCTTTTTCTGACATTAACCAAAAATGGGTTTTAACATACAATTGCAACTCCATATCGTTCCTGATTTTATTCTAAAACATTGTTGCAAGTGTACTGCTCCAAACAACAAGTCTCTTATGATAACTAGGGTAAACATTTAATCATGGTATACAGTCTTTCAAGTAAGAAATTGTAGCGCAAGGTTTGAGTACGCACACAACTACTGGAAATGTTACAACATTTTAGAAACGTCTCATCTAAAAATCAATAGTCATTTAGGTATTTACTAGACTAAGAGAAATTCGCTACAGGACTTTGGCATCGAACCCTTTTTTCCTGGCAGCAAAACAAAGGCTTGAACCTATTTTGAAATCTCCCTTAGCTGAGGTATTACCTCCTACGGGGAATTGCGTTAGTCTCCTAAGTAAGACGTTTTATATACTGCCAGCACCATGCCATAAAAGGCTAACAATATTCTTTCACGCATTTCAACTAAAAAAGTCAAGAACAAAAAGGTGCATTTTATAGACTTTTTTTGTGTGTGTGGCACCTACTTTGCTTGTGCTTCTGCTTGCATAAAAATGAACTCCCATTTCCTGGCGAAAGCTCTCTGTAGCCGGGCTAAGCTCTCCTGGAAAAAAGAGAAAGACCGTTATCTGCAGAAACAGTGAGCTGTGCACCGCTGGATGTCACACTTAATGATCCCAGCTCATACAAAACAGGCTGTAACTGATTCACTTAATGTCTTTGAGGAGCAGTGGTTGTTTTTGAGGGAATGATGACCCACAGAAGAAGTAGGTTAGATTAAAGTGTAAGCGTTAACTGGTACTGGAACTGGTAACATCCCGGCATTGCTATATGTGAAACATTACAGTACATGCCGGTAATACAATTTAAAATACACTCAAATTGATTTGGATAAGGTCTAATCCATGTACAGCTTATGCTTGATTTTAACTGAGTAACTATGCACTTCATGTACTCCCTGGACCGTTAGAAGACAAGACAAGATGATATTTCAAAACAAAGAAATAAAAAAACTAATTGTTTTCCGCTTCTCTATTTCCCACAACTTAGCTATTGTGTTTGTGTTTATAAGTCAATCATTTTGATCTCTGAAAGTGACTTGAAACACAAAACATTTGACACATCCAACTCGTAAAAAACACTTTTTTGGTTGGAAATCTAGTTTGAAATGCAGAACTAAGAGGACTGCAACACTTAAAATGTGAAAATAATGTCTTACCAATAGTAATGTAATAATAATGAATCAATGCAGAGCCATATGAGACCACCCATGGTAGGAATGAATAATAAGTAGCCCTATAACACTATGATAAAACTTAGCAATAATGGTTCAGTCTATTGTTTGTCCCGTGTCCCTATGACCTCTCCAACTTACCGCTTCGTAGTCTGCGAGCTCCAAGCGTGCTTTGTTTTGCATTGTTCTTTTGCAGAGGTAAACAGCTGTATAGAGGACACAGACAGAGAGAAGGCCTTGTGGTGAGAGAGAGTGGTTTTAGCAGACATAAGTGGCCCTGCTTTTTCACTCATTTAATCCTCTCAACGGCATTGCTACACCACAATCACGGGGTCAAAACGAGTGGACCACTGCAAATCTGTCGCTGACTTCTGCGCAATTTGGCCGAAATAACGAATAAAAATTAGATTTTTGCATTAGCATTTGAGAGAAGACGGAACTTACTGTTATAAACTTAATAACTAATACAGGAGTCACGTGTATATCAGATGCAGGGTTTGCAGTTTGTATACATGACAAGTGGAGACAGATTGGGATTGCATTTAATCTTGCGGCGATACATCATCCTTTTGTTATCTGGCCAATATACTGGGCTTTTTTTCATTCTGCTATTATGGTGTTTTCATTACAGCCATCATTCGCGTAAAGCAGTTGTTGGCGGGTTAACTTCCCCCTGTCTGATGCTCCTGGGTAATCCTGTAGCGAGCATTAGTCCTTTATTCTCACACAAATGAAAAGAGCGGCATGACAGAGCGGGGCCATATTTAGCGTTATGAAATCTTTATCCGCGCAATGCTACGCCACTGTGGACACCGCGCATCTCGCACAACAATCCAGAGTTCATTGCTGGAGTCAGATTGCATCAGAGCACGGGGCATATGTTGAATTTCAAACACAGCTACTGTAATGTTGCATAAGCCCCACTGGCGGCTTGACAACAACAAAAACAGCAGTGTTTAAGCTCATTGTATGGCGTAAGCAATTTATAAGGGTGGTGAGTGAGGAATAGCACCGCCTTTCGGCACCGAAAAACGTCTCTCTTTCGTTCATTTGCCCTGAAAGAGAGCCTGAGCTTGATGCTAGACTAGTTTTCATTTCATGTACAGATTGAACTAGTAATTGCAGATGAATTATCTAAATATAATTATCAAAAATAACACCAGACTCAACCATAGACTTTTGGCCAGTCCGTCATCTCACAGTCATTGTAAAAAATGCAGTTAATTTATGACCAATGTGGTTGTAAATAACCATTTAACAATCCAAGATGGCGCCGTAGAAGGTCCCAGGTTTGATTGATAGGCACTCAGGTTTCCCCTATCTTTGAAAACATGTACAATAGGATCCCTTCTTGAGCCACGATTAACAAATGTGTGAGTTCAGGACAACGGATGAAAATTGGGTACAATCTGGCATCAATCTCATGTGTGTTCATTGCACTGTTCCAAAAAAAACCTACCTAAAAACAAAATATATGTAAATACAAGTATAAAAAAATCTTTTGAACGAATAAAAAGGTAATGAATAGTCCCTTCAGAACGCCATTACATCATGTGAAACAAAACTATAAGTGTACCAATAATAACAGGAAAATTCAGGGAAATAAAAAGAAGGATAAAGCCAAAAATAATTAATTAATAATAAACACATTGAATTTGAGTAATCCATTGCTAACTCTGGGGCCAATTCCAGTCATTATTGCTTTGTGCATTTCCAAACAAAATGATAATCAAAGTGGCGCCTTCAATAATGAACACAAATTCATTATCAAAATGCTGTTCTCACCATAGTCTGTGTTTTCTGGTTCCCAGCAGTTGGATGGCCAAAAGTATGGAGTCTGAAAAAGAAACATTACAATTGCACATTAACATATCGAGTTGTATAATGGATTTGGCAAAAGTCCAAAGCACATAAGCTGATTGTGGAATTAGGGCTCACCTTAACCCAGCACTTGACCAATATTATATGCTCTCGCACCGCATTACAAGTAAACAGCTCAATGCACCATGACACTAACATTCACTAACGCGGCCATGTGTGGAAATCACTGCGACTGGAAATAGCAAACTAGACTTATATAGAATAAATAACCTCTTTTGTAAAACCCCACATGGCCGGAGATTGGGCATTTGCGCTCACTGCAGAAGTATGTTGCGACAAGCTGAACACATCGCTGGACCTTTGCATAGAGCTGTCACTGTAAATGCCAAAGCCCCCCTCCCAGCAACACTGAGGAATGCAGCATGTTCAAATATTTAGCAGGACAGACATGTTACCTGGAATCTATAGAAGGTTCCGTCGTCTTTGAGCGTGAGCACGTGGTCTGAGATGGGGAAGAAGTAACCGTGTGCAGCCATTAGTGTCCCCAGGTGAAGAGCCTCCACTGTGACGAAGCAAACACAGCACGTACATGCCTCAGTAAGACACATACAAAAATAAAAGCCGCCCATACTTTTACTGCACAACTATTCTGGTTAAATAAAGAGTATAGTATAGTCTCTTATTTCATTCCACCTCTGGCAATAGTGAATAGATCCAAATTATTGGACTACTACATCTGCTACTACATGTAAGTAGAAGCTGTATTTTGTCCATCTGGGTCATGGTGTCCTTACCAGCAAACCTTACTGAATCACGCTCACTCTCTGGGGTCTGAATTTCAGTCCACATCAATAAAACAAAACATGACACAACCCTGGCATCACCTTCAGACTGTTCACTTTCAGTTTTCCAATAAACTAAAACTGTTCGCAGCTGGAGGTGATTCTTCCTGCGCTTAATTTATATGCTAATTTCTCTCTCTTTATAAAGGCCTTTTCTCTGAAAAAGATAACCATGTTGCCACATTTAAACAAAAGCTGATTTATCTACAATCAATACTGTTTTATCACACATCTCCGCTGCCCTGCTGGTATCCCCCGCGCACACACACACACACACACACACACACACATCGGCTAATTAACTGCAGCCAATTTATCTCTAACAAAATGCCACGTTTGAATTAAAGGCTTGAGAAAAAAAGTGTGTTGATGTTGACAGAAGGCGAGCAGCTCTCTGAAGAGTCTGGGTTAGCAGCAGGGGGTCTCTCTGATTGGCCCACCTTCAGACACGGGGCAGGACAGGGGCTCATCAGTCCAATCACCTGGTGCTGTGCCCAGTGGGAGCCAAAACCCACTTCAGCATGGCAGCAAACCGGCTCGCCCCGATTTCAAGCCATCAACTAATGAAAACATGTAATCATAATCAGCACTGTGCTGCGGCCTCGTAACTGTTTCATCCTACTGGTTTGGGGATATTGCCCATTTGTTGTGACTTGATGTTACTCATACTGTATATTAAGTGACTCTAAAGCGACTTGTGCCTCTACAATGGAGACACATATTTTAAATCTGTCCATTTCAGAGAACCATTTGAGAGATTGTCTCATTTTTGTATTGATTTTCTAACGAAGACTGTGATATGTTCGAGACATAATTGCTGAGAGGCAAGAGTTTCCCCTTTGAAATAGGCGTATGTATGTATAAAAAACTTTGTGCTACAATTAAAGGAGCTATATCTGATTTTTGTTTTCTAGTTATGGAATGAAATTTTACTTTGTCCTCTTTTAGTATATTGTAAACTCTGACATTTGTGGGGAAAACACTGTAGCTCTAATTATAAAGCATTTGTATCCATTTCATGAACTCATTTTTGTGAAAGCGACCTGGAAAAGTGACCCTGTAAGTTGTGAAATGTGCCTATAAACATGTCCCTGTGAAGGACTGGGATGCCACAAATTTGATAGGAAGATTAGGGATGAGTTTGTACCTTAACTAACATTTTAATTTAGAGGTTTCCTCCTTCATTGTTTGAAATGAATAAGTCAGGTATAGGACCTTTAATGATAACAAGCTATTACAACTGGGTGGTATGGTGTTTTCGCCTCACAGCAAGAAAGTCCTGGGTTAGACTCCCAGATGGGGTGGGGCCTTTTTCACCAACCACTAACTGTAAAAACTTCAAACTACAGTTAGTAGTTTGCGACTAGGTAATCTTCAGATCCTAATGTAAGATCTGGGTCCAGGAGTGTGGTACTGTGGTCGCCCACTCCTCCACACTTCCAGTGTCTCAGGGTCAAATGTAGAGGACAAGTTTCTCCGCAGGGACAATAAAAAATACAAAAACATTGTGACATGGGGATTCAGTCCGTGTAGCACAAATACTGATACTGATATTGCCTCAGTGATATTGAATGTATTCTACAGCTCATTATTTTCTGAATTTCATTTACATTCACAGTGAAGAAAAAAAAAGCGAAACTAAAAAGGAGGAGAATAAGAAGACGGAAATATAATATTCATAAATATGCTGCCATGTATTGTTGACATACATATTTGATTGACTGCTCTGTATATAACTATAGCTAACACTTATATGCACTAAGGATTTGAGAGTAACTGTCTATGCTTTACATGTGATAGAATTGACAACAGAGCTGAATTAAATGGATACTTTGATTCACTGGTTGATTAAAATGTGTGTAACACAAACAAACATAAAAACTCGCACTGACAATGTCACCCTTATGCAGTTACCAATAATGTGAGAGTCTTATCCCGCGAAATCCCTAATTCATTAATAATACCCACATTCTTAACATCACCACTTGCTCTACATGTGAACCCTTGGCCAGATGGCAAAGGTTAAACTGGCTTATAGCTGCTGATCTGAAGGGTAACTGTAACATTAGGCGTCATACAGTCAGCATGCTCAAAGTGCACGTGTGATAAATATAGGCCGCCTCTTCTCTTCGCTTTAGCATCCAGTCACAGCTTCCAGAGGTCACCGTGCTGCTCGGCTCATTAATAACAGATGACTCATAAGTTATTTAAAATGCATTTATTTATAAACATGGCATTTATTTAGTATTCCCCCTCTCGTGGATCTGCCACCATCTTTCCGTGTTGGTGGCGAGGTATCAGATTGAAAATACCATCGCAGCTAGAGGAGAAGTGCCTTTTCTCTCCTCCGAGATAATCTCCACTCATTGACTATGGAGTGCTTCTGTCACCTGTGATGATTTGTCTTTTGTCTGTGCACAGGCGGTGACATTTATGAGGATGGATTTTGAATGTCACCATCCGAACACTAGCGATAGTGCGTCTTCCCAAAATGTGCAAATCCCAATATAGCCGAAGTTGCCCGGTATTGCTGTGAAATGAGCATTTTTGACGGCAGATATGTGTTGTGATGTCTCTGGCATATCCAATCAACGCATTTTTTCAGCTACACTGAGGTATGCGTGCTATTTTGAGAGATGCTTTTTACCTTGTGCGACTGCCTTTATGTCATCACACCAGCAAAACTGTGTGCTTCAGTGGTCACACGTCGCATGTTTATCCAGATGTGTGTTTTTTTTTTTTCATCAGCAGCTAAATACAATCAACATAATATAATAAATATCTATCTGTGTGTTTAGAAAATCAGCTTCTCCGTTTGAAATCAGAATTGGCATAAGGCAGTGCTTTAATAAATGGATGAGTAACCCGACATGCTGCCACACTTTTCAGCAAGCACTATAATTTCTCTAAGCGTTTGTGCTGACTGCACCTGAGAGGAGCTGTCAGTACGGGCCAGCCGGAGTCTCCACGGGAAAACACCCTTTGATTTCATTGTTTAGCAGCTCTGGGCCAAAAACCCTAGCAGCCTGGATTCCTGCCAATTCCACTGCCAGTATATGAAACCTCACCCTCATGTTTATCTTCCTAGACAGTCACAGTTTATTGTGCCTTGCTTCACGTGCTGTGGGGAAGATGAGCTATTGCATTTTTTAATTGGATATTGTGGGTACACTAAATCATGCGGGCTTCAACTTCAAAGTATAAAAAACATTATAGCGTTCACAATTCCTTATTATGTATTGAAAGGTCAAGGTTCCTCTCATTTCAATTTCAAAACTTTATTCCCCAGTTCCTCAGGGAACTTACGCAGAGGGGTATTCAAGGACAATTGAATTTTTGGCATATACCATATTTCCTAAGTCAAACAAATTCAACATAAGTAGATTGACACAAGTGGCTGGTCTCAAGGACAAGACATTTTTATTCAACGGTAGCTTATTATTACATGTTTATGGCACGATGGTTTGTGCAACTCTTTGAAGTGTAGTGCAGGGCAAAGGGGGAGGTCTCGCAGGACTGAAAAAGATCATCAAAAAGGGCTAGAGACTGAAGTGACTCTTTGGTCTGATGATGTGTAGGAGTTTTAAAGAAGCGGAGAAAGAGAGAGAGAGAGAGAGGGAGGCAGAGAGTGCAAAAGATGGATGGCAGAACAGAGGAGGAGAAGAGAGAAGGCTTAGTGCTCCCTGGTGTTACCCACTGACGGCTTTCGCTGCTAGATACGGAAACAGAAATTCTGCACTCAGTGTGCTGTTCATCCCATTAAACTCAAGACTGGCTGCAAAAACATTACAACTACATAAAGGCATCACCTGGATTTCACTGAGCAATTAGGTGAGAGCCCTTTACTGTATTCATTAGATGTTTTTTGGGCACAGGCATAATTCCAAGATCCCAATGCCAGGATTAAAGGAATAGGCCACCGTTTTTGCATACTGATATATATTCTTACTAGCCTAGCTAACGCCAGACTGTTGTGTGCGCTCGAATCTTTTCAAACTTCACAACAGCCTGGGGACCATGGCCGACATTTTCGCCTGGATTTGAGGACCAATCACAGAACGAGGAGGGACGGTAAGACGATGACGCACTATTCCACATACGGAAGCTTGTAGTTTGTTTAGGGCTAAAAAAATATATATAAATATTTGCGGATCCAACATGACAGCAGCAGACGCGACGCCATCTTTCGATCAAGCTTTTAGCTCAAAAGTTTACAGCGGGTACGTCACACGTCATCTGATACGATGATACGATTGGCTATGGCTACGTGCAGACGCATGATAGACATTCGTAGCACCCAATAAACGGCTATGGACAATCGTGAACCACACCTCTCCTACGAGAAAATGAATTGGTGGTCCCCAGTTAGCCAGGCTATGTTCTTACCTGAGCTTGGACGAATTGATGCGGAACTGTCTGGTCTTTGTGCGTGCGCTCAGTCACCCAAAAAGACCAAAGATGTTGTTAGCATTTAGCCTCTCCTCCTCTCCTCTATGGGGCCAAACGGGGGTGAAGTTAGAAGCGACCAAGCTCTTCCAGGTTTTCCCTATTTAAATACGGTTACGTGAGTAGTTACACGATCCAAGTATAGTTACACAAAATTAGACATGTCGATTTTCTAAGCGGATAAAAAGGGGAACTCATCAACAGTCACAAACCAACCCGACAGCTCCGCTCCTCTGACAGCCACCAACTCCTGGTCCCCAAGACAAAACTCCGCACTATGGGAGATAGGGCCTTCCAGGCAGCTGCGCCTCAACTGTGGAACGCCCTCCCCAACCATCTGAGGGCGCCACAGTCTATTGAGGTTTTTAAAAGTAATCTAAAGACCCACTTATTTCGTACGGCATTCTTTTAATATATATTGTGTTTTTAGTGCTGATATGTCTTGTGTTTTTATCTGTACCGACTGTAGCACTTTGAGATGTGTTTTTCATATGTAAAGTGCAATACAAATAAAATGTATTATTATTATTATTATTATTACTATATTGTACGGCGTAATAACGCCTTAGGAGCACTTCGACGTCTGCCCTCGTTTAGAAATCTCTATATCGTTTAATTTTGTATATACTTAGATCTATACTTGGATCGTGTAACTACTCACGTAGTTTTAATAGGGGAAACGTGGAAGAGCTTGGTCGCTTCTAACTTCACCCCCGTTTGGCCCCATAGAGGAGAGGAGGAGAGGCTAAATGCTAACAACATCTTTGGTCTTTTTGCGTGAAAGAGCGCACGCACAGACATACACATCAACTCGTCTAAGCTCAGGTAAGAACATATCTCAGTATGGAAAAACGGTGGCCTATTCCTTTAAAGGAGACATCATCTTCACACATGGATTAGCCACCACAGGGCAGGCATGAACCCTTCTTTGGGATGTGCTGGGAAAGGCTTTTGCGCAGAGGTCCCAGTTTCCTGTCATCAATGGAGCATGGTGAAAACGTGATGCAACACTGGATGGAAATAAATCGTGCAGTTATAACTTATCGAAACAATCTTATATTTGACAGTGAATTTTATTTTGGCCGGACAGTGTCTAATCACAAAGTATGCTCTACAAGATTTGCCGTGAAATAACAATTAGGGAAGGGGGGTTTTGCAAGAAGTTAATAAAGGCCTTCCTCTAATCTGTCTCCTTTCTCGTTCCTTGACAATAATGCTGTATACTTTATAATAGAACTTTGATCAAAGTGCAGGCATGGGCAGAGAAGAAATTTGACTTTGGTGTTGAACCAATTAAGGAAAAAAGCAGAAGAACGTTTTGACCTCCAGCACACAAAACTTCATAACGCAGTGACTTAAAGGAACAGGCCACCGTTTTTACATACTGAGATATGTTCTAACCTGAGCATAGACGAGTTGATACCAATGGCCGCTAGCTGCTCTGCTTTATGACTGCAACATTGGAGGCCGCCATTGCTCCGCCATTGCTGTAGTACCTCCATATCATCGCTAGGCCCCCATTGAAAAGCATTGGACTTTAGACACGTTAAAAACAACTTTAATGCCTGGTTTAAATTTTTTTAACACTTTCTATGGCTACATATTCCTCCTGACATAACGCTGGGTTACTCACAAAAAAAGAAACCAGGCTGGTTCCTAAATAATTTTTTTTTAATCTCCTACTTAACGGAGGTCGGACTGTTGGCATTGGAGCTGCGCGAGCTACACGTCACGCAAGGGCCGAGTCTACAGTGAAAATCCCACCCTTATGCCCTTATTAAGAACATGCTTCGTCAGAACTGGGGAGGAGGAGTCTGTAAATCCGCCATGATTTCCCCCTCGAACGTGATCATTATGGTAAACGGGGAGGAGTGAGGAGGAGTTGTCTATTCTTTTTAACGGTCTATGGTTGATACGCACATGTCTGGTCTTTGTACGTGCACTCAGTCACGCAAAACGACCAAAGATGTTGTTGGCCATTTGGCCTTTCTCAATGTATTCCTATAGCTCCAAACGGGGGTGAATTGGGAAGCTACCATGCTCTTCCACGGGCACGCACAAAGACCAGACAGGTACGTATCAACTCGTCTATGCTTAGGTAAGAACATATCTCAGTATGGAAAAACAGTGGCCTGTTCCTTTAACCTCTGAATAAGATTTCATGTATCGTTTTTCTCACTTTAAAACCTGCAATACCTTTGTAATCTGCGTCCAGCTGCTGTCGTCACCTAAAGAGGTCAGTCCTCTCACTTTCCCTGTTTAATTCACTTGGGGCTTTAAATGAGCGATTACGCTCACCGCTGCCCCCTCAGGCTGTAGATCATATGAACTTGCAGTGCGTCATATTCAGTTTTCAGGCCCGTGCCGTGAATTACACCCAGCGCTAATGCATGCTAATAACATCTGGGCCACCTTAAATTTAGTGAGCAGTTCATTCCCGCTCTTCTGTGCCTGACCAAACCAATTGGCTCTGCTATTACTACATCCTCGTGATTAAATCTGTAATGCTCCCGCTTGTAATGAAAGTATTATGTTAAACAGCTGCAAGTGTCAAATGTTTCAGCCAGAGGCAACCGGGGAAGCAACGGGACGTTTTATTCCCCGCAGTTGTTCGACACTCAAATGTTGGTGTTTGGATGACAACAATCCAATGCAACAGTCTTGCCACACACAGAACAGACACCTAAATCTACAGCAACAACAAATCAATCATTAATTTAAAACTTGGCACACAACTCAACCTTCCGCAGATTAAATGGACATAACAAAATAAGTGAGGCTTCAAAACATTATTCTTGGGTTACTCTTGTTACTCAAGAATGTCGAGTAAAACTTGTTTTTTTGTGTGAAATATTTTGTATTATTATTCGTATTTTCTATATTACAAGGGGCTGGATGGAAAAAAAACATCCTTGTACGGAGTATGGTGAAAGATGGTTAGAAAGAATAAAAAAATAAGGAACACAAGAATCAAACTTTGCACTGTAACATAATGCACAAAAACGTCAAATATAAAACAAAACAAGAAAATGTATTAATCAATTAATTAATGGTTTAAAAAAGACAGAAAGACGTCTCAATAATGTGCATGATATGTTTACATACGTTTGCTGTACAGGCATTAGTGTGAATGACAGTGAGGGTGAAAACAAGCTTTAATCTTCTCTAACGGCACGCTAACAAATCAATGACAATGTGATGAACACACAGTAAGCCTAGAACGTGTGCCTGTGATGGAGAATGAGTTTTAAAAATGTGCAGGACAGTTTTGAGTTTCCTCTGATGCAACCCATCCCGGGAATATAGAACAGAGCATTTCAGCAGTAGAAGATTAGTCAGCTCAGTCAAAACTGTCTGAAGGACGGAAAATAGGTATGTGTTTGACCTTGGAGCATTAGAGCAATATTATGATAAAGTAAGAAAATATAAGAAACTAAATTTTTGGCTTTCAAAATAATTTTACCAAATAACAATAGCCTATACATTATAACTATTATATTGTTCGATCTTAACTTTAACAGTATATTGTCCAGTTACTTAAAATAAAATAGCACATTTAGGCTTTTTGAAATAAAATAGTAGCAACTTATCTTTTTTACATTTAAAGTACAGCATTATCTAGTCAAAAAGTTCTTAAAACACTACATAGAACTTTGGGTTCATCCAGAGTGCCTCTATATTTTTTAAAGCATTTGGGACCTGTCTGTAAAATCCCAGTTCAGTTTGATGAGAGCTTGTGCGTTATTACAGGATATACTTCCTGATGCTGTGAGCCAAATTAATTTCAGTTCCACAGTGGACTGTGAGGGAGCTTGTGCTTTGAATACGTCTCCATTAAAAACATCAAAATTATAACATCTGCAAGGTAATATATGCCGTCAGACTTCTCACGCCGAGTAAAGTGTTTTCATCCTTTAATAGAACGATAAACACTGGCCACAACATTCACAAGGTTTGCCACACAGACGCAGGCTATAGCGTTTTCTTTAGTCGTATCAGGAAGGGGAATTCTGTTTGTTCACTGCTTCCACATCTTGGTTTCTGTTTATCATTTTGTCTCCACCATGGCTGATTAATTCACACAAGTAATCACAGCACTCTCCAAGGAATGCTTTCAAGGCACCTTAGGTTATATGTATTGAGGATAAAAATAAATAGGAGCAGGTGAGGCTCTTGATGCGAAATGTCAAATGAAGGCTTTGAGTGGTGGAAAACAATGGGCCGATTCTTGCTCGCTTAACAATGTGCATCCATATGTAAAATATGCTTTAAACATGCATTTAATCAGGGCTTGTGTATGGGCTCAGTGACGCACAGTGGATATAGAGACGCAGTGTACAGGTGTACGGTGAGTCAACGGACGTACTGAAGCTCTTCTGACATCAATGTGGGCTATAGTACAGATGGGCACGGAAAATAGCGCTATGAGATCCTATGAGACTGCATGCTGTCTAACACAGCAAACGTTACCAGTGAAAAACGTTTGTACAGCCACAACACATACTGTATGTGGCGACAGATTGCCACATGCAGAACATCTTTATAACAAAAATGTCAAAAATGTAACTAATGCTTAATGTCTGTACCTTTACCTTCTTTGTTTTGTGGTAAAAGGATTCGCTTCAGTTAATGTAAGTGCTGTGTTTGTGTTCCAATGGAAAAGTCCCAGTTATAGACCAGTTTGACAAGAAGTCCACGACATCATTGAGCCACTCTGTCCAATCGGAGGACATTAGTCTGTGACCTTTGATTTCTCCTTGAGAGAACCTACAAGAGCTGCTGAAACCACAGTGACAGCAGCACAGTGGAGGCAGAACTTTAGTTGTGTCTGTATTGCGCTCCTCATAGTATTTGTAATATTAAACTACTACAAGTGGAGATCTGTCTGTTGTTAAATGTTAGGTTCTTAGATGCGTGACGTGCTGTTAGTGTTCCCACTCCTCTCCCTTGGCAGATTAGCATGTTTCATGGTGGCTATCATCGTACCAAGTTTCATTTTGCATGGCTTCCCTTTCTATTACCAAAGCCCCAGGTATTTTCTTGACATATTAAAATTAAAGCCTGGATGACATTTTTTCCTGTGCTAATAAATTACTCACGGCAGATAATTACAGTATGCCTTAATTGCATAAAACACTTCAGTTTCTGCAATATTTTTTGTACAGAGAAGGCGCAATCAAGGCAAAGTGGTTAGTCCTGCCTCTCATTAGGGATTGTGGATTTGCCTCAAACCGCCTTTCTCTGAGGAGTGCGCTTGACTCCCGTGTGCAATTTCGGCAACTCCCAGTTTGTGTAATTTCAAATAAAATGGCATAAAACTGTGATATGGTTTTTATTGTAGCTGGTTGCCCTCCATATGAGATCTTGACACCAAATTCTAGAAGACAACCCTTTAAGTGTGATGCCAATTATTGTCTGCCTGACCATAGCCTAGACTGAGACCTTGTTATATCCTCATTTTAAAAAAAGGGTAAAAAGGTTGATGATCAAAGAATATGGAAACCACACAATTTCTTTAAGAGGAGGCTTAAAGCAGTACTAAGTAACTCTTTCCCCTAGAGGCCATAAGCGCAACTGCAGTAGTCGTAGCAAGTTCCGGTTTTTGAACTTATTAAATGTCTTGGAGAGTAAATACTACACTGACAGAAAAGACGACGGGAGAGAAGGCTGTTGTACATCCAGTTATACAATGGAAATAATTTTTTTCACTCAAACTTGGCTGTAAATACTGTTTAAAGTGGCGCTAGCCCACAGTTAGCTTTGCCTGTTAGCCTGTTAGCTTCTCCGTGATTCTATTAGTGTGTATTGGTTGCTCCGGGCCGGCGGCAGTCAAGTTGCAAGCATGGTTTTCTGGCCAGAGACACCAGGGGGAGATGAAAGACCCCCCAGTCATCCCATTAACACTTGTATTACCCCCAGAGGGACTATGGAAAGGATTTATTTCGGTAAACACGTTACTTAGTACTGCTTTAAAACAAGAGAAGAGAGAGCAGACTGCAGTGGCTGAGCAGCAGCTTGGGGACACAGCGAAAACATCAAAGAGAAATGCAAAGCTCATACTCTATAGTTCCCCTGTAAGCTCCTTCTGCCTAGTTTTGGTGCGGCTAATGAATAATTGTCACATCTTGGAATGTTTGCCAACTTTCAGTCCATATCAAAGGAAATCAGTTTCTCAATGAAAAAATAATAATATATACCTGGATCTTCGATGTCCAGATTCTTGGTCATCCACTGAACAATGTCGGAACCTGGAATGAGACAAGACAAACGTCACTACAGCATTCAGAAGTGGCACACAAATGTACTCTGTCACTTCTTTTATTGATAAGGCAACAGTGGATATAAAGATCAATGGTTTAAGCCCTGGGCTGGCTAAAACTGGCTCATACTGTCATTGAGTTCTTCTTCACCCTGGACTAAACCCAACACCTGAATGCAAATTGTACAATGACAAATAAAGCACTTACAGTACTTACTTACTTACCCACCTTTCCCATTTATGAATGTGTTGTATGACTAAATAGTTGGTGGTGGCAGCACAACACAAATCCAGGCCATTTTATATTCAGAATACCCTTTGCTCAGTTTCAGAAGAGCATGCAATTACTAATATTACCATTTTTATCTAACCCTTTTGAATTGTGACACTGACAGCTATTTTGTTACATCCACACTTCAGAATGCTGCTTCCTGGATTCACAGTAGATGCACATGGACAGAGAACAATGGCATTCTTAGCACCTTCCCTCATCATCAGCATAAAGTGCATACCAATTCCTCTCACGTTGCACATTGTGGGTGGCTAATAGGCCATGCATTATCAAATATTCTTCTGACGCCTCCTGAAGGACGCGTTCCCTCGCTCAAGGCCATTAATATAAATGAAAGATAGGACACAATGTGAAACTGTTATTGTATACAGTTAAACGGCACCAGATTCAATACAAGGGACCATGTAAAGCAGGGGTCCTCAAACTTTGTTCTCTGGGGGCCACACTATCGTTCCTGACTGTGATGGAGGGCTGGGCCGGGTTGGCTATAACATAGAATTGTATGACCCAGACCAAAATGCAGCAGGCCTCATTGTGAAGAAGAGATTACTAGTCTGGCACAGTCATCCCCACTACTATATCCACAAGATCAACACTTGATTCCAGGCACATATTTGTTTAGCTGTAGTGGTTTGCAAAAATAGTAGTCAAGTCTTCACACTTTGTTTTAATTTGAAATACCACAGGTATTCCATTTATTTTTATTTTCAAATAAAACATCACTGCGTAATGTGAGCAAAGTAATAACTGCTTACACTTGTATTGTGCTTTAGCCTGTGTCACAAGTTTCTCAAAGTACACTGTAGTCATTATTCATTCACTCCACACTCTGTGGTGGTAAGCTTCATTCACCACGTGGCTATAATGTGTTGTTTATATCCTGATCTATTATGTCAGGTCTGGAGACGTGTGGAATTCTTTTTTATTTTATTTTTAAGTTCCCCCTAATGGCTGGAATGAGTATACTGGTTATTTAGTTAAATCATAATTCAGCACAGGAATGGGCTAGATACTGACTTTTTTAAATACTCAGGAATTTGTGCTCTACAAGTCAGGGGCCATAGTTTGAGGACCCCTGATGTAGAGGATTATGAAGCATGCTTTTTAATAATTTAATGCATTATAGAGTGGTATTGTTATTAATTTAATCATTTTCTTTGTTGGAGCATTTTACTTCCTGAAACAGCTCATTTTGGCATGAGGATCTGGCGTTAAACAGGGTTACTTTGCACTTAATTCCAATTAGAATGACATATAATTAATACTTATTTCTTTGTTATGAATCAGTGAGATTGAGCATTAATTACTTTATGTAGCATTTTGTGTTGTTTATGTGAACCAGGGATCTCCAACCAGTATCTCTCCAGACCTTTCTTGGTAGCCAAAGCCTTTCTATATTTCTACACGGGCTTGAAAAGTCATATTATAGATGCATTTTGTTTTTGTTCTGAGCATTTTGAATCCACAAACTAATGTGGTAAATAAAGTAAAGTATAGAGACAAAATTCACTTCTTTAATTTTGTCTTTAATTAACGTCTTTAATTTTGTTGAAATATCTTGGCAACTAATTCTCCAGATAGTTACACACAAGCGTCTTTGAGCGCAAGTAGCTCTCTGTTGGTTTTATTCTGTAAAAGTAGCTCACTGGGTAAAAAAGGTTGGAGACCCCGATCTAAACTGTTCACACTGTTCGTCCCAAACACGGAAATTGACAAGGTACTGTAGAAAGCACGGTCACACCCAACACCGACAAAGCAAGGAGTAAGATCGTTCAAAAGGCTAACAATATAGACTTATGTAATGCAGAGTGGATAATAGAAGGATATACAGTTATAGCAAACCACATTGTAAAGGTCAAATGTGGTTTGTTCTATAGTTCCAGTCTAGAAATAAAAAGTTACTTATTTCTAGATTATCTTTTTGCAGTGTGGGGATTTTATGTCATTATTCTTCAGTATGTCTCAAGGTAAGGAGGGCACTTTGTGGTTAACCTGATCTGAGCAAATGAACCCATTGCATCAGTTTACAGCTGATACACAAATATGTCAAAGTGCTAATTCATAAGATTAAAAAAATCTTACCGGGGTATGAATACATTTCGGGATATAGAAAAATCTCACGCAGAACCAGAACAATAACTACCACTGCACTGATCTTGCAGGCAGAATAAATATTGTGTGCAAACCTTCGAGATGTCAGATACAAGTCTTTGTTCATTTCTTGGTTACCACCCGGGAATGCAACAGTCATTTTCACATCCTGGCAAAAATAAGCAGCTAACAGCAGCGTGTCCCCTGGACATCTTCACACCAGCCCTGTGACTGCAGCACTTTAGCTAAATATACTCAGCCCATTATTATGTCTCAGACTGACAGGTGACGAGGGTGTGATGGGAGGGTGAGGAGATGGGCCAAAATGATGACATGAGGGCAGAGGCTGCATCCAGGGCTGAACAATTCTTTTTTTATCAGATAACATAAAAGAAAGCATTTTGACAAAAATAAAAAAAAAGCTAGTTGTAGTCAATTCTTATTAATTAATTAATTCAATTCGACAATTCAAATAACACATTTCGATGCCAGTTTATCTTGCAGCCCTGTTATGTGTGTCTTTTCCATTCCATCTATGTCTATGATGAGTATTTTTCAGCCCGATGAGATCCTTGGTGGATTATCATCATTAATATAGTCACACATTTTCACACTATCACAGCTGACCCACTTTCCCCGGAGCTTAAATGAAATGTGTAAGGTAATCCTCTAACAAGACTGTTTCCTGCATTGATTAACATGGCACTCAAATTGAGAAGCTGTGCGAAAGTGTGTGTGCGCTTATATGACAGGGGCTGTTTATCCCGTCTCCGGTGGGTACTTTTGAAATTATATGCACTTGATGAGATGATTTGCAATGCTATGTGCCATGCTAGCCTCAGTGAGTTTGGAAGTAATGTATTTTTGAAAGCTAGCATTTAAATGTGGGTATCAATAGCATCAAGATATTACAGCAGCAATGCGACCAATGTACCAAGATGTATGGCCGGCGAATGATAAGCATTATGCAAATCTTATTCTTAACTATTGTACTTTTGAAACGTTAAAACGGCCTCCAGACGCAATGCAAAACGGTGTACGAAGTATATACAATGGCCTGGCCCTCATCCTAGTTCTATTTACACAGGTGGGGTCACATAACTGCACAATAAATCCAGGGCGATAGACAGAATGGAGTAATATGCAACATTGCCAAACCGAATGAATGATCCTGTACTGCAAGTATCATAGGAAAGTGGAGTAAGAAGAAAAATGGTGACGTTTGTAGTCAATCTGTACCAGGTATAGCTGGATTATGGTGCAGCCTTCCTAAAATAGAGGTGCCCTTTTTAAGTATGCCGACTGACTGGGAGACATACAGTATTGAAAGTGACAATTATATATGACAATCCAAACAACGCCCTTTCTGGTCTCTGTCCTAGAAATACTTCCCAGTTCCTCTGTGAAGGAAGAGGAACTGCCCCTCCCACTCACCCATATTTTTTCACTACTTTCTCATCCATTGTATCTCTTAAGTACAGGTGATGAAAGCCCGAAAGCCCGTCGTCTCGTCTGATACCCCAAATACAGCAGCCATCTTAACGTTCTCCTCCAATCATTATGATGTTGTGGTCTTTGCAATAGCGAATGACTTCATTAGGGTAAACCCTCTTGTACAAATGTCTAACTGCAGTGCTGCGAGTGAAATTAGATTTGAGATTTGTGTTTTAAAGGGTATCTAAGCGGGAGATGCCACGTCCCTTCAGAGAGAAGAACATGCTCTAGATTTCCTGTATGTGCTTGTGATACTGAAGTGTGATTGATATGTGATTTGAAACAGGTTCATGGGTATTAATATTTAAGTGAAAACTGAAATATTAATTGATATGATAATGAGACCACAGGGAGACATCTTTCTTGGCCCTGTGGCGTTCCTTTGGGAGTAAAACCACATAGAATACCAAAACATGAATCTGACCCCTGTGCAACATTGATCCAGCGCATTCTCACTGGTCGACCCGATGTACATTTTTAGGCTGTAGGTGTGCATATTATCCTGCAGCTGTATTTTCCCGATATTAGATGCTGGTAATGGCTTTACAAAAGAATCCCTCCCCTACCATGCCAAATGTCATCTGGCAGTTTTTGTGGCTGGAGAATTCAATATAATCCACTTGACTTTGTGCCATCGCTTGTGTGAACTGCACAACAAGCAAGTCTCTAAGCACTTTTGTTGTTTTGTTTGGCGAGTAGGAAGCCGTATAGCTGGGCTGCTGGTGGGTGGTAGCCAAGAGCAGAGACAGAAGAGGAGCAAGATAAGAGGCTTACCTGAAAATACACTGGGGATTTTGGTCAGGAAACTTTTCACCGTCCGGATGGGGATGCCGTTCTTCTCCTCCTGCATGCGCGCTATTACTTCCTCCATCTGGAACGGCACAAAAAGATAGCGAGGAGAAAGAGTGAGCGGGGCTATGGGAGACGATTGCAAAAGCACAAATATATGACTGTTTTTTTTTCTATTTATAAAACGGCATGGTTCGTTTTCTTGCCTAACCACTCGAGAAGGTTCCAGGGCTTCGTTAACGTAACGCTCGTATTTCCCTTCCGCTCTCTGCTTCATTTTTTCCACATTTACATGAAAGAAAAAACAGTGAAAACCTGGGAAAGTCACCTGCGAAGACTAATATAGTTGCAATACCCAGCACAGTTGTCACTAAGCATTATTTTCTACTACTGTGTGGCCCAAGTTCTGTTCGACAATTCTCTCTCTGCTTCCCATCATTTGTCACATAAAAACTGCCAGTAAGATCCATTATTGAATTCGTTATTGAATTTCCAAACCCTGGCATTGAAGTTTCTTGCTAGTATCCATCATGTCTTATTAATGTTCTGGCAGAAGCATATTTAGGATGAAGGCTAAAAGCTTAATGTCACTCAAATTGGCAGACCTATACTGTATAATCGCACAAACGCATAAAAGGGAGATAGAGATGCACCAGGAGTAGTGTCCAGAGAGATACTCACAAATAGCACGCCACATATACAGTAACTAACTGCCTGGTAACACACATAGCCAACATAGCTGCCGCTAGAAAGCACAAATTACACTATGTACACTTTACCTGTCTATAACTTTAGATAGATAGATACTTTTATTGATCCTTAACAGGAAATTGCACTGTCATACAACATCACATCCCATGATTAATCTATCATTCACAGATTGTCCTTATTACAACGACTGCGGGTGCTACAGTAAATATGTGCATGTGAAGTACTTTGGGAACATTCTTGTTATGCAGTTTTCAATCATTAAATCCGGATATCCTCCCTTCTCGGCTTTAAAATTGTTTTGTTGAAATTAAAATGCTGCACACAATAGTAACAATAGATTCAGTGAGTCATACTTTTGTAGTAGCAGCAGAAACAAAGTAAATTAGCTTTATTTGGGTAATTATATACTTTTGGAGGTGATGTTTGTTGCATACTAATATTATTAGCTATTGTATATCACATACATGGTGTGTGCTAAGCTTGTCAACTACGCGCACAATAACCCGAGATTATATTTACAATCCCATTACATAGAATATAATGATCCAACATCTGCGAGCTGCCTTTTCGCGTCTTATATTTAGAATGGCGCGTTTGAAGAATGTACTGTAATGCTTGGCTTTGACGTACACTGAGCACATTCTGAGGCACAAGGTTATGATGAAAGCTTGTTGTGAGTCAAATGCCCCCGAGTTACAGCTCATCCCAGTTAGGAACTGGAGGATAATTGACAATGATGGAGCGCATGCAAATACTGGCGCTGTGTGTGCAAGGGGAAGCAGGGTTAGTAAGGAAGCGGGACGAGCATAGCGTAAAAAAATGATTGAAAACATTGTATCTACACACATACCGAACTGACCAGTGTGAATGGTAACTTAAACTGGTGTAATACACTCAAATCATGAGTGTGATGCAATTTGTTTTCTCAGACAACGAACAAGCTGCACGCACCAAAGAGTACAGCTTTCTTTTCAAGCTGCCCTCACACAACATCATTATGTGAAACAATGTTCAGGTAAATGCGCAAAATCACAAACATGTTGCTATTAAAAATGGAAATTAGAGAAATCCATGTTGCCTTATTATAATGTATTTTAGTCTTTATTTTTATCAGCCAACAACCCTCTTCAACCTCACATAATGCTATATTATATGGAAAACAAACAAAGACTAATCCAAAGGAAGACAAACATGTGAATAAAATGCACTCTAAACGAATCACAGGCTTGAGATCCTACACTAGTACTTAGCAGTCACCACACTGTAAAATGTACAATTTGTTTCAACTCAAAAAACTAATTCCAAGGGCTGCCAAGAAATTTTATGTGTAACCAATAACCATTTTACAATCTAGTCGATTTGAAATTTGAGATTCACCTCTTTCGTTCAATTGTATTCTTAGGTTGACATAACTGTTTCCAGTTGTCTGAAGTGAAAAACGTCAGTTACAAATTAAATCAGTTGTGTCAACCTAAGTTTTTCACTTCAGACAACTGGAAACAGTTATGTCAACCTAAGAATACAATTGAACGAAAGATGTGAATCTCACATTTCAAATCGACTAGATTGTAAAATGGTTATTGGTTACACATAAAATTTCTTGGCAGCCCTTGGAATTAGTTTTTTGAGTTGAAACAAATTTTACATTTTACAGTGCAGTGGTAATATGCCATAGACTGAGAGACACTGATTTGAAATTTGGACGTGCCAACTGAATCTTTATTTATAAGCATACATTGCAATGCAAATCTATACAGCCCTCACTTTTTCAGAAGCTCTGGGGGTTGACGGAGCCAGGGAGGAACAAATTCAGCGCCATATAGACAGTAGCGGAACAACATTGCTATAGTTTGATCAAATCCAATCTGCACTTGTGCTAACTGACCCAAGCAACCCACTTATTACAGCATATTAAGCGCCTCGTTCTAACCAACTGTACACCAAGCCGTCTAATTAATCCTAATGGTCTTTAGAGCTAATGTTGTGTAAAGTGATTCACTGTAACGCGTCCTCCACATCTGACATTTTTGCGTGTTATGTCTTCACCCCGGGAACGAGGCAAACCGAGGACAGCAGCAGCGTCAGTGATCGATAGACTTCACACACCCTCGCCGCACCCCCGCATGCCGAAATGCCACCAGTCCTGAATATTCAGTGGGGGGAAAGCTCTTCAAGTGTGCGTTCTGGTGACACCCCGCCCATCCCGGCGCTTTTGGACTGTTTCTCCAGCAGCAGCAGCCTCTTAGCCGATAAGAGAGCACACTGTGAATCATTGAATAATAATGACGGCGCGGCAACGTATGAGCTCCGGATGTAGGCGCGCTGTGTGTTCGCGAAGGGGCCGCGCGCACACTTCAAAGACTGTCACCCTGCACGGGCACTCAGAATGCAATCACCAGCAGCTTCTGAGGAGTCTCGAGCACCTACTGAAGGTAAAAGGAAAATCAAACTGGGCCCATAAATCACTGTGCGCCTCCTGCATTTCTTTTAGGTGTTGGTAAGTGGATCGTAAGCCTTTCCAAAAAAAAAAAAGAAAAAAAAAGGTGGTTCTAAAAGCTTATGTCTATTCCTAGAGGAGCTTTATAAAGGTGCGTGGGTTGGTAAAGATGTTCAAAGAGGGAGGCTGATGCTTTTGGCCCCTGAATTTGGATAACGTGCACGTAGTTTCGGTGTAGATAGGACAAGCGTCAGTGACACGTGTTTTAAAATGAGGAATCCATGCAAGGAGACGTGATGCAGTGAGCTGAGCGATGATGAGTTGATGGTGAGAGGCGTGTGTCACAGAGCAGAGGAGCTCAGAGGAGAGAGCAGGCATCAACAGAACAGCAGGACAAGTGTGAAACAAGTGCAACACCAGCGATATGAAACAACAGCTGAAACACTCATTTAGATATGACGTCTACCTTACAATTTAATTTAGGGAGATCATTTATTTTAAGTATTTTTCATCCCATAGGCTTTACTATGACAGCAAAAGAAGGTGAAGACCGGGGAGACATTCAGATTGCCATGACTCAAACTCATGATGTTGAGCCCGAAACAGTGTTAGCCCTGCCCACTAGGATAATCAATAGAAAGATGACTGTTGTTATGTGTTGCTGGAGAAATATTGTTTATAGGATCTGTTTAACATGATGTCAAAGGTCTAGAAGATCTACAAGCCAGTGCATCGTGTGTACCAGTCTCTTTCTTTATCATTCCTATGATAACTCAAATAGAAAGTGTCAGTGTTTTCAGAGGCAGATGTTACCTGTAGGGTCACATCAGAAAGGAAAGAAATGCTGCATTGTCATTCTTGTTTGATTGCTGCATATTTACATTATAATAACTTACATATCTAAATCTACTAAAGCTTCTCAGAAACAAGGGATGACAAAAAGAGAAGCCAAACTGGGAGTCGCAGAGATGTGAGTGGCACAGGGGAGGGAAGTGTTTTAAATTCAGCAGAGGAACATTAAAGAGGTGAGGAGCTCACAGTCGTCTGCTGCCTCAGGCGCAGAGAGCAGCCTCAACACATCCTGTGGCTACAGCTCGGCAGAGGCACCAGATAAAGCGCTTCACTCATTTCATACTTCGCTAAAGTAAGAGACTTCGCTCTGTGCTGGAAGTGAGAAGGGGAAACCACAATATTGCACATTTCTGTAAACAGATTTTTATGTAAAAGTTTTATGTTGATGTGAAAACGGGAATATGATCATGTTGGGCGGTTGCAAGAATAACCAGTGTATGCACAAGCTTTTTATTCTGAAAAGACCCCTCATTGAGTGTCAGTGCAAACAATAAGAATACATGTTTAACATCTCTGCTGTAATCTGGCATATTTACAGTGCACATGTGCAGCTGTTCATTAATATGCACTGTCCATATCAAATAAAATAAAAAATAACACACATGACACTCATTTGGCTTGTGTTGCAGTGAAGTTGCTGTGACATCGCTCGCATTCCTTCTGTTCATTTTTCAGTCCTCCCTGAAATGTTTACTATAGGTGCACACTGACCTCATCTTGATTTGAAAATATAAATCACAAATCTAATTGGATTTGCATTACTGGGTATAAAAACAGCAAATAGATATAATGACGTTAATTCTGTTTTATCGTAATGTGACTGGTTTCCTTATGGCAACCTGCAAAAAGGGAGCAAATTTTGAAAATTGTTTTGAGCACCACTGTATATGAAGTTAAGTTATTCTTAACTTGTCCAAAAGTAAAGCAGGCCCTTGCATACTTTCATACAGTATGTTTCATGTCCTCAGGACAATCAGGACAAAAGAAAACAATAAATTCAGTTAACAGGCACTGCAACAAAGTCCTCCCAAAGTCAATGTCAACACAAATGAATTGCGCAGCTGCTATTTGCAATGGGTTATTTGCATACAAAGCGAAGCCAACCCCCCCTCCTCCCCCCAGACTTTGAAGAGGACACTGGGGGCCAAGCACCACATTTCAGGTTAATAACTGCGTTCAAAGGAATGCACTTTTTGCTCAGGGATGTTTTCGGTCCATTTAAGTGCAGATGTGTGGACAGTGCTGACGTATCCAAACCATTCTCTTTAGTGCCCTAGATTGGAGTGAAAGCACAAAGCTCTATCTGGGATGAACCTACACCTACCTTTTCAAACTTAATTAGATTAGCACTATTATATAAGGCTTCAGTAGAGAGACATGGAGGTGTAACTGTGTCTAAAGAATGTTCTTTTATCCACTAATTTAGTCTTCGCATTGTAACTATATTATGGGCATTCAGCAATCTAAAGAGGTCAAGTATGTATTGAGCACAAAGAGATGTGCTGACACTGAATATTTACCCGACGCTATAATGGAAAAAAACAGCACAACGGAAATGCTTTAATCAATTTAGTGCAACCATAAAACCTCAAGGCTCTAAAGTGAATCAGCAGAATCGCACACTCAGGTAGCAGATTTCCAAACTATCTTTATTTAATGATAAGATTTCGGAAAAGCCTTCTTCAGATCTTTTCCTTTTTCTTTTTTTTAACCAGTGCATGATGTATGTGGATGTCATTGCTTATCATACACCAGTTGTCAGGCCATAAGAGTCCATAAGTTGAATTCGTGACATTTTCAAATGGAGGGCAGGACTGAATGTTGACACTCATTTGGCTTCTGTTGCCATGCTGTTACATCACCTCTATAATAGACCTGCCTCTATAACAGAACAAAAAATACATATATCTAATTTGACTGTTTTCTGTTCAGATTTGCCATAATGACACAATTGGTTTATAATCTCATAACTGTTTTGACACAATAAATTTTTGCCTGTTTTTGTTTCATGTCAAAAGGCCCAGTAATTAGATTAGTAATCATTAACCAGGTCGAAACATCTGCAATTTGACAGTTCAAGGGTAGTTTTACTATAAATCTAAAAAGAATTAGAACCTTCGACATTGCAAATTGAGTACAAAATAAATGAATATCAATGCAGACTGTCAATTCGCTGCTATTGCCGTGATAGAATGCGAACTGCCATACCTTATGTTGTCTTTATTCAACTCTTTATGTTGTCTGTGCTTTCTGTGTTGTGTGAAAGCACTTAGAGCAAACAAAAATCTAGCTTTTCGGTTAATTTATCTCACTATGTGCAGCACTTTGGAAATGAAAACAGAGTGGTTTACAAGTCTGTCAACAGCTCATTTGGTGGTGGAAAATACACAAAAGCAGAGAAATCTCCTTTGTTCTGCAATTTGCCAAATTCTTCCCGAAATGTGAGTGCCTAGCTCACCCTATAAACATATTACAAACATCTCAAAGTTTTTAATATGCTATGAGTTTGTTGCTTTTTTTTGGCATAATACTGTATGTAAGTATAAGTAATTGGAATATGCATCGCAGCTTTGACAATATTGCACAAGATATCCTTTTTGCTTTTCGCTCTGTAAGCCTTCATGAACTGTCCGGACAATCACCGCCCTCTTTGTACCAGCTTGTGCAAGTCACTGAGCTCACACAGACAAGGTTGTCGGATGTGTGCCACGACTCTTAATTCTCTCCAAGGTTACCCTATATATCTTTGAGGGTTACCACGGCAACGCGGGAAGCGCCCAGCTGCACAAGGACATCTCCGCTCAGTCAGCTTTCGAACAGAGGTAGAGGCGTAAAAGGAGAGGGCACGTGTCTTTTAAGTAAAAAGCCAGGGACGACTAAAAAGATTGGAGGGCGCATCTTTTTTTTCCGTGAGTGTTCATCCCCCTGTCCATAGTTCCCTGATACAATCTTCACGGGTCAAGAGCAGAGGTAGACAGCAGGCTGCTTCGCATCCGCTGTAGCATGACGAACAGATGCCTAGGTCACAGCATCGCCTCGAGTGCAGTCTGTCACTCCACTATCCAAGCCACCACAGCTCGAACTAAAGGCAGGAGTGAGCATTCAGCAAACCAACAATTAGACATTTATGCATGCAGTATGAGTAGCTGAAGAAAAGTCTTTGGGCTGCATCGATACGATTTTTCATTCACAAGAGTAGCACACTTTCGGCCACAGCTCAAATAGAACAGCTGTTTTGGGGTTTGTTGCGTCACATCAATATCCAAGCGCATCTTTTCATTACCTAATATACACAGTAGTAGTTCATTAAGCAGCCTCATAATCTAAAGTGGCCTTCCTAAAAAGCTCACCTACCTATATGGAATGTTTTGCAGCCAAACAAGCACTAACATGATCCCCTCCCCTGTATCGTCTTAACAGCGATGCCCAACTGGCTTGTTTCATTCAGTTCTTGAAGGCTGAATCCCTTTGGCTTTGAAACGCTCCCACAGGTCTGATCAGCAGTCTTTAATGATTGAAGCCAATGTGTTCTGACTGGTTAATAGATGAGAAAGAGAGGGAGGCCGATCGTTGACGGAGCCAAGGTTGGAACACGTCTTTAGCATTGCAAACAGCCAGGCCAGAAAGTGAACATTATCCACAATTAGCCACGACTGCTGCTGTCAATAATGTTGCACAACGTGGTGTTAATTATGGAGGATTCGGGGAATGCAGACCTCTGCAAAGGCGCTGGTCTTATCATGCGATGGCAAAGGCAACGACCAATGCAGAACTGATCCTTTACTGACTCTTGTGGCTGGAGTATATTTACTGTATGTGGCCACATCTTGTAAAATATTGGCACATTGTTGTAACAGAAACCAAATAGAACTAGAAGTATCCTCAATCGCTCTAACTTTTTGTATTATTGAGCAAACAGACTTAAACCAGGCAGTACGGTCTATAATATATATTTTTTAAGTACAAGCTTGCTTTAGTTTTCAACTTACAAATAATATTCATTATCATTCCCAGAGATAAATAAGTTAATTTCTAGATTTAGCAACAGCTTAGCTATTGAGTTTTGGAAAGACTGTGAAGGCCAATAAAGTATCTGTTATAGCTCCTTTACATTACGTTAAAACATCTGATCGATATTTAAGAATAAACATCACCACAACAAACATTTTATGGTCTGCATTAAATGATAACTGTATATTGAGCTCCATCATAGCAGTCAATAGTTCCTGGCTTAATGTTTTTATGAGGCTTGGTCAGGCCATAACATAATAGTCTTGAACATACCTCGGCCTTCGATCTTCATCACAGTGGGCATTCTTTTCCCATTGTGCAGATTTCTACTTTCTGAGGCGTAAACTGTTATATTGTCATTGCTTCAACAAAAGCAAATGCGTCAAAACTTGAGATTGATCGACACACAATCACAGTGGGTTGTCAGCGGATACTTGGATCTCCCATAGCCGAGTGTTCATCAACTTGTCTCTTAGAACACGCTACATGTCTTCTTCTTTTTTTTTTCCTTCTGCCCTAGAGAACTGGTGTCCCTTCGCGAGTAACTGCAGAGGAATGTTCAATATTTTCCCCCGACACCTCGCATCTCACTCCCACAGGGACCACCTCCACCAGATAGAACGACAAGCTCTGAATCATACATGAGAGGTATTCTGTCGACCTGCCTGCAAATGGGAGGGAGACAGAATGAAAACACTCGCCACTTTGTCCTTATTTGACATAGCCGTGGTTAGTGCCTTCCCAAACGCACCAGTCGCTGGGTTTGGATGTTCCACCTCATGCTTTATGCAACCACATCAAGACTCTTAGAGTGTCACACAGTTCCCAGCAGATCTTTGCATAATCTTTTCCCACGCAGAAAGCTCTCAAAATGTGCTCTAATGCAACTTTTTTTTTAGATCAGGGTTCAGTTTAATGTTGGTAGATCAAGCTGGCTTGAAATAATGCTTTAACTTCCGCATGATCAAAGTTTTCAACACCTATAGCAACGTATCAAATATTGGGACAAGAAACTGAAACCATGATCAACCAAGTTCCAGTTCACCCTTATTCAATTGAAGTACAAGCTGAATGTATCTCAAGGAAGATAATGGAGTATGTATATATATATATTTTTTGTATATATATATATTTTTGTCCCTTCACTGATCCCATTTGGATATCAATGTATTATCAGCATCCTGGCAACTTATCTTAGTCGAAAATTTGACGACACAAGACTGCTACAGCTTAAAAGACGACATTTTTCATTCCCATACGCTTGTGAAATCCACACTTGTGCGTCATCCACACTAAAAGAAGAGAGCAGTGATGTGGGAGCTGACACAAACGGTGTTTTTATGGAGGGCATCAGTAGCAGGTCAAAGTGAAGCAGAGCGCTTTACGCCTGAACCTCGGGCAGTCGTGATTTCTCTGTTGATAAAAGCCGCAAACGGAATTCTTTTTTCTTGCAAGTGACGGTTTTTGTTCCGATTCTTATCTTTATTGTTTGCATTCATCTCAGTAAAATGTCTTTTCTACACTCATTTCCTTAGGGGTTAGACCTTCACTGTTTTCAGATTCAAAATTCTCCTACCACTATTGCCTCTGTCTACGCCTGGTACTCTTCCTTTTGCAGGATAAAGTAAATACAAATTATGTATACAAGAAATAATGGATTGCTTATCACAAGTATAAGCTCCTCCTCTGGAGTCTAAAGCATGCTCTTGGGGTTATCGCCCTCCTGTTTGTCTCACATCCCTTCTTCACCCCATCGCCACCTCAGGAGTGTAACTTCTCTCCTCACCTTCATTCCAAAGGCGAGGAGAGAAGTTGCACTCCATTACCTCATCACCGCCAGTCTGCAAAGTAAGACTCTTGCCCATGAGTGTGGCTTTGCTCTTCTAATCCAGTGCTGTGCAGGTTCTTCACTTTAACATAGCCACATTTCCACCTTTTATAACTCGACAAAAATAAAGAAGTGCTCTATTTCGGCACCTGCCTTTCAGTTTCACACAGAACACTTAGACTGAGGACTGTTGCCTCGGGTGTGCATTAGTGGAGAGTGAATCCTTAGATCATAAAATATATTTGAAGTTCATAAAAGTGGATTTTGTAGTATGTCTTTTTGAAGTAATACTTTTAAGACTGTACCTTTCTTCTTCCACGTCGAGTGAAATACCTGTCCTGTACTGGAATTGTGCATTATTTCTTGTCAGGACGGGGATAGCACTCCCCAGACGAGGCCTCTCTCTCCTCACTGTCGCTCTCATTCTGGTGGTGGGCGGGCAGTGGGCGCGATGACTAAGCCAAGGTTGGCCATGTGCTGGAACATAATCCACTGAAAGCCAATATCCCTTCAGCCCACCTACTATGATTTTATCACCCAAACAGCACGCACTCATAAATGAGCAGATAAAGGACAAACCGCACTCTATACATATTTCCATGGTTTGGAATGTTACTTAACAATATGCAGCCAACTCCAATTCTCCTCCAAATGTATATTGTGGGGGATTGTAAGCCATAGCATTTTGTCTGATTTAACATTCACACTGTGCTAATAATCACATATGGTGCTCTTCATCATATTTCATCCTGGATAGTCTCAGAGAAAAAAAGCAGCGATTAGAAAGATGTATTTATTTATTTAGAGACTGGTGAAGGATGTAGCAGGGTGAAGCCACAGACAGAAGAGGCGGTGAAGGGGTGGAGGTGGGTCGCAGCACAGCGGGGAAGCTGACGAGCCATGAGCGCTGGAGCTTAAATGCAGGACTGCAGGCAATGATTGGCTGCGACGAAGGTGTGGCTCTGTGCTGATAGGCTGAGGTGAGGTGGAGGTGTGACCCTCGCAGACGCAATCATTAGGTGGGTGATGCTGAAATGAGTCTTCCAGGCTGAATTTCCGCCTAGGCTTCATGAAGCTTAAGCTCAATTTCAACCTGAAAGACCTACCTGTAGCATTCATTCATTGCCTCATCACTGGCAGCTCCTCATCAATCATCCAATCACAGTCCCATTTCAAGTCGCACCTTCACGACAGCCAATCACCGCAGCTGCTCATCCCTGCTTCGGCCATTCATCGCCCAGGATCCCATTCTTAAAGGGATATTTCAGGATTTTTGACATAGGGCCTCATTTCCTAGTTATCCAGAGTGTTGTTGATGTCTGGAGATATTAAATTCATGCAGTTCTTATATTTGAAGAGCTTGTATTTCGTTAATTTGATGTTCTGCCGGGGTCTGAGCCTCAATCATGATTCATGTCCAATAAAATGTTCCTAACGCCACACTGTTTCTGTGAGTCTTTTCAGGTCGAAATTACTTTATCCTGCAATTACAGACGGCAATTGCAGAATAAAGTTGGTTTTGGAAACGAACCATCTGATCATTATTACCAGCAGAGATAGTGGTTTCTAAAGTGTGTAAATGGCATGGGTGGTGGTGGGAGAGTTCTTAGAAACCAGAAAAAGTATTCCCAGGGGCTATAAAAGCAGCTAACCAGGAACAACAGGCATGGCTTTCTACTGATTAAATTACAGAGTACATAAATCCACATTAGAGTGATTTTGAATGGTGACAAAGCTGATTGATAGTATATCCTGGATGCACTCCCTGGCCATTTACCCAGAGTAGCAGGCTTGTGACTCCCTATAGTCAGATATGGTAAACTTGTACTAACTTTTTAGAGCATCACATTATTTTGTGTTCCATATGATTAAAATTGGTTTTCCCGCTACAGTATATGCAGTCGCATTCTCTACAGAACTTTAAACAGCAACTTAACATTCTGGCACATTTCCTTGCTAGGTGGCTCTTCAACTTTAATTTTCACACCGCGTTGGATTTAGACGCTTTTAATAAACATTATTTTCCTTAAACAGTGCAGTACGTATGCATCAAGAGGGATGACACGTAAGTCTAACAGGCTCCTACATAGGTAATCTCTCATCTCCACTCGTCCAAACTGTCTGGCAATGCACTTGAGAAGCCTTATCATTCGACACCAGAGAGAATGTTTACACAGGCCAAACACTGAGACAGGGAGGGAGCAGGAGGCCCAAGATACACTGGGAATAGGGAAAAAAAGGGATGCTGTCTATTTTTAGGTTTCGATAACAAAACGGAGACGAGGGGTGCTCACTGATACCCCCCCCCCCATCTCTCTCTGTCTCTCTCTTTACCCAATCCCTTCTTTTCACACTTTCCTCCTTGGCACGTGCGGAGAACACAGTCAGGAGCACTCTATGTGGGGGGAATAGCAATAAGAGTAGAGCAGCTGGATACTGGCAGGCTGACATTCTGGTGCCTGCTCCTGTCTATAGACTGGAGACACGGGCAGGGCAGGGTCGTCAGCTGGGGCACAAGTGAGGACGGGTGAGGGGAGGGGCGAGCTAATGAGAGTGATGGGTGAACTTCTCAAATTGATGGGTGCCGTTAATTGCGCAGTGTGAGGTCAGCAGCATGTTTTTTGATGTTTATGGAAAGCTGTTTAATCATCATTAGCATATTGTAATAGGGAAAGTTAGAAAAGTGGCAGCAGATACATAGGCTGGAGACAGCTCGACTAGTCTCAACAAGGTGGTGCCGGCAATATAGGGAATAAAATGTGCAGAAAATATGACGTGAGACTTCATTCAAATAGGGTTTAAGAGCAGAACAGCTTCATTTTATCCATGACGCAACATAATATGTGCATGGGCATTTTAAACTCTCAGTCAAGAAAATGAGGGTATGAAGTGATCACCCAGTGCAGAGTATAAAGTTGAAGTGTAGAATGAATATGAATGAAATGTCCACAGCTGGCCATTGTCCAGGGTGTACCCCACTTACCACCCATAGTTGCCTACAGGTAAAATGTATAATTACCAATCTAACATAATCCTAGCACACTGATTAGCTCTCTTATACAGTAATACAGTAATACAGGGATGCACCGATACCAATACCAGGATCGGGTATCGGGCCGATAACACATACTCATACTCGTACTCATTAATGTGGTCCCGATACCAGAAACCGATACCACTTGACGTGCGGCCAGCGCTCCTATGGGACGCAGCTCTCTGCTGAGGAGAGAAAAACTGGAGAATTTTTAAGTGGAAATACAATATTCCACATAAAGCTGACTTTATTACAGACTCTCCCTTATTACAGACTCTCCCTAAATCAGAGTCTGTGCTGGATTTAACCAGAGCTAAATGTTGTTAGTGCTGCAGCGTGGAGTCTGCAGTGTTTCCAAGATAAAGGCTAATGTTGCTAACTAGCCGCTGACTAGGGGCTTACAGCTCTGGCGATTCTTATGCCACTTTGCCCAGGGGCTTAATTCCTCGGTCAAACTAACCCAGCAACTAAAGTACTCAGAAAATGCAAAATAAAGAGATGCAGCATGTCCATATTGAGCAAAATTGAGCTGCAGCAAAAACAATAAAAATGCTGTAGGCTAGTGGCTAAGTTGCTATAAACACACAGGAAAATCCACACAGAGCTGTAGTAAAGGTGAAAAGAGACCATTTAGCTGCAGTAATAAATAACCATATCAATACTATAGTTAAATAAAAATATATAAATGAATAAAGCACAGGCATTGAGGAGCTTTTGAACAGGGCTGTTCTGTCTATGATGGTGCAATAAAAATAAATGAAATTGAATGAAATTATGAAAAAATAAAAAAATAAAATGGCATATGTTCAATTCTGATATAAAATGTAGCCTACTTTACTCAAGGAAATGTAAATGAGTAAATTAACTAATTACTAACCAATCTGCTGTGAAAAGTCAGTCTATAAACCGTCTATTCACTTCAAAAAGAATGTTGAATTCGGTATCAGCAAGTACTTAAATCAAAGTACTCGTACTCGTATCGGTTTTAGAAAAAGTGGTATTGGTGTATCCCTTGTAATGACCCTGACATAATTCTACACATTTAAAGCGCCTTCTTTCTATTACAAAGTACTGCTCACAAACAGGGGAGCAAACAGGAGAAATCAAATCAGTTTGTGGAGAGGAATACCCAGCCCTCCCATAATATCCTAATGCATTGTTAAACCCGTCCTTGTCTTTAATTTAAGGTCCGCTGCAGCGTCGATAGCATCTGTTCTTTATCTGACACAGACAGAGGTAACAAGAGGCCCAGCTAATGTACAGCTCTGATAGGAATCAACTGAAGATGAGAGGCACTGTTGGCAACGGCACACACTCTCATTTACATTTGTGAAGAGACAGGTTTATTGTTTCTGCACTTTAAGTCACGTCTACAGACACAATATTAAAATAATTCTTTCTTGGACGTTAAAACTATTCTATACTAACTATATTAAGAGAGAAAACTAGCCAAAAATCTCAAAATGGAGCACTGCGTAGAAGTTACTGCCGTGAAGCATTGTCTTGATTGTGCAGGATAAGTCTCCATTCAGGCTATACCTTGTGATATTTTTGTTGTTGGTTGTCCTAATAAAGCAAGTGGCATCATGTTGGGCTATCATCAAAGCAAAACAGCAAAGTTACCAGCCATGGTTGAGGAGACACAAGCCCAGTAACAGCAAAAACATGTTTGAAAATATTTTTCACCAAATATAGCATGTGTAATTTAATGTTAGTGTTGATTGTTATTATTGTAGTGATTATATAATTTTTACTCTGATGGTAAGTATGTATACATAAGCATGTGACGCTTTGACATTTAATAATGCATGCATTAAATCTTGAGCCGTTTATTCTGTTTCATGAGTAAACATTTCATCTAACAAAGCTCTGCTTTGTACCATATGGGATCTTACTGTTCCTTTCACTGGCTCAAGCTTTTCCAATATGCACACAGAAGCCTAAAGAGGAGCCAGAGCGGAATGCCATTGCACAGAAACTATCTAATGATATGAATCCTGAAGTCTTTGTTTAATCAGAAACCTTGCCACATTAAAAGCCCTAAAGCTTATTGACTGGTCTAATGTTACACTTGTCAGTGGTCACTGCACGGCAGCGTACATGTTAGCTTGGGCAGTTCAATGAAGTGTGTGACTTCCTGTAAAATCACCTCACGGCATCCTTCTCTCAATCCTGTTCTGTGACAGTGCTAACTCAAGCTGCGTTGCGTTGGACACATTGTCAAAGTGTCGGAGATGACAGTGCTTGACAGACTGCTGATGAGGTTGTCATGGCGACGCCGGCAGAATGGCCAAAAGCCACTATAACTTTTGGCCAAATGGAGGGGGCACGAGAAAGAACAAACAAAGACACTGTTGTCAGTTAGCAGTGTCTGCAAAATCAAAGACAACAATGACTGCATAAGTATTCCTGTTTTAAAGGTCCTACTACAACTTCACATATGTTTTCTACAGGGAACAAGGCAAAAATCTCAAAAAGTTGAGTTAGCAGTTACCCTTTAGCAACAATGACACACAATATACTTGATAACCCATATTTTACTGCTGACATAATACTTCCAAGTGCAGCCGCAAAACAATGCTCCAGCACAGAATGGTGCTTGACATGATTTAATTAGGCTGTGCAAAGCAGCACGTCATTAGAATTGCATTAAATAATAGGAATCCTACAATGTTTTGACCTAGTTTCAAAAATGATACTCACTTGTGTAATATATGGGTGATTCGAGTTGTGTTGGAGAAAGTACTCACAAAATTACAGAAACAACTTTGTTGTTAGGAGCAATGGCAATATTACTGCTAAAGTCATAGAACATAAATATGTAGTCTTTAATCTTACTATTTTAGTTTTACTTACAGTATTGCTGATAGATAATGTAAGCTAACCTCCTTGTGAAGTTTTGCAAGAGAAAATATTATACAGAAAATATTTACCGCAGAGGTTCATCACTATTCTTGTTCGAGTCAAGTGAATCAAAGGATTATTTTCACCTGAAGCTATTTGCCGTTTTCCCACAGTCTTTTTCATTATATCTCTACAAGGCAAGATTAGAAAAAAGCCACCGACTCTATCTTCTGCATGTTAAAAAGTTGTGTTACACGGCCCAGCGCGCACGTCTCCAGAAATGATTCTTTTTGTACATTTCGGAGAACAAAGGGTGGCCAAGATGGTGCCCTGGGTTTATATTATGGATCGGAGCGTGGCGGATGGCTGTGCTCGCTAAGCTGAACTAATGGTGTGAAGCTGCGCGGCTCGCTTGGCTGCAGGTAGAGCGCTCTTTCATACAGTATAAGCCAGAATTTCAGCTTGTGTTTGTGTGAGGTGACTCGCATTTGTGTTATCGCTAAATTGTTGTGCGCCCAAACAGCTGAAAATGCCCCTTTGGGAGCAATAGACTTGAACATGATCCTTTTCGCATTAATCAGGAAAGCGTCATTTCTTTTGTGAATTACAGCTTTCATTGTAACAAGAGCAATTGCAAATCAAGGCGCTGTTCTTGATTTTTTTTTGTTATTGCGGCAGATGGAAAGTGGCGTGTTTAAATTGTTTGTTTGCTTAGAGTTTTCCAATAACACAATGAGTCAGGAGTGAATCAGAGCGCATGAGGGGAGATGACTCCACTCCGGCAAGCTCCGAATATGCACTGTACATGTCATTTCCCCCCCCCTTTCTTCATGGATTAGAGAGAGGAGAAGAGTGGCTCTAGCGCTGTCCATTCAATGAGGACTTCAAAGCAGGTTAGATGACAGAGAATGGAGTTCACGCTACACGCAGGGCGAGAGAGAGGGGGGCACGCCAGAGACAGCCAAAGTTGGTGTGATATTGAAACATCAAAGACATGAACCTGGACAAAAGCAGGTGGGAGGTAGGGAACAGGTAAATAAAAGGAGAGGGCAAAGCAGCAGACAGAATAGTACATGAAACTAGGTTGAGGTCCGGGAGGGAGTCTAGACACCGAGCCAGAATGTCACAGAGAGAGAGAGAGAGAGAGAGAAGCAACTTCCACTGCAGAAGTAATGCACCGAAGACTCGGGAGAAGAGATTTCTCATTTCATTTGACTTTTGAAGCAGGGTGGTGTGCAAATATGAGTTTAGCTTTGGTGGCCGTGATGCAAGCCAGCAAAAAAAAAAGAGAGAGCAGAGAGAGAGAGAGAGAGAGAGCTCTTTTGTTGTGGCAGAACATTTTCAAGTACGTAACCCAGTTTGGAAAGCACTGATCTTTTCAAAAGGTCTTGTGAACACCTTCATGATCTGATTCCGATCATGGAAGAGATAATTGCGGTTCTATCTGTGCCCATTGGATTAAGAGGACATTTTTCATTTTACACAATCTTGCATTTGCGTATCTCAGGACGCAACGCACATTCTATTGAAATAATCCTTCATGTGATGGGACTAGTTTTGGCTGCATATCCGTCTACTTTATATGAGCACTTTATCCTCCTTTTTCAAATCCATGCCTTGGTGCTGTTACATAAGATAGGTAAAGATACAAACTTCAATCACTAGCAGCAGTTATATACTTTTACACCATTTAGAGGCAGAGTCGCGGTAGATTAGTCCTGGGTTGAATATTCTTTCGGTGAGATACTTTAGTGTACACCCCTTTTTGGCTGCAGAGTATACTGTGTCCCTGCTTCAAGTTTGCCAACAAAATCCAAAATGCAATTTAGGGATAGTCCACAATTGATATTTTCTGAAAGCAAAGTGGAAATAGCTGGAGGCCGACAAAGCACAAACACAAAGCAGATTACAGTTTATGTGCGAGGAAATGAAGCGTCACAAACGTAATGGGAGAGTTAATAGGAAGTACTGTGGGACACCGTAGCGATGCAGATGGGGGGTCGCTGTGTTTTCTGACACCTAAAGCATGTTATAACGTTGCTGCATAAAATAAATAAATGATGGAGTGCAATTTGTGCATGTTTGAGAAGACTTCCACCAGCTGATGTCATGAGGTGGTGACCTGCTAAGTTGCTTGTCCGTGAGGGCTCAAATTGCCTCCGTTAGAGCACATGACTTGCAGATGGCTAACAAATATTTGAACAGCTTCACCACCGTAATGCACTGTTAGCAAGAACGGCGATTTGTGTGCAGAGAAATTAAAGGTCTCACACCTGATTTTTTTTTACTTTACTTTTATCTCGCAATGTCACAAGAGCCAATAAACTGTCAACAAATGCAGGTAAATAAGAAAACACATCACAGATACGCTAAGGTGATCTTCATGCTTAATTAGACGCCGACAATGCTATTGAGTTAATGAGTTCCCCAAATAAAGTGAAGAGATCTGAATATATTTAAACCTAACGGCACCCATAATTTAATAAATGCGTGTGTGTTATTATGTCTCTTTATAGGATGAAATAATATTTTGGTATGGCTTAAAGAGTATATGACAGATTTTAATGCTCTTGAAAATAATGACTTATTTAGATGGATTACATCAGTTGCAAGTTCATCAGTTGCATAGTTATCATTTTTTTCAGTGAAGCAGCAATTTTAATGAAGAAATGTTGGGCAGAAAAGTTATTTTTATTTGAAATTTTAAGCTGCTGACAGGAAGTGACATAAAAGAAGGTAACATTCCATAGCAGGTTGACTCATTCATTTCCCATTGACTTAACATGGTTGCACGGCAACAGTTTAAAATTGTTTATCTTCTTCGATGTCACTTCCTGTCGGTGTCCAATAAGGAGGTGAAAACATAATCATAAAAATGGTCAAACTAAAGAAAGCTGGGTATAATCTTTAGCAAAATCTTAAATGTAATCGTGTTAACTGTGTTTTAGCAAAAATTGTGTCTAATGTGTCATGTGCACTTTCAATAAATTAGCTGAATAACGCATGACTATGAATTTTAAAATGTTGGAACATGGTATAAAAATATAGGTATAATTCACACTTTTGTTATTAAGCCGATCACTGAAGAAAGTAGACACAGCTAAGAAACCAGAGCAGCCCGCAATTGTAATCTTTATATTAACTTAGCGGCACAACCAGCCATATCTTAGTGCTTGTTAGAGCCTTATATAAACTGCAGACTCGGACTAAAGACTCCAGCTGTGGCAGACGTTCACAGAGAGCACGGCTTAATGGAACACAGGGCTCCACATATATCTTTGTACACTGCATTTCCATATTTTATACGACTCGCCATGCAGTCCAAAGCATCCTTAAGTCAAATCCGCTCCCACTCAGTTGCTTACCTCAGGCCTCGAGCGCCAGGTGAAGAGTTTTAGCATAATGCTCTATTTTTTTAGAGCTTAAACTTTGACTCCTGCCGCTTCAGCCCACAGCTAGTGACCAATAATTTATACAAACTGCCACAAGTACTGCAAAGTCAATGTGAAATACACACACACGCTTATTTTAAATATAAAAAATCTTCATTTTACCTGGAGAAATTATGAGCTACATTGTTCGAATTAGGTGTAAAACAGTTATTGGCCTTTTATCTGTTGTTATTTCAGCAGGAGATTCAGATGAAGTTGCTTTATTTGCTGTGTTTATCAGTGGAACTCTCAACAGTTTGGACCCGGAAGTAGTCATTGTGTGTGATGTCACACTTAACAAACGTACTGGCTGTTTCTCAATTGTGAGGATCCATCCTCCATTTGTCTACTTCATTGACGTCCTCAGTCGTGGGCTCCTCCAAAACGAAGTTTCATAGAAGTAAATAGTGTCCTCTCACTGCCACATTTGAGCTCAATTGGAGCAGCCTTCAAAGCGTCATGTCACGTGTCCAATCATATGATAAAACATGAAATTATGCTTACAAAAACTACTGTTTTATGAATAAAAGCTGTTTATGAACATTTGGAACATTTTGGCCTGAATAAAATAATAAAATTTCTCCGAGGATTTGTAAGAAATTCAATTCAAATATTAAATATATTTAGCACCCCATACCCATCCCCCATGGAGATCCTGGTCCCGCCTCCTCTGTCCCTCTGGCCCTCCTTGCCCGTTTCTGCAGTTCGCAGGGGTTCCTGGCCCACCGTTGGGGCCTTCTGCCGGTGCTCCTGACCAGAATCCTCTGCTCCCTTGCCTCCGTGGCCCCCCAACCTGGCACCCCTGGTGCTTTCTTTGCCCCCATGGCCCCCGACTTGCCGGAGTCTGTTCCCTCCTCCTGGCCCCCTCCGCCCTCCCGGGTTCATTGACTTTGGGACATCTGGGAGCCGTCCCTTGGTGGGGGGTACTGTCACGGTTCCGTCTGTTTTTGTTCAGTTCCCCGTTGGTTGTGTTTAGTGTTCCGGTTCTTGTGTGTTTTATTTTGACATGTCTGGTCTGTCTTTGTGGTTTTGCTTTGCTGCCCTTGTGTTGATTACCTGCCCCGCCTTAATGTGTTTCACTTGTTCCCTTTTCCTGCTGTATTTAGGCCCCTGTGTTTTCCCTTGCCCTTGTTGGTTCATTGTTGTCTGTTTGTTGGTGCTTTGTGTGTCTCCTGTTCCGATCTCCGTGCCTTTTGCCCTGTTATTGCGATTTTGACAGTTCTTGTACTTGGACTTTCCATTAAATTTACCTTGACATTAGACTTTAGGGCCTTTTTGCATTTGGGTCTCTTTTTCGCCTCACACCATAACACGTATAACACTTAGCTTATTCAAGAAACAAGATATTCAACATCCCTAATGAAAAAAAATCTGTGTATCAAGTATCAACAAAATAAAGCCATAATTTCAAACCTTGCTCTCATTAAGACTTCGTTGACACAAATATAGACAATTTTGGTCATTTTCATTGATGAAATATATGAATATTATTCATAAACAATAAATGAAAGAAAACTTCCTCCGCAGTGCCATTAAAAACGGCTTGTAATTATGCTTATTGCAGCATATACTATGATGGTGGTGACATATAAGTTTTATGAGCACCGTAGTCCCCTATTTATCACAACTTGTGTGTTATGCTGTGATGCACCACTAAGCACTAGCATCTTCCTCAAGCAGTCGCGCAATAAGAGAACGCACCTGCCTATATCAACTCCCTGTGCGTGTCACAAATGCCAGCTCTCCTAATTGGCGCTCACTTATTGACGTCAGCAAACTCAAACAAAACGGATTAAATTGAAAAAGAGCACAAAGCCATAAACGCCAATTTCCATCCGACAGTGGCTGCTAAACCACCCACTCGCCGTCTCTCTCATTCTTTCTAATTGTACAAAGGATCAGCATGTATGTTTTCACACGGGGGAACACAGACGAGAGAACGCCCGAGTGGCAAATCTGACACAAAGACCCCCACTTCACACACAAAGATTTCTTTCTGATCTGGCAATTATGGAGCACCCTACCTCTGCCCGCCTCGCGCTGCCTCATTCTGTTGGCCCCACCGCACTCCTGATTGAGGATAGGAGAAATCTGTCGGGCACAAGAGCCCTTCAATGGGGCTTCTTAACTGGAAAAGCTGAAAATGTATTCAATTCCCTGTCCTTTATGATGCAAACACGATGAAACACCAGCTGGGAGAATGCATTGATAAAATAAGGCTGGACTGTAGCGTTTGTTTTACATTTTAATATTATTTGTACAAGCCGTTTGCAGATGCCCCAGTACAACGATAATAACAGCCCGAAAAAACATCTCACTTTATACGGTCTTACTGTGGTGAGAGGCGACTTGTTCCTGCAAAATGATCCTTTGTACACAACAACCTAATCAATCGATGAATCAATACGATACACTAATACCTCTAGAGCGTTTGTCACTGTTATTTGCTCATTGTTTCAGCCAACAGGAACGACGCACACATCACTACGACCCTATGTTTCCCTCTGCAGGTGAAAAAGAAGGTGATGCCGCCGGGTGAAGCCCCTCATTAAAATGCTAATGCTGCTTTTGGACATCCCGGCTGTGGAGAGGGTGATACTGTATAGGATATGACCGGCAGGAAATGAACACGGCTGGACCGGTGCATGCTGTGTTATTGTGAAAATAAGATAACTGCATGCGCCGCCTGACCGGATCGTATTCCTCAAAGATGCACAATATTGACTGTGTTTGACAAATATTATGTGGCGTATTGTATTGAGTCTGGATACTTTTGTTTGGCTAATAATGCAGAGATGTAATTTCAAGATAAATTATTACTAAGCAAAGATGAGTCGATAATTCCCACAGAAACTGGAAACCTAATTCTGACAAGAAGGACAAGAAGAATTAACGAAATAAACAAAGATGGATGTGACTCACAACTCACATTTTCAGTTTATAAATGCTATTGAACATTGTTTGCAAATTGCCTGCATTCTGCTTTCTTTTGCCAGTTTTTCGATACGGTATTGAGTCCATACTGTATCGACAAACTGTATCTGTAAGACACATGCCAGTGTTCATCCATGTAGTGGACAAGTATTGGCATATACTGTATATATATAACGTCTTCCTCACACATATACCTTTCTGTCATAACATCTACATTGTAACAAAAGGATCTGCACTTTGTTGTCTAATTGGATCCTCCATGTTTACCAAATACACTTGCAGTGCTCATGTCCTGACTTTAATTTTATATAAAAGTGTTGCAAGTGTGAATTCAGGGACTAAGATGCAGATGAGATATTCAAATGCACATTGCTCAAGACACATTCATATACTACAATGACCCCAGTACTATGGCTGTGTAAAAACTACATTGCAAGGCAGCATTGTATTTTAGAATGGACTCCGCAAATATGGAAAGAATAGTGTGTTCAGGATTAATCTCTTTGCACAAGGACAGAGGGCAAACTGGCAGCAGCAAGAGCAATTACTGGAGCGCAGACAGCAGCGTGAATGTACACACCAACACCTGAGCCGACAACACAGGCCTGAACAATACCGGGTTCGGATTATGACGCCAAAATAACGTCCAAATGAATTTGAACTGACCAAGTTAAGACTTTAGTCCGAATTGAGTTTTCACACAATACCGGGTGACAAAGATCTCATTTGTTCACCGCACCGTCTCATTCAATTCAAACGTTTTATTTTTTTTTCTCCACATGGGTTTCCAAATGCGGCGACTGAAGTGCAGTTTCTCAGAATGTCGACTCTGAAAAGGACACAATAATGTAATACCTGCGGATTTATGTGACTCATTCAAATTCAGGGGAACCATCCAGTTACTGGGCTGCACACGAGTCCAAGTCAGTTGGATTTGGTCCACACAAAAGAGCTCGGGAGTTTACACAAGCTGAAACAAATTTAAAATATGTATTGGGGACACGTACTGTATGTTTTTTCCAGCTTCCTCCTCCAACCGATTATAAACAGACCCCACTGTGCCAAATTGTCCATAAAATAATTACAGTAAATGATAGGGCTGTGCATAGAAAAGTGATAAACATCCATTTAAGCACGCTGCCCTTAGACTTTATTCCTCCTTCTGTCCAGCTCGAAACACAACTCTGGCTCTCTTTAAAGAGCCGGTAAACTAAAATCTGCAGTGTACCGGATCAAACACAGACAGAATCTGCCATTTTGTTTGTAACAAGCAAGCCACGGCTCAAAATGTTGCCACGAACACAAAAAGTACCGAAATGAAACAAATGAAAAATGTGTCGTACACTGTCACTGTGATGACCGATCTCGATAGATAAGCATCCTTTTGCAGTGGTACCACTTCCCTAAACTTTGATCTCGGTGCTATTTCACATCCCTCCACAAAACATATTGATAAGAAGTAGTAAAAAATGTCCAGTCGTCTTATCTTGCCAGTAGACTTCACCAATGATGCACCCTGCAAAGTAACAACAAACCTCCTGCCCGGTGGCTCCAGATTAAATCTTTCTGTACACTGTGCTTTGATTCTTTATTGCAAGATTAACGCACTGACTTTTTTGGCACCATGCTCATGTTTAATTTTACACTCGGAAAGGAACATCGCAGCGAGTAATACCTACATTACACTGAGCATGAAATGTTCAGCGACCACTCACTTGTCTTTTCATTAAGCCTGTTATCTTTTATCACTTATGAGGGCAGGTCCCACACGCAGACCTAACGACACACACCACACACACACACACACACACCACACGACCCAGCAGCGGTGCCCAGAGAGCGGCTGATGATAGAAGATGTTCCCTCCTCACGCTGAGTGCCTGTGAACTTCACCAGAGCTGTTTTAGGCTCGGTATAAAAAATTCAGCACCCTCTCTTAGCAACATTCGCCCTACATACTGGCGCTCCATACGCTGGCAAACGCATCTGATGAGAAAACACGCGTGGAATTACACCAAGGCGAAACAGGGCTGACACAGTTAATGGCTGAGATTTGAGACATTGGCAGGACAAGAGAAGAAAATATATATATATATCGTAATCTTTCACCGTCGCGACAAATACTCTGCTTAATATAGCTTGTGGAGAGGTTTGCAAAGATTTTTTACTCTACCCTGAATCTGCTGCTATTTTTCAGTTCATACAACATTTCAGATGGAGAGCAGGGGCCAGAAAATTCCAATCAGAAAATTCATTAAATGGTAAATGGGAGGTTGGTATTTGGGCATTTCTTTCATCTTTATTAAATAATTACAACATTTGTACTATTGGCTGTGCTGGGAAGAAGCCCTCTATTCATTTTATCTTGTATATTTGTTGAAAGTACCGTGCATAATGACAGTTCTATCTAATGAATGTTTTCTCCTATCATTGTTCAGAATATAGACTGTTTTATTTTGCGGGGGTGTCCTAATGTACCTGTTTTTAGAGATAAGAGATACCAGAGCCAGCCTGACACAGCCAGACTCCTTGCTGTCGTAGCAAGTGTTTTTTGAATGTGTGATTATGGCTAGAGTTGTCACGATAATTACTATATCGATTTATCATTTGATACATAACAGATAAACAATACATTTTTAGGCTCAATATTTATCGTCTGTACATTTATTAGCATTTCTCCCTATTTTTTTTCCTTTGTAAAAGTATAATTTTTAACTGAAGTCAATTGTGCTAGATTATATTTCACGTTTTTGCAGCTTGTGTGGGATTAAGCACTTTTAGAACACAGGTTTACTGTCATTTTCACGCTTAAAGTTGAAAGTACCTGGTATCTTTAGAGTCAATATTATTGTCTATCGTGATATTTCCTGCCTCAATATATCGCACTTCAAAATCATGACAGGCCTAATTGCAACTCATGTGTTATAAAGGAAAAGTTACTGTGTACTTTTAGAACAAGGGATTACTAAGTGTTCCATTATTTCTGAGCTGGTTTTAGTGGCATCAAGTGGTCCACAATAATACCGTGTATCGCGATATTTTCCTATCGAATTTCAAATGTTGTTATCGTGACGGGCCTAATTATGGCCAATTAGCTCGACTGCTTTTTACAAGTTCCATCACACGAACGCACGGCGCGTCAAAGTGTGCATCAAAGGCGAACCTGGTCGGGTCATTTCCATTTGGCGGGACGGACGGACAGACGCAGGAAGGAAAGGCGCGTGCAAACCGTGCTCATGTCCTTTCAGCGCGCCATGACATCAACATGAATCACTCAAGGCCGTTTCAACGCGCACGAATGGACTCTAGTTCACTTGGGCCCCAACAAAATCTCTCCCATTTTAACTACACGGGCACAAACAGTGGATCAGCATGTTTGAGTTGAGACACATGAGTCTCCCTAGGCTTGCATCGAGGCGAAACCAATCGCTTCATTTCGAGTTGTCCTGGGGGCCGGCATCGATAGGTGAAAACGCCTCAATGTGGATGCGTGAATGCGTACATTTTTTTGTGCTGTAGTGTGCGTCCTTGAGACAACAGATAGTTGGTACACAAGCGTCTCTGCAGGCAATCAGGTCAACACCTCAGCCCACCCATCCATTTTCATTAGGCCTTAATGACAAGAGTGTGTTTGTTTGTTTGTGTGTGTGTGTGTGTGTGTGTGGTGGGGCCGGCAGAAAAAAAAAAGAGCTAGGAAGAGAAGTATACGGTAGTTAGCTCGCTGTGCTCCCGGTGAAAAGCTATGAAGCCACTACGTACTTCTCTCAAGCATAAAAGACCTGTTACATAATTCTTACACTACATTCGCTGCTATTGCACCAGTGCTTCGGATGTGGCCCCTGGCTTAATTACGTTTTATATAAAGCAGTGGGTGAGTGAGGGTAGAGTAGAAACGTGTAATATTTTCTACTCAGAGCGAGAGAAGCGCCCCAGTTAATGAGATATAATGGAAAATATTAGCGCCGTAACAGAAAGGAGCTACAAATTGTTCTGGCAAAAAATGTAAAAAGTCAAACCGTTGATATAAATAAAGTTTGTTGCATGCTGCATTTTGGCTTAGCTTTCTATCACAAATGAGGTGAAAGAATTAGCAAGCCAGATACCAGTTTATGCCAGTCCCGAGCCTATATAAAAGGGACAAATTGTGCATAAGAAAGGGCAGCTGAGGTAACCCCAGCATGGTTCCTCCAACTTCCTCTCTGAAGCAGGAGCATCTGGGGCCCTCCTTATAACAAAGCATTTTCTTCCTGGTGTTGAACCCGTCGCAGCTGTTTATTTGTGTCATGCAGAAGACATTTCCTCTCGAATTACCTCCTGTCATTCAGAACAATAGCACCTCTCTCACCTCTGTTTACCTGTGGATTCGGAAAGAGGTCGGGGCTGCTGCTTAGTCATCCGATTAATTTCTTTGTATTTTTCGGCCACATTCGGGAACAGGGTGGATAGAGAAATTGAGCAAACTCTCGGCGGTGGAAGTCAATGTCACAATGCTTACGCCAGCACATAATAGAAAGCCGTAGCCCAGGGATCTCCAACCAGTAGCTCGGGAGCTACCAGTAACTCTCCAGACCTTTCTTGGTAGCTCGTCAAAGCCTTTCTACTTGTCTACACAGGCTTGAAATTTCATATTTTAGATGCATTTTCTTTTTGTTCTGAACATTTGGAACATAATCTACAAATTAACTTTGTAAATAAAGTAAAGTATGAGGACAAAATTAAAGTCAATGTGTTTAATTTTGATTAAATATCTTGGCTACTAATTCCCTATAGTTATACAAGTGTCTTTGAGCGCAAATAGCTCCTGCTATGTGCCATAGAGCTATTAAGTAGCAGTCAGATATTAGATTTGTTTTCGTGCTGTTTCTAACTTTGCTTCATAATCTGCCACCATGGTTGTTTTCACACAATAGACCTTGCATTTGTCTATTTGGGTAAAACAAATATCAGTCACAGCCATCAGGACTCGGAGAGATGAGACTCAGACTATACTCAGACTATACTCCTTTGTACAGAAAAAGAAAAATAATGTGTTTTTGGCCGGCCAAGCTAAAGGTAACCCTATGTCAAATGAATGTGTAAATCATATCACACAGGGAGTCTGATAATTTGCTGCTACCCCTGGGTAAAGCTAAAAGGAAAGTAAAACCTCATGAAGACTTGCATTTCTATTGCATTTCTATGATTGTACAGCCAAAGTCCCAGTCAGTATTAGCTGCTACGTTGCTGCCAAATCCAGGCACCTGTTCGTTCTGGACACATTTTCACACAGCGTTGTCCCTTTTCCAAATGCAGTTGCAGTGGATAACACTCTACAACATTTCTATTCTCTCCGACTTCATCATGTTCCTTTCACTGGGCACTGCTCCGTATCTGGGTCAGTCCGTGCACACAGACAAGCCGTGTGTGGTCAAGTGGTGAGAAGTGAAGAGTTTAATGATTTATTTTTAAAAGAATTATGGCAATAGTAGAAACCGAATCAATAAAAAAACAAATAGAGATGTTAAATGACCAGTATGTGAGATCTAAATAGTGTGCCAAAAGCCATAGCAACGTTTAATTTACTGTAACCACTGTAAAAATCAGTCAATACTAAGCTTTTCCTCTTATAGGATCCAATTAATTTACTCCCGTTCCATTTTGATGTTAAAATTACATTTCATAAGACGCACAATTTCCCCCCATCTCTATATATAGTAAAGGACTCTACACGCTACATCCATCTTCATTAGCTCATGAAGCTTAATAATGCCAATATTTTGGGGATAAAAGAAAGGGATAATTATGACTATGAACTCTGTTTTTAACCCACGGGCATAAAGAAGACTCCAGCACTAAACCTTCTCCCACACTGGCAGTGATATTAATGAACATGCTGGGAGAGCCATAAAATAAACTGTCAATCTGGGGTTTAATGGGAAGTGTGTGTAATTTCTGGTGCAAGCTACTGGCAAAAATGAGAATGTTTGACTAGGGTTTGAAGAATTTGCCGCATGGATTTGATAGAATAGGTTATTTGAGATTTTGTAAAGCGTATTGCAAATTGCAAATTGCAAAGCGTAAAAACACAAACGCAAATGTTTTTTTGCACGGGGTTTTACACTTTCCCTTTCATGACAGATCAGTTACACTTTTGAAGTCAAGAATACATTGGCTCGGTTACCACCATGGACTGTAAAAAATAGTAGACAGCGTCTGCGCACTCCTCCCCGTTTACGTTAATAACTATGTTCAACCGGGAATCCATTAGTTCGGTCGTAACTGCGCCCGCACCGTTAGCTCTGATGCTAACGGCCTGTCAGTCAAAGTCAGGCCCTCATTAATATACAAGAATTCTGAAATGTTCCTCACGAAAACCTGTCTGGTTTCTTTAATTGTACCTAACCCAGCGTTATCACAGGAGCAATATCCAGCTGTAGAAAGTTTAACATAATTCGGAACCACTCTTTACAGTTGTTTAAAACGTGTGTAAAGAGCAATGCTTTCTAGTGCGAAACTAGCTTGTTCTGCAGCCACTAGATGGAGGTATTGCAGCAATGTCGGCTCATGGCGGCCCCCTGCGTCCTAATCATAGACCTGTGCTACCCGTGGACATTGGTTACCACTAACAGAAATGTTTAAAGTGCAATCAAAATATGCAGTTTTCCCTCTGATATTGTCAACCTACATTACGATGCATGTCTGAGGATCCCGTCATGTCTATTCAGTCGGAAACTAATACACGACTTCATGGTACGTGCGTGCCCTGATGTGCACGCACGCCCAAATGCGGAAGAATTTGAGATGAAAATTGTTAGAGGTCAAGTCATGCAGGCAGAATTTTAAGGACGATTGCATTAACCCATATGGCCAAGCTAGATTAACAGAGAGTTGTGTTGCCGCATTGACACTCACAGTGATCATTAAATTTGCAGGACCATCAGCCACAATCCAGCTGCATTTAATTATAGAAGAATGGAGGCTAGGGGACGCGGATGGGGCTGCAGAACATCTGTGTTGTAGGGAATAATGCATAACTCCGTAGCAAGTACAACACAATGGAACTATAGCGTCTGAACTAGATACTCATTTGTGAAGGTAACAGATTTAAATTGGACCAATCATGAACTGCAACAGAAATGGCAGACCATTATTTTAAAATTGCAATTTGAAACCTAATCTATACAATAATGATTATAGGCTATGGACATGATAATGGAGACAGGAGTTCTCTACTACAGGACAAACTAGGACGCTTCATTCATATCACTGTGTCATAATACTAACTTTTCACACCATAGAATCAGTATCCAATAACGCTTCCCCAGGTATATAAACAAGAAAATACTGCTAGTGCTTCTTAAATTACTCATTTTACGGCATTACTTTATTCAGTGGAGGGGAAAAAAGAGAAGCATTGTTGTGGAAAAATTAAAAGACATACTCTCACTCACTTTAGCTCAAACCTGGTCAAACTGGGAGGTCTTGGCAGTGCTCTTAAGTAGACACAACTACCGGCCCCTAAGTTTCCTATGAATCAAGATTCCGTTGGCAGTGGTGGTGAGCTGTTGTGGCTGCCAGCGATGCTATGACATGGAAGACTGGAAGCTGTTTGTTGACCCAGCGTGTGTGCCTACGAGTGCGTGTTGACATGTGTCCGCTACATTGTACACAATGTGTGCCGTGCCTCTGTTCAGTGTACAACGGCATGCAGCGCGAACGAACGCCATCACATTCACGTTTCATTCAAAGCCCAAGTCAGCGATGGAGCAAGCACAGTGTCTTGTCATAAGTTGGATCAAGGTCCATAGCTGAGCTCATCGTTAGGTAAATTGATACACGCACTTCACTCCAACTAAAAATAGCCGCCACATTACCTTTCTGTACACGATCATGTTGGGGGACTCGTCCGCTACACCGTTGGTCCCCTGCCCTCCAGTGTTGGTCTGTGCCATGATCCGGTCAGTGAGTCGTCCACTGCAAATGTCAGGTGCTCCTACGATGGACACAGTGGACATACATGCAGGACTGTCAGAAGAATAACAGTAGAAAGCCACTGAACCTATGCACAAGAGAAGCTCATATGCATACGTTGAATATAGCCTTGCTCACGTTTCACTGTATTCACTTGCCTCTTGCTTTTCTCATGCAAAATATCGAATCAAAGCATCTGTAAGTTTAACCACAGTTGACAAGGGTATTTTTGGATGTGTGAGGTTTGTTGTGTTTGTTTGTTTTTTTTACTCTGGCCAAAAAAAAATTGAAGTTAAAGTCCAGCGACAACAACAGGAGGCGTGACATGTGTTGTGTTTTGCATTCATCATTGATATTTGTTCTTTCAGTTCCACATTTGGGGTCATTTTTTGCCTCGTTAATTCCCTTTGTTGACATAAAACCAAGATATGGCTGCAATCCCGGACGTTGTTCTTAGCAGTGTGCATGCTCGGAGCGCGATGCCACGATAAGGTGAAGTAAAGCCCCGGACCCTGACAACGGGAGATGCAGTGGAACAACACACCGTCCCTGAAGGAGGTGGCTGTACACCCAATGCAGCTTAGATACACAAATGCACTGGGGAGAAGGAGCCGTGGCATAACCGACAACCGTAGACTGAACCGTTTCATGCACGGGCTTTGTAGTTGTGTCTTTACGACACCCACACGGCATCCTTGAGGGGCAGTCTGCAACACTAAATAGCCTATAGCAACCAAACATCGAAGACATGGATGAACCTGTTCGTAGCGTGAGGCCGTAGTGCTTTCTAACCACATGCGGCTGTCCGTTTCAGCACCTCGGACAGTTACCGTCCAAAACCACTAGCGTAAATTGCGCCGACGGCAAAGCGACGCTGGGCACTGGGCAGGGAAGAAAACAGAGGAGGGGGTGGGAGGGGGGGCTCACCTGATCAACGCAGCCCGATTGAGGACTCCTGGTTCCAAGCCGAGGAGCTGGGAGTCTGTTCCTCTATGGCGTTTTTTACCGTGTCAACTGGCAGACATAGGAATGCGAGGGCAGTTCATTGGCGGCGACAGGAGGCGGCGAACATTCGCTGGACACTTGCTTTGGTTCGGCTTTCTCTATATCGCTCGCCGTGTTTCTGCCTCTGTGTATCCTCTCTCTCTCCCTCCCTCTGCTCTCTCCCTACGATGCTCCCAAGCAAGCAGCACGCGCGCGCCGCCGCAAAAAAAAAAAAAAAAAACCCGGGCTCCGTGAACGCGCATCGATCCATGACCAATAGCGTGTAAGGAATAAATTACAACCCTGTTTTGGAGACGTAACGGCCAAATAGTCTTGCTATTCGCTGCAGCGCGTAATGTGGAAGATGAAAGCGTTGTCAGAACAGAATAAGGGCAATCTCCAATTAGCCTGTCCAAATGCCTTCAAATGCAGGAACTGCCCCTACCATTTTAAGAATGTTCCGTGTATTGTTTCACTAAAATATTCAATTGATCTCTGGCACAATAGCTAATTATACGAATGGCAGCAAGTTCATTAATGGTTTACGAAAAGGTCAGTGTTGTTAACAGTAATGAATGAATCATTCACTGGCCAAAGGAATAAAATAAAACCTCTATACCTAAATCAAAGACTTTTCGTGTGGTTATGTATGTAGGCCTGCATAGCGTGACTCGAGGTTATCAGTATTGTGCTGTGTGCCAGTTTACGCTGTGCTGCACGTGTTTGCACATGCATTGAAACAATACTGTTATAAATAAACTGTACAATCATTTAATTTAATGGAGTTCGTGGCTGGGAGGTATATGTGCTGCTGCTGAGGCGTGAAAGATCACAGATGTGGCCTTTTTCCTTATGTAGCTACTCTGCCCATATCTGTCAAAGCGCATCTGCCCATTCCCCCGGTCAGCACGCAGGGCAGAGCAGACTCTTAACCGCATGTGTCAAACACTTTTCATACTAGCAAAAATAATAATATCAGGCTTATGGCAATGATTCTGTAAAGTCTCCGCCCAGTGTGATAATGTGTCTGCTCAGGGCTCCTTCAGGTCAGTGTTATGCTTATTGATCACAGCGTTATTTCGGTTCAATAATTCACTGCAATCGTCTCTTGGAATATGATAATCATGTCAGGACAGTTAGTAAGGGCAACCAACACTGACCACTAATGACCTTCTTGCTGAAGAGCTCAGGCGTGTAAAAAGGTCTCAGGTCATTAGCAGCATGTTCAGCAAAGACATTTGCAGTGTATCAACCAATAACTCTTATGTATCATGCACTGCCCTTTTTCTTTTTACAAAATAAGGTATATAAAAAGGTTCGTATGCTGCACGTCCAGTGGGTGGCTTTTTCCATTCTTCTTTCGAAGGAGTTTCCCCAGAACCCTAGGAAAATCGAACTCAAGACCTTAATTTATATTAGACTGAGAAGTACTTCTGTAAACACATGGAATAATTCACCAACACAGTTCTCTACAGTTGAGGACTTTAGACAAAAGTCTCATCACTGACCAACAATACTTTATGTCAATGCAACTTTATCACTGTTAACCAGATGGGTTTATTGAAAATAAGTAATAAGCGAAATGTACGTGTTTCCAAAATACAAAAGCCGATCTCTGCCCAGGCATTGCACTTTTTAGGACAGTCATTCTGATCCAGGGCATATGCTCCTTTTTGGTCCTATTTCTCCATCACAGTGACTTCAAAGTGGAACTGAAGAAAGTGTGGTGAGTAACACCCTAACAGCATGTTTATCCAAATGAACAGCTGCCTGATCTTATTCCCGGGCTTAAGACAATACCTGGGCTTAGCAAGAATGGGCTAAACCTCTCTTGAGCATGATCCCTCATAGGGTTTACCTCAAAGTCTAACCAATAATCCAGAGCTGTATAATGCACTGACTGCTAATAACATCCAAACCAGTCAATCTATAAAGGTGTTAAGATTTACAATTATTCCTGTATGGACAATGAAGTAAACCTGCATCTGACCCATCTTTCATTACTGCTAGAACAACCCATAAGGAGTAATGGAGCAATTTCCCTGAATACTCATTTAAATGTGTGAAGTTTTGGTCATGAGCTGTCAGCAAGAGCTTCATCAGTGTGCTCAAAACCATATATTACATATTGTTGGAAATCCATATTGTTTATTTAGGGGGGGGGGGGGAGTCTAAACGTATGACCTTATTAAGTAAAATTGTTACTTAAATAATTTTCTTCCAAGCAGACTAACATTACTATTTGACTATAATTACTATAACACTCATCTGCAGATTTAAGATTAAGGTCTCCACCAAGTCAATGTCCTTCACTGCCACTAAAACACCCCTTCTTACATACCATCTACGTACAATTTCATTTAGGTGCTTTATACTTACTGCATTGTTTGTTATATCAAATCACAGCCTGGGAGTGAATTAAGAAATATGGGTGTGGACAGCACATTGATCTGCAATATTTACCAACGTACATTTTTGTCAACAATCATTACTGGGGGGAAAAAACGCAATTTAACTGTGGTTTCTTTGAATTAAGCCTTTATCTGCGCATCTCATTGTTTCATTGGCACATAAAGGTTGTTAACATGTAAACCTCCACTAGATGGCCCCGTTGCCTTGAAGTAATTCAAGTGATCGTTCAACCCAAACTGTTCACTGCAGTTCGCCTTCAATTTATAGCGATTTGTTAGTTTGCAAAGACAAACAAAAATATATATGTTATTGTTTAATCTTATTCCAAATGTCCTAACTTTTCAGATACAGACATGTAGCTTTTATTTCACTAAAAAGGAACTGAAAACATAGGACCTCCAAAAGCAAACAGATGTTGCACCTCGAACACCTATTATGCAAAAAAAAAAAAACGCAGTTAGTAAAAACACAGCGGTCAAAACGCATTACCGCCTAAGTAACAATTAAACAGACAAAATATAAGTCACCAGAGTCCAACATGAGAGGTTAAAATTATAAAGTGATGCCCTGCTGACCATAAACTAATAGACGATGGTGGACACCGCGTGGAAATCAAACCAAAAGTCTTACAAAACGACTGCCTTTCTCGCGCTCGTGGCATGCACGAACCGATTTGTATTGGTTTCTCCTTCCTGAATTGCTTCCCTTTGGCTTGACTCAGGATGTCTAGTACTTCCTCTATGGGCAGATAAATAAGACTTGTGGGCAAGCTCAAAAAGCATTGCACAAGTGAACTCTTATGATTCTAAATGTCTAGCATGGTGAAAAACGCCAAGCATGTTTCTTTAGCATTACATTTTTTTTGGATTAAGCCATTTATTCTGAGTTTGCTAAACAAAAGTACTTTAGAATAAAAGTTTTAAATTGCCTTCTCAGGAGCCCAGGGGGAGGTAGATCTCCAAAAAACCAGCATCTGGGAGGAGTCGAAGTATTTTTACTTTTTTTCCCCTCTCTCTGCTTTACATGTTGACACGTGAAACTTTCCCTGCGAGTTCGTTGGTGTTTGCTGCACAGTTTTAATCCTCTGCCTTCAGCTAACGGTCCAGCGTGCCCCTTTGTCCATCTAAACAGGAAAACCAATGGAGATAAAGAAAGATTTTTGAGAAAAGAAAGGACAAACCCCCGCTGCAATGAGCCCACACAGCATACTGAAGTGAAGGAATAAAAAAAAAAAAAAAAAAAAAAGCTGCTGCTCAGTCTTCCGAAGTTCTGCCTGTTGTGTCGCGTGAGCTCTACTCGACTTCGGAAAAACACGCTGCGGCCGCTGGACCAGTTGCTGCGCGTCGCAATGGCTGCCCAGTGCGACGGGTACTTGCAGCAGTCCGACCACGGCTCCAACAGTGAGCGGAGCACAGATTCTCCTCTACCCGGTTCTGAAGAGGACCTGAGCGGGCCACATCCACTGCCCGACCCGGAGTGGACCGAGGAGAGGTTTCGAGTGGACCGGAAGAAGCTGGAAGTCATGTTACTAGGTGAAAGCTATACTTTTAAATGCTTTTCCGTGATATATTTGGCTTTTTTTGTATAATTAAAATTTCCAGCTTCCTTTTAAAACGATGTAATTACCTGTGCTTGTTAAAGTCATTGAAAGCTTGAGCGTGGTCGGCGCGTGATCCACAGGAAATCAATTAAGACCAAGCCAATTAAAATGCGTCAATTCCCCTCTCGGCCTTTCAATTAGCGTCACCCACAAGAGAATAAGTGCAATATAAAACAGTGTATGATTCAGATGTTCATTTAAAGTAGCCTAAATAATAAGAAAATAAATTTAAAAAAAAAATAATAATAATAATAACAGTGATGATGATAATAATAAAGTAACATATTTTATTTTTGTGATTATACAGTATGAGTTATGTTACAATGTACTGCTATTTTGGTTTACATTTTGTAAAGAGTAGTTGTCTGTACAATTTGTTGGCGTTTCTCTCTCTTTTTTGGGGCTTTTGTTGGCAACAAGTACCACTGTTAACAGAAAATGTGCATATGCAAGGTCATCTAACATGTTTAACACACAAGACAGAAGAGACCATTTGTTAACATGAGTGGATCTTATGATAAGATTTTTTTTTAGTCCTAACAGACCCCATTACTTATCATAGCACATTAAGTGTTTTGTTATTGCATTTTGGTATATGCTCTTGACTATTAGTGTCCTTCACCCTTACCCTGGCACACATGCTACTTACAGTCCCCAAAAGAAAGTCTTAGTCCTCGCTTTGCCCCTGACATTCCTCACTGCTGCATGTCATCCTCTTCCAGGAAAACAACACAAAGTGAGACCGGCCCTCCAATCCACGCTCGGACATACCGGCATTATGCCACATCACTTTGAGCACTTTGGTTGTTCGTTTGAGTACTAATAACAAGTGTGACTTTTTATACGAAGTATTGCAAGTGGTGGATGGAGATTTATGATTAATTTTCAAATTTGGATTGAGCTCACAGTGCATTTTCAGAGGTTTTGTAGAGAGGACTGAAATACAATGTGAACAGCTATAAATCATTTGTGGGCTGGTACTATAGGGTCAATATCACAATATTTTTGCCGAATTATTGTCAATTAATTGCAGATGTCTGTGTAAGTTCTCAGTTGTACAGGAGTTGTCCATCTTCAATGAAGGTACTTGAGTCATCTTCTGTGTTGAAGTCTCCTTTGGAGACTTCAACTACCTAGTACAGAAGATGACTCAAGTACCTTCATTGAAAATTAATTGCAGAATTACTCTAGTCCTTCATCTGAATGTACACATATGTTTTGCAAATAGTGCCTAATAAAACCCCACTGGTAACTCAAAAATATACAAAAGACAAGTACTAGTAATGAGTGTCCCAAATTAGTTCAGTTTTTGTCTTGTTTTGGTCCTGATTTAGCAAGTCTTCGTTTGACACAATTTGATAATAAAAAAGAAAGAAAATACCTAATTGCTCACAATTTTTGTTAAAGGTGCATTATGGAACTTTATATGTGCAAAAAAACATTTATTTTGCGTATTCAACCTTGCTAAGACCCAGCGGCTGTGTGAGTGGTTATGGCGCCTTTGCTTTCCATCATAGTGACTTTGATGCTCCATTGTTTTAGAGTTTCTGGTAGGTTTTCACTGCTGACAGACCCTCTCACCAGAAAACCTACCAAACAATTGATCCTGGAGCGCTGTCAAGGCCACCGTGATCGAAGGCGCCATAACCACTCATACAGACGCTGGTCACAAATAAGTCACTTACATACACATATCAAGGGTGGGGTTTCCACTTAAAATGTAGCATAATGGACCTTGAATACAGATGAACATTACAATAATATTGTTATCTACAATATTCAAAACAGTAACCTATAGTGCTTTTTCTGTCATAGTGTGCAGCGCTATTTGATACAATATTGATTTTTAGTGTTAACATTAAGGTTGTAGTAAAAGCTAGAAAGGTCTGCTGTGTGACGTATAGACTGTGCTTTAAACACTGGTTGATGTATACTGTGAAACTAGTCTAGCCTTTGACCCGTGGCCTTAAGGAAACATTCTGGAAGCTAGTTGGGTATAGGTTATGGCAGTTTATTTTAGCCAATCAGTGTCACATTGAAAATAATGGTCTTTTTTTTGTCTTAATTCCCTGTGTTACTAAAATAATGACAAAAAGTTGTGATATTGCATTAGTTTAAAATTGTCTGGTCTTTGTGCGTTCGCTCAGTCACGCTAAAAGACCGAAAATGTTGTTAGCATTCAGCTCTATGGGGCCAAACAGGGGTTAAGTTAGAAGTGAGCAAGCTCTTCCACGTTTTCCCTATTTAAATACGGTTACGTGAGTAGTTACACCAAGTATAGTTACTTATATCTTAGGAGCACTTCGATGTCCGTGCAGTAATATCTTCACTCCTAAAGAATTCTGAAGATATTACTGCTTAGGCTTTATTGGATAGGACAGTATAAAAGGGGGTGACGAGTGGCAAGAGACATTCAGCAAAGTGTTGGAGCCGGACTCAAACCCATGACGATGAGGGCAGAAAAGTGTTTTGCCATATGTGAAGCAGCCTTAACTACTAGACGATGGCTGCACTTTGGAACATTTGTAAATGACCAATGCATTTTTGTTTTAGGCTGTGGTAGTAAAGAATGCGTTACATCTCAGTCAGATGGAAGAGCTCAGTGATTTTTTTTGGTGATATTTATATCATTGTTTCTTGCAATATGGAGAGTGCATCATTTTGATACAAGTGTGATTGTGTTGTGGTAACCAGTGCTTTGTAAGAACCTCAGCCATTCCACTGTGTAGGCGTTTGTGTATTTAACCCCCGCATGAATGAATGATGTCAGACAGTGCATCACTGCAGCTTGAGACGTACGTACGTATGTATAGTAAGGGATTTCCCAAGTTAATCAATCCAGGCTGGGCGCTTGTAAGCTCTTGCTTCGGCCCACTCCTTTTGAGCAGAGTGTTTGGTGCTCAAATAAACAAATAAACTAGGGTGACATGAACTGTTAACTTACTGGCATTTCCTCTGCTCAACAATCCATATTTGACTGCTTTGTTCCAAAACCAAATGGAAATCATGAGCTGCTTGGCTGCAATTACAGATTTATTGTCTTTTGCACTGGCAGCAGCACTGGCTTCTGAGCTGAGGTACTCAAATTGAGTGTAACCTGACAACAGCCTGACCGTAGCGGCCGTACGGGTTTACTGGCCTAGTCCTGGCACAGGGGAATAGGAGTCACTAGTTAATGGCCTGGAGACCCTGACACGCTGCTGAAAGCTTGAAAGATAGTTTTATGTGCACAAAGAAAGCCGTAGAACTCCCCTTTGTGTGCAGGATGGCACTGTGGGAAAGAAGTAACATTTTCACCACTGCTGATTGTCCAAATGGTTACTCAACTGAGAAGTAACAAATAAGTATGTATTTGACAGCTTGACTTAATTCGTCATATAAAACTGCATTATTGCTGGTGCTTAAAATTGAAAGCCGTCTCGATAGTCCTGACATAGTTTAGTGAGGTGTTTTTTTCAGTGGGCATAGCCTCACGGTACACTGGCTCTGTCCATGCATTTTAACAGCGCACTTGCAGGGTAACTGCCACCACAACCTGCAATTAGGCTCAGTGAATCATTTTCTTCATTGGACTAATTTGTTTTGCTGCTTCGAAACCACATGCGATAATTGTGTAGCTTTGTCTCAGAAAGGAAAAGCAATCACATGAAAGTAAACACACACAGGCATTATCGGTATCTTGGTACAATTTACTCCTGGTTTGTACGGCTACAGGAAAGATCTTAAGTTATTATACTCTTGATCGAACTGTCAGCAAAGATCAGTGTGGCCTTAGTTATCTGTGGGGGATGCCTAAATGGAGCCCAAAAGTTCTTCCAACCTTGAACTTGAAATTCCTTTGTTTATAGGAACTATTTTCCACATCATTGAAGATTGCAAGAATATTTTTTTTAACATAGCACATGCAAGATTACGTCGTTTTTAATTATACCATACATATTCATATTACTCTCTATGTATAGAATATTAATATTTATCGTGTACTGACTTTGAACCGGCTGCCACGAAATTTAGTTTAGTTTTATTTTCTCTAAGTATAACTATATCATTTCTAAGTAAGTGCTAAAGTAAGTAAGTAGCTACATAATTTTGTTTTTCTGACGCCTTACCCCAGAAGGGAAAGTGCTGGGGCCTGAGGGTGCTCTTCCTCCTCGGTGCTGAGTAAGGCTCCTACAGGAAGTGAGTATCTGGAGGGGAATGTGCTGCAGGCCTGTGCGCCCCGTTGGATCTTTAAACACTTCTCTGTTGTTGCAGCTTCTCCAGGATCCACTAGGACTTGTCGGACTTTCCCGAAACATAACGCTGACCTACTTCTTAAAACTACTCACCGCAGTTGTATAGTCAAAGGTTCTTCTATAAGTGGTTGATAATGGGAAGCAAGAGATCATGTTATAAATGCGTCTTCCAAATTCCCAATTAGATATATTGTAACTACAGGGCTTTCTCAGAAGTGGGAGCATGGAAAACTGCAGACAATGCCAAGGGTAGAATGGAAGAGCCTTTCTTGGGCTGAAATGCATCTATGCTCTGAAGGCGTTCTCTATTATGTTAGTATATCTTAAAACCACATTTTCAGACATGAGTTATAAAGTGCTTTAGAAGAAACCTAACATTTATGAGAATAGTTTTTCCTGTAGTTTTCTATTTACTTTCCAATGTTGTAGTCTAAATGGTCAGGAAAATATTACGTCCTGCTAGAAGCTACTGTAGCTGTGATCTCTCTTTGCTGATAACAAAACACTCTTTATCCTGGTTTAGGACTGACGAGCCTAATTGTTCAAAATGCAAAGTGGATGCATGATTTTAAGATACCTCCCTTTACTGTCTACTTGCACCCCATGAGTGTCCTTGAGAGCGTATGTAACAAGTGGATTTCAATAAAGTGCAGAGTAAGTGCATGGCCCCAAAACTGACTTGCTTACTGTCTGCGTATATAATGCGCTGTTATAATAATTTCGCGTTGAAGTACTTGTTGGCAGAATGGTTAGCTCCGCTGTTTCCCTGAAAGGATTATGTGTGGGAGTGTTTTCCAAGTTGGCTTCCAAGGATGAACAGACGAGCCTGAAGAAGCCCAGCTGACTATGTTGAAAACTTTTGCTACAAGTTGGTCTAGTTTGTCTGAGTGAGGTTTGCCTAGTCAACCCATCAGCATTATTTAAAGACAAGTTGTCAGTATATGCATGAATGTCTCTGAGAGTTCGCTCAAAGCTGTTAAGCATGTGACCTCTTTCAAGTCCGTAGTAGCTATTCCTATTATTCCTAACCACCCACAACTTCTAATGGGAAGAATTATCTTAAAGTAAGTGAACAATTTGAACTCTTAATTTGGTCTGACTGGCCAATACCACAACAAATACACATGCCAACATTTAATTACATCACTGACATAAAGCGGCCACCTGTGTTTGAGTATTGGATATAGTATTTTAGCTTCAATGCCCTTCCTACCCTGATTCTCTAGTACGGTAAGCCTAACCACAAAAGAGCTATCACTCACAAGCAATTCAGATCATTTCTTTCCGTGTCGGGGGTTTTGGCTCTTTTAACCCCCCGAATTTTACAGAAACGCGCTGATACAATTAAACAATTCTATTCGAGTTTGCTTACGCACCAAATTCTTTCTTCCTGGGCATGATGGAGCTTTCAGGAGCTGTAACATAATTGAGCCTCGGTTGGCGGAAAAACCTGTAATTCATTACCGGGGAAAATAAAAAGTGGGAGTCCTGTTTCAACGGTCCAAGCGGCGCTACAGTGTTGACCCAGTTCTGTACTTCTGTAAAAATGAATACCTGTTTTTTTTTTTTTAGAGCGCTTTTCAAAGTGCAGATTTACATTCTGTCTGGTTTGCGGTTGCTATTTTAGAACTGTTTCTTTGGGGCGCGCACCCGACTTGCCCCGCACGCACTCGCCGTATACACCGCATTCACATTTCAGGACGTCCCGGACCATAGCCGCCCCCACTCATCCCCAGAGCTTTCTATGTTTATCTTAGAAAACGTTGGGATTGGGGTTTGTTTTTCTCTATTCATTCAACATCTAGCACGATCTGGCGTTTTTTGCTCCACTGGCCTTGATTGGAAGGGCAGACATTTTTTATAAGTGCGCCATTTGGACGAGGGCCTAACTGTGGTGAGAATGATCTTCACCTGAGGCTGGAATAGAGAGGGGAAGCATGCTTCGATTACAAGGCCAAGGGCAAGAAGTTTAATAAAGTACAATGGCGTTTTTTTTATGAGCCGGAGTGTCTGCATTTTAAATGGAAATGTCAGCTTGCCATGCTGTAGTCGGACCCTTTGGGCATCCTCGCTCATGTGAAATAATGTATTTAAATGGGGTTCATTGCCTGACCAACAGCGATAGAAATCTGTGATGCATATTTTAGAAGGATCATATGTGGACAGGATTTACTGAAATGTCTGCAACAAGGTCAAGCAGCTGTATGGAAATGGTGACAAACTGAATAACTAATATACTGACGGTGGTTGGTGGAAAAGTGAATGTACACTATTAGGAGTGTGACAATGTATCGATGTCCCGATATTTTGCGGGACGATACGATACCAATACTTTCTTTCGATATCGATAAGTTTGATTACGTCATGCATATTAATGAGTGATGTCATGCATATTAATGAGGCAGCCATGCTTCACTGTTTTCTCAGTCAACAGAGGCCAATAATGATCAAGAATTCAGTCGGAACAGTAGAGGGCAGCACTACAATTTTAAGCACTTGGACCAAAAACTGTCACACAAATACAACACTTACCCCAAATTTACACCAGAGGCAGTGACAGGCATTTTTCAAAGCATCAATTTACACAAATCTACGCAAATATTTTGTTTATTTTGATACTTCATATCGTGATCCTGTATTTGCACTGGTAAAATGCCAAACATTGCCGCGTCTTCGCACCCAAATGAGATGTCAATTCTAATTTAGTTGAAGCGTAGCGTAAATATGGGGCCCATGCAGGGTTCGAATTACAAAGTGGCTTTCGGGGGAGCCCTATTTTCCGATCCTCCCTGACTAACTTTAACGCTTTTGGTGCGTGTTCGGGCATTTTAAAACAATAGGTTTACAGTAAACCTATTGTTTAAGTAAACCGTTTACTTCAAAACGCAAGCATCAGACGCTGTCAGTTAAGCTAACATTCAAATACCAACTCAGTGAGAAGTTCAAGTGTTGACGTAAACGTAGTCATTTCAGTGCAGCGCCGCCACGCATGGATGGTCACCATAGACCGTTAAAAGATGGTCACAGCAGGAGACACAGCATTGCATTTATTAGCGGAGACAGATGTTCGGAAATAGAAAAAAAAACAGATGTTCGGAAATAGTAATGTAATGAGCGACCTTAATGTACAGAAAATCAAAATCTATATGCGACACAAAAAATGGACAGTGTTTTACAGCTCCCCCTAAAAGTCTCAAGTAGGCTTTCAGGGGAGCCCAGGTCCTTTTCAGGGGAGCCGAGCTCCCCTTAGCTCCCCCGTAATTCGAACCCTGGGCCCATGCATGTTGCGTAGCTGCGCTTACTGTAACACCTCCGGTGTAAATTCGGGGTTAATGATAGTTTTTATAATTATAAATAAGATTAATTTGGGGTTGCTTTATTGCTTTGTGATGTCGTGTGATGCCACTGACAGATCAACCCATTTTCAGTCAGGGATCATTTATTCACTTATGTATTAAAAAAAAAGAAAAAGGGTACAAAGCACATGAGACAAATGTAAATGATGAATAATATGCCGTATGTTAGAAAAAAAGGTTCAAAGTAGCACATTTCTTAAAACATTGTGAATTGTGCAATGTATCGATTATCGCAGTGTTGGCGTTTCGTAAGGTTATTGTTATTGTGAGCCGTGTATCGCTTGTCGTACCGAATCGGCAGGTACCTGGGGGTTCCCACCCCTGTTCACTATACACAACACATTAAAAACACTTGAAAAGTCACATCGGTGGTTTTACATAAAGTCAGCGGTTGTGTAACTTTATACTGTAGACGAGGAAAGAGACAAGACACTTCACCCACATTGCCTCCAGTGTCTGCGTACACTGGTAGCCCCTAGGAGAGACCAACAGGCCCGGTTTGAACCGTGAGGCCGTCCTTCCGTGGACCCACCACCTGCAGAAGGAGCCATGAGGGCCGGTGCTATGTGACCTGGGCAGCTCCAACTGCCCCCACGACCCGGCAACGGACAAGTGGAAGAAAATGGATGGATGGATGGATGGATGGACGAGGAAAGAGAAGAATGAAAAAAAATGAGAGTTTCGTAGAATGATTGAAATGCTGATAAATTCAAAATGCCTTAATGATTTCTCAATGCGTCAGTGATGGGCCAGCAGCATGAGAGTGCCTTCCCGAGCTCCATGGGGGATCCAGCACAGTAGATACCAGGCACCAGGAATGTACCATATTGTGTAATGCTGGCATATTGTGTACTGCTGGCACAAGAGAAGAGCTGATAACCCAAACACTGTGCACTGCACTTCAGCTGCCTTTCTGGAACCATCACTCTTCTGCTCGAGCTCAGCATCATAATAGGTGCTGCACTTTTGTTTTTTCTCTGAATTAAATCACTTCACGTTATTTGCTTTAATTCTTTTAACTGTATGAAACTACAGAAAATGTAATAGCAGCACAAAAAAGAGCTTTGTTGTCAGGGTTTTTCATCCCTGTCAGGGGTCAGTGAGTGCAGTGTCTGGCATGTTTTTGTCTAGCCACTGAGAAGAAGCATCTGGCCCTTTCAGTCAATATGCATGAATGTTTTTTGATAAAGTCACATTGTGCAACATTTAATCTGTAAATAGGTTTTCTTTTAAATTACAAATCAAACGTTGAATTTTTTAGGGTCAGGAAATAGAGCAATAAATACATTTTGAGTGATTTTTATACGGAGATGTTATGATTTTCTGTTTCTGTGGCTCTTTACTCACATTGACATCTGCTGGGCTTGTGTAGGCTCTCAATTGACCAGGAGTTATTTTCCCCACTCACTCTTTCTATTGGTCATGAGTGAGTGACAAGTAGGTTTGACCAGTCACAATATTTAGCCTGATAAATTCAGTATAGAGTTAGGCGCACATGAATTGGCAACCAATGTTAGAGTGGGTCGTCCAATAACCAAGAGGTTGGCCATTCGAATCCCGTGAAGAAAATCCAATGTTTGTTTGCCATATTTTTGATAAAAAAAATAATGCTTCCTGCACACTGCCAACCTTGCAAAAATAGTTTATTAGGATATGGTCAACCTTTCGGTCCTGAGACCTTCATCTGGCAAATTTGCCATATTTTCAAAATCATATCCCCATTGATCATGATTATTGTCATGTGAGTTGCAGCAAAGATACAAAACTTAATTAATCTGTCGCTTAAATTGTGGAACAGCGACATAAAGTTCAACAGTGCACAAAGGGAAATAAAAGAAACAACTGTGGAGAAAAATAAATCAATACAGCCTAAACATCATGTTTTTTACAACGGGGGAATGATTATGTAGTAACGGCAGCCCACACTATGATTAAGTGGTTGGACATACTTTTAAAACAAAAACTTACCTGCAATCACGTTTTTAGATATTCCACCATATCTGAAATATGGAGACCCTGATAGAAAACGCCAGTGCTGAAAGCTAAAGCTGCCTTCTTGGCACGACTAATACATGATCACATAAAGCAGACAGCTACTTAAGTCTGCAGGCCTCTCTTTCCCAGCCCCTCACTCTGATTAGATAGCGCAGTTTTGTCGTCCAGGCGCAGTAGAGAAGTGTTTTGGGCCATTTAGAGTTCTGTTTTGTTGCCAATCTGCCTAAAAAGTGAGTCAAAGCCAGTCACAAAAAGTCTGCAGTCGTTTTGCGCTGCTGCTGCCAGCTCCCTGTCAGCTGTAAGGTGATACATTTGTAGAACTAAGTGTCTTTGAAGTGAGGTATTAAAGCACGACTGATGAGAGCAGCTCCTATTGTAAAGGCAAGGACTCCCAACCTGATGATGGAGCCAATGAACCGCTTTACTCTAAACTTGAAGTCAATTTGTGTAAAACAGGTGAATAGTTTTAACATTAGTTTGAACAAGTTCTACATTACAATTCTTATTTCTAATTTCCAACTTTTCATATCCCATTTGTTGTTTCTTTGCTCCCTGAAGTGCTCTCATTAGCTCCATGTAGTTCCTATTATAATTTCAAAATCAAACTGGACTTAATATGAATTTTAGTCGTTCTTACCAGCCATTCAGTCTTGATATTATTTCAGTTTTAATATTGGATTCAATTGAATTGTGACACATTTAGCTTTTTACTTGAAATGTATGTGTAGGTTTTGACAGTTGCCGTTCAATCTTTGTCTTAGGCACTTTAGAAACCTGTCTACGTGGGGATAGTGTCGTAGTGAATGTTTTCCCATCAAACATGTATTGGACCATGGTCTTACTATGAACTCCATTGTTTGCTGAACTGTTGTGTGGATTTAAATCATAGCCTTCAAAATCAGCCCTGTTTACATTCCTCCAGTGTCAAAACAGCAAAATCTCTGCCAAAGCCAGACTTTCCACAAAATAATGAAAACCAGATTCCATATTCTAGCTGTGGCCCAGGTCAGTGCAGTAGCAGTAATTGGCTTGTTGGGTACGTTGGCACTTTCCGTGAATTTATTGGGAAAAAGTGAAGTTGTTTTATAATGAGTAACAAGTAACAACCGAGTGTTGTCTTCTCACCCGAGAAATGCTCTATGCACATTTTCTTCAATTCCTTATAACCTAGTTGTGTTGTTTTTTTATTGGAGTCAAGTTGGATTATGAAATTTAAGATGGTAAAATGGTAAATGGTCTCAACTTATATAGCGCTTTTCCACCTACAATAGGCACTCAAAGCGCTTTACAGCAAGGATCCACTCACCCATTCATACTCTCATTTATACACCAGTGTACGCAGACACTGGAGGCAAGGAGGGTGAAGTGTCTTGCCCAAGGACACAACGACAGTGGGCACTTTCAGGAGGCGGGATTCGAACCCCTGACCTTCCGGTCATGAGACGACCCGCTCTACCATCTGCGCCACCATTGCCCCCAAGATATTATTATTATACTCTGTGCTGATATTGGTGTAGCATTTCCTGTACACACTTAGCAATCATTTAACTCAACGTTTACACAAAAATAGTTCATCCATTTGCAAGACCACAAGCAGGTCCCTCCTACTCTCCCCCTGGGTGCTCTGGCCATATGCTGCTCACGTGCAGGATGTTGTGCTGTCTGTGTGCATGTGGCTCATGTTTTCAGTCTTATGTATGTATCTGTTTCACTCAGCTCCTGCTCACGGGCCAACGCTGACGTTGTTGATGTTTGACAGATACGTCCAAGCTGCTTTATTTGAATATTGAACATGCATATTTTTAGCACATGGGTTCTGAAAGCTCCGAGTGTGAATGTCTTAACAGGGACTGTGTGTGAGAGCTTGGACAAAGATGCTACTATGGCACACCTGCTCACACTTGCTCACATCTGCATCTCACTGCTGTGCACATATGGCTGTGGTTCAGTGGTGTGGGACCAATCTTGTCTCCTGCAGCATTCACAGACGTGGGATCTGTCCTGCCGTAGACGTGCCAGTCTATGTGACAGTCTAACACCGCCATTTAGAAACACACATTCTGTTCTCTTTTTGCTGTTTCATAAGTGGATCAATTTTGAGATGTTGATCGTGTGATGGGCAGAGATGATCATCACAATTGAGTGTAAATTGTTCCTGTAAGAGTTTATTATGCCTATTAAGAAGAAGAAAAAACATCTAGGAATTTATTTGAAGGTGTTTGGGAGACTTTGTTCATTTATTAATGTCATCTCCACTTGGTCACTTTTCGACTGATTTGAGGATTACAGATCTTCAATTTTGAGAAGTCCGCATTTCGTCGCCCTGTTTTTGAACCCCTGTTAATCTTTGCTTTGTATTTGTAGATTTGCTACACAGGCCGTTGTAGAGAGTGCTTCATTTTTCTCTTGGCACTCTGGGCTTTGTTTTGGTATGGGGCAGCTTGTAAGTGTTAACACATGTCCAAGCCTCGAATGCTGGCATCGGTGAACTGCAAAAGGCCAGAGGGGAAGTTTTGGCGTGTTTGTTTCAGGGAAGTTTTGACGTCTTTGTTTTTCCTCAATATTTGTCAGACGTATGTTTCGAATAAACAGGAAAACAATTGTGACAAATCTAATACTGTATAATGGGCTTGTTAGAATTTCCATTGCATTGATACTTCAGAATTTCTGAATGAGAGAGAAATGAGTGAAAATACACAGTTGACTAGATACATTTTGGAGCTCAAACTTGGGCAGATAGAGCATGTCCAGCAAGTGCTTTGATTGGTTAATGGCAATGGGCAGGTGAAATAAAACAGGACCCTTCCTTTTCCCACACACCAACACTCCAAATTCATGTTCGCGCCCTCACTTGTGAATTTGAAGAAGCTAAAATGTATCATGTAAATATGACAAATCTGAATCCGATTACAAAATTAACTCTAAGTGGAAAATGATTTTTCAGTGGAAAGTATTATCAGCCGAACTTGTGCTTCATATAACATTAGTGGGCAGTGTTGTCATGGTAAAGGGGCGTGTCTGTTCCATGGGATGATGGAAAGTCCGTCTGAAAGTCACAGCTCCAAGTCTCTACTGAAGGACCTTCTGCAGGCACCTTCACAGAGGAATTCGTGGAAGTGGGTAAGAAAAGGCAGGAGGACGCGGTTTCGGAAAGGGCCACAGTCTTTACATTTCCTGCGCCTCGCTCCATCTTCAGTGTTTATTCTAATCATCTTAACTGTGACAGGCTCCACGGGGTTAATCTCTCTGTCAGCTCCTAGTCTTATGTTCTTGGCTGAATTCTAACATACAGTTACTCAGCTCCTGCTCCTGACCCACATTTGCTCCGAAGCCAGCAGACCCGGCTTTTGAATCGCTCATTGTGATGCACCAGTAAACCTCACTGTAATGACAGAAACATGGACTTTCCCCTTGGAGACTGAAGATGTATTTTGCATCAACTGGCTTAGATCCTGATATTTGGCCTCATGGTTTCTCAGAGGAGGGTTCAGTGCAAAATGTTTGTTTATATTACCAATGAGACAAATATTTCACCTTCTTTTCTGTTTGTTTGAAAATACCCTAATATTTTTTTCTTTTGTGTGTGTCTTTCATGTGCCGTTTTATCCACAGCCACAATTCACTTTATTGGCCTTACAGGCAGCTCTAACAACAGCATGCTTCTATAATACCTCTAAATAGACTACCCCTTCTCTGTGCATGTAAAAAACATTTCAGTCGTGACATCATCTCCGAATCATCCCGTATGTAAGACATATGTAGTGATCCGTTTTTCATTCAGGCCTTATTCTTTTTTAGACATGCACATCTAATTCACTGTGTTAGAGCAGTGTTCAGCTTTCATTCAGTTATGTGCCACTTGTTGGCACGTATGAAAGCTATAAACAGGAAAGAAAATAACATAATCACTCATTATCACATTACTTCCTCACTGATCATTTAAAATGCATTTGAAAATATGCATTTAAAGAAGAACTAAGTAACTTGTTTACCTTAATAATTCCTTTTCGTAGTCCATCTCCCCGGTGTCTCTGGCCAGAAAACTACAATTCCAACTTTCCTACCTCCGGGTCGGAACCACCAATACACACTAATGGAATCACTAAGAAGAAGCTAACAGGCTAACGGGCAAAGCGCCACTTTAACAGTATTTACAGCCAAGTTTAAGTGAAACAAATGATCTCCATTGTGTCATTGGATGTACAATATCCCTCTCTCCCTTTGTCTTTTCTGTCAGTGTAGTATTTACTCTCACGGACAATTAATGAGTAAAAAAGAAACCGCAACACGCTACGACACCTGCAGTGGCGCTTATGGCCTCTAGGAAGAAGAAGAAGAAGAAGAAGAAGATCTTTATTTATATAGCGCCTTTCACAGACATGGTCACAAAACGCTTTCCATGAGAGCATTTTACATTCATTCCATGTACCACTCCAACTACCTTAGTAGCTTCAGTTTCCCCTGGGGGAGACTGACAGAAGCGCTGTCGCGACTGCACACATCTGCACCAACGGTCCCTCTGACCACCACCATACATTCACACACACACATATCATTCATCCTGGCCTATTGTACATGTTTTTGGTGGTAGGGGAAACCGGAGTACCTTGAGGAAACCTACACAGACACGGGGAGAACATGCAAACTCAACACAGAAAGGCCCCGTCCAGGTGGGAATTGAACCCAGGACCTTCTAGCTGTGAAGCGAGAGCACTAACTGCTGTGCTACCGTGCCGGGGCATGAGTTACTTAGTTCTGCTTTAAAATATTACAATAAAAACAAATCTGTGAAATACAAGAACGATACTAGTAATACCTGATGCATGCCTTACAGATTAAAGTTATATTAATTGTTGAAAATGCATTAAACAAACCTGGAAACAATCACTTTAACATATTCAGATAGTTTCTTTAACACTTTTTCAGTAGATACTTTTTGAAAGAAATGTTTCCTGGGGAAGACTAGCGACCCGCTGAAACTGGTTCAGTGACAGACTTTTAGGTCCCGATCCACCTGTTGGCACCAAGTACCACCTCATAAAATATTTGACCTTCCTAAAAAAAAAGTCTAAAGAGTGACCTAAATATTATGTCTAAACCAATTTCTAAAGCATGAATTACTACATACATTATTGCAAAATTATTCTCTTTGGGCCTGGCGTTTGCTTAGAGTTACTATAGTAAGTTAAAGTCTTAAAGTGTGATGGTCTAATTCCTGAAGTGCAAACTCAAAACCATTTGGTCCTAGTGCAGCGACGTGTATAACTCCATTTATAAGAACTGCTGTAAAATGCCTTGCGATTTTCATGCTATCCTTCAATTTGTTACACGGAAGCTGGATCCGATCTCTGGGATTATGGAAAATGACTTTGGACATTTTTTCCACCTCGGCAAGGCGAGAAGCATCAATATCCCAGCCAAAGCCAATATCCAGAGCAATGGAGATCCACCATAAACACTGCTCTGAATGAGAATATTGTAGGATTCAGTGGGATAATGAGGGCATGATTTTATCCTGTTAATGTTACTTTGTGTGTTTAACATTGAACCGCTTTTCATGCTGTTATTTTTCTCTTCCAGCTGCCTCCGAGGGTAGAGTCAACGGCGGGGAGGATTTCTTTCAGAAGGTGAGCGTGCGGTCCACAGTAATCTGGGCTAGCTTTGTCTTTGGGTTGTGCTCGAGTCCACCAACAGTGCAGTGGTGTTGTGCTATAGGGCTAACACGGCTGAGCAGATGTCAAGTGTCTTAAGTAAGACTCTGTTACAAATAAAAACAAATAGGAAGATGGTGACACTGGTGTCAGCAGGGCTTAGGTTCTGTAACACAGCTGACACAACAGGATTATATAATGTACAGGCATCTGGACACTGGCAAGTGCATGAGGATAAAAAGTGTTTTCGAGCTTATTTGGAGTTAGGCTAAAGACTGTCCTGCCTCCCTCGGGAGAGGGGTTTAGCAAGGACCAGGCAATGGTTAAAGAAGTTTTGTTTGATGATTTTACAGTTTAAAGGAATAGGCCACCGTTTTTCCATACTGAGATATGTTCTTACCTGAGCTTAGACGAGTTGATGCGTACCTGTGTGGTCTTTACGCATGCGCTCAGTCACGCAAAAAGACCAAAAATGTTGTTAGCATTTAGCCTTTCCTCCTCCTCTATGGACCCAAATGGGGGTGAAGTTAGAAGCAACTAAGCTCGTCCACGTTTCCCTATTTAAATACGGTTATGTGAGTAGTTACACGATCCAAGTATAGTTACACAAAGTTAAACGTGTCGATTTTCTAAGCCGATAAAAAGGGGAACTATATTGTAAGGCGTAATAACACCTTAGGTACGGTGTACATTTTAGGACATCCTCATCCTCAGAATGCTTTCGTCATTCTAGTCACAAGTCCAGGTGAAGATGACAGACATGTTTGTCATCTTCACATTAACCTAGAAACAAGTTTATCAGAGTCATCTAAACTGGATGTGTCAGAGTCACTTGGACGTTGTTTGTCAGAGTCATCTGCACTTGGACGATATTTGTCAGAGTCATCTGCACTTGGACGATATTTGTCAGAGTCATCTGCACTTGGACGATATTTGTCAGAGTCATCTGCACTTGGACGATATTTGTCAGAGTCATCTGCACTTGGACGTTGTTTGTCAGAGTCATCTGCACTTGGACGATATTTGTCAGAGTCATCTGCACTTGGACGTTGTTTGTCAGAGTCATCTGCACTTGGACGTTGTTTGTCAGAGTCATCTGCACTTGGACGTTGTTTGTCAGAGTCATCTGCACTTGGACGTTGTTTGTCAGAGTCATCTGCACTTGGACGTTGTTTGTCAGAGTCATCTGCACTTGGACGTATTTGTCAGAGTCATCTGCACTTGGACGTTGTTTGTCAGAGTCATCTGCACTTGGACGTTGTTTGTCAGAGTCATCTGCACTTGGACGTTGTTTGTCAGAGTCATCTGCACTTGGACGTTGTTTGTCAGAGTCATCACTTGGACGTTGTTTGTCAGAGTCACTTGGACGTTTTTGTCAGAGTCACTTGGACGTTGTTTGTCAGATCATCTGCACTTGGACGTTGTTTGTCAGAGTCATCTGCGCTTGGACGATATTTGTCAGAGTCATCTGCACTTGGACGTAGTTTGTCAGACAATTTCACAACAAAAGCACAATAATGCAACTAAATGGAAATGTTCACAATAAAAGCAGCATAATACAACTAAATAGGGATTTTCACAATAAAAGCAGTATATTACAACTAAATGGGGATTTTCACAATAAAAGCAATATTATACAACTAAATGGGGATTTTCACAATAAAAGCAGTATAATACAACTAAATGGGGATTTTCACAATAAAAGCAGTTTTATACAACTAAATGGGGATTTTCACAATAAAAGCAGTATAATACAACTAAATGGGGATTTCACAATAAAAGCAGATAATAAACTAAATGGGATTCACAATAAAAGCAATAATACAACTAAATGGGGATTTTCACAATAAAAGCAGTATAATACAACAAATGGGATTTTCACAATAAAAGCAGTATAATACAACAAAATGGGGATTTTCATAATAAAAGCAGTATAATACAACGAAATGGGGATTTTCACAATAAAAGCAGTATAATACAACGAAATGGGGATTTTCACAATAAAAGCAGTATAATACAACGAAATGGGGATTTTCACAATAAAAGCAGTATAATACAACTAAATGGGGATTTTCTCAATAAAAGCAGAAATATACAATTAAATAGGGATTGTCACAATAAAAGCAGCATAATACAACTAAATGGGGATTTTCACAATAAAAGCAGTATAATACAACTAAATGGGGATTTTCACAATAAAAGCAGTATAATACAACTAAATGGGGATTTTCACAATAAAAGCAGTATAATACAACAAAATGGGGATTTTCACAATAAAAGCAGTATAATACAACAACATGGGGATTTTCACAATAAAAGCAGTATAATACAACAAAATGGGGATTTTCATAATAAAAGCAGTATAATACAACGAAATGGGATTTTCTCAATAAAAGCAGAAATATACAATTAAATAGGGATTGTCACAATAAAAGCAGAATTATACAACTAAATGGGGATTTTCACAATTAAAGTGGTATTATGCAACTAAATGGGGACGTTCACAATATAAGCAGTATAATACAACTAAATGAGGATTTTCACAATAAGAGCAGTATATTACAACTAAATAGGGATTTTTATGAGATTTTTCTCAATGTTTCTCATTTTTGTAAATTTTGCAGCAGTATTATTCCGCAGTCAAGTTTCTAGTTGTATTATAGTGCTTTTGTTGTGAAAATCCCCATGTAGTTGCATTATATTGCCTTTATTGTGAAAATCCCCATTTAGTTGTATTATGCTGCTTTTATTGTGAAAATCCCCATTTAGTTGTATTATACTACTTTTATTGTGAAAATCCTCATTTAGTTGTATTATACTGATTTTATTGTGAAAATCCACATTTAGTTGTATTATACTGCTTTTATTGTGAAAATCCCTATTTAGTTGTATTATGCTGCTTTTATTGTGAAAATTTCCATTTAGTTGCATTATTGTGCTTTTGTTGTGAAATTGTCTGACAAACTACGTCCAAGTGCAGATGATTCTGACAAATATCGTCCAAGTGACTCTGACTCTGACAAACAACATCCAAGTGCAGATGACTCTGACAAACAACGTCCAAGTGTAGATGACTCTGACAAACAACGTCCAAGTTTAGATGACTCTGACAAACAACGTCCAAGTTTAGATGACTCTGACAAACAACGTCCAAGTGCAGATGACTCTGACAAACAACGTCCAAGTGCAGATGACTCTGACAAATATCGTCCAAGTGCAGATGACTCTGACAAACAACGTCCAAGTGCAGATGACTCTGACAAACAACGTCCAAGTGTAGATGACTCTGACAAACAACGTCCAAGTGCAGATGACTCTGACAATATTGTCCAAGTGTAGATGACTCTGACAAATATCGTCCAAGTGCAGATGACTCTGACAAACAACGTCCAAGTGCAGATGACTCTGACAAATATGTCCAAGTGTAGATGACTCTGACAAATACGTCCAAGTGCAGATGACTCTGACAAACAACGTCCAAGTGCAGATGACTCTGACAAACAACGTCCAAGTGTAGATGACTCTGACAAACAACGTCCAAGTGTAGATGACTCTGACAAACAACGTCCAAGTGTAGATGACTCTGACAAATATCGTCCAAGTGCAGATGACTCTGACAAACAACGTCCAAGTGCAGATGACTCTGACAAACAACGTCCAAGTGCAGATGACTCTGACAAACAACGTCCAAGTGTAGATGACTGACAAACAACGTCCAAGTGCAGATGACTCTGACAAAACGTCCAAGTGCAGATGACTCTGACAAACAACGTCCAAGTGCAGATGACTCTGACAAACAACGTCCAAGTGCAGATGACTCTGACAAACAACGTCCAAGTGCAGATGACTCTGACAAATATCGTCCAAGTGCAGATGACTCTGACAAATATCGTCCAAGTGCAGATGACTCTGACAAATATCGTCCAAGTGCAGATGACTCTGACAAATATCGTCCAAGTGCAGATGACTCTGACAAATATCGTCCAAGTGCAGATGACTCTGACAAATATCGTCCAAGTGCAGATGACTCTGACAAATATCGTCCAAGTGCAGATGACTCTGACAAATATCGTCCAAGTGCAGATGACTCTGACAAATATCGTCCAAGTGCAGATGACTCTGACAAATACGTCCAAGTGCAGATGACTCTGACAAATACGTCCAAGTGCAGATGACTCTGACAAACAACGTCCAAGTGCAGATGACTCTGACAAACAACGTCCAAGTGCAGATGACTCTGACAAACAACGTCCAAGTGCAGATGACTCTGACAAACAACGTCCAAGTGCAGATGACTCTGACAAACAACGTCCAAGTGCAGATGACTCTGACAAACACGTCCAAGTGCAGATGACTCTGACAAAAACGTCCAAGTGCAGATGACTCTGACAAATATCGTCCAAGTGCAGATGACTCTGACAAATATCGTCCAAGTGCAGATGACTCTGACAAATATCGTCCAAGTGCAGATGACTCTGACAAATATCGTCCAAGTGCAGATGACTCTGACAAATATCGTCCAAGTGCAGATGACTCTGACAAATATCGAAAATACCAAGTGCAGATGACTGACAAAAAGTCCAAGTGCAGATGACTCTGACAAATATCGTCCAAGTGCAGATGACTCTGACAAATATCATCCAAGTGCAGATGACTCTGACAAATATCGTCCAAGTGCAGATGACTCTGACAAATATCGTCCAAGTGTAGATGACTCTGACAAATATCGTCCAAGTGCAGATGACTCTGACAAATATCGTCCAAGTGCAGATGACTCTGACAAACAACGTCCAAGTGTAGATGACTCTGACAAACCTGTTTCTAGGTTAATGTGAAGATGACAAACATGTCTGTCATCTTCACCTGGACTTGTGACTAGAATGACGAAAGCATTCTGAGGATGAGGATGTCCTAAAATGTACACCGTACTTAGGAGCACTTTGACGTCTGCGCAGTAAAGTGAAGATCTTCACTTTACTGCGCGGACGTCGAAGTGTTCCTAAGGTATTATTACGCCTTACAATATAGTACCTGTCTAAGCTAAGGTAAGAACATCTCAATATGCAAAAAGGGTGGCCTATGCCTTTAACATTACAAAAGGAAACACATAACATGTGTTATGTAAGATGTATCTGTATGGACTCTAGTTCATGATTGTTTTAGCTCAAACCAAAGAGCTAAACAATCATGAACTAGAGTTTTAGCTCTTTGGTTTGAGCTAAGAGCTAAAACTCTTAGCTCAAAGAGTTTAAGATTTCTTTATTTGTTTTTTGTTTTTTCAGTTTGGCCATAATGATTGTCGGTATCCATCATTATGCGTGTTTGTGGTGAGGCATTACACGTATAGCGTTGCAAATCTTATTCCTAACCATTTTATGATTTATATTGACCAATCTTTCACATTTTTTTCTTCTACATATAAATCCTAAAATACACTTTTGAACCCAAAACTGAACCAATTAAAAGTAAATCAATACACACAAACTAAAGCAAGTCATTTTAATGTAACAAAATAACATTTATTCCTTAGCAAAACTTAACATTTCGACAAAATCCAACTACCGCCTAACATACTTTTGGACCCATTATGGGACCACACTTTTTAGTGGTCAAAAAACATGTCTAAAACATAATAACTCAACATTAATATCTCCAACCACTATTATTACGCTTCACGACTGTAAGTCACATTTCTGAGTTGAAATTGATATGGCTAATGACAGGTTTGTGCTTGTAAAGACTCTTGTATGTAGCAAGCAAACAGTTCAGCGTTCCCAATATTGTTCCTAATTGTCTTCTGTCAGTGGCGGTTACTGAGGAATCCCACAAATTGCCTGGTGCTCCGACGTGCCTCCAGTGAATCCATTCTTGTTTAAAATCCCGCTTCCTGAATAAATGCTGCGGCCCTCCTGAGTATGTTAATGGTGATAATGAAATACGTGAACGGACAGTGGTTTGTTTTAGTATGCAGCTTCTGTCTATTTTTCATATTTTGGATTTGGACATTAGCATGCTGAGGTAAATGTCAATGGAGACGGCTATTTAACTGTCCTCACCATAGTCAAAACCAAGTAATGCAAACCAGGCGCCTTATGATTCCCTTCAGTGGAATTTTAACAAGATCTCCATACTATGTCTCCGCCTTTCTTTTGTAACTCATAGTAAAACCAGTATTGTTTCAAATTTAAATGAGGCTGTATTATACCGTGCCAGTGTTGGCCAGGTGTGGAAATGGCTCCAATAAGGTTAGTAATGGCCAAAAGCAACACAATAGAGATTGGAATAATATGCCTTAAAACTCTGCAAAAATCCTCCATATTTTGGCAAGCAGGTATAGTAGCAAAAGCATCATTACAGTAAGTTAAAAAAAAACAATAGTCTTGTTATTCAACCATTGTGAGAATTAAGAAACGTGTGGCTCAATAACAGTGACTTGTTCTGGTAATTAAGCAGCGGTTCATTTTAAATGTACAGGATTTAAAACATCTGGCACGTATATTGTCACAACTCAGTCATATGAAACAAAGTCGAATTATTTGAGCCAAAAGGCATACCAGAAAAACTGCCATTGTCATGTTTTTATTGCAGCCTCTACATTTGGATAACTTGACTAATACTACGGTAACTGCATATGCTCAAACAAGCACTGAACTGAACTGCAAATGCTGAAATGCTGCGTACGAGGTGTGTAAAATACCTTGAAGTAGTTGAAAATGGAAACTCTTAGTTGGAGCGCTTCCTGCTGCTTCAACACACCCTTGGCCGTGAACCGTACAGGCTCTTAGAGACTAATAAAGAACATGCTTATGGAGTTACCCACTGTCTTCATCGCACATGGAGCCATAAGCCTTGGCAGGTCACGCTTCATACGTTAGAGGCTGTGGGATTGCAGTTTGCTGGATCGAGTGTTCACTTTGCAGAATATTAAGGTCCACCCTACGCTTTTCCCCATAGTCCCAGTCTATTGTGTTGAGTCATTGTCTGTAGGACTTCCTTTAAATCCAAAACATTTTACTGTGAGTCTGTGACGCATAAAAAGTGTACTCTGTTATATGGTCAATAAAAAATAAGAGGACGAGAGGCAATGTAGGGACACGGGAGGGTGCCATAGTTGGGAAGAGCAGTAGTCCGGTCAGATGGTGGTAGGATACTCTATATGAGTACTTTGCAGTTGACAGCCCAATTGAGTACCACAAAAATTGTCCCTATTGTGTACTGCTTTATTCCTAGTTTAGTCCTGGTTAGATCTTGTTGTTGTCATTTAACCTCTTTGTAAATCTGTTTTGTATCTGGCAGGGATCATATCAGGTGGGTAGAGAAGCGTTAGAGCAGGGGTGTCCAAACTTTTTTCATGGGCGGCCACATATTAAAGCGTACACGGGGTGAAGGGCCATAGCTCGGTGGTTAGTGCCGCGAAACCTTCGAATAGCAGAGGCTTAAATTGTGCCCCACACCTTTTATTTATGCTTAAAACCTTCATGGCAGCTCTGTCACAATGAAATGTTAGTTGTTAGGTTAGAATTATGTAGAATTATTACATTTCCAATCAAAATTACCATCTCTGGTGATGTGTACCGATTCAGCAAGAAGGCTGAGGACCACAAAAAATTGGTCTGAGGGCCGCATTTGGCCCTCGGGCCGCAGTTTGGACACCCCTGCGTTAGAGTAACATTAAATGGTCAACCCACTCTACTCTCTGCGCCTCCGTCGCCCCCATTACTTATATAAATGTTTTCACTCCAATAGAAAACACAAAGTGACACAAATAATTAAAGCGCTACTACTTTGATACGGCTTCTCGAGAGAGTAAAAGTCTGATTCATGTTTCTAGTAGCGACGTAATCCAAACAAACAAAACACACACTATTGGTAAAAGTTGATATTTCCAAGGAATACATCTTGAATAGATGGAAGACATAACTCTAAAGATAAGGTACAAGTAATTGAAAAAGTGATTTCTTTTTATTTATGCCAAGTATATAAAAAATATTTTCAAATGTTTTTTTCCCTGCTTGTCGTCATTATGTGGTCTGGGTCTTGCTGCTTTTGCACATTATTTTATAGCCTGTGTTTTGTTCTTTATTATGTTAGTTCATATTTACTTTGTATCTTCCATTTAATAAGCAAATACTGCTAACCCTAATGACCTCTTCATTCACAGTTGTACTGTTTTCTTCCCGTGCCTTTATACACTCAATTCAATATTCCAAGCGGTTGACAAGGGGATTTCTAGACTGATGCAATCTTCATTGTGTACCTCACGCGACACAGTGTAGAACAAACGATTGCCCTTAAAACGTTTTGAGTGGAATTGCAAAATGTGCCGCAAAGTCTCCTCACCATGCCAAGATTCACTGCGGTATTGCTGAGGAACCGAGAAGAGCTCAGCTGGTAGAGCCCATAACTGCACGCCACACAAGAGTTTGGATCGAATAAGTTTGTGCTGCCTTTGAAGGCGCTCCAGTCCTGCCCTAAGCCCCCGTCCCGTGGCCGTTCCCAGAAGTTGTGGTCAGGATAATGCCAAGCGTGATCTGGAAGAGCTAGCGCATTCACATCTCCATCCAGAAGTGATTTATTTGATTTTCTCAGTGGTATCTAGTGTTTCAGTGATGAGGGGCGTGCGAAAACTGACAACTGTCATGGAATATTCGGTCAGCATAGATTTTGCTGAAATAAGTTGGTCACATGTCGAATAAAAACCTGAAGTGTGCCGCTGTGCTTGTGCCTAGTCTTAGTTTCTGCTAAGGAGGTTTGTTGTAGCTGACGTGGATCATTTGCTTGTCTGTTTAGAGATAAGATGGTGTGAATCAAGGACACCACAAAAGCACTTCAGACCGTAGACTCTAGTTTGTGGCGACCTCTTAACAATTAGGCATGTTGGGCAAGTTATGACTTTAAAATCTCTGATAGTGCTCAGGGTGGTGAGAGGTCAGTCACAGAACAGTGTGAGGGATTTGATTATTTTCTCGTCTTTGAGACTTTGTCGTGACTGGCTTATGCTTTTTTTGACGCTCTTGAATTGCAGTCATGACCTTTCAGATTGATAATTACGTGTTATTGTGAGTGAACTAGCCCAGGGGCTGGACTGGTTGTACTTAGTAGTTATCACTCCGTTAACAGGCGCTGAGTTAAGACGTGGATTCCCAGTGGATTGGTGCAACTCATGCTCTCTGTTACTTCAGACAGTCTACTCACTCTGCACCCCCCAAAACAAGCCCCCGTATGCCCTGACCCCCCCGTCTGAGGCACAGGCATAAACATTCCAGCTGAATCAACAGCTGGAGCGTCGCCGCGGCGCAGGAAACCGGCCCTGCCTCTGCCTCTCCACCATGTTGATTGTGTGTGTCTGAATGTGCAACAGCTCCAGTCACATGTGTGGGGCACGCGTGGACCTTCATCAAGTCCTGCTGGAGTCCGTACACATCTGCAGATCTCTAAGAGCAATCATCATGTCAAGGCCGAGCTCTGAGACTGATCACAGGCTCACGCACATACATGTATTTATTCATTTTCAGGGTGGAGGGACTCAGAGAAAAAATGAATGGTTAAATATATAGGTAACCTAATTTGTTCAAATATGTCGACCCATTTGAAAGGTATGTTCTTAAAAATAAACACTGTCCCCCCATTAAAATGGTGTGTGGTCTGTCAGAAATCAGTCCCATCTGCAGAGAGCAGCCAAAAACAGCAAGGCTGGACAGGAAACTAGTTTTTCTGAACAAGAGCCCTTTAGAGAAAATGTTACAGAGCGAAAGGCTGTAGTGTCTGTAGATACTGAGGAAAACGATTATAGTATCCAACGCCTGTGACCTTAAACTTCTGTTGTCTCTCCTGTTGTGTTGGACATTGTTTTTTTTAGGCTAATAATGTTCAGTCTATCTGGCAATTAATGAGATCTACTTTTTCTTCAGCACTGTATTTAAAAACCGTAACAACAATAATAAATACACATTTAGTTCCATATCTGGTGTTTGAAGCCAAATGTAAGGCCGTGTAAGTGAGTCCTGTCTCTACAGGCAGCGGTAATGGAAAAACACAGTGAGAACATGTACTGTATACACTGGTTGTTTTTGTGTGTTTCGGCTGATAAAACGATGAGGAGAAGCCATGGGAGAGTAATGTATTGTGTCCACTTTTGTTGTGTTACATCATTCCCTGGGTTAATATGAAACCAACCAGACAGAGCTCATCTCATTTGGTTTGAGGCCAAAATACAGAGCTATGGGTCAGGGCACTTGTGTAATTGATGATATCCACAGAATAGGAATCTAGTGAGCCTTTCGTTTGTTATCCTATTTGAATGATTCCAGTTATGAATGTCTTACAGATAACATCCCTGATATGTTTGGCTTGATAAACTCATTCCAAAATAGCCAAGTTGTATGATTCACGCGACAGAAACTGGCAGAGACATGCTGATTGCGTTAGAATTACTGGATCTTGTTCTTTCAGATTATGTAATAATGATTACTGATTAAGTGGCAGACTTTCTGTGGAGATAAGGGTTTTAATGGTTTTTGAAAGAACGTGTTGTGAATTCTTTTCTTGATTTTTCCTTCCTGTGGTAAAAGCATATTGGGTTTCAGATTATCATAATCGGGTAATTTTTCTGATTGTTATACAGCAAAAACCTCCTTGTCCCATTATGCTTCTTATTAACTAATTCTGAACAATCGTGCAAAATAATATATTGTCAAATTATGATGCAACTACAATATATGAGATTTTCTTTCTTTTTTTTCTATTTTGCTAACACAACGTAACTGTTTGTGCAAACGTTTAGTTTTCGTCATGATTTAATCCCCTTTGAGCTTTTTTCCTCCCTCCCAGTTTCCAACTTGAAACAACTTCACGGTGCACTAATCTTCTAAGCTCAGGTAGACACTGGGGTTACCTGCTGCAGTTGCTTAAGTAGTTTTGCAATTTTGGAATGAAAAATTGGCGTTTCTTTCTAGATAACTTTTTTTTACATAACTGGATCACAAGCAGGTTCACGTTACCGTTCGACTTAGTGGTTTTCACACTCCAGTTGTGCCTGTGGTCAGTCCATGCGTGCTGCTTATGTTGTGCTAAAACAGGCTTGACGGGCCACTCATTCCACCACCACGTTCTCAAAGGGAAGCAGGGTCGTCCCGTCAGCTCTTCCAGCTCCTCTGACTGTACACAGGTGTGGGGCTGGCAGTGCGCGGCTTTGTCACAGAGATGCCAAACACACTGTTATTTCCAGAACCGCATATGGAGAGGTTTAAGCACTTCCCTTTTTTTATTTTATTTTATTTTATTTTTTTACATGATTTAGTCATGCGATATCAGCTTGCTTTTATTAAAGTTTGGCTCAGAGAAATCAGACAATGTTCAGTTTATGTTTGTGGTTGAGGAGATATCATCTGTACAGTGTATGAGTACAAAGTGAAGGGCTGGAGTTCTGAACTGTACTCTATACCTTTGTATTGTGCAGCATGTACTGTATGTGCCTGCTTTTACAGACGAATGGGTTGTTTCTGATTGGGTACATACTCTGTGTATTGCAGGCCTAAGTGGCATGCACTTGCCCAAGATAAATTTGCTTTTCGAACAATAATGATTATCTTAGCTGACCTATAATGATTATCTTAGCTGACCTATAATGATTATCTTAGCTGACCTTACTAATGGCAGCAGCAGTTCTAATAATCATCTGAGAGAGTTTTACTGCCCAATTCCAACACAAATATAAGGAGCTAAAAAATACAAAAAATTTGAAGTCTGAAGTAATGCTGTCAATTCTCCAGATAAAGATACTCTGTGGTAAATCAGTACGCCAGCCAGACTACACGCATTTCCTGTTCTTTACAAAGATGTGTTGTCTGGGACCCGGCGTATTCCAATGTGCTTGACAGGGGAATTAATCAATCAGAAACACATAAGGTGCATCTGTACCAAAGCCAGCATGCCGGTCTATCCAAATACACGAAAACAATGGATACAAATCACATAGAAGACAGAGAAACAGCACCATCTTCTGCCAAACTGTCAACAGACAACGCGCCAAACTCTGTCAATTACCCCATGTGAGAGAAGTGATCGAGTTACAAATTAGCATCTGTGATTGGATTACCGAGTCCCCTCTAAGTTTGAATAGAAAGTAGCAGTGGTTGTCTAGACTAATAAATCAAGTCGTTTGGCAAAGTTTTACCCAGATATCTGCCTCGAAAAGGGGAGAGTATGATTAGTTTGGGCAGCTGCGTGAAAACAGGAACAGAATAGATCAGTGACATCACCAAATATTCTCTTGGTTCCGCCGAGGCTAATGATTGGTTGCAGCCCTGCGGTGGTTTGATCACGCTGCTGACGCTCTGAGAAACTTTGAGAAATTCATTTCTTTTGCGCTGAAAACACAAACCCCAGGACAGTGTTAAAACAAACTGGAATCCGTGGGACGTCTGTAAAAACATGGATAGTGTGCAGTCCGGACACTTCCATCTTAAGAGAGGGCATCCAGAATTCTTCCCTTTCCTCGGTGCCGACTTTTCTGCACACGTCATGAACACTAAACGTTTATGATTTGTGAAAAATAAGGTTATGGAAGTCATTATTCTCTGTTGATAGTGCTGACAACCGCTGATTTCATAAGCTCTGGGTTATGATGATGACTGGACTTGTCAAAAGGCTCTCACTTGGGTTGTTGTTGGCCATTTGAATACATTGGAATGCCAAGTGTAATCAGAATAGTGTTTCTGGTGGGAGTGTTGAGAACCACTGATGTTGCGTCTGGAAACACGCATGTGAAAAACGGGCAAATATTGAACCTGGAATAAAACACTTTGGACTGATTGGCTACCGCTTCTCCATCTTCATCGCGTATTATTTTATTCATAATTGCTGCTGGCTGTTATAACATCCTCGTCGGCAAAAGTGCTTTGCTGCAGTTCATAAAATTTGGCTGAGATTTATGTAGTGTATCGCCGTTTTTACACAGGGAGCATTCTTAGGTTTCTGCAGCTGAAATTGGAAACACGTTTTGCCTGTGATATTGTGACATGATAAAATGTTGGAATGTCTGTCACGTGTCTGGAAAGCTCCTTTGCAGCTGAACAACACACTTCATGCATTTCTGAAGTTATAAATAGCAAAATGTTTTATCTATGAGACACATTTTCTGAAGTCGAAGTTTATAACAGCCTGAAAATTTTATCGAAATGGGCTGCACAATATTTTGTTTGTAAATGCAATATTTACCTGTATTGAATATTGCAGTAATATTATTAGGATTGTACTAAACCGTTGCAACACAGTACATTTCATTGAATTTAAACACAAATGGATAATGATAATGAAATACAAATTTTGCACCCAAATAAGGTTTAATTTAGGAAAATCATTAATAAAACAGAACTTTATATTTATATTATTTTTAATAGATATTAGTCCGATAAATTTCCTGTGACTTTGCAATATATTGTGTCTTCTTGCAGTATGGACATTACATGACCTTTTTAAAAAAAAAATGTTTTTATAACTTTTATGCACATGTCACATCGTGTACAATAAACATTTTTTTCACCCGTTCCCTCCACCCAACCCACCCCCCACCCCCATGCCACACGTCTCGAAAAACAGAACACAGAAAAACATCTAAATAAATAAATATAGCACGACCACAACAATATATAGGCAGGAAACAGAGAAAATATAATAAATAAATAGTAACAATAGTAGTAAAGTGGATAAATACATATATAATAATATATATAAAAAGAAAAATGATTAAAACAAATAATAATAATAATAAAAATAAAATAACAAATAAAAAATAACACAACCAGCAATAACAAGATCTCAAAGGCCTCGTTTATAGGTATAGAAAGAAAAATCTCAACAACAAAAAAAATCACGTGAAATTTAGCTGGGGTAAATTCGGAAAGCATTTGAAAAATGTTGGAAGTAAATGGAGCAGATTGCGGCAAAAGTTTTAAGGGAAGAGACATTTTTTAATGTATTTATTTATTTGTAATTTATTCTTTATTTTTTTCTGCTTTAAAGGAAGAGGTTTGGAAAAAATTGGGGGAGGAGGCAAAAAATTAAAAATAAAAGGTCACGTTTTAGAAGAATTGGGGGGGGGGGATATGAAAAAAATTGGTTAAGATAAATAAATAAATAAAAATAACAGACATAGAACCTTTCAAATGAGGTACATGATCCTCAGATTCCCCAAGAAGGTCTAAAAAGGGTGTCCATGTGATATTGAAAATGTCCAGGACATTACATTACCTAATATTGTGATAATGATAGTTATGATGACTGCGAAACTCAAAGCCCTTGACTTCTTAAAACAGAACATTTTCTTATACCACCAGATTCTCCCTCCCTAGTAAGAGGGCACCTATTTGAATGTTTTGGTGTATGTCTCTCCAAACCAAAACTGCCAATCTCTCTGAAGTCTGAAGTGACCCATATTCAGATTTCTCTTTGCCCCTATGCGACCTGTGTCAGATCCCATTTGATCCGATGCTTTGTTTGCCAGATCCGCTGCGCTGTGTTTCTTTCCATGTTTGCTTCTGCAAACAGCAGTGCGCTGTGCCCTTTACTGCGCGTGCCTGACACATTCAAGCCGTATCCCGTTCACACTGCATATCACATACAGGTCGCATTTGATAGAAAAATTAGTAGTATGAACTACTTTGCAAAAAAATATGTATTTTTCAACAACAAAAAAGAGTCTTGAATTCATTACACTGTTACCAAAGTTGGGGCCTTAAAAAGTATCATGAATGTGTTTCCAATTGCCTGGGACGATAAATATGAGGTGAATTGAGATGACTTTTGGTTATCTTAAGCTTGTCTTGTTCTATTAGATGAGACTGTTGTGTTGTGCTGTTTGTGTAACGCTGGTATGAAATCATTGCCTCTAACACTTGTCATCCCTCTCTTCCAGATCATGGATGAAACCCAAACACAGATAGCCTGGCCATCCAAGCTGAAAATAGGAGCCAAGTCAAAAAAAGGTGATTATCACATTCTTATTGTATTGTCGTCAGTATATTGTAGTCTTGTGTCTTTTTGTTAAGATTTCACCACTGTGATGGCTTCAGGCTTGTATTATTTACCTTGACCACAATGAAAAACAGACTTTCCAGCGCACTGCACCTCCTTTTAATAGAACGCTTCCAACATCAGTTAATCATTTTACCTTGTGTTGTTTTAAACTGGTAAAATATGTTCCCATCAAGTTCATTCAAGTTGCGTGTGGAGCAAAACATTATTACCATCTGACGGATAGATGAAAGCAGGCATTCCAACAGTTCCTTACGAGCAATAACTTCATCGGAATGTGATTCTCTTTTTGGGGGGAGGCGGGAAATTCCTGCGTTACTGTCCACACATGTATGGGTCCTGTTGCCAATAATACATTATCATGGCTATTTAAAGGTGTTCCGGGAAGGGGAGAAGAGGCCGGGGTCGGGGTACCCGTTTTGTTGTCCCTTGGAGACTCACCAGCTTGCGTCCCTAAGTCCAGATGTGGAATCCAATCACGTTATGATTATGCAACTTCCTGTCCGTACAGCTACATCAGAATCTTTGGACATTAAATCAAATAAGCTAAAAGATGTAATGTATGATGTATGAATGTTCGCAATTAGCAAAGGCTGCTTATACAGTATTTAGGTCATGTTGTGTCAAAATTAACACTGTAATTTACTCCTACAAACTGAATCAGTTTCAAAACATACATTTCTTGGCGGTCAGAGAAATGTGACCTGTGACTGTCCTATTCATTAGTATTGCGTAAGGTGGTAGTAAAGAGCAGAGAATGCTGGATAATAAGCTGGCGTTATCTTGTGAGCACATGGGTTTTGTGGGAAAAGACAGATGTGCATGTTTTTACAACCTGGGCCATCACACTGAATTACAGAAAGATGTCAGCACTGGAGTATTCTGCCCATAATCATTTTTCACTACAGAATTCTAAAAACAGACTTGGAGGTCATCAGGGACACAAAGGGGAGGATTACTTTAAACATGTAAGATCACAATGATAGCAGTAGAACACACAAGTAAAGTTATACAACAAAATCAAGATTGTAATATGTATTTCCTGTTCCTCGTTTTCTATGGCGAGTGATTTGAAACACTGCTAGTATCTGTTTACAATCTGTATGGAGCGATTGTGGCTCAGTTTGGTAGAGCAGGGGTCCCATATAACCAGAAGATTAAAATAGTCTAAGTTCTGATGAGTGCATACTGTTGTTTTGCCCTTTTGTAATACACTTCACGGGTGACGTGTGAACAGGTGAATGGATGTGGAGAGTGAAGAAATGATCCTTTGTGAAGCACTTTATGACTAGGGCTGGGTACTAGAGGTCGACCAATGTGGGTTTTTCTAAGGCCCGATTTTTGGGGATTTTAATTGGCCGACGCCGATATGCACAACCAATATTTTTGACAGATATATGTGTCCAAATGTCTGGTCTATAATCCTGTGCGTGAAGCTTCTAAACTGTAAACTATGTCAGTATTGAACTGTGACAGCAGGGGGTGCTTTATTAGGGGCACAGGGCTGATTTATTAATAACATTCCTGTTTAGTAGGTACTAGAGATGCACCGATCCAGGTTTTCTGCTTCCGATACCGATACTGGGGATTTGAGTATCTTTTTATATTAGCCACTACCAAGTGGCTTTCTCTGTGTGAAAAAGTGAACCTCTTTTCTCCCGTGTGAGATCAATGTCTTTTAATAATTAATTAATAAAATAATGTAACAACGCTGGACTCACTGGACCTGAATCACTGGACTTTTCTACACTAAATATCCTTGGCTAGATGACAGGCTTTTAGGTTGCATTAATAATAACAACTCACATAAAGTGATCTGATCATTACAAATATGTTAGATCAATTATTTCATAAACCAGTACAGCAGTGGCTGATTTTATTTCTTTAATCAAGGCTGTCCCAGCCTTGATTAGTTCCCGTTAGCACTACAATGCTGCCGCAAGGTTTAGCGATCAAGAATACAATTGTGGAGGTTAAAACTAGGGGTGTGAACGGTTACAAAAAATGGTAACCGGTTAACCGAAAAAAATTGTAACCGGTTAACCGTTTGTTTAAGAAGTGGACCGCAGTTGCGCTATACCAGGGGTCGGCAACCCGCGGCTCTAGAGCCTCTTTACACTATAAACCTGCAGGCGCGGAGCCGCTGCAGATACACGCACCACTTGCACTTCATCCCAAACGTCTGTTTTAGGATCCGCGCTACACGTTGCAATGAGTCCATCTAAATCTGTTCTCTTTATTTACGCTTATACGTGCAGCTGCTACGTTTTTAGGAACCAAAACAAAGCGCACGTGCTGAAACATGTGCTTTTGCGTGCTTGGTATCATTCAGAAACTACGGCGCTGAAGGGCTGACAAGAATATCCTTCGACCCTCGTTCATACAAATAGAGAAATGGAAAGAAAGTTAAGAAAATCACTAACAACCTGTTAATGTGCAGCTCCTCCTCTGCGCGCCATGGTGGCGACTGCGCATGCGCGGAACCTTCTTCGGCTGTCCGCATATATAATTCAATGCTCGTCCGTCCCAGGCGTCTCCCAGAAGGAAATATATCATATTTGGGCGTGATGGCGTCATCACGGAACCCTTTGCAGCACACGTGGATGTAAAAGCTGTCAATATTTGTGAAGGAAATACCCACTGCAGAGCGGTCTTTCGACGCCGGTTTTCTTACTTCCGGGTTCCGTCTGGCTCGCAAGCGGACAAATCATCATAAAATAAGCATCATGCGGGGTGAGTTTTGTTATTTTTATTCTCTGACATGAAAACTAAGATGTAAAGGGAGGAAAATAGATACAAATCTCCACTTCGACCACTGCGTGAAAAATCAATATTTTCACCTGCCGTGTCTCGCCTTAATTTCTAAATAATACGTGTTCATTTGGACTTTTTTTCGGTTATCGGTTACTGATTTTTCCTAACCGGTTATGATTTACTAACCGGTTAACCGGTTAACCGGTTAACCGGATAACCGGTCACACCCCTAGTTAAAACTAACTCAGTGATTGAATTCTCCAGGTTCTGTGCTTCAAAATGAAATGCAGCATGTTCATATTTACTGAGGTTTAGTTGGTGAAACTTTTATTGCCGTTAGATCGGCCGATAGCTGATATTGTAAAATGCCGATAAATCGGTCGACCTCTACTGGGTACCATTACATTTTCTTTCCAATACCGGTACTTTAACAATGCTTACAATACATGAACAATACTTTTTTTGATACCTATAATAAAATATTTGTCATCTAGGAGCAGAACACATAACAATAATGTTACAATAGTAATGTCAACAATAGTTTATTCCATAAAAGACCATTTCCTTTAAATTTGTATCATTTATTTGAGCTGAAAGAACTAAGTGACTTCCTTTAATGCTGTTCCTGGACCCACAGGCATCAAAACATGGTCTCTAAAGATATAAAAAAATATGTACCTGCTTTCGATGATTTTGATTGAACTGAAAGAACTAGAGCGAACATAAGTCCACATTAACAACAAGTCAACATTCTACAATTTTTATTACTGCAAAGTGTTAAGATCGTTCCTACTGCTCACTTCTTATTGCCATGTATCAATCAAATATTTTTCAATAATTGCAAAGATATGCAAGCATTTTAAGATGAAAGAAAACTAAATTAATACAGTATTATTCAAAAATGTCCTGTAATTAGTTGCTTCTCTGCTTCTGCCAAAAAAAAATTTCAAACCACATGTCCGCATTCATAACACCATTGTTGACATCTAACACATCCAGGACCTAATCTGTAATAATGGCCTTTTATGGATGTTAGTCCTCGTTACTTTTCCAGGAATTGTAAATCAGTATCAACTTTCATGTGGAGTCTGGAATGGATTATAGTCGGCGGCGGGACAGATGTGAGGGGTCTGTCTGTTTGTAACCTCTCCTCACTCTGGGACACACTCTGGGACACACTCTATCAAAATGCCAGTCCGCACGTTCCATTTATCACCTGCAGCACGTGGGTCCCGCCACCTGCACCGCTGCGATAAGGCCCACCGTTCGCCTCGGGGACAAAGCATCACCTGTACAGGCACTGGTTTAATACAGAGAGACGTCACGCTCGTGGGACATTGCATTAGCTGTACCTGTTTGTCTGTCACACTGTAGACATAATGATGATGTCACAACACACCACTCTCTATTGTTTCAATTAAATGGAAGAAGTCAAATATCTGGTGTGAAATCACAGACATAATTGCTTTTATAAATGCTTTGTGATTTTTTTCAAACCATTGCCCGCATGAGAGAGACATTTTAGAATCTGAAACTCAGCCTACTTACTTTTTTTTCATGCAGTTTCCATTAATTTCCAACACCTAAACAGTAATATTATGGAGGGACATGCTGGGAATGAAATTGATTGAGTTGTGTACATGAGAGATGCATGTCTTGAATATTGACTTTAACCGAGCACATTATCTTCAGTTCGGTTGGTAACACTTTATAATAATGGTACATGAGTTCATGCATGATTTTCATGAACTTATGCATGAATTCATGCATGAATTCATGAAACATTCATGCATTACTAAATCATGGCTTCTCAGGAACAAACATGATTACATGTTGGTTCATGGATGAATTCATTGCTGAATTAAATGTCTAACTACTGTAATGAATGTACATGAAAATCTTAATGATTCATCATAATCATGAGGATCACATAAGAATACCATGAGTTCACTGAATCAGCAATGAAATGACAATAAAATGATCAACCAATCATGATCATGAGGATCATGCATGAACATCATGACTCATATGGTGGAAACCTACTTGCAAACAAGAACATAAAGTATAACTTTATAGGCTAATTTACGGTAATCATGAACGTATCATTTGATAATCCTTAATTTCATTATGATTGTTCCCCCTCAACTAAAATGGTGCATTATCCTAAACTTTTTAACCTGTTAAAAACCAGCTCTGGAGATCTTATTTGGTTATGCTGTACTTAATAATTTGTAATAAAGGTTTTTTTCAACACAAAAATTCCAATTGAGGAAACAATCCAGAAATCATTGCTTCTTCTTCATCACTAAGGTGGTCTATAACAGGTTAAGTTTAGGGTCATGCACCACTTTAGTTGAGGGGACATCATTTGCAAGTAGATTTCCAACATATGAGTCATGATGTTCATGCATGATCCTCATGATCATGATTGGTTGATTATTTTATTGTAATTTCATTGCTGTTTCAGTGAATTCATGGTATTCTTATGTGATCCTCATGATCATGATGAATCATTAAGATGTTCATGTACATTCATTACAGTAGTTAGATGTTTAATTAATTGATGAATTCATCCATGAACCAACATGTAATCATGTTTGTTCCTGAGAAGTCATGATTTAGTAATGCATGAATGTGTCATGAAATCATGCATTAATTCATGCATAAGTTCATGAAAATCATGCATTAACTCATGTACCATTATTATAAAGTGTTACCGTTCGGTTTTACCCAAATCTAAAAGCTTCTAGACTTTGTTGCGTTTCTGCCGCTTTTTTGTCACATATTTGAAGCGGTTTTGTCTCTTTTTTTGTTGTGTTTTCATATGGTGTTTTTGTTGTTTTTTCTTCACTTTTTTGTTGCGTTATTGTTGCTTTTCTGGCATGTCGCTCTTTTGTTGCTTTTGTTGTTTTTTTGGTCACTTTTTCTTGCACTTATTTTTGGCTTTTTAACATCACTTTTCCGTTGCTTGTTTGTCACGTTTTTGTCATTTTTTTGTTGTTGTATTTTTTTGTCACTTTTGACTTTTGTTACTGTTGCTTTTCCGGCACGTTTTTGTTGCATTTTCATTGCTCTTTTGTCACTTTTTTTGTCGCGTTTGCTTCTCGTTTTTCTCGCCATTTCAACGCTTTTTTTCAAGGAGCTTTTCGATTAAGGTAATACCAAATGTTGGCAAATGAAACAATGCAATTAAGGCAAAATTATTCTTACATATTTAGTAACAGTATATTCGCATTGAGGCGCATTTTGTTGCCTTGTGTACGAAATGCGCGGTATAAATAAAGTTGCCTTGCCTATATTAACTATAGACACTCCTAATATACAGTAAAAGTCTTATTTAGGTAAACATCTTCAAACGCTTATGTGATGTTAACATAATCTTAACATAGCATTATTGCAAGATCTCTGTACGCATGATGTTTTCTTTATCATCTTCTGTGCTCCATTCCTGTGGCATCTATTAGCAATGTTCTTAAATATCATTGCTCAATATTCAGTCTTGTGACGGTTAAATGGTTCCGTCTGTTAAATACCAGGAGATCACCAGTTTCTGAAACACGAGTACGTCATATTCAGCGTTCTAACCTTTGCTCTATCATAAGGAATAGCACTGAGCCGACAGATTTAGAATTAGATATTAGTCGATGTGAATACACTGTCCATTTGGTGCATCTGCTATATATTTATAAAACAAAAAGCTCAATTCTGGCTTACTTCAAAAGGTCTTAGCAGTAACTGCATGGTTCTCCTCAATAACATGGTCTTTATTTTCATACTTAATAAATGATTGTGATTATTTTCAGCATTTTCAGTTGGAAAAAATTTGGAAATGCATTTGGTTTTTCCAGTTCATACTTGGTCTTTTACATCCCCCTCTTAATCCGTGTGACTGAAAACATGTCTTGCAGCTGCGAATGGCTTGTTTTTGTTTGCTCTTAAAGGTGTTCCCTGACAAAGAATAAAGGTGTTCATTTGCTATAACGTAATCAATCATTTACAAAAAGAAAACTGTAGAAAAACGTGCGAGGCAGTTGCACTTTAAAAAATGTGGGGGTGTTCTGCATCATGACTGCAACACTCGTTAGGACTGCCTAATGGTTGCCAGATGTGCCGAGCAGGTTAGAGCGGGACACAACATGAGAGCTGCTCCCTCTAGAGGACAAAGCTGGTGCCAGCGAAGGAAGCAGTGGGATTTCTATTGTTCACAGAAACAGCTGGTAATGAGAGAGTTTCCTGGAACCAGCGTGGGGACTGTGATAGGTCCCGGGCTGCGATTTTATCCTTCTCATATTTTTGGTTGCAATGGACTGTGGCGACTTTCATCTTTTACGGTTCAGTTGTTGAGCTATTCAAGTTGTTTCATCAATAATCTGAACGTAGATGATTTGACAGAGCTCATTTCAGTCAGCTGGAAAAATATGGTGTCCGTTGGAAGCAAGACTGATACTACTACTACCACCATTACTTTTACTGTTAGTACCGTTATTAAAGATCTAATACGGTTTTTAGGAATGTGCACAACTGAACTGATAAGCTGAACTAATCACTGGTATCACAATAAGTTCCATTCAATTTAAATAAAAATCAAATTTGTATTTATATATATATTAAATAAAAACCTAAAGGCTTGAATAGAACTACCTTAGGGAAATCAACATTTTAAGATGGCATCTCAATTGGCAACAATCTGTAATTTTGTGATATATTATTGGGATATTGATAATTTGGTGATGTACGCTTTTGTGTTGCCCTGCTACTTAGACTTACTTCTCACAACTATTACTATTACTAAGAGGAAGACTTCAGTAAAAGTAAGGTTAGTTGTAGCAACTATACTTGAGATACACGTTAACCTTATTTACTTCTTATCCCACCATAGGCTCCTCCCTGGCCAAAACCCATCCTACACTACAATTATGTTTTATCGTCTGCTTTGTGAGTTGATGCTGGATTCTTACAGTATCTCCTCCAAATCAAAACAAATTCAAATCATTTCCCTTGCTGCATTGCTCAAAGGTCCTAGAATCACATGGGCGGACTTCTCAGAGGTCCTTGCAGCGCTGTAACAATAAATCTGTTTCACTAGGTCCTGTCTGAAGGCTGCGCAGTAAATCTGAGATGCTCTAAAAGTGTGTGTTAGGAGGGGTGTTCCTGGAAGGGGTCTTAGCCTACTTCCTGCAGCTCAGTACAGTTAACCCAGGCTGCCGGCCCGTGGATGTAGTGTGTCTTCTTATATTTGTGTTCTTAAGAGCTGCCTTTGGTGAAGCCAACTGTGAGCTTAAACAATGCTCTTGAAATAGTTTAGGTATGCACTGTTTGGTTATTCTAACTCAAGGATTTGAAAGCCAAGAGAGTATCTGGAAGCAGGGTTTACTCAGACTGATGCTTGTAACTTGCACGACATACTGTACCTTGGTCGGTGCTGGCTCAGAGGTTTCACAGAGAATAGTGACGCTGCAGATAGACCATAAGCATCACTGTACTAAATAAAATGCTACTAAAAGTATCTTATGCTTACAAAAGGTAATGGTTTGAATAGCCTGGTGGCTGAGTCAGAAGGTACTACAAGTAGAGCCTCAACTCCCCCAAAACAAAGATTTAGGCTTCAATCAATCAATCAATCAATCAATCAAACTTTATTTATAAAGCGATTTTCATACCGAAAGTATCACAAAGTGCTTTCCAGATTACAACATTTACAACAATGAAGGTTCATAAGGTAAAAGCAGTTCTGAAAGATAAGAAGGACCAAGACCATTAAGACATTTAAAAACCATTAAAAGAACTTTAAAATCGATCCTGAAACACACGGGGAGCCAATGCAGCGACTCTAAAACCGGTGTAATGTGGTCCCGCCTCCTGGTCTTCGTCAGGACACGAGCTGCTGAATTTTGTAAAAGTTGTAAACCTGAGATACTCTTTTTGGGAAGACCAGAAAGCAGGGCATTACAGTAGTCGATACGACTGGTGATAAAAGCATGCATCAGCGTCTCCGTGTTGGCCCGAGAGAGAATGGGGCGGACTCTGGCTATGTTATTTAGATGGTAAAAACATATCTTTGTGATATTCTTAATGTGTGGAATAAAAGTCAGCTCAGAGTCAAAAATCACACCCAGGTTCTTCACCTGTGAGGAAGGATTAAAAGACAATGACTGTAGTTTGGATAAAAGTTTCTCTCTCTGGGCCTCAGGACCGATGACTAAAACTTCAGTTTTGTCCTGGTTAAGCTGGAGAAATCCTGGATCCTGCCATCCAGGATTTGATATCTAAAATGCAGTTAAAAAGTGCATCCATTGGCCTGGTGTCATCAGGAGACATAGAGATGTACAACTGTGTATCATCAGCATAACTATGAAAGTTGACTCCATCTCTCCTGATGACATCACCAAGAGGGAGCTTATACAGGTTAAAAAGCACTGGCCCTAAAATTGACCCCTGGGGCACACCACATGTAATTTTATAGACCTTAGAGGAGCAGGTATCCACACTTACCATGAATGTCCTGTCTGTGAGGTAGGATGTAAACCATTTGTGGCCGGAGAGGCCGATGTGTTTTAAACAAGTTAAAAGAATAGTGTGGTCGACTGTATCGAAGGCGTCGCTCAGATCCAGTAGAACCAACACTGTGACTTTCTCTGAGTCATATTGTAATCTAAAATCATTTAAAATCTTCAAAAGGGCCGTCTCTGTGCTGTGGTTTATCCTAAAGCCAGACTGAAATTTCTCAAGGACATTATGTGCAGTAATAAAATCATTAAGTTGGATAAAGACAAGTTTTTCTAAGATTTTGCTTAAAAATGGTAAGTTGGATACCGGTCTAAAATTGTTAAAATCATTACAGTCCATATTGCTCTTCTTCAGCAGAGGCCTCACCACCACCCCCTTAAAGGCAACAGGGAAGACCCCCGTCTGAAGAGAACAATTCATCATGTTTAAAAGCTCGTCTTTAAAGGATCCATAGAATGTTTTAAAAAACAGGGTTGGGACCGGGTCTAAAAGACATGTAGTGGACGTCACTGAGGAGAAAACTTTATCAAGCATCTCAGCATTAACCTGGACAAAACTGTGCAGTGTTTCCTATGGAACAAGTAGCCACCAGATGTATTTAAAACCGTGTTACTTTGGGTAGATAAAATATTACATCTGATTGTGTCTATCTTTCCCCTGAAGTGGTCTGCAAACGCCTCACAGAGAGTATCTGTGGGGTTTAAAGGAGGTCTGTTAAAATCAGGATTTAAAACATTTTCTATTGTTGAGAATAGGACTTTTGGGTTATTTTTGTGGTTGGTGATTATTGTGGAAAAGAATTTATTTCTTGCATTTCTTATTGCTGTATTGTAGGTCTTTTGTTGAGCACGGAATATTTGAAAATGTATTGTTATTTTGAATTTCCTCCATCTCCTCTCGGCCTTTCTGCAATTTCGCTTGAGTTGCTTTAGCTCCTCGTTTCTCCAGGGGGGAAGGGGTTTGGGATTAATCTTTTTAAGTTTGAATGGTTCAACTGCATCGAGGGCGATCAGTAGTGTACTGTTAAAATTGTCAAAATCGCAGTTAGCAGGTAAAATCACAGGAGGAATTTATTGTAAAGCATCAATACATTTTGCAGCCACTTCAGGGGTGAAATTACGTTTCCTCACAGTTTTTTGCCGAGGATTCTCGCTGGATAAAACCGGTGACATTAAAAACACACAGTAATGGTCAGAGACGGCCAAGTCGATAACAGAGGACACAGTAGTGGACAGGCCATACGTGATGACCAGGTCCAGACTGTGTCCTTTCTCGTGAGTTGGCTGCGTGACGTGTTGGGTGAAATCCATATAATTAAGAACATTTAAAAACTCGGCAGAAATGGTGTCTGAAACGTTGTCTATGTGTAGATTAAAATCACCGGTTAAAATGATCATATTAAAGGAGGTATGTAAAATAGATAGAAAGTCTGAGAATTCATTAATAAAAAGGGGACATCTTTTGGGCGGTTTTGGACACATATAATCGGGGGGTTACTAAAAATAATTGCGTGCGGCTCGAAACCTCGTGTATTGATCGAATAAAATAGGTTTGGTGGAAAGAGTGTTTATGCTTATAGAGGCAGTGCCACCTCCCCGTTTTCCATTTCTGGTTGAAAAAACACTGCTAAAATTAAGTGGAGAGGCCTCAGCAAGAACGGCAGTCGCATCCGCACCCAGCCAGGTTTCAGTTAGAAACAAACAATCAAGATTATTATCTAAAATAAAATCATTTACAATAAAAGACTTATTCGGCAGAGAGCGGACATTTAAAAGAGCCATGTTCACTGTGGTAGGGGACTGAGTATTTAAGGAACTACGTGATGACTGAGCTTTGGTGAGAGGTCTGAGGTTATTAGTATTAACAGTGCGAGTAGTCTTACCTTTGGTGCGCTCTCTGCTGATAAAAACAGGAAAATGCGTTATGGTGGGTGTGGGGGGAGACCTTCATGCTGCTGATTCTATTGTAAGTTGAAAGTTCTGTGAAAACAGGTGGGATCTGGTGACGTTGGGGTGTAGTCTGTCCTTTTTGAAAAGTCCAGGCCTGTTAAAAAATGTTAAGAACTTGTCCACGTATGGGATGTTATTCTTCGTCTTTAAAAACAGATGGAGCAGCCTCGCTCTGCTAAATTTTGCATCCCCAAAACGGGGGATTTTATTGTTGTTTTTGATGGTGTTGATGAGTGAAATGAGGCTTCACCCCCTTTCACACCAAACTGTACAAGGTCAAAGTCGAGGTCAAATTTATTTATAAATTACATTTACAAAACAGTCATCACTGCCCCAACGTGCTGTACAGGTACAAAGTGCACAGTACAAAAATATTGGCTTTCATTTAAGAAAACCAGAATAAACACAACAATCCAGTAAAGTCTACAAAGAGATAACAAAATGAAGTGCTCAGTTTAAGATAAACGTTTTTAAACATCAGCTTGAGACTACCTTTTTCTTTTTGTTAACTTAATTGCTTATCTGAACCAGTTACACAAGAAAAAGACTCAATAAACATGTTCTTGATAAACAGTAGTGCTGTCTTGGGGTAGACATTAGAACATTAGAACAACACAAGTGTGTCCTCCTTCATTTAAAGATTTTGTGCAAGAAATACCAGCCTGTGTCAACGGCATCTGGCTTCAGAGATGCTCTGTGGGAGGTCACGATATTGCCACTGCAGCTGGAAACTCTTTCGGAGGGTGAACTAACACTAAATTTGAGCTATATCGATATATGCGATATGGTCTAATTCCATATCTCATTTAAAAATATATCGATATATCTTAAATATCGATATATCCGTATAATCATTCCTATGCTCAAAATTGCTTCAAAGAGTGTCATGTCTGTCTCTTGTACATGCAGGTATATCAGACCAAGCTCGAACCCTATGCATCCTAGTCTTCTGACAATCAGATTGCCTGCATACATTTCCACTTCCTCCTCCCTCTTGTGGTTACTCACCAACTTAAATGAGACGCGGCAGATATCAAAGCACCAATTACTGTCTCCATGACTTGTGTGTTGTGTGGTAATTTGTTGACAAACGCAGAAAGCTGTGTCATGTTGGGTTATTGCCCATTTAGCTTGTCCATTTTGCGCAATTTATCATCACTAGCTCACTCCCATTACTGTCGTCTGTCACTTGCATATTGATATGTTGGCTATGCTTTGTGTGAGTTGTGTTTTTGGGCAATACACTTCTATCTTTACTGTGTGAATGTAAGCGAGTATGAAAATGCTTAAGAATTAACATTACAATTGAAATAGTGTTTTTAAGTTGATTCAAATTAGTTGTGCAGTTCCACAGTAAATCTTGGAAGGTGTAATTATATCACTGAGGCATTAGTAGTAGTAGTAGTAGTAGTAGTAGTAGTAGTAGTAGTAGTAGTAGTAGTAGTAGTAGTAGTAGTAGTAGTAGTAGTAGTAGTAGTAGTATAGTAGTAGTAGTAGTAGTAGTAGTAGTAGTAGTAGTAGTATAGTAGTAGTAGTAGTAGTATAACTCTAATCTCTTCTGCTTTTTCATCTAGACCCTCATATCAAGGTGTGTGGAAAAAGGGACAACGTGAGGGAAGCCAAAGACAGAATCATGTCCGTCCTAGACACAAAGGTATAGTACTTTTATGTTGTAAACATCATTTCCGTCCCTCTCCCTCCAAAGTGTTTGTCTGCTTCGCTCAAACATTTTAATCATCCCCTGCCGTCAGAGTGGCAGATTGCAGTCTGCGGAGCCGTATGGATTGGCAGTAATCTTGGGAGGCATTCACATCAAGAGCTTGTCATGAAGTGTGCATATGGACCCCGTTCCCATGGCAACACAGAAATCACAAAGCAATGATGGGAGCGCGGCAGCACCCCCTTGGGGCAAACCGCCATTTGTGCATTCATCTCCCCAGAACACATTTGGTTGACATTATAGCGCTGCACTTCATCTGCCTTCCCTTTACTAATTCTTGGTTTGTGGGTTAGCTGGTTTAATACTGTTCCCAGGGATCATTGTTTCCATGTCCAGGATCAAGTACAAGCTCATACTTACTGTTTGCGTTATTTTTTGATGTTCTTCACATTAGTCTGCCAAACATGCATATGTTTTTCTAGTTATTATTTAGTTTGTATGGAGTAATATCTGCAGTTAGTGTTGAATATAGTTTTACACCAATAAAGGGCAATTTTGAAAAAAATAAACGTACATACAGTGACATAGACAGAGGAATAATCCCGTGTTTCATGGATCGAGCTGAGACTCGGACAGTTCTTTGTGTGACACTATGTCCTATGCCCATGGATCAATAACATCACAAAAATGTTAAAAGAGGGTAAAGGTAAACATTGTAACAATTTATATTGCCTATGTTTTGGTTAAAAAGTGGTCAAAAGGTAACACAGATTTCATCTGTGACAAACTCCATTCAAGACTTCTTCCATCATCATATATTTTATGCAGTTTAAGTTCAGACCTTTGTTGTCAATCTGTCATTATGCCTGTCCTGCATGTATTGGCAAACAAACTTGTCTGGAAGTTGGATTACATTTTCATTTTATTGTTTGACAGAAATACGTTTTAAGTCAGTAATAATAATCAATAAAAGTCACCTCTGGAAAAGCACAAACTTAAGCTTTTACTCCTAATTTCAAATTGAATACTGTGAGTATCAATAATTAAATACTTTTCATCACAAGGATAGATCATACATCATCATAAAACATGTCAGTGTCAAAGTGGACATGCATGCATTACTGTGTCGTCTCTTAACTGTTTGTACAGGTACAAGGAAGGCAATTACAGTTGTACAACAATTGAATTTGAAAGCCAAACTGTTCCTGAGTGCATATACTGATCTGTAGCTGTTGTCATTGGTCATTCCCTCACGCTGGCCTCTCCTCTTGCCTCATTAGAGTAACAGGGTGACTCTGAAGATGGACGTCTCGCACACAGAGCACTCCCATGTCATCGGGAAAGGAGGCAACAACATCAAGAGAGTGATGGAGGAGACGGGCTGCCACATCCACTTCCCCGACTCCAACCGCAACAACCAGGCAGAGAAGAGCAACCAGGTAATTGTAACTGGTTTGCACGTTCATATTACGTATACAAGTCCCACCTCATCACTGCTGACGTGGGACGCTTAAAAGATCCTGAGGTTTATGGAACAAAAAAGTCAAGTCAAAGACCCCAAAAAAATGTCACCAGCCCAGCACTGAGCCGGAGGATCTGATTGGCTGACACTGAATCCACATTTTTGCACAGATTTTCTGTTTCTATGAGAGTGATCTGGTCATACAATCTGTTGTTTGAAATGAACGAACAAACAACAGATATTGAAGCATTGATAATATAGCTAATTTGAAGTCAAATCTGGTTTTCTTTTTTCAAATTTGGCCTTCTGGATTTTTTAAGACCATGATTTACAGTAAAAGCCACTTAATTTCCTGCCAAATTCAGATTTACCATGAAACTTTATAAGTGTGTGCTGTACTTAGTTTGAACATTTATACTTTTCGAGATATTTCACCCACTGCAGTTTTGTTTGTCTCTCGACTTAAACCAACTGAACCCTCTGCCGCTATTTTAGCTTTCTGTCTAACTTGTCACCGTTTTGAGTCAGGCAGGATACTGAAAACTGCCAGCTGTTTTGTTTGGCCGAGCCTCCGGAAATCTTGATGGTTTAGCTGGCCTCACTTTGTAAGAGCGCAGGACGGTGGTGCAATTACCATCAAGGTGCAGCCTGAGCAGTTGGGCTTGCACGCAGTGTGGCTATGCATCAGTCAACATCTGTGCCAGGTGCTGCAACATGTACCTGAGAAAGAAATCTACTGACAAGCTGCTAAAGTATATGGGTTATTGGATATTATAATAATATGTCTTAATAAATTGCTAACCAGATGTCACAGCTACTAATAACTGTGTACTTTCCATTTTATTATTAAACAGGTGTTCGTCACACTTTAAAAAGCACTACCATAATCCATCACGGCGCGATTATGAAAACTGAACATGTGTTTTCACTGTGCCATTTCCACTGTTGCCTGTAGAGGAGACCTAATTTCAGATTTAACATGTCAAATGTTTTGCTAAGGTACAATCTTGTAAAGTTAAAACAAGACACCTCGACTTTTTGAAAATTGCCAACATTACACTCTCCATCCAGAAAGCCTCCTCTTGTCAGTTGGTGACTGTCACGCCCACCAGACGTACGTAGGACTGGGTAGCGTTGTCCAGTGATGTCGCACATGTAGGAACCATCCATGCCCACATTTATATCTGGTGGGCGTCACAACCATGACCCATGAGGAGCCTCTCTAGATGGAGAATGAAATGCTGGTATCTGTTAAAAAATGTTTTAACCTTTCAAGAAGAATAATGCATAATTTGTCCACTTTAAATACCCTCTCGATCAGTGACAGGAAAATAGGTGTTGTAAAATGAACTGAATGTAAAAAATATTATTCAAAGGTTTTTGGTTTCGCCCAATTTGAGATCTGCAATTCGTCTTCTTTGTCATTTCCACAATTTAACTTGGATTTCATTTTGCAATTTCCATATTTCTGTTGACGACAACTGTAGGTAATTGAATTGCTTTGGCTCTTCCTATTATAAAATAACCGGCTCATGCTTTGTGTCCAGGTGTCCATCGCAGGTCAGCCAGCGGGAGTGGAAGCGGCGCGGGTAAAAATAAGGGTATGTAAGATCTTTTAAATCTCTTTCTGTTTTTAGAGCTGTACTCCACCCATTTTACATCCTTTAGATATCACAAGCTCACTCCCTCTAGACTTGCAAAATGGGCCTATGTTTCCACTTTATACATCTGGCTATTATTTAATAATAATAATGCATCGGTTTTATATAGCGCTTTTTTTGGACACTCAAAGACGCTTTTACATTGCACTATTCATTCACTCCATACTTGGTGGTGGTAATTCCACTAGAGATCTTTAAGAAAAGCCCCATGTGGATCACCCAGATATCTCTATTTTAAATGTACATTATTGGATTGTGCATTGTTGTATTCATTTGAATATGCAGATTGAACATCTGCTTTAAAACTGAACAACTCGGAAACTTGGATTCAAATTGGTCCCAACTTGACATCGAATGCGTCACAAAAGTGGCAGCCAAACATTTTTGTCCAACACAAATCTGAGGAGGTGGAAAAGGACTTGAAAGTTGAAGTGTACTGCCTTAGTTGTGAAAAATACGATATGCACCCAACAGCATCAGCAAGAAAGTTATTAGATAAATTCATCTCCGTATTGTAGTTGCAGACGTTAAGACTTGTAGCTCAAGTAGCAGCTGCTGCTGTTATAGTTGTTTTGTTTCTTTTGAGGTTCAGTCTTCTTCAAAAATACACTTCATTATCAACGTAATTGTATTATGCCAGTGCTTCAGACTGCGAACAATACTCAGACCTGTCCAGACAGCCAGTTCCCTCACCTCACTCTTAACTCGCGAGGGCAACTCTTGGGGCCGGTTATTTTGCATTCAGGCGAAGTCCAGCACTTCCTCTCCACCGCAAGCACCATTCCCGACTTACTCCCCGACCACTTCCCCTTGAACTATAGTAAAACTGGAGCTCAGAAGATTTCGGTCTTTTTTTGGCAGCCTCACGTTCGGCCGATTTCAGAGTCTTTCTCTCAAGTTGCTGTCTGACTCCAAGGCAGACCCCATAACCTCCTACATCAAGAACTGACCAAAACAAACAACACTGAGCATGACTGAGTGAGTGAGGAGAAAACTTATATCTGTGAGGTGTTCAGCGGAATCTATTGGCAAGTATGTGTGTGTGCTCAAGGCTGTTTTCACAAGGATCAAGCTTCGGTCAGGTCATCCACTCGTTTCTATGTCTGGAAAAAATGTTTCAAATCTGACCTTAAAAGTTGTTATACAAAGAGTTTTATATTCTAGCCTGGAGAGAAGCAGAAAAGAGGTGCTGCTTCCAAAGAACACACAGTGGGGATAAAACGGGTGGATCAAAGGCACATTTCCTTTACTTGATTGAATAAAGCCTGGCACTGATACCGATCACACATCCCACTTAACCTATGCACCCTCCGAGATGGGAAAGGCACGATCGCAGTAGTGTCCGGAGCAACACCCCTCTGTCCTGCTTTTACATGATTGTATCACTACACCTCAAATTTCCACAATGGAGCTATATATATATATATACAGTATATATATATATATATATATATATATACACTCAATTCTTTCATGAGTGGAGTCACTCTTATCTCTGCATATAAGATAATCCTCTTTTCAAAAATGTCAAGTTTATTTTAAATTCGGAACCAACATCACAAATGACTCTGTTATTGTTTGTACTCAAGGAAAGACAATAATTTAGTGAATATTATTTTGCACTGTTTCTTAGGGATGGGTACCGGAACCTAGTATCATAACGGCTGCGCTAATCACGCGCGCTCAAATAATCACTAAAAAAGGCTCTCTCCGCCCTCATGGATGCGTACGCTGCATCGGATCTGTTCATCCCCACGACCCGCACGAGAGCACACGGTGTCGGATCATCATCTCGATCTTCCTCCCTCTCCAGCCGTGTGCGCGGTGAGACAGGTGCACGCGGGAAAGGCACGCAGTGTAAAACATTAAAAACTTGCTTTTCCTCAGAACCCCCCAAGCTGCTTCCACTGTAAAAAGTGAAATGTGACGACTTCATATTGAACAAGCAGACGAACAAACAGACGAGCCACTCGTACTTTCTTCTTTCACAAATAGGCCTACCCAAACTGAAGAGTTTCGGGTGGAGTCTATTTATTCACAAACGGCGCACATGGCGGCGTGTACGTGCACATGCCATGTGCATGTCAGCGCGAGCCGGTGCCGACCCACCACACACGAGCTGAGAGGCAGAAAACAGGCTGTATGTGGCTCTAGTTCATTATTTCACTGCACTAAGTTGTCATTTGGACTCCCCAGAGCTACAGCCAAATCTAACCATCAGCCTGGTAATCCTTGATTTACTAGATAATAATCATTTTGAAATTTTTTTTGAAATAAATATAGACCAAGGATTAATGCCTATACAGTAGCCTCTAACTGTTTTTCTTTTCTTTTTTTTTGAGTACCGATAAGAGTACCGTTAAAGTACCGGATCGATAAGAGTAGTAGTATCGATAAATCCTTAACGATACCCATCCCTACTGTTTCTTTAGGTTGTACTAATTGTCTTGTGATATTTCTAACCTGTTACAAACACTGCCAATTAGGGATGTAACGATTCACTCAAGCCCCGATTCGATTCGATTTCCAATTTTAAGTTCCCGATTTCAATTTTTTCCGAATTTTTTTTTTTTACCTTTAAACTTTTTTTTTAGAAAAGAGTATGACTCATTCATACCAAAGTTTCTTTTGTTTTAACATCTGCATTTTTGTCCTTGTAACAAACTGCAACTGTCTCAGTAAGAGAACTGTACATTACAAAAAAGACATAAAAATGAACTATAATCATTTTGACATGAGTGCTTGTAAATTTACATGTTTTCATCATAAATAAGATGTGTAGCAAAGCAAATATTTTGAGATTATATTTATTTTACCAAACCTTTTTTTTTTTGCAGTTTGAACATAATACTACCATTTAGAACTAATTTTACAGTGCAGTTTTTTTCACTCTCGAACGCCTCACAGCCTCCTGTGCAGCCTTTGTAATCATAAGGAGGAAAAAGACATGACAGCTCCTGTAGGTATTGGATTAATTGACAAGCGGACATTTGATGAGGATTTCAGCAGAATCAGAGCAGGTTGGTCAGATGTTTGTCAGTTTACGATCTTTGGTAAACTTCTGTCAAAATGCTAAACTCTGCGTTAGCCGCTAACGCTAATCTCGTAGCTGCGTCTGCTGCTTCGATGCCTACACGTGTATGTGTTTACATGGTGTGGCGTGTGTTGGGGGTGAGGTGGGTGGAGGTGTGGAGCTTGTCTTGAGAAAAAGTTAACGTCGTTAGAAACAACGAGCTATGTTCCGGTCTATTTCGGTAGCGCAAAATGGAGTAGCTGAGGGTGGCTTTAAAATCGATTCTTTAATTTTTTTACATCGATTCACATTTTACGCATATTAAATCGATTTTAAATCGATTTTCGATGAATCGTTACATCCCTACTGCCAATACATTACATCGTATTGTGGTGCAACACTTTGTAGCATCCTGCTCTGTACAACCAGTATAAAGTCACTTTCTTGGCAGGTCCAGTTATCTTTCTTCTCTGTTCACATCGACAATCCGCGGGCCTCAGAGGTGGGTGGTCCAGACACCACAGGCCTCTTGAAGCTGAATTGATTTGTTTTTTTCCAGAACAATGCTGCTGTTCTGTAGTATTGTATCAACAACACTTGAGGCCAGGTTATTTCCACGCTGGTGATTGAATGTTGTGGGGGAGTTGACAGACAGGTGTTAAAAGTTCTCACCGGGCTCTGCACCTCGACGATCTTTAATTATTGCTAAGTCTGGATAATGGCTGCATTTACACCAGACAGAGGGATCCCATATGTGCCAGGTAGACTTTGTAGAAAAAGCTGAGGTCAGCGGTGCCTTAAATCAGTCCATTCTTCATTGAAAGCTGTCTCCTGCTGCTCTGCTTGGGCTCTGCCGTGTTTCCCTCCACGCTGACCTAAATTTCTGAAGCCCTCAGAGAGCCCGTGCTGAAACGTGATATAATTGTAAGGCCAAGCACATATGGGACTGATCAAGGGCACATTTCTTTGGTCGGAGCAATTCATGCTGGTTGCCCTTCACTGGCAGCCAAAACCGTAGTGGCACTCTGCCCAAGATCCGATGTTTGGATAACACACTGGGCTTGTGTGTGTGTGACTTCTCCTGCTCGTCTGTGATCGGGCGTGTGATTCTCTTGTGCGCATGTCTATGTGGACTTTTAATAACAGGCCATTTGTCTAAAAGGTCTAAGTTCTGCTTTCTATGACTTTTATTGCTTCTTTGTGACTTTCAGAGCTTGCTCACCTCAATGGCTATGTCCTCTTGGATTTAAACAGTTCATTAAAAGTCATATTTTTGTTTGCTTTTAATTATATTCAATGAAGGTTCTTGTACTTTGTAGTTGAAGAGTTGAACGTTACTGCGGAGTACAGAAGATGACTCAAGAACGTTCATTGGAGCTGGACAACTCCTCTACGACTGAGAGCCTACACATGCTTTTAACTATGCTTTGAATGATTTTAGACTTGCTGTAAATGTGAATATGTTTGTGATATTCTGGCCTCAAGTAAAGAATGACTTTATTGACTTTATTGAATGACTTTATTTTGTTTATGGATGTAATAGTGAATATAAATCAGCAAAGGCAGCGATGTATTTTCAGCAGTGTCCCCTATAAGCTGCGCACGTGTTCAATTGCACAGAAAATCTACGCAGTGCGCAAAATATTATTCGATTTATTTCATCAAGCAAAGCATTAAGAACTATTTCTTATTTACAATGTTGGTCCGAAGATAAAAATCTGACATGAGATAGGATCGCTTATTAACTGTTCTTACGGCGCTGGAGGAGTCGCGGACTGTCTCGTGGTCAGCTCCACGTCTTCTCTGTCACAGACATATCCCGCCCTGTACATCTGTTCATCCCCCACAATGTCAGCCCGTCTTTGTGCTTTGCTCCCTCTCTCTGTAGCATCCCCTGAGGGCGCTACAGAGTTTGGGTGCAGGTCCACAGGTGCATACAATCTGTCCACGGGAAAGATACAATAAATGTCAAAATGTAGAGCAACATGTATTATTCCTCGGCTAAAGGCATTTCTATGATTTCTATGGTTTCAGCCTATGCACCCCAATCAGATATAGGCAAAAGAAACTGCCAAAATGCTAAAGAATGTTGCTATCCACTGCAACCGGACATTATGCTTTGTTACAGTGTAACACAGTCGGCCTGTATCGATCATACATTTTTCTTATTGATTTGAGTTGGCAGCCTGCGTGCCACCTTGTCATGTCTGTTAGTCAATTCCAATAAGTTTAAGTAATTGCCCCCTCCCACTTCACTGCTTTTACTCAGTGTCCAGATGGAGCCAATCACACGCCTAGCATAAAGGTGATAAAAGCTACTGTGCTGTGCATGCCAGACATTTCTATTGTAGACAGTAATTGGTACACTTCACGTACTGCGCGGCACCTCTGACAGCCTAATGATCAGCTTTCCAACTTCATGTCACTGCAGAGTTCTGGCACACAGTTTTTTTGTTGTTTTTTTTACTGAAATTTAAAATATTTGAAGACGTTGGTGTAGCCTGGCTGTTGTTGTTTTTTCTCTGAATTTATACGCCCATTTATTAGTCCTATTAGTCATTCGTCATATTCAGCATTTAGGCTACATGCCTTGTTGTACATCCCTTTTGTGTATCATGTGACTGCCTTTTTTATTGTACAGTAACTAGGAGTTGATTCCCCTTTTGGCCAGGTCATAAGACACATAATAGATGAAATTGTTACATTTCATATTATAAAATGAAATATAATCATTTTATCAGGAGCTTGTTTTTGTTTGTCTCGTGTTCAGTTTTTATTCTTTTAGTACAGTATTTATTAGTCGACAAAAACGTCACAAAAGTTTCAGTTCTTCATTCATTAAAGTTTATAAAGAAATTACATTAATGAAAACATTGACAAAATATGCATTTAACACTATGTTCTGTTTCAGGAGCTCCTTCCGTTAGTCTTATCATTCGAGCTTCCCGCCATAATGCAGACAGACCCCAGCTCCCCCACTGTCCAGCACATCTCACAAACCTACAACCTCACGGTGTCGTTCAAGCCCCCGACGCGCCTCTACAGAGCGACTGGAGTGGTCCGTGGCTCACAGAATAACGCCAATGCAGTCAAGGTACACAAATTCTATTATTTTGTATTTCTATTAAGTGTATTATGTTTTATTCAGACAAGACACATATATTTATGGGCACACGTCATGCAAAAAGCCATATGTTGTGCCTTACAAGGTCAATAATAGTTAAAATACAACACAATTTTGCTAAAACAATATTAAACCTGATCAAAAACAATCCATAAAACATAGATGCAATCGTTAATGTCATTAAAAGAAAAATATAAATAAAATGTTACTATCAGTTACCATAGGCCACACTAAACATTGCCGGTGTTTGGGCCCATCTTACATTCTCTGATGTTCTGATGCACTAACATATAAGAGATGTATTTTGGTGCTTGATCATGATAGCAAAATAGCAAAGCTATTTTCAGGTCTATTCCCTGGGTAACAGCAAGCCAGTCCAAAGACCTGAGCACTGGACTAATGTGGACATATTTCCTGGTTCTGGTCAGGACTCGAGCAGCGTTCTGGATGTACTGCAGCTGTCTGACAGCTTGTTTTGAGAGGCCAGTGAGCAGGCCGTTACAATAGTCTAACCTGCTGGAGACGAAAGCATGACTTCATCTCTATAAATCTGGTTTAATTTGTATCTTGATGATGCTTTTGTAGAAGAGAAAGTGAACAAAATGGAATAGCTCACTGGCTACTTCCTTAAAAATCATTTGACTTATTGGTGCAACATGAAATTGCACAACTTGTACAGTTGGTAACATGTTGGAAACATGTATTGCCATGTTATTATTGTGCTGTAATAAAGAAAAGTTGAATTTTATAAGACAGCAGTTTTATAATATTGTTATAGACGTAGTTTTATTGTTAAATCAATACCTCTGTGTTAAAAATCTTGTGTGTGACCAGAGCGTTTTTATTTCTCCTCCACAATGACCACCTGCCAGAGAGCGTTTCCGGTCGGTTGACGTTGTAAGCCTCACCAGCCCTGTCAGCATTTCACACCTTTTTATACTAAAAAACGTTTTTAACTTCATATTAGCTGGATGACTTCGCTCCTTTGCTGGCAGCCATGACTTTGTGCTTCTTTTGTAATGGTTCAAGCCTTTCCCAAGACTCTTTTCTCTCGTTTTGTGTTGTTGTTAAACCCTCTGCTCTTGAGAATAGCAATCATCATGCTGCATATACACATGTCTAAGCAGTGGCATTTGCTTGAGCTGTGGTTTGGGAAACGCTGCCCAAGAATCTTCTCATTGTCTCTGCCAGTTAACGTCCAGCTCTGCATATGGGGCTTTGTTTAGTTTGCCAGACGCTATATTTGTGTACATTACACATGCATTCATTCACGCGTCTGCGTTTACTGTGGCCTACATTTGCACATAATCTTTATGCGTGTACTGTAGATGATTTGGTGGTGGCTGGCACTTCCCTGTGCTTGTGGTAGGTCGGAGGGGTCGGTCCTGATTGTATGCAGTGCCAGCCCGAGGCCAGAGGATTACAGGAATGTTAGTGTGATGGTGGTGTGACACCCTTCAAACACCTCTGAAGATTCCCAACACCACCGTGAAAGACTGGCCGCAATGCATGAGCTCCTTCTTCGTGTTGGAAATGCCTCACTTGGTTGGTCAAGTAATGGTTGAAGAACGTTTGAGAAGTTGATGCAGATGTAGTAAAAAAAAAAAAGTCCACCTTTCGGCTGAAATGTTAATATATACAAGTTTTAAATATTACTTTAACTTTACTTTAATTCATGTTTCTGTTTGGAACTGTAACTGTAATTAGCATATAGTCAAACAAAAATTACTCTACTCAATCAACCATTTTATTTATATATTTTCACTCAAAAGTGAACAATAAAAAAATCTGTATGAAGTTATGTTTTTGATCTTGAATATGTCATGGAAACCTGGCTGCTTGTCACCAGTTTTGCTGTGAAAGAATCATGCTGTACTACAGAAGAAGAGCATGCATTAGACTTGAGCAGCACAATGATTGATTACAGCAGACTGTTCCACATGAAGCCTCTGACTGAGCGGACGCTCATTACCTTGTCATGTCCTGTTCCCAGAGGGGCACGGCCCTGCTGTTGGAGCATCTGGCGGGCAGCCTGGCCAGCACCATCTCAGTCACCACTCACCTGGACATTGCCCCCCAACACCACCTTTTTATGAAGGGACGCAACGGCAGCAACATCAAGCACATCACACAGAGGACAGGGGCGCAGATTCACTTCCCTGACCTCAACAGCCCGCAGAAGAAGTCCACTGTTTACATCCAGGGCACAATCGAGTCGGTGTGTCTGGCACGGCAGTATCTTATGGTGGGTACAAAAACAGTAGGTGGATATACACAGGCCTTTTTCATTTACAAGCATCCATACCTTAATGTTCTGACTTACAAGACAACTTTTCACTTTGACAGAGATGGCTTAGGCAAATACACAATGCTGTTCTTATCTTATCTATTTCATTAAAGGAATAAAGCTACTTCTATTTAACTGTGATAGATAAAAGTGAAGTGAATTTTCCAATCTTTATTGCATTTACTATGTTTTATTAATTTATACTCAATCCAAAACAAATATGCTTACTGCAGTTTGTCATAGTGCTATGGCTTCTAATTTCTATAAACATACTGTGGATGTTCCTTGGGTGGCCCCTCAGGATTGCAGATTAGTCCTTGTAAAAAACTGTGAAAATCATATCATGCTCAGAGAAGGTTAGACTATATGAATTATAGCAGCCACATACGTGTAATATGTTTCTGGGTCTGTTTGGCTGAGGCCCATACACAATCATTTTGGTAGAGAGAGCGGATGCGGTTATTTCTGCCTGTAATTTAGTTGTCAGTACTTTCGCATTTTTAAGACTAGAGCCTTGAATTTAAATGTCTCCTGGTTCATAATGTTTTGTGGTCATTCTTGTCTTATTGCCCGTGACCACAAAGCTATCTTTATTGGTATAACTGGGAATCACAATCAAAATTTAGTTAGAAAAATGCACAGAAAGGATGGTTCTTTAATTGCGTTTGGTTAAAGCTGCTGCTGCGCTGGAGGATATAGCACAGCTCACCCGTAAACATCTTTGGCTGTGTGTTGGACACCCATAATTCTGCTTGCCTTCCCTTTGTCTGCGGTCTCCTATTTGGCCCCAGAGACACTTAGCAAATGCCAAAGCTTTTGCACTGGCTAAACACGACATGGGTTTCACTGGGTCTGAAACTGCGAAGAAGCCTCAGTCTGGACAATAACAAACGGTGTGTGAAGTAAATTGGATGCTCGAGGTGCGCACACAGACGAATGTAAAAATAGGGAGTTGTAATGGATTTAGCGTATAGTACAATCCATACCATTGCCCTTTGTGATTTGGCCTCTTCGCCGGACCGTGGATTACAGCCCCAAGCTTGACAAAGTTGGTCTGGGCCCATTCTCTGTCACTAATTACACCCACTTACTATAGTTTTCAGCACTGTACCCAAAATATAGTCGCCTGTGGTGCGTGCGGTGCTGTGGTGATCATGCAGAACAGACTGGCGTTGGAGGAATTCCCCAAACTTCGGAGTGGAATCCAGCTATGAATAGTATTTATTGATTTAGCTTGATATACTGTATGTAAGTCGGCGCTGGATAAAATATTATAGAGACAACAGAGATGTAAGGATAACAGAGCATATTTTGCTCTGGGAGTGACAAACGGGTTTTTCATGTTGTTGTTTTTTTGCTCTACAGGGCTGCTTGCCGCTGGTCCTAATGTTTGACATAAAAGAAGATGTCGAGGTGGAGCCGCAGTGTATTACAGCACTAATGGAACAACTGGATGTCTTCATCAGCATCAAGCCAAAGCCAAAACAGCCTAGCAAGGTGTGTCATCCACATACCACATAGTCAAAGACCATCCTCTTTGCCAACACAGCTTCCCCCAATGTAAAGTCACACCTCTTGTTTGAAAGCCGCTGTCTCGCCCGCTTAAATTCAACGTCAGGTAAATCTAATAAGAGCGAAGTAACCTACTGTTCCAGGCGTACTCTGTACTATTCGCATTCCTACAATTGAAATAAATTACAGATTGTCACGTCACATTTAATCACCAACTGTAGCTTAAAACCAATAAGAAATTTGCCGTTCTCATGCAGTGCAAACTCTCAGGAAAGTGTCTGGCCGCAAACACCCGCCGTGCTTCACCAAATCCACGCAAACCCTCAGTCATCACTGAACGCTCCATCTCCCCCAACTGAGAAATAGTCCAGTCGTTTGCGTGTATTTGCCCTAGTCTGTTGTTTTAACACGCTGAACCAATACACAGTGATTTACAAGCATCTTGACACACCTGTCGGACACATGTGCTTTGCTCAAAACCAGACGCTAAAGTTAGCCTCAGATTTTCTATTCATAATTCACACAAGCTCTTAGACCCCCGTGCACCGTCCTTACTGAGCCGAGGCCCGATGCCCAGACTTGTCAGGCCCTTAGAGGCCAGTGCCAAGGTGCCAGAGTAAACACCAGCCCACTCTGTAGGATTTCTTCACTTAAACATTTTAATGAGGGGGCCGCAGTGATCCAAAAGGCGCAGTCCGAAGGCACGGAGTCGCCTCTTTGTTGCTGCCATATTGGCATCGTCATAGGGGCAGGGAGTGTATGCATGTCAGACCCATGGAACGTGCTCAGACTATATTATTTAGTGATTTCTGCCAAAACAAAAAGGCAAGTGCCCATTTTTAAGTTTCTCCTGATGTAGAAAACAAATTCACTTTCTTTCACAGTAAAAATCAAAATGAAACTTGTACTAGTATTCATTCATTTATAAACACAATTTTGTCACTATGAATTTAAATTTAGCAAAGGAGGAACCGTTTACATTTGTATTTCTATAATTCAGTAGATATATTGATATTATTTCCATCATTTTACAAATATAACTTCAGTTTTGCTTTGAATATCCCAACAGACAGCTATTTATGGAAGTTGTTGACTAATATAAGCCCATTTATCTCATCTAACTATCACTATATCAGACAGATGTTTGTTATGCAATCGAGTCAAAAACTTTGCCTCCATGTCTCCCGCTGTCTCCCAGTTTCTCCCACACAGCACTGTTTGCCCTCCTAATCTGCGTCTAATTCCCTCTTCCTTCCTCCCTCATGTGTTAGTCTTCCCCTCATCCACTCCTTCACTCCTATCCACTGGTGCCAACATTCTCTGCACTAACTATGGTGTTGTTTTCTAGTGATTTGATAGAGTTTGCTGGAAGGCTCCGACTTTCCTAAACTTTGAATCATGTGATAATTGTCCCAGCTAGCGAAGCCTGCATGAAGCAAAGTGTAAGTCTGTCTCTTTATTGCAGTCTGTGATCGTGAAAAGTGTGGAGAGGAACGCAGTAAACATGTACGAAGCGCGGAAGTTCATCCTGAGACTGGAGAGCAGCGGCGTGTCGTGCTCATCGCCCCCCATCGCAGTGACCCCTGCCCACAACGGTCCCTCCCCCTCCCTCATCTGCCCCGTTGGCCTGGACATCCTGGCCTCAGCTGGACTGGGGCTCAGCAATCTGGGTAAATAGCTGCGTTTAGACGGAGCATTTAAGAACATCGTATCTCAATGAGGTCATAACTCATCGGTATTTTTGTCCATGATTGCATTTGTCCCTTCACATTTATCTGAATGTTGATGCATTTACTGAAAACGGTCCAGAGTTTAAAAGATTATACAGAGGAAAATATTAAGCACTCGTATAATTTCATTGCTAAACTGTTCATCTATTTATAATTATAACCAATATAATATATGTGTCTCCATTGTTCAACAAAAAGTGGCTTAGCGCTAATTTTCTGTCTTCATATTTCGGTTCAAATGGTGATTGTTTGGTGCAACCTTCGTCTGAATAAGCTGTGTCCAGTTAATTGATAATCCTTTGTTACTATGTTTAATTACTAGACACTAATTGGAGTTGCACAGAATGCAGAAATCCAATTGTATTATTGCACACACTAAAAGTGTTGTGTTAGAAAAAAACAACAACCCTTGATGCACGAGTCTCGGCAGAGGAACTAATGTGCTCATAAATCATTGTCAGTCACATCTGGGCTGGTTGCACGAGAGTCTTCCCTCTCAGCAAAACATCTACCCCTGATAATGTATCTCAGTGCCAGGCATTCTCTGAAATCTTGTGCCACTACATCATAAAGTCTGCTATCATCTGATACACGTCCAGTCCACCGCAGCATAACTCAGAGGCTACAGCAGCTTAATGTATGCTTCTCAGTAGCCCCCAATCATTGACTGTATGTAAATCCCCAAGTACCAAGGAGAAATCCACATGTGCATCCAGTGAGCAGCCAACCATCACAAAGTAACCTCTGTGTAGCAGAAAGTGCGAGGGAGTCTTGAGTATCGTAAAGCAGTCATGACCACACAGGACTGACCTCAGCTCACTGCCATAGAGTTCATACTGGAACACCAGCTTTTTTTATTATTATTTTTTTTTATATATTTCTTTTAGCCTGAGGAGTATTATGATAACCCTGAGACACCGGCTTTTATGTGAAATGATCCGGGAATCAGATTCCTCGGTATGACATGAGTAATTCATCAGGCGCCGCAGAAAGAGAAGATAGTAGAGTCAGCTGACGTGATGTATTGTATGGGTTTAATGGTAAGAATCAACTGAACACACAATGTTGTATCCAGTCCACTACAGTGTCTGGATCATTGTTGCCTTTTTTACACTCCACATGGTAACTATCTGAATATTGGCGCAAACTAGAAATGCCCTAATTCAATTATCGATAGGACTTTACAGCACAGTACCAATATGGTAATTGAATGTTACATATATTTATGTATTTAACCTCTTAAACCCCACCTGGACCAAGCACATTTTCTCCAGTTTGGCATTACCTAAATCTAAAAGCTTTTTGAAAAAAGTGTCTAAACAGCGACAATAACAAGGATGAAAATACAACAAAAAAGCAACAAAAAGAGCAACAAAAGAGCAACAAAAACACGATGAAAAAGTGACTAAAACGTGATGAAAACACGACAAAAATGTGGCGACAATGCAACAAAAAAGTCACGATCAGTCAATCACAATTCCATTACTCACCCCCGGACAGCAGTCGGTACTAGCGTAGAACTCCACTTGCAAACTGATTCTGATACAAGCCATTGTTAAATCAATACTGCAGCTTTATTAAATATTCACTCCACAAATCACTACTACATACACATTTCAGTAAGTACTTACATGATGCAAAGACACATGCTGTGCGCATGATCAGCCCGGCTGACCATGCACCGGCCCATTTTGGAACCGGCCCACCGGTCAAATGCCCGGAAAAATATAAGCCCAGTCCGCGGCTGTAAACTGGCCTATAAGCTGCATCCTCCAGTCGAGAAGCTTTTAGATTTGGGTAAAACTGGAGAACTGGAGAAAATGTGCTCGGTTCAGGTTAATAGGTGAACTTTAGATCGACAACAAATCAACAGGTGGTAGTTAAAAAACAAACAAAAATGTTGTCCCAAGTTATATTTGGGTTAATATGTTCATGGTTATAAAATGAAAATAAAACGTGAAACGCATTATCCCAAATCATCCTTAGTACTCATGCTATTTTCATCCTTTCATCCTATCTTTATGCTTTAATCTGCCTCTCGAAGCTCAATCTATGCCTTATTAGACTTTTTTTTAAACTAGTGGCACATTATGGATATTTGTGCACAGAACCTATTCCTACTGCTCAAATTCAAAACACCATCACTAACGCCGGGTAATTTTTACCTGAGATAATACACCCGTTTAAAAGTACTCAAATTTGAGTAGTGTTCTTTTATTTTAAACTGTGTCATGTCTAACAAAATGAAAGAAAAGCATCATGAGGGGACCATATAAAATGCTACAAAGGAACTACTGGAAAATTAGGAATTTGGGAACAGAAAATTCCTACGAAAAAAAATAATGAAGGTGGAAACTTGGTTTTTGGTCCACCCATCCCTGGGATATTTGAGACTTCCCTGGTGAAGGCTCAGTGTCCTTGGCACACAAATAGCTGCAGGATAGAGAAACATAATATGTCATATTTTGAATGGGTAAAAATGACCAGCTGACGAAAATAACTATGTGTTACTCACTTGCTGGGATGCCAGAGACGCCAACTCTGCGACAAGAGCAAAGTTGTAGTTGAAGTTGGCAAAGTAAATCTGGCAGTCCTGAATGTTGTCAACCTTGAGAGGGGGCAAGATTGCCTGATTTATACACTAACCCTAACTTACTTTCTATCACTATTGCTGAGTGACAATCACCCAAACATGGGCCCGTAGGAAAAAGTATGTTTTGGATTAAAAAAACACCCATGCCATCAAGGATGTCAAAGACAATGCTGAAGCTACCCAGAGACCCATGACACTAAAGATAAGACTAACCCCCGCCTCACATTAACTACGGTACGGGTTCGGTCCGGGTTTGCCCCAAACTACCACTCACAGTGAGTCTGGCTGACACTGTGGCCAGCTCCGGCGCCAGATGCTGCGCCAGGCACAGAAACAGCCCTCGCGAGAACAGAAGTGCATGTGAGTTTCGCTCTTGGTGCGAGTTCACGTCATAAGTAGCCCCATATATAGGTAGTTTTTGTAAACAAAAGTCGTATTTGCCAGTACAACGACTCTTCCCAGTGAATTGGATGCTTTGAAACACACTAATGCCCCTGTGTCACTGGTAATGGAGAAATGTTTACATTTCCGACGTTACCCGCGTGTACAGGCGGTAAACGAGACCAAATAAGTAGTGAGCGGACAGATTTTATTTTGAAATACACCGGATCTTCTTTTCTCACGAGACCTGACTTCCTGTTTGGCTCGTGTTTTTCTGTCAGCTTGATCCGTTGGGGCTCCGGTCTCCGGCAAAAATAGACTTCTTGCGGATTCTTTCCGTAGCTGCCGGAAGGCCGCCGGATGGCCTCGGTAGCCGGACCCGGACTTCGCGGAGCAGTGTGAGTGTGCAGTATTGGTTTTAATGACTTTCTAAGTTCGCGAACGCCGTACCGGACCTTAACCGGATTTAATGTGAGCCGGGGGTAAGATAGACAGATAAACGCAGCATAATGAAAATCACATACATTTATTTGCTCAGGTGAAAACCACCCAGCAATGGTGTTCTTTCGACGTATTGTACATGTGTAACTACCCTTTTTATTTAAAATTTTGGTTTGTGTGTGTGAATATTTTTACCATTAGAGCGTCATGTCTAAGGGCTCCATTGTCTCCGTACAGTAGGAACGGGATCTCAGTGTAAATCAGGGGCCAGTGATGAAGCTTTGGACGGCCACATCCTTGCCTGTAGTAATTGCTACATGCTTGTCTTCCTTCGATTACAGAGAAGTCTGCCAGAAGAATCCCTGGCCTTATTCCTGGAGCCAAACGAGCCTCGAGTCAAAGCCACAGACCTTTTTCTTTCTGTTTTCATACACTGTGTTTGGGTCTCGCCACCAGGCACCACATTGTTGCTCCTCTCAATAACATGGTTGTATTGTGATTGAGGACACACTAGACGTATACTTTGCATCCGTGACCTTGTAGCTTTTCAGAAACCCGTTTTCGGTTCGCTGCCTGGTTGATGGCAGTTTGATGAAATTCTCCTCAAATAGTTGGGCGACCAAGATTATTTTTGCGAGCTCGATGAGACATGTGATTAGGCAGAAAAACGGCTCCTTACTCTGACAGGACCACCACTGATTTATCCGTCTTCTCCTCCTTTGTGCTGTTTAGGTTTCCTGAGTGCAGCAGCCCCCCACTCTCTCAGCAGCTCAGCGACTCACAACGCTGTGCTCAACAGTTTAAACACCTCCCTGAGTCCTCTGCAGACCCCCAGTCCCACTACCCCTGTGCCCTCCCCTTCTCTGTGGCCAAGCTCTCTCACCAGCACCCAAGGTCAGCCACCAACAAGGCACTGTATTATACTTACGGTTCATTCAGTTCATATTGTAAAAAGACGTCAAGCTTTCAGATGCCAGGGCAGAGGCATGGTTTTAGAGGGAAGTCTCCAAACGGAAAATTCAATCACAAACGTGCTATTATGGCTTTGACAACAATCATGAATCATGTTATTGAATAAGACATAAGATTTTGGGCCAGTTTTGTTTCATGTGGATAGGCTCAGTCATTACAGAGATATTAACCTGCATTTTGACAGTTAAAAGGGTCATTCTCATGTACAAAGCTTTGCTACCGTGATATGGATCTATAGAATCAGAATCAGAATAAGTTTTATTGCCATGGTTTGAGAACAGGTTCTCAAACGAGGAATTTTTCTTGGTGCAAACGTGCGACATAAAACATAACATAGAGTTAAGATAAAAATAAGCTAAAAACAATAAACTATAAGCCTATAAGGGCATGCATAAAAAATAGTCTCTTTACAATGCTGCAATGTCGCTTGAATGCATCCTATTAACATATTTTAACCCCCTGTGTGGTAGCTTTCTCATCTCAGCTCATGTTGCACCCGGCGACCCAGGCCACCCTCAGCAGTATCCTGTTGTCAGGCGTGCAGGGTTACACGCAGAACACGCCATCGCCCCCGCCCGGCCTCGCCCCCATTGACAAGCAGACCAACGGGGTGCCCGACTGCTCCAAGGGCTCCTGCACTCTCAACGGACATGTCAAAGTAACCCAAATCCACTTATTTTGATTATCCACGTTAGGCCTGTCACGATAACAAATTTGATATATTGAGGCAGGAAAGTATCGCAATAAACGATATTATTGACTCTAACGATACTAGATACTGTTAACTCTCAGGCACATAAATGATCTCCCTTTGGTGTGCGGTGACGTAGACATACAGATGTATGCAGACGATACTGTAGTTTACGTGCATGGAAGTGATGCAACCAGTGTAGCCAATAAACTAACCAATGTCATGGGAAACATCTCAAACTGGCTTTCCTCTGCCTCGCTCACACTTAATGTAAATAAAACCGTAGCGATGTATTTTACCAAAACTCAAAAACTGAAGTCCTCCTTCCCATTCATTTATGTAAACCAGAGTCAAATAAAAGTAGTGAAGGAATTTAAATATCTAGGCCTTGTTTTGGATTCAACGTTTAGTTTTAAAAAACATGTTAAGAAAATTGGCAACACAGTAAAATACAGTTTGTCTGTTTTTAAACATATTAGGAATACACTGACTCATGATGCGGCAAAAATTTATTTGGAGGCAATGATAATTCCACATATTAATTACTGTATTTCTTGTTGGTCACAGACGAGTGACACAACAATAAAACCTCTAAAATCTCTATATAATCAAGCTATTAAAGTGCTAGACAAAAAGCCATTGAGATACCATCACTGTCTGATCCTTAGAAAATACAGCATGTTTAACTTTGATAATTTAATTGTGTACGCAAATGTGCGATTAGTTTTTAAAATTTTGAATAATACTGCACCTCCACCGCTGAAAACATTTGTCCAGCTCTGTTCTGAGCAGATGACTAGGAGCTCCAGGTCCACAAGTCGTAATGACTGTAGACTGCCTAAACGTAGCTCAGCCTTTGCGCAGACATCCTTCTCATTCAAAGGCATCAAAGAATGGAACAAACTCCCACAGAGTCTGAAACTTTCCTTAGACCTGAAAGATTTCTCTCGTAATACAAAAAAAGTGCTGTTGGAAAACCAGTCATGTCAGCACTGATAACTGTAAATGTAAATATGACCGTTAGTGATGTTTTATGTAGTAATTTTAGCATGATTTTATGTGGACTGATGGATGTAACGGGTGAATGTATGAATGAATATTTGTATTTGAGTGGTTAAATATATTTTATATTGTACATGTTGTGACTCACCTGCTCAGGGACTGCAGATGGAAACTAGCTCAAGCTAAATCTGGTGCAAAGCATCTTTAATTAATGTGTTTGCACATTGTCCCTGTTGAAATAAATTAATAAACAAACAGCAAACCTTTGTTCTAAAAGTGCATAAACATATCCTAAAATACCACACAAGCTGCAATAAACATGAAATATAATGTAACTAAATTTGCTTCAGTTAGAAGTCAAGGTTTTACAAAGAAAAAATAGGGGGTGAATGCTAATAAATGTACAGACGATAAATATCGAGCCCAAAAATGTATCGCTTACCTTTTATTTACTGAACAATATGTCGATATAGTAGTTATCGTGACAGCCCTAATCTACGTTGTTATTTATCTCTCTATCTAATGGTGGTTTTGTTTTCAGCATCCTAGCTCAGTATACACAAGAATAACAACGGCGTCGCTCGCGGAAACCGTTTTGAGCCCACCCCCATGTGACCCAGTACAGGAAGCCAGTGGGCACAGCCCGTCAGAACCTCTTTCCAGCAAGTCCAACTCAGACGAAGGTACAGCGATCGAACTTTCACATGCACGACAACCTAAACAGGTGTATTCCGAAGTGTGTGATTTATGACTACTGTGGAATATGTGGCAGGCCTTAACTTTAACATTTTCTTGTGGCTTGGAGTTGAAAACGTGCCCTATTTTACTACTTTCTTCCAGATGTAGTATTTTAGGACCGTGTGATTTATGTCACCGTAACCTTGGAGGAGCAGCATTTTGAAGCTGTTAACAATCTTCACTGTACACGATTTCTGGACCATGGCCTTGCATACTTAACACAGACGTCAAATCCAGGCAGTGAAATGCCTTGTTTCTGTTTGCCTATACAGTCCTCTTAACCTTTGGAGTGTGTTTATTGCGCTGGAGGGAGACAGATTAACCAGTGGTCGGCCCGTGGTTCAGAAAGGCCTTCATTTCCTCTGCGTCTTGTGCTGGCGGTTTCCCTCTCAGACCTGCTCTCTCACGCGTCTCTCTTTCCCTCACTGTTTTCCCGAGCACGCCATGCCCCGACGTGGTGCGCACCGGTGAGGTTTCCTTCCCCCCCTTCCCTCCTCCTGTGTCCCAGAATATTTGCCCTGGCTCGCCCCATCCCACGGCAGGCTGTGCAGTAAAAGGGTTCCAACATTGCACCCCAGGGGTCGCAAGCTGACTGACATCATATTATTTTATGTTATAGCGCACGCTGACATTGAGCTGTGCATGTGTACGGTGCTCTGAGTGGGTGAAAGTAGTGTAGCAGGGGAGAAAAACTGTAATTAGAGCCGCTTTGGTCCAAATGAATGAACGCGCTAAGTGAGGCCTGTCACTTTTTAATATATGCAAAACCGCACTTAATTATATCAGCTATTTTGTTATTGATGTCTGTAATGAAAGGTTTTGAAATCACAAAATTATCAGGATAATAAAAATAGATTTTCTTCTCCACAGGCTCGGACACATTTGTGGAAGTGGGCATGCCCAGAAGCCCCTCGCACTCCGCCAACGGGAGCGAGCTGAAGCAGATGCTGGCGTCATGTAAGACATCATCAGGGAAGAGGCAAGCCGTGGAGCTGCTACAGGGGACAAAGAACTCTCATTTACAGTATGTTGAAGCTTCTACCCCTGTCTTTGTCACTGCGCTCAACTTTGACCCAATTTTGTCATCATTATTTCCTGTCAACACTTTGTTTCCATCAGTGAGAGTCCAAACACAAGAGACTTAAATGAAAACAAAAATTACTTTAAACGTCAGACTCTGTCAGGAACGTCAGGAAACACTGTTTTACCAGTGTGTTTGTGACTATATTGCTTTTATACACCAACATATGAAGGCTACAAATAAATGTATGGGACCTAATGCAGTATTGCCACAATGCGCAAAATTTGATGCCGAGAAATATTTGGGTAGTTTAGAATAAACAGAGACACAGTGTGGCAGAGAAATTCTGTTGAAAAATGTAAACATTTTGTGTACAATTGTCTTTGTATCTAAATGCACTTAACAAAAAAGTATTGAAAATCTGAAAATATACTCCCCATTGGGAAACTGCACTTTGCTTTTCATTTGTAAATGTACAAAAAACAAACAAGAGACCTACACAAAAACATAGCCACGTGTTTATTCCCTGTATCAGCCTTACCATTGTGTCAGAAGTTGAATTGAAGTGAAGGCTTTTGGATGTGGTTTACAACTCTGGCTACGTTCGCGCTAAGGCAATACTTCAAATTTCTCTTGCTGTGAGTAAATACAAGATCGAGCCAAGTCAAAATCTCAGTTACGAGCATTCATACTTGGAATGCATGTATCTGGACGCCGAGATAAAACGTTACAGATGGCAATGCAATTCATGAGCAGATAAATCGAGTCTCACAAGCTCTGTTATACAACCCTGTCCAGGTCAGCAAAAACAATGCTCATCGCTATTCATTCCTACAAGTGTGTTTTATGTGTCCAACAGCTCAGATTGTCTCCTGTCGGATGCGGAGTCCAGTTCTTCAGACAGTCCCGTGGCGGATAAGAAGGCACCAGGAAGCGAGCGCGCTGCAGAGAGGGCCGCACAGCAAAATGAACGGGACAGAATTAGGCTGGCACCGCAATCTTCATTTGCTAACATGCAGGTAAAAAAAAAACACACACACACAGACTCTGGAAAAGTCCCGGCATGTGTGTCCATAAAGATAATGGTTGTACATCTGTCTGAAATCTTCTCAGGCTTTTGACTATGAGCAGAAAAAGCTGTTGGCAACCAAAGGTAAGCAAACATGTGTTGCTGTTTGAGTTACACAATACTTTTGCTTTTTATAGCAGTAGGGGAATGTGAGAGAAAGTTTAATAGTATCCGAATATAAATGTGCAGTTATGGATATTTATGGCACAACGTTAAACCTCATACTTGAACTGCATTGGCTGAGTTGTGGTATGTTTTTCTTCTGAATTACTTTTTAATAGAGTCTTATGATTGTTCACGCGCACATTTTAAACATGTCCAAAAGCATTATCGTTTTGGGGAAGACTTTAATTTTGACTGCTAAAACCAATGCGCAAATCACATACTATTCAAAACATGTTAGTTGTGTACATGATAAGACCTCATGTAGTTGGATTCTTAGTTGTTTAAAGAGGACATACTATCTAAAAGATGAAAACCATTGCAATGTGGGTTTGGGTTTTAATTTTAGTGGGCATCTCTTATGTCTCTTCACCCCCTTTCACCTTGGGCTGTCCTGCCAGATGAAGCCTACAAGCCAAAAGTTTATTTCAAAACCCTTTCTCGAATATTTATTATATAATATTTATGTGATTGTTGCAGCAATGTTGAAGAAGCCAGTTGTGACGGAGGTGCGGACCCCGACGAACACGTGGAGTGGACTGGGATTCTCCAAGTCAATGCCCGCGGAGACCATCAAAGAGCTGAGGAGAGCAAATCATGTGCCCTACAAACCCAGCATGAGCACTACCTACGAGGTCAGGATATACAGTGTTCATTGTTATAAGCTATATTTCTATCCATCCATCCGTTGGAGCTGCCCAAATCACATTGCACCAGCCCCTATGGCTCCTCCTGCAGGTGGTGGGTCCACAGAAGGACGGCCTCACAATTCTAACTGGGCCTGTTGGTCTCTCATAAGGGCTTCTGAACCGCTCTTTGTCTGGCCCATCATCTAGGACCGGTTTGTCATGGAAGACCCTACCAGGGGCATGAAGCTCCCGACAACAGAGCTCCTAGCATCGTTTGGGCACTCAAACCCCTTCACCACGTTAAGGTGGCGGTTCCCGGAGGGCACAAGCTATATACATATTTGTATCGGTAATACATTTAGTCAATCCAAATTTTAAATTGGGCAAAACTTGATCCTTTGTTGAATTTGTATGGTTTGGATTGGAACTCTTTCAATCTTGTATTATTTAACACAGACAACTTGCATTTTAAAAGCCAGAATACTATTTTCCTGGATGTTTTTTTGGTTTCGTTTTTTAAGCTCTTTGATTGAAAAGAAAATGTCAAATTGCTCCACCAGTAGCTCTCTAATGGTGGTGCCCCCATTTTGTATCTGTTGATAAAAACATGTGGAGATTTGGATATATCTTAGTTCTCATTAACCACTTTTTATTGAGGTTTTAGTCCACAGCATTATTATACTGATACAAATGATGACAAAATGAAAACTCAAAACCATACTTTAAATCAAAATGCCTAAAGTCGTCGTAACACCTCTCCTCCCAGGGCTCGCCGCTCTCCTTGTCGCGCGCCGGCAGCCGCGAAGGCATTGGAAGTGGCAGCGACTCGGATAACTGGAGAGAGAGGAACGGTACCGGTAATGGGATAGGTCACAGTGAATTCTCCAGCGCCGTCAGCAGCCCCAAGAGGAAGCAAAACAAATCTGGTCAGTATATTGCCCACCACTACTGCTCAAGCCTCATTTACATACAAATACAACCAAAAGTAATGTCAGGGGTGTTGTGTATGTGATCATATACTGTAAATGCACTGTTTTAGAGTTTTGCATCAATATTGTATCATGTAGGGCTGCAACTAACGATTATTTGGTAATCGATTAATCTACGGATTATTTTCACGATTAATCGATTAATTGCTTGGCTGTGAATGCTAATTCTGCTTCTGATTGGATGAGACACAGACAGATATTTATGAAAATTTGTACAAAACACTACAGACCCAAACTATAAAAACAAAGTAGGTTTTAATAAAAAATACACAATTTTCATGTTATTTTTGCTTTATTTGAGTCTGTGTTTACTAGAAAATGATTAATTGATTACTAAAATAGTTCTTCCTCTTCTTCTTCCTCTTCCTCCTCTTAAAGGAGCTCTACCAAAAAAAAATCAAATTATGGAATGACATTTTTTTTAATATCCAATTCCTAGCCTGATTTAATGAATTTTGATTTCACAAAAACAAGGTGAAATTTGAATGTTTACAGATTTTTTTCATTCATAAATTCAAAAACCTTTATAGCTGATATTTCAACAAAATAAAACCATACATTTAGTAGTAGATTTTGTCACATTTGTATATAAAGACATAAAGTGACACAAAACTTGCAAGACATTTGTTCTCATATTGATATCGCAACAGTTTCAAATTGATATTTATTTTTTTTAAATTCGCCGTATTTCAAATCACGCATGTTTCTTACTCTACGGTTATTAATGTAACATAATGCAGTATTTCCCGATGTATAAATGCTAATATCAACTTTCTTTTTCTTGTCAAGCAACAGAGCATTACCTGAGCAGCAGCAACTACATGGACTGCATCTCCTCCGTAACCGGTAGCAACGGCTGCAGCCTCAACTGCTCCACGAAAGGGTCCGACCTGCCCGAGCTCTTCAGCAAGTTGGGCCTCGGCAAATACACTGACGTCTTCCAGCAACAAGAGGCGAGTTAAGAGATGAAACTTTTTCTTTTTTTTACCCTAAGAAAAAATAAAAGTGTGTTTAAGTGTTAGTGTTTTAAAGTGTATATGACAAGTTAAACTAGCCATTTCACTAGAACATAGTTAACACAATTTTGCAAAGATTGTTTACCTTGCTTTCCCTGGTTTGACTTTTTTTTTTTGATGCCGGCAATTATTATAGACAACCTGCACTTCCCCTTTTTAAACTTTTTTGTTGTTACTTTGCAGATTGATCTTCAAACATTTCTGACTCTAACAGACCAGGACTTGAAGGAATTGGGCATCACTACCTTTGGAGCGCGGAGGAAAATGCTGCTCGCCATCTCAGGTCAGGAGATTGCTCTGATTTGTGCGTGTTAGCTGTAAAAGCCACCACAGGGCCAAAAAAAATAGAGTCATTTGTGGGATTCATTCAGATTAATTTGTATTTAATATGAAAGCCAGGCCAGCGATGTCACACTCAATCTGTCTTTTTTGGCCCTGTCCAGCTTATTATTAAAAGTAAGTTGAGTTTCAATAGGCATCGTGGGATTCCTGCGACTGATCCAGCTGTTTTAGCAATTGCGATGTGCCGGCAAGTTAAAATTGTCCTAAATGTCTGTGTCACACCTCATTACTGATGTCATTCTTAGATCTTAGAACAGCACAGAAGTGAATTGCGATGGGATTACGCATTTCCCCATTCTAGATATTTATTGAACTGCGAAACAAAGCCAAGGTTAATGAAAGGAGGAAATGGCTGTGTTGTACGATAATTAGGGGGACTAAAGTGATCCCAGGACGTGACTGATTTTGTTGGCTCACTCTGGCTTTAAGACTCATCTCAACAACCTGGGCTGGAGGAAAGGGGATGTGCTTACATTGACACTCAGCTAGTGATAAGACAAACATCTCCCTCTGACCTGCCTGCCAATTATTTCTCTCTCACAGATACCGGCATTCTCAGTGTGTTTCTTTTTCTTCTTCTTTCTTCTTTTTTTAGTTAATTCGAGAAGTAAGTGAATATAACAAGGTTTTTGTGTAAGCAAACATCTTGATTGAAATCCGATTTTCTTGTCAAACATGATCAATGGAGCCAAGAACATGAGAATACACACCAAACTCCTACAGCTGTCATAGCAATCATTACACATGCAAAAATTGTATAGATCATTAATTATCTTCTCAGTAACACCCCAGTATGAGTGTAAAGTGGCACTGGGGTGAGCAGAAATCACTGTCAGTTGTACTCTTTGAGCTAAAACTGCTCGAAAATCCCCTTTACTACTAACAAAATGTGCTTTTTTGTGTGTGTGTCTCTTCCAGAACTGAACAAGAACCGGAGGAAGCTGTTTGAGCCACCCATCAGGTCTTCATTCCTGGAAGGGGGAGCGAGTGGCCGTCTCTCCCGTCAGTTTCACGACATGGCCAGTGTCAGTGGTCGCTGGTAGACTCTACCCCAACGCTCACCGTCCAATAAGAAGCCTCTGCCGTCCAGGCTCATTGTCCCGGGCCACAAGCTCTTGTTTACCCAAGTGTTCTTAGTATTGTTGTTGTCATATAGTATGATTATAAAACAAGCCATAGTTGAAGTGCCGATACAAAGCAATTTCTCACATGTTTGACGTGTTTCCAGTGAAGGTTATTATTGTGAAAAGGAATGTGTCCAGTATTTGTGTAGGAGAACAGGCAGATTGGTTAGTACAATCCTTCAACATTGATATTAACTGTATCAGTGGAATGCACTTTAACTACTAGACATTTGCCTGTGAACGCCCTATGCCTTACAGTTACTGAGAATGCATTTATATTAAATGAAAAAGCACAGATGCATTTTGTACTAAGCCAAAAACAAGCACTTAGCCAATTAAATGAATGCGCCACCAAATGAAGTGCCAAAAATCTAGTGACATCATCAACTTGTGCCAAAGTGATGCCCGACCGTGGCCGTGGACCTTTGGCTGCTTTATTTTTGACATTCCTCTGAGGTCAGTGACTACATCAAATATTTAGTCCCATACAAAATGATTTTATTTTATCGTCTTAAGGGAATGGGTTGGGATACTTAAAGGTAATCAGTTTACATTTTATTTTACAAATGAGGTTGTATGATTTTGTAATTAGTATCTCCCTCTTTAATTTGTGGAGCCTCAGTGTGGCAGTGCCATTGGACAACAGCACAGAGCTGTCTCTGCTCATGTCAGCAGGCATCTCTGTGGTTTTCCTCTTCAGTGTTGATATTATCCACCCTTTGTCTCATCGTTTATATTTGTTCCTATGTTTTGTGTCTGTGCTACAGTTTCTCTTTGTCCTGTTAAAGGAATAGCATACTGAGATATGTTCTTACCTTACCTTAGACGAGTTGATGCGTACCTGTCTGGTCTTCACACGTGCGCTCAGTCACGCAAAAAGACCAAAGATGTTTTTAGCATAAGCCTCTCCTCCTCTCCTCTATGGGGCCAAACGGGGGTGAAGTTAGAAGCGACCAAGCTCTTCCACGTTTTTTCTATTTAAATATGGTTACGTGAGAAGTTACACGATCCAAGTATAGTTACATAAAATTAAATAAGTCCATTTTCTAAGTGGATAAAAAGGGGTACTAATACTAAAAAGGAGCACTTCGACTTTACTGCGCGGACGTTGAAGTGTTCCTAAGGTATCATAGAGGAGAGGCTAAATGCTAACAACATCTTTGGTCTTTTTGTGTGACTGAGCGCACGCGTAAAGACCAGACAGTTGCGCATCAACTCATCTAAGCTCAGGTAAAAACATATCTCAGTATGGAAATGGTGGCCTATTCCTTTAAACCAACACCTCATTGCAACACACAATATCAAGTGCTAATGTACATAACCAGTTTTTCTTCAGGGAAAACATTCTTTATTATTACCATTCAGCCATCAATGAACCAGGTTATTCGTAACAAGCTGCCTTTTACACAAACCAAAATCAACACTATAAGAATTTATACTTTTTTTAATCACATGACTCATTTTTTACATATACCTATACCACTTGTGCAATCTTACACCCAGACTCGTCCTGGGTGAGCAGTGTTCAATAACAGTGTTTTTTTTCTGAAAATTTAGGATTAGTTGTTTGTGTGATGTTCTGCCGTTTCTGCCTAAATCAAATTGATACTCAAAGTCCTAACGATTTTGTTTAATTATATCAAGTGCAATGAGGCATTTAGTTTCGCTTTTTCTTTCTTTTCCTTTTCTTTTTTTAATAATAATAATAATAATAATAATAAAAAAAATTGTTTATATTTGTGGTACAATAGGATACATAATAATGAAGGAATTGACTGACTTACTTTGAGCTCTGATCACATCACCTCAACTTTTTTCTTTGAACCACTCTGCCCTTTCTGTTTCTGATGTGAGCCATTGTCATGTGGTTGTTAAGTGTATTTCTTGGACACGGGGGCTGCAGCCCACCAGACTGGAGTACCAGAGGATGGTACTACAAACTGTTGAGCACTGAGGGTCAGTGCTGTGACTCGTGTTCCTGCCTCGCGGACATTTGTTTTCAAGCTTCTCCTGTTTGATTGCTCTGAGGGCAGCAGAGGATTTATGAATGATGAATGTTCTTATTATTGCAGATTTACCAATACAGGGACTTTTTAAGTCCTTCATTTACTGCCAGTCTACTCTTATGATAGACCTCATTCACCTTCACAATAATGTTTTTGATTTTATTCACTCATGTTATTTTCTAAAGGGATTTATTCCAAGAGGTCTTTGTACTACAGTCAAAGGTACTCCGAGACAAATGTAAACCACTACAAAATATCACTTTAATGCAACCCTTACCAGCAGTGTTTTCATGTATGAAGGTACAATTCTATGCATCGTTCAGAGAAGTTGAGTGTAAACCAAAGCTCTGTTCACTGTGGCATCTGTTTACTGACTGTAATTGAATTGCAGGTCAAAAGTAAGATTGTTAATCAGAAAAATAATGTTTGTTCCAGCACTTGATGCTATTATGACGGTAATAAATGTATGCAAATATCTTTCTAGTGTCCATGTTTTGGATAAACATCATACACATTTTCACTCTCAACATCCCAATATGAACCCATGTGTAGGCTACTTAATGTCTCTGGAATAGCTTCTTATTATGGCAAAATAACCAACACCCATCTGTCTCATCAGATGAATCGCATTTGCAAATTCCGGGAAAAGTGGGTTCCTTTATTGCACAGTATTTTCAGAAACGCTACCAATGTACGCAGTTTTCATATTCACCTCTGGATGGCAGTGTTACAACCTAAATAGAGACTGATAACTTGACGGACGTTAAAAAAAGAAAAAAAACGATCTCAAGTTTTGACGAACCATTCCACGTAAATGCAAGGTAATTTTATTATAAAAGATGACCTGTTTGTGAGTTACTTACTTTCAAGTTGGATTTAACAAGCAGGTTCCTCATATATCACATTGTTGTTGGCTAAAGATTAGGGTAAAGGTAAAGGTTGGATAAAGGTCTGCATTTTGGGGTGGGCGGGAACGATGCTATGACTGGCATATTGTTCCTCTTTATTTTTTATTTTTATTTTTATTTTTTTGAATACTTTATTTATTCACGTTCCTCTTTATCCACAGTCTGTTATATGCACTCTGACGTTCTGATGAGGCACGTGGGTTTTTAGTCCATCGATACCATAGACTGTTAAAGACCGATACAACAAGACAAGCACGCATAGACACGTGCACCTCTGCTCTATCTTTTGTGTCTGCATTACAAATAATGGTGCGTGAGACTTGAGTTCTGACATGAGAAGGATGTATATTCACATGTTTTGGTAGGCGCAAACAGAAACAATTGTCAACAAATGAATCAATCACTTTATTTATAAAGCACTTTTCAAAGTGCTTTACAGATAACAATTAAAACAATACGCCCCGCATCATACATACATATACATACATACATACATACATACATATATATATGTTAGGGTGCACCAAACCCCCCATGATTTTCAAAATTTGATTCTATCAACTCTACCTTTTTTTGGTTAATTGAAAACAACACTTCTGTGAAATTTGGGCCTGATTACACTAATTTTAGGTCTCCCACATGACATATGCATATTGCAAGAATACAAACTGGTATAATTTTAGGGGGTTAGGGGAACTAGAGGCGTGAAATAATTCAGAACAAAAAAAAAACTATTTTCACAATGAGTTAGCATGGTTTTCAAAAGCAAAAAAGAGCATAGTTGCTTGAAAATTGTGAAAGATATAATATTTTAAGTCCTCAAATCAGTGTGAATGTTTTTTTAGAGCATCCATCCATCTTCTTCCGCTTTTCCGTTGCCAAGTCCAAGCTGCCCATATCACACTGCACCAGTCCCTTATGGCTCCTCCTGCAGGTGCAGGTGGTGGGTCCACAGGAGGACGGCCCCACAACGCTCCTTCATCTCTGGGTGATGTAACTGTCCTTGATGGTCTCCGATCATAAGGAGCTTCTGAACCGCTCTTGGTCTGACCCGTCACCTAGGACCTGCCATGGGAGACCCTACCAGGAGCATAATGCCCCAGAAAACAGATACTGTATTTCAGGGACACCTAAGAGTTTTATGGCTCCGATTCCTGAGAGAAGGGCAGGCAACCTCTCTATTTTGCTCATCCCATCCAACAAATGATACAGAATGTGTGAGACATGAAATAAACTTCCTTTAAAATAAAGTCTGTTAGTTGCTGGCTGCAGTGAATATCCTAAGCGTGTAAAAGTATTACTAAAACTAAGCGGCTTATTCTTTAAATTTTCGCTGTACCTTCAGTACCTTCCTATATTACACGGCTGTTAAAATTTTGGCCCGGGGCCCTAAAGTTGGCCCCATAGACTGTAAAATTAAGAATCTTAAGAATCTTAATATTAAACTCTATGGTTGGCCCTTGATTACCACAAAATATAAGAACCATTTTGATGTGAGACAGACTTAAGACTTTCAGAAGTATCCACCATTAATTGCCTTATAAAGCAAAGGGAGCTGCAAAATTATAGTTTATATACACAGTATCTTATCTCAATCCTCTTGTTTAACCTGACCTTGAAGACTATAAGTATGATACCAATAAGGTTGGATTGTGCGCCTTGATTCCACAAAGAGCCATTATTGATATAATCATCTCCATGTAATAGGCTACAGTTTAATTAATTGTTATCAAGCCATTTAATCATTTTGCACAAATTGAATCACGCCTCAGTTGGTTGTTAAAAGTCCACAGTGTGATTTTTACCATAGCAATAAGATGACTGCTTAAACTCCTGCGTGGGACTGGGACATCATTTGCAAAGATCCAATAACACGCTTCATTTACCCCCAGCTGATAAATGCGCTTGCGCCCTTTTGTCGAAATCTAATAATGCCACTGCCACAACCTATGGGTCGACCTTTAGGATGCATACTGGCATGTTGTGACCCTATAGGCTGTCGGAGCGAAGGCAGTAAGGAAAATAAAATGCACTTGTTCTCTCAGGCATGTTCATAGTTGGCTTGCTTTTGAGTGCACACCTACCGCCCTGATCTTTCTCCATCTGTTACTTGCACATTTGACAGGAGGGGTGCCTATTGTTTACGCTTCAATGCAAAACACATAAACTAGTGCAGGAATATAGGCGTATAGAGGTAGATGTGAGGGTTATTGTAAGGGGGATGGGGATGTAAGCTGGATCTATAGGCCTTATATGCATTTGTGTGTCTCTGATTCTGTGATCCTAACGCAGGGCGACTGTGGCTCGAGGGGAGAAGAGCGATGGACATGGAGATGAGGAGTCCCAAATCGGTCATCCATGTCATTCCGGACCATATAAACAGAAACAGCACAGAGGAGTACGAAATGTAAGATATGACAGAACAAAGACAACACAATGGTAAGCAAGTAGAAACACAAATATCCAGGTGAAATGGGTCCATGCCATACACGAAGCATTTGTATATTTCTCTCTCTGTGACCGAGTTTGATTACTTAAGCAATCTGTTACTTCTACCAGTAACTACTACTACTTGCTAATACCATACTGGTTTATTATAACACCACAGTCCATTAACATTAAACTAATATCACTATTTGCACTAAACAGAACACTGTAATATAATATGACTACAGTAGCAGCACACATGAGGACATAGAAAGTATCCTTGTTTGTCCTTTATACAAAATAGTCAAAGGCTTTTATCAGTAATGCACATTCTGGTCACTTTCTCGAATCAGTTTTTCCCCTCGTTACCAAAAAATGTCATTATTAATTATTATTTGGTTTTCAGATTGTATTTCTGATTGCTTCTATACCGCATGATAATTAACTGTAAGTGATTCAAAAGTAACCGAATAATGTTAATTTTATTTGCTTGTCTTTGCAAAACATCTCAAGCATGTAATCAGAAACGCGGCAATAAACAACACTTTCTTGGCAGGAGCAACAATTAGCTTTGTTGTAATGAAATGCCTGAGACAGTGTTATGCTTAATAGAATGATTGCCTGTAGACTCCCGGTGAGCTCATTCCCAGTTTACAGTATTAGAGCGGCAACATTTAAACAGATGCTTTGTTAATCTGAGGATGGCAGTGCAAAGCTCTTTAGTCATCCAGGCATCTCAGACAGCAGGGAGGCATTTGGCAAGTCATGCACACTGGCTCAACGCACTGTCTGAACTGCGCTTATAGCCGTCCTCCAGAAACACTAATTAGAGAAACATTTTGTTTAACACTGTGCAGTCTAAGTAAGCAGCCAGCGAAATGCCTAAAAATAGTGCATGTGGATTTTATCCTCTCCATCTATTACTAATCTTTTGTTCACAAAGCATTTCCACAGTTCTTTAACATTTGGGCACTGCCAGCTGTCCAACAAAAACAACCTTCTGGCATTATTGTTAATACAGTATGTTGTAATATGCAGCAACTATCACTGTGTTAGAAGCATTCAAAGCACACCTAAAGGCATTGTTTAGTTCAAGGATAAATGTTCTGTTGACTGTACTGTTTACTAATGCACCTTGGCCAGGTCGTCATTGTAAATGAGAATTGGTTCTCAATTGACTTACCTGGTAAAATAAAGAATAAAAAATGGGTTAACCCATTGAAGGTTTATTTATATTACACAAATTTTAAAGGATATAATCCATTCCCGATGAAAGCATTAGTAATTTAAATTAAAGTGTGTCTCTCAGCAAATTAGGTCTCAGATGATATACGTTTTCTCACTGGCTTCCTAAACAAACAGATCTTTGAACTGAGCGAAAGATTTGGCTCCCATTGAAGAGCCATAAATCCCTTCACCAGCTATTTTAGTTTTATTCCTCATTTAATCCGAATTCCTTGCTCAGATTCATCATGTATGGTAAAGAAAACCACAGAAATTAAGCCTCCCTCTTGAGCTTTTTACTTTGGTACCAAAATTCTTTATGGAGTCACAATTCTTGTGTGACTACTACACTGTTAGACGCTACGTTACATTCAGTTTGGAGTTACGTGTTTTAAACTGAATAGGCTCTTGTTGTGGCGATGTCTTACACTGACCTTCCCTTTGTATTTCCCAGTCGTGGAACATGATCCATGTCACTCTTTGGGGCCCACAGTTTAGTGCGCTTCACTGTGTGCCCCATCTAATATCTGTGCCACCTCTGAATGCCACAGTGATTATAAGATTATAGGAGTTTAAATCTCGTGCAGGCCACAGTCTTATTTCCCAATCCACCAATAGCCTTCAAGTAGTAGGACCACCTCAAATACCATGTTTCAAAAAGTGTGAGCAATTGAACAACTTATTACAAATTACACAGGACATCACAGGCATATCAGCTACATTCATCTTTATATGATACGTCTGTCATGTGTGCTTTTGTGGCTAGATGGGAAGAGAATAGTCGCCCCTGAAGATCTTTGCTGTTTGAGGACTGGCTCTTCACGGGATCTCTTATCTGCAATTCTAGAATACTTACCAGAGGCATTACCCCAGTTCATGGCTAAATAGTCTTATTAAAACACTCCACAACCAAACTGTCCGACTTCTCCTTGTCTCTTGGTTGTGGCTGTTTTCTCAGAGTGACTCAGGGGGTCCCATGGGCGCAGCTGCACGAGCCTTTGTCCTCTGAATACATAAACAGCGTTGTCCCTTCTCCTTAGGGCGCCGCGCTCGGCCAAAACCGCAGCAAATAAAAAGTGACATCTCCTCCGTCTTTAATGCTCCACATAGAGAGAGCGGAGGGGAAGTGAGCTTGAAAATTGACTTGGTGTATTCTTAACCTTTTTTTATTTGTATTTTACGTGAAGTCACTAAGACTGCAGGCAGGAGATAAACTGAGGCGAGTCCTGAGATAACGAGGCGCGCCCGGTCCGTTACTCTCTGGGCCAGATTGATATAGGCGCTGTGAGCTTTTTTTTTTTTTTTTTTAAACGAATATAATCTGAGACACAAAGGCAATGTCTGTGGCACTAGCCATTCATTACGACGTGACAGCCCTATACGCTCATTATCCCAGATACGGCCAGTCCACTTGCACCTGCGTTCCCCGCGCTATAGGGCTGCACCTCACCAAATAAGGGCATGAGAGAGCGCGGTGGGATGACGTTGTAAGTGAAAGGGGGAAAAAAAAGAAAAAAAACAGCACAGTAAAATTGTACATGAGTGTACAGTATAGTGCCAAACCTGGGGAAACACTGGGTTTATCTGGTTACATAAAGAAGGGGGAGACGAAGCCACTGAATTTGCGCGCTAATCCGCTCTGCTATTTTGCCCTGCAGAGAGAGGAGCTATACGCACTTGTGGCTCCGCGTGCGCACACTTTAAAGGACTAAACATATCGAAATATTCTGTGCAAAAAAAAACGTTACTTATGTTCTCAAAGAAAGAGCTGACATAGTGACCGGTCCGCGCTGCTACTGACGCGCCGCCACCACCACCACCACGCGCACCACCCAGGACGGACGCAGACGGGAGGACGGGGAGCTGCGCGCGACACACAAGCACCGAGGCGAGCATTGGGCAGCAGCACCAACGCTCTGCCAACTCTTCTGCCCTCGCGCTCTGTGGAAAACGTCAGTCGCTCCTCCAGCCCCTCTCCAAACCCAGAGGACGTTGTGATTAAAAGGAAAAGAGACCCAAAAAAAAGACGGCATTTATTGCTTGTGTTTCCCCCCCGCGCAAGAGATGGAGGTCCCCGGTTTGGCGCACAACCTCAGCAGCCCGTTAAGTCCGTGCGAGGGCATGATCAAGGACCTAAGCTTGGATTCCATACAGCTATGCGAACGAGACGGTAAGTCACTGTGCCGCTTCAATGCGGTGTTCACGTGTTTGGCTATAGCCGCATTAGGCCTCTTTGTCAGTCTGTAGCTGCAGTCTTAAGGCTGTCATTGGCTTTGGCGGCACGTTGCACCCCTATTGTGCGCGTTAAAGAGAAATAGAGTCAGGTATCATTGCTGGCTCAGCGTGGGGACATGCATGTAAAACGACCATGGTGGATTAAGGTATTGCCTATCCATCACATTGAGCTTTCAATATAAAGTGAGAAGTGATAAGTGTGGAGATAAGCTTGTCTTAACGTTTCAGCACCACAGACATGGACAGAGACCAACATTCACAGCGCAGCTTAGCCTATATTTACAATCTCACGCGTAATTGCAAATGCACCTTTAATAACGCATATACTTGATCACTTAAACTGACATCGCATCAACCCCTAAGTGTAAACTTTACCCATTTTGCACATTGACTAACTCCTCAACACCCGTATGTGACACTGAATGGCAGTTTTATAATGTCATTGGATAGCCAATGGTGATCCCTGCACATTAATCACAGCTTAACGCTTTGGGTAGAATGGAAAAAAGCAAGTCATGATGAGGAATGGCATGGCCGCAGGATCCACATGTACCAGGCCGCCTCTCTCTCTCTCACACACACACACACACGCCCATCACTGCAATTACATGGCACTCGTTACTCCACATCTGAGACCAGCCTCTTAATTAGGAGCTGCGCTTTAATTTATTCGGGCTGATATGAGCCTGTCACGCCTGTTTGGGTGTAATGGACTCGCTGTTATTATTGTGGCTCTGCTGGCCGGTTAGGACTGGTTGGTCAGCCAGCCTTGACTCAATGGTGTGTTTTCATCAAGGGGCCAACAGTGCGGTCATTGTGTCACAGGCCTTTTGAGAGGAGCGTAATGCAATAGCCTGTGTGTGGATAAGATTTCTATTAGGGTTTACTGCTATGCAAACGATTTTAATCTTTAATGGCAACATTTCAATGTAGTTATAGATAAAGCAGAAATAAGTAATAGTCTCTTAAACATAATCACTCTCATAACATGCAAAGAAGGTGAAGTGTCATTCCCAAGGACACAACAAGTACCGTGGGCAATGTTGATACCTAAGGTCAAACTGACCAACCTTTCTGTTCTCACTGACTGCTACATCACAGTAACAGTGTATTTGCTTTATATTGTGGAGTCCAAGTTGATATCATACAATGTATATACAATGTCGCTAGTGTAGCACGGCGGTGGCCTTTCCAACTGCAACATGCACTTTGCTATTTGCAGAGCGGTCACCACAGTCACTACAGTGTAAACAGTGTTTGCGTGTGTCCTTCTGCCTCCCACATGCTCTGTTTACGGAGAAACACAGCCCAGTGTCCACCTTCTCGGCTCATCCTCCCAGCTGTAATTGAAGGTTATTATGTCAATGAAAGTAGATTAAAGCTTTGAGTGTGGTGACAAGCTCCTTCCGTATGTGGGCTGATGTTTTATGTGACTCAATTTTGGGAACATCTCTTTGATATTTTAAAAGACAAATAAAATGCAGTGGATATACAGCGCTTGGAGATTTGCTAAACGTGTGGGCACAGTTTTGGCAATGTTTGCTTACACGAAATCCATGGTCATTTGGAATTTTCTGTATAATTGTCCACTATCCCAAACTTACACATACTGTTTCATTGATTCACGGCGGAATTCATACAATGTGCAGTTTAATAGAGTCCACTGAAAGTAAAATGTATACGCTAACAAGACACATTAACCAACCCAAGGAAAATTAAAGTATAACTTTATTATTGCGTAGCTGCAGTTATAAAAAAAATAGACCAAGAGTAACCTGTTCAAACTCAGTGGCGTACTTTGTCCCTCAGTCTAGTTTCCTGTGTGACTATGCCACTTTACATTGCAATAAAAGTTATTAAATAAAAGAATTAAACAAGCCTTCCCAAAATGGACCCAAGGGTCAATCTGTCAAGTGTAACAAAAGTATCTAATCTTAAACCTTTAGAGCTTTGGACTTCAACCTTCAATAAACTCCTGATGCAGAAGTGTATCACAATATGTTTTGCACATTTGGATCGTGTTACCTTTCTGAGCCCCACCCTTCCGCTAAAACACTGCACCCAGCATACATCTTAGAAAGACTCCGCTATTATCCAGTCAATACTTTTGTTTGCACACTTCGTATTCATTTCACATGGCTTTCTAAATTTATCTCCCAAATGCATTAATATTTAATGGGCAGCATGAGAGGCTTACGTGCCTGCGCTGAGGCAGCAAATGGAAAAGCAGGAGCTTCTGTGGGAAAGAGCGGTTCTCAGGACTTAGTGTGTGGATGTGTATGTGTGTGGAGAATTCAGAGGGGCGTCTAAGAACAAGTCATCACTTTAACAGGTCACAAAGTCATACAGTATGTCCAAATAATTTGTCATTTGGGACAGATGCGTGTGTGCAATGTTTTTTAATAATTGTTTTAAAATTGTAGTAACCATAAAGCACTCGAAATATTAATTTAAGTAATAACTGGTCGATCATTCACAAATCATTAACTCTTTACAGCAGATTTCAACAAATCAGATGAGCTCTAATCTCTGATCACTCATTTTTACCATTGTTTTTTCCAGATGCTGCTGCAATAAATACCTTTGTGGTTTAATTGCACAGGTTCTAGATGTTGTTCTTGCTGATATAATGAAGTTACATGATGGATGAGTGCCATTTACCCGTGAACAATGTCTGGTAGAAGTGCTGCCTCGCTGCAGCAGAAACTCCAGACTAATGTTGCCAGGTCTCATCACACAGTTCCTCTGTCAGGCGGAGGAAAAGCTCCCTGGGCGTGTTGTGCTTTTCAATTACCTCATGACATAAGCACTGTTTCAGCATACAAAAGACCTACTTTGAATTTGTTTAAAAGGTGCAAGTTAAAAGGGGCATCAAAGCACTACTTTATTTTCTTTTATTTGTGTTATGGACCGCAGATGTCTGTTGCAGTAATATGGGCTTAAGACAGACAACACTGGACAACAACAGAGAAAAATAATGCCCTGTCATTTCTCATAGGGAATACATATATGAGATCCTACCTCATGCAAACCTTAATGATACGCTGATATGTGAGCCAGAATAAAAGTGCTGTATACACTGAACACACAGCGACAGAAGCAGGTGGGACTGGTGTGATGAGTAAGCATTCGTTTGGTCACGTGGTCAGTTGTGCCATGACTGTGCTGGCAGGGCTTTGCAGACACACGTGATGCTGATAGCATCATAACTGGCAAAACACTCGAATTCATTAGGGCTTTGTTGTCCACTGGATAATGACTGATAAGGCGACACCCAAGCTGTCAGTATATTTTATACAATACAAGAAAGGATCAGGTCCTTTTCTTGGGTTTATTCCCTAATTACCTCTCAATACATTTTGAGAGGTAAATAGAGAACTGTATTGGTTGGTTGGAGTGAGATTAAAATGACTTTGTATTGAGAATTCCTTTGGGGTATTTTGCATGAAAATTGTTCACCTTTGCCTTTAGTTATCAAGGTAGTTAAGCTTGAGATGAAAACCCAAAGGAGATCTTCAGCAAATGGTTAGAGCTGGTACTCAAACAAAACAAAAAAATATTGCATGTGTGCTGAACCTATCCGCTAGACCAAGGCTATAGCGCAGTGCAGCATATAGAGTGCAATATAAACACATTTAAATCATTAAGCTTTAACTACATTATGATCACATACGTAAACAAAGGTACTACATGTGTAGTTATCTGAGTACAATGACATGGACAATGTAAAGCAACTTTGTCCCTAAAGCTGAATCATTTACTATTGAGTACTTTTACTGTTGCTGCAGTCCTTGGCTCTCTTGTCAGGAGCCTTTTTATGCAAACGGGGCGGGACTCTTAAGTTGCTGATGAACAGTGCATTGTTTATCTCTCTCCACAGAAAGATGCTCCTTCTTTGGCTTTTTTCTTTTCCTTTCCACTCCCAGCGCGCTCTCCGTCTCACTTGAGAACAAAGCTGCGATTTTCCCCCCAGCCCTGGAGCCCATCCACGTTTCCCGCACGTCTAACAAGTTCAAATTTAGACTTGGGAGGCTTGTCTAGACACATTCAGCTGCTTGCAATTGTGTTTGCCCAAACTTCTATGAATTGATATAAAACCAGGTGAAAGTGGAATGGAGGCTTCCCCACAGAAAGCCATTAGGTGAATCGGTGTGTTAACAAGGTTTGTATTGATCCTGCTTCATCTAGTGCCTTCCTGTGTATCAGACGCCATGCTGAGTAAAAGGTGGAGACCCGGTAGCTTGATTTGATAGTATTCGAGGTATTGGAATGACTCAATAGTGTTTGTTTGCAAGGATGCAGATGCACAAAAAAAAAAGGAAAGTGAATTGCCGTACGTGTTTGAATGAAGGTAAAAGAGAAATTGACTAAAGCCGTGTTTGAAGCAGCCATTTCTATAAAGATAAGGAAAGCAATGCTAGCAGAGTGAGGTTCGTACTTTCATTGTGAGATTTGCAAAGCTTTTTATCATCTCCGTCTACACTCAACCTTTATCTTGCTCAGTTTCTTTCAGTTAGTGGGATGATTCTCAACAGCTTGGTGTAAGCCTGCACAGAGGGCAATTGTGTAGTTTATGGGTAGATGCAAAACAACGATTTTTATTCACTTTATTCTCTATTAAGCTTTAGCTTGTGTGTTGGGGCAAACCAGGGTCAGGTATAGAACATTTAGACCTAAACTAGGAGATCCTCACTCCTTTACCAATGTGTTCTGTTGGCACTTTTAGCTCTGACTTGCCTTTGTCTGTATCATTATCTTCATATTGATTCATTTCAACATGCGTCACAGTATTGACTTCTTCAAAAGCAACTAAAGCTTTGACGTGTGCCTGTGCCTGGACAGCTTTACAGTGTTGGGGTAAAACCTCCTCGTAACCTCATCTTAATTAGATGAGCTTTGGGCAAAACGACAGCTGCATCAGCACTGCAAATTACCAGCGGCACCACAATCCATATCCTCTGAGGGTCAAGACTGCTGTGCATATAAACAACACAGCCATTTTGACTGACATTTGATTATACATTGAATGGGAGCAGAAGAACCACTGCCTGTCTTTCATTGTTTTTCCGCATCAAAAAATGGCAAGGGACTTAGTGTTTAAGCTTTTCCTTTGAGTTCTTTTCGCAAGCAGCATGAAGCAATGTCCATTTGTGTTGTAGAGTTGAATGTTGACAGCATCATGGTCCAATGCTGTTTCCATAGACGTTCATGTTCTCATTGACCTCAGTTGATCCAGTTGAAATCTGCATTTTTTTTTTCATCACAGTCTTGTACAACTCCATCACTGCATACTATGTCATTATAGATTCTGAAATGTTATGACCTCAATCACAGTGAGAAGCTGTTAATCGCTGTCTTGACTTCAATAAATGAAAAGCATCATTGACTGGAGAGAAAACATCACCTTCAACATATTTTTTAAAAAGTGGTATGCCCTTCTACCTCATGGTAAGGTAATTGTTGACTTAATAGTGGGAGTAGCACACGAGCACAGTCTATTCTGTGTTACAGCAGTTTCTCTTGTGGATGCTTCAGCTTGCACCAATAAGTAAATAAATGCAGGAGTGTTCTGCTACTGACTAAGCCAGCTTAAAAGCTGTACCGCGATCTATGGACCTTTGCTGCAAAATTAATACATACAAGTGATTGCTTTTCCTGAGAATTTGTTTGAAGTGCTACTTTACAAAATGCAAGATGGATTCAAGGTCCTGTGCGGATGGGGCTGTGTAGTTACATACCAAATCCATTATTGAAAGCAATTACAGTGAAGATTGTGTACGCTTGTTTTAACGTTCGTCACTGAAACTACAGACCTCTGGAGATGGAGTTTAATGAATGACAAAGTGTTGCTTGTGACAAAGGTTATATCTAGAGGCTAGAACTTCAGTGTCTCCTTTCCATTTGAAGCCATTATAATGATTTCTAATGGCAAAGGCAAAATGCTCATTATGTGCAGAAATAGAAACGTGTCCGTTATCTCCTACAATTGTAACCACTGCAGTGTGAGAGCGCTGCAGCGGCCAGACGAGATGAAAGTGCATATGCCATCCCAATTATGAGATTACTCTTTCATCTGCTCCCGCTCAGCTGATGAGTGAAGATGGGCGCTTTGCTCTACTGCTCGCTTCATTGTCCGTCCCGCTGTATCCCGGTCCGGTTTGCCGTACTCACGGAATTCCACATTCCTGGTTTTACTCACTCACGCGTCCCGAACACCAGACTATGTACAGAAATGCATTGTTGCCGTGCCAGCACAGGCGGAGCTTGGCATGACTCGGTATTCATCCTGATTGTACAAAGCTGGTATTGAAGCGTGTTTTGACATTTTCATTGGGCTATTGTTCATCGCTATGGTTACTGTATCTGGGTTTGGTGATGTAGTAGCCTACTATATGTGATTTTTTTTTCTATTTTTAATTGCAATGAGATTTGCAATTCTTGTTTTAAATTCAAGATTCAGGTCCACGTGCATATTTTAACATGCCCAGGATTATTAAGTTGAGAGAAGACTGAAACATGAAGTGCCAAACGTATAGAGTCCAGTCTATGTCACCAATACTGCAAAGACTTCTGGGATTCCTGGGGCATTCTATAATGATAAACCGTTTCAGATTTTAAAATGTAAAATACTGGAGTCTACCTGTAGTGACCAAGCAGTTGTTCCAGGACTCTTTTCTCTACTTTGATACATAAACAGGATATTTTGTTGTTTGTCTTGTTGGCCGCTGTGATTAGGTAATAGCATAAACAAATTCAATCCCTCATAGATAAGTTCTGTGGCCTGAATACAGCTGATTATACAAAGACCGAAGAAGATGAGATTCAAATGGCAGCGTTTAAAATATTTAATGCTTTATATGCTACGCTGCGGATCTCGTACAAGTGCTGATGTGTTGCTATGGTTACATATATGGTGGTATAGTGAAGCGCCGAGGGCTGTGCTTTGTCAGAGTGGATACAGTGGATCCGCTGCTGGTACTGTAAGAGGCCGATCACGGCTTATTGGCTCTGTGTGTGGATTCATAAGAGAGGCTGCAGCAGAAATAAAAGGGGGTTTGGTCAGGACCAGACAAGAGGGGGCACAGAGGGACAGTGCTGATGGCGGAAGTGTGGATTAACGGCCTCCATTTGTTGGGAGGGTTCATAATCTGATAATGGACGGTTTACATTGTCATTGTGAATATACTATACACACTCACTCAGCTAAATTTAGAGCAGTACGTGATTCACAAACTTTTCACACCAAAATATTGTACTGTGCAAGTACAAGACTGTCTCTGGACGAAATCAGGTCAAAAAATATTATTAAAATAGGACTAAATTGATCCACATGATTAGACTGTGTATAAGAGGCTTAAGTACCACCAAGGTACACCACAGTTTCAGAACTACTGAGAGTATTGTTTGCAATTAGATATAGAAATGTCTGACAGTCCTTTAACAGAGTTTATTATCAAAGCAAACTGGACTATCATTTGATAAACATAACATTGGCTAAATTAGTAAATCAGTAGAATATAAGGCATTGCCCTTGATCCATCTCTCAACCAGGGTTACGCTCAGCCGCTTTTGTGGAATGTGCTGATGCTGTGTTTACACAATCAACAAATGAAGTGCTGCGAACCTTATCTCTAAACATTGTCTCTCTCTATGTCTCTTGTGCAGGTAAGTCCCAGGATGGCAGTATCTCGGAGATGGAGGAGCTCCCGGTCCCGCAGAACATCAAGATCAGCAACATCACCTGCGACTCCTTCAAAATCTGCTGGGACATGGAGGCCCGCAGCAAGGAGCGCATCACGCACTACTTCATCGACCTGAACAAGAAGGAGAACAAGAACTCCAACAAGTTCAAACACAAGGTACCTACTGCCTCTGTGAGCCCCTTGAGTCATCAACAATGTGCCGCTCAGCAGGGATTTGGTCAGGTCGAGAAGTAAAGTTACAATACAAAACAGCATCACGCAGACTAGGCCTGGCTGTGACCTTGTAAGATGGTACGCTCCCGTGGCCCGTGAGCACAAGGAAATGAAAAGTTTTACAATAGCCTTCTAAATGCTTCATACCATAGGAAGTTTAGTCAGATCGTTGCTTACACTTCTGTCAAAACAGCCGATTTGTTTTACCAAATGTAAAACTACTTGCTGAGCATATTTTTATTTGTTAGGAATCAATAAGAGAGCTGGTGAACAACCAAATCAAAATTAATGCTTTTCAATGTCCATTCCTAATGAAGTGATTTAACCTGGAAACCTTAGAACTCATGGCCTGTGATCAGAGTTTTTACTTGGTCACGCATGGTCAAGGTCAAGGTCAAGGTTTATTTGTATAGCACATTTAAAAACAGAATACTGCCCCAAAGTGCTTTCCATATTCAGAGCAAACATATAAACAACATACAACATACTAGGTACCGCAAATGATAAACAGAAAATTAAAAATAAAACTGCAGTAAAATCAAAATGTCTAACTCAGCTTGAATTAAAATGCCAGTGCAAAAAGATGCGTTTTCAGCAGTGACTTGAAATTGACAATAGAGGAGGCCGCCCTGATTTCCAAGGGCAGAGAGTTCCAGAGTTTAGGACCGGCAACAGCAAAGGCTCGATCACCTCTGGTTTTCCGGTTGGACCGTGGGCAGTGTAAGAGCAACTGGTCAGAAGACCTCAGTGTTCTGCCCGGAGTATACCGATTCAGTAAGTCGCTTAAGTAAGAAGGAGCCAGATCATGAAAAGATTTAAAAACAAACAGTAAGATTTTAAACTGGATTCTAAAAGTCACAGGAAGCCAGTGGAGGGAGGAAAGCACAGGGGTAATGTGCTCCCGTCGTCTGGTCCCTGTGAGCAGACGAGCCGCCGCGTTCTGGACCAACTGCAGTCTGTGGATGGACAATTGGTCAAGGTCATAATATAATGAATTGCAATAGTCCAGCCGTGACGTTATAAGCGCATGGACCACTCTTTCAAGTTGGCTTGGTGGCAAGTATGGTTTGACCTTCCCCAAAAGCCTCAGCTGGAAAAAGCTGGTTTTGACCACTGAACTTATTTGTTTGTCCATTTTAAATGCACCATCAATATAAACACCAAGACTCTTTGCAAATGGACGACAGAAAGACGATAGGTGGCTACATGCACCAGTGAAAACAGGATGGTCGAGCTGGCCAAATATTACAATTTCTGTTTTCTTGTCATTTAAATTTAAAAAGTTGAGAGACATCCAATCTTTTACATCGTTAAGACAATTCTGCAGGTCTTGAAATGAGTTTGATTTAACATTAAGCGGAAGATAAACCTGAACATCATCAGCAAAGCAGTGGAATGATATGTTATGTTTTTTTTAAATAGAGCCGAGTGGCAACATGTACAGTGAGAACAAGACTGGTCCTAAGACAGAGCCTTGGGGCACTCCGCTGTCAAGAGAAGCTTTATTTGATTTAAAAGATCCCAAGTTAACAGAGAATGACCGGTCAGTCAAATACGATCGAAACCAATTGAGCGCTGTGCCTTTAATTCCTGCACATGACTCGAGGCGAGAAAGGAGAATTGAGTGGTCGACAGTGTCGAACGCTGCCGTCAGATCTAAGAGCACTAGCACAGATGGGCTTCCAGAGTCAGAAATTAAAAGGAGATCGTTAAATATTTTTAGCAATGCAGTTTCTGTGCTGTGTAAAGACTTAAAACCAGACTGGAATTTTTCAAAAATGTCGTTTGAGTTAAGATGCAGCTTGAGCTGATCATAGACCACCTTTTCTAAAATGTTTGATAGAAAAGGTAATTTGGAAACAGGTCTGTAATTGGACAAGACAGATGGGTCTAAATTATGCTTCTTTAGGATAGGTTGTACAATGGCCTGTTTAAAAGAGTTTGGGACACACCCCTCTAGGAGTGACCGATTGAGCAGTTCTAAAATACAGGGACCAACTGAGTCCAAAACATCTTTAAACATCCTCGCATGGACAGTGATTTAGTAACAGAAGAGGAGTCCAATATAGTCTCAGTTTAGCACATTGTCCCCTATTTGCATTTGGAGTGAGGGGCACACAGCGTACCTATCCTCTTTTAAGTTAGTCACGGATACTTTAAGGCTCATTATTTTATCGACCTCTTGGTGCTCCTCCTGAGTGGCTGAGTCTTCCTCCCTTATTACAGGTGACCTCTCGCGGCGCTCGGATTTTGACTGCACGGTGCAGCCTGTTGCTAGGGAAAGGCTGCTGCTCCAATCAATGAGGAGCTGAAGCCCTCTGAGACTCTGCAGGCCATATGAACGCACACAGTAGTCCAGCACAGGGCCATTGCACAAAGACACACTGTCACCTGAATGAGTGTCGTCATTATACTGATACTGACAGTTCTGAAAACATACCGCTCATGTTTTGTTTGTGTCTTTAGCAGCTCAATTGTTGCTGATGTAAGTATTATCTATATAGCGCCAAAGCTTGTCAATCACTTATTAAAATATGTGGCTTCAGAAAGTTGTCAAGTAACTTCTACTTTATATAAACCATTTAAAGTTTTATTTTCTATTAGTGCAAAATTGTACACATAGTGGTCCTGTTTTGGGTAATTCATTACATGATAAGTTCCATTTCATTGTCCATAATACAGAAAGGTGTAGTGGCTATATTAAGTTTGAGTGTACAAAAGAAATATAAAAAATAGAATCAGATTTCAACATAATAAATGCATAAAGGGATACAAATTCTTTTTTAAACTCATTGTATATATGTGAGGCCCAAAAATAGTGCTAATAGCCACATCATGACTTGAAGGAGAGTGTAAGAGGCAAAAGTGAAGCAGCCAGAGACTGGAGACTGTCTGTCTGAGATAACGCTCTCAGATGTGGTCATGTGATTGTTAACATCATCATTCACATAAAAGATCCTGACTAAATGTGCCCCCGTGGGATGTCCTGAAGACTTTTTCAGGTTGTGCCATAACGTGTGTGCTGTGGAAAAATCAACCACACCATAGAAGAAGACAGCTGTATGGTGTTGAAAGATAATAACTGTACATAAATGAAAGTGTTCATTTGTACATATTACTACATATCATTTTCTGTATATATGTCACACTGCGGAACCTCCCAGGTTATATGATCGATCCTACGTTACAAGACCAAAACAAACTGTTGTAAATCTCAAAACATATATAAACCTGTCAGATGCATTCCTAATGTTCAGCGACACACTGACAATTTTTGCTAAAAATAAAAATAAGAGAAGAGGACCTAATGTATATATAACCTAATGTTTCTTGGAAATGATCTGGTGAGGTCCCGCTTCCAGCAAACTTATATGACCTCAACAGTAAAAATACACATTGTACGCATATAAACATATGTGATATGAATAAATGATTGTGTTTTATGCCATCTATTGTTTATTGGGTGAAATGTTACACAGTATGGCTTTAATGTTCGATAATGTTATATGTTGTTAAATATACAACCCTTTAAAGTAAAGTCTTTGGTACTTTGGTGGACTCATTTGGATTGACTGTACCAAGATACACACATAACACAGTTATGAGAAAGTATGCCTTTATAAGCTTCAATCTGAGAGGAAAATTCTGTCCATCTTTTGAGACTTTTGATAATTGGCAATAAAGGCCCAGCTTTCCCAAACGTTAAATCAAAACCTAACCTTTAGCTTCATGTCTTGGAAACTAGGAAAGCACTCAGTCAACTCCAGACACTTCTATTGTAGCTTGAGTTTATATGGTTTAGTCTCATCTCGCAGTGGTATTGAGATCTAATGCAAAAATAAATCATGACCAATTACTGTAATTTCCTATGAAGAAACCATAGGAAAGGCCATACCGCCTTTGCTCTGCCCGATCCCGTGAGATCTCAGAAGCTAAGCAGAGAAGGACCTGGTGGTTACTTTGATGGGAGACCACACATGTAGTGTGTGAGGGAGTGGTTGGTGGTGGTCGGAGGGACAGATAGCACAGATTGGCAGCCTTGCATCCGTCAGTCTACTCCAGGGCAGCTGTGGCTACAATAGTAGCTTACCACCAAGTATGGTGTGAATGAATAATGCACGAAAATTGCAAAGCGTCTTTGAGCATTTGGGAAAACGCTATATAAGTCTAATGCATTAAGATAACAATTGGATGAACAAGAAAATATATATATATATTTATTTAATTTTTTCCCCCAGGACGTCCCGACCAAGCTGGTGGCCAAGGCCGTGCCCCTGCCCATGACGGTGAGGGGCCACTGGTTCCTGAGTCCACGCACAGAGTACACAGTGGCTGTCCAGACCGCCTCCAAACAGCCTGATGGGGACTACGCCGTGTCCGAGTGGAGCGAGATCATTGAATTCTGCACCGCTGGTATGCCTCACTCCCACCACCTGAGACCACACATCACCGAGTGCAAAAAAAGAGCTAATGTAGATTCAGTGACGGAAGATTGATGGCGGGACGGAGGAGGGAGTGGGGTGTGAGGGAGGAAAGATGCATAGGTCAGTCGGTTCGATTTTACAGACGAGAGGCTTCAGAGGGGGAGGTGCTGTGGAGGGTGATGAAGCAGGGGCCAGATCACGTTTTGTGCATTTGACTAATTCTAATAATAGATGCTGTATGGTAGCCAGCGGTAATAGGGCTACTACTAGATATATTTGTTAGGAAAAATCTTTCAGTACTTTGATTTGTCCTTGCACCTTATTATATTGCAAATTGGAGCTCCTCTACTCCTCCGCTGAAGCACATTTGTAAGAAAAAGATATTGCAAAGACATGGCGAGAAACGGAAATTGGACGAGAGGCTGATAAAGGGGTAATACGAGAAAGTTTAACTGATCTTTATATCTGCAGTGAGCTCAGCTCAATATTACCACTGCACAGTCATAATGAGGTCCTTCAAGGATATGCAGACTCTCTTTAATGGCCATTACAAAGCCTTAAAAGCCTGTCGTAACTGTGCGATAGTTAAACTGGGTTCGCCAACGTAGTAGTACAGATTAGTGCATATCATGCCATTTCATATATATAGGTCAAATCTAGTGTTTAGGAGTAGGATGACAGATGGCCGTCAGTTGGACTCCGTTACGCTGTGAGTGTCACTTGTTACTGAAGAGGTTCCTTACTCATCAATGTAAAAATGTGTGTTCATAATTTTTATCAAGCAGATGAGAAATAGACTTGTGATCTCGAGATAACAACATTAACAGAAGCTGTGAAGCTGGATGTCCTGTGTTAATAATACTCTGGTAACTCTTGCCAACACAGAAATCAAAACCACTCCTAGTACGTAAAAGTGTTTTATTGTTCATTGTGTTTGTCAAGTTCTAACATCTAGACTTTTTGACTGGGGGAATCAATTAAATTTCAGTTATAATAAACTTACATACATAGGACTGTGCTTAATTATGATCATTCCCCCATATTTGCCATGGTCTTGGTTAAGGACCACAATGCACTGCACTGATATTCCAGGCCTGTGGGTAGGGGTGGCCTAGACACGCCACTCCTTTTTAACAGTAACTTATTTAAAACTTTTAAAATCTCTTATTGTTACACATAATTTATTTCTTTTTTGTTTTTGGTAAATTAATGCAGTCTTTTTGCAGATTATTCCACGGTCCATCTAAATCAGCTTCTGGAGAAAGCCGAGGTCATCGCTGGACGCATGCTGCCTTTCTCTGTCTTCTACAGAAACCAGAACAAAGAATACTTTGACCACTGCAGGTGCATTTCTTTCTATTCTATTCACAAATGACTTGCCAGGAATGTAACAGCAAGCTTTTATCAAAAGACATTATTGATTCTTTAGTTTTTTTTGTTGGGGTTTTAATTTTAATGCATGAAGCTGATGATGACACAAGAAGATGTGTGGTCTCTGAAGGCAAACCGTAGACAATAATGGCCCTTTCATTAAAAGACTTTAAGAAATTGAAAGAGACTAAAATGATAAAAACTCACATAGAGTGTCATGATCTGCTTTCTGTTGCCCTGTTTTGGTTTGTTTTCTTGTGTTTATGTCCTTAGTGTTTTATTTTGACATGTTTTTTGGTCTTTGTGATTATCTAAATAATCCTCCCCTCGTGTTGATTGCCTGCCCCACACAGGTGAAGTTCTCCTGTGGCACAGGAGAACTTCACCTCATGTATTTCTACCCCTGCTCCTGCTTTATTGTGGGTTTTTGTCAGTCCTGTTTTGATTATTATTTTTTTTAATCACTTACCTTCATTAAATCAGTTTCGTTGCAGTCTGCATTTTGGGCCGTTCTTTCTTTGTTTTACTTTTAAATCGTGACATAGAGAGTGAAAACACCAGTCTATATCTTATTGCTTCCTCCCCATGGGCCAAAGTGGAGAAAGCCTGTCTAGCAGTTGTTTTTAAGGAGCGGAACAGGAGAAAAACTGTTCTTGAGTCATATTCCTCTGCTTTTGTTTTGATGCAAGAAGACAGTGCGACACAATCAAGCGTTGGAGTTGGAGCTGTTTTTAGCTTGGCTACTGTGTGTGTGGTTTTATCCTCCCCTGCAGTTGTCATAGGTTTTTAACAGAGAATATAAACTACACATTTCCCACGTCTCTGTTTTTGGAGCATACAGCATGACGTCATGTGGATACACTTTTGGGGGGAGGTGAGCTGTTTCATAGGCCTGTAAGTGTGTGAGAAAGTGCACCATCATGTGGCCATTTATGGTGCTGTCGTCAAAGTGTACATTACTGGTTTTACGGGGATGTATCTTATGAGATTTAGTTATTATGACCTATTATTTTAGGGTCATGTTTGGGTGGCGCGCTGTGCAGGTGTGTTATATTGTCATTATTGCAACATTGCACTGTAAATAGCATTGTAGTCCGGGGTATTTTGTGTACCATTTTGTGTTACTAAAAATCAACATCTTTGTGTTTGTTCCAGAGACGTGCAGGAAAACCGTATGCTCCCGTCACTGAAGGACAACAGTGGCAGCCATGGCTCCCCCATCAGCGGTAAACTGGACGGCATCTTCTTCAGCTGTAATACAGAGTTCAACACGGGCAAACCCCCGCAAGACTCCCCCTATGGCCGACAGCGCTTCGAGGTGCAAGCGGACGCCTTGTTCAACCCAGACACAAACCTTTACTTTGGGGACTTTTACTGCATGTATACAGCCTATCACTATGTCATCCTTGTCCTGGCACCCAAGGGGTCCAGAGGTGACGACTTCTGTAAGCAGAGGCTCCCAGCGTTCGACATTACCAACAATCGCTTCCTGACGTGCAAACACAGCGAGGCAGGGGACGGCCAGTTGGTGTTCCATCATGCCCAGGACGTCATCCTGGAGGTCATCTTCACCGAGCCCGTGGACCTGTCACTGGGGAAGGTGGCAGAGATCAGCGGGCACCAGCTCATGAGTTTGTCCACAGTCAACGCCAAGAAGGACCCCAGCTGCAAGACCTGCAACATCAGTGTGGGGCGCTAAGAGCCCAGGGCAAAAGAAACAGGGGACGGACCAGAGGCGCCTGGCCTTGATAGGACGCAGGGGTCCACAAACAGAAAAAAGCAGACCAATGCATGAAGCAGCAGCTCTCATAGGACTCTACATATCTGACTTAAGTACAGTACATCATCCCCAACGGAATTACACTTGCACTGGTAAAAGAATGGTCCCCAATAAACAACTGTTACTGCAAACAAATCAATAAATGCATTGAAAGATCAAACCAAACAATACATTCTAGACAGTTGATTGCGGTAGTGTTAAGACAACCCTTTAAACATACTAACAGCAGCTGCTTCTGCCCCTTTTGTTTCTAAAATACTTGCTCACTTTTTTGTTTATGATGAACGTTTTCAATTTATTATATTAGTCAAGTTGAGTATCTGCATACAGTGTGGACAGTCCAAACTTATAATTTTACATACAATTTCTATCATCATCTATTTCATACCAAAGGTATAAAATATGGAAAAGATGTGTAATATGAAGAGTAAAAAACTGCAGCCACATATGTACTGAAGACATGTGACCTATTCATGAAGTTAATGACCTTTAAGCATGATGCAGCGTGAGGGCTGTCAGAACCTCTGCCACGCACTTATATTTTCTGCTGTAAGCAGAGAGAAAGTAGAACCATATACTGTGTTTAGAAGAATAAATGTGAAAAAATATTTATTTTTATCAATATATATATATATATGAAAAGAACAATATATAAACCAGAAGTGCACAATGTCAAAAGCTCTGACTGTTGTCAACAATGTCATTTAGAAGGAAGTGATCAGGAATACACATTATACAGTCAGTTTAGCTTGCACTTGCACAAAATTATGATGTCCACATTGTGGACATTTAATCCTAATATTCACAGAGCATAGCTGTCATTATACTAATTCTCAATGCATATCATAGCACAAAAGAGGACTAACTACTAACGGACATGCACAAATGCCACTGGACTGTCTCCTTGATTACATGTAAACAATGATCCTTGCCACGAAAGCACTTATAAAAAATGCAGTTATTCCTGGATTAAAAAAAAAAAGCAAAGTGCCATAATGTACAAGATCAATGTAAAAAAAATATCAAAGGTATGTGTACCTTTTGGGTGCAGAGACAGAGCAACTGATACAATGTGCTACTACACTGAATACTTGCTACAGGCAGGTTAAGGCCGGGTCAAGACGGACATATGTTTGGGACTCTTCAGCTGCCCACCATCTCATCCCTCATTCTTCTTCACTCTTTCTTTGTAAAGTGCATTGACGCATGGCATGAAAACTGTGGCGTGTGTACATCTGAGTCCCACTGTGAGAAACTCAGCTGCTGCAGCTCAAGTCCTGCTGTTTACTGAGCAGGGCCTCCAGGAGTCGGAGCTTTGCTTTGAGGTTCTTGTACTGGCAGTACTCCTCTGCCATCGGTCCTCGGTCCTCTTTTTGGCAAACCCTGTTAAAGCAAGATGAACAAGATGCAACAAGAGAGTGTTAGAAGAATCTGCCGCAGCTTCCACAAACAATGGATAGTTCCTCCTTTGTTGCCTTACTCAGATAGCTTTCAAAGTGTGTATTGTAATCCAAAACTTGGAGGACTAACATGTATAGTACAAAGTGTACAGTTCCGATTTATTTCTGTCTTTTTCCTGAGCTCTCTGTGCTTCATTAACGTCAAGTGAGTGCGCATTACTCTGATGTATCATTACAACAGGATTTTTTGTGGATGTTTTTTCTGTTTTTCACATGGCATTGTTGAAAACCAAATGTTCAAGGTTTAATAAAAGAGAATAAAATTTGAAAGAGATGGGCAGTGGTGTGATGTGGCATTTGTACATACTGTAAACTAGATCATTACCTGCCAGTTTGAGAGAGAAAATGCTCCTCAAACTCTCGCAGTGTCTGATGTATCCGCCGCTTCTCAGCTCGAGTCATCTTTAGGTGGTTCAGTAGTTCTGCTCTATACATTTAAACACAAAAGAAAGAAATCACACACAATACTTTTAGTTATAAGTAAATGATGGAAGCCCTTAAAAGAGTGATTCCTTCCTTTTAGAGACAATTTATGGCCTTACTAGTATCTTTTGCTTTAGCTGCTACCAACACAGAGACACTTTTAAAGACATGAAATAAGTTACAGTAAAAATAGAAGACATACCTGGATGCTTCATGGAGAGTTGCCATGGTAATGAGCTGAGGCTGGAGCCCGTTTGCTTCATCTAAAGGAGATACCAGTGGAGTTTCTGACAACTCCGAGAGAGACTTGTCTAAAGATAAAGTGCGTGGTAAAACCCATTGAGGCAGCGGCCGAGGACTTGAAGGCTTGGGGTTGTCCATGTCAGAACCCTCTTCTTCATCCTGTCATCACAAAATTCACTTTTCACAGAGAGAATGCTATGTATTCGAAAATCCAGACTTTAAGCCTAAGACCTAAACAATAAATACGGAAAAAAAACCACTAAGAAAACGTCGTTCAACATACATGGATTATCTCTTTGAATATTTCTTTTAAATAGAGTAAATCGCCAATATAATCATAATGGGCCCCTGCTGTGCATCTACAGCCCTATTTGAACGGGATTAGCATTACCTAGGGACCTCAGGTAAAAAGTAAATATTACTGACGTCCTCGGAGTTTCTAGTCCCGCGCCAATCTGTCATGTCAGTAATTTGGAAGGTTAAAATTCCCCGATTTTTACCTTGGTTAATTCTGCAAACGCCGAGGTCCTCAGGTAATTCTAATCTCATGCGAATGGGGCTTAAGACAGACATAAATGTGTCTAACATGCAGCACACAGCAAAATTAATGTTCATAATGATGTAGCGCCCTGAATCAGCCACTAGAGGACAGAAGAGACACGTGGTTCAGCCACAGCCAAAATAAAGAAATACAAATGAATTGAATAATAAATAAAATAACTTTAGGGCGGAAATCAATACATTAAACACACACACACACACACACACACACACACACACACACACACACACACACACACACACACACACACACACACACACACACACACACACACACACACAAACTTACAATTGTTGAGATGACAGTTGAGGCAGAGGAGGAATTCTGGAGCTGCTTGACTGCGCGGTACCGGTCGTACAAAGCCCTCATTAGAGTCCGCTCTTTTCTGGTGCTCTACATACATCATACACATACATTTGAAATGTAACGTATTGTAGTATGTAAACAGATCTTCCGAGATAGTATTTAAATCTTATTAATGTCTTGAACTATTTTAACTATTTTTTTGTTATGTGTGTATGTAACCTTAACTTTTATATTTTTTTAAATGTATGAACATTTATAATTGCTGTTGACTTGCCCAGGGTCATATTACCTAGACGGTATCATTTCTTACCGGTCGCCCATGCAGACCCTCATAGTAAAGCAAGCACTTCTGCAAGCATGTCTTCTCCAGGGCTATCTGGAAATGGGACATCTCCTAAAAATGTAAGCGTCATATTATTTGGAAGCAGGTATTTTTTCTATATATTTTTATGCAAGTTTACAAAGAGAATAGTATGTTCCTTCACAAACCTTGAGGCTTTCCGGCAGCTCAAGCTCTCTCCTTCTTTCTTTGAGTCTGTTGGTTATAATGTTGACTGTGTCCTCTACATTTGGCTGTGCGTTTCCATTATGACTGAGCTGCTGAAGCTCTGACCCTCCCAGTGCTGACCCCTCCTGGTAACGACTGGGTTTACACAAATGATGCAGTTGGTTAACGTCTCCTTGTCCCTTTATTGATTGTTTCAGTTTAAGCTCTGAAAGATGAAAGCATAAATCCTTAATATTTAAAAACAACAATCCAAGTACGTATAAGATTGCAGTGATCTGCAATGCACTCTATTGTGGTAACTACCTTTGAGCTGTTTGCGACTCTTAATCAACTCCTTCATGAGCCTGGCCACCTCTGGATTTGCGGTCTTGTCATTATGAGCTGGCTAAAACAGTACACAAAGCTGTGACCAAATGTTGTAGATACAAACAGTCATTATAGCTTGGTTGCATATAAACTCTATATGTTGGATTTGGTTAATACTGATCAATACAGTTGGGAAAATGTAGTTTAGTTGCCTGAAAAGCAAATGTAATAAAAAAAAAATCTCTGTGGGTTTTGGTTGTCCAGTGAGGTAGGGCTGTAGAAATATAGTAAAGAGATCCTTTTTAAATAGCTCTTCATAAAAGAGTATAAAGATCTAGTGTTTACCCCAAAAAACAACATTTAACCGTAAATCCAGCAAAACAGCTTGTGTGATAAAACATTTACCAGTGTGTTGGTAAAGTATTAGGGTGTAAATGTAGTACTACACATTATATAAAGCAAACTTATGATATAAATGATATATATCTAAGAGCATGTTCAACAAAATGTCAACAACAGTCAGTTCTCCTTAGGTCACACCCCCCTCCACTACATCCCCCATCTGTCCAGGATGGGACCTTCTCAAATGACAAGCAGTGAGTCATGCTCTGGGTCTTTTCTGACATTTTACGAGCAAACACGAGGAAAGAGATTTAAGAGTGTTTCATCTCTCAGTCAAGAGGCTTTAACAAATCCAGAGCTGAGAAATGAATGTTCCGATGGCGACTTTTTGAAACCTTTTGTTATTACGGAACTTGCCTGGATGACTGAAGGATTACACAGGTTAAGATAAATACTGGTTGGGCTCAGGGCGACGCTCACGTAGCTTTTGTCCTCGACTGTTGATACTGCTGACCACAATAGTCTGTGGTAAAGCACGCAGCAGCAAGTTTCAGTTGCCGTGCCACTCTGCTTTATTAGCCATATCGTCTCACCTAATCAAGATAGGACTCGAATATGTAACTGCTTTGGTGAATAAAACATATTCTACTAATGTGAAAAGATAGCAAACCATCATAAAGCTATGTAAAAACATTTACTTATAGGTTTCATGGACACGTACGATATGCTCGTCTGTAATTATCACGTGAGGTAAATACTAATAATGTGATTTGATTTGCGCCCACCTTATAGTGTCTTTCCTGTTCAAAGCACTTCTCAAATCGTCTGATCCTCTTCCTCAGGTAATGTATGTGTCTGTTCAGCATCGTGATGGACAGACCTCCCTCCTCCGCCTCTGCAAGGACATTACTGCGCATCCTGGAGACAGAAACGCACTTATCTTACCAACGCACGGGACATTTATAAAACAGCTCCTAAGGGTGTGCGCTATTCTTTCTTATATCTTTCCAAAGGGGCACTTCTAACCTTTCACGTGCACAAAGAGAGATAGAGCCTTGAGACAATTGCCGAATCCTGAAATAGCGTAAGTGAGAAGACGTGTTGCTTACATGCGTACTTCCTGTGTGCTCGGCGGAGAGGGGGCTGTGTCGGGGTCCAGGTTGAACCGGAGGCTGTGGCTGATGTTCGGGCAGCGGGGAGAGGGGACTGGGCAGTCGCTGGTCGTGATGCGAGACAGGAGCGGGCTCGTGTCTGTGGCGTTAGGAGACACGGGATTGGCAGTGCAGACAGGGCTGGACTCTGGAGAGGTCGGCGATGTGGCATTTACTGAGGGACAATGCAGTTAAACGATCATATGAAAGCACGGCTTCGTTTCCTTGAACAGTTTACATATTCATTTGACATAACTTTATCTCTGGATGCAAAAAACAGAGGATGAACTGCAGTATCGACTGTAACTTTTGTCTTACCTGACTGTGTGGACTTGACTGTGTCTAATGATGGAGGTAGGTGGAAGAGCAGAGGGAGTTGTTTCTCCTCACAGGTGAAAGGCTGTTGCTGAGCAGGATGATCTTCTGGCGCTCGGGGGTCAGCTGGTGATGGGGAGGGTCCCAACTCAGCATCTAAGGCTCTGAGTTTAAGAGAGGGACTCTGGAAGCAGAAGCAGAACATGTCTTCAGAGATGAAAACGGATGAAGTAGAAGAAACTGGAGCACATCTTAAATGTCTGTTGAGGATATCTTTAAACGCAGCATTTCTTCAAGTGGATAACGTCCTTAACAGCCAGCTAATTCATCAAAAATATATGTAAAAAAAAAAGGAAGAATTTGAAGTTTAGAATCCATACAAGTCAGCAACATTTGTCTAGTCCCATGTTGGCAGCACAAAAGTATTCAGTAAGCCATAGCATATTGGTCCCAGTCTTCCTGACGTGTGCGTATGTTGGTACAGTATGTGATCAAAGCTCAGAAAGAATCCCCAAATCCCTTTAAGTTGAACTGCTGCGGATTATTTATGCTGTGGAAAGGAAGGGGGCGGCGGGAATACCGCTCAGTACCAGTGCGTGTGCACAGTGGGCGTATGTGCGAGGAGAGGAAGCTATACATGACCAAGCGTTTCCAGGACAACGTTATCAGCTAAGAAGCCTGGGACGGTGCCGCGCAGAGTCTGTTGGTTTGTTGTCTATGACTATGCACATGTGGGCGTAGGCATTGCATTGTGACGTCAATTCTGCCCATTGTTTACGCAGCTCTGAGAGAGAAATAAAAGGCGTTGGAGTTCTGTTTGAGATCTTCTGTTTTTCTTTGTCACCCCAAACAGATTCTCACAAACACTTCAATAAAACACTTCTTTTGCGCGTCACAGAAAGCCGGAAAGACTGGGGGAGCAGAGATTGTGATAATGAGGACACATGGCGTTATATAGCATATTCATAAAGGTGAGCATATAGGAACATGCACGCGCTGCGCTTTTGTAGGTACTGCAGCTCCCCGTTGTCATGGAGACGGTCATAAATAGGTGCGAATTTTACGTGAGTAAAACCGAGGTGATGGCGAAACCTACGTCACAGCTCTTTCTTCCTCTGCAATCACGATGTCAAGAGAACTGCTGCCTTCCCTCTCTACTCCTCTGAAAAGCAAAGCCCCTAATTACGTGCCTCAACGGAAGCCCAGTCTGAAACCAGACTGGGCCATCGTGAGGCGAATGTAGGTCACCAAGGCACAATGACAAAAATATATAACCTCAACATTTTCAACCCAAGACATGAAATTATAAACTTTCATTTCAGTTCAACCCCCGATGTGTTGACTTCATTGGCCACTGAAACAGTATCGGTGACATAAGGCCAATATCAATCTACGCAGGAACCCTACAGCGAGACAGTAATTACCTCTGGGCTTCGGCGTGTGTCACTGTATTTCTTTTCTATGAAGCAGCGGGGACTGAAAAACAAAGTGATATCAGCGAAAGAGCACAAACACAGAACAAATAATAAACATAACGCTGGAGAATATTACCCCTCTGCTTGCATCAATGTACATACAGTGCAGGGGTTGTATAACTGACATATAGATTCATAGTTTTCTTGTGATATATAGGATGGATGGCATCTCCCGGAGGTACTGCACTGCCTGAAGCACTGTTTACTCCTGTTTACTAGGTATTGCTTTACAGAATGAACTGACTTGGAAATAGTGATTGCACACATTTGTTGCGCTATTACAAAAAGCCTTTCTTAATTCACAAAGTTGAAAATTGAGGCCAGCATGGAAAAGAAATCTGCGTATTTTATTTGGATCAGTTATTATCAGTGGCGTTTTTGTGCGTCTCTGTCACTAGCATTAAGGTTACAGCTTCCTACTGTCTGACACATCACACATCATAGGAGTGACCTGTTCAGTGGCAGCTCGGTGCAGGCAGCGTGCACCGCGCAAGGCTGACCTCATAATGTACAGCTAGTCGGTCCACGTGAGAGCCTGTGACAATCATTATCTGGACTGGAATCAAGAAAAAAAAAATAACGTGACTGTGGGAAGCACATTTCTCTGCTAACCTACTTCTCCACTGACTCAAGTGAATGGAGTCAAACATAATCAAGTAAAAATAATAATGATAAATTCATATCACAGTAATAATTAACATAAAATGCATTAGCGTCTTACCTTTCTATGTGGTTTGGAGTGGTTCTGTTCTGGCTGTTCATATCAGACGGAACTGAGGTTTTGGCATCCTACAAATAGATCAAAGTAGTCTTTCACTCTTTTGGTGTAAAATCAGTGATTCTCAATTTGTAGTTTGAGACCCAAAAGTCGCAAACACTAGACCATTTTCAGAAGGTTGTGGACCTTTGCCAAAAATGGCTGTTAATTAATTGTTTCTTAAAGTCAGCCTCATGGCCAATACAGTATCAAGGTATACAGTAGGTGTGGAGATTAGAGACATTACTCCCCGCTTTTCAACCCCTTTCACTAAGACAATTTGATGTTTGACATTGGAAAAGGTTTAAGTTAATGTTTTGATACTGTATGCTACATACTGTATCTCAATATACAATCTATGACATTGTTGATTTATCACAGTGTGATATTGTTACAGCCTGAGTTGAAGTTGGGCCTGCTACTGAAGCAACACCAGCTGAGATCTACTTCTTTATTTTAACGAATACGTGCACATCGAATTAGTGCAGAGTAAAGAAAACTTGTGTGTAAAAATGCCATACCATTTGGCCGTTGGTTGCTTTCTCCCATTGTCTTGAGGTGGTAAATGACATTTTGTGGTTAGCTGGTCTGCGTAAAAACAGAAAAATAAAAAAGGCATTTAAACTAATTTAAACTATGTGCAAACAACTATAAAGACAATACTGACTCTTTGTTTGCATTGCTAGAATCCCCCATAAAGTTTGCCGAAGACACTTTGTATGGGCTCTTCTTTCCTGACCCTGGGGCATTGGGGCAGGGGGTCACATAGTCTCCTTCTCCAGCTCTGTCCCTCTTGGGCTGGTCGGAAGGGCCAGCTATGCTGACATCAGAGCTCTCTTCAGAATCGAGCTCCAGTAAGTCAGGACTGCAAAATGTAGAATGAAAACAGCACCAGAGTAGGTCAGTTAAAAAAAGGCCTTGTGACAATGTAGTGTTTTATGTAGGTGTGAACCAAAAGCATTAGTCACATTCATGGATAGAGATCACTCCCGCCTCCAAGACTGAGAAAAACAACACGATAAAGTGACAAAGCAAGGATGGGAATAATCAGGCTAATTTGTGAAAGGCATTACAAGATGATGATCTATGTGACCAAGTTGGAGCATGGCTAAAGTATGATGTCAACAAGAGTCACCACCTCAAAGCACTGCACTCACAACCCCAAACAGTCCATAACCGCATTGTGCTCAGATATAAAACCCTCTCGAATAACAGTGCTGACTCAGTCATGCTGTGGGGTCGTCCAGTGGCTTTTTCAACACAAACAATCTCATACTGAATCATGACAAGACTGACGATCTAAAGCAAACTAGCGTTTTTCCTACGCCTAATTGAATTTTTGTTGCGCCACACCAGAACAAAAGCTGACCTTTTCTTTAGTGAGGACTTAAGAAGATGAAGTCTGGCATGAATGGAGACGGACAGTTGTTTTGAAATGAAACCGTAAATGCCAGATATGGCTTGAATAAACATAAGTGACAAATACCAGCAAGGGTTGAAGAGGTCTGCTGTCTCAGTTAATCTTATTCATAAAAATAGGTCAGTTTATGCTCACTGCTGCACTGGTTAAAACAGTTATACTCCATAACTATATTATGGTTTTCTTTAGGTGCATTCAATTAAAGGTAATGCCTGTAAGATGAGCCTTGAGCTGCATATGCACAATTTTCATTATTGGCTAACGACTGGGCAACATGGAGCTGCATCAATCACTGTGCAACTAATAGATGTCACATGAATATGGCATCCTCCATCTGGAGCTGCCGGGATGTGTCTGCAAAAGATCATTATGCGAATTTGAATGCCAACAACCTGCAGAGTTCAGTCTCTAAGCTTTAACTACGGGGAGGACGTGGTGGTATTGTGGTTGGGAGAGAGTCCCTTTATGTTCATTTCCAACGTCAGTCAGCTTAACCATAGGTTCTGTATGCTGTACTCATAATTGTCGATAGATGTCAGTACCTGTTGAGCCGAGACTCCATCTGAGTTGCTTGAGTAAAAGAACTAGTTGAGGATGCAGTTTCTACATCCAATCTTTGCACGTTATTCTGCTCTGACTGAATGCTACCGGGATGAGACTGTAAAAATAAAATAGGTGTCACAGAGTACATTCTGTATTATTGAGTTACAAAAAAAAACATAACAAAAAAACAGTTCTACCAGAGTATGAGAGAGTGCAGACAAAGTGGACGGAAGGGTCTTGGGCAATTCCACGTCAGACTTCATTTGTTGTCCAGTTTGGTTTGAGAAAAGGGTTGTGTGGTGTTTCAGAAGATGAAGTAACAAGGCGTTAGACAAACTCTGCTCCTCTATCATCCTGGGACCAGCTGGGACACTGTTTAAGACAATTCAACAATACAATTCATAATCATGCTATGTTTCTCAAATTCTAAAATTGTGCCATCTAGTGGAGGAAAGACTAGACTGCAGAGAGTGTAAGTGGAATGACATCGGTAATAAAGAGTTTAGTTAGTATTTCAAACAGGTTGCATTCATGTGACATCACATAGCAACATTCAAAGCGCCAATAAAGTTCAGGATCAAACATTATAGGTTTATCCACTATGTTTGTTGTGAACAGCTAGCAATGACTAAATGAAATAGATTTACCCAAAAATCAAACGGCAAGAAAGAGAGCCGTGATACAACATATTAAACTGCTGTGACACTACTTATGAATAGAAACAATAGACCAAAGGTTTTTATCTGAACGATAACTGAGGTATTTTACATTTAAAATCTTCATTTGTTTATTTATAATACAAAGCAGCTTATATCTCTGTATTTACCAGGCCTATCTGCATGAAACAAAAACTAAGATCAATCGTGTTAGCACAAATGAACTTAGGTGACATACAGTTTTTAGTATTAAAAATCTGTGGCATTTAGGTTTTTTCTAGAGCGTTAGATTTGACCGGCCCCCGCCCTCCATCTGAAATTATGACAACAAAATCTGCAGAGGTGTGAAGACAACCTATTGGCAAGTGTAATATTTCAACACAGGGGACAGTAAACGTCTACATGTGTATGAGGCTGCATATGTTGCCACGGTGTATGGCGCATGTCCAGGTCCGATTACATGTATTGCATGCCTAAGGAGAGCGTGTTCAAAATATTAGTATTTATAGAAGTGCTTGCAGGTTGAGTAGACAGTCACGTGGATTACATAAGAGGTGCTGAAGCAGACAGTGACAAATACGAAACTGTAAATAGAGATGGTGACATATAGCAAGGATTATTATTATAGCAGAGTAACATAAGTTCATGTCCTCACTGCCATCTATTTCAAACAAATTAATATCATGACATTTGAGTAATGTAAAACTCTGATTTTATGTACAAATATATGACTTTACTTTCATTAATTAAATAGGACTCACGAGGAACAATTTATACTTCTATGTTTGTTCTAGTAAAGTAATAGTTTTTTTTTTGTGGATAAATGAAGCCTACGTTGAAGCAGCTATCAAATGGTCTAATTATTTTAGTTTCTGTTGATTCGTGATCAGGGCATGGGTAATTGTGAGCCTGAGTCTCTCGAGGGACAGCCTTTGTTTACAAGGGGTTACATCTATAAACAGACAGCAGTCTTCCTCTGCAGTGCGTTATCAGTCACTCCACACACCCATTTCCTTAAAAAGGCAGAAGTGACTACACCCCAGTTTTGCATTACAGGGATTGGAAAATTGAGCTAGCATTGATCTAAGCCAAACTGAGCAATATGTGCTCGCTGATACCCTTCTCTCATAAGATGACCTACAGACCTAAGACTTTCCAGCATTAGCTGCAACATGTAATTTAACACCCACACTTCTCAGCTGGATGACTGTGTGTTCCTTGTCTACACTGTTAAAGCTTATTATGGTAAGAATGTAACATTAAGAACATTAACTTACTGAAATATGCAAGGCCCAAAGATGGTAGCCAGATTCTCTATTGGCATATGATTTGACTGGTTGTGAGTGGCCACTCTGGACAGGAAGTTTATTAGGTAAGACAAGATAACAAGGTTGTCAGCAGTGAGATTATGAAGATATTCTTTGAGAGATTGATTTGTCAGGCTGACATCTGCATTTCCTGAGGGGACAAAGAACATAAACAAAGACACTTTAATAATGTGGTATTCTAAAATAAAGAAAAAGTAGCAGAACGTACAATTCTATTTGGTTGTGGGAAAAAAAGTGTGTTAGGGTTAAGGTTAGATTAGCATTAGTATTATCTGTTTTACGGATGAAGGCTAGATAATGCTGTGACTAAAATACCATCAAGACTGTGGATGAGCTGTCTTCGTAGAGGCTCAGGAACAATGGGAACCGGTAACTCTCGAAAGAACAGTTTGAGGAGAGACGCCACAGTTGGGACATCTCCGTCATTCTGTAGATCCACACTCTCCCCTCTGTCCCACCTCTGCCTCAGGGTCCTCATGCGCACCACTGAGCCACACAGTCGAAACAGACCTCTGTGCTGCAAACCTGTTAGAAAAATATACTAAACATAACACAGTGTATGTCTGGGGAAAAGGAAAAATAAAATGATAGCAGGTTTTAAAAGGATTATTACCATTGTCATTGAGGTATTCTACCATGTCTTTCAAGACAGCAGGGATTCCACAGACCATCTGCCCATCTTCCTTCAGTGTCTCCAGGCCAACACCAAACACACAGCTGTGCACAGGCTCTGATATCAGGGTGCAAGCAGGCTCCGGACTGACTTTAGCAGTGGACCTCAGGATTTTCACTGAGGATGAGTCGCTCTGAAACAGGGTGAAATAAACAGTTTATAACAGTTCATTCAAATTAAGATAGAACTGACGTAGGTATAGGCCTTACTAATGGTGTTGTTAGTAAATAAACATGGAGCCATAATTCATACCTCATTTCAGATATGCATAAGCAGTAAATATTACAGACTAATATTTTAGGTAGGTTTGACAGCTTAACAGACGAGCATATGCAACTGTTTAAATGTAGAGTAGATGTTTGTAATTAATTCAGTGTAAATTGTACCAGTTTAACAGAAAGCAGCAGGCTCAAAGAAAAAGTTAGACTTACACAAAGCGACACGGAGGCGCTCGCTCCCATATTTTAGCTCAGCTCAACTCCGGACATTTTACAAGGAGTTTTGGTTTCTCGAAGCAGAACGAACTGGTTATAATAATATGCCTCTATAATGCTATCGAAGGTTGATGCCATCCTCTTCTCAACAATTTCACCTAGAATTACAATAATAAACAAAGATTACGACTGTTATATGAGCCTAGCTTTCCATGGCCCGTATAACTAGCGCTGAAATGTTTATGTTGCTAGACACGTGACACAGTGGTAACTATGGCGACGTAGTAGGTAGGGGTTGCCCTTGAAAGGATGCTTGCTCAGTGAAAAAGATAGACTACTAAAAGCTTAAAAGTTTTTGCTAAAATATAGTTAGAACAATTATATTTAAAAATGATTTAGTTTGATCATTTTTATGATGTTTATAGTTTCACTTCCTTATTGGACACAGGAAGTGACATCGATTTTAAACTGTTGCCTTGCCAACCACGTTATGTCAATGATGGTAAATGAGTCTAATTGCTATGGAACTTTACCTTTATTTGAGTTTCTGTCAGTAGCTTAAAAATTCAAACAAAAATAACTTCTGCCCTACATTTCTTCATTAATTTGCTGCTTCACTGAAATAAACTGATTCCTACTTACATCAGATGTTGTTATCCATCTACACACTTTAAGGAGAGGCAGAGCTTGAGTGAAGACCTAAACCCATGGCACTGTGTGAATATGAAAATAAAGGGCACAGTAAATATTTTTAATCATTTGTGTATTTTTATTGCCATATTTTAAATAAAGTACAAAAAATAAGCACGTTAACAAAATACTGGCATATAAAATAAACGGCATTGCTAAAACAAGACAGTCCAGTAAATGCTGTCCCCATTGCCTTAAAAGGTCCATGAAATACAGTATTTAAGTGGTCTAGTTTAGACAACATTCAAGTACTAAAAACCTACTGCAAAACATCGTTACAGTTGTAATTGAATTACTTTCAAGGGAGCAAATGTCTGTGCATAAAAAACTTCAGCTAGGCTATAACAAAGATCATACTAGCGCCCATATGCCTATCTCACAACATACAGGGGACTCACTCGAACACAGAACTGTAGACACTTAATATATTTAGAGAGAGAAAAGTATAAACAAAAGGACAGCCTGCTATAACAAAAATTAGCAAAGGCTGTGCTGGTTGTGCGAAAGGTTATCCTTGTGTTGTTGAAACCAAAGAAAGAAAGGTATGCTATGGTAATCACTAGTGACACCAATAGTAGTCATAAAAGCAATGCTCTTTCTTTGTTCCAACAGGCATTATGTTACTTGCACTTTGGTATGATACATAATATAGCTAATAATAATAATAATAACTACAGGCTAAAAAAAAAGAAGAAAAAAAGGTAAAACACAAAGTAAATACAAATGAATGAAGCTCTCTTTGTTAGTTGAATCCCTGTTTTATGCAAAAACAATGTGACACATGCTTGTGTGCCATTGCATATAGGTTGCCAAATGTTATACTGTACTGTATTAATCAGTGGTTTTAGTGTTCCAGCAGTAGATACAGAGTGCAGAAACAGCACAAAATCAAATACCATATAGTGTTTAGGACTACCTCAAAAATAAGGCAATAAAAACAGAGGTACTGTCAAATCTCTGAAAACATTTACCATGTCTAGTATCAACCTGAGAAATGCAGGCAAAACAGTACAGCAAATCAGCCTGTATTTCAGAATGTCTGGCAATTATTTTGGTTTCATAATAAGACCCTGAAGTGAAAATACCATTACTCCTCTCAACATATAAAAATATTCTTCTCTGAGGATTCTTCAGTGTACTTCCATTACCAGAGTGTGGCTGGGCAGTGAGCAGTCTTTAAGGGACATACAGAATGTTTTTATGCTACTGAGATCACTTTCTCACAGGTGCTTGTGTACTGGACGTCTGACTTGGTTTTCTCAACGTTCTTCCTGTTCCAGCAGCGAAGGGTGAGGACAAACAAAATAAAGGCACCAAGGAGCACACAGGTCCCACTGAAGTAAAATGCCAAATCATAGGACTGTGTCCAGTCAAAAAACCAACCTGAAAAAGAACCGAAAAAATGTTAAATGTTTTTAAATTAATATATACACCGTGGAATGTTCCTATGAACTCATTAGACAACTGGCCATACCTACAACAGGAGGTCCAAGAATGATCCCAAAGCCTCCAAAGAACATGAGGATACCATGAGCTTGTGTCAGTCTGTCTATGCCCACAATTTTAGTGGTAATGTAGGAGGTGAGGGACCAGTTCCCAGAGGAGAAGCCTAGCACAGAAGACAGGATCTGCAGGCCAACATAAGTTTTGGTAATGGGGATGAGGAAGAGTACCAGGCCTGCAGCAAACATGGTGAACCCATACAAATAGATGCTGTTGATCCATCTGAGATCAACCAGCATGCCCAACACTAGTTTACCCACGCATGAGGAAATAGCTCCAATGGAAACTAGGGGAATGACACTGACTTCTTCAATCAGCCCCTCACTTTGAGCGACATCTTCAATAAACATCACAGGTGGAAATGCCCCTAGGCTAAATAGGAATAATGCTATACAATAGGCCCCCATGGCCTGGTCTTGTAGGATTTCATATATGGTGAATATATATTTAGAGTAAGCCCGGTGTTTCTTCTTAATCATTTTCATGATGACCAAGCCAGACAGGCAGCAGCTTTTCTTTGTTTCTGTGTGCACAGCCAAGTCCTTAGCATCTGTGGAGATGAGCAGCTCCTTGACTGTTAGACTGTTCTCTGGGGCAGTAGTGGAGGAGCCAGTAGTAATTTTCAGATCCTCGAGGGGCGGCTTATCCCAAAGCTGCTCCTCAGTGTTGCGCTCCAGCGCCACCTTCTGTTTGAGATAGTAGCCGGGCATGTTCAGCGGCCTCATGAAGCCAGCACAGGCCATCAGGTTTAGAGCAATGGCACCAGTGATGAGCAGGCAGCCATCCAGACCAAAAAGTACTATCAACTCATTTTGTGCAGTGGCATAGATGAATGCTCCAACACTGGTCCCTGTGTGAACAGAAAAATCTGTAAGAACTGTTGTTAAAATTTAAATAATTTAATACTTAAAATGCTGACACACACGTACCAATCATGCTACTTCAACTATATCAGCAAACATTGGTATAATCATTAACTAATGTCTACACTTTTAGTTTTATTTAATAGAATCTGAGCCAGCAGACGTGAGTGGTAGTCCAGCTGACTAACGTAGCGTTCTGTCATGACTGCTATGCAAACGTTTACCTTGATTCTTTCTCCCAGCAGCTCATGCATGAAAGAGGTAAACATGGAGAATCCCAGAGCTGAGTGCAGAAAAGGGGCCAGTAGTACCTGTGGTGACAAAGCCGAGCGCCAAGCCACGCCTCTTGTCGAAATACTGACAGGTGATGGTTAATGTAGCAGCATAGACCAGACCACAGCCCAGGCCTAGAACAGTAAAAAGACAGAAAAGGGCACAGCAGGATTTTAGTTTGCATAGTTCAGCCAAGGACACAAGACTACATTTAAAAACAACTGTATGTATGTGTTGTGACAGATCCCACTGAACTGTGACATCATGAGATTAACTTAAAGATGAACTTAAAATAACACAATCCTGGTGGCACGGTAGCGCAGCTGTTAGCGCTCGTGAGTCACAGCTAAAAGGTCCCGGGTTCGATTCCCACCTGGACGGGGCCTTACTGTGTGGAGTGTGCATGTTCTACCTGTGTCTGTGTAGGTTTCTTCCAGACACTCCGGTTTCCCCTACTGCTAAAAACATGTACAGTTGTTGTATAACGACAAATAAAGCACTTTAACCTTAACCTTAGGCAGTAAAAAAGGTGCAAGGACTATGACGGCTATTAATCCAAGGAGAGCTCTAAAAAATAATAATGTTGCAACATGAAGAACTTCCTCTCAGACTGGGCAGCAGTGGAATGCAGTGTTGACTGTTCAGCTCTGGTGTGATCATTTAAGGTGCATTGTGCCAACATGTGTAGATGACATAAATGGTGACAATAATCTAGAACTGGGGAAAGAGCATTGCCTTCCTTCTGGCTGGTAAAACTGCATCAGTTGCATAACTGTTGAATCTGACTTTTATGATTACATTGTACCATGAAATGCTGAACGGATAAGGCACTTTGTTCAATGACATATACCACTCCCATTGCTTGCCTAAAAGAGGCAAAGGTAAATGGTCACATTTTATATAGCGCCTTTCTACCTGCTTTAGGCACTCAAAGCACTTTACATCAAGGAACCAGTCACCCATTCACACTCTCATTCATACACCAGTGTACGCAGACACTGGAGGCAAGGTGGGTGAAGTGTCTTGCCCAAGGACACAATGACAGTGGGCACCTGCGGGATTTGAACCGCCGACCCTTTGGTCACAAGACGACCCGCTCTACTCTCTGTGTCTGAAGTCTATTTGTGGGACTCCTGAGAAAACTAGGATTAGCCTTTGTCACAAAAAACAACAACAAAGAAAACCATAATGTTTATCTCTAAATATTTCTTACCGACAACAATGCCATATGAAAAGATAAGGAACTGGACATTGGGAGCAAAGGCACTGAGCATCAGACCGCCAGCCACCATTACACCACTGAAGACAGTCACAGGACGTGCACCGAAGTTGTCCACACAAGCACTGCAGATAGGACCTGAGTGCAAAAAAAGTACAAAAGTTAATAAGCAGGAAAAAGTTAATAAGCAGGAAGCTGAGAAGGCCATACTAATGTCATATTATTCTTGAAAAAGCATATGAAAATTTGAAATGGAGAAAATACCAAACACCTGTCAAATGTTTTAAAAAATCGTGCGCGCTGAAGCTTACTAAGACATAACTAAACAAAGTCTACATGTTAAAATAATTGCATCTCTAACAACTGGACAGGTTTCAAATTTGTCTTTTTTTTAAATCATATATAAACTATTTGGGGTAATTTACACAAAACATATTTCGGAAAAACAACCTGATGTCTAATATGCTATGAGCTTCATACGCTAAAGTGACTTATATAGGCTACAGATGGTAGTGTAAACTGCCTCTGAGCAGAGCAGTAAGTGCTGGAGGAATGTGCAGTCTGACACAGAAGACACGTGTCCAGCGCTCATCCACAGGTCCTCAGCGGGATCTGTCCTCAGGGAAACACAGGGGTGCCAGGGACTATCTTTAAGTGACACAGATATACAAGACTGTGTCACATGACTCACTCTTATAAGTGGTCCTTTGATAATGAAAGCATGTACGACTTAGTGTTTCTTTTTGTGCACTGATGGAAAGGCAATACTGTAAGTCTTATTCATACCTTGGATATTTTTGATTTGTGCAGTAGAAATGATACTGTAAAATTGTTAACAGCAATTTAAAAACTTGATTACTCACTGGCCATCAGTCCCACTCCAGAGACCAGGGAGCCGACCCAGGCGGTCATGCCTTTGCCTTCCTGGAAGGTGTGGAGCCACTCGGGATAGAGCACCCCCACAGACTGTGGTGACCCGTAGGCCAGGAGCTGCGCCATGAAGGAAGCTGCCACAATGGCCCATCCCCAGCCTCCATCCAGCGCTTTTTTTGAGGAAGCCATGGAGTTGTTTTTACCGCTGCCCTCTGGGGTCTGCTACAGCACTTGGCCAGCAGGGACTCCTACGAGAAACAACAATAAAATAAAGTAGAATAAGACAGACAGCTGTGAAGAGAGAAACGTTTTGTAGAAAGAAAAACAAGCAGATTAGCTGTTCTGGTCTGTGTGGACTTACAAAGCCAAGATGTAAGACGGCTGTTGCACAGCTGCACCAGGGCCACCAGGCACTTCACATATGAGTCTGAATGCAGCTCATCTAGCAGCCAACCTCTTTTTGTCCCTTTCACTAACCACACCTTTGGAGGAGGAGAAAGTAATAAAAGTCCCTTGCTTTGAAGCCCTATTCCCTTCTCCATTGTCAAATGAGTAAACTGTATAACCTATACCTCAGCAAAGTCAGCATGCCATGGCTCGCTGCGCCAGAAGAGCCAAGTCTTAAAAGCTTTATGAATAATTTGTGAAGACGCCTCAGCCTCACATCACAGCAGCTGAAGTGCGCACATCACTTGTTTTGCTTTATGAAAGTCACAATGCACAATGCTACTTGAAAAAGACATTTAAACAGCGTTTTCAATCAGTTTTACAGATGGTACAATATTAAAAATGTATATATACCCACATATATATATATATATATATATATATATATATATATATATATATATATATATATATATATATATATATATACGTATATGCATCACATTTCTATTATTGTCTGAAATAAAATCGGAACTTACCTCAGCATTTACGAAAACAACTGCGCTCCGCCTCAAAGCCGCGCACTCTACATTAACTTCCCATGTACGAGCGTCTCTGGCATTGAGCTAATACATTTGTTACCGCGACAAACAAAACATTTGAGGTCTAAGCAGAGCATAGAGGAGATAAGGACGAAGGGTGTTCATAAGGGAAGCCTCTGCAGCAACAATGCGCACTGAACATCCGTTCATTCCGCTTTGCAGCCGGCAACCAAACCGGTTCAAAGCTGTTATCGCTGGTCCCTGACAACTCGGAAGAAGACGCGCTGGCTCTCTGTGCGCGCTGGGAGCGCACTGGACAACGTATACGCGCGCAGAAGACGCTTAGTGGTGCTTGGACATGCTCTTTCTGATTTAATTTGAATCTTTGCCGGTTTTCTGATTTATTTTCTAAATAAATCTCTATTATTATTGGCTATAATAGGCAATCGCATCACCAGTAGAGGATACAACATTACACCTCGTTATAATCGTGCAGTTATAGCTTATTCTTTAGTTTCTGAATTACAGGCAAATGGGCATTCAAATGTTATTTGTTTGCAAGTGTTCCTCTATACAATACAACATAATAAATGGCAATGAGGTAGCATAGGGCGAAGTTGGTCCAGTCTGAGCCGGTTGTTGAACAGCGCGCACCACGTTGCGGCAACAGGGCGCACTGCCAGGGTCTTTTCTATGTTGAGCTCTCGGGAAAATGCCAGGAACAAAAGCGTCAAATACTGACGGTATATCAAAGGTAACACTGAACACATAATACATCTTTAAAAACGCCCTTAAAAAAAAATGGAAGCTGACTCCTTGAAAAGTGCTGGGCTTGCATGATTCTCAATTAAGTGACAATATCTCAAAGTAGGGGAGACCGGGTATGGTTGTAACATGGGGAGAGTTGTAACACCACCAATTCCAACATTCAGGGATAAGATAGGAGTCAAATGAACATATCAGTGTTTACCCACTTCCTCCCTGATCCCACATGGAGATTCTCAAGGTTGTAAACATGTGCATGCAGATTCTATAGAGAAAAAATTGATTTTGAGAGAAAGTAAACTTTTTGACCAAGACTATATTTTGTTTAGTGCTTATACTATTGCACATAAAACCATATGACTTACATTAGATTAAATTGTAGTTTCTCAGGCAAAATGTGATGCACATTTCCCCTGCTAATTTCAAACCATTATGCTGATACAGCTCGCTAAACAATGGCTGACAGGGGCGGGGATGGTCACACAATCATCCCCTATATACAGTTAGTAACACTTACTTGATTTTAATACTTTTACAGAATGCCTAAACAGTGGAAAAGAAAGACTGACAGATTTGTGCCAGCTAATGTTTTAAAAAAAAGCATCTGATGTGGTCAGAACGAAGGGCAGGTCAGATCAGTTGCAAAGGCACATGGACCTGCCATGTAAAACTGAGCAGATATTGCAAAACACAGCAGAAGCTGAGAGACCAGGGTCCAGTGATCATCCCAGTGTAGGTTATTGAAGCATCAACAACGTTTTCTCTGAGGTGCAGGAGGAAGTGTTGGCTGACTATTTGACTCAGACAGCAGACCTGTATTATGGACTGACTCCACCTGAGGTTAAGCATATGACAGGTTAGAGAGAGAGAGAGAGACAATGTTCTGGATTCTTCTTTTATTTAAATAAACCTCTATTTGAATCATATCACATGACGTGGTCTCTGTTTTTGCTTCTTTTGTTTAACTGTTACAACTTACCCCAGCATGTGTTACAACCTACCCCGGTAGTGGGGTAGGTTGTAGCACAGGAACACCATATTTGACATCAACTCATGAGGTTTGTGATATTCTTGCAGAGGTTTGAATAGGTGCCATTTGTAGTCAACAAATGTGGGGACTTTGTATACAAGTTTGAGAACACTAGCTCAAAAATTCAGTGAGTTACAGGTGCTGAAGCAAAAAGTGTTACAACCATACCCGGTCTCCCCTACTAGCCTTTTGTTTTTCTTCTTGGGTCAGACCTGGTGTACACCAAGTTTAACCATTTTGTTTTATCTATTTTGGTTGACAGTTTATTTCTGATTTTGTCTTGATCTCGGCTTGGTTGAAAGGCCAATTGTTTTGAGGTCGTACTTGCCAGGTCGAATAGTTTAAATTGGTAGAACTTAATGCGAAAGGTTTGAGAAGAAGCACTGCTATAGACAGGCCTATTCACAACCACACAGCAAAACACATATGCATTATCTACACAATAAGAGGGTTTGAAAATGTGCCCTTTATCAAGTGTAAAGAAAAGAATTCATGTCATGTGAGTGCTCCCACAACCCGGCAAAGGAGACCAGGGGTGGTGATGATTGGCTAAAAAGTTGGGTGGGCGGAGTCTCTACTCCCGCTGCGTTTGATGATTCCTCCTCTCACACTTCTAAACTCAACAAGACAGCGAGACAGCGACAATGGCAGCACGGACAAGCCAGGACCTTTCATGATTTTTCCCATAGTGGAAAAAATGCTGCCCAGAAGGGTCTTACATAAAAAAAAAGGTTTAAAACTGCAATAATCCCCTCCAGCCTAAAAATGAAAGGGAACAAAATGAAAGGGAACAAAATGAAAGGGAACAAGGGAGGCACAGTTAATTGTGCTCTCCACATCGACATGCCGTCCCAGACCAGTTCTAACCAGTTAAACTCTGGAATAGCATTGTACACACTGTAAAATGTAAAATTTGTTTCAACTCAAAAAACTAATTCCAAGGGCTGCCAAGAAATGTTATGTGTAACCAATACCCATTTTACAATCTAGTCGATTTGAAATTTGAGATTCACCTCTTTCGTGCAATTGTATTCTTAGGTTGACATAACTGTTTCCAGTTGTCTGAAGTGAAAAACGTCAGTTACAAATTAAATCAGTTGTGTCAACCTAAGTTTTTCACTTCAGACAACTGGAAACAGTTATGTCAACCTAAGAATACAATTGAACGAAAGAGGTGAATCTCAAATTTCAAATCGACTAGATTGTAAAATGGTTATTCGTTACACATAAAATTTCTTGGCAGCCCTTGGAATTAGTTTTTTGAGTTGAAACTAATTTTACATTTTACAGTGCAGTGGTATGTTTTGGGTGCACACACATTACTTTTAAACCTGTGGGAAACACTGCTGTATATTAGTTTAAGCTAGACACTATATGGGTCACAAATACTTCATACTTTATGCAAACTGCTCAAATTACCCTTTTAAACAAATACATTTCTAACTTAAAATGAGCTTACTCTCAACCAAGTTCATTACACAAACAGTAACTGGAACCATCTGATAAAATTCACATGTGGTGTCATAACAAACACAGGGGGCTCAATATCAGTCAAATGAACTCACTTGGAGAAAGAAAGAAAAACACACACACCGGAAGCAGCATTATGTCACATTGAACTTGGCCTTTAACTGTTGAGCCTACTCACAACTTTATTACCATGAAAACAAGCTGTGATAAGATGCATCTGCAATCAGTTCATACAAAGAGCTCACTTTTCTTGAAGGCATCTGGCCGATTTGAAACTCAGCAAAGCTCGGACTTTTCTGTCTCACTGATGAGTTTGTTGGGTCATTGTTTTGCATGATTATATAATCATATGCCCCTTATAAGTTTATTTTATAACATAATGCCCTAAATAATTAGCAGACCATGTCTATCTTGAGCCATGCACCATAATGTATCAATGGACTTTAACCCAACTCTGGGTAATTTATTGAACATAACAAGTAGCCAATGTGGTGAGATCAAGTGTTAAAGGTTTAGTTATCAGTTCCTTATCACACTGGTCCTAGTTTTTACATCACCAGAAAACCATTAATAGATCTTCTCTGAACAACTGCAACATTAACAACCTTACATGCAATTTCAGTCGGATCATTGAAGAAGAGTGGAATATTTTGATAAAGCTGTATGTAGCTTTTGTCAGATCAATGAGTATTCTTATTCTTAAAATGAGACATAGTAGCTTGAAACCAAAAAAAGTACATGATATTTGCCAAAGGTTTTATATGCATCAAATTGGTACCGGTTGTTTGAAAGAAAGTCTACTACGCAACACACATACACACACAAATTAAAACCACTGGTATTGACCAAGTTTCTCAGCAGTTCTACACACGCTGATGTAATATCTCTCTAATGATGATCTTTTAACTACTTTAGCGTGACATTCGAGGAGCCACCTCTCGCTGTTCTCCACTGTAGGAGCCCGGCCCACCTAGCTTCACACAGCTCCGCAGAGGTCAAAGGCCTCCCAGCCAGATTCCTGCTTGGATTAGTTCAGGTTGCAGACTTCGGACCAAACAAAGAACACTGCAACCTAGAAAAAAACACACATCTGTAACATACATCGCAGCAAGAATTCACTCAAATAATACTCGGTGTGCATCGGTAATGGGCTGTGAGAGGGGTGACCTACCCTGTGCGTGAGCAGTCGGATTCCGGAAAGTGTTGCATAGGAGTGATTTATGGTACTTCCCTTGAGAATCAAAAGCTGAGCGATGCATCTAAATGCTGAATCACTTCGACTTGTGTAATAAGACGGTAATCACACAATGGTCTTAAGAGTTCTTTTCTAAGCTGCAAAACACTCATAGGGGATATCATGTAGGATAGGTTCATCTGGGCTAATCCTGCAACTAGGCACTCATTTCCTACAAGAGCAATGAAGACGAACGTTAGTTTCTACGCTCAGTATGTCGTAAAATCTTCCCAAACGCAGACGTGAACATTGCAGGGCTTAAAGTGAAAACAAATCCTGAGCCTGAACTTTCTGTGGCTCAACCAGGACTTTTATCGATACTCCTTATCAATCCGGTACTTAAACGATACTATTATAGGTACTTTAAAAGAAAAAGAAAAATGTTAGATAGAGGCTACTGTATATAGGCAATGTAGCCTAGGCCTATGTTTTTTAATACATTTTTAATTACACATTTACTCTACGTTTGGACTCAATTGATTTTCAATTTGTGTGCAACATTTATATATAGACCAAAATGTAAGTAAATATTTTTAAAATTATCTACTAAATAAAGGATTAAGTCTCATACATGTTTTGTTAATCAGATTTGGCTGTAGCTCTGGGACAGAGCCCAAATGAAAACGTAGTGCTGTAAAATAATGACCTAGAGCCACAGCCTGTTTTCTGCCACTCTCAGCTGGTGTCCAGTGGGTCAGACTATGGTCGACACCGGCTCGCACTGACGTGCACGTGGGAGCGCGCACACGTGTGCGTTCCAGTGGTGGAAGAAGTACTCAATATTCTTACTTAAATAAAAGTGCAGATACAGGACCAAAAATTTACTTAAGTAAAAGTATCTGATCAAATGTTTACTTGAGTAAAAGTACAAAAGTATGTATTGTAAAATGTACTTTATAAGTAAAAAGTAAAAGTATTTAAGAGTTTAATGTGCAGGATTTTTCAAAATCATTTGAATCAAACCAGGTCTAAACGAGTAAACCACTAAGCCAGGTCAAAAACAGGAAGTAAACTGGGTCTAAACTAGGTCAGGTCTTAATCAGATCTAAACAAGGTCTAAAGGTGTAAACCACTAAACCAAGTCTAAACTGGGACCAAACATGTTCGTCATAAAATAAAACACTTTTACTTTTAACCCAATTTAAAAATGTAGTGAAGTAGAAAGTACAGATACAGGCTCTAAAATGTAGTGATGTAAAAGTAAAAAGTATTAATAAAATTTACTTAAGTAAACGTACTTATAAGTACTTTTACTTGTAACTTTGTTACTTTCCACCGCTGGTGCACCGTTTGCGAAAAAAAAAAATAGACTCCACTCGAAACTCTTAAGTTCGGATATTTGTCAATAAAGAACAGTGCGAGACTCTGCTCAATATGAAGGCGTTACGTTTCGCTTTTTACAGCGGGTTAGCGACAGCGCGGGGGGGTTCTGAGAATAAGCAAGTTATTAATGTTTTACATCGCGGGTCTTTCCCGTGCATACCTGTCTCACCCATAGTCTCACCGCGCGCACGGCTGCAGAGAGGAGGCGCGTAGCGGACCGGGGATGGTCCGACACCGAGCTCGCGTGCGGGGTCCCGGGGATGGACAGATCCGATGGAGGGAATGAATTCATGAGAGCGACACAGTGCTTATTTTAGCGCGGGTGATAAGAGCGGCAACGCAGCGACCCCGTTAGCCTGACTTTACTCGTATATAAACTCTACACTCTGGGGATCAGTTGTAGAACTTGCTGCTCTTCGTCCCTTTATCCGATGATTCTCACTCGTCTGGTCGGTCATGGCGTCCATTTGGCAAAACCTCTTTTGCATAATCCACGCCCATCGCCGCTTCTTTTACATGTCTAAAGTTGTGAATAAGCAGCTACTGTAGCCGCGTGGCCGTTGTTGTGGTTTCAGAGGAACCACGCAAGAGCGAGGATGCGCAGGAGATGCATTCAGGGACCGTAAGAAGTGTGGGAAAGGAGTTATTTTCACAAATGCGCGGAAAATCGGGAGAGTTCTCCAGCGGGTGGCAATAGTGGTGACAGGTAGGTTGAAGGGACCGGTGTGTTATTCATGTCAGATTAAAGTGCCTCCGACTGTAATTTGCAGCCTGATAAATACATTTTGCTTGCGCCAGAGGCCGGACCTAGCCTGGCTAACGCCAGACTAAAATCACAAGTGTCATTTAGTCTGGGGACCACCAATTCATTTTCTCGTAGGAGAGGTGTGGTTTACGATTGTCCATAGCCTTTTATTGGGCGCTACGAATGTCTCTCATGCGTCTGCACGTAGCCATAGCCAATCGTATCATGGTATCAGATGACGTATGACATACCCGCTGTAAACTTTACTAAACTATTTAGAACACTTCTAAAGCTTGATCGAAAGATGGCATCGCGTCTGCTGCTGTCATGTTGTTTCCGTAAATATTTTTTATTTTTTTTATCCCTAAACAAACTTTTTTTTTTTTTTTTTTTTTTTTTCTCCTTTATTGAAAATACAAAACACAAAAGTGTTAAACAAACATGGCGAAGTGCTGTTCGCAATAACATCACATGAGGGAACAGTGACAGTATAGTGCAATGGGATCCGTGCTAAAAAAATAAAATAAAAAAATAAAATAAATTAAAGCCGCAAGCGGCATCGAACGGCCCTCGCGGGCCGTGCCTCCTTTAGCACCTACATTGCCGCGCCATAACCCTACCGAGAGCGCTAGCGTGGCCACACTGCATTTTATTGCCCTGATATTCCATTAATCTTTGTCAGTAAACATCAAAAGTACATTTTTAGCCTCTCCATGTGAATAATGGCTCCAACCTGCAGAGGGCGCTAGCGCGCCCCAAATCCTTTTTATTTCACAAGCAGCATCGGACGGCCCTGACGGGCCGTACTTCCATGACAACTGTCCACAAGCTCCTTACAGAGGGCGCTAACGCGCTGTGATTGTGTATAATGTGAGATTTATGTGTCAGTCCCATTAGGATAACATGGGGGGCCCTGGGCGTCACCATGGCAACACCGTACAAAATACGGTATGGGTCTCATTGGCTTTTTTGATCGGGACGCCATCAACTATTTTTGTGCCGAATTTCATCCATTTCCGAGAAACTAATTTTTTTCAGATAATGCATTTTTTGTTCTCAGCCTAGAGGGGGCGCTGTCGCGCCCAATGTCACGTTTTCACATTTGTTGTGTCCGGGGGTGAAAGGTCAATAAAATGTATATTTCCGATTTTTAATCGGAGTTTGTTTGTGCGAATGGGAGCATTTTGTTGTTTACGATAAGTCGCAAAATTCTTCGTAAAGATTGCGGCTTCGCCGCACACAAACCGTAAAACTTAGCCAAAAAATTTGGATAACTTTTGATGCCCCACATCTCGAGATGAGCTGGAGCGATTTGGAGCTCATTTGGTCAAACGCCCTAGGAGGAGTTCGTTAAAATGCGATGTCAGCGAAAACGCTGACTCAGCATTTTCCCACCTTCCTGTCAAAATGGCGGACTTCCGGTTTGTCTGGGGGCGTGGCCACAATAATATTTTTTGTTTGTTGTCACATGACGAATGTCTGTACCGAATCTCGTCACTCTACGACAAAGTTGACGTTGGCCCCTCCTCCATAGGCGTAATGTATTTTCACTTTTGTAGGTGGCGCTGTCGCGCCATTTTTTATTTCCCCAATACGAAACACACATTTAAATTAATTTTTCACCGGACCTGAATTTTGGGCAAAGTTTGGTGAGTTTTCAACTATGTTCAGGGGGTCAAATCGCTGCTCAAAGAGCAGAAGAAGAAGAAAGAAAGAAGAAGAATAAAGAAAAATTAAAGCCGCAAGCGGCATCGAACGGCCCTCGCGGGCCGTGCCTCCTTTAGCGCCTACATTGCCGAGCCATAACCCTACCGAGAGCGCTAGTGCGGCCACACTGCATTTTATTGTCCTCATGTGCCATTAATCTTTGTCAATAAACATCCAAACTACATTTTTAGCCTCTCCATGTGAATAATGGCTCTAACCTGCAGAGGGCGCTAGCGCGCCCGAAATCTTTTTATTTCACAAGCAGTATCGGACGGCCCTGACAGGCCGTACTTCAATGACCACTGTCCACAAGCTCCTTACAGACGGCGCTAACGTGCTGTAATTGTGTATAATGTGAGATTTATGTGTCAGTCCCATTAGGATAACATGGGGGGCCCCGGGCGTCACCATGGCAACACCGTACAAAATACGGTATGGGTCTCATTGGCTTTTTTGATCGGGATGCCATCAACTATTTTTGTGCCAAATTTTATCCATTTCCGAGAAACTAATTTTTTTCAGATAATGCATTTTTTGTTCTCAGCCTAGAGGGGGCGCTGTCGCGCCCAATGTCACTTTTTCACATTTGTTGTGTCCGGGGGTGAAAGGTCAATAAAATGTATATTTCCGATTTTTAATCGGAGTTTGTTTGTGCGAATGGGAGCATTTTGTTGTTTCCGATAAGTCGCAAAATTCTTCGTAAAGATTGCGGCTTCGCCGCACTCAAACCGTAAAACTTAGGCAAAAAATTTGGATAACTTTTGATGCCCCACATCTCGAGATGAGCTGGAGCGATTTGGAGCTCATTTGGTCAAACGCCCTAGGAGGAGTTCATTCAAATGCGACGTCAGCGAAAACGCTGACTCAGCATTTTCCCACCTTCCTGTCAAAATGGCGGACTTCCGGTTTGTCAGGGGGCGTGGCCGCAATAATATTTTTTGTTTGTCGTCACATGACGAATGTCTGTACCAAATCTCGTCGCTCTATGACAAAGTTGACGTTGGCCCCTCCTCCATAGGCGCAATGTATTTTCACTTTTGTAGGTGGCGCTGTCACGCCATTTTTTATTTCCCCAATACGAAACACATATTTAAATTAATTTTTCACCGGACCTGAATTTTGGGCAAAGTTTGGTGAGTTTTCGACTATGTTCAGGGGGTCAAATTGCTGCTCAAAGAGCAGAAGAAGAAAGAAAGAAAGAAGAAGAATAAAGAATAATAATAATATTTCTTGCAAAAACAATATAGTCGCTTTCGCGACGACAACATATTATACATTTTTGGAAAGCTCTCAACCACCCCCACGCAGCCGTGTGGGTCTGAGGTGGATGACGAGCGCTTCGCGCTCGTCATCCACTTCCATATGACAGTTGGCCATATACCCCCATTCATTTTCATGCAATTATAAGTATACAGGGCCCACACCAGAGGTGTGGGCAGTCACTGTTTTACACGGTGAGTTTACGTTTGACATGGGACAGCGCTTCGCGCTGTTTTCGTGCGCTCCGCGCACCTAGGTACAGTGCGCTCCGCGCACTGCGTTGCGATTACAATAGGCCCTTGCGACGGCAGGCCGCTCGGGCCTAATTAAAGCCGCAAGCGGCATCGAACGGCCCTCGCGGGCCGTGCCTCCTTTAGTGCCTCCATTGCTGCGCCATAACCCTACCGAGAGCGCTAGCGCGGCCACACTACATTTTATTGCCCTGATGTGCCATAAATCTTTGTCAGTAAACATGCAAACTACATTTTTAGCCTCTCCATGTGAATAATGGCTCCAACCTGCAGAGGGCGCTAGCGCGCCCAAAATCTTTTTTTATTTCACAAGCAGCATCGGACGGCCCTATCGGGCCGTACTTCAATGACTACTGTCCACAAGCTCCTTACAGAGGGCGCTAACGCGCTGTAATTGTGTATAATGTGAGATTTATGTGTCAGTCCCATTAGGATAACATGGGGGGCCTCGGGCGTCCCCATGGCAACACCGTACAAAATACGGTATGGGTCCCATTGGCTTTTTTGATCGGGATGCCATCAACTATTTTTGTGCCGAATTTTATCAATTTCCGAGAAACTAATATTTTTCCCATAATGCATTTTTTCTTCTCAGCCTAGAGGGGGCGCTATCGCGCCCAATGTCACATTTTCACATTTGTTGCGTTCGGGGGTGAAAGGTCAATAAAATGTATATTTCCGATTTTTAATCGGAGTTTGTTTGTGCGAATGGGAGCATTTTGTTGTTTACGTTAAGTCGCAAAATTCTTTGTAAAGATTGCGGCTTCGCCGCACACAAACCGTAAAACTTAGCCAAAAAATTTGGATAACTTTTGATGCCCCACATCTCGAGATGAGCTGGAGCGATTTGGAGCTCATTTGGTCAAACGCCCTAGGAGGAGTTCGTTAAAATGCGACGTCAGCGAAAACGCTGACTCAGCATTTTCCCACCTTCCTGTCAAAATGGTGGACTTCCGGTTTGTCTGGGGGCGTGGCCACAATAATATTTTTAGTTTGTCGTCACATGACGAATGTCTGTACCGAATCCCGTCGCTCTATGACAAAGTTGACGTTGGCCCCTCCTCCATAGGCGCAATGTATTTTCACTTTTGTAGGTGGCGCTGTCGCGCCATTTTTTATTTCCCCAATACGAAACACACATTTAAATTAATTTTTCACCTGACCTGAATTTTGGGCAAAGTTTGGTGAGTTTTCAACTATGTTCAGGGGTCAAATTGCTGCTCAAAGAGCAGAAGAAAGAAAGAAGAAGAAGAAGAAGAAGAAAGAATAATAATAATATTTCTTGCAAAAACAATATAGTCGCTTTCGCGACGACAACATATTATACATTTTTGGAAAGCTCTCAACCACCCCCACGCAGCCGTGTGGGTCCGAGGTGGATGACGAGCGCTTCGCGCTCGTCATCCACTTCCATATGACAGTTGGCCATATACCCCCATTCATTTTCATGCAATTATAAGTATACAGGGCCCACACCAGAGGTGTGGGCAGTCACTGTTTTACACGGTGAGTTTACGGTTGACATGGGGACAGCGCTTCGCGCTGTTTTCGTGCGCTCCGCGCACCTAGGTACAGTGCGCTCCGCGCACTGCGTTGCGATTACAATAGGCCCTTGCGACGGCAGGCCGCTCGGGCCTAATAATAATATTTTTTGCAAAAACAATATCGTCGCTTTCGCGACGACAACATATTATACATATTTGGAAAGCTCTTAACGACCCCCACACAGCCGTGGGGGTCCGAGGTGGATGACGAGCGCTTCGCGCTCGTCATCCACTTCCGTATGTCAGTTGGCCATATACCCCCATTCACTTTCATGCAATAACAAGTATAAAGGGCCCACACCAGAGGTGTGGGCAGTCACTGTTTTACACGGTGAGTTTACGGTTGACATGGGGACAGCGCTTCGCGCTGTTTTCGTGCGCTCCGCGCACCTAGGTACAGTGCGCTTCGCGCACTGCGTTGCGTTTACCCATTAATTTTCCTGCAATAACAAGTATAAAGAGCCCACACCAGAGGTGTGGGCAGTCACTGTTTGAGACGGTGAGGTTACGGTTGACATGGGGACAGCGCTTCGCGCTGTTTTCGTGCGCTCCGCGCACTTAGGTACAGTGCGCTCCGCGCACTGCGTTGCGATTACAATAGGCCCTTGCGACGGCAGGCCGCTCGGGCCTAAATATATAGTAAAATGTGTGAGGGGGTCATGGATGTGGATCAGATTGCAGTACAAGGTCCATAGTCAGGTTGAGTCCAGGGGGATTTCACTTAAACAAGAATACAGTTTTATGGCTTTCGGTCCTTTCATTCGTTCCAGGGAATTAATGTACAATTTAAAATCATTTAAAAAAAAAGAAAAAGTGGGGGGGCATTTTTGACATTTGCTTTTGTGTATACAAAATTTAGCAAGGCATAATATCACATTAATACAGAGTTCTACTTTTTTGTTGTTTGTTAGCACACCAAACGTTATACTGTCTCTTGAAATGACTGGAGTTGAAGGAAAAACATTTTTTACCCAAGTTTGTAAATCTTTCCAAAACAATTGAACAGAGTCACAATAAAAAAACAGATGGTCAGTTGTCTCCACATTAATATTGCAGAATGTACATAGATTTTCTTGTATGTTAAAGCGTAATCGAAGTAGTTCTTTGGATGGGTAAATATTGTTCATAATTTTGAAGTGTGTTTCTTTAGCCTTAGGAGCTATAGGGAAAGATAAGTACATAGTTCTTAGTTTGGAAACTGTCTTTTTATCAAATTTGTTTAGGATATCATTTTTATTTTGTAAACCAGGGAATAACTCATCTGTCAAGCTTTTCCTAATTAAAAAATTATTAAATTTTTTGTCTAAGATTGATATCCCATGTATCGTTGGAGAGGGCAAATGTGTTTGTGTTATCTGATGAGTTAATGAGTTTTTGGAGAGAAAAATAAATTCTTTAGGGAGGGCGTTACGTAAACGCATGAAGTCTAAAAGTGAGGGGTTAAAACTGTGTTTAATGCAGAATTGTTCATAATTTAATAAATTTCCTTCGTTGTCCATAAGGTGTGACACTGACCAAATATTGTTTCTAAACCAGTCTTCATAAAATAATGATTTGTTGCGATGTAGTACATATCGATTGTTCCAGATTACTGTTCGGTGTGGAGAAAAGTTATGGACATATAGCATTTTCCAGTAAAGTAAAATTTGTTTGTGGAACTCTGATAAGGGTACAGGAATCTTATTGATATCAAAGTCGCATATAAGCAAGAGGTTTAGACCGCCCAGTTTTTTAAAAATAAAGTTAGGGATACAGTACCATAAAGATTGATGATTTTTAATCCAAGATTTTAACCAGTTTATTTTTAAGGTTCCGTTAAGACACTCTAGATCTATTGCCTTCAGGCCTCCTTCATTAGTTTGTTTGACCATATGACTTTTCTTTATATAATGTGGTTTATTTCGCCATATGAAATTGAAATTCATTTGATTTATTAATTTGGATAAATTGGTAGGAACAGCATTTGAATAAAGGGGGTATATACATCTAGATAAGCACTCCATTTTGGTTAAATATATACGACCCAAAATCGATAAGTCTCTTTGGAGCCAAATATTCAATTTTGTTTTACATTCTTTAAGTTTGTTCTCTATATTAACTGTTTGACAAACCTTTTTGTCTTTACAGAGAAGGACACCAAGATATTTGATCTCAGATTTTATAGGTATATTGTATATTTCTTTTAGAGAATTATCATGCAGAGATAAGATTTCACACTTTTTAAAGTTTAAGCATAGCCCTGACGCTTTGGAGAATTGTTCAATTTTTGTATAGCTTTTGGGATTTGATGTTCATCTTTTAAGAATAATGTTGTATCATCAGCTAATTGGCTGATAACAATTTCTGTACCTAGAACATTAAGTTTTGAATATCGTTACTATTTTTTATATAAATGGGCAAAAGTTCAGTGACCAAAATAAATAAGTAAGGGGATATGGGGCACCCTTGCGGAATACCAACATCCACCTTAAAGCTTGGAGTAGAACCCTTAGAAAGGAGAACACAGCTATTTATGTTTTATACAGACCACAAATTAGTTTTCTAAATTTAACACCAAACCCAAAATGTTCAAGTGTAGCAAAAATAAATGGATGTTCAACGGAATCAAAAGCTTTAAAAAAGTCCAAAAATAAAATAAAGCCATTGTCCTGTATTAAATTACTATATTCAATTAAGTCCATAACCAGTCTTATATTATTATGTATCGATCTGCCCTTCAAAAACCCTGATTGTGTTTCTGAGATTACATTACAAAGTCCTGTTTGCAGCCGAGAGGCAAAGATATAAGTTAAGAGTTTGTAGTCAGAGTTTCTAAGTGTTATAGGTCTTCTATTTTCTATGATTCTAGGGTCTTTATTGGGTTTTGGGATAGATATTATGACACCATGTCTCATTGTATTTGGGAGAGTGCAAGTTTCAAAAATCTCTAAAAAAACATTGAACAGTAATTCCTTAATATCAAACCAAAAATGTTTATAAAAGTTTCCTGTGAGACCGTCTGAACCAGGAGCTTTGTTAGGAGATAGTCGGCCTATCGATGCTTCGAGTTCAGAAATTGTTAGTGGACTGTCACAGGTTTCTTTAAAAGCTTCATCAATTTTTGGAATATACTGGGCTATATACAGTGTGGCTGTGAGCAGCAGTGTGAGAGCAGTGTGGAAGCTAACATTTTTGCGGAGTCCGGTTCAGGGAGACCAAAATGCCTAAGCCGACTAAATCAGTCCAACCGCCAGAAACGCCGGCTGATGAGGATTACGTGAGCCTCAGTCGAGTCACGGAACTCATGGAGCAGCAAAGGGACATGTTTAGGGAATTAATTCAACAACAGCAGGAAAACTTCAAAGGATTCATAAAACTCATCATGGAATCAACAAACACCCGCATGGATACACAGTTAAAGGACATTCAAGAGCTAAAAACTAGCCTGCAATACACGCAAGATGAGGTAGACACTATAAAAGAAGAGAAAAGGAAACTCACTGAGCGCACGGACACAATACATAACGATTTCTATAAAGTATGTGACAATCTGCACGTCATCACGGATAAACTGGAGTATCTGGAGGGACAGAGCCGCAGAAAAAACCTGGTCTTTGAGGGAGTGTTGGAGTCGCCTGGGGAGACCTGGGCTGACGCTGAGGAAAAATCAAACAACTGCTGAGGGAGAAACTGCAACTACAAAACCCGGTGGAAATGGAGAGAGCCCATCGCGTAGGGAAACCTGGCGGGAGAGACTGGCCGAGACCTATCGTCGCCAAACTACTGCGTTGGAAGGATCGAGAAGCAATCCTGCAGCGCGCTAAACAACTCAAAGGAACGAAAATCTACATAAACGAGGACTACACGGACTCCATTAAAAGGAAACGAAAAGATCTAATGCCGGAGCTGAGAGCTGCCAGGGAAAGGGGGACATAGCCTTCTTGAGATATGACAAACTCATTGTACGTCCGCGCACCAGTACTCCAAATCAAGCTTAATCACCGGGAAAACTTATGGATTTTGGTATGTAAAAAACATAATTTCACATGTCCTGTAATATATATACTCATACAATGATGTCCAATCATACCTCATATGCTACTGATGGAAGTGACCTAGGATTACAGCAAAGGATTTTGGACTGTGAGCTCTTGGAGCTGAAAGCTTCAGAGTACACTGAACATAATGCACTGGACTGGGAAGATCAGTTAGACCCAGATAACCTGTTCTTAACATCTAACGCAATTAATTGCAAATACTATACTGAGAATGAATTTAACATCTCTGTTAAAACAGAAGGGAAATTCTCAATTATCCATTTCAATAGTAGAAGCATGTACGCGAATTTCGATGCAATCAAAGAATACTTAAAACAGTTTGAGAATCCATTTAGTATCATCGCATTATCAGAAACATGGTTTAATGAGGATAAAGGCATTGCATTTGAGTTAAACAATTATACATTAAACTACGTAAACAGAACCAATAAAGGGGGAGGAGGAGTTGCTATATATGTCCTCAACAAATTTAAATTCAAAATATTAAAAAACATGACTGCATCAATAAACAACTTGCTTGAATGCTTATCAATAGAAATTATCAATGAAAAAAAGAAAAACATAATAGTTAGTTGTTTATACAGGTCACCAGGCTCATGCGTGGAAATATTTACAAATTGGGCAGAAAAAACATTCTCAGAACTGAGTAACAAGGTATTATTTATCTGTGGGGATTATAACATCGATTTGATAAATCCAAATAAACATAAGACAACTGATGAGTATATTAATCGCATGTACAGTATGAGTTTATACCCAACTATCACAAGACCTAGCAGAATAACAGCGAGCAGTGCTACCCTCATTGATAACATCATCTTCACTAACTACAGACCTGTCTCTCTGCTCCCCCAGTTCTCCAAAATCTTAGAGAAACTTTATAACAGTAGAATGGATAATTTCATAGATAAGCACAAACTAATTAATGAAGGTCAGTACGGGTTTCGAGCAGCAAGGTCAACTTCAATGGCCATCATTGATGCAATAGAAGAGATTACTAATAGCTTAGAGGGCAAGAAACATGCAGCTGGAATATTCATTGACTTGAAAAAAGCATTTGATACACTAAATCATTCTATATTATTAAAAAAATTAGACAGATATGGCATAAGGGGAGTGGCTTTGAGCTGGATTCAAAGCTATTTAACTGGGAGACAACAGTATGTGAAGATGGGGGAGTTTACATCAGGTTATTTGGACATTGGCTGTGGGGTCCCACAGGGATCTGTCTTAGGCCCAAAGTTGTTTAATTTATATATTAATGACATTTTTAATGTGTCTAAATTATTAAAATTAGTGATTTTCGCAGATGACACAAACGTCTTCTATTCCAATGACAATTATAGTAATTTAGTAACTAACATAAACTGTGAACTAAGTAAATTAAAAACATGGATGGACATTAATAAATTGTCCCTCAACCTAAATAAAACAAAAGTAATGTTTTTCGGTAATTATAATGGAAAACCAGACTCAGTAAACATAGAAGGTGTAGTCTTAGATACAGTATCAGAAATTAAATTCTTAGGAGTCATCATTGACAGTAAATTAAGCTGGAAACCACACATAAGACACATACAAGGTAAAGTCTCCAAAAGTATCTCAATCATTAACAAAGCAAAGTTTTTCTTAAATTACAATGCATTATTTTTGTTATATAGTTCATTAGTTTTGCCATATCTAAACTACTGTGTAGAAGTCTGGGGCAATAACTATAAAAGCTCATTACACCCCCTTGTTATACTCCAAAAACGGGCTGTAAGAATTATACATAAAGTAGGATATTATGATCACACTAATATATTATTTCTGCAGTCTAAACTGTTAAAAATGCATGATTTAGTTGATTTCTCTACTGCCCAACTTCTGTTTAAAGCCAACAAAAATGTGCTACCTGCAAGGATACAAATGCTTTTTGCACGCACAGAAGGGGGATATAACCTGAGGGGGTGTGATAACTTTAAGACTCAAGCAGTGTCTTCCACTAGGAAAAGTATGTTTGTGTCTGTATGTGGAGTTAAACTCTGGAACAAATTGGGGGCAGAATATAAACAATGTCCAAATATTCATCATTTCAAATCAAGATATAAAAAAATGGTATGGTCAAAGTACCAGAAGGAGGAAATGGGTACTTGATTGCTAATGGGTGTCACAAAGTGCTGTATACTTTAAAGGTCAGATCTAACTAATAATTAAGTATATTGTGGTTGTTACTATTACACTATTGCAGTTGTTATTGCCATTGTTATTGCTATTGCTGTTGTGTTGTTATCATCACTATTTAAACTTTAAATGTAACAGTCTAGGATTAATACCTAACAATCTGTGGATTATTCTTAGAATCCAACTCAATCGATTCAGACAGCGGTACTGCTATTGATGCTGATGGTAATATAAAGGAAATAAACTCTTAGAAGTAAAACATGCACATATCTAGGTACTCCGCATTCAACATAACCCATAGTATAGGGCAGACATGTGGGGGCCGGCAGCTCGAGGAAACTCTCTTCTGGCAGCAGACTCCTAAAAATTGTCTCTTTTAATGCATAGTATAGGACACTTAACAAATGATGGTCCGGTTGCTCGGGGGCTGCTCCCCTCTGGCAGCTGGTCCAGTCACAGAAAAGAAGAAAAAGAAAGAAAAGCCCCGAATCCCTTTTAACACATATCAGTAAGACCATTCTTGTTATCATGAACATCAATCAGTCTGCGATTACTGTACCTTTCATGAATAAATGTGGAGTATTTTATGTACCATTCAAACACTTTGATACAGAGTAATGCTATATGGGTTGTAATGGTGATGGTGAACAACGATAATGCCAACATGGTAATGAATTCTGTATGGGAGACAGAAATAATACACTGGTTGTAGCGTGTGAGATACTGTGAATGTTGAGCGTGTGAGATACTGTGAATGTTGACCTGGTATAATGCAGTGTCGCATTTGTTAATATGTAACCAACTCGGTTGATAGTTGTTTGTAAAATGGTAAGAAATATGCACTGTTGTCAGTCATTGTTATAGTTATGTTATTGAAGTTTATGAACAGGGGTGGGAGTCAATAAGCTTGTCTTCTTCCCACTCCTTTTCGAGCTGTAATGTAAATTATTTTTTCTTTTTTCTTTTATTATGTATATATATATTTCTGTTTTTTCTTTTCTTCTTTAGCTCGAAATAAAATATTCAAATCAAAATCAAATCAAATATTTTCCATAAAGGATTCACAGTCAGTTTGGGAACATTTTGAGCTGTAAAGTTGTGTATAAAATGTATAGATTTCTAAGGACATTAGTTTATCATCTGTAATTTCTATGTTATTGACTAGCAATGACTTTAGGTTGTTTCTTTCTTGTCTGTTTTTTTCTAGACCACAAAAATATGCCGAATTCTTCTCTCCTTCTTCTATCCACTTTGCCCGAGATCTAATAAATGCTCCTTGAGCTTTGTGAGTATAGATTTCATCTAGATTAGATTGTAACTTCAAAATTATTTGTTTGTCAAGTTCACTCAGATTTTGTTTGTTACAATGAACATTTAACTGGTTTATAATATCCAATTCCTTTTGATCAAGTTCTTTTTTATAGTTTTTACTGAAGGCAATAGAGACATCACGAATTTTGAACTTAAGGAACTCCCATTTTTTAACTGGGGTTGCAAGTTCTTCACAAGATGTGATTTTATTAATAGTTGATTTAATTATTTGACAATAGTTGTCATTTTTAAGGAGACTTGAGTTAAATTTCCAGTACTTATTTGAGAAGTTTTTAGTTCTAGGTCCAACATGTAACATAATGACGCAATGATCAGTTAAAGGGGCTGCAGAAATAGTTGAATTGATATCATTACAGAGCAAATTGTTTGAAATTAATCAGTTATCAATTCTAGATTTTGAATTATAGTTTGAACTGAACCATGAAAACTGGGTTATTCCAGGATTGAGGTATCTCCAAGCATCAGTGAGATTTAATTCACTGCAAAAGTTATTAAATATAATATTAGGCTGATTTGACGTATATTTGGTGGGGTATTTGTCGAGGAAATCATCATTGACTACGTTGAGATCACCCCCTACTCCCTAAACAAACTACAAGCTTCCGTATATCAAATAGCGCGTCATCGTCTTACCGTCCCTCCTCGTTCTGTGATTGGTGCCCAAATCCATGGAAAAATGTCGGCCATGGTCCCCAGGCTGTTGTGAAGTTCGAAAAGATTCGAGCGCACACAGCAGTCTGGCCTTGCATGCGACTTTAATATTGAGAAACTTCCAATTAAGTTGTCATCTTTTCACAAGCAAGTTCTGTTAAGCTGGAAACGTATGTACAACCACAATTTTACTCCGCATCAAACACCAATATGGAATAACAGATATGTGTTGTGTAATAGAAAATCTTTGTTTTTGCAACATTGGATGGATAACGGAGTGTGGTCCCTACGCCACCTAATGGACAGACAGGGTAATTGGTTATCATACGAGATCTTCATCTCCACTTACAATATAACATGCAAAAGAACTGAATTTTAAAAAATATGCAAAGCTATTCCCCAATCTGTTAAACAATTAATTGAAAATACTGATTTGAGGAGTTTACCTCCTCCCAAATTAGCAACACTATATATCAATGAGCAAGATTTTATGGGAAAAGAGATACCAAACAAAACTTTGCGAAAGTGTCTGAATGATCACTTTTATCCAATCAAATCTAACAGGAACTCAATTGTTCAAAAATTTTCAAAAGAACAGATTAAAAACATAAGAACTAAATATTTAAAATTTCCCGTCAGTCCAAAAACTAAGGAAGTTCATTTCAAAATTTTGAATGCGATATATCCATCCAGTGAGCTTCTTAGAGTAAGGTTTGGTATAGATTATAACAATTGTACTTTCTGTGACTCAGACATTGAAAACACTGAACATCTGTTTTATCAATGTATGTACACAAGCACATTTTGGGAAGATTTTATGGACTGGTTATCTTCGAAAATCCAGCTGCAGCAGGACTCTCTTACATTGGACAATATAATTTTTGGGATTTCCCTGAAGGACTCACAGACAGACTATGCTTTGAACAATTTATTAATCCTTTCGAAGTATTTTATTCATTCTTGCAAATGGAAAAAAGTCAAGCCTATTTTCACAGTGTTTAAGAGACAACTTGAAGGAAACTATCTGATATCTTTAAAATGTATGAAATGTAAATCTGCACTATCTCTTCTTAATGTATTTGACAATCTGAATGTTTTTGAAGAAAACCTCTAAGGGAAACTGCTTAGTGTGAGTGTGTGTGAATGGGTTTGTTTTATGTTGTGCTTATTTATTTACTTTTATATTTTATATTTACTTTTCTTTTTTTCTATTGCTTTAATATCTGGTGCCTTGAATTGTTCATTTTAATTTGTTGAAAATTGCCACTGTGTGTAAATTGTTGTTAATAATAAAAAAACAAAAACAAAAAAACACAGCAGTCTGGCGTTAGCTAGGCTAGGCCGGACCTGCCCTCAAGCCGGAATTCCGGCCCGGAATACTTTAAGCCCCGACATTGTTACTTGCAAAACTGGTAAATAATAGGCATCATCATCATCTCAAGAGCTTTAATCGTACATAGAAATTTAGATCAACAGTACCATTCATTTCGAATGTTTAGCAGTTTGTATATTTAGTGTGAAGAGCATTATGCTTTTTCCTTTTTCTGATGAGAATATCCATAAGGATGAAAGAAGCGTTCAGAAATACACCAGAGAGAAGAGCAGAAAGACTGAGTACATGACTAAGTAACACCTTGGACTACATTTTATACACCTTAAAGGCGACATTGATCTGTATGTACCAGCGTCCTTAATGTGTTTGCTGTTTTTTTTTCTATTTGACTTATGAACAGAAGATTCTTTCAAGGGCTTTCGGGAAGAATTGCAGAGTGAGCTCCATTTGATCAATGCCCTGTAATCATATATGCTAGCTCTGGCCGACATAATCAAAGCTGTGTCAAATTTGATTTTGAGTGAACTGCCAACTGCTCGTGTTTAGCAGTGGGGGTTGTGCCAACGTGGAGGACATTACTGCGATTGCGTTGTAATATTATAGGCATGAAAAGAACGAACTACATCCGCCATCCTTTTCTGCAAGCCACACATCCAAGCACTGCTCCAAACATCCCACACTTTAGACCAATCAGAAAACTCCAACACCATTGTCTCTGTGCCGTTTGTGCTATCTCAGAAGCGCCACAACAACTCCGACCAGCTACAGTCCCAAGCAACAAAAAAAAACTTCAACATGTACAAGAGAGTGGAACAGATAATGGGCCAACAAATCCCGAAGCGATTAATTTTCAGTCCATCCATTCCTTTTTAAGAGACGTAACGCCACATTTAGATAAGACAGGCAGCTTGCATCACTGTGGACGGGCCACCTTCTTGTTTCTTTCCCCTTTTCGAAGCTGCTGGAGTTGGCAAGAAAGTCGACTTCCACAGCTGGTGTTGATGGAAGTTGCTGTTGCAGTAGCATCGTGGCATTTGCTCGGGCCCAGAATTAGCGTATGGCGTTAAGGCTGGGGCGGCGGCTGCTGTGCTGTGGTTGCCCCAGCGATGTGCATGGCTGCTGGGGAGGACATGGACTGGACCATGGGCTGGGCAGGAGGGGGGAGTGGAGGCTGCGGCTGAAGCGGCTGGGCCCCTGAGTGCGTGTTCGGGGAGGGTGGGGGCGTCGGACGTTTGAACTTGTCTGGGCTGGCGCTCCTCCGCGGTGAGGGCCTCTGTCCACAAAAAGGAAGACAGCAACAGGAAGAGGTTAAATCTTAGCTTACCAGCAAATAGTGAAATCTGGTTGTTTCCTTTTTAGACCACAGTGTCACCACAAGGCCGAGTGTCAGCTGATATAACTGATACGGGCAGGTACATTCAGTACAGCTGACTAACTCGAGTCCTTTAGTGCAGAGGCTGTCAAACATGTAGCTTATGGACCTGCCTTCAACGTGACAAAGCAAACACAGAACAACATCTTGTGTAGTAAAACACTGCTGATCTTTAGACTTACCGCTACGGCGTGTGACGAGCTTCCATGGACATGCAGCGCAGGGGTGTTGTAGTGGGGCATTGCTCGGGATAGTGTGGCTGGAGGAGTGAAGCCAACTGTGTGACTGCCATAGGACAGACCTGAAAATGTAAATAAAAGACACAATTTCTCTTAATTACATCTTTTTTTTGGTGCTTTAATAGAAAACTGAAACCACTTTTTCAGATGTTTATATACATTTGCTATAATGACAGATGACATGGATTTTTTTTGGACACAACTTGGACAAAAACAACAAGCCTAATTGGGTCTACGTGGACTATTACACCAGTATCATCCACAAGTCTCAATCTAATCTATCTGTTCTGATAAATCATTTATGCCTTTGTAAATATATATATACACAGTGCCTTGCGAAAGTATTCGGCTCCCTTGAACTTTTCGACCTTTTGCCACATTTCAGGCTTCAAACATAAAGATATAAAACTATTTTTTTTGAAGAATCAACAAGTGGGACACAATCATGAAGTGAAACGAAATTGGATATTTCAAACATTTTTAACAAATAAAAAACTGAAAAATTGGGCGCGCAAAATTATTCAGCCCCCTTAAGTGAATACTTTGTAGCGCCACCTTCTGCTGCGATTACTGCTGTAAGTCACTTGGGGTATGTCTCTATCAGTTTTGCACATTGAGAGACTGAAATATTTGCCCATTCCTCCTTGCAAAACAGCTCGAGCTCAGTGAAGTTGGATGGACAGCGTTTGTGAACAGCAGTTTTCAGTTCTTTCCACAGATTCTCGATTGGATTCAGGTCTGGACTTTGACTTGGCCATTCTAACACCTGCATATGTTTATTTGTGAACCACTCCATTGTAGATTTTGCTTTATGTTTTGGATCATTGTCTTGTTGGAAGACAAATCTCCGTCCCAGTCTCAGGTCTTTTGCAGACTCCATCAGGTTTTCTTCCAGAATGGTCCTGTATTTGGCTCCATCCATCTTCCCATCAATTTTAACCATCTTCCCTGTCCCTGCTGAAGAAAAGCAGGCCCAAACCATGATGCTGCCACCACCATGTTTGACAGTGGGGATGGTGTGTTCAGGGTGATGAGCTGTGTTGCTTTTACGCCAAACATAACGTTATGCATTGTTGCCAAAAAGTTTGATTTTGGTTTCATCTGACCAGAGCACCTTCTTCCACATGTTTGGTGTGTCTCCCAGGTGGCTTGTGGCAAACTTTAAACGACACTTTTTATGGATATCCTTAAGAAATGGCTTTCTTCTTGCCACTCTTCCATAAAGGCCAGAGTTGTGCAGTATACGACTGATTGTTGTCCTATGGACAGAGTCTCCCACCTCAGCTGTACATTTCTGCAGTTCATCCAGAGTGATCATGGGCCTCTTGGCAGCATCTCTGATCAGTTTTCTCCTTGTATGAGCTGAAAGTTTAATCTTTTTGTATCCAAATCCAGCTTTAAACTTCTCCACAACAGTATCTCGGACCTGCCTGGTGTGTTCCTTGTTCTTCATGATGCTCTCTGCGCTTTAAACTGACCTCTGAGACTATCACAGAGCAGGTGCATTTATACGGAGACTTGCTTACACACAGGTGGATTCTATTTATCATCATTAGTCATTTAGTCAACATTGGATCATTCAGAGATCCTCACTGAACTTCTGGAGAGAGTTTGCTGCACTGAAAGTAAAGGGGCTGAATAATTTTGCACGCCCAATTTTTCAGTTTTTTATTTGTTAAAAAAGTTTGAAATATCCAATAAATTTCATTCTACTTCATGATTGTGTTCCATTTGTTGTTGATTCTTCACAAAAAATTACAGTTTTATATCTTTATGTTTGATGCCTGAAATGTGGCTAAAGGTCGAAAAGTTCAAGGGGGGCGAATACTTGCGCAAGGCACTGTATATAAAACAATCTTGCAATAAAATGTCTCCCTCTTATCAACATATTTTGATAAGAGAAAGGTGGCACATTTTCAGGAAAATTCTTGTTTATGCGATTTCCTTGTCTATCAATGATTTATTGAATGTGACAGTTGATAGTCCAATACATCAGGTCATTTTATTGTTCACACTGACACACGCACACACCGAGTTCTGAGTGCCAGAAGAGTGTTTTATAACCAGCACACGTCAATACTGTACTTACCAGGTGATATAGGTCTGCTGGAGCTGGGAGACGGAGTGTAAGGGATAGGGCTGGACACTGTTCTAGCTCGTAAACCCTGGGCAGACATCTCATTGAAGTACCTAAAACAAAGTAAAAATTGACATTGTTTAAAGACAGTCAACAGTCATGAGCACGATACAGCTTATTCACATACGTGTCACAGACATGTTGAGTATAGGGGTCGATCTTTCAAAAGACAATTGTGTATCTGCAGCTGCTCTGGTCCGCAGGTTAACTGCAGTGTTGCTAATTTATTTATTTATTTTTATTTATTGGTTTATTTGGTAGGGACAAAGCAAGTTAATGAACAAGCCACACCGGATTGTAGCCTTGGGCTAATTTCCATCCGTCGTCCCCCATGCACACTCTCAAAACACACTCACATTTATCCTGGCCTATTGTACATGTTTTTAGTGGTAGGGGAAACCGGAGTACCCGGAGGAAACCTACGCAGGCACGGGGAGAACATGTCCAGGTGGGAATCGAACCCGGACCTTCTAGCTGTGAAGCACGAGCGCCAACCGCTGTACCACCGTGCCGCTACTATTGCTATTGTCTGCTGCTTTAACACTCATTAATGACACTCAGCAGTAGCTAAAACCAATTGCAAAAATCCTTGTTACCTATGCAGTGCTTGAATTTATCCTTTAGAGCCGGACCTCTGTCAGAATCAAATCCAACAGAGGTGATGAAAGCGCTCAGTTAGGTATGTATGTGTGTTTATGCATAACAATTGGCCAAGCACTTCTAATGCACATGGCTATAAACCATAGGCTTTGTGTTAATTAGCAATCACATGTAATGTCCAAGTGTATGTCTTTTACTTTTACAAAACAGAATAAATTACAATTTCAGAAGCATGTAAAGGCTGTTAAAAGACCAGATGGGATCTGGAGCTCCTACATATAGCTTGTACATCAGCCGTGTTTACTTTCTGATGTTGTTCAGAGTTAATAATGAAGTTTTACCTCTCATCGTCCATTTCCAGGCTGGACTCGCTCTCAGACAGCTGCCTGCACAGGGCCTCCCTGCGCTCCATCTCTCTCTGCAGCTTCCTCTGCAGTCGGATGTTCTCCTCTCTCATGTGCCGCTCCTCCTCAATGTACTGAGCTCGCTTTTCAGTATCTGTTTAGATAAGAAAGATAGATGCTTTATTGTCCCATACGGGAAAATTGTTTCTACAGACCGTCATGTCAAACACCACAATAACAAAATTACATTAAACAAGGCATGACAAATGAATGAATTAGAACCACAAAACAAATTCAATGTCATTTTTGTTTGTAACCAACACAGCTTTAACAACTTGCATACTGTAAGTTGTTTTGGATCTCAAACATGATATAAAACTATATCCAACTTATTCTTATTGTGTGTTGTTACAGCACACTTTACATGCGATGCTCTGTACTATATACATGCAGCTCGTTTTACACATTTATATATTTTAATACTGCATTGTGGATCACTGGGATTTGATATTAAATTAAAGTGATTAAGAGCTCCACCATATAAACTAGGAATCCCATTCAGAGTAGTCATAGTGAACCAATTGTACAATGATTTGGAATCTTTTTACAAGGGAGACACTTCATTTGCAACAGTCGTGCAGAGAGGTTTGAAGTGTCCTCCTGCAAAACACAACAATACAGTATGTACCTGTGATCCCCCAGAAGAGTCAACACTTAACCTACCACACTGTTGTCAAGTACGGCATATACAGCACGTGTCAATCACAGGGCCTGATATTTGTTGACAGACAAGTATTTCTAAATAACAATCTTCAACCACTGTTTCTCAATACTAACTCAGTTGCTGCAGTTAAAAGAGTGGATGTCACAACAACAGTGAAGTTACCAGACAGAGGAGTTATTGATGCCTTTGCATCTGACACACCCCTGTGTCCGTCTCGTTCTTATCCCTCTTACAAATGCAGCAAAAGCGCTGCATACGATTTGCTCACGAGCACAAAATAATATGCAAAGAACAGAAAGTAGACTGTTCAGTTGCCTCAATGTGTTGCCAACTTGTGCAGGTTCAAAGTTGGATTTTATTCAGTGTTACAAAAGACCATGAACCCAGTAGAGATGGACGGTGAAGCCACAGAAAGTAGCCTTGCTACAAAAAAAAACTAAGCGAGTCTTAAGGGCAGTTCTCTGTATTAATAATACATTTTCTTTTTTTACCTCATCATTAGTCAACATGAGAAAATTACCAAAAAAAATATTCGATGTCTCAACCCAGAAACAAAACAAATTAGATATAAGCTATAAATATAAAATATATCATCTTACGGGAAAAATACGGTCTATCAGAAAGCCTATAATAACTAATAATACAATGAATACTACAATGACATGAATACTACAATGACATAATTACTATTCTGCTCAAAGGCTTTGTCAGTTTCGAACCAACAATTTCTCATTCTGGCCCCTGCTCCAAATGAGTGAAACTCCTGTACAATCGTATAGATACCAAAAAAGGTCATTCAACTCAGCACGCATTTGCTGTGACAATGTTTTGATAAGCTTCTGCACAGTCAAGATTTAATTCTGTCCAGTGTTGCATTCATTTTTCCACAAAGAGCTTGTATTGATGATGGGAGACTTGACAATGGCTTCCCACTATGCTTCCAGTTTTTAACCCAATTTTTAGTTGTTTCCACTATATGCTTAAATGTTTTCTCTGGTTGATGTAGGCCAGGGGTCACAAATTAAATTTCACAAAGGTCCGAATTGGAAAAAAAAAGTCAAGCAAAGGTCCGGAGCATACGGGTTAATGCAACGTTATATCAGGATTTTTAAGCCTTTATTAAATCTATTACTGTGATTTGAAAACAATGCAATTAATTGAATCCTGTTATTGTTTTGTTTTTTTGCTCTAAACATAAGTTTTGGCTCCTAAATAGCAGAGTGCATAGGCTACTGTAGCCTCTGTTATACACAATGTGCACATAATATCTGACAGTGATGTGTTTCTTTGCTCAGTTCAACACACTGAGCCCTGCTTAGTCCAAGTCAGACCTGCTCACTGCCGATCGGGAAACAGCCGCGCTATTTGCGCATTACGACCGCGCGTGCATATTTAATGAGGGCGTCCTCCGCTCTTTTTTTTTTTAGCTAGCCGTATTTCAGTCATTCCGAAACCGTTTCTAAAAATTTAACAAGTGTTATGGAGCTCAGATGTAGGACTTTCTGTTCATCTGGGCTGTATTTACCGCTCTGCAGTCAGAGAGGGAGAGGGAGAGGGAGAGAGAGCGCACACGCAGCCGCTCACTCGAGGGGATTCACGGTCGGGTCCAAAGTTCGGGTCCGGACAGGCTGGCGCATGGGTCCGGATCCGGACCGAGGTCCGCCGTTTAGTGACCTCTGATGTAGGCCAATGATTGAACCTCTCCCGAACAGACCAATATTTTTAAATGACTACAGGATGGGTCTTTCCATATGATAGTTTAAAAAATGAGCAGCTCCTCATTACATCAGATAGGGTTAAATAACTTGTCATCTGATATATAATCGCCCAGACAGTCATTATTCAATAGGTCACTCTCATGTATTTGCTTGGTGTCTGTTTCCTACAGAGAACACATTTCCAAAGCCAAATGAGTGCATTTAACGCTCTGCGTAAACCTTAATATTTATGAACCTCAGTCTTTAAAAGATGAGACCAGATACTACGCCACTTACGCTGCAGCTCTGTGGTGCGGAGGCTCTTCTTCAGCCTCTCCACCTCATTCTTGAGGAAGCGGATATGCCGCATCATGTTCTCTGGCGAGTCGATCTCCATAGAAACATCCCGAGGGGAGGGAGGAGCTGACACGGGCTGGTCCAACTTCTCCTGAAGGATCCTGGTTTGAAAAAGACAAATATGAGCACTCCTTTATAGATCACATCATTTTTGATAGTCTGTGCCTCTATAGATTTCATCAAGGATATTTACTTCTGTACAGTGCATTAAGTTTAGATGTTGATTACCTCTTCTCAGCCTCAAGTTTATCCATCCTTTTCCAGAGTCTGTTAACAAGGGCCTCTTGTTCTTGCTCTAATGTGTTCTCAAGGTCAATCTTTTCACGCCGCAACTATGTATAAAATATGGAAAGAAGTGAGTGAAAAAAATACACAAATATGTATGACAGTTTAATGTCTTCTGGTTAGTTGGAAACCATCCTCATTGAAAGAACACATTTGGGGTGACAGTGGCTCAGACAGTCATCCTATAACCAAGAGGTTGGCGGTTCGAATCCCAGCTTCATCGCTTCGGTCAGTCTACCCCCACCACTGAGTATGGAGTGAATTATTGGCTACAGTGTAGCGCTTTGAGAAACCTGTAAACGCAGGCTTGTAATGTACAATACAAGTGTAAGCCATTGTTACTTTCTGTAATAACTCTTATAACATCAAGGTTACAAAAAATACAATGACACCACATAAGCAACACGCTCTAATAAGTGAGCAGATACGACTGCACACAACACAACAAATGAAAAATGCGGAATTATTGAAACTACATGTGAATAACCAGTCGTTTTGCTGTCAAAAAGAATCACTGACATGCACTTGTGCCACAGTTTTGTCTCTCTTACCTGTTCTAAGGTGAGCTGTTTTGAAATGGTTTCATTCTCCATCTTCTTAATCTTCTTCATGAGCTTGTTTACCTGGAACTCCTGCTCCTGTTCCAAGTGCTGCTCCAGCTCAGCCTTCTCATGTTGGAGCTTGAATAAGAAGTGACAGAAAGATAACACACTGAAGAGTTAGTTTCATGGAGAGAACAAGGCCATATGAATAAAGAGAGGAGTGGTGCATTACATAACTGACTAGTCATAACAGACAAGAACACAATGCTGATCACTCAATTAATGTGCCTGAAAATTTCTCCTTAAAGTTGTGGTAATCTAGAAATTTTCTTGTAGTAGAGTAACCTTCATTTGGCACCATAGATCCAAATTGTAATCGGAACATTTGCAACAGAAAAACATACCGTGTGTGCTGTTGTGTGTCAAAATATAGCGCATTTTCTTAAAGTGAGAAGTAGGAAGTCAGACGCTAAAATTGACACGGCTGTCAGAGCTAAAAACTCTGAAACTTTCACGGGTGTATTCAGGTAGTACAGCTTTAAGTGATACCGTACAAGTAAGAACATACTATCCGAAAATTGCAATAATATTGTACTACAATTTTCATATGCAGGCTGGTTGCGTCAAGGGTGGTCTAAAACATGAGTATGGGTTGAAGAATGTACACAACACCTATAATGTGAAAAAAGAATGAACACAACTAGACCATATTTAGCTATAGAAATATTCTTATTAAAGCAAAATCTGGAAAAGAACTTGAATTTTATTCCGAATGAGTGGTAATTTAGAATATCATGACCACATTGGGCAACTGTGAAGATAAAAAGACCAAAACAAGCCAGACTCTGACCATATGGAGGTCTTACTCAGACATTTGTACGCCTGACCTCAGGATTCCTTTTACATTACACATCAGCTTCCCAAGATCTACATCTGTGCGCAAAAAGGAGTTGGGTGATGAAGCGAAAACATTAAAAAGACTGGAGAATGGATCTGAGACATATCTAGTGTTTTTTAACCACCAACAACACTTTTGATAAATTACATTTGAGATGGGCAAGTCAGTGTTGCAAGCCGTTTTAAAAAACATTATAAATCACTGAACTTCCCACTAAAGATTACCAAATGTATAGTATAGTCCCATCACTTACATGCATGAGCTTTCTTGACAGCTCATTAGTGAGAAATTCCTCCTCTTTTTCATAGTTCACAGCCAGAGTCTCCTTTTCTTTCTGCAGGGCCTGGATCTTTTTAAACAGGGTGTTACTGATAAACTCCTCCTCTTGTTCAGCTCTGGCTTGCTGCAAAACAGTAAACAATGAAAAAGGGAAATTGTTAGTGCAGACACTGTATTTTACATACATTGACCATCTTTTTTCCCAATATTTTTTAATCCAGAAGCTTTAAAGGTCTTGTTTCCAAGTCAACACTTACTCAAGACAGGGCTTTAACCCGTTTCAAATGTATCAATATAATTAGAGCTGAAAAAACAACAAGAACACACAAAACTATGGATGCCCGCGATGAAATCTGTTTAAGTAAAGATTTAGCAAGTAAGAGTTTCCAAGATTAGACTGAAGAGGTTGAAGTGGGGAATAAATTATGGGCATTAAATCAGCTGGACAGTCACTGCCGCTGATGATACAGCCAGCGTCAGATTTTCCAACCTCTTCTTTCTGCCCTGACCTCAAAGCAAAATGCTATTCTGCAAGCTGTGAGAATGTGTCAGCTGGAGAACAATGACAGCGACAATAGAGACCAAACAGCTAGTTAAGCTGCACATATGTACGTAGGGTGGGCTGGCAGCACTGTGCCTAGCTTTACGCCCGAGCCTGACTACAAACTAGATGGCTAAATTTGGCCTACATACTTCCCACCTATCCAGCAGATCGGTTACACATTTTATGAAGCTGGGCTGATTAACTCAACATTAGCACACATGATGCATGCTACTGATGTACTGTATAGCCATAACACATCCTCACTGACATAGGGAGGCTCGAACACTAAACACCAAGTTATCAGTAGTACTTCTAAAACCAAACAGCAGGCTGATTAATTTTACAGGGCGGTGTCTAAGTGACTCCAAGGCTGCTTGAATAAGCTCAAGTTAGCCAAACCTAGCCACACAAAACAAAACAGAGCAAAATAGCTGACTGACGCTGCCCAGTCACACCATATGCAGTCAAACGGTTAGCATTTACTAGATAGCACTAGCTTGTAGCAAATAGCACAGATTAGCCAAGTCAAATCAGTGTAAGCGACTAAATAACAACAGACATTACTATGCAACACAGGGTACTGTTAAAATATATACTAGTGACTGCAAGGAGAAAGAGCATGGCTATAGCTAGCTGACTGACAAATCTGATAATACTGGTGGCATGGTTAGCACAGAGCTAGTTAGCTTCTAGCATTACTCACAATAGTGACGCTAGCTTTGCGGAGATCTCGATTCTCCTCCTGCAGTGCTTTGCACTTGAGTTTGAACGTTTCCAGTTCAATTTTAAGAACTTTATTTTCTTGTTGTAGTGAGGCCAAGCGGTTGGTCAGCTCCTCTAGCCGAAACTGTGAGATGACTATGCTGGGTTTTCCAGAGTTGGAGGCGGAGGTGGACATCGGGGTGGCCGAGCTGCTGCCCGCTCCGTCAGTGTCGCTCTCACTTGCGCTGTCCGCCATGGCTGTGCCACAGTGCTGTGGAGCAGATGAGCAGATGAGCTGCAGCGATCACAGTACACCGTGTGACCTTGTTCACGCTGTGGCCACAGCGCTCCCAGCAGGATCACTCCAGTACTGCCATGGATCAGTCAACGCATGGTTGTGTCCTGGACAGTGTTGGGGAGAATACTTTGAAATTGTATATTTAGTTACTGAATACTGAGTACTTGTCTTAAAGTATATTTTGTAATGTATTCCGTTACTTTCTCTCATCAGACTACTGTATTCTGAATACTTTGAATACTTTTAGAATACTTTCACATTGATTGTCATTATATTTATGTATAAATATTAGGGGACGATCCGATACGTATCACGATACTCAGGGGATGATCCGATACGTATTGCGATACAGTAAACTATGATAAGTAATATGTTTACCTTAAAATGTGTAAAAAGAAAACGGTCATGTGTCCAACGTTTATAAAGCAAATGACATTTGACATTTATTGAAGTGTTAAGATTGAAAAGTGCATTGACACAAAATGTAACAAAATGTTGTTACTAGAAAACAAAGGAGTGCAGGATAAAAATGCCTCCAAACACAAGTATTCAAAGTATTGCGATACTTGATAAAGTATCGATACTTGGTATTGCAGCACAGGACAGAGTATTGCGATCCAAATCCGATCTGATATTTTATCCCAGCCCTAATAAATATGGTGTATAATTACAAAAATGAAGACTACGATTGTTACCTGTTATAAACTCACTCATTGTGAGATCATTCATTCTTTCAAACCTTTATTTAATCAGGAAAAAAAAAACTCATTGAGATAAAAAAATCTTTTACAAGAGTGCCCTGGGCCAATATCTGTGGCCAAGAGGCAGCAACAAAGAAATAAACAATTACATATACATATCAACACACATGTTAGCATCGTCATTTCAGTTAAAACATTGACAAAATGATTTTTGTTTTGCGATGTCCAACAATAAAGCTTATCTTATCTTAGATAATTAATTAGGAACTCTTTAATTCTCTTGGGAAATGGAGCAGCAGATCGCAGCGCATCATGTGACACATGTGCAGTGTTTGTATGAACTTTATTTTATTTTGGGAGGAAAAACAGGTCAATATTAAAAGTCTTTCTTTCATTTCATTTTTTCATTTATTTCGGTTCAGTCATTTACAGATCATTCAAACAAATCATTCGAAACATAAAACACAATAAATGACCAGGTGCAGGCAGAAGCTAAAGCTTATTGTGCCTGCCCTTAACTCTAGAAATCATAAATGCAGCACATTAATGACAACATCTCTTTTTAACATTTCTTAATAATGTTGCGCAATATGGAGCTAAAATGTACTGATTTGATACCGGGATGTATTCCCTTCGTATTTGGAAAGTAACTGTATTCTAAATACTCTTAAATGAAAGTGTAACTTTACCAGTTACTCAAAATGTTTATTCTAAATAGGCTATGTATTCTAAATACATGTATTTAGTTACTCCCCAACACTGGTCTTGGAGCACAGACCACAGACCACAGACAGGTCTCCAATAATGTGAATGTAAGTATGCAGGTGATGTCCCAGGACATCAACAACTTTTATGTGTTATTTGTTTTGGCACTCAGTCCGACACTTTAAAGTTTCAGTTGAATGGAAAAAGTGCATAGCCTTAGGCCAGAGGTGTCGAAACATTTTTCTACTGAGGTCTGCGTAGGCCTATGGTGTGGAGGGCCATCGGTGGTCAGTGCTGTGAAAAGTTAAATTGAGTGCATTTAGAAAACTTTAACCTGTGTCCTACACCTTTATTTAGGCTTGAAACCTTAAAACCAGATAATTCCCACAATAAAAAGTTGTTTTTTGAGGTTATAATTGTGTGGAATTATGAAACTTGTAGTAAAAACTATAATCTCTGGTGATGCGTTTCAATTCAAAAACAAAACTGAGGAGGGCCACCAAAAATTGGTCTGAGGCACCCTGGCTGCACTTTGGGTACCCCTGCCTTAGGCTATATAAATAGGCAGTTTCCCCATGTGCACTGTACTTTGCAAAACTTTAAATTAATATAACCACTCCCATATCCACAAAAAGCATGCAGTATAAGCAAGGCAAGGCAATGCAAGGCAACTTTATTTATACCGCGCATTTCGTACACAAGGCAACTCAATGCGCCAAGCAAAAATACTTGCCACTTCATACATTTAGGCTATAATAAATAAACAATTATTGTAATACTTAGACTATTCTTGAAATAAGACTGTACTATAAATGCCATAATATGATTTGATTTTTGTTCAAAACCAATTTGCTGAAAGACAATGCTGTGTTCCTAAGTACATTGCCTCGCCTTTGAAGGCATGTGCCTCCAAACTCAATTCCTTCGATCGATCCAAGGCAAGTGTCCTGCCTTGCTCCGAAAAGAGTGTCTAATGGAACACACTTAAGAAGGATTGGAAGTGGCATCACAAAATAAAAAAGAAAGATATGTTTCATCCTGAGTGCGGTAGGTCGGCTAAGGAGGGGGAATTCTGACAGGTGAGGGGATGAAAGTAATTTTATTTTTACTGACTAAAATAGGACTCAAACTAAATATAAGGCTCATTAAACCTGGCTGAAATTTCCTGATATTTTTGTTGACTAATAAATACTCAAATCATAATGGAAAGAGGGACTTGGTCCATGAAACAGTACAATTTGCTTGAACATTTGAATAAAATAATATAAATTCAAAGTTGACAAAACAAATCATAGATTCAGTTTTTCTTAACTAAAGAAAGACTATAACCTAATATTATATAATTTACAAATCAATTTTAATCTTGACAAAAACTGTATCTTTTTTTTTAAGTCAAAAGTTTACAGAAAACTAAATTATAAGGCCATTAAACAAGTCAAAGCATGTTTTTGTTTGTTTTACACACCACACTTTTCCATTGTGAGAACGCAATTACACAATAGCCTATGTTCAAGGACACAAGGAACAGAAACCATTTATTGCAAAACCAACCTTTTTATTATTTTCAGTTGACTTTCAAAGATGTCTAAAACATTTGTGGTGGCATCATCGCTGCTATAGCTTCTAAAAGACCTTGAATAACCAAAGTGCTAGAATAATTACATTTCAATGGCTTCACTCTGTTAGTAAGAATTGTACATCAAAAATTGTTATGTGAAAACACATATCAAACAAAAGGGACAAAAATTCAATATCAAAGAATCCTCTACCCCCTGATTGACATAGTACATGGGGATGCTGTACAAACCCATTCTGACTTTGAACCACTACAAAAAATAAAGACATTGTTTTAATGTCCACAGCAGAGACATCAGCATAATGAGCCATCGCACCAGTAGAACACGCGCTTATATGGGCTATATTGGCTTCTAAGAAAAAAAAAGAAAAAAAAAGAAAAACCATACACAGATAATTCTTAATGTGCTTAAAAATAATATTGCCAATGTGCTAATGAAAACAATTCTAGATGACACTGCATATATGGACTCTCAAACCTAAATTATCACACAGTTGCAGAGTTTAACAATTTATTTGATGCTTAAATAATTTATGTTGACCATCGAATGTTTTGTCATAATATATTCCATTGAGCTACACTCCAATAATGAATGTGTGTCTTTAGTGTAAACAGAATACAGACCGTTTACCAAATTAAAAGATGAAATGCCCCAATTTTCTTTCAAAATCACAGCAGCTACTGGAAACCAGATGACTCACCATCTATGAGTGGTTACAGTTTTGGCTCCTTCACCTTAGGGCCAGTCTGCACAATGATAAAATCAGACAGTGAGCCAGCCTACAAGCATTAACATTCAGACAGTTCACTAGTAGCAGGTGCTACTCTTTCATTCAGATAGACAAACATAAACCAGCTACAAACATTTTTCACATGAGGCTTTCTACGCACACACATAAATGCGTCTCCTAAAATACTGTATAAAAGTGGTGACCAATGTCAGGGCCATGTGCACACAGATAAAGGGTTGTATTTGAATACAGTGTTTTTGCAAACTTGTAAAAAAATGTACTCAAAATAAAATTAACATGCATGAAAATATGGGTAATTTGAAAGGCTGTTTTTGTAGAATTAGAATAATTACTAATTCGGAAATTACTGAAATTCGATTTTTTTTTCTGGAAAGTTCATTATTTAAATCAAACCAGCATTATTATTATTATTTACAAACATTATACCAGCTCTATTAATAAATTATACAAGAACCTGTGTCATTACACTCATTCTTTAAAAAGTGAAACCCTTTCAGAAAGTTCAAAAGCACTTAAAAGGTTGTTCTTTTAGTGCAAACTTGACCAGTAACATTGTAATTTCAGAAAAGGTGTTAGTTAAAAACAAAAACAATGGGTTCAAGAAAATAAACTATAAGGCGAGTGTTTAAGTTGTATCAGAAGTGTCCAGTAATTTTTCAGCTTGACTTCATTCTTTCCAGGCAACTTGTGGAAAGAGCTTTTGTGCCGTCTTTGGTCACAGTTTCACCTGTGTGTTCACTGCAGTCCAGAGTAACCAAAGTCACCACCGCAAACACAGCTGCTCGGTGGCTTCCCCAACACCAGTGGGCCAATGGCACAAGCCCTCTAAAACAGGAAGTAGGATCGATGTCCGTGGTCCACAGAAGGAGACTAGAAAAAGAGTGAGTTTTTCATGCTCATGCTTAAATGGTCAGTTCTTCCTGCACGAGAACCATCCATGAAGCTGATAAAAGCACATTGGACCCTTTGCCTTGTCCGAAGTCCTCACAGTGGAACTTTATTTCTGAGAGATGACCTGTGAAGACAATATGAATTATTATAAACATGACATGAGCTTTAAAACATGTTTAAGGAATGCAAGTACAAAAGGCATTACCGTATTACAACTATAAGTTGCACTTTTTTTCATAGTTTGGCTGGGGTGCGACTTATACTCGGGTGCGACTCATACAGGTGCTTGTCATATAATTAGAATATCATGAAAAAGTGCATTTACTTCTGTTATTCAATTTAAACTGTGAAACTAATATACTGTATGATAGAGTCATTGCATGCAAATTGAGATATGTGTTATAATATTGATTATCATGGCCCATGGCTTGTAAAAACCCCAAATTAAAAATCTCATAAAATTAGAATATTTTAAAAATGTACTGTAAGCCATAATCATCAAAATTATGACAAAGGCTTGACATATGTCACTTTGCATGTAATGAGTCTATATCATATATTACATTTTCAGTTGAATTTCAGAAATAAATGAACTTTTTCATGCTAATTATATGACGAGCACCTGTATATCAAACTATATATTATTTGACTTTATTCCGGACACTAGAATGATGGTCCATATTTAAAAGAAAAGACACACATAACAACAATACATTTATCTCCTGTATAGGCTCAAACGCCAGTGAGTCCATATACGAGATGAATATCGCACCAAGCTTAGTCCGGGGTTGGTCAATGCAGTGATGATATTATTCATTGAATTTGTAAGCCTGCACATACACCTGTACATTAGATTTCGCAGTACAGTAGGGCAGTTTGGCACACGCGCATTTACAAACATTTGGCTTGCACTACTCCATCGTGGGACCCTCAGTAGCATCCGCATGGCATCATTATAAGCCACAGTTAGCTAATTTCACATGTTTGTTATAATCACACTGAGGGCGCTAGAGGGCGCTCTAGGCTTGTGTACCAGTATCTGCTACACCTGTACCACTAAAGATTTAAAAAAAAAACGGTAATCACGCAGCAGAAAGAAAGTTTGGAGTGGGCAAGAAACTTGTGATGGACTGACGAAAAGCGGAGGTTACTCCAGTTAGATGGCCACAGCTAGAGGAACGAGTTTGCAAATGAGAGCTTGAACAATGTGATGCCAGGAGAGGCTTGTAAACGGTGCAGTTACGCCTCCATGCCCAGGTGGTTGCCAAGGCTGGTGTGACTTATACTCCAGAGTGACTTATACATGTTTTTTTCTTCTTCATTATGCATTTTTTGGTTGGTGCGATTCCGGAGTGACTTATAGTCCGGAAAATACGGTAGTAGTGCAATAAATATTTTCAGTAGCAGTAGTACTAATAGTTATCTGTTAGTACTACTTTAGTAACCAACATGGAAACAAACAATAAATGATGCAAGAGTAGGTGACCATAAAACATATAGAACAAATAAATGTTGCCTACCCTGCTATGAGTGGTGCTTTTTGTCAGTTGACCGTCTTTCGTCCTTTCTCCTGCTGTTCCTGGACCCACTGCCTTGCTGTAAAACACAAAGAAAACAATAAATTACCAACAAATGTCTACAAAAAAAAGGGTAGGGTTTATTGTAAAACTGTTAATTTCACACCCGTCTAAAGATGCCACACCTTTAATAGACAGATACAGATAGAATAGAGAGTAGATAGACAGAAGACTGCATTTTAGTAAAATATATGAAGACAAATCAAACTGGTTAAATTACCTATACAATGAGAAACCATGTTATATATTCACAGCAAGAAAACATTTCAAAGAGGTTTAAAAAGTTAGAAAACATAAGCACCAAATCGGAAAGTCAGCATTTACTTTACAATGGGTAAACTGTGGCAGTACATGACTTGCAAAACTAACAACACCTTATTTTATTTACTGTGGTCAATCAATATGCATGCAGTGATATGTCTGATGTATTTATTAGAATTATCTTCTTTTTTATTTTTATTCTGAAACACAATTATAGAGTGTAATAGTAGATGGAGTCGGAACACTTTACTATTGCAATATTATATCTTGCAATATTTTGGTGTAAAAAATCCTGTCATTGGTTGTTATTTATCAAAAATTGCCATTGTGGTTGTTAGATATTTGCACATGTTTTGTCACAGATAAACCTGTACAAGCCATTCCCAACCTCTGACCACTCCTCGGACAGAGCCGGACTGTGCAGAGGGTCACTCCTAAGCCACACTCCATTGTCGCTGCCTTGGTTGTCTGGCGTGGGCGTGGAAACACGGCGGATAACTTTCCTGATTACCTACCCAAGGCACACAGGGTTCAAAACACGTTACATATCCCCATGTGGTCCAGGAACAAGGGTCTACATAGCTTAATCGGTTGCGTTCATGACATTGTAGAATATTGTAGATGAGCACAGAAGCCTACAGAAGTGTATGAGTGATTCACATTTTTCGGAAGGGATTGGGTCCACACAGTTCAATATTAATTTTGTGGATTTCAGTCTTTTAAACTGACAAGATTTGCATAACTGTGGATAATCATGTCACCACTTTTTAATTTTGACCGTGTTTTTGCAGACAATGCCCTTTATACCAGTTTTTGTATTTAAACTATAGGCTCTAGAATGTCTCATGAACGCAACCTATAGTGAAATAAGTGAACTTTACTTTTCTGCTGACGAGGTTACCGTCATTATCCATGTAGTGCTCTTCGGTCATACTCTCACCCGGAATATTTCTCGCCTCATTGCCCTGTAAATGTTTGTTTGTAAAATGAACAGAACAAATGCATCTCTCACATCAACCCAAACCATCACCACAGGAAGATGTACTGCAATTGTAAACGTCACATCAAGACAGAGAGAAGATGTGATTAATGAGAAACCTCCAGTCATTGAAGCTTTTCACTCTTAAGGGAAAGCACAGCACCACCATCACCACCACCACAACAACTCTACGACTACTAGCTCTACTTGAGTAAAAAGCTGAAGGAAGACAGGCCAAGTCCAAGCCCCATCACAGCAGGCTCACGGCGTACCTTCAAAATTATACGACGCCTGAAGATTCTGGTGGTTACAGTTTGTTCCTCCTCTGACCCAGAATCAACACTAACACACTGATGGTAAAAAAGGTTAACACAATAGAACACAAGACTTTAAGATGAGCTACAGTGGGTTCAGAGAGTTTTCAGAGTTATTATGGAGCAGTCAAATAATCATTTCTTTTGAACCCACTGCAAGTTTACAGTTGTTCCATGATGTCCTGCAGCAAAAACGTCTGTAAACAAACTGTAAACTGAAGATGCTCAGACAGGTGAACGTGTTTAATTACCTGAACTTTCTTCTCCGACACCAGCGCTCCTTCTTCCTTTTTGACATTCGCAGGCTGTGATGTGGCGTCCTGAGGTGAGCTCTTCGAGTTGTTGCCATTCTTTCTGGACCTGCCTGATTCGCCCCTTGACGAGGAAGTAATGGAGTCACTAGATTTTTCTTGGCTGCAAAGGTTATAACAAAAGACCATTATTGGCATGTATTGGCAAAACAGAACAATTACAAGCAGTGTCTGTGTAAGTTCTCAGTCGTACAGGAGTTGTCCATCTTCAAAGAAGGTACTTGAGTCATCTTCTGTACTTGGTACTACCAAGTACAGAAGATGACTCAAGTACCTTCTTTGAAAATTACAAGCAGTGCTAAATATTTTAATGAATGTTTAGTTGTTGTTATTTTAGCCAAGAGTTAGTCAAATCATTTGTTTTAATTTCAGTTGACAAAATCTCTAGTCAATTAGTCGACAAAATGAATAATAAAGTAATACAAAATAATATAATATAATATACAATCAAACCTATCAAGTTGTAATTGGTGCTAATAAGGTCTTCAGTGGTTAAAGCTCAATGACTGAATTCTGGATAGTTTGAGCATGGGGCCTGGTATGTTCACAAACTTATACTTGTGTGCATGCACCCAGGTTGCAGTAGTGCACCAAGAGTGTACTATACACAACTATATATACACACTACTTTTTAATTTGTATTCAACTAAAAAGTATTGGAAGATTTAAACTTATTAAGACTTTTATAAAGATTTTACTTTTTGTGTTCCTTGTCAAGATTTAAAGTGATAGTCTGTAATACTGCAAAATGAGGAGAGAGAGAAATCTGAAAGTAAACAGTCAAAAAAAACAACTTTCGCTCCTGATTGAACCTGTCAAGCCAGTTCACAAGAAAGCTCGTCTCATTGGTTAAAGAGATGGCGCCGGGGATTCTGATTACTTGCTGAGATCAGCAAAGGGAGGGACTTGTCAAAAATGTCAATCAATATTATTATATCTCCATTATTATGTCAAATTCCAGGCTCAGGCGGTCAATTACACGCAATCTATTAAATTGGTAAAACATTTAAACTTAAGGACTATCACTTTTAATCAGACCAAAGTCAGCAAAATTAACCCTTATTCTACGTGTATTCCTATGGCAACTTACTTTTCCCGTTTGTCGAGGAGGTCGGAGCTGGCACTGCGGCCTGGTGTTGGTGGCTCTGCGTTGACACTGGAGGAGTCACTACTGTGCCAACCTGAAAGCGAACACAAGTCTTTTTCTGCCTGTTCCACCTGACGGAGCATTTCCATGATGGTTGCGCCGTTTGTTTCCTCGCTGTCCTCCTCCACCTCTGAGCCGTTGTCTTTTGCTATGTTATTTGCTGCAGGCGCCTCTTGTGTTTTCATTCTGCTGCCACTTGAACAGTCCACCTCTTCCTTGTTGGGTCCGGGGTGAGACTCCAGACACTCCGCACCTTTGCCCAGATCCATGGCTGCATTGCCTTCCTCTAATTTCATTTCTCTATCGTTTATCATTTCTTTACGTTCACACAGAAAATCACAGTCTTTCCTATCCTGACATACACTCCCCTCATTATACCCTTTCGACTCTGTGTCCAGCCCTCTATCAACACCTTTATGTAATTCTGCATCTTCAGCTAGGACACCCCTTTGCACCCCATGCTCTGTTTTTATCAGCACAATCTGCTCCTCTGACGGATACAGCACATTTTTTACCTCGTCAACTCGACATACTGTTCCCTCTTGGAAAAGGACATGCTGCTCCTTTGTCATATCTATTTCGACTTCTGCATACGCTTCTTTCGGTTCACACAGCACAATATCGTTGGCCAGCTTCACTTTATCCTGTATGACCATTTCACATTTGATTTCCACATTCTGAATAAGTTCCTGCTCAATCCACTTCTCCACAACAATATTTCCCTCCAACTCTGCTTTGACCTTCTCAGTTACTTTCGCTAGTTGGTCAGTCGCTTCCTTATTACCTTCCTTTAAGCATACATCATCTTGGGCAAAAATGAGAGCACTGGTCAGGGGTGAGTCTCCGACATATACTCTTTCAGGCGTGGATGGAGTGATGGATGATATGGATGATAGCGATGGGGAAGATGCGGAGAAAGCCATGTCCATGTCCGGCTCACACAGCCCAGGGGCGAGGTGTGTCTTGGCCTTATGGGTTTGCTGGGGGCAAGACTTATCTTCTTCCTCGCTCAAAAGAAGCTGGTCGTTCAGAGCAATGTGCGGCTTTCTGATCAGAGACGGAAGGGGATCGGGGAGTTCAAATACAGGTGCAGACAGGGTGAGCTGGGAGGGTCTTGGGGACTTACTGGCGGGCTGTCTACACCGGCTTCATCGGGCTGTGGGAACGAGGGCAGAGTGAGGTCTGCTTCAGTGAAATTTTGCGTTGGAGATGGAGTGAGAAAAGGAGAGGGAGTGACGGGAAGCTCGGACTCCAGGAAGCTGGGGCTAGACTGAAGTACGGCAGGGGACTGCAGCTCCGCTAGAATGCTCTGATAATCTGTGGGTAACAGGATGACAGGAGACATACACAGTCTGAAGCATGCTTGACAAAGGCCCACACAACATACCCAGTGACATGGGCCATGGCACAAGAGCACAATGTAAGCATGCATCCTTAGGAGCTGAGATGGATACATACACAGCACCACAAGCTTCAGTAGTAGATTACAACAAAGTCTATTAAGTCAATACATCTCATTCAACTATAACTTAAACTCCTTCAATGTTTTGCATTTGTTCAAATAATGTAGATCTTAAATATCTGGTTTGTTAAATGCTTCACTTATATAGAGAGCAGTTAATAAACAAGCAGCAAGAAAAAGAAATGGCCATGACCATATGACAAGCTTATTTAAATACTAATGTAGAAAAGTGATATTGTACAGAGGTAATTTGATTCAAAGAGAAATAAGTATAGTACTTAGTGATATAGGCCATATAGTAGATGAAGCACGCCACTAAATGTGTTAATAAAGCTAATAAGAATTTTACATGATCGCACAGATAGATGACAGATGAGGAAAAAAACAACACTACAATTTAAATGAATATCTCCATTTTAGAAGAGTCATGCTGGGTCTGGGTGGTGGGAGGAGGGTTAGGAGGTGCACACTGACATGATGGGCAGGGGGAGAGGGGCCGAAGAGGGGGGGAGGATGGACAGGGGCTTTCAGAGCGCGATTCAGAAGCAGATACTGTTGGAAGAGTAGCCACTGAGACAGGGGACACCCGACCAGAGGCAGGCAGCTGAGCAGCCAAGGATTCTCCACTTGGGGAGGTGGCCACAGGAGGAGAGATCTTGCCAGAAGCCGAGGTAGAGACTGGTACAGAGTTAGGTTCAGGTGCATCAGGGACAAGAGATGAGGAGACTGTGGTAGTTTTGCAGGGGGAAGGGGAACTGACAACTGTAAAAGAATGGTTGTCGGAGTCCGTTTGCAGGGACGGAGTTGGAGATGGCGGGACTGCAAACGGGCGAACGGGCGATGGAGAAAGACAAGTAGAGGTTGTAGGAAGGGGTGAGGTGATGAGTGGGATAGGGGAGGTAGGATGTGGTGAGAAGGGGAAGAATGCAGATTGCCGTGGGTCAGGTATATGTGGAGAGAGGGGTAAAGGAGAAGGAGGTGACTTAAACTTTGGAGCCGGTGCTAAATCTTTGTGTGAGATGGAGGACTCGTAACTGGGAGAGCGACGTGAGCTGAGGGCCGCAGAAGTAGGAGTGAGTGGGGTAGGTGGGGGAGTGGGGGTTGGTGTTGGACAAAACAAACTAGATGTTTGAATAATTATTGGAGCAGCACTGCCAGGAATCAGGGGATGATGATTGAAACTTGAGAGGCATAATGCAAGACAGAATAGAATAGAGAAGGAAAAAAAAAGAGAATAAGATATATGATTTGGCAAACTTACTTGTTGTGTGACAATGAGGTCTAGGGATGTGATAAATGCATAAGGAAATGGGAGATTTCAGCAATACTTGACTCTAATGATGTTAAGAGCATTACAGTATGTGCTGTCAAGAGCAGTGAAGACTGCTGCAGGACGAGGTGGGAGGCAGGTAAAAGGAAGGAGAGGCAGCTTAGTTTTGCAGCAAAAGATACTGTCATCTATCCAAGAAGGGCTCAGAGGAACTGGAGGAGGACTAAGAGAAACAAATGGACAGTATAACACCATAGGGTTAAATAAATGCCTATAGCTTTTAAAAGCATTTATGTTACAACAGATCTATGTACTAACTATAGTTACTAAGGGGAACAGAGAAAAATAAAGCAGACAGCCTTTAACTAAACAAGCTAAACTTTACCATCAGCATGATCCCGGAAAACGTTATCATCAGCAAAACACCTTGTGCCTGAAATGTTACCATAGTCGAAAATTGGGCCTTCCAGTAGAGTGACAATATCCATACGATTGACTTTTGTCAGGACTGTGGATAAGGCATCAGCTGTACAAAAATAAATAAATAAATAAATCATAAAATGCATTGTTCTGTATCTTCATATGAAACACTGACTTACTTGTCGCATTTTTTCCTTCTCTGGTGACCCATTTCTTAAGCAGCATGAAACTCTGAGCTGTGAGTGAGTTGGGGTTCTCTAGTCTGATGTGGTTGATTTCATCCACAGTAAAGTTCATCTCCCGAGCCAGCTCTGTCATAGGACAAACAGAAACTCAATCCCATTTCCTTTTGTTCATTACCCAGCAATTGATTGGTTATGTTTTTAAATAAGCTAACCTGTCCAACTGAGTCCAAGGTGATCAGCAACAATAGCCATTCGCAGGTCTGTTCGTTCACATGGGCTTTGTGGACCTGGTAAAGGACAATTACTGATTAGAACTATTTTGCATTTTCACCTGTTGCCTAAATATAAGAGAATAAACATAGATGTAAAATCCTTTTCTGGTTACTTACTTTTCAATAATAGTTATTATGTTGTTATGTCTTTAAGACTTGCTGATGAACAGGATTTACGGTGGATTAAGCCTTACATATTTTTGATCAAATTTGTATTAAATAATACTGAGCACACAGCTGACTTTAGAAATGGCCAGAAATGGATTTAACACAAGCAACATGAATAAATAAAATTTGTAATATGTTCATAGAATAAGTGCTCTGTGATTTTTTGTGGAAATGTGATCTCTAAGCAGGCAGTAACTGTCATGAAGATCACACAAAACAAAGAACATGACGTTAGACTAAGTTTTATACAGGTAAAACGAGGAAAGGCTTGTGTACAGTTCTAAAATTAGACATGCAAGACCTTTGTGCTATTGGCTACCACTTGCACTCTTATGACAATTCATGATTGTAAAAAACACTCCACCCAGTAGCCTTCCCTTGCCTTGACAGACTGGGGAATTACAAAACTAGAGGCAGTGCCAGTAGACCACTCACTCCTACTAACATGCTCACACTTTGGTAAGGAAGTAGAGAGAGAGAAAAACAGGAAAAGCATCTTGCAACAAGGACATTACACAACTACACATTACATCAATGACAAACATAAATTTAAATGACATAACCGTTTAAACAGAATATGTAAACACGCCACAGGCATTCCAGTCAATAATGATCACAACAATGTCATGCAACTAAAAGTGAACTATAGCATTAAAGATGTATTTGAACATAGTGTGAAAATGTTACAAACTAGGCTTGATCTCTGCGATGGGAGGTGTTCGAGACCCTGTGAGTCCCTGACTGCCCTCCTTCCCACCAGTCCTCCTACTCCTTCTGCTCCTCTCACTGCCGGAGGCCCTGTCCGTCGCCGCCACCTTTGCCCTTACGGACGCGGCCCCGGCCTCAGCCCTCGGGCCTCTCCCAGAGCTGGATGAGCCGGAGGGCTGGGAGGGCTGGGAGGCGTCCGACAGAGAGGTGCTCCGGGAGGTGCTGTCTTCCTCCGACTGCTCTGTCTGGGTCTTTTTCTCCTCGTCTGATAGGCGGTCCACCAACTTTTGAGTCTCCCCACTAAGGTCTTTAAAGTATTCGATGGTGCGCTTACAAACATCACTTGGACTTTCCTGTCTATCATGTTTAGATCCTTCTGCGGTTGTTACTTTGCTAACCTGATGCTTGTCCTTTAAGGGCAGTCTTGAGGGTAACTGTATAGCTTTCCTTTCTATGGGCAATTCTCTTGCTGGCTGCGAGCTAGCTCTAACTAACCCAAGAGAGCTACTACTGGGCGTGGCGGCTGGGGGAGTTCTTTTAACATCTTTAATGGGTATTCTAGACCTGGGTTCAACTTTAGCTATGGCTGGCTCTCCTTTTCTTCTAACTTCAACCTTAACTGCTCCTTTGAGCTTCTGCTTACCTATTGCTTTGCCTTGTGTGTGAAATGACCACCCTGCAGCTTTTACAGGAAGTCTAGACTTCAGCTGCTTTAGTTCTGTGTCCTTAACTGTTTCACTTTTTTGGGCCTGCTCTTGAATCCCCTCCACTTTTTCGTCATTGTCTTTACAACCAAGTGTTTCTATTCTGCTGGCTTTCTGGAGAGTGGGCTCAGATGAGGATTGCAAATTAAACACCACGCTGCCACATTGAATGTAGTTGGCCAGAACACTGGATGACTCAAGGTTATTGTTATTGTTGCAGTTTTCCGAAGGGTAATCCTTCCTGTCTCCCTCTGTGGGTCTAATAGATTGGTCAACTGCGCCCTTCTGATCTGTACTTTCTATACTGATATACTCTGGCACTATTTGTCCCTCCGAAATTTCAGCTTTACAGTCACTGTGATCCCCTGAGTCTTTTTTCACAGTTATTGAGGCTGCTATGCCCATTTTAATAGGGGTGCGTAACTTAGAATCAACTTTGGAAGCTGTGATTGTACAAGAGGAGGCAGTCTCAGCTATGGCTTCACAGGCAGCAGCACCATTACCAGTGTAACCAGTGCCATTGTCAGACTGTGCAGGGCTGCATTTTGCTGGTGTTGCAGGTGTTGTTGGTGTAGTGCTGTTTGTGGCATCTATTACCTTCACCATCCCATCTCCTGTTTTTGTTGGAGAGGAAATTACCCCCACAACCTTGCCCCCTCTCCCCTTTTCCCCTGTTTTAGGGTCAGAGGAATGCTCACCAATCTGGAAAAACTGAAGCCTCTCTTCAACAAAGTCCCGCTTGCTCATGTCAATAGCACCACTGCGAGTCATCTCAAACATCTTTCCTTCGTGGAAAGGGAAGGGGTTAGGCTCACTAGTGGGTGTGCTCTCATCAGTCGGAGTTCTAGCAGGGGTAGTATCTGGTGTTGTGGCCTGTGACTTGTCCTCCACTGATAAACCAAAGGGCTTTGGATCTTCATCTTTCATTTTGGATTCAAACAGTCCATCATTATCAGTCCCTTTGGTTGACCAGGGGTCAAAGTCAAGGCCTTTTGTGGCAACAGTTTTAAATGTTGAGTTCAACTCTTCTTCAAGTTGGTATCCAAAGTAGTTTTCTGCCTTTCTATCTGGATGCCTTCCTTCAAGAGTATAATCTTTTTCATCTCCACTGTCTTTGTTGGTGGATGCCTTGGACTTTCCCTTCCCATCTTCTCCTGCTTCCTCACATTTCTCCTCCTCTATGACCTCTAGCTTGGACTGACTGAATGAGCGATCCGCATTTTTTCCATCATTGGATATACTGGAGGTTTTAGGATCCTCACTTAATCCATCATCTTCATCTTGAAGGTCATAGCCATCTAAGGAGTCTATCTCTGTAGCATCGGTGTCATGTGAAAACTCGGCAGTAGTGGCTATCGAACAGTCAGTTATAGACTGATCATTGCCATTCTGCTCAAGGTCAGCATCATCTCCCTTTGAACCACCATTATCCCCAGATTCCTTACACCCATTTTTGTCTGATCTTCTGTGTTTGGGTCGCTTATCTCCCTCATCTTTCATTTTGAAGGTGTACTTTTTGATAGGGATGGGGTGGAATACAGACTCATCATCACTGGAGTCACTATGGTCTGCGCCTGGGGGGATTGGTGATGGTGGTTGAACCCGGATGACAGGCTCAGCGAGGAGATGCCGGTCATGCTCCTCCTGAAGGTTGACTTCCATCATTTCCGTCTCTGCCTCAGAAGAACCGCAAGAGCCCTTCTTCTCTGGATCAGACTTCTCTACCTCTAAAGGTGGAGGAGGAGGAAACTCTATATAAGCGACTCTTTTGTCTTTCAAAAGGGCTCTCTCTTCTTCCTGTTTTTTGTTGAGAGTCTCAGAAGGAGCTGGCTTAGATTTGTTTTTTACTAGTTCATTGCTGACCTGGGTCTTGCCTTCTTCCTCCTCAGACTCTTCTTGTATAGTGCTCGGCATGCCGGGCATTAGGCCAATCACGGAGTCAGGCGTTCGTGAAGCAAGACTTAGTTCTTCTGAGCTTGGGGTCTCGGGAGTAACAGGACTCTTTCCAGAGCTGTCCATGAAGGTCACTTGTTCAAGAGTGTCATCTTCTGGACTACCTTGAGGAGACGGAGATGTTTTTTGCTTGACAGAGTAAAATGCACCCCTTGTTTCATGGACAGTCCTACTTTCATGGCTAACAATCTTTTTATATGTTCCTAGCTGGCCTGAAGCAGTTTCTTTCTCATACTGCTTTCCTACTTGAATGCTGACATAGACCGGCAGAGGTTTAATGTCCTTATAGCCTTCTGTGACAACAACAGGGGTTCCTTGCTCCAAATACTCAACTTGATCCTCCTCCACCCCATTACACACCACATTTTTCTGAGCACTGTCTAAGCAATCGATGGGTTTTCCTAATGATGACCCAAGACTAGACTTGCTGGCGTCAGAGGTACTGCGTGCCTGATTTCTAGCAATAGTAGATATCTGGGGTCCTACCTTTTCAGAGAACTGAGAGGATTCGTGTTTTTCTGATAAATTACACAACTTTCTTACAGGAATTTGCGATTCCGAGTTTTTTTTTAGACCGTCATTGCTATTTGGACTTTCTCTAACAATAAATTCAGTATAAATAATTTTATTGGCTGCTTCTTGTAATTGAGGATCACTATTTTTAGAATCTTTTGGCCGATCATGGACACTGGTGTGTGTAATTTTGGGGGACAGTGGTTTATAGTTGCCATAGCCCTGGCTTTCCCATGTCTTAAAGACCCTTTTCTCATCCTGCTCCTTTGCACTAACATCATGTTTAGGGGAGAACCTACTTGATTCACTATCTAGACCCCTCCTTTGGCTTGAAGGACTGTCTGGAGTTTGGGGCGTATTAGAACCAGCAAATACCTGATAGACCGGAAGCTTACTTTCCTGGAGTTTTCTTATTGGAGAACCTGAACTTTGACTTTCCTGATAGCTCTTTTCGTTCTTCTGAGCTTCCTGTTCAAACTTAAGCCTTACTGCACTAACTTTTGAAGAAGACATTTTGTATGGCTTTGGGCTTTCTCCTGTGGCTCCTTGTGTCTTTCTTGCATCTGTGTCAGTACAGTGTAACAGCACTCTCCTCTCTGGGCTACTAGGTAGACTGGCACATTTTCTGTCACTAGAGCTGAATCTATCACGGAGCCGCTCCCGACTCCACTCTTCCCCACTACCTCTATAAGACGGCCGCTCTGGGCTACTGTGTGTGGAACTAGGTCCTGAACGTGTTTCCCTGAAATCAGACCTGCGAGATTTCTTCTCTGGGGATGATAGCTCATCATTTAATTGTTCGGTTTTATCACGAAAGAATTGTGATACTTCACTCAGTTTTTCTTCCGCTTCCTTTACAGTTCTGTCCACTCGATCCTCGTACATGAGTTGCTTTTGTTCCCTTTCCTGTACATCATCTGATATTCGCATCCATACGGACTGTTTTGGGCTACCTGGTTCAGATGAATACTGCAAAAGAGTAAGTTTATCATAATTATCATCCACATTGGTCATTCTTCCAGATTTATCAAATATATTCCGTGATGACCTAAAGACATACTCTGTCTTTGGCCTTCCCTCACTTTGACTAGTTCTATCTGGGGAATGAAATCGAGCTCTGTCTCTCAAATACTCTTCTGTATCAGAGTGACACTGTTGAAACTTCTCCGATTGCAGCATTTTTTCAGCAAAATTATAAGATTCTCCCCTGAGCTCAGATGAACCATCCTCATTGTATTCTACAGACTGCTGACTTAGTAGCTTTAATGTTTTATAAGAATCATCAGCCATAAGCTGAGCTGAACTAGGGCGACCATCATCCTCTTGTGATATAGGGGTTACTCTGGGGGAGTCTAGGTATGCAGGAAGCAAATCTTCATCCTCCCCTTGTCTTCCTGGATAATAGTACATTTCTTTTTCTGCATGGTTTTTTGTTTCTCGTATAATAACCTCTGTGGGTTCTGCTTTATTGCCCTTTTCAATATGAACTTCGATGATTCTTTCTACCTTAGGTTTCGAGCTGAGGTCTTCAAGCACTCTTTGTGATGTTTCTTCGCTGCCTGCTTTGTGTTCAAACAGTCCTGCAAGTTCTCTGGAGGGGTCTTTGCCTGCCTGAAATGCCTTCATTATATCATGTACAGACATAGTCTCTTCACATCTCTCAGATGCACTTTCTTTGCCTGGTTGTTTATGATACACCATCCTGGTAGTGGTAGTAATGTGAGTCTCCTCCTTTACTCTCATACCTTTTCCCATTGGGTCCTCATCTGAACTGGCTTTGACTTGATAGCATTTATTCTGTTCTGGACTAGATTGAGTCTGGTGTTGATTAGCTTTCAAATCTGACTCGACATATCTGACAGGCTGTGTGTCCTCCATGGATTTTGTATCATCTGGAGATTCATAACTTCGAATGACATGAACTACTTCAGTTCTAGTCTCAGTGATAACTGGGGGAATGGGGATATCTTGAAAGAGAGCCTTGGGGCCTGTTCCCTCTGCACTCGGAGGAGCAGAGGGTGTTCTTTCACTTCTGGTCTCAAAACCACTGTCTGATAATGGGCTTTTATCCTGCTCATGTGATATATCATCAGGTGACTCAAGAACCATGTCTGCTCCAAAGAGTGCATCTCCTACTTTACTAATCTCCTTGTCAGAGGGGGATGAGCGCATATTAGTGGGAGGCATTTTGAGTTTATGCTCCTGAACTGCAACTGCTGGTTTCAGAACACGTTTCTGCTTTTCTTTTCCATTTCCTTCCATTTTTATTTCGTCTGATTTATTCTTTGAGAAAGCAGTGCTACCTACTTCATTTGTAAGGTAGTCAACCACTTTGGAGAGGTTAAAATCTCTGTCTGAAATAGTTTTGGTTTTAGCTTGGGGAACCACAGTCTCATATCTTGGAGGAAAACTCCAATTGCTTGGAGGTTGCTCAACTGGTACCTTGGAGAACTGTATGTCATCCAAAGACCCTCTCGACATAGTAATTATTCCATCTCTCACTGAATCTTTTGTCAGTATTTCACTGACTTTAACTAAATCTTGTTTCACTTTCTCAACAATCCTATATGGCTCCTCATCATCTATTCTAGCTTCACGTGTTGACCCAGACTGATATCCTTTACTAGCGCCAGATTTTGGATCAGTTTGTAATATGGCAGACATGCGTATTAAGTCTTCTTTCATTTCAGCTACATCTTTCAAAATCTCTTGGCTAGATGACAGAGGTGATGTGGTGTTTGATTTTAGGCCAGCACTGTATAGATGGGATTTGACTGGGGAAAGTGTTCTGGCAAAAGGGGACTGCATTTGAGCACTAACCTCTGTAGGAGGTGTTTTACGCGGGGACAGAAGGGCAGTGGCTGACTTAGACACTTCAGGGAGCCTTTTAAATTGGGGCTCAGGCAACGCATTTATGACAGAATACACTGGCACGGTCACTGTGCTGCAGGTTACAGCAGTGGTGGTGTTAGTAGGGGATCTCAGAGAGGCATACAAAGAACTGGATGCTGACGATCTTATGGACTGATAAGAGGAGGATGCTGAGGAGGACAATGACTTCAGTGTACCATAGCCAGCAGAGCAAGAATTAAATGTTTTTTCCACTTCATCAAAGGCTGCATTAACACTTGTTGTTGCAGCATTTGTGGTTGCTTGTATTCGTTCTTGTAAGCTACTGGCGAGCAAAGAGTTTGGAGATGGGGAAATATATGGGGGAGATGACACTGTTCCATTGATTAATGCTGCAGCACTCTGGGCTGTATTAGATTTGAATGGAGATGAAAGAGATGAGAACCAGTTTCTTGAAGGTCCAGTGTGATCTGTAAGAGTTCGAACTGAGGAAAGCCCAGGAACTGTTTTTATTGGAGAGGAAGATGTGCCACTGGTGGCCCCCATAACTGTTTTGTACGGCAAAGGTGAGCTAAACATATGAACAGATGTTTTGGGAGAGGTTGGCGGGGTTGTGTCTGAAGGTGTTTTTTCAAGAAGAATATTTCCACCAGATCCTGTTATGGAGGAGGTTCTGGCAGACAAAGCTGCCAGTCCTTTCATGGATATATGCTCTGGGGCACTTTTGCCAGGTGATGCTAAAGGGCTGGTTGTGACTGGGTACTGAGCCTGCTGTATTACTGTCTTTATAGGAGATGAAATAGTTCTGTAGGAGCGGATAGGTGAAGCCATGTCGCTAGCTGACTTTACAGAAGATGCTGGTGATCCAGGGATGTTGGTCTTGATGGGGGATGCAGAGTTTATAGACCAGACAGATTTCAGTGGAGAGGCAGAGGGCGTGTTGGAGGACGAACTGGAGAGGGAGCCAAAGCCAGACTTGGTTTGGAGGGCGACAGGAACAGGCGACCACGCCTGATAAGATCTCGTTGAAAGGACAGGTTTGTGAGGGTAGCCAGAAGGTTGTGTTCTCTGCGAGCTTCGATCAGTTGTTTCTTAAGAAATAAGTAAAACAAAAGTAAAAACAAATGCAAAATAAAATAGTAAATAAAGTAATAAAAAAGGAAACATACAAAACAGAAAGAGAAATTGTGTAAGTCAGAAACAGAATTTACAGTAGAAGCAAAGTACAACAATAATTTCGAATATTCAAGACTAGTATGGCATGACAATGAGATAAAAAAAAAATACACAATGAAGTATGTTCAAAATAGAGTGAAGAAAAAACAAGTAATGACAAAAATACACATGTATTGACTTTCATTGTGCTTATATTTGACTTTTTGCAACATTGCCTTTTACAAACCTATGTTTTATAAATCTTTCTATCTTTATCATATAGACATGACGCCACAGAAGACCCCACAAGCAGTAACAATAAATTAATAATTGGAAAGTGTGTAAATAGTAAATAAAATAAGGTTGCACTTTACAAGTAGTCACTTAACAATCATACTGAATTACAAGTGAAAAAAGTCAATAAATTAATGATTGTTGGGCAGTGACCATACTGTAAAAACATGAAGAATGAATGACTTGATAATAGTACATAATGAGAAATCTTTTGATTAAGATTCAAACATTTTGATTCATTAGCACGAATCATTGTTGGGCCATACAAGCTTCTTAGTTTATGTAAAGTGCAACCTGATATAACAGTCATAGACAGCTGCACAAATATCAAGCCAATAAGAGTGAGATGGCATCATCAAAGACATTACAAAAACATCAACAAAACATTGTATGGAACATAAATTTTAACATTTTGTTAAAATTAAAAATGACCCAGTGTTTCCACAGATGTAAACAGATGCAACAGGTGAGATTTTTTTTGAATGACATGGTAAGCAAAGCATAACACGATAAACCATGCAAATGTATGGTAAATGGGACTGACAGTGCGGTTGAACAGATGTCATGGGTCCCTATTCATATGTTAACCTCTGGCCAATAACATGATCAAATGACTTCATATGGTAAAGCAAAAATAAGGACTGAAGTGAAAACTCACTCAAGGCTGGGTCGGTCAAATAGCTGTAGCGCTTACGCAAAGCTAAGGAGGCAAAGGTATGACGTCGCTCTGGTTTTTCAGTCTGAAACAACAAACAAAAAGTAGAAAAAAGCTTTAACAAAAATATGGCAAATGTGATGATAATGAATTTCTGAATTTGAAAGTTTGTGAGTTGTATTTTAACAGCATTAGGTGTAAGAAACAAAACAAAACTAAACATTCTTTTTTGTTTCCATAGATGTATGCAGTGTATGCAAAAGGTGCAACAGTTACATATTGCTTTTTAGGATTTAATAGTGCACCTAGAGTACTTCACTCCTTAGAGTCAATAATTACAAAAAAATAATAATAATAATAACTCTATTAATCCTTTGATTTTTATTTCAGAGGGTCTATTAAACACATAATGAATGTAAAAAATAAAACCAAATTCTTATCATGGACAACTTAGTGGTTCATTTATGAACTGTGGATGGAATACGAGGGGACTTGAAATACATAAAAGGCTCCATTGAACTTGAAATGACATAAAGTGTTAAATTAAGACATGACTTCTGCCACTTCCATCCATGCAGTACAGAAAATCACATGTAGCACACGTAACTGTGCAAAGCATGCTGTCCAAAGCCTGATTTAGTCTGTGCGACTGCGCAGAATAAACACATTTTGAAAATATAACATATAATCAATGTAGCATTTGGGGTCAAGCGAATGTAAAAATAAAACAAAGCATTTGGGTGATGATGAAGACTTTTTACCTCATCATCAGGATCAGACTCCATATCCTGTGGATTCCCAAGATGCATTGCAGGTGCAGAGAGAGATGACATGGAGAGCAGGGCATTATAGTAAGCCGGGTGGAGAAAATAAAAAACAGGGAATGCAAATGGAGCAGCAAAAACAACAAAAATCAGAACAAATCTTTCGTATTAACAACACAAATTACAAGCAGCAAAATAAAAAGCAATAGCAAAATTGTGTGATTGATCATCGCCATAACAACAAAGACAAAGTTTAATTTCTGCATTTCTTTTTCTGCGGCAAATTGAGCCAGCCAGGAAACAGAATCAGAGGCAGAACACTCCATGTGGACTGTACATTGTGGGATCTTATGACTGGCGCAAGCTAAAACACTGATAAAAGACACGAGCAGCAGGCAGTCATTTCTGAACAAAAATGAAGTGCAATGATTCCTCTTGATGTTATGGCCGTGTTGTTTTCCCATTACTTTGTTGCATTCATGAGCATGACATGATCAGATGGCAACAAGAGATTATTCAGAAAAGTGAGCCTACCTTTCTATGGGTTGGCAGTGTGATATTCAAATTGCATATGGCAGTCTGAGGAAGACCTTTAGTGGATTTTGGCTCCCTCAAGAAAGACAAGCGTCCACACGGGTCCTGGCCCATGTCTCTGATCTGGAAGAAATAAACAGTGATTTCATGTTTTCAAAGATGGAAGAAAATGCTTCTTGGAATGGCTGAAAGAAATTAACTAAACCAGGAAAGTCCCACTGAGATTAAGTATCTCTTTTGCCATAAAAATCATTGCAGCACGTTATAAAGTTTACCTTCACATTGAAAGGAAGTCTGTTTTCTTTGAAGGAGAAAAAGTTAAAAACCAGTTGCTGTCCACTTTTGGTCAATGGGGACAGGTTGCCATAACAATCAATAAAGATTGGCTTTCCCTCCAAAACCTGAAGAATTAATTGACAAAACATCTCTTTTTTAATAGCTTGATATCAGTATGTAGTCAAAAATAAAGTAGAGTTTTGCTTGTTATTCACAGCTAATGCTTATATTGAGCAAACCTACCTCAATGTCTTTGCTGCGCGCTACTTCCTCAAAGTTCTCTTGCTGCTCTAAAGTCTTGTCCACCTTGTCGTCCGTCATGCAGAAACAGCGCAGCCGAGCCTCCACAATATCATTCATTTTGGAAAACACCACAAACTTGGCCAGATATGGCACGCAGATCAGCTCCCGGTATAACTGAGACGCTAAACTCACCGTCTCAGGAATCTGGTGACAGTCTGCGAGCCAAAACCTGTCAACCACAAGAAAAACAATCTATTAGGATGAAATAGAGTAGTTAGTCAAAGAGCAGTAACAGACTGTTACTCAAGATGCTACTTGTTTCAAATTGTTGAATAGATAAAAGTGGAAATCCTTTAAAAAAAGAAAAGGAAAAAAAGAAAAGAAAAGTGATGTATTAGCTTATGTAAATGTATCGTTATCACAAAAATCTAGTTACATAATACTTACTGCACACTCACATGATTCAGTTTAGGAGCCAAATATGTTACTTTAAAAACTTCAACACTGAATATTTCCTTAGAAGAGTTTTCCTTTCTTCCTGAATCTTTCTAAGGAAACTTTATTTTCTAAGGAAAATGTCAGTGTTGAGTCAACTGTAATGAACTGGTCACCTCACAGAGATGATAATGACTGGAGTATTACTATAAAATAAGTACACAGAGCAAAACCCCATGCAATTTTACCTGGCCGATACATTTGTGGTGAAGGAGACACAATCAGTAACAAAGGACAGAGGTGTCGTCCCTGTAATGTCCTCCCACTGAGCAGGAGATGTCCCTCCTATAGTATTAAACAAACACACAGCTTACAATAAGACTAGCCTTCAATGTGTTCCTTATAATGTCAAGAAGGGCTTCTTGCCTGTGATGCTGCAGAGTAGGCGTAGGCATGGCGCTGCATCTCCTCTTTGGCCACTAGGATGACCCTCTGCTGATCGCGGTGGAACAGGAATTGTCATTGTGATAGGTTTGTGGAACTTTCTTCTTCTGGGTTCCACAGTGACAATTGGGCTGAAGGTAGCTCTGTTACCCAGAACCGCTCTCACCATGTCATCAGGCACTGGCTGGGCCTAGGCACAACAAGTTACACTATTGGGATCTTTGTAAGTGAAGTCTCTTTGTTATTTTCCCAGTCTCCAGTAAAATCTGTAATATTGTGAAGAGGACGAAGGTCAGATGTACCTGAAGGCCAACCCGTATCTTCTTGGTCAATGCGCCTGGTGGAAAAGAGGCCTGGACCATTGGGACCGTGGTGCTGGACAGCATGCCTCCATCTGGGCCCATGTGGTTCGACTCCTGTTTGATGCGTGACACTACAGCAAAATACTGAGGAAAATCTCTGGTGACAATGCGGCAAATGCGCTTCTTCTCCAACTCAGCAGGGCTGTCCAACTCTGTTCAAAGGAATACAAGATACAGCTTTTAACTGGTCCTTTCCACAATATAAAACATCTGATAAAAGCTGAGCTTTGCTGAATTGACTTCACCTTCATCCATTCCACCGAGCAGCTCGACCAGGTCTTCTGGTCTCACATCAGACTGGTGCTCCTTCCAGGTATCTCCATTGTCACTCCTTAAAACAATAAGCTCCCTCTCTTTGCCACGCATTGAACCAAAATGAGGAATCTCCACAATTACAGGACTGAAAAAAAAAAAATGGCATATTGATAAAACTGTATTTTACTGCAGCAAATAATAATTCTGAAATAAGTGGAAATCAGATCTAACTACCCAAGAAATTGTGCTCCAGCTGGCCCAACTTCGACCAGTCGACTGACGAGGCCCTCTCCCTCCACCATGGGGGGTGGGTATGCCAGCTTATGTCTCTTGGCCAGGCGGCAGGTGATGCGCGTGGGCGCTGTGCACTTCCTAGGAGGAATGATAATACGCATGCCATTGTGGCGGCTGCCCCTCATGGACCCCCCTCGAGCATCCACCATGAAGCTGACCAAAAACCTGCCAGAACAAAAATCTAATTTAGAGGAAAGACAGTGGGCAAGAGGGGAATGATAAAAGTCACACTACAGACACAGGTGAAGAGGACGGATCCCATGCTGTGATCACTGTACACCCAAAAAGACCCAGAAAGAGTACCCAAATATAGAGAGACTGAAAGAGTAGAGAGGGAGCTTTCGAGATCTGAAAAATGGCGATTCTCACCATTAGGTGCCCCAAATGCAAACAAATTTAAAGTGTGAAACTAAACAAATGTGTGAAATTACAAAAGGTTTAGTTTCAAATGTTGAGGCATTAGGTAGAACTGTAGCCAAAGTTTCAGATTCTCTCAAGCAACATTCAGTGATCAGGATATTTCACAGCGGTGAAGATTTGTACTAGGACTGAGGGTGAAATCATTAAATATATTTGTATGGTTGTTTGCTAGAGTTGATATATATTTATACGCGCATTGAGTTGCCTTGTGTACGAAATGCGCGGTATAAATAAAGTTGCTTTGCCTTATACATTACTGCATTGATGACAATAAATGTTTCAAACACAGAGGAAAAAGACACCTAAAATCTATGCATTGCAGATGAAACACCAAACCACACAGATGGAAAAGTGAAAAGACATTGTCAGAAAAGATAAATGACAACAGAAGAGGGTGTGAAATCACTGTGGCATCATGGGAAAGAGCAGTGGACTCAGTCGTCACCTGGAGTCATACTGAGGGAGCGGGGAGGAGAAGCTGGAAAAAAAACACATGGGACAATGCAGGAGACAAACCTCAACAAAAAAAAAAATCTTTAAGAGCCGTTTACAGGGAAATAATTGTCTGCTCATCATTCATAAGCACACAGACATCACTCACATTTTGTTTAATGAAAGGTTTTGTGTGAAATGACAATGCCTATCTTTCCAAAGCCTAGGACATAACAAGTAGTCACTGCTGGTCATGATGATCAGAGCGCTACAAACACTACTAGCTTGGTACAAACCGATGCAATCACAATACTGTGCAATTAAGTGGGAAAAATGTTTCAAGAAAGAAGTGGACATTTTTTTTTTTAAATCACAAAATCTAAAAGGAAAAGTGTACAGGTTTACCGCAGCATTTATGGTGCATTCATGTGGACTGGGGTGCTCGTTTTCCCGAGGTGTGACATCATTGTCCCCAGTTAATCATTTAAATGTGTTGTTAGCATCTCAAAAGCTAAACGTTAGTTTGTTAGTTTTATAGCTGATTTCCACAGTCAGGTGCGGAAGTCAGCAAGCTCGTTTTGACCCGAGTTCCCCAGTCGTTTTCCCCAGTTGAGCGAGCGTTCACGTGCATTCCACAACTGGGGAAGTCGATCGCCCGAGTTCCCGAGGACCACGTGGACACACTAATATCTACAGCTGTCTGCTGTAAATATTCAAATTACATGAGCCTTCCATGAGTTTAACCAAATTAAAGAGATGGTACACTTGGATGTTACTTCATTTTAATAAAAATAAGGAAAATATATTTTCTGAATATAGCCTAATATGAACAATGCTCCAGATCTTTGCTCAATGTTGACTCTCACAGAACAGAGGAGAGGAGCACAGTTAAATGAGGCAACTTGTGTAGTATGTGTCATGCTCATTGTATTGGACATGATGCAGAAATACACAGTGTCCATGACATAAGAGAAAAGTAATGATTTGCCCATAAAGCAGGAATTATTAGTTTCTGTGGGCATTGATTTTGCATGTGGAACATAATTTTAGCCCAGTCCCTTAAAACCATGTTTTGCAGCTCATCTAAAGCGTAATACTTCAATACAACATGCAAGTGTTTTAAGTGAACAGAATTTGACCTGTGTCAAATGATTTATCATCAATATATAGAACATGCTGGCAGTAAAACATTAAGATAATCAGGTCTACTCTCCTGTATGTGTCTATGATGTTTCATAAGAGCAGTAACAGACTGTACTAACCCGGAGTGAATGGGACTGGACACCGTGTGGTGGCTGTGGTCCATCATGTCCGGAGTCCAACTGTAGCGCCGCATGCACTCATTGCTGTAGTCCCTGGTCACAGCGAGGTGCTGTGAAACAAGCATCGGAGACAAAACAGCACATGTAAAGCTGAGGAACAAATATAGTGTGAGAGAAACACAGTGACAGAAAGAAGCCATATCTGTGACGCATGGAAATGTGACAAGCTAATCAAATGTGAGCGACACCATACCAGTTCTCAGTTACCTACTGAACATATCTTTGACAAAAACAATAAAACAAATGTTTACTCAAATACATAAGTAATATGATTGATGCAGCGAATAATGGGAATTATATTGGACCTTAAAAAAGACAAAAACGTAAAAAGACAAAGAATTTACAACAATACACTACAATGAAAATCCTCATGATTGTATGAAAAAATAATAATAAAACTGATGATTGACTATAGCAACAGATAATACCTTGTTTAGGGGGTCAACCAAGTAGGATATGTCTTTACAGACACTCTGAAGCTTTAGGAAGAGGAGACATGCATACTTAGAGTGATGTCAATACTGTTTAAAATCGTATATATATATATATATATATATATATATAAAATATTATTTACTCCATGATTATTAGCTCATTAAATTAGTTCTATCAGACTGTTCTTTCCTAAAGAAGTGTGGGGATAAATGTATGTACTGTGCCAATGCAGCAGTTTTCTCTCAAGTAACTTTAAAGCACTATTTTAAGCTATAAAACTCTACATCAGATGCAGGGCATCTGTGACCTTTCATGCCATGACCTAAAGGAAAGTATTTTTACAAGATACAGCAAAGACATTGGAGATAGAGGAAAAATATCAACAACACAAATGGTTTCGATGGTACTTGAGATAACAGGCAAAGTTGATAAATTAATCATAAGTTGGGAACACTGCACTTACCGTGTCTTTTGTGGGGGCCAAAATCTCTTCAATCATCATACTGTCTCGTGCAAAAGAGCTCCGGTTGAGTGTGTTGGACCTATCCGAACTGAAGGAGCGGAGGCTATAGGTTACCACGCAACCCGGTGCCACAGGCAACAACAAGTCACGGGAACACAAAATAAAGCACAAAGCAAGAAGTCCATTATTACATGCAACCTCCAGGGAACCAGGCTGTTTCAGACAGAGCCCATAGAGAAGGGAAGGGTCAGGGCTTCAGACTAGCAAGAGGATATTCAGAGATGGAAATTGGAGGGAAGGAAAGTTTGCATTCAAAGAGATAAGGGCATCGGGGGAAAGCAGAAAGGCTACATTAACTGCTCTAAATGCAAAACTAATATTACTGAATGACGTAACTAAAAACACAGAGGGATTTAACAGACAGAAGTCTGTGTAATGTGACTGCACTCCTTTGGTCTAAGATTAGCAGCTGACCTAAACCCGTATCATGGATGGAGAGGAGACGCCAGGCCTTTCTATCCATCTTGCTGCAGTGTACTTTAGGCCTGAGCGTACAACAACATCTGCCTTTACCCTTTGCAGTTAAACGCAGGGCTGCAGTTTTCTCCAACAATTTCTCACATCAGGAATTTTATTAGACGGGTTGTGCAATAACAGCCACCGGACCCCTGCATTTGAGTTATCGAGTGGAAAAAAAGACAGCGCTGTTCCGATTCAAAACAAACCTGAACTGAAAATTGTGTCTTACTGTCCAAGAGCGTCTCGTGTTTCCCATTAATAGAGGACACAATAATGGCATTTATACTATTTTTGTTTTACCTGCAGTGAAAACAATAAGCTGCACAGAATAAAAATAGTAGATCATATTCCACTTTCTTAAAGCTTAAACAATATTTGGAACTTTCTTAATTATTATATCAACTGAGTTTTATTTGCAAATCTTCAGAAATGAAATGTTCCTTTCAACATTTCCATCACTCAAAAAGATAACTGAAGTTACAAGAAACTTTTTCCGCTATATGTTTGAGTAGTAACAGTAACAGTACAAAAAAAGGACTATGTAACAATTAAAAAGGGACATTTTTACATGATTCAAACGCCACCAATAAGGATCTCCAGTACGACCATAATCTCGTCAAAAGTCTATGGGAAACACTGTATGTCAGTATGTGTGTGTGTGAAGTGAACAGATCAGAGTGGACAGTTGGGAAAATGCAGAGCTCAGCGTGTTTGACTGGGTACACTATTCAGCACAGAGAGAAGGCCTTTATTCAGCAAGCCTGCCGAACCCTCCATGGAAGTAACCCAGCAACTCTGTGTGGCCTGAATGGAGCGGCTGGCATGATAGCACCACTCTATATCAACACTGTTTCCCTCTGCTTGCCCCCAAACTAACTGTTTGTTCTCGCGGCTTCTTCCTCTTTCTAGCCATCTCCTTCATCCCCTTTTCTAAATTCTATGTTGAGTTTCCATCTCTAAAAAATGTGATCAAATTCCCAAAATGTACTTCATAAAAATAAGAATCTAATTAAATACTTGATCCCTGGAAGTTACACTAAGAGCCACACACACGCGCACACACAAAACAACATAACCAACTCGACATAAAACAACACGAAATAAATTATAGTGTCTCCTTTTTACACCTGTGTAATAACAGGAACAATGGATGGGATGTATTTTGATGGAAAAATTAGCACATGTACACAGGACAGGAAGTTAAACACACTGCACTCGGAGACAGCATGTGAAAATGATGACGCAAGTGCGAACAAATCTAGATTTAGTCAAATGAGTTATGGACTGAAGTACTTAATGGAAAAGGACATTCAAAACTATTTTTTACAACTACGTTTTACAACTATTACATAGCTTACCTGACTCTAGGGCTAGAATGACAGACAGGGTGCAAGAAGGAGAAGAACAAAAAACTGAAGTGAAAAGCAAAGCAATTTGAAAACATTTAAGCGTGAGCAGTGTCTCAGTACCATCCTTGAGTCTATGACGCACATGTTGCACTTTGTATCTGTGTTGGATATATGTGTACAAATGTAGAAAAAAAAGTATGAAAACATGTGTTAAGAAAAATCAAAGCAATGCCCATGTAGTGAACAAAGCGCAAGACGAAAACATTTACAATTAGAATGAACATACGGCAACTGTGGAATTAATGTGCTATTTAGAAGTGTTTATAAAATATTCTATTCAAAATAGAATATCTAAATGTTTAGTGAAAACACATTTAATATGAATCTATCATGAATAACATCCATTTGTTTTGTACACTTTCTATCAGACACAACTCACAGTCTGAGCATGACATCGCATGGATGTTCACAAATAACTTGAAATGTTGTTCACATTTCTATCTGTGACACTATCAGCAGTTTGGATTGCACATGAATAGAGGCACAGAATGCTGAATCATTTGATCTTCTGGAATAATTGCATGGCATTTTTCCAGATGCAATTGTGGCAGATAAGATCCTATTATCTGCTTTTGTATACAGTGTTAGTACACTTTGAATTGAGCAAACACATGAGCATAAGTGTAGCGAAAAGTCAAGTTGATGAACAAAGACTTCACTGAATCAACTTGGAATGCGTTAAGAATTAAAAATCAAAAATCAAAAATCAAAAACAAACTAAATAAGGCATCAATAATTAGCCAACAGGCCACTGCTGCAGCAAAGCAGAGTTTTGAGAGACCAGTGCTCACCTGGCCGAGCGAGCTCCAATACTGAAGCCCATGTAACCCTCCTGAGGTAGAGAGTCATCCCCAAGCTCCTTGAGATCCTGGGGCCGCAGGTATTTGTCTGTGTCCCCGGTCATAGCCTCATCACCTGGTAAAGGTAAAAACCACTCAGTTACTTCAATCTAGGGAAGAGCCCATCCAGCCAACACACCACTACTTATGTGCTGCTTGTACTTGAGGATAGAGTCATTATTCAGCATTATTCATTGTACATTCATACACTGCATCGCCCACTGCAACTTTCACTTAGCTCACTGCCTTTGACTGTATCACAACAAAACACCTAAGAAACATAGGGATGGGTAAAACCACACATTTTTACAGGATAAACAGGGACGCTTAAAAGATGCAGCATTAAAAAATATGGGGGGCACATATTTTAAGTTATTACTTATTTCTGCTCCTTTCATTCACATGTAAAATGCTGGTGATGCATTTGCCTTTTAAATGAAGGAAATAAAATAAAAATAAAAAATGAAATGAAATGAAAAGTAAAAATACACTTTGCACCACATCTGGATCTCTGTAAAAAAAACAAACGCAGTTCTCTTCGCAACACTCAAAGACGAACCTAACATGTAACAGACATCAAAGTCTCAGCAGTGACTCTACTAAAGCAAAAATACAGCAAAACCGCAGCGCACCTCGATCGGCGGACCGGTGAACGATGACACGCCGCTCTATAAAGCCGCCAGAGCGGCCACTGTGTTTCTCCTTCTCCCTCATCTTCCAGCTCTGTCCTGGCTGCAACACAGTGCTCCTTCCCCGCAGCCCCTCCCCGTGCCTTGGATATTGCCGCACTCCGATCACACGGCAGCACCCGCGTGAGGGCAGAGCGCAGGGACGCGCGTATTTCCGGCACCAAGTTTCAAAATAAACTCGTCCTACATATGTCGATCTATAAATAACCCGATCAAATTACTACGGTAAAATATATACGCTACTTCGAAAATGATCGTAAATCATAATAATAATAATAATAATAATAATAATGATGATAATAATGATAGTAATAATAAAAAACATTAAGTGGATGTCCACAGAATATGGGGAAGAATTGTCCAATGCAACAGTCTACTTTTCAGTAAAGTGTATGGCCTATTATTTAGCTAATCTAATAGGCAATAGGCTACTATTCGTGTAACGTAACATAGATAGCTTGGAAATAAAAAGAGGCATGCCGTAGTAATTGCCATCCCAATCACGCATCCAAGCTCTCGCCAGGGCTTCTCCAACACTCTGCCTCATGCATTTAAAAGTTTGTCTGCATTATAGCCTATAACTTCTAATTAAGCAACTTACTTTTATCCACCGCAGAGATATCCATTGTTATTGCTTTAAAAAGTCCCCAAAGTTCAAGGGTAAATCCAAAGAGAGGGTTGGACAGTGACTTATCCACTCAGTGCAACAGTTGCTGATGGAAAATGTTGCCTCCTCGATGCGCTCCTAATTCCGCTCCAAACAAACTCCGCTGAGCATGTGATGCGGTCGCGCGGGTGAGGCGCATCTCAGTTAGCGCTTTTAAACTCATTAAAGTGTAAAAGCATTTCCTTTCCTCGCAGTAGTAAAGGCAAAATGTGTTGTCCAATCCACTTGACGCAGCCGGCAGCACCGAGGTTAATACTAACCCCGTAGAGACGGCTCAACCAAAGCTCATCTGACTGGATTTAAAGACAGAGAAAGTACGTCCACGGCGTGAATGGCGTCGCTCTCTGTCGAGTCACCGGCAGACTGTGCCTGCTGTAGTTTAGTGAGTCAGGGAACTCAACAAGTGACACAGAGCCCTCCCAACGCTCCTCTGAGGGCACACAGGGGGGCGGGAATAACAATAATCTGATGATCAAATAACTCAATAACAGCCACTTCCACACTACACTAAACCGTGTTATTTTCACTAACTTTGCTACAAAAAAATTAAGGGCTGGTCCCTGAGCTGAAACTTTGTTGACCTATAAAGTGAGGAAAGTTCTGATGTGATAATAGCATATGGACTTAAGTTCCATTCTAAAAATGGTTCAATTTGGGACAATGGAAGTCTTTATAAAGCATGAGCGTGTAATTACTGAAGCTTTTCCTGTGCACAGGAATACACAGCCGTGACCTGTCACACTCACTTTACTCTCAGCCTAATAGGATAGGCTCCCTTATATAGGATTAAAGAGTACCATGGAAACTCCTTACATGCAGGAAGCATTCTGCGGCTTGTTTCAGCATGATGATTATTTCGTATCACTACAATCCCAGAAATGAACCAACACATGGACATGTTACACATTTGAATGAACCCAGGCTAGAGACAGACCAGTTCTCCTGGTCCAAGTCCAATGTTGATAAATTATGGACATTTTGTAAACAGTTTATGTAGAGGCACAAGGCAGTAGATACAGTTATTTATAATTCCAACATGATGAATGTGCACCTTAAATTCAGAATATATTATATGACCAAATAACTTTTGCCCACCTCACCAAATCCATCAGGGCAGTATGTGCATGCAATTCCATGTGTGTAACCTGTGAGCGTATCAGCTGACAGAAACCCCACACGGCCGGAGCAGCAGCCCGTGAACAAGCTCATCAATTTTACACAACGGTGGCTTCGTGGATCAAAACAAGAGACAGTGGCAGAACAAACGACTGTATGTGACTTTAGTCCTAAACTTCAGTCAACAAACACTTTAGCTTTGCAGCATTATGGAGCCAATTCCCCATCTTAGTCTTATGTAAGTACCAAACACACCAGGGATTACTTTGTGGACACACCAGAGCAACTGAATTATAGATTCACTCAGAGGATGCCCTTGACTTGGAATTAATTTCAGAGCTCTAAATGAGCAAGGACCTTCACCAGTAGTATCAACGCTGAAAACATCTTCATCTCTATGTCAGTGTCAATGTTATTTGTAAAGCACATTTAAAAACAACCTCAGTTGACCAAAGTGCTGTACAGGTACTTTGGTCAATACAATATACACAATAAAACTTAAACACAGGTAATATAAAAGGCACGAACTGTGTCTGGATTACATTGAACTGAAGGCCAAAGCAAAAAGGTGGGTTTTTAATTTGGTTTTGAACTCCTCTACAGACTGAGCCAGGATAGAAATATATAGGTTAGAAATTACACAGATGTTTTAGAAAGAAACTGAATATAATTTAAAGTGGACATATCATGCATAATTGGGGCTTATACACTGCATTTGAGCACCTCAGCATATTTTTTTTTCACATTTATTTTAAATAAATGTAGTATGTATACACTCGTTTACATACTACATATAGAATCGTCTGCTTGTAGTGCCCTCAGCTGGCAAAAGGGGTAATTACCCATGAGAAACATTAAACAAAAGCCACATTTTTTTTGTGTATGACATGCTAACAAATAAATGGCATATTTCATACCTTCATCATCAGACATGTCCAGGAACTCGTTCATTGTCTCTGGGACGTTGATTTTATGTTTTTCTGATGGGACCTGCTGCGAGAAAAAAAGATTGTATGTTATTAAAGGTGAATTGAAACATACAACTTCACAAGAAACCCAATATTTCCATGTAAATTAAATGCGATTGTTTATTCACATAAAGCAGCTGCAGTACGTTCTTTACAGAGTAGATACAACAGCAGGTAAATGTACAATAAATAATAGAAGAGTGGTACCAAGGTGCATGAAAATGACCTTGATCTTTGGGCCACAATATTGAGTAATAGACTAGATGCTGATGATGCAGTGTTTTGACCTCTTTGCTGACTCTCTTTATTCATTGTCTCCTGCTGTATTCTTGTCACAAATTCAACCTATGATATAGACCGCCTTGTATTTAAATGCTCATGTCAAGATAATTTATCAACTTCAATACAATAAACGCTAAACAGAGTCGTTTCATTTTGTGTGTATAATTTGTGTGGATGACATAATCCTTACCATTGAGTTCAAGTTATCATCAGTGACTGGCCGCAGCGTATCTACCACTGAGATGTACCCGAGACGGCGCGCGATGGACAAGGCCGTGTTCCCGTTCTGGCCACAGACAGACAAACACAACACAAAGAGTCATGAGTTGTGAGCTCCGGTTTGAGCGTGCGGGCGTGCTGTAATTGTGTTTGTGCACTGACCAGGGTGAGCTCATTGGCTGAGGCTCCGTGCTGAAGCAGCAGGTTGACGATATGTGTATGGCCCTGTTGAGCGGCTTGGTGGAGAGGAGTGTACCCAGTCTGCAGAGAACACACAAACAGGTGAAGTTTAATGTGAAGCATCATTTTACAAATATGAGAGGAGTGTAGTGTGTTTCTCTACCTTGGTTTTGCCATTTATTCTTGCATGATGGTGCAACAGGAAGTTTGCTATCTTTGAGTTACCATAATGACAAGCCACGTGCAATGGAGTGTAGCCCATCTGAAGGGGAAAAAAGCATATAAAATCAGAGGTAAAAGCACTAAACAAAATGTATGATTTCGGTTGTTGTTTTGTTGTCCACCTAATTAGGCATTCATGCACTCTCCTTGCTGCAACCAAATCATATTTCACTGCATGACAGTTGAATTATGTACACGTAGCATTAAAGGGCTGTAGGAGATGAGCGAGTAAATAACCTTTTTGCTGTAAAGTGTCTTGTCAGCACACTCACGGCACACGGGCCAGGTTCAACCTTGTGATGCACCACCTTCAAATACCACAAACTGCATTGAGTGAGAGCATGTACAGCAGGACTCATGGTTTACTGCAGTGTGACACAGCAGTCGGTCATTTCATATTAGGTGTGTGTGAATGTAAGTATGGATTATAGTTTCACATCTTCAGTCCGCTTAACCTTGACCTATTATGTTGTGTTAGAAACTTGGGTAGCATTTTATGATAAACAGAGCATGGTAACTAAAAGTGTAATAACATAGTAATTACTCATGGAAAAAGGACAGACCGAGAAACAGACCAAGAAACATTGCCTTTTCTCTGTGTTAACACAACAAAGAACTGCAAAATGAACATATTTTCTCAAAGCAGTTAACATGCCTTTTCAGTCCAATTACCACATTATTACTGGGCTGTAAAGTACAGTGCAAACGATACTTGTCTGTTTTTCTTTAGGTAAATTGTTTTTAGCCTGCTGATACAATAATATAAACAGACACCACTTAAAACCACACATGAGTCAATAAAGAAACAAATCATTCGTTTTCATGGATACAACAGAGAAGGAAAGGCTTTCTGACAAAACATTTAGTCCAAAATTTTACATTGTCTGTATGAGATCCAGGTCTGGAAAAAATATGTTAGCTGTCTGGAGATCGACATGTGTGCTCAAAGTTTTTCCAAGTTCACTTGAACTATTATTAGGTTATGTTTGTGTAATACCTTTGTGGGGGTGTTTATATCTGCCCCATGGTTGAGAAGGACTTCCGCAACATTAACTTTATCTTCCTGAGCTGCGAAATGAAGAGGTGTAAGTCCATTCTAAATAGAGAAAAAAAGACAATTGGTTTAATAATTTAAACAATCTGTTTTGTTGGTTGAGTACAATAGCTGTCGCATGATTACCTTATTGCACATGTCGACGTTAGCGTTCTTGGCCAGCAGCAGTGACACCAGGTCCACGCTGCCCTCCTGAGCCGCCAGGTGAATAGGACTGATGCCCTGCCGCGTCACTGCGTTTGTGTCCGCTCCGTACTCCAGCAGTGTGGTCCCAATGTCCATTTGGTTCTTTTTGGCAGCTATATGTAGAGGCGTGTAGCCATTCTGGGACAGACGAGACAGATGTGTAATTAGAGAACAAATCCATATAAGACATGATGATGTAATAATTAAGGGCATCGCTTAGTACTTCTAATGACTTTTGCTTTTTATTGTGGGAAGTCATATGCAGTGTTAATTTTGACAACACATTTTAATTTAGTTTTAGTTTTAGTCTTTTGACGAAAATGTAATTCAATTTTAGTCGAGATTTAGTCAAAAAAACCTTCAATTTTAGTCTAGTTTTAGTCGACTAAAATTGCAAGTAAATTTGCATTTATAATATTCATTATAATCATATTTAATCAAGATCCTCTGCTTCATGGAGCTGCCCTCACATGAACAAAGCTCAGAGCTGCTCCTTTGGCAGTGAATTTACATGATATGAGGCTCTTTCAGACTGTCAATAGAAGTTTGGATGATTTTAGTCTCTCCTTTTCATTTTTATTTAGTCTTATTTTAGTCGACTAAAATATCTGGACACTTTAGTCATAGTTTTAGTCTCATGAAAAACTTTTAATTTAGTTTTAGTCCAATGTCACTTTGACTAAAATTAAGACTAAATATTTTAGTCGACGAAATTAACACTGGTCATATGTAAAATTGAAGCAAATTATTTTGAGCCTTCAAATGTTGCCAGCGTTGTTACATACTAACAGTTAAGACCCATGTTAATAAGTTAACTGATGGTGCCTTGAGCGGTCTTTTAAAAGTCTGGGTCACTAATGAATGTGTGCATCTTCGAAGTGCATCTCCAAGTACAGTAAGTAACAGAAGCTAGGACTACAATGCAAAAATATACGTCTGCTTTGCATCCTTTGGCCATAAAAGCTTTGGGAAAGCCTATGTAGTCAACACAATGTAATCTTAAAGCCATGAATAGTCCTAGCATTCCAACTGTAGCACTCTGTCAAATGTGCAACAATTTATGGACAGAGTAAAAGTGAAAAAGAAAGGAATGACTCAAAGTGTAGTGGGAAGGAGACCAGGCAAGTATAAAAGGAAGAGAGGTATAAATAAGACTCAGCGAAAGATTAGAGCATTAGCACACAGAGGTGTCAAGTCAAGATAAATGAGGGTTAAGTTTATGTCTCCCCTCCAGGATGTTCACTACATCTGCAGAGTGTAGCCAAAAGCTAAACTCTGGTCTGGAGGCAAGATCAATCCCATTTTCCTAAATAGTGATTCCCTATAGAGGGTATGCAGATGATGTCACAGCATAACAACAGCAAGGCAACAGAACCCAAGTGTCAACAGTGAGTTATAACACGTGTTATTGTATATGGATGATTTAACTATTTAGACCTAAATGCTGTGTTACATCTGGGGATATCACAAAGTGGGGTTCCTTTTTAAAATAGCCCAGTCACCTTCACTTCACTTCATTCTGACCATTTCATCTCTCAACTTGTCTTAACAACAAAGTATGTCTTCCTAACAGCTGGCAGAGATTGTTTTTTCTTTAATAAAGCATGAAATACCACAGCTAAGGCTTCCGGAAGCATATCAAAGGCCAGACTAATGCAGAATATTGAAGTAAATGTGTAAAATGTGACTTGTGATAACAGACACAGAATAATGAACAACATGCAAGTAAAAACAGGCTGGCTTGCTGAGAAATGAACTCTCTCTGTAGATAAGCTGTGATCTAAGGACAGCCTACACGCTGATGAGGCCTTGTTAATGATATTAGTCGGCCCCATTGGTCTGAAACGGCATGTTTGTGTGCTTATACCTTGGCAGCAGAGTGAGGGGAAGCTCCCTGGTCCAGCAGTAGCAGTGCCACTCTCTGATTATCGTAGTGAGCGGCCACATGCAGTGGAGTTAGTCCACTCTAAACACCAGGCCGAACACACACATAAACACACGGGCATGCAGCACTAGGTTAGATACTACCACACGAAATGCAAATGCACGGATGTATAAATGTGCGTAAAAAGACTAGTGATCAAAGTAGACACACAATAGTCGAATGGGAGAATGGAGGGAACTGAGAAATACTGTTTCTGTTTAACGACATCATGCTAAGACAAGTTCATAAAAAGTAGTGTAGGACTTCAATGAATACACTTGTGTGAACGATGTTGCACAAAATAGAATGTATACCTGCTGTAAGAGTTGTTTCTACATTTACATACAGCGTTTTCCCTCTTCAACACCTGCTTTCCAAATAAGTTTCAACCTCTGCTCCGTGTAGTGTTTGAGCAACATCTCACCTTCCCAGCAGCATCAGGGGCAGCCCTTTTTTGCAGGAGCAGACTGGCCACTTCCATCTTTCCATACTTTGCTGCTACATGCAAAGGACTGAACCCTTTCTGTGAAGCAAAAATAATACAAAAAAATGTAATAAAATGTACCAATGATCAGAAAAAACAACACTGCCTAACAAACATAAAAAAGTCACCACCTGGATTTAACTAACTGTTCTGATTTGGGGTTGCTGCAGTGCTACTTTCAGCCCAAAAAACAAGATCAACTGACTACCTGAACATCCTTAAAAGGTTATTCCATCAATGGATTTCTTCTTCCCTGATGGCACGGGCATATTCCAAGATGACAATGCCAGGATTGATCGTACTCACATTGTGAAAGAGTGGTTCAGGAAGCACGAGAGACATCATTTTCACACATGGATTGGCACCACATGGTTCATTTCTTAGCCCAATGGAGAATCTTTGGGATGTGCTGGAGAACGCTTTGCGCAGTGGTCACACTGTCCCATCATCAATACAAGATCTTGGTGAAATAATAATGCAACAGTGGATCTTTTGACACTGTAGAGGCTTATTGAAACAACGGCACAGCGAAAAACAGTCCAATCTCATGTTAGAGCGTGTGACCTTTTTTTTTTATGGCAACTTTTTTTTCGCCCGACAGTGTAAGTATGTTACAAATATAAGAAAAATATTAAATTAGGAAAGTTTTTAGGTACGTTTTTATTACAGTTATGCAAATCAATTATTGAAAGAGAACTGTGTAAATAATTCATACGTTTGCAACTAGCAAGATATTATAAAATACACATGTCTGTATCCACAAATATGAATATGAATAATGAGGATCAGTGCAAGTTGCTAAAATGCTGTAAAGACTTTTTTTTCCTGCAGAACCCTCTGAAAAATTCTGCTGAGCTGCCTCCATTACTCTTGGTTGTTTTGTAACATGATCATGACAATCTTGGCTTCCTTCCTGCGCATTAGATATTTTAAGACATTAGGTCATCTTTTTCCAGAAGAGTATGGGACTTTCACAGATGCTTCTGAACTTGACCTCATTTGATATTCTGTAACACGGTTCACACTCATTTAGCATACGCGCATTTATGTTGGTAATGTCAGAGAGGGGGGTAGGCAAGTTAGTTATATTGTAGTCGAATTGGGTCAGCTATAGATTGTTATTCCCTATCCATCCGAATGACATCATTTCCTTGAACGCGGGTGGTGTCCCCAAAGATGCTGTGCATGTTCAGAGATGGAGTGAATGAGGAGAGAAAGTGAAGAGAAGAGCGGAAACCTGCACAGTGGGGTTTAGCCTTTGCTAATTTGTTCCACTGAACAAGGTCAACTTCAAGGACAGCCCCCCGGCCACAAAACACACATTTCACAACCAGCCACATGTGGATTATTTAGAAATCTAGTCCATCTTTTTATTTGACCTTCATCTGTACAATTAGACGAATGAGAATCCATTTCAGCCATTTTTTTACACTTTCTATTGCCTCATTCACAACAAGAAAATTCACAAAGCTAATATTTTGTGTGTTATGTTTAAGGAACTTAATTACTAACAGACATTGAAAATGTGATTGGAGGTGTCATTGTTGTAAATTAGTGCCCACTAGTGGAGTAATTTGGAAGCACAATCAGTGGAATTAGTGCACAAAGGTTGTACCTTTGTGAAGCAGTTAAAATTAAGAACAAATCATATTTTACAATCTCTTCTTCTGTGTCTGTGCTTTCACAAAGACCGACCTTTGTGGAGGAGGACAGTGTAGCTCCATTCTCCAGCAGCATGGTCGCTACATCCTGGTGTCCTTCGCGTGCAGCCAGGTGAAGTGGTGTGTAGCCTGAGGTGGTAGCAGCATTGGCAGAGGCGCCACACTGCAGCAGCTGCTGGACTATTTCGACTTTCCCGAGCCGACTGGATATGTGCAACGCCGTCTGGTCGTCCTGTGGAGAAACCAAAGGAAGAAACTTTGCAGTCATGGTATTATGTCTCATACAACTAACCTTGGACTTGGTCTCCACTTGGGCACCATTTTTGAGCAAGTATCGCACTACATCTGCCTGGCCGGCCCGTGCTGCCATGTGGAGAGCTGTTTCACCTCTCTAGAAAACGGAAAAAAGATACAGTACATCGATTGATGCTTTGTCACATTGTGCTAAATGTAATTGGAATGAACATGTTACAGTGATGGGATTAAGGTCAAATCTAATACACAGACAAAGGGTATTTCACTCACTACATTGGTGGTATTTGGGGATGCTCCGTGGTGTGTTAGCGCATTGACTATATTCTCATGACCCATGAAAGCGGCGACATGGATAGGCGTAAGACCAGACTGGGGGGAAACAAGAGATATTAGATTAAAATATTTTACAAAGTATCAATTAAAGCTCGTAGTTGTAAGAGAGAAAAACGTTAAGAGTTGGATATTTGTTGCTTAACACTATGAAACTCTCTATGAAACAATCGTGCCCACCTTCGGGCTTCAGAAGTATCTTTACCATTGGGATTTAAAAAAATAAAATGATAATAATAATATTAAGAGTTTAAAAACCTAATGGCGGTTGAGCAGCTAAGTGATAACTACTGAACATTAGACACAAGATTTATCCAAATCTTTACAAACCAAGAAGTTATAAAAGCATTTTGTATTTTCATTTGTATTGTAAAATATTCACACAATGGCCTGTAAGAAAGGATGGAAAGAAAGAAAGAAAGAAAAAAAGAAAAAAAGAAAGAAAAAAAGAAAGGAAAGGAAGAAATAAAGAAAGGAAGGAAGGAAAGAAGGAAGGAAAGAAAGAAAGGAAGCAACAAAGGAAGGAAAGAAAGAATGAAAGAAAGAAAGGAAAGAAAGGAAGGAAAGAAAGAAAGGAAGTAAGTAAAGGAAGGACGGAAAGAAAGGAAGGAAGGAAGGAAAGGAAGGAAGAAAGGAAGGAAGTAAAGGAAGGGCAGAAAGAAAGAAAGAAAGAAAAAAAGAAAGGAAAGGAAGAAATAAAGAAAGGAAGGAAGGAAAGAAAGAAGGAAGGAAAGAAAGAAAGGAAGCAACAAAGGAAGGAAAGAAAGAATGAAAGAAAGAAAGGAAAGAAAGGAAGGAAAGAAGGAAAGGAAGGACGGAAAGAAAGGAAGGAAGGAAAGGAAGGAAAGAAAGGAAGAAACAAAGGAAGGAAAGAAAGAATGAAAGAAAGGAAGGAAAGAAAGGAAGGAAGGAAAGGAAGGAAGAAAGGAAGGAAGTAAAGGAAGGGCAGAAAGAAAGAAAGAAAGAAAGAAAGAAAGAAAGAAAGGAAATAAATGGTGTACCTCTGTGACTGCTTGTATTGATGCTCCATGTTTAAGCAAAAGCTCCATCACCCTGGCTCTGTTCTTCTTGCAGGCGATGTGAAGTGGCGTGAACCCGTTCTGCACAGAAATGATGATGAGAAACAACCGAATCAAATGTACACCAGTATCAGTCATCAGAGTAGTAACACGGCATCACCAGAGCCTTGGCGTTTGGGTTGGCCTTCTTGTCCACGAGAAGCTTGGCCACCTTGTAGTGCCCGCAGTGCGCAGCGACGTGCAGAGCCGTTAGGTAGTCGTTGGTGACGTCGTCCACGGGAACGTTGTGCTGCATCAGGAGCTGGACGCAGTTGAGGTGGTCCCCCTGAGTGGCCATGTGGAGGGGCGACAGGCCGTTCTGTGGAGAGAGATGTACAGACAGAAAGGAAGAACAACAGAGGGACAGAGCCAGGCCAGAGAGAGACCAGGGCACAGCCGATGGACACATGGACAAATGGACAAATGGACACACACACACACACAGACACAGCAGTTAGAAGGAGGGCATTGGCTGCACGGAAAAGACTGTGAAGGAAGTTGTGGAGGTTATAGAAGCATTGTTATAACGAGGTCATTACAACAATGTCTATTTGTTACACTGTTGGTCCTGCGCGGTCAAACTGAAGGGCTACGCAGCGGAGACAGGCTGTTCAGGAGAGGTCGGACAAACGTTACGGAAACAGAGCCATAACAAGCTACAGTATATCAGCTCCAGTTTGCTCTCAGACTATTTATGAATGAAGTGACAGCTTTTTTGGCCAATAACTTTCACTTTTATTTTTTCTAAAGATACAAAACTGATCACAGAAGCTACCTTGGTCTTGGACAATATTGGAGCTCCTCTGTCTAGTAGTATTTCTACCACCTGCGCATGACCACTCCGTGCCCCACAGTGAAGAGGTGTCAGACCGTCCTGAAAAAGAATGAAAAAAAGTTTCATGACAAGCTCATGGACAAAATATAAATCTGTAATAAAACAGGCACGATGACAAACCTTGGTTTTTGCATCCATTTTGGAGCCTCTGTCCAGCAGCAGCTTGACCATGTTGCTGTTGCCCCGTTTGGACGCAACATGAAGCGGTGTGATGTCATTCTACACAGAAAATAAACAGTAGTTACCAAAAGAAAACCTTAAATTGTCATAACAGACATTCATCAACATTGTGTCGAAACTGTGGGCAAGAGTTGCTCTGTTTGTGACCCTTTTGAGTCTGTAAACACTGAATAGCCTCGGTGTAATGTCTAACCTGTAATCAATGTCAAAGCCCAGCACAAACACTGAAACAATCACAGCCTGTGCTGATGCTGCTTTTCTCACGTCAAACACACGCTGCATGCTCCACAATTTACCAGTGATTAACATATAACTAACTTACTTTACTAATGTGAACTGCCTTAAAGCTCAGAAATGTGCAATTAATTACAGCACATAGGAAAACAACTGTGAAATACATAATAGTGAATAAAAATCCTTATTCGGTAAGTATAATAAGTATAGGGTATGTTGTACAGTGCCGCAGTCAATGTAAAACAGTGCGGCTTGTATATCCTCCTTACATCTATTTAAGGTAGCTCATATATGTACACTAGTTTACTGCCATTACCCCTCCCTATCAGCAGAGGGCAGAGCATACTTACTCTCGCCATGAAGTCCACAGCAGCCCCTCTGTTCAGCAGAAGCGTAGCCACATTGATGTTCCCATAGTGAGCTGCTATGTGGAGAGGAGTGAAGCCACTCTGAGAAGACCAAGCAGACAGACCGATCACATGTCATAAACAAATTAACAATGCATGTAAATTCCACCAGTGGACAATGGGTTTATTCAAACTACAGTCGTGGACACATTCAACGAGACAAGCTACAACAAAGGCACACAGCATTATCTCTAGAGAGATAAAACAATGTAGTTTCTCAGTCATCCAGGTAGTTAATTAGACTCAAAAAAGGTGACTCAAAACAACTTGACTTACTTTAATAAAGAGCTGACAGTTTCGCAGTCCATCCAGACAGCCTCCTCAGAGCTGTTGTCCGTGGAGGAAGCTGTCTGAATGGACAGCGAAACTGTCAGCTCTTTTTTTAAAGTAAGTTTAGTGGTTTTGATTCACCTTTTTTTGAGTCTATCTCTAGATAGATACACAGAAGCATCACACATGGGCCCAGAGTAGCAAAGTACGGTGCTCCATTGACTCTTACCACTAATGTATGTATGTAACTCAATGTTATCCCAAAATGACCATGTACTTTATTATCAAAAACAACCAATGAGAAGCACTGAGTCTTCTGTCTAGTTAAAGGAGCTATACCTCATTTTACTTCTAGAAATGGAATGCAATTTATTTTTTCCTCCTTTTGAATATTGTAAACTCAAACGTTTGTGGGGAAAACAGTGTGGATCAAATTATAAAACATTTGTATACATTTTATGAACTTTCAAGCTATTATTCTAGCATTATTGTGAAAGTGACCCTGAAAAGTGACCCTGCAAGTTGTGAAATGTGCTGATAAACTTTTTTAAATAGTGGCTTCCGCTTTTATGGTATAGGGCCTTTAAGGACACAAATTTCCTATGTAACCCATTTGTGTTACCAAGTAAATCCACTTAGACTGCCACCTATTGAAGCAACAAGAGAACTGCCTTTTCACTCCAGTCAAACAAGTGTCCATGAGACAGAACACCGGAAAGTTTAAAGTCAGAGCACAGTTTGCTATAGCAGCTGTTCTCTTTGTAAAATCCCAGAGAGCTATGCTGTAGGCTACCACAGGCTCGAACCTTTTTCATTTGAGTTGCTCCCAAAGTTGTTAGCAATAAAATCAGGTTCAAATCGTTCTGGACACTATTTTGTTTTTTATTGCATGACGTGCAATAACAATTCACAATTGTCAGCTCATCATGCTTGTTTTGCAAACATGCCAGATGATGGTCGAAAACTCAAATAATGCAACCAAAGCCACAGAAATGTTTGTGTAAGCTCTCAGTCGTCCAGGCGTGTGGCTACAGTATTCCAAAGAAAATCGTCAACTCGGTCCCATGCAAATGCTTGAGTTTTAAAGATTAATGATTGGATAAAGTATTCACACTATTACTGTTCAAAGAGTATTTCTTTTCTATTGCTAAATGGGACATTGTTGCCATGCACATGATGGACAAACAATCGCTCTCATTGAATGATAACCACATCCCATGCTAACGCTGGTTATCATGTTCATTAGTTTCATGGAAAAGGTGTTTTCAAAAATCTATAAATTTTCAGTCTAAGGATCACACCACATTTGTCTATAATTAAAAAAAAGATAAATATTCAAACAACCGAAAGTTTAGCTTTGAAAACCATGAAACCATCAATCAAGGAAACCTTGATACCCATGTCTCTGTACCAGTCCTAGGAACACATGCGCCTAGTCTGACTTTATCTAGGTATCTCATCTAATACATACATGAAGCAATGGATGGGGACTAAGACAGTACTTAGGGAAATACACAGAGGAGCTAGGGCTGCAAAAACAGTATTAAACTATTTTATCATTTTTGATGAACTGCGATGGAAGGTCTGTGTGACGTACAGAGTAGAGGTATACCTCTGTTGCTCTATTCACCATCATCTACAGAGTCAGCCGAGAGGAGAGCAAAAAATAGGTCATTAGTGGGAAAAAAATAAAGATTAAGGCCTCCCAAAACAGGGAATGGGGAGCAGAGCGAAAAAAGAGGAGTTTGGTGCAAAGTTATATAATCATAATAATCATAATAATCATAATAATAAAGTTGTAATATACAGTATATTTTGTAGATCTTGTGTCCCTTTTTGATTTAAGTGTTTTACTTAAATGCAAAAAATAAACTTAAATTCAATTCAATTCAGTGACAAGTTCACCAATAGTGGAATTAAATGGGGGGGGGGGGGACAGCAGATCACATATTTGTAATTAAAGTACCAACAGGGACTTCATATTTCCGTTGTGAGAAATGAAAGAACAGTTAGTAGCCTCACCTTCGATTCCACGTCTGCGTTGTGGTCGTTCTGCAGGAGCAGGGCCGCGGCCTTGGTGTCGTCCTTGCGTGCGGCGATGTGCAGGGCAGGCAGGCGCACCTTGCCCTTTGTATCGTTCTCCAAAAGCAAGGAGACCACCTGGTCATGGCCCTGCTGAAGCGCCACTGCCAGAGGGGTGAAGCCGTCCTGAGGAAAGTAACAGACCAGCTTCAAAAATACATTTCACTGAGGCTCATAACAAAAGTAAGATGTATTTCTAAAATAAAAACACTCTATATATTGTGATCCCAATGTCTTATTGAAACTGCAGTCCACTTTTACATGGAAACAGAAATAGGTTTCCTATACTTAGTCATAATGCTTTTATTTATGAGCTGGAGTATTCTGCTTACATACTTGCGGTGAACTCACAGGTAACCTAAATATGTGAGAATGTGCTCAGCGTGCTGTGCTTGTGCAAAATGTCCTGAATAGCTGCCTCTTAAGCAGTTATGTTTTTTTCAAAGAACGCATGGACAGCAGTTTTATGGCTGTTGCCTTGGCACATATTTACGCGTGTGTTGACTGACGGCTAAAAGTGTGTACTGTATGGGAACAGGCTGAGCTACGTAAATCAGAGCAGTGGCGGCGGCCGCGGCGAGAGCCATGGAGAGGAGCAGACCTCATCAGTGACCCACTCAAGGTCACTCCACCATCACACACTAGCAATCAATGGAGCAGTGCCTAGTGCCTCACACAGAGATGAGAGGGGGAGGGCCGGTGCGCAGTGTGAGACAGAGGTTAGGATGCAGACAAACTCACACAGACAACACAGAGAAAGGAGCAGATGAAGGAGGTTAGTACAACAGCTGTAAGGACTGACATGTTTGACGCACAAATGTGACGCTATGACACTTTGGCTCACAGGCCGTGTGTTCTGTACCTCAGTGGCCATGCTCTGACTGGCACCATTTTCCAACAGGAACCGGACCACTTCCAGGTGATTCTCCTGCGCCGCCATGTAGAGTGGGGTGAAGCCATTCTGCAAAAACACACCGGGCAATAAGAGTAAGCGTGCTCAACATCAAACTTCTGAATGCTTTTAAGAGAAAGGGGAGGGCGCCAATAACATCCTCTTGCTCATGCATGGAAATAAAGAAGCAATGTTGCTGTCACCCTCATCCAATGGAGGCTGAGAGCAGCTGTTTCGTTTATGAGCCAGAGGCCTAGTTGGCTTGATGCCAGACACTGAGCTTTTTCAAAATGAAACACTCCAACAGCATCATATACACACCATACATTTCTCTCATAAGAGTGGTCTTTGTTGGTCATTGTCAAGACCAGGGGTTCCCAAAGTGGGAATTCAATTAAATCAACATTGAATTTTATGTATTTCTGATTGAAAACTGTATATTTTAGTGAAAAAACTACTAATCAAACTACCATTAATAAAGCAGGTTTAAATGTTTTTCCCTTTAATTTAATTTGAATTCTGTTTTCATTTTGTTTTCACACCTCAAAAAGATTGGGAACGACTGGTCTAGACACACATAATTGATCTAATAACTATTCAGCAGACTGACGTCTCTTACCTGAGACTGTGCGTTGACATTGGCTGCATTGGTGACAAGTTCTTTGACAACTTCCACCTGTCCAGCCAGCGATGCTATATGCAGAGCAGTGTTTCCTTTCTGGATCACATGCAAGGACCAAAGGCATGAGAGTTAAACCTGGTGCACCTGTCACACACATTCAGTGCACTCCCGGCTAAGTGAGTGATCCCCCTTCACCCATTGTTGTGTGCGGCTGTTTGGGAGCTCAGCGACCTTCCCGCCAAGTATGTGTCATTTCCTGTGGCTTTAGGCTTTCTCTGGAACAATACTACAGGAACACTGACAGCATTTTCTTTTAATAATAACAATGTGAACCAGGCGTATATTCTATCGATCACACACATCACATTCATTTGTAAAAAGGGGCTTTAGTGACACAAAGATGATGTATTATGAGAGTTAACACAGAGATTTAACCGTTAACCATTAGTATATGTTATTTTTTGAGATTCTGTTGTAAATAGCCTAATAGCCACTGTTGTGTCTCAATCATATGCAAAATTGTGAAAAAAGGAGCATAAGGCACAGACACAGAATTCCCCAGGTTTCACACTAATCCCTGAACTTCCTCAGGGTCAAAAACCCAGAATCTAATTGGGCCAATTTTCCCCTTCATCCTGAATTTTAGATCAGGGCCCTGTTTATGCATGGATCCTGCATATGGCCTGTGGTAAAGAAGCTGCACATGAGGACTAACTAACTAGTGAAATAAAAACCCTTGTAGGCATTAGAACGTTTTTTTCTTTTCTTTTACAAACTAAGTAACTTAAAAGGACACACCCTTAGAAGTAACTTCACAAAACCAAGCTTAGAATGATACTGTGAAGAAAAGCCAGGTTATGCAAATAATGCCAATAATACACTGACTATCAACACACACGAAAAACAGTCTAACAATATCAATTTCAATAAATAAGGAAAACCTAAATCTTATGATTATCCAGCTTACAGCCAAAGGTAATGTGTGAAAAAGAGATTCCTTTCTCCTTATAAGTAGACTATATTTTAACGAGATACAAATAAACTATAAAAACCTTATAAGTATAAGGCTATAAGGTCATGTATAAAGAAGATTCAAATAAATAAAAATATGATAAAGACAACAACAATATGACATAGAACACTCACGCTTACAGATGTGCAGGTGTATTAAGTAATAGCAGCAGATCTAAGTGTGGACATACCACATTAGTGCAATAGAGCAGTGCAAATGGCTGGAACAGGTTATTATGTTCATGAGTTTAATAAAGAGTTATTGGGTCAGAAACTGTTCATGTGGCGGGAGGTGTGGGTCTGGATGGACCGTATGATAACTCCCCAGTACACAGACATGAAACGTAAATACATTTGTAAACCTTACCTTAGTGGCTGCATCCACAGAGGCTTCGAGCTTCAGCAGCTCCGCAACAACCTCCACGTGCCCCTCTTTGGAGGCCAGATGAAGAGCGTTCAAACCATTCTGACAAAAGGCACAACATCGTCAGGATCACTGCCACAGCACTCAAGTAAAAAGCTTTAGTCTTTTAAATGTTCATAAACACAGTCAGCAACTGCAATGACAAAACAACAAAAATACTGTACGTACCTGATTGCAAATATTGATTTCAACCCCAGTCTTGAGGTAGTCAAGGACTTTTTCAAGGTTTCCAGCCCGGGCAGCTCGCAGGTAACTGGCATTACTGTCAGACTGGAGAAAAGAAAAAGACATAGGCACTTAAACTTGCCACCACACAAAATATTGACGTTAAAAATATATTGTACCAGGTAGAACTCTGTCATAGTTTCTCAAAAAGCATTTTTATCTGAATCAAAACAAGTCTCACTCCTCAATCAGCAATACTGTACAGCAAGAATACAGTTACAGAGGGAATCACTCCATAGGGCGGATCCTGCATTTGAATAATCCCAGAGAGATGAGTAGTCCGAGAGTAGTATTCCAGATTAGTTCCCACCAAGGATGCTGTCAGTGTCAGGGTTATCAGTGTGTGAGTAGTCCACACAGCTGGTAACAGCCTCTACTCCTCTATAGTAACCAGTAACCAATTCAGAGCAGCAGGCATCCTTTGCACTGATTTGAAGTCCCTTTTTTTTTCAACAGAAAGAGGCTATGCACACCAAAATAAAATGATGAGGCCAGCATGTTTTGCCCCCTGTAACAAATGTGATGTGCATGTGAGGGAGAGAGGGAGGAGAGGGGGCGGAGCTACGGTAAAGAAAGATGAGGAAGCAGCAGAGCAGAGCGCAGCAGGAACATAAGGAGGTCCAGAGGTGAATTTTAGGACTGAGAAAAACGTTTTTCGACATAAACGGCAGAAAGCCAACTCGGCTCATTTTGCTTTCCCATTCTGCCGGTGCAGTTGCCCCAAAATCATTTTCTCAAAGTCAGCCTCAGAGCCACACATAGGCTTATGCACACCAAAAGCAGCTGTGGCTTGTTGACGTCTTAATACGGGATCAAAAAACTAAATTCCTTGCAAATCAAACGCCTTCCCTTGCTAAATGTAACCCCACACATAGAGACGTGAGCGCTTATCCTTTACAGCAGTCTCTTTGCCTCTGCTGTGCTTTTTCCATAAATAACTGTGACGTACAAAGAGACTCGAGGTTTGTGACCTAAAGTGTCAGTGTAAAGATACAGCCTTTTACAGTCTACCTTTGAGAGCGTGCATGAAAGTCAATGGCACCAGATGAAATGGAGGCAAAGTGTTTTTCATATTTTTCTTTTTTTTCCTTCGGCAAATGCAATGATGACACACCTTGAAATGACTATAAGAGCAGGTTTCAGTAACAAGCAGATCTCAAACTGCAACAACCATAAACCATATATTACTACATAGGTTTTAAAATAAAAGGCAGATTATTGTCTAATAGGTAATCATGCGGAACACATTCTCTACTTTGTTGCTCATGTTCTTTTGCCATGTTGAAATACTTACAGTGAAAGTTAAATTGATGTTCCTGCCCAGAGTCGCCTGTTTGCAGTTTCCCTCTCACACTACCACTGTTTGCTGCAGTAAGGCAATATATCATCATTCATGGCATCAATTTGATTTGTGGACCTTACACTGCTATGTCCAGTCACACTGAAATATGTGTAATTCTATAAAGTTTTTGAACCACCTGGGGAACTAAACACATTGACCTAAATTAAATGCAATTGTTAAGACATTTATTTATGTAGACCTATTTGACCTTGTTTGCCTCTAAACTGCAATCTGTATAGGTGCCTTTTGTAATAGCACCGCATTATGCAATAACAATTCAAAATGTAATAAAACATTTTCTTCTTTGTGTAATATAACCGTATTTTGTAATAATTTTCTCAATAACGTACAATAATGCGGTAAAATGTCACACCTTATTTAGACACTATAAAAGCATTTGTAAATACTTCTTTCATAATTCTAAAACTTACAAAGCTTTACAGTATGTGTTACCTTTTGTTACCTTTATTTCTCAGGCCATGAATATGTTTGGAACAAAACAACGCCCAAACACGTTCTCTTACTTTAACACTTACTGAATCGTGCCTAATCTTAACCAGACACAGGGACGGTACACATTGCATTATGGATCTGTTAGGGTGCTTTTAAATGGTAAACAATGGTGAGTAAAGGTGTATAAATGTTTTATAAATAATTAAGTGTTACGAAGGCCATACCGACTTTGCTAAGCCCGATCCCATCAGACCTCGGAAGCTAAGCAGGTAAGGGCCTGGCAGGACTTGTGTGGGAGACCGTTTGGGAACACCAGGAAGCCTGCTGAATGTAGTGTGTTATTATTATTATTATTATTATTTTTATTATTATTAAGGCATTACAAACTGCTTAATAGCGCAAAGTAACCAAATTTAGTGCAAAGTGTACTGTAATTAGAGTTTATAACTAAAATGTGGTTTTATTACACAATGAAGTGAACATTTGGGTAACACTTTGTTTAACACTATTGATACACTGTACCTGTACCTGTCAAATTTAGTACAATGTAATGTGATATGTAACAATGTGTAACAACTTGTATCTATGGGTGACATACATGATGGAATAATGATATGTATTTGTAGTTTAGAGGTACATAAAGGCCATACTGCCTTTGCTCTGTCCGATCCTGTCAGATCTCGGAAGCTAAGCAGGGAAAGGCATGGCTGGTACTTGGATGGGAGACCGTTTGGGAACACCAGGAAGCCTGGGTGAATGCAGTGTGTGAGTGAGTGGTTGGTGGTGGTCGGAGGTGCCGATGGCACAGACTGGTAGTATCGCTTCCATCAGTCTACCCCAGGGCAGCTGTGGCTGCAACAGTAGCTTACCACCACTGAGTATGTGAATGAATAATGACTACAGTGTAGCGTTTTGAGAAACTTGGAAATACACATAAATAATATACAAGTGATAAGCCATTATTAATTATTATTATTATTATGTAATAAGACATAAGACCCTACTCTAACCCTAACCTTTAAGCCCTAACCCTAAAGGGTCTTATGTCTTATGTACCGCCAAAGTACTAATACACATTATTCTATTGTGTATGTACTACATACACAATAGAATAATGTACTATTCTATTGTGTATGTACTAGTGATTGTTATTGTTACAAAGCAGATTGCATTGTACTACATTTTATTAATATAAGTAGGCAAGGCAAGGCAAGTTTATTTGTATGGCACATTTCATGTACATGTACAACTCAATGTGCCTCACAGCAACACCAGACACCCAAACACAATAAAAATGCAATAAAAACACAATAAAATTACATTAAAAACAATTACATTAAAAATTACATTAAAAAAAAAATTATATATATATATTAAAATTAATTAAATTACAATGAATTGCATGAATTAAGTACAATGTATCAAGGGTAGAGTAAAATAAATTGTAACCACATTTTATAACATTTTAGCACTAACATACAATGGAACAAAATCTTGATAGCAATTTTAATAAAATATTTCTTTTGCTCGGAGAAATTTCAGATGATCACAACATCATGGAGGTTTCAGTTCAATTTTGAGTTTTAACTTTAGACTGAGTCTACACTAATTGCTAAGTTTTCCCCTCGACCTGTGTAAATAAAATGCACGTCAGCCTGGTACTCATTTCAACACAGTCTAACACTGTGGCATGTGTCCTTAATGTGCCCCGTGCTTTGAGCGGCATACCACAGAGAGCTCACATCTCCTGGCTCTGCTCTTTGTCACCAAATGCTTGCCCTTTCAAGTCACAAATCCTCACGCAGAAAATCAGACCAACACTTACAGTGCCTTGCGAAAGTACTAATACACCTTGAACTTTTGCACATTTTGTCATGTTTACAACCCTAAACATAAAGATTTTATTTTGAATTTTTTACTGAAAGTTCACATACTGTGAAGTGAAAGCAAAATGATACATGATTCTGTTAATTTTCAAAAAATAGAAAAGTGAAAAGTGGGGCGTGCATAAGTATTCATACAGCATTAAATTGCCTTTATAACATTCTTAATGACTGTAGAATGTCCACACCTTGCCCTAACCATTAAATAGAGGCCACCTGTGTGTAATCTACTCTCAGTATAATTACAGCTGTTCTGTGAGGGCCTCAGAGCTATGGTCGGAGTGTATTGGTCACTAAACAACATCATGAAGGCCAAGGAGCACACCAGAGAGGTCAGGGATAAAGCTGTGGAGAAGTTTAAAGCAGCGTTAAGTTATACAAAGATTTCCCAAGATTTGAACATCTCACGGAGCACTGTTCAATCCATCATTCGGAAATGGAAAGAGTATAGCACCACTGCGAACTTACCAAGACACGGCCGTCCACCTAAACTAACAGACCGAACAAGGAGAACACTGGTAAGAAATGCAACCAAGTGCCCCAAGATAACTCTGGAGGAGCTGCGACGTACTGCCACTGAGCTGGGGGAATCTGTACATGGGACAACTATAAGTCGTACTCTACACAAATCTGGCCATTATTGAAAGGAGGCCATAAGAAATCCCGTTTGAAGTTTGCTAGAAGTCATATGGAGGACACAGCTACCATGTGGAAGAAGGTGCTTTGGTCAGATGAGACAAAAATGTAACTTTTTGGCCCAAATGCAAAACGTTATGTATGGCGCAAACCTAACACTGCTTATCGTCCTGAGTGCACCATCCCCAGTGTCAAATATGGTGGGGGGAGCATCATGCTAAGGGGCTGCTTTTCCTCAGTGGGGACTGGGAAGATTGTAAGAATAGTTGGGAAGATGGATGGAGCCAAATACAGAGACATTTTGGAGGAAAACCTGCTGGAGTCAACAAGAGAATTGAGGCTGGGGCGGAGATTCACCTTCAAGCAGGACAATGACCCGAAACACAAAGCTAAATCTACAATAAAATGGTTTAAAAACAAACATATTAATGTGTCAGAATGGCCCAGTCAAAGTCCTGACCTAAATCCTATTGAAAATCTGTGGGAATTACCTGAAAACTGCTGTTCACAAACGCTCTCCTTCTAATTTGACAGAGCTTGAGTTGTTTTGTAAAGAGGAATGGGCTAAAATTTCAGTCTCTAGATGTGCAAACCTTGTAGTCATACCCCAGAAGACTTACTTTGAGGTATTGCTCTGGGGTTCCACAAAGTATTAATTCATGCTGTATGAATACTTATGCACGCTCCACTTTTCACTTTTCTATTTTTTGAAAAATAACAGAATCATGTATCATGTATATGTGAAGTGAACTTTCACTTCACAGTTGTCTGTTACTTGTGTGTGAACTTTTACTGTTTAGGGTTGTAAAGATGACAAAATGTGCAAAGGTTCAAGGTGTATTAGTACTTTCGCAAGGCACTGTATAACTTCATTTCAAAATACTTTATGTCAAGTGGTTAATATTTCTACTTCCCAAGCATAAGTGCCAACAGATTAAGTTGAGTCTTAAGTCACTTGTCATGGCTGCCAGTTTATCCTTTAATGCCTGCAGTGAAAGCAGTGACCAACATGGCCCTCCCTCTATCCCACAGCCCATCAGAACAGCACTTCTTCAGGTCTTTGAGAATGGAGCATTACGGGACAGGGCCAGAGATTAGTAAGAGAAATATCATTACACCCACGCACAGCAGAGGTTCAAAGAAAACGGGGCCATTAAAGACTAGGTTAAGCCTGATGAAGCATTAGTCTAGTTCTACATGGAGATCGAGAATGAGGAGACACAAGCTACAGAGAAAGGAATCAGACGTACCGCCGGTAAAGCCAGGAATTATCCCATCATTCCCTATTATAGCTCAATGACACAGTAACATAATCACAATGCAGTTCAATAGCTGATATCACCGGGCACAGCTCTAATTAAAATGCCTCTGGTTATGACTGTTATCTTCATAAGCAACACTGCAGTGTAGATTCTACAATAGCCCCATATCACTTATAAAGTTGAACTTCAAAAGCTGGCACATGACCCTTATAAAAGCTACTCTGGGTCTGAGGAAGAGTGAAAGACCCGTTTGATCCACGGACCAGCGCGGAGACTTTAAATGCATGCTTTTGGATGGCAGGGGATGTCATGGCAACGAAGTAGACAAGCATACAACTTATTGCAACTGTGTAGCTGTAGTGTAAAGTTTGGTAGTGTTTAACGTATTTAAAGCCAAGCATCACTTACTCACAACTACATATTCAAAATGATGTCTGAATCTTTGTTAATGATAGTGATGTGCACAACATTTTGGCATCAGTGAAAACACTGGCCTTGTTGCAATCACTGTCCAGACAAATACAGACAGACTTGATGCCAGACCTTTTTACTTTTATTGGTGCACAAGAAGAGTGATGCTGTATTCCCTGACAACAGAAAGTATGGCAATCAACTGATACAAAGCAGGAGCCACAGCGAGTTCAGCCACAACATCACACTGTGCCAAACAGCGGAGCTTCACCAGTGACACACCCCTTTTATGTTTCTGCTTATGCACAGGTCCTTCCCACTAAATGAAGCAGTAAGGATTGAATCGCCACATTCAAAAACATTTAACAAAATCACTGTAAGCTCTCAGGAAAATGGATGTTCATCTGGATAAACAACACCAATATTTCACCATCTTTCTCTTGACTCCCAGGCAAACTAACAAGCAACACATTTTGGAACATATCATACACAAAACATGCATAAAAACATCAGCTTTCTGTGCCAAAGTTACAACAAAACATCCCAAGCAGCCACTCTACATATTACTTTGTACCAGCTGCCTAAACTTGCCACTGTGCACTGTTGGAGCCTGCGGCACCGCACAGTCCATTACACAATATAAACATGCATGGTTTAAACCCCCGCTGCAGACGACCAGCTAAGCACTACAGACACTGGCCAGCGCTCAGCAATCCTGCCACAGATAAATCTCCAGCTCAGGGACAACTGTTGTTAGCCACATACTCACTTGTACCGCTCCCTCTTCCACGGCCATGTCTCCCCAAGTGCGCTGTCTCTCACTGTCACTCCTGCCCATTCATCTCAGCCTTCAGTCAGCCGGTTAGCTCTCCTCTTATCTCAACAGACGCCATGGGACTCCAACCTTACTCCAGCTCAAGGTAACGTTTGAGCATGTGGCAAGGCGCACGCACAAAAAACGAAAAAAATCAAAAATCAAAATCAAAGCCCAGTAAGAAATGCAAGCCCTGGGTAGCGGATAGAATCACTTCCTTCCGCTGTAATCGATTGAGGGTGAGGGGGGAGCTGATAGTGGGGGATAAGAAGAGGGGACTCTGGTCTGGAGACTCAAACAAAGCCGAGAGCGCCTTCTCTTGTCTTTCACGCTGCGGAGAGGACGCACGCCAAATCCGCCGCGCTGCTCTCTCCCTCCCTGCGCCCAGAGGAGCTTGAGCTGTTTTATGTGTCAACAGGAGTAAATCCCCTGCAGCCGCTGTGCAAAAAAAAAAAAAAAAAGCCGTCCCACAGACCGCCTATGAGTAGAGAAGAGATGCTGCGGCACTTACCATAACAGAAGACAGAGAATCGGGCTGCGCCTCTCTGTCCGCTACTGCTGCCTCCTTCTTTTTCCTCTTCAACTTCATTTACACCAAAACAATTTAATTGGAGGGCTGGTTGCAAGTGCAACAGGGAATTTCTGACCGAAGAGCACACTAGTGGTTCATATTGCCACCCGCCCTCTCCCTGTGTGTCTCCCACCCACTCATTCTCCCCGGCCCACTTTATTGTTGTTCCGCTCATCAGCCCCTTTTTTTTTTTCTCTCAAAACAATGCCCGGGCCGGCGGTGGAAAGCATGCAGTCGTACCTGCCTATCAGCCAGGCCGATCTCAGCGCGGCCAAAATGAACCACTCTATTTTAGGCAGCGCGGGACAACACGAGAAAGAGCTTTCCTTTCACTTAACGGGGGCAGTTTAACATGGGATTAGGGGCTTTCCCTGTAGTATCGGGGACACCCTCTGTTCTCACAGTGGCACCCCCCAAAGCATGGGACACTCACCCCCCTCATACCTCCCGGCTAATCCTATTCATGAATGTGCTGGATCAGACCGGCGCTTCTGATAGCGCACACATGGAGGTGGTGGCAATTTGTAGAAGCTCCAAGGGAGAAATACTATTAGATGCACGCAGCAGTGCACACTAAACAAGAGGCATTGCCAGCCTTTTTCATGACAGTCATGACCTGGACTCGAACTCAACATAAACCTACACACACACTTCTTATAGGCGATTATACAAAGGTAGAAGTGGTATTCGATTTGCTGTTACTAGGTTTTAAATATCTTTTTTATTGAATCATTGACTGACAATCAACACGATCAACAAAGTAAATTTGGTTGTTAGATGCACGTTCTGTTCAATTTCTCTGGTCAGTTTGTTGCTTATCAAAGAGATCATGAATTAAAGCCCCTATACCTGATATATTTTGGTTTACAAACGATGAAAAAAGGAGTGTGTAAACTTTAAACTCTTTCCAAACTTTCCCCGAGACATTTCTGAGTTTATACTGTGTGACCAAGTTTCACAACTAGCCTGCAAGTTCACGATCAATAAATAGGCTTTATAAATAGATCGCAAAAAACGTTGTTTGCTTTTACAATATATTGATGGACAGAGCTTAAAGGAATAGGCCACCATTTTTGCATACTGAGATATGTTCTTACCTGAGCTTAGACTAAGCACTAAAGTCAAAGTGCTCCTAAGGTGTTATTACGCCTTACAATATAGTACCTCTTTTTATCCGCTTAGACAATGGACATGTTTAATTTTGTGTAACTATACTTGGATCATGTAACTATGTAACCATATTTAAATAGGGGAAACGTGGAAGAGCTTGGTCGCTTCTAACTTCACCCCCGTTTGGCCCCATTGAGGAGAGGAGGAGAGGCTAAATGCTAACAACATCTTTGGTCTTTTTGCGTGACTGAGAGCACGCGTAAAGACCAGACAGGTACGCATCGACTCGTCTAAGCTCAGGTAAGAACATATCTTAGTATGGAAAAATGGTGGCCTGTTCCTTTAAGTTATTGCACTATGTGAGGAAAAAAGATACTGTCCATTACATTTGACACAATCAAACCTTTTTCTTCAGTAATAAATGAAAAAGTGCTATTATCATCTGAATATATCTGTGTATATTTAAGAAACAAGTGCTTACTTTGAAGTTGATCTTGCCCTTTCATACAATAAACCGATTGTTAGTTATTCAAAGGCCCTATACCTGAGGGTAACATTCCCTTTGCCCCATAAAAGTGTGTTGTAAAAGAAGCAATTTGTGAAAAAGAATAAGCCTGATGTGTCCAGTCTGCATTGTATTATGAAAGTCAAAATCGGTAGAAATGAGCTATGGTGCCATTCATCAGACAAACTCATAATGTCGATTAACACTCGATTACTCTCATACACCCCTAGTATAGATCCTCGTAAGTACCTGCATCTTACTCCAAAGAATCATGTTTATCAGACAGAATAATTGTGTCACAGCGGTACCAAATCGCAGCGGTCCAATCTGTAAATCCCAGCGTATTTCAAAGCCAAAAATAATCCCATTAAACTGTGTGAACCCACAGAGCCGTGCTGCTCCGTGCAGTGTTGCCGGGGTCTTCACACTAAAAGATCCCAGCACTAAACATTATTTATAGCTCGCACGTGGCTCCTCTGCGGACACAAATATTCATAAATCAGACTTATTATGCAGATATGAAGATTCATCCCTGGGCTATACGACTCCAGAGGGATAATGGGAAATGATGCACCATGGGTATGTCCTGTCGGGGTTTTTTTAATTTATTTATTAGAGAACAAAGAGTTTTGCGGGGAAAAAACTCAAGAGTGCGCCGACAGGAGGAGTGACAGATGCCGCGGAGCAGAAGAGACGAGCCCCACGTGTGATTGGTCCACACCCTCACGCTACGGCACGGCTCTGCATGGAGACGGTTGCCATGGCGACGGGCGAGGTTACAACAAAGGAGGGAAGAAGAGTCAAGCCTACTTAGGAGGAAATTATCTCATCGACACAGTTGTGGTGTCCAGCGGCTCACGCGGCAGTGTAAGTATAAAAGTGCTTTAAATGTTTTTACTTTGTGCATATTAAACAAGGATGAGTTTAATAGTAACTTTGCCTTATTTTCGAAGATAAAAACAGAGTAAAATGAGGAATTGTAAGAATATTTTTTCTACAACGAGCAAAAACAGGATGATTTGCACTCGCACAATGGTTTGTTGTCATTTCAATTGATTGCTTTCTAAATGATCAGCTGCACATTCAAGTTGGGGATGAAGGAGGCCAGCCAAAGAGGTGCAGAAGTTCGAAAAAATATTAGGAACAGCTGGTCAAAAGAACAGCTTTTTACATAATGAGAAAGTATGGAGAAAAAATGCTACGTTATATCTAACTGCACTAATTCAAACGGCAGAATAGCAGAGTGGGACGTAGTGTGGATAAAACAGGAATTCAACCCCTGCCCTTTTTGGTCAGAAAGTATTGCCACCATGACCGTGAAGGTTTGAAGGTTCTCCAATCTTTCCCAGTAAAGTACACCCGCTTTGCTCCAGAGTCATAAGGATTCATAAGAAGTGAGGCTTGGAGACCTCAGAGGAGCTGTAAAATGTCACGCAAGTCCAATTCCTGGGAGTGCCTGGTGCATTTTGGAGGGATCACACAAAAGAACGCGCACGTCTCCAGCAACACAGGGATATTTACTGCTTCTGCTGCACTAAGCACGCTCAAGGGCGCCGCTCCCTCGCTCACCCGGGACATGAGACCAGAGGGGAGGCCCGAGGAGGCGACAGGAACACAGCCGGGATATGGGGGAAGAATGCAGATGAAGAGGGGGCGAGACTGGTCAACCGCGCTAAAGGACATTGAGCTTTTTTCATTTAAATACCACATGTAAATTTTACCAGTCGCCCAGTGGTACAAATACAGTGTTGAGCAGGGCCAACACCTAAAACACCGGTAGAAGATATTATCAAAAAGAGGCAACATGTCTAAAACAACCCTGTACAGAAGGTGATGAAGGTCTATGAATTCCAAGATCAACACAATCTCCCGAATCTACCAAAAATGATTTCACAAGCAAAAAGAAACGATTCTCCAATGATGGTAATTTATGACACTCTTAACTGTCTTTACTACCGCTGCATACATGAGACTGATCTCTTGTCTCTGTCCTGTCTGTCCACAATACTGATACTGCTGACAGCGCGTCATGTGGGGACAACCTGAAAGTCGCATTGGATTTCCTCCAACTGCCTGTAGTCAGCTGTACAGCTGAAATCCACACACCAGTGCACCAGGCCGGGGGTCACTGGTAATCTCACCAAAAGTCAAGAAAGAGAAGGAGATACAAGAGAGGTTGAGCCCAATGGTATTTTTATTTTTTTTGGACAGGGCCTGTTATGGGGCAGACAGACAGACAGACAGACAGACAGACAGACAGACAGACAGACAGACAGACAGACAGACAGGCAGGCAGACAGACAGACAGGCAGACAGACAGACAGACAGAACGCATGAATGTACACAATCATTTGACAGGCTAGGGTTCTATGGAGTTCACAATACATCACAAAATATCAAAACAACATAATCAACTGTTGTTGATTATGTCGGTGAATTTTCTCAAAAACAGTGAGTTTCGCGCAGAATTACAATGTATAGGTTTCAATGTATAGGACCGTGCCCTACATCTGAAATTATAACATCAACTTCAAGAACGTGCCAACCTATGACGTAGCCAACAAGAAGCTTCCCCAGCCTCCTCTACAGCCTCTCAGTAGCTTACTCCATTGTGAAAAGCAACACTGGACTCTAGTGGTCACTCTGTCACACGACAACTCAGTTTTCATACAAATGCAAAGGAATTATTATACTAAATTGTTATCCTTACGAGTTAACCTTGGAATACAGAGTTTGTAACACAAAGACATTTTCCTATGGGCAGGTTTCTAATCGTTTATGTGACGGAGGTGAAATAAAAAGTAAAATAGTACAAGTACACATGGAGTCCAATCTGTATAAATTTGAACTGTTTTAAAATTAAGTTCAAGGATATCATGAAGGATAGCATGAAGCTGCAAAACTAATAAAAGTAAGGTGTTTCAGAACATGTCAGAGATGTCCCACCTTCAGGATTAGCATCTTTTATCCTGAAGGCGAGGCCATAATAAGGCCTCATGATGAATACACTTATTTTGTTATTTACAGTATTATACTATCAAAAAAGTAGCAGCTTTTGCCAATTGCAACCATTCAAATTCGATTGAAATGAACAGGCAAATAGTTTTTAATTATCATTTATCAAACGAGTGAGTTGCCATCATCCTTACATTTTGACTTGACTGAATATATCGGTATAAAATGTCTCTATTTATGTCCGAAAAAAGTATCCTTCAAAAGATGAATAAATCCTTTAATTCATAGTGCCTTATTTCATGTTGTTGTTTTGGGTTTTTTTGCTTTTCATTTTTATTTTTTATGATTTAATTTAAACAGCTTTAACCTCTGCTCAACGCCTCAAAGAGGTGCAAAATTAAACCACTTTATCTGCAGCAGGCAGCTATTATTCTCCACACTGAAAATAAAAACTCCATTGTTCACTGTTATTTATAGCATCAGTTGTGAATGGGGCATTGATGGTCTTGTCTTCTTAAGAAAAGCTTGTTTATACCAGGCATTGTCCATTCACAAATGGACAATGTGAAAATTTGGTGAAAACCCACTATAGCATGGGTCAGGAAGGCAAACTCCTTCCAGAGATAAAGGAAGGAGTTTGCTTTCCTTTATACAATACAATTCCTAAGTAGAATTGTATTCTACTTAAGTTTAAGTCCATAAGTAGAATACAATTTTATTATTCAATCGACTTTATAGCACAGTCCAAAAAGGAAAAGGAGAGAACGAGAAGAAACGGTGTCACTCTTACCCTTCTGGAGATCATATTAACTATAGTTGCATTAAAGTTGAAAGAAATTAAGCTTTTAGGGATTTTTTTTTAGAAGAAGCCTGGGTTCCAGTCTATTATTCTGTAAATCTCCCTCAACATTATGGTCTGGTGTGTGAGCGACTGGTGGTGGATGGTATTCCTGTGGACTGTGGCGTTTAAAAAACATTTTTTTAGGGTGAACAAAGCAATCCACGGTTTATGAACGTGCTGTTTTCCATTTACTTATTTCTCAATAAAAGGTAATTGGAGCTGCTCTTTCGGGGTGAGTTTTTGGCTTGTGATACACCTTGGCGAAACTCAGCCATAGGTGCAGATTGGCCTCCACGCTTCCCTCAGTCTGCGCTAAATCAGTTTTGGTGTGGAAAAATGCTAAAGAAGATTGGGAGGATAGTGACTTGGCTCTGACTGGTGCATACTGTCAGTGTGTCCTTGGGCAAGACACCTTATCCACCTTGCCCACAGTATGTGAATCTGGAGAGGGAATCAATACTGCATGGGACTGTAAAGCAACTGTGTCTGGGAAATCGTTATACAAGAGTAATGCAATAACATTATTGCACTGTGATAATAAAATGTCAGTAGAATGCGTAGCTCCCATCACACGTGCGAAACAGTGGTGTGCATTTTGGCCTGTCACCCAGCTCGGAGCAGAATGAAGTGTTTTGGCCTAATCTTTGGCAGGCTGAGCGCAGCAGACCAACGGGCCATCTGTCCCAGGCTCCAAACCCCCCCTTTACAACATAGACACAGTCACGAATGTGCACCTACACCATATGCACACACTGACACACAGAGCACAGACTGGTACTGAGATATATTCTTATCCTTCATACGGGTGTTAGCCAGCGGGCCAAGCGACCCAACTGCTCTGACCAGAAGACGGAGCGAAGGAAATATGGAAGGGAAAGGAAGAAAGTAGTTGTTACAGGTTATGCCTTTTTTTTTTCTTTCTCTCTGGTGGAGCAGTTTATCAGGCTCCAGAGTGGCCTATTCTCAAGGAACGGCCTTTCACATCAAGGCGTTTAAGCTCAAGAAAGAGAAGGTCATTAAATGTTGTAAGAACCAGCTGCCCCTCAGGCCTCAAAGTCATAGGCTGCAGAAGAGGCAGCCTCAAATCAACAAGAGACTTTACTGGGTGCGCTGATAGGACAGGTGAAATAGGATATAACTTTCATTTAGTTGCTTCTAAATACTTTTTCTTATTTAGTGCGGCTCCAAGATATGATGCAGTGACCTCGGGGTTAAACTGGGGCCAGCGAGGTCAAATTGTCACAAGGGAATGCTCATTCATTTATGTAAAGGGCTGTTTCATCTGGCAGCAGTAGATTTAAGTCCCGGGAAGAACACACCCGAAGATGAAAATCACACACTATCTGAGGCATTATACAGAAAAAATGTACACTCTTTAAGTCAACCTTTCTGTTGGAGATGCTTCTAGCCAGCGTCAGTCTCCCATTCCTGCCGCTGAGGCGACGACACAATGAAATCGATAACGGGAGCGGAGACAGGAAGGTCCACAATGTCTCTGTTTTTTTCCTCTCTAAACAGCTTCATTTTGGTCAGCTATTTTCTTTCTATGGAGTGATGAAATCTGAACCACAGGCACTGAAGAACCGCCTGAGTTAGGTCACCCTCACTTGTGACTGAAGGACTGGAATTGTGCTACAAGTAAATAAGGTCACTGCTGGTGCACAAACTTAGAATGGCCTCTTTGTGTGTTTGCAGAGGAGACTATGAAAGCAGCATAAAATGAAATATTTAAATATCCCGGATGGCGCTTTGTAGTCTATTTCCAAGATTGAAATCACATAGTTGGATAAGCGGCTTTCACCTGTGACCTCTAACTAGAAGCAGAGTTTTTCTTTTACCTTGCACAGGCTTTATATACAGGCAGAAGCAAGTCAAACTGAATGCTTTTTATTGCTGCCCCGCAGAAACCCTGTTGTATCATAACAGGACATGTAACAAAGAAAAACTGAGCTCAGCGTTAACCAACTGAGAACCTTTGGAGTGGCAACGCTCACTCTTTCTCTGTATTTGAGCTTGTTTGTTGACCCTGGGTGACCTCGAGTGTCCATCCATCCATCAGACACAGCAAGAGCTGACTGTTCATCACTGGCCACATGAGCACACAAACCGGAGGAGACACTCGCTTGAAAAGTGACGTAAAAGCACAATAAGCAGTCCCTAACAGGCTTTTTGTGCATGCAGCAGAGCACTGTAATACACTTAGCAGCCTGCTCGCATACACACTCATTTTGCCTACCATATACATGCTCTAGCAGGTAGTGCCAAGGTCGCAGCTGAGCAGAGAGACTAATGACCTATAATAAGACACAACCTTGACTGATGGGTACAGTCAGTTAGCATGGCCTCAGCACAAGAGCACATACAGACTCAGGAGGATTCACGTCCAAATAACATCATTTAGATCATTTATCTGCATTACTGTCATTACAAGCTAAATGCCTAACGACAAACGGCATATTCTGGAAATATGAACTATAAAGCGTGTCAGCCACAGCTCAATCAAGTCCCGCTTGCCTGTTCCCACCCCCACACAAATCTCACCTTGAAGTGCCTTTAGAGAGGTGTCTTCCTGACATGCACGAGCACACACCTGCTCAGTGATATTAGCAGTGACAAGCATGCACGTGCAGCCGTATGGGATCAATGCATATTTGAGCTGAAGCCTTGATTCAACTGGACGGCTGACCGGTCAACGAAATAACTAAACAACCACAGTATGTAAACCAGTGCATTATCAGTATTCCCTTGCATAACCAGTTTTTGGTTTACTACAACCAAAGTTCAAGAAACACTTCATCAGTGAAGGCAACGTGTAAACTTCGAAAAAACATTACAGCCCTTATTTCTGATAAATATATGAATGGGGGTAGAAAGAAACCTCGCCATGTGACCATATGACAGGGGGAAGTTGACACAAAGGATGCAGCTGGCTATTTGAATGACATTTATTCTCCATTCTTTCTCCATTCTTTCTCCATTCTTGGAAAATGTAAGTCATGAGACGTTACAAATAAATCTCGCCCTTTGTCTATTTCATACACTGTCGAAGACATTTGTATTTCATTTAGTCTCTCCATTTCTCCAGTCATTCCAGCTGCTTGCGAGTGAGCATTTGATTGTGTACAAACCCATTTGGCTGTCAGGAGGGATGGTCCCAGAAAAGTGCACTGTAGGTGTCAAGATGGCTGACACACAGCTGACAGCATCCCAAAGTCAGCAGCACACGCTCACTCACGCACTCACGCACTCACGCACTCGGTGACAGCAACCTCATCAGCAGGAACACCCCCAACAACCCCAGTCACAATGCTCTGCTAGCTTACACGTTTTTTTCTTTGGGGTGGCACTTAGTCATGTTAGGGCAAGTGTTTTAAGTTCTGAGCAGAGGACAAGGGAACAACAATGGAGAGAAGCTCTAAAAAGTCAGTTTAATTCCTTTTAAGAGTGTAGCAACAGCTGGAGCAGGTGTAGTTCAGCATCAGTCGCATGAATCACCCCTCTATGGAAATACAAAAGGAACTAACATGACAGAAAGCAAAGATGAAAGGGTTCCGACAAGAGACAAACCCAAAATAGTGCAATTGTCGACACAGCAATGCTCATCACTCGGGACGGGGCATGATTCTGAGGAAGTTGCAGATCAGAAGAAACACAGGGGCGATGTGGAGAGGAAATAGACGGGAATTGGGCATGACTCAGATAATGCAAGTCAGTGAAGAGTCCCACGCGTCTATAAGGTCTGATGTAAAATCGGAAACAGGCGGGATTAGGTTTCACCTCGGTCATCATTCCACTAACAGTCCTACATTCAGCAGTGAGAGAGCTTTGTCCCACCGTTTTCTTTTAGACAAAGAATGTTTTCATTTTGACGCACAACACGTTTCGTTTAAGTCCAGATTAAGTCAAATAATTCTTCTTAGTTAAAGCTGATGCAATGACATTCATTTGAACACATCTTTAACATGTTTAGTCAACTGTAAAATGTATTATTTTGTCTATAAATAATGTGCTGCGTCACTGACCATTTCCCACAGTCTTCTTTGCATTTTTAATCCAACAAAAGTTTCTGGAGTTTAGTTTTAGCCACTGTTAACTACTTTGTATCCAGTTTCAGTCAATAAAAATATCACTTTGACAAAAAACACCGGTGTCAATTTGAACTTCTCAGTTCGCTCTCAGCCTCTCTCCCTGCTGCCGGTTTTGCCCTTGCTACTATATTGGTGATGGATTTGTGACAGGAGCAGTGAACAGTAGAGCACACATGGGAGTCCGGACAAAGCATCACTCCTAATATTACCGCTGCCTTGGGGCAACGTGTGTCAAAACACGCGCTGGCTTTTCACAATGCTAACCTTTACAGCATCAAGACATTGTAAAGGATCAGGGGTGGCTTCTTTTTACCTAACAAAAGTACACATGTCGACTCAATGCATCGCCATGCATGTCTTTTAACATACAATATAAAGGTCATGAAGGACTTTGGAGTATCAAAGCCGGGTTAATCAACAATTACAGCGGATAAAATAGCAGAACAGATTATAACTAACTAACATTTTTACGCATACCATAGATTGTGGACATCTGTGGCGCTCAGGAAGTAAAAGTCCCATTCAAAATGTCCATAGACTTTCCGAAAACTTCAAATATCAAGAGTTTAAAGGCACAACGGGGACCAATCGGATAGAAAATTTCAAATACGGCAAATGTTTTGGATAAAAACTGCTAATTGACGTTAAAGGGATACTTCGGGATTTTTGACATAGGGCCTCATTTCCTAGTTATCCAGAGTGTTGTTGATGTCTGGAGATATTTTTTTCTTAAATTCATGCAGTTCTTATATTTGAAGAGTCTAGTTGCGCTAGGCTAGAGCAAGGCTAAAGCATTTCTATGGTAAAGTCTAGCCTGCATTAAAAAACAGTCTGGCGCACTCCACAGTGCACCTGAGGTAAATCACATATAACACCAGACTAACCATATAAATGTCTGTGTTAATAGAATCATTTTTTAATATAACTGACCTTGTATCACATGAATTACCGTATTTTGAGGGACTATTTTCTCGCAGATCACTCCGCTGATGCTGCTCAAATATAAGTTATTTTAAATGCAAAATGGTTAAAATTATTCTATCGACACAGACATTTATATGGTTAGTCTGGTGTTATATGTGATTGACCTCAGGTGCACTGTGGAGTGCGCCAGACTGTTTTTTAATGCAGGCTAGACTTTACCATAGAAATGCTTTAGCCTTGCTCTAGCCTAGCTCAACTAGACTCTTCAAATATAAGAACTGCATGAATTTAAGAAACAAATATCTCCAGACATCAACAACACTCTGGATAACTAGGAAATGAGGCCCTATGTCAAAAATCCCGAAGTATCCCTTTAAGGCCTTTCCCATTACAAATCACGGATCAGGTATATGTGGGATAAAACTGGTCTCAAAATGGACTGACAACAGATAGAAACATGATCTTCTACAAGACAAAAGCATTGCAAAAAATGTTGTCCTATCCACGGAAAGTGTCAACCTGTGCGCGTGTTGTGTCACTTTTACCTCCTCTTATTGTGTAGCTGCAATCCACTTCAGACTGTTATCTCTAAAGAACGCCCAGAGACATGTCATTTTTGTCATTTTTTTCATCAGCTGGACATAAGCGCTTCTTTTCCAACAATAAACAACTGGCCTAATTGACAACTGACTGCAAACATGCCAAAGCGCCTTGTAAATTATTCAGTCTAAGGCATGAAGTGGACAGAATGCTTGCTTGTGCTTTTAGCTGTCCACACATTGTTAAGAATAAACTAAAATGGAGAACGTTGAGCAAAAGACTTGCTTTGAGTGTGCTTTTGTGCGGTAACTCTACACTGATCTAACACATTATCGCCGGCGTAAATATCAGTCTTACCTCACAGCTATTAATAACCTTTTGCCAATTCGCCAGCGATATCTTAGAATACAGTTCTTGCTTCCAATGATGATGTGCTGTCAGAAAGCCATGGACAATCACTTCTGTTACCTACGCTGTGAATCACTAACACCTAAGGCCACCCACGCACTGTGAAAAAGCAACATTCTCATGTTGATAATGCGCCATAACCTTTTCACGCTAAATGAGCTCCTTTAAGGCGGCATAGCATCTTTTCCTTGAGGGCGCAAAGCAAAAAAACACAATCTTTATGTTGTAACAAAATGGTATTAAGAAATGTTATTGTGGCTGAGTTTATTATATCTGGACATTGCACGAGCTGTGAGGGCAATAAGAGCGTTCCGGTAAACAAGAAATGTAGCTAGCCACTATGACTACAATGGCTAAACCCTTTACATTAAAACTAAGGGAGGATAGATTTATCACGGCTGCTGTGCTGAGGCAATTTTCTACAACATGGAGTGGACATATAATATTACTACTGTGAGAAGGCTTTTTCTTTCCCAGTGGAGACTCCCCCCTTCCTCCAACGTTCATAGGGGCGGGGGCTCTCCTTGTGCTTCCCCCTCCAACACAAGGGCCAACTGTGGAGGTGTGATTACCATCAATTTACCCAAACGTGGTCCTTTGTTTAAAGATTAAAGCTGGTTTTAGGTGTAAAACCAGCTTGGGCAGCACCCTTTTGCCATGGACTATGGGTGGTGGTGGAATTGAAATAAAATCGCAATGTTAACGTTCGCAATTCAGCAAATTTCAGGATGCATATATCATAAGCTTATAGTTTTCCCTAGCCATTACAGAAAAGTTGTAATGACATATTTTTTCCAAATTGTTCAGCCCAGGATGTGTTTTATAATTATTACTGGGGGATCCTAGTTATCGCCTGATGTGACGGTGGAGTGGCAGGTGGTTAAGTGGAGAACAGGGAGACACCGAGGTGGGGTGGGGTGGGGGGGTGACTATAGCCTAAGAAAGTAATTATCACGGCGTACAGGCTGCAGTCCCAGGGGTCAGCGCGGTGCAGTGAATGTGTACGTACGCGCGACTGAGGCGTCTCAATAGGATAAGCTTTATCTGGGAGTATATGAGGTGCACCTGCCCAATATGCATAAAGGCACACACATTGTCATTGACAGAGCATTTGGTGCCTTTGGAGCCCAGTGGAAGTGGCCTGGCATTGAAGCGCAGTAGGAGATTAATGAGTGTGATGCAGGAGGGGGGCGTCTCTATCCTTTTCTCTCTCCGAACATATTCTGTTACTTGATGGAACGCTGAATTATAATAGTAATGTGTACTGATCATAAATAAATCAGTGTTTACCATTAACAGATAAGGTTTTTAACTAAGTTTTCCAGTTTCAAAACGAAATCCATTGTGTATGCAGATGAAATTTTAACGAAACCCGGCTGTATGGTAAAAATCATGAGCAGGTACAAGCACGTAAACATTATTATGCCACTTTGCTCCAAGAAAAGGGTTAAACATAAAATCAAACTCTTCTATGTGAAGAATCAAAACGCTCATAGGAAAGTGCGGATAACACAACTAACACTTTAAAATAGTTAGAGGAGATGTATCATTCTTCTCTCGCAAATCGGGTGCAGGACATTCAGTGGTAGAAGAAATTCTTTTCCCGCTTAGTCTAAAATCAAACTGTCATGACAAATAAGGCTTTTTGAGTTTTCTATTATCATAAATAGAACTCCAATGTTCAAAAATGATATTAAACCATTTACCTGAGCCAACACGGCCTCGCTCTCCTTAATGTAAATCATATTATGTGGTTAAAAAGCCATGTGACAAAAAGCTCATGTCACTTGTTAGAACTGTACTACTGTACCTGCAGTGACTAATGGGGTGTAATGGTCCATGTAGAAGAGGAATGACAAATTAATGATTGACATAGTAATGATCTGAGAATTTGATTAAAAAAGGTAATCATTTCCTGAACAATATGGACTTACTTGAGATATATTGCAAACAAAAACAAGGACACACGTTTGCTACACGTTTGCTTCTTAAAATATATCTCTCAAAAATAGTCGTCCTTGTTACTGGTTTGGCCTTTACATGTGGGTTTTGTGCTTTCTATTGAACACCTGTATTTTCTTCAGGTTGTCACCTTTAGCCCCTGCTCTAACTCCACACCTGCTCCCCTCGTGGGCCGCTCGTCTCTCTGTCCTTGCCTCATCAGTGCCTTTTCCTGCCCTGCCTGCTCCCGTGTCCGGGCCGCCCCTCCCCCGCTCAGCAAAGCTCTGTAATCACATCATTAGGCAGCATTACACTATCGGTGACTGTGTGAACACTCTCTGTAGTGTGCTCTCACAACAAGGAGCCTCTCCTGCCAAATCTTCAAGACAAGCCAATAAAATGCACCAGGGAAATGTGAAATTAACTCATTTCCCCCAAAACACAAAGGTTGGGGGGGGGGGCTTAAGGTCAAAGCATGGGTCTTGAAGCGTGCCTCTTATGAAAGAAAATATGGAAGATGGTTTTGGCCTGAATAATTCAAAAATCCATACAATGACAAACAATACAAGGCATAGTTTCAGGACTGCAACATTTATCATAGAAGCCACAACATATCGCAACATCATATGCAATAGGGTTATTTATTGACCTAAGTAAAGCATTTGACACGATAAATTATGATATATTAATTAATAAGCTAGAACATTATGGGATTAGGGGGTAGCACTACAGTGGGTTTACCAGTTATTTAAAAATAGAAAACAATGTGTGAAAATAGGTGATTATCAGTGGAGACTCGAGTTGTCAAGAAATTGTGTGTGGTTTAATTCAAGGGTCCATTCTGGGCCCAAAATTGTTTAATATGTACATAAACGACATTTGTAAAACTTCTGAAATACTTAGATTCATCTTGTTTGCAGATGATACAAATATGTTTGCATCAGGAGACGATTTACAACAACAGTGTCAAATTGTTAACTTGGAACTCAAAGTGTCGATAAGTGGTTCAAACAAAACAAACTATCTTTAAATCTGAGTAAAAGCAAAATGATGATACTGTATTTGGCAACTGTAATTCCAATGCTCAGGAAGCAATTCAGATAGAGGGTGTTGTTATCGAGCGGGTGCATGAAATCAAATTCCTTGGAGTTATTATAGACGATAGAATTACTCACATTAAATATATAACTACTAAAATTTCTAGAAGCATGTCAGTAATAGCAAAAGCAAAGCACATTGTAAATATCAAAGGTCTACATACCTTATACTGTTCTCTTATACTGCCCTATTTTAATTATTGCACTGTGGTTTGGGGTAGTACTTATAAAAGCACATTAAAACCAATAGTAATGCTACAAAAAGAGCTGTTCGATTAATTCATAAAGTTGGGTTTATGACCACACAAACTCATTATTTTTTAAAATCAAAGGTCATGAAGTTTTGTGACATTGTTGAGTTCCAAACTGTACAGATGTTATACAAAGCAAGGTACAAACTGTTACCGGGCCAAATACAGAGAAGGTTCCAAGAACGTACTGGTCGTTATGAATTACGTGATGAATTGAACTTTAGGATTCAGAAACACAGCACAACTTTGAAAAGTTTTAGCCCGACAGTTAATGGGGTCCTATTGTGGAATAATTTGGAGATGGAGATGAAACAATGTCCAAACATCAACCTGTTCAAATATAAATACAAACAAAAGACCTTTGAAAAGTACAGAGAAGAAGAAACGCATTGTCTCTAGGGGGAGCAGTAGGATTAATTTGAAGAGTGTTGTTGCTCTGAACAGTTGTCATTCTAATGCTCAAAATACGCAAATAGAGAATTAGAGTAGGCGAGCTCCAAATCTGTTGAGCGGGACCCTCCCAACGGGCTCGTATACCTTGTTTTTAGCGCACTAGACAACATAGGAACATCATCTACCAAATCAGCTAGTTAGGACAGCTGGGTGGGGGTTTGTTGATGAGGAGCTACTGCCCTCTTCACGCACTGGCAGTGTGCCACGTGGATTTAGGCCACAAGTCATGTAGAAGGCCGAATGTACTGATTTAGCAGTACGATATGATAAGGGAAATGTGTGAGGGCCGAATTAACTCTATAATTCCCCATCAGCAACCAAGCAACATTGTGCACTAATCAATACCATATTAAGGATGGAAATGACAACTGTGAAGTAGCAAGATCACGGATAATATGTATTTAATGTTCTTTTAGTGACTTTCGGGAATGTTGACTGTGTTTGGCATTGATAACCATCTGTAACTAAGTAATGGCCTTTTGTCACTTGCTTTGTACCAGACATTGTACATGAGATGAGAGCTGTTTCTGTTCATTTTTGTTAATTATCTGAACATCTCAAACAGTGCTTTGTAAGTGTGGTCCGTGTTAAAACAGCCGCTTTGAAGTGTAACAGGTTCTCTTTTGCTAACGGGGCAAAATCAAAATATGATGTGCTAAATGTATCATTGATAATGTGTAAAGTTAAATCACAAATGGGTACGTTGTGTGTTTGTGTGCATGCTGTGTTCCTATGCTCTTGTACTTTGTTCCTTGTAATATGTTCCTTTGTACTATTGTGATATGTTATTCTTTATTGTAATGATTTCGGGGGTGGACGCTCATAAGCTTTTGCTTCGGCCCACTCCTTTTGAGCAGAACTTCAACCGCTCAAATAAACAAATAAACTCAACTAAAACTAAATCACTAAAGCCTTCGTCTAACTGAGATCAAGACATTTGGATTGAACTTATAAAATGTGTAAAGTTCAGTTTTGGTTAAACATTGACTAACTTAGATCCATTTTAGTCTTGTTTTGGTCCTGATGTCGTCTTTCTTTAACTCTTCTTTTGACACAATTTGCTGAAAAACGAGTTACTTACGACTTGTGTTTAATTAGAGTGGACCAAATCGTGTTCAGTGAAATATCGCAATAATATCGTTATATATTGCTCAGCCTTATCGCACATCGCAAGTTACTTCAATATCGTTCAGCCCTATATTACTGCCACCACTTTAGGACACCTTCATGAGAAAATAACTGGGCAGTAGATGAGATGTGCTGACAGAGAAGATGTTGAACTTTGTGCCAGTTCTCGTTTTATGTGGAGAGGTCCAGTAATTACAGAGATATTAACCATAAACCAGGTCGAAACATCTACATGTTGACGGTTACCATAGTTACCACAATAGAATTCATAGCAGCCCAGTTCCCACCACCTCTCTGTTGGATTATAGCCTCTTTAGAATGTAATGATGTCAGATGAACGCAAGCTATAAGACTTAAGTAATAACATAAAAGTGACTGGTTTAAAACAGAAATACACTCTAACACGCATTAACTTACACTGTTCAGTCAAAGATATTGCGCAATCGATGTAATAGTGCTCAGCTGACTGTCCCCTGCTGCAACAATGTCTGCTGCTAAAATGCCATCAACTAAGCAATAACACTTTCGCTCATATAAATCAGTTTTACTATGTCTCACTGTACTGCATTCTGACAGGATTGGCCCCGCACTGAAGACAATTGGAAAAACCGTAACTGTTGCCCGTAATTTACTTGTCACTCCTCGGTTCTCCCCCACTGTGACGTTTTTTAGAAGAATAACAGATGTGGGCGCGTGGACGTGAATGTAGATTTTAATGCCAGTTACCTCAGAATGAACTCTTTATGAGAAAACGTAAGGGTGCACGAGGGCTGTTTAGTTTGTGCCGTGTGAAATTGGATTTTCTCTTTTCTTTTTCCTCTATAGGAGAATGAGAGTTGATCAGAGAGAGAAAAAGGAGGCCAAGATGAGAGAGCGAGCAGCAGGAGAAGAAAAGCGGCAGTCACCTTGGAACGACCTTTGGGCTTACCATCATGTGTCGGACTGGCTCTTTAATTCCCTCCATTCCTCCTTATCTGCCCGCTCTCCTCTCGCTTTCTCTCTTTCTGCCACTCTCTCCATCCACTCCTTATCTATCCCCCTGTTATTTCTTTCCCTCTCTGCTCCTCGCTCTACCTCCATCCAGCTTCTGCGCCCGCCAGCATCACCCGCAGCCCCAAACACTGGCAGCCCGGGACCCTCACCGTCTGTCATTCACCTGATGCACATTGCCCTATAGCCGTTAGCTCAGGGAAACTGCTAGACCGGCCGCAATCAAAGAGCATGGATTTCCAGGACCAACATCCCCAACACAGACTGGTTTCCACTTTCCGAAATGCTCCCTAAGAAACTCACCCATCCCCCCCCCCCCCCTTCCTCCCAGTGCTCCTCGAGGACCCTCACAGCGGTGGATCGATGATTAGAACAATCCTTATTACGCCCGCTCATGTCCCTGAATAGAGTGGCGCTATGTTGAACAATGGGAACACATCGTTGGGCGTGTGCGCGTATACTCAGGGTTAGGGATGACGGATGAACTCGAAGTGCGATGATGACGACGACGAATGAATGAATGAGTGTCGACGCACGCCCTGTCAAAAACATGTGGTTGAGGTGTGGGGGCTGTGAGATTTACCGCAGTCAGAATTGCAATTTGAATGAATGGTCACAATTAGCAGATGGCAAAAGTAGCAATTATACAGGTCTTCTGCGAACAAGAGAATCCCCTCACTCTCAATGGGGTCTTGTAGCAGTTCATGTCAGTCTAATAACAAATGTTATTGCATGAACTGAATTATATTTTTAAACATAAATGGCTTGCTATTGCAATAAAAGTGTCCTTTACCTGGATTCAACTAACTGTTATGCTCTGGGGTTGCTGCAGTTGGTCAGGTCCAGAATCAACAACACTTATGTGCCCAAAGAATGAGATTAGCTGACTACATCATGAATGGTTTATCCTCAGTGGATTTCTTCTTCCCTAATGGCATGAGTATATTCCAAGATGACAACGCCAGGACTCATCGAAACATCATATTCACACATGGATCGGCCGCCACAGAGTCCAGATCTGAACCCCTTTGAGAATCTGTGGGATGTGCTGGAGAAGGTGGTCACTCTCTCCCATCATCAACATAAGGTCTTGCTGAAGATCAGCGAATGTGCGCTGTCACCAAAGCTAAAGGCGGTCCGACCTTTTGTTTTGTAGTGACTTTTTTTTCGGGTCAGGCTGTGTATTTTTTCAATATCATGCAGCACTAAAACAAAAAAGTTAAAGTTTGCTTACTGTAGGGTTCATAGACAATACAAAAATAGCTAAATTATAACTAATTGCATAAGAAGAACTTTATTTATATAGTGCCTTTCACAGACATGGTCATTTCTGTCTCTGAACACCTCCATGCATTCACACACACACACACACACGTCATTTATCCTGGCCTATTGTACATGTTTTCCCGAGTACCGGGAGGAAACCTACGCAGACACGGGGAGAACATGCAAACTCCAAACAGAAAGGCCCCGTCCAGGTGGGAATCGAACCCGTGACCTTCTTGCTGTGAAGCGAGAGCGCTAACCACTGCGCCCATAGTTAAGTGCTATAAATGAATAGCACTTAACTCTAACTTTATTTAAAGATTGGAGTTGATATTCAGAACGAAGAATTATACCAGATATTTTTAAGAATTTGAATAGTATGGTCAAATAATGCAATGTTATCTGATTTTGATGTTGCTTATATAATGAGTGAAGTAAAGGCCATACAAATTCACAAAGGGCCGGACGGGGCGCTGACAGTTGGGTTTTCACTTCCATTTGACGACTATTGACTAATCGAGCCCGCCCAGCCTTACAAGGGCCACAATGGTCCCTTTGAGATTTCACACGTTTGCACCCCCATGTGACACTCCATTTCATTAGGAATATTTCAGTTCTGTGTATCTCCAAACAAGTTTATGAAAATAGCATCAAAGCCATGTTAGTAGTCATAATTCCTGTGAACAGAAGCTTTGGCAGCCTTCACGAAGTCACCGTCGCAGATCATGCAGCCGGTGGCCATCTTGCCAGTGAAAACATTTTGTAATAGTGGGAGGGGTTCCCAATGCCAATGTAATTAGCCGAGGCATGCGTGAGTGCCGAATTCATTAACCTCCATCCTTTGTGGGCCGGTGGGGAGGTGCACTGACAGAAAAGGAAGCGGCGCACGTGCCAGCTTTGTGTGAAAATAGAGTGCAAGGGAAAACATTCTGACACCTCGATGACATTTGTGCCTCTCTGGACTCCGTGGAAATATTCCCCCGTTTGTGACTCCCTTCAGGGCTGGAGAGGCTCTTGTCTTGCCACAGTTGCCATGGGCCTACGCTGAAGGCAGCACCAGGCAGACATCCAATTTCAACACGTCTCTTCCCCTCCGCATGTCCTCATCATATAATGCGACTTACAGACACTTGTAAGAGCCAGTGCCCTAATAAGCGAACACGATGTACAATAAAACCGATGACAGCGGTGTGACTATAGAACTTAACTCGATGATGAAAAGTGCCTGTGAATAAGCTTCAACAAGGTCTGTGAAAGTAATGCAAGAACTACACTGGCCCTCGGTGTATTGCTGTGTGAAAGTGGGACACGGCAGAAAGAAACCTTTGCTTTGCTGTGCACTCGTTCAGGGAATCCACTGGGGGCTCCTGACTTGAGATAATGTCATTAGATGTAAAGAGGCTTGGAGATTTTTCTGTGGAGAGAAAGGGGTTTCCTGTACAAATGACCACTGTCGCTCAGTGCAGACCTAAACTGTCCAGCAGCTAAACATTTGACACACTGCCTTATTGTTAAAGCTTGAATCAACAGAAATGCTTTGATTAAAAGTTGAAAATCATATTTTTATTCGGGTCGCATACAAATTATCATGATAGATTGAAGGTTGAGGCCATTGCTTTAAAGCAAAATGTCACATACTGGTTCGGATATGTGCCAAATGAGGGACTGATCTCTCACTTAAACTCGTTCACTACTGCTGCACACATAGATACAATACCTCAACAAAGTAGATTTATGGAGTGGGGAAGTTATTAGGTCTTACATCTACTTTTTAAAAAGCAATACAAGAAAAATGTACAACAAAGTACATTGCTTTCATCCGCTCAAGTGCTCAACTGTGGAAGAAATAAATACAATACTAAACTATTCGTCAGGAAAAAAAGCAGGAATGAACGGAAAACAGTCCACTGCGATGACCCGGATTTCAAAGTGAGTTATGAGGTATAAGGTGAGGCAAACAACAGGCAGCCGCTAATCACAAACAACGTCCGGACAGTTCCACAGAAGTACAGCCAAAAGCCAAGGGACAAAATCAGAGGGTAGAAAGACTGCTGGAAGGACAGAGGGAACCTTATTACCCTTAGACTGCGCTGCCAATCAATACAGCCACAACCTCCAGAAACTTTAAACTCGATGATCAACTAAAATGTGCTGATCAGTGACAGGAAGAATCTAAAGACTCAAATCATTGATGAAATATCCCTTGGTGTGTCTTTTTATAGGTGTTTGAGCAGTGCCTTTCCACAGGATGACCAGCTTCTTGTTTATGCTGAGGTCGAATAACATCCCCGGCAGCATAATTCAAAACCAGGCACCCATGGGCACCAAGTACAGTAAAAGTCATTGTTATCCAATAGAGCTCCTCTCGAACGCTCTCATGCCCAGAATGCAGAGGACAGAGGGATTGTTTTAGGTGCAAAGCGACATATAAAAGGAAACTCTTGTACAGTTCCGTAAGCTTGTCTTGTTTAGTCCCAAATTTGCTGGTGATTCGGGCTGACAAACTCCCCGGTTCTGTCCAAAGTGGAGCGCTGACATGTCAGAGCAGGGGGGGAGGGGGGGGTCCACGTGCGTTTCACTTCCACCTCCATCACGTGAAAAGCTGGCTCATCAATAAATCACTCATGTATGCATTATACATGGCTTTCTGTGCATCCACGCGCGCACACACATACACACCACACGGACAAGAGCGCACAAAAAAAACCTACATTTGCAAAAACATAAGTGGCCAAAGAGGGGAAGAGAGGGATAGTGCACGGTGCCTAATGTGAATCTGTTCAAAGTTTGTTATTTTTAACAGACGAACAAGGGGAACTCAACTTTGCGACTTTCGACACCAGCGGCGCAACTTTAGAACAAAACTCCCCTGGTCTGATTAGGTAAAAGTACGAATCCTACATAAAACTAGAGCTGCACAATACAGTATATCGTCATCTCAATGTTAGGAGACGCAATATCCATATCACAAGAAGCCACAATATAATGCAAAGCCACTGAGGTGAGATATACAGGTGTTTTTTTTGCAAACACAGGCTACAACAAACACACAGTGACTTCAAAATGTGCATTAGTTCAGTTTGAGTCATGATCTGGCAAACTTTTGGCAAATTTAGATGCAAAACCAGGTTGTTTAGGATTATAAATAACATCAATATCACATTATCACACATCACTTTTTCTCTCCTCAAATCATGCAGCCCTACACAGAACTCACTAAAGTTTATCCCCCGCTTTGACAAACAAGTGCTGATAAACAATCCCTGAGTTGTACTATTGTAAAGCAGCATAACTTGTGAAAACTATGTCAACAAGCCCCTAGAGTTAACAGTGAAACGAGCCACGCTCCGGTGATGCTAGTGGAGAACAAGATGATGCTGACCAACCAGCAGCCAGCTCTGCCTCCTCAGCCTGGCGCATGTTACCTTTCTCTTTTGTTCCCGGGACGCCGCTCTCCTGCTCTTGATCCGCTTCTCCTTCTCCTCTTCTAATGCATTCACATCCACTTCCCCCCGATTCTTCTTCAATTGCGAGGCCGCGTGAGCCATGGTAGGTTAAAAAAAACCACGGAGGAACACCACTCACTACACACGCGCGCCTCACCTGAAATCCCGGAGAAGTTCAGGGGGCCGAAATTGACAAAGCCGGGATCTCAAGAGGTAAAAATCGGGGCAGAAAAGGAAAAGGGGGGAAAGGGAAGAAAAATGCCCTCCTTGACAAGGAGAATGGACAAGAGTAGGGACTAAAGTAGTTTAGTGTATATCCTTTTGTACGTTTGTCCTTTCAGAGGTTGTTGCTCAGGCTGCTCTCTCAGCGCTCTCCTGGCTGTGAGGAACATCAGAGGAGACACACAGCGGCTGGCGGGGGTCTCCTCGTTGCCGCTCGTCCTCATGTGTCATCTGCTGGCAGTGTGGAGCAGCGTGTCCAGGAGAGGTGAGCCGGGCAAAGACACCAGCATCACCAGCAGCGGCGGCAGCGACGGCGCGCACAGAGGTGGAGGAGGAGAGTGTGGGAGAGGGAGGGGACTCAGAGGCTGGGGAGGGGATCTGTTACCACGGCGACCACGCACTGTTTCACCCCGTCTTCCGAAATGTTGTCTATACCTTTTTCTTCATCACTTTTGGAGCCTCAAAAAATATATGAATGGAGAATTGCGTGATAAAAGACACACAGGCAGTGAAACAAACAGAATGACATGAAAGTGACACGGTCTGTAGGAAACTACAACCAACACTCACATTTCAACTTTTATTAAAGAAACCACATTCATTTATGACGATGCCGTCTGCTACTTGAAGAACTATTTATTTATAGTATTGACACAGTGTATTTTGGGTGCCTTGCTGTCTGTATGTTTTGAAATTTGTTCACGAACAATAAATGCTGCGAACAACATTTATATCTGTTTTAAATGGAAGGTTTGGATAAGATGAATGATTGACAAATTCAAAGTCTTGTTGATTCAGTGAGGGTTTCACTGACATCATGATGGAGAGGTTAAACAGGACCAGGCGGCTGTTCTCTCAAAATCACCAGGTTTTTGAAAGAGAGAGCAGGAGATAAATGAAAATGAATCCAGGGAATTTGATATCTGTTCAGTAAAAATGCCAACAGAAGGATCTGTTTGATTTTGTAGAAGAGGAGAAAAAACTCTTATTTGGGATGTCCTTCACAGCCAAAGCACTCACGTCAGACGTTGCTGCGTGCAGACGGGTAAACGGAGCAGGCAGCAGCCATCTTTGCGTTTCGTGTGCCTGTCTGCGTGTCAGACGCACCTCTGAGCTCATGACTGGGTCCTGAAAGCACAGGCTGCCTTATCACATGCCTGTCCCCTTTAATGAAAACACACTGCACGCACGAGGAGCTGGTGCTGGTCGTATGGACTACATTTGGTGAAATGCAAGAGGAGCCTCCAGGGACATGGCAGCGGTAGATGGTGGACACCAGTCATGTATAACGACATGAGCGTGAAATTCTTCTATTCATCTTTCATTTTTTTCTTTTATTCAAGCCCAAACAGCAACCAGCCACTAGAAAGGGGGTGAAGCCCCTCACCATGCATCAGGGGGTGTCACATTATGCCAAATTATCATGCAGTTGCTAGGCGAGGGCCAATAGGGAGACTTTGGGGGAACAGGATGGATGGATAAAGAGTGTGGAGAGGTATGGGGACGGATTGGGGCAGGGGGCTGGGTAGTGCACAGCATAAACACCACTGATAAGAAAATCATTGGCAGAAAAGAAAGAAAAGTGCAAATAATATAGCAAAATATTCAATGGCCAAGGATACTTTTACAAAGCACTGGTCCATTCAGATATACAAGCCCATTCATGCTTCAGCTGGTCAGCAGATTACGGCTCCTCACAGCTGTTCTCATAGTAAAAGTCAGTGCCAAGGTGCTCTCAGTTTCAAACGAAGCACATTCGAAGCAAAGAAGATCCATGACGACAATGGAGCCCATTTGGCCCTGGGCCGGAGAACTCTAGGAGTCAATGATTCCTGGACCTTTTCCACCTATTTCTAGGCATTATGCCACACACACGCAACTATTTTCCCTAGGAGATAATTCGATGCTATTTAGTTCAAATAGCCGACAATAATACAATGTTCAAAAGGGGCTGCTTTAGAGGTGTTATGCTATTAACTTATTTCACTGTAATATTCCTGACACATACTGTAGGGCTTATATGTCCTCAAAATAGAATGAACCATTTGGCAATATAATTCTTGCATATATTTAAAGAGACAGCAGCTCAGTCTAGCAGCCCCTTGTGTGGAGTTGGATACATTCTGCCCATTTCTTAATCAATGTCCCACAGTTGCAACGGCATGCACTCAAAAAGCACCGCCTCAATCTGTTTGGCCTTGGTGACCTCGCTGTCACAATGCAACATCGCTGCTCACAAAGATCGGCAACATCTGGACAGAGTGTGCCAGACAGGTCAACGTGAGGCCACTGGCTGACCTATACAACCAGGAGTCTCATTTGCATTCAACAATCTTCCTTAAAATTAATTTCTTCATCTATGTTAATGAGTTCGCTGTCCTACAAAATCCCATCTTCAAAGAGCTACAATGTAACCCATTTATTGTAAAAAAAAAGAAAAAGAAAAAAAGAAAAAGAAAAAACACATACACAGAAGCTTGTCCTTGTCATTGTCTGTACTCTGCTGCCCTCTGCTGCTCACACATGGTCAGTAAAATCACACCCAATGCTTTGAATTTTCAGTGTGGCATGACGTATCACTATGAAAAAATAACTTAAAGTTAAGATCTGAAGTCTAGTAAATTACTTATTTTAATTAAAGCAGCTGCAGATGCATTCTCCTGTTTACACACTATCCAATGAGAAAAAAACATTCAGATGAATTGGCTATAACGAAGAAAAAGACTAGTTTGGTCTGTTATTCCTATAATGTAATCTCTTTGTTGTCTAGGAGCAATGCAGCTGCTCGGTTTGCCCGGAGGAAAGGAAACAGTGGAACTAGGGGGTGTTACAGGTGGAAGGTCAAGTGCAAATAGTGAAAGTGATGGAATATGGATCCGCCCACGTAGTAAAATAACTCCCAGACACCCCCAGGCTTGTGTTGGGAAGCAGAGGGTCAAAAAGGTGGAGATGTATGGAAAGGAGTACAGAGGGGACTGCGTTTTAACTACAATACTGTATAACACCATTTATGACAGTAAGTTGATTATTGTATTACTATTCATATCAAAGTATGCATTCAACTAACGTAACAAAAATAATTTTGCCCTATTTAGGTTTGTTTCTGTTAGCTCCGGGTCACTCCTGGTAAAATACATAGAACACTGTGAGTGATAACTCCAGTATTTTACATGTAAAAAGCTCAACTGGTTTATTATTACAAATCAATGTTTTGTTTATGAATTTCCAGAATTTAATGTCAACCTTATGCAGGGCAGCGGTTTATATATGTATCCTATTTCTATAGACAATTCACTATTTTTTTTTTAGGAAAAAAAACAAAGAAGTAAATCCACATAAACCCAAGTCATTTATTACAATCATGCCTGTGTGGTTAAAGAATGCCCTCACTTTTTATCACTGTAGATGGGAAAAATTTAATATACTGACAGATGAGACGTTTAACTTTATGCCAGCGTTTGTGTCTCATGGATAGGCAGTTACACAGTTACACAGTTAAAAGGCAGAATACTAGCCTGTCCTTCACTTCAATATCACATTATTGGGTCACCATTGATGTCACATGAACAATTCTCATAGGTAGTAGATAGAAATGTAAATCCTTTCCTGCTTTGTGCATTTCTACTATTTATTTCCCCCCTCTTCTCTTTCCTAGCCTCAGGATGGACAAAGTGTTCCGCTGATTTTAACCTACATAGCCGTAGCCAACCTAAAAAGTGTGTCTGCCTTCAAATCCAGACCAAAATGTCCTTGCGCGGTTTCCCCACTGAGGGGCAGACAGGCCTTTCGCTGTGGAGGGAGGGAGCGGGAGGCTGAGGTGGGGTCCTACATGGTTGACTCACCACTGGTAGCCACGCTCTGATTAATATGGAGAGGAGATTTGATTAGTATATAGCAAAGCAGGAATCGGTTGGAGAAAGGCAGAGGGTGAACAACAAAGCCGTGCATAAAAATAGGCCATACATTGTTAATGGCACTAACAAAGAGGAATAATATTACTGCATGGGTATTGTAATTTAGGATTTGGGATTTTCACATATAGTATGGCACATAAAAGGATCAGCATGAGGTGAACACTTGGCCAGGATGATTCTTCTGACTTTAGCCGATCAAAACTGATGATTTCACAAAACTATGCCATAACAACATTGCAGTCTGCATTTCACATGTTTGCTCATGTTAAAGAGCTATCCATCAAAAGGTATAAGAAATCTGAGTCAATATTTTTAATCAACTGGTGCTTATTTCCATTTTTGTCTTAGGGCTATTTCAACCAAATACCAAATGAGAAGAAAACACAGTGGCCTGTTGAAGTGTTTCCGGTAATCAATAGGGAGTTAATTTCTTGTCTGAATCGAGAGATGTTCGTGCTGCGACGTCTGTGACGACTGCGCGCTGAGGGGAAGTGATCCTTCTTCTATTTTACACAGAAATGGCAGCAGGAGAATAAACAATTTCACGCTCTGTTGAGGACAGTAATACACAGCCTCGCACAATCACACCTAATGTCTTCTTATTCACGACCTGTTTTATATCAGCAGAACGCAAATGCAGTAAGTCACTTCGGTAGTCTGCAGCTTTAAAGAACATGAAATGAATCCAAGTTGTGAGTCTAGAATATTATTTTTATGAATGAATTGTCAAAGACTTGTGCAAGAGTACTAAAATATTGGCACTTTTTTGATAAAACATCTTTGTCAATCAAACGTCATTACTGAAAGAGTTGGAATAACAGTCAAACAATGATGTAATGTAAACAGGTATTTTTGGGTCTACGCTGTGTGCGCTCTGTGTTTTGGAGACGGATCAAAGGCAAAGGCAGTGTATTCCTCCATGTGAAGCACCATATGTGAGTGCCCATCAGTGGTCCACATGCCATATGCCTGAATGTGCTGCTGTAATGCCTTCTCTGTGCCAGTCATCTCCCTGTCCGAGCAGCGATGGACCTGCTCAGTAGTGTGGCCCCAGTGGCAGGGTCTGGGTAAAGAAAACATGAAGTTCTCTTACTTGAAAAGTACATGTCTCTGCATCACACAGTTGGTCCTGATGAGAAAGTCCTGCATGTTTTTTTTGTGTGCAGACTGTGTAAATTGGAGGTGCAGGTGTTTGTAGTGTGGCCCTGTTCCTGTCTCAGCTGCTGGCCAGCAGCATACCCTCCCAGTGTCGAGTTTCCCCGTCATGACGGGATCGCCGCCTAGTGCCAAGCGGCTCTGTGCCTGGGGAGCCTCACAGCACAGAGCTCATATCAAAGTATCATGGCACACACAAACGCACAAAGCATCCACCTGGAAAGTACAGTCGGAACTAGAGCATCCTGAAGCCCTGCCACATACCCCGGCACGCACACACTTCCTGTGCAACGGCTCAATTCACATTCGAAAGGTCAACTGCACCCCAGCACTGAAGATTGGACTAAGACTATCCTCCTAGGTCTGCATAATGCCAATGTTACCGAAATCTGTAAACAGTGTTGAAATGTGTGCGTGTAGAACATGAAAAGTCCAAATAAACAAAACTTAAAGATCAAAGCCCTTTACTTATTTTTAGCTAGGCTCTCAGAGCTGAGCAGATCTATGGAGACATAAATACTTTGAGAGATCAATTTCTCAATGCTATCAATTACTGCACCAGTTCATCATGCCACATGGTTAAGAGTTAACAAGAGCAAATAGGCCTGTATAGTACTGTGCCACAGGCTTACAAGGATTACACACAGTATTCACATACTTGTGGCTGTTTATTTTCTACTTAAGGGTCTGTCTATTCTGTCTATTGAACAATAACAATCATGTATCTTAGGTTTTATTGTAACCTTTGACCTAGTAGTAAAGGCCTAAATGTTTTATACACGACATAAAGGCCAATCATCAGCCAGAACAGACAGCAGGTGTTTTGCAGGGCTGTGTGGTAACGCAGCACTACTGCACTCGGTCCATTTGTGTTTTTAATGGAGGTGTTGGCAAAAGGTTGAACGGGCGTCTAATCTGGAATCAGGATATTAAAGATCACAGAAAGGTTGCAGCTAGACTTTATTGAAGATGTAATTGGATGTAAATCAGTTAACTGTGTGTGAGGGGAGAAGAGCTCAGTGGAATGCATGTGCAGGCTCACAGTCGAGTATTTAGCAACCTCATCTTTCTCACACCTTGGTTTTGCACAACATGCACACAGACATGGACTGCATGCTTTGACTCTCATGAGCAGGGCAGGACACTGCTGAGGTGAGTAAATGTCATAGCCTAACATAGTTACTTTAGAAAAACAAGTGTCTACACACTAGACATGTGGGGGTTTTGATGGCCAATTCCAAATAAGAATTACTAACTCAGTTAATGTCAATAGAGAGAAAGCAAGCATTATAAAAGAACATTATATATACTATAGTCATGTTTTTTAGACCTCCACTTTACTATGCCCTAAAGCGGTTGAGCAAAGCCCAATGTACCACATTTAAGTCAGATACAGTAAGTGAACAAAATATGGGCCTAGTCAATAACAAGGCAGATACACACACACAAATATCGGAAATCCTCTCTACTACAGCATGAACAAGCCCTGCTTAAGACAGGGGAAGAAACAGCTGTACAGCACAGTCGGTGATTTAACAAAGTGCATTAAAATGTAGCTGCTGTATTGTTCTTCTCCCTGCTTCCTTGCATCACAACTGATCTGCAATAAATGAAAGCGAACAACTGCAGAGAACTGAGCATTCCACAAAAATGATGTAACAGCTGATTTGCATGTTGAGTAGGTGAGTGAGAGATTATCAAGTGGTCTCTGTGGAGGCACACAGAGCTGCAGCCAGATCGCACAACACTTTTAGGCCTTTTAGGTGGTGGTCAAGGCCATTCATTGTCATTCACCTCACGGCCTTCATAAATGTGCATCTCAGTGCATTATCTCAGGTATCGCGCTGGATAAAACCACTCTGTGTGACGCTACGCCGCCAACGTTATTAGGGCGCTATCGTCGGCTGCATCACTGAAAGCAATAAAGCTTTAGGAGACAGATGAAGAAAGGGAAAGAGAACTTATCAAGGCTCTCGTGTCAAGCTGTTTTCAGCTCTGGAAGTGACTTCCAGCATTTATTTCACTACGATACTCTCATAGCTCTTATTTGACAACCAGAGCCTCATACTACTACGTCACGGGGTCAGTGGCTAAAGTGATTGGCTGGGATCAACACCTCGTTCCCTCATATTGTCCCGGTGAAACCTGTCAGCCCAAGTTCCCAAATTGGTGCATCATTTGTCCATCCATGCATGTCTGATTCTGCTCAGATGTCCACAGTGACTTGGCCCCTTCACCTCTTCGATTTGAGTCGCCACCTTGATGTCCCTGGGGCCCGCCCTGTCAGGGCAGCTCAGCCGGTGGCCACAGTGAAAAGGTAACAGGTGAGGAGGTGAAGCAGGAGGCCCCTTCAGGCTCTTTTTAAAGGTCTCCACCACACTGGTGGATAACAGAAGAATGATCATCACTACATTCAAATACATTCCCTCAGACCTCCAACTAGGCATGGAGCTCTTTTTGAAATGAACACTGTCCTGTGCCCATAATAATGATAATAATAATGGCCAGGATCGTGATAAAAGCTTGACAAGTTTCTCAAAGTGCAACAGTCGACATTACACACAAGCTAGTAAAGTAGCTACAGCTGCCGTGGGGCTGACTGGCAGGAACATGACAACCAATCTGCACCAACAGCCTCTCCAACTACCACCATTTCACCACACACATATTAAGACAAAGTGGGTGAAGTGCCTTGCCCAAACACACAATAACAACCGGTCTATATCGACTATTTTACAATCAATGACTTACTTTAAACCCTTGTAATTGTCATTTCATTTAAATAAAGCTGGCAAAAACCTAAGACAGCCCTGCATATACTCATCTTGACACACACGCGAACACTGACGAAACAGAGCAGCAAAAGCAGGCTAACTCGAGTTCACCTCCACTCTGTTTAAAGCAGGACACGCTTACTCGCTAGCCGCTGTGCGAAGTCAACTAGTAAGTATTCGAAAGAAACTCACTCGGAGCCCTGTTTAACAACTCCACCACGTGCGTTTAAACTTACTCCTTTCACGCTTCTCATCTTGACTTAATCCTGGCAGACGTGGTCCATTCGTCACGAGTGCCAGGTGCAGAAAGGGACAGTGTTTGAAAGGCCATGAATTGCCAGGGCGCCCGGGCTGTGCATAAAGCCAGCCCAGAGTAGCAAGGGTTTGTAGGCACTTAATCAGACAAGAGCTAATCTGGTAAGGAGATCAACAAACAAGTCTCTCAGTGCTTAAAAGAGGAAACAGAACCGCAGGGACAATGGGCTGGGGCTGGGCTGGTGTGCTTAAGAACAAGACAGGAGGGGCTAATATTAGGGATTATACAAGGTCACACTATGACCTTGGCAATACTCCTTTACAACTAATCACTATATTGACAAACCCTTCTTTATGAAAAACACACAATACATTTCCGTAATGTGGGGTTTTAGTGAAAGTGACAGAACAAAAGTTGAATAATGAATCGTATACGTATAAATGGACACAAAATGTGTTATTGTGACAGGCCTAAGGATGAGTCACTTTATGGTTTTGCATGTTTATAAAGGTTAGATGTAAATAATAGGGCTGAGGTTTGACAAAAGCACTAACGCCCTTTTGATCTTTTATGTCAAGAAGGCGCCCCGCTGCGAAGCCCCATTAAAGGTAAGTGGCGGTGGCTGGCAGCGCACATCATGACAAAGCCACTGTCCACAGTAGGGCCCCGGGATTCTCCACACCTTCTCTGGTCTCCATGGCAACAAGGACAGGAACATTCGTGCACATGCCGGTCGCGAACAGAGCGTCACAGGGGAAAAGAACAACACGCGTCCCGCTACTGGCACTTCACACACTCCCATCCAGACGTTTTCACACCCTCTGGATTCACAGTGTTACTGAGGTGCTGCGAATCAGAGCTGGACTTCTCTGCGCACACATGGTGCCTTCCTTTCATTTCCTTATATTTCCAAAAACAACTCTGGTCTGATCAAACATGTCAGACACAACAGACACTGTGCTGCCAGGCGCTCTAATCCATTTATTCCCTCGTCAAATTGGCTGTCACGGCGCCGTTTTGCTCTTAGCTGGGAAATTATGCGCAAAAGCTGGATATGGCCAGCGTCAAGTGACACCCTACATTTTACTGTTGCCGTTCCCAAAAATAAATAGTTAGTTTTCCTCCAGGAGCATCTGTAAACTATTATAAACACAGTGAGGCTGTTGGAAAAACTTAACAGTCACCAAAGAGACAAATTAATCCTGCTGTCAAGACAGGACAAAAGACACGGGGTGCCCTACAAAAGAAAAGAAGCTAAAAGAATGGATATCAAATGGATATCTAAAGTTGCTATTGCATATTGATCCCTTAACTTTGCTGCTTAGGCGCATTGAGTTGCCTTGTGTATGAAATACGCGGTAAAAATAAACATGTCTTGTCTTGCCTGCTTTCTGTTAATTAGATGTTAGACAAGATAACAGAACATCTCAGAGGGAGATCCCACGCACCAATCTCACAGCCTCTTCAGTCTTGTCATGAGGGAGAAGACTGCACCCACCATCTACAGTACAGTCGCATCAGAGACCGTGGAGTCTCGATCCGGCAAAAGGTCCACCCGACTGAAGGACAGGCTGTCAGGGATATTCCAATATTGCTGTCAACGCTGTGTTAACTATTGTTTTGTTGTAGTTGTTTTGCACCAGTTGTCTGTGAGAAAAGCGATTTTTAATGTGGACGATTGGCAGTAACGCTGACTAAAATTGAAGCTACAGAAATAAAGTCAGGTACCGATACAAGTCTGAATCTGTATCTAAATCTAAAATGCCTTCTTGCCATTTCAACTTTGGACATCATTTCATTTGTATACATGAGCACGAATGCACTATCCCTCCAGGGGCTTTGCTAGCGAGTTCTCACTGGCTGCTGCAGATGTCACATGTTAGCTGTGAAAGGTGAAAGCTTGCACCAATGTGGACAATACCACCACATTCCAATTGTATCATTTTTGTAGGCTTAAATATTGTAACCTTGTCTGCTGTCCTATCCGTCTGTGTTACTCCTTTATCGCACTTCCCCAGTGATCTTGCTCGTCGGCGGGCAGAAGATGACGGGAGCTTTGACGTTTGGGACAGCGTTGATATGTACATGTGAGCTGCATGTGAGGCCTCTTCGTCGAAAACTCACCCTTCTGTAGGTTTTCACACATTCTCCTGTCACTCTGAAGCAGCTGTGAGAAAATGAGAGCTCACATTAAGCAAATAATGTGGAGACGGGGAACGGTGTGAGGATAGAAGCAGGTCAGGAGTGATGCTAATGCCTAAAGGAGGAATCTTTAGCTTTGGTTTTTAGAGGTTTTCAAATCTCACAGTGATGAAAATACATTACTTCTTACTCGGGCTGGGTATCGATTCGGATCTCTCAAATCGATTCAATTCCCTTCACAAAGGGCCGATTTGATTCGATTCAATTTGATTGATTTTCAATTCAGTTAAGGATATCACACAGTACCAATTTTCCTTGGATATGGTCATATGGACATTCTCAGAAGAGCTAATGCTGTAAATAATAGAAACTAAATAAATAAAAATATGAATATTTACATTAAGGATTGAACCCAGTACAGTTACATTAATCATGTTTATTTTATTTTATTTAACATGACCTGACCAAAACAAAAATGCCAGAAGTCACATGTCATTATTATGGGAAAAGGATGTAATAAGAGTTTTTTTTAATCAATTCAAATCGATTAATTAAACCCAGCCCTACTTCTTACTACTACAAAATCAGTACATTTATTAATTGTGCTTCCTATAATTGCACATTAAAAGGCTATAAACAGGGTTAATCCATTGCTGATACATTAACTTCATGGGTTGAGTTCTTGCTGCATTCTGGCCTTTACTAAAGTACAATTAAAGTAGGCTACTTACTTCTACTTCTGCCATTTTTTCTCCTTTATAAAAAATTATCATCAAAAGATCTGAGCATTTCATATTTCTAAGCCATGAAATGATCAAAGCTGTTGCTTGTGTTAAAAGCCCAGATCAGTCCTGATTTATGAATTTGAGCTGATGTCACGATTAGCTTTCGTCTCCTTTGTGTCGCCCACATCTCTGCACGCATTAGCCAATCACAGGCCCATGGAGGGTCAATACTAATTCTGTCTTCATCTAATGTTTTACTGAGCACTTGGCTTTTAGCACTTGCCACTATGACAGAAATAACCCACACCAAAAAAAAAAAAAAAACAGTGATGAGTGTGTCATCCTTTCAACTAAAATTACTAAAGGGTTCGTTTTCTTAACATCAGCCTAGAATGGTACAGCATGTTCATTAAAAAGCACTTTTATGACTCATACATCAGTGTGCACAGACACTGGAGGCAAGGCGGGTTAAGTGTCTTGCACAAGGACACAACTGAATTATACAGTACATTGACAGGAGCTGAGGTCACACCTTTGGGTCCATGAGCGAATATTCTGCCCCTCCTAAACAGAATAAAAAGGAATAAGCAGCAGGAAGCCTTTTTAAAAACATCCTTTTTCACAAGGAACGCTTCCAACGCTGTTTCTTGCTCCGGTTTTAGGGATTTTATATTTTCAAAATTATTTAAAACAGACGAAAGCGCAGAAGAAAACAGTATATCAGTCACCGCGCCGCCATCTTTAATGTTTTGGAAGAGGGCAGTGACTTATTTATTGGTTATTTGGTCGGGACAGTGCATGTTAATGAACATACATGGGTCTCATACATGTAAACACGCCACACCGGATTGTATGGCGAACTCTCAAACACACTCTCATTCATCCTGGCCTATTGTACATGTTTTTAGTGGTAGGGGAAACCGGAGTACCTGGTACATGCAAACTCCAAACAGAAAGGCCCCATCCAGGTGGGAATCGAACACCGGACCTTCTAGCTGTGAAGCACAAGCAATCTCTTCGTGGATGAACTCCCGCCTCTCGGTCCGTGAGTGGTCCGATATTGGCAAAATCGGGAAATGAAAGGAGGGGCGTCTGGCTGGCCAGGCAATAGAAATCCCTTTCTCACAATACAGTCAGAAAAAAATGTTCACTCCAAGTACCAACTAATACAATGTTTGAGCTTCCAAGTGCCACCAGGCTAACATCAAGATCAAGAAACCAGGAAAAAACACACTTAACTGAAATGCATTACAAAAGTATGGATGAAATCATCTCTAATCCAAATTATTCAAATCTACAAACAAATCAACCAAGAGACTGGTCAAAATAACGCAGGCTCTTGTTCCTCCGTATGCTTTTTAACAGCTGGACTAATAAGTCCAAAAAACAGCTTTATTGATCCCATGAAGCAGGTCTGTTTCTAAAGTAGGGGAACACTTTGATTTGGTACATGTTTCAGCAGTTCTTTGATCATGAGTTGTTCATGAATTCGACTGGATCCTGACAATGCATCAGTTTACCCAAGGACACAATAAGACCAAGGTAAACGCCATTATAAATCACCAGCCTTTGGTGAACTTCTCAATTTCTCCCCGTCCGTCTCGGCTGAAATGGATGTCTGCGTTGTTTAATGACACCAAGGGAGGAAATAGCTTGCCTTTGTCCCCTTACAAGTTCATTACTGACTGTGACACGGCTGTTACGCCTTTCATCTCACAAATGGTCCCTTCCCTCTTCGGGCCTGATGATTTTATCCAACTGAATCTGCATTTGGACTGCACTTGAGGAGGAAGTGATATAGAGGTATTTAGAGCAGTAATATACTAAAATATTCAATAGTGCTCTCCTGGCTCCTTCAGTTACATTGGTCTCTCTCTGTTGCATGTGAATCATTGAAGTGTTTCCCGTGCGTGTGCTAGAGGCGGTTAACTGTAGTTGTATTAGATAATTGATGATAGACGGAGCAATTATAAAGTATGGTGAGTGCGGCAGCTGGCAGATAAGGACTGGGCTGCGCCAGGCAAGACAGCGCTGGGCGAAGCGGAATCTGAGCAGTGATTTATTCATGACACAAGTGGGTGAGGACCACGCTTTCCTTTTTACAGTGCTCATCCCTGGGCCGCCGCTCACCCCAGCTGCTGCCTTCACACCAGCACATCATCCTTCCCTACAGGCTCTCCATTCAAGCCCACCTAGACTTGAATTTCTACCTACTCATGCTAACCTCCTCCAGTGGCAGCGGCGCAAGCAGTTCAGTTTCATCCCACGACTTGGGGTGCATCTGCAAGAAAGGTTTAGATAAGTGTGCTCACAATAAACAGTGTTGTTCGTGCAGCCAGATCAGACCGCTTGGAGAGCCAAAATGGCCAGCGCGCCCCACTTTGGGCACCCCGATCTAGATCAACACACTGAGCACATAATATTACTTTGTGGCATTCACTTTATTGCAAGTGCACTGAGATTACAAGATGTTTGATGTTCAGTATGAATTCTCTTCTGATCTGTGATTACTGTGATTACATTGACAGCTGAGATAAATCATGTATAGCATGTGTAAGACTTATGTTGCAGCAATGTTTCGGTTTAAAGTAAATCAGCTCCACTCCATAATGATAACTGGTATCCTCCTTACACTGTCACACTCAAACCAAAGCAGATTATTTTGTGAATGGAGCATGAGTTACGGTGTTTGGCATTAGGGCTAATCACATGATCATCTGTCTTTGATCTGGTGTAACTGTCCTATAAATGCGCGCCCAAAAGTCCAGAGGGCATCTCATTAGTAACTCACACCTTCACAGCTGGCTGTTGTCACAGTGCACTGCAGTAGAGCCCTGTGAACACAAGCTCACCAGTCTGCTCACCAGGGCACACTGAAGCGGATCGTACATCTGAGGTGACAGATACCACACAGGGCCATCCCCCATGCCACCGCTGGGCCCCAGGCACGGCTATTTTCACACTGAGAGTCCAGTACACAGGATTCACATTAAAGTCCTGGAATCCACATTTTACTCCATAAAACAAGGCAACTAGTTTGCTCTGTTTGTCGAAGCTGAGACAGCTTCCTATCGGCATCATAAATGAACAGTTGCATAACTCAACTATGAGTCACTTTGTAAGACAGTAGAGATAATCGTTCACTGGAAATGCAGACAACAACAAACCATATAAACAAATAACAAGTTTAGCGGATTTTCAGGACAGGCACATTGCCACAAGATTGGCATTTTTTTACTTTGATAGAAAATTCATAATTACAATTGCAAACCAGCACAGGCCCATAGTGGCATTAATGGCCATTGTTGCAATACTGTTAAACCGTATTAGTTTAAAGTCTAAATGTTGGGGAAATATTTTTATCTGCTGGATCTACTGTGAAAACACATCATCACAGATTCTCTGTCAGACTTCTTGGCTGGGAAAGAAGGTGACCATTTTCTGTTCCCACTGAATCTAGACAAATGTCATGTTTTCAGCTGAGCAGCCGAGAGATCATTTGTGGGAGTTATCTAAAACTGTGATAGGAAAACTACGCTGGGATCAGCGCTGTCACAGAAGCCTCGGGCATGTGGAGCTCATGCAAGGTTTTTTTCATAGGCGTACGTGAGAGTGTTCACTTGCATACATTTACAGTGCCTTGCGAAAGTACTAATACACCTTGAACTTTTGCACATGTCATGTCATGTTTACAACCCTAAACGTAAAGATTTTAATTTGAATTTTTTACTGAAAGTTCACACACAAATAATAGACAACTGTGAAGTTAAAGCAAAATGATACATGATTCTGTTATTTTACAAAAAATAGAAAAGTGAAAAGTGGGGCGTGCACAAGTACTCATACAGCATGACTTAATACTTTGTGGAACCCCCTTTTGCTGCAATAACAGCAGCAAGTCTTCTGGGGTATGACTACAGTACAAGTTTGCACATCTAGAGACTGACATTTTAGCCCATTCCTCTTTACAAAACAACTCAAGCTCTGTCAAATTAGAAGGAGAGCGTTTGTGAACAGCAGTTTTCAGGTCTTTCCACAGATTTTCAATAGGATTTAGGTCAGGACTTTGACTGGGCCATTCTTACACATTAATGTGTTTGTTTTTAAACCATTCCATTGTAGATTTAGCTTTGTGTTTAGGGTCATTGTCCTGCTGGAAGGTGAATCTCCGCCTCAGCTTCAATTCTCTTGCTGACTCCAGCAGGTTTTAATCCAAAATGTCTCTGTATTTGGCTCCATCCATCTTCCCAACTATTCTTACAATCTTCCCAGTCCCCGCTGAGGAAAAGCAGCCCCATAGCATGATGCTCCCCCACCATATTTGACACTGGGGATGGTGCACTCAGGACGATGAGCAGTGTTAGGTTTGTGCCATACATAACGTTTTGCATTTGGGCCAAAAAGTTCAATTTTTGTCTCATTTGACCAAAGCACCTTCTCCTTGTTCGGTCTGTTAGTTTAGGTGGACGCCTGTGTCTTGGTAAGTTTGCAGTGGTGCTATACTCTTTCCATTTCCGAATGATGGATTGAACAGTGCTCCGTGGGATGTTCAAATCTTGGGAAATCTTTGTATAACTTAACGCTGTTTTAAACTTCTCCACAGCTTTATCCCTGACCTCTCTGGTGTGCTCCTTGGCCTTCATGATGTTGTTTAGTGACCAATACACTCCGACCATAGCTCTGAGGCCCTCACAGAACAGCTGAAATTATACTGAGAGTAGATTACACACAGGTAGACTCTATTTACTGGTTAGGGCAAGGTGTGAACATTCTGCAGTCATTAAGAATGTTATAAAGGCAAGTTAATGCACTCAGAAAATGCTGTATGAATACTTATGCACGCCCACTTTCACTTTCCATTTTTGAAAATAAAATCATGTATCATTTTGCTTTCACTTCACAGTTGTCTGTTACTTGTGTGTGAACTTTCAGTAAAAACTTCAAAATAAAATCTTTATGTTTAGGGTTGTAAACATGACAAAATGTGCAAAAGTTCAAGGTGTATTAGTACTTTCGCAAGGCACTGTAGATAGTCCAACACACTCCTCCTGCCTTCAATACAGCGCTTTTAAACCTACTCTTTCTCTTTTCTCTTAATATCTCCCAGTTCCCTGTGGGTTCACCTGCACTCCTCCTCTCTCCTCACTCTCTCTTAATAATGCGTTTGCCCAAGTCTGTCTCTCATCCATCATTCTCCACACCATGTTTTACTCACTCATTCTCTTCTGGGCCAGGTGATGCTGCCTTTGGATCTTCATTAGGATGCTGTCAGCCATGAACGGGGTTTGAGATAGAGGTGAGTTTGGCATGACCCTCATCAGAACCCGCGCCCACACATCCCCGTGAGTGGGTTTCCCCCTGCCCGTCAGCCTCAGCCTCAGCCTGACTGGAAAACCATGAATCAGGCAGACAAAAAGGTGACAATGGCTTATGACTACTTTTGACTTATGACTAATATTGATCTCCAGCAAAAGAAATAAAGAATATGATACAAAATCCCAGATAAGAAAGTATGATTGAGTTCACATGATGTCTCCTGTCCCACTCCCCCTCGGGAGTGCCTCTCTAGATCGAACGGAGGAACCCGGCTGAACAGAGGAACCCTGCCTACTGGATTGACAACAAGAACTGGACGTTCTGCGATCTTGGCTCGTCTGCTGAGGGACTCCCATTGGCCCTGGGTCTCTATTGCCTGTCCGTCCATGGGAGTGGATCTCTCCTTCTATGGTTCTCCCCAAGGTTTCCTTTTCTCCCCCGGGTTTTTGAGTTTTTCCTCGCTGTGCTGGAGAGTCTAAGGTCAGGGGACACCCGCGCCGCTCGTCGCCACCCACTGCCGACGCTTATTTGGACATTATGTTTGCCTGGATACTTGATTCACCTGAACTTTACATTGTCTTATTTACTGCTCTGTTTTATTGCCTTAATGTTCGGTGCAGTTCATGGTTTAAACACTGACTTTTTTCTTCCTAAAGATGAGAAAGGGTTGAGGTGGTCAACAAAGCTATGGTAAAATGGTAATAAAAAGGAGAAAGACAGACAGTGGCATAACAAAGGCTGTCCATGAAAATTAATTAGATTTCATAGCCTTATACGGGTCGTGACAGATAACGGCTTGCCATTCAAATGAGCAGGAAGTTCATTTGCACTAAAGGTTGGGTGAGAAATTATCAGGAAATTGCGTGATATCTGTCAATTTAGACTCATGACTGTGTTTCATACATTAATATTTCAAGGTTTTGTTTTTCTGCAGGCAAACGTAATAGTTATCTGCACTTAAGTAAAAGTGCAGATACAGGACCAAAAATGTACTTAAGTAAAAGTAAACGTACAGTATCTGATAAAAATTTTACTTGAGTAAAAGTACAAAAGTATGCATTGTAAAATGTACTTTATAAGTAAAAAGTAAAAGTATTTAAGAGTTTAATGTGCAGGATTTTTCAAAATCATTTGAATCAAACCAGGTCTAAACGAGTAAACCACTAAGCCAGGTCAAAACAGGAAGTAAACCAGGTCTAAACCCGGACTAAACTAGGTAGGGTCTAAACCAGATCTAAACAAGGTCTAAAGGTGTAAACCACTAAACCAAGTCTAAACTGGGACTAAACCAGTTCATCGTAAAGAGGTCACGTTGAAAATAAAATACTTTTAACCCAATTTAAAAATGTAGTGGAGTAGAAAGTACAGATACAGGCTCTAAAATGTAGTGAAGTAAAAGTAAAAAGTATTCATCATAAAATGTACTTAAGTAAAGTAAAAGTACTTATAATTTGTACTTTTTACTTGTACTTTTTACTTTCCACCGCTGGCCTAAATACTAAAGAGCTGGCGTAAACTTGAGATCTAGTGATTGTGACACAAGGTGAGAAAACTGTACGGTCACAAGGCGGTTAGACAACACAGGCAACACTGTCCCACTCCTTTTGCTGTTAGTGTAAAACAAAAGCTTTTGTTATCCTCCTCTGTTGCATTTCATGGTTGCCATGGTGACACCGAGCCAGGAGAGCTTTTGAAGGATTCCAAACTGGATAAAAGAGGTTTCTAAATCTGACAGTGCGGCTCTGTATTTTGACTTTAGTGTTTCAAACTGACTTGCATGAAAGAAGAAAAAACACACAGGGAGAAACCGAACTGTGAGAATCAGGAGAGGCTCCTGAGACTGAGCAAAATGTGGTGAAATAACATAACGCCACGGATTAAATTAGCTTCAGCTCAAATCTTCACTAAGCAATGAATCTTTTGAGCATTTCACATCTTTATGTTGTGGAAAGGCTCCATTCAGAGAGACTAGCGTCCAAGGATGGAGTAGCAGGCTGACCCCAGTTTAATTACAGATACAGTGTCACGGTTGTTTATGGGACAAACACCGCAGATAACAACCTGATAGTGGCTGGCTGGCGTTTCATAAACACAGAAACTCATTTTAAATTGCACTGTGCTCTCGTAGCTATTGATTCACTCTCGGACATAGAAACTCAAAGGCATTTCTGTGAATTACTTGCTTGTGTTGACAGCTTGAAAGGGAAAAGAGAAGTGCTTGAAAAAGAAATAGTTTGAGCAGTGGCGTGCCCTTGTTGATTACACCAAGTTCAAGAGCCTTGTTACTTATAAAGGCGACTCTAAATCTGGAGGCTGGATTGAAAAGGTCTTTACAAATAAAGACATATTTAAATGAAAGATTTCTAGCGTCCATCCACTGAAGAAAAAGCAGGTCGGGGGTAGTCTACTCTAACTCTTGCCATCACGTCATCTCAGAGTTGTCTCATGTGAGAGTGATGGGCCCCTGACGAGCTGATCCCAATGCCCTCTCCTGGGGGCGCACAGCTGTGACACCCACCCAAAGAACCGGCAGGAATAGACGCACCCACACAAAAAAACATGCATACATTTATACAAGTCCATGTGCACTTTAAACACCTCCACAGCTCCACTGATACAGCACATGGCTCCAGACGCGTGCTGTCCTTTATGTAAGGCATCAGCTTCCAACATTTATGTAATCTTTTACTTTCTCAAATCACATCTATTGACCATAATACAACACATTTACAGATAATACCTGTTGTCACATTATAAAAGGGACACGAAATCTATTCAACTGAATACCATGAATAGTCTTCTGCCCACAACAAAAATGGTGTGTCATGTCTTATGAGTGAATGCACTAAATAGTTCAATCATCATTAATGTTTAATGTACTAGGTCCAGTGCAAAAGATTAGCACACTCCACTGTGCACAAATATACACACACAGTGTGGCAAGACAAAAAAGGAGTGAAACTTGATTTTTTTTTTTATGCAGAAATGATGCTGTACAGTACGGTTCATGTTTATAGAACTGTTAAAGACAAACAGCAGAATATTTGGAGCAGTATGGCCCCTAATGCAAGGAAGAGAGTCCATAAAGCTTAAAGCGAGCCCTCTTAAGGATTTGGAGTGTGCCAAGTCCATTAGCCTAATCTGAGAAACAAAAGCAGCACTCGTCTGCTGGCTGTGTCTTACACACACACATACACTTACACTGACATCTTCCATCAGCACATTGGCCAGTGCCCTGCTGTTATCTGGGGATGTGACGTGCCATTTCTCTTTGAAGGCACTGTCACAGAACAGCTTATTTCACCAGTCCTCCAGACGCGGGGCTTTCCATCCAGACAAAAAGCAGAGCTGCCCGGGTGCTGCTGCCTGGCTGACTGACTCTCATTAGGAACAAGACAAGGAGGCATCACCACAAAGAAGGCACACATCCAGCAGCCAGTGAAGAGATGGAGAGAATAATGTACAGAGAGAGGTGCACTGCTCCAGAGCGCGCGGCACAGGCGCTTTGTGTTTACCACTGACTCTCAGTGTTTTCAGTGATGCCACGTTGCACAGCTGTCTTCACACATCACCGTGTAGGGCCTGACAAAACTATACAAACAGGAGTGCTGTGCTTCGTTCTGATAAACTATGACTGACATCAAAATGTAAACATCCAGCATATCTCAGATTTTTGTCAGATCATTTTAAAGACAATTTTATCAATAACAGCTTGATAACCAAAGCACAATAACGCTGTGGTTGTGCTAGGCTACACTGCAAAAAAAGGGCAAGTCATCTTTAACAGAATATTCTTTTTCATCACGTAGTGGTTTCACAAACTACGTTTCAATTTACTTTAATTATCACGTTAACACCCGAGCCTGGCTTAGATTCCCCTCACCTTTCTGTCTGCTTTACAGCGTCTAGTGCCGACTGTGTCTAAACAACCCTTGGAACACTTATGTAAGCTTTATAAAGATCCAAAACAGGTTCATTTGGACTTTGGATTTATCAGACTATATATGTGCTTTCAACTGTGTCTTTCATTGGGTGTAGAAGTTTAGCAGACATCACACAATTCCATTATGCTTATCTAGTATGAGAGCAGTAAATAACAACTTTACCTTGAGCTACACAAATGCACAGACTGAACATGAAAGGATTTTATTTGCTACAGTACTATCACAGTAATCGTTTTGATAAAGCCTATGTGACATAAATAAACAGGCACCCAAACATGTTTCCACACAAGACACATGGGTGAATACACAGGGAGACGCAATCACAACATTTGGTTTAGTGCTGATTTACGAGGCCTGTCATAATCTCCATCAGTCTGGGACCTTGAGTCAGATGATGCCTGATTGTATCCTTGAGGTTCTCCTGTCACAGCAGCTGCTTCATGAAAAATATATTTGCGTGCTGCCGGCCACCAAGTTCACCAGTCCACCCCTCCTCCAAGCCCCTGCCCTCGCATCTCTCACTCTGTACTCAAACTGTTGCCATGGACACAATCATTAACACATCTGGCATAGTTATGAAGCGGCCGCACGTGTACGGGCCTACGCACATTTCTCTCACAGCGCACACACCATGCCTTCTAAATATATGCAGAAATAAAATGATTTTCGCGATACTCTGTTTCATGGTGGCAGCTGGGAGCTTGTATCGGAGAGAGGCTGCTTTTTACAGATAACACACAAATGATCAAAAACTTTACATACTGCTGCTGCAACTCCATCAGAATATGTTGCGTGGGTTGGTCAAAACCATGAATCACCCGAGTAATCTTGCTGTGGTTCGCGTTCTTGCCTCACAGCGAGAAGGTCCTGGGTTTGATTCTCGGGCCGTGCTGGGTGTGATTTTCTCGTGTCTGCTCCGGCTGCCCCATTTTACCCTACCACTAAAACATGTACAATAGAGTCGGGATGGATGAAAGTGTATTTGTGGTTGAAATTGGCCCATGTTTACATTTCAGGAGGGGCATGAAAGGAAAGTAAACCCCTTTCGATAAAAAGACTGGGGCTATTCTGGATTCCATTTATTTCTTTTTATTATGACTACTCATAATAAAAATGTAATAATTCTACTCAATTCTAACCTAACAACTAACATTTTATTGTGAGACAGAGCTGGCATAAAGGTATGGGGCAGAATTTAAACCCCTTCATCCCGTGTACGCTTTAATATGCGGCCTGCTGTAGTTGAAGATGACTCAAGAACCGTCATTGAAGATGGACAACTCCTGTACGAGACAACATGTATCAGAATAAACTTTGTTTTATTTGCTCCATGAGGACAAAACCCCACAAAGTGACATTAAGCTGCCAATAGTATTATGCGTTTAGATTCTCAGAATTTCCCTCATCTTTGTGTCAAGCCCGCTGTAGCTTAAGTCATGTCTGAGCTCAAATGATTATGAAAACTGTGTGCACATTAAAGCAGTACTAAGTAACTCTTGCACCCTAGAGGCCATATGCTCCACTGCAGGTGTCGTAGCATGTTGTGTTTTACTTATTAATTGTCCGAGAGTAAATACGACGTTGACAGAAAAGACAAAGTGAGAGAGGGATATTGTACATCCAATTACACAATAGAGATTTTAAAAAATTCACTCAAACTTGGCTGTAAAAACTGTTTAAGTGGGGCTAGCCCGCAGTTAGCTTTGCCCGTTAGCCTGTTAGCTTCTTCTTCGTGATTCCATTAGTGTGTATTGGTGACTCCGACCCTTTGGCAGCGAACTTGCAATTGCAGTTTTCTGGCCAGGGACACCAGGAGAGAAGAAAGACCCCCCAATCATCCCATTAACACTTGTATTACCCCCAGAGGGACTAGGAAAAGGATTTATTAAGGTAAACAAGTTACTTAATACTGCTTTAATATGCTTCCAAAAAGATACAAATCTTTTATTCAAAACAGGCACCAAAATAATAGCATGCTAAGTTACTGAACACAATCAAACTGGTTGTGTTCCTCACACAAAGAAACTTGCAGTGCCAAATTGTATATGACTAGCTATAAATATGTATGTGTTCGCAAATCAACAGCAACCTGTGCAAGCATGGTATTCCTCTTCATAAGTTATAACATGTCTGTGGGCTGTCAGAGGCGCACATTAAAAGCCTTAATAACCACCTGAACAGATAACAACAGGGAAGGTGTTGCATAAATGTAACGTATGTACAGCCTGACAGTACAACAGATGCTTGAGCGGTGCGTGCATTCTGTTGCCCCCACCCTAACCCCTGAGGACAGCCCTTCGCCTCCCGTCACACACTCTCTTCCTACTTTACATACCAGCGCTCCCTCGGCCAATCACTCGGAGTCAAACAACCTGCCGGACCAGTCACAGCGCAGCCAGCACAATGACTTCTGGCTGGCAGACGTGCACAAGCATTCCAGGTGAGACAAATATTTCGAAGCGTGACTTGAAATATGTCCGGCTCGTCACACTTTGTCGGGTAAAAAAAAAAGACAAAAAAGACAACAACAAAAAGAAAGGCTTTTTAAAACACGTAAATCAACAAATCAATGGCGATAAATGCTGCTTGCTCAAACTAATGGCAAGTCAATACAAAAACAACACACACCTCAGTCGCTCTGTGGAGCTTTTCGCCTGGACCTCACCCATTTACTGCCCCGCCGGTAACAGCTTTGCACTTTTGAATCAATCAATCATCCGCCAACTACGACTAAAGGAAAAGCAACTTGACAAAGACAGCACATTGTACCTTTTTCCCTTTCTTCTTTCGATGGGTTGCTTTCCCAGCACTTGATCTCTCCTTGGCTTCTTCACTCATGTTCAGAGCTCTCCCCTATAGTTCCTCCTCTCTTGCGTCTCACTTTCTTAATATCCAGCATGTAGAAGCCTGTGGAGCGGAGTGGCTGTCTTGCGCCGGGGGAGAGGTGCCACGGAAAGGTCCATTTAGGAGCGCCGAAGTCAAGGCTTGTTCCATGAGAGACGGTAGGAGGACTGTGCTGATGCTCTCTGCCTCCCCCCTCCTCCACCTCCTCCTCCTCCTCCTCTTCTTCTCCACGCTCACAAACACACGCGCGCGGAGTTGCAAACGCGCTCGCCCCAGGTCCACTCCCACTTGCTGCCTTTCGCTCTGTGGAGGCAGGGTGTGGAGCGGGTGCTGAGGGGAAGCGCTTGTGGTGAAAGGATGTTGCGAAGATAACCGCGCAGACAGATGAGAGTGGTCCGGAGTGGAGTGGTTCCTGTGGAGCCGCCTACCTGAGAATGAAGATTGAAGACAAAAGAAAGTGAATGGGTGTGTCACACGGGGAAGTGTGAAACGCTGCTGCTAATGGGAGAGCAGATAGAGCTGATGGAGTCCGGGCTCCTCAGTGCTGTGTGGCTCGTGACGCTCCGGTGGCGGTCCAGTGAAGAGAAACTGGCAGAGCGCGCACGAAGGGGCACAGCGGATCATTAACGCGATGCATCAGGTCCCCTCCAGAAAAGGAAGTCTCCCCTCAAGCCTCGGCCAGCAGGATCAGCTTACTGGAAACTAGAACACAACTGAGCAGGCACCCAGTACTGGCTCACTGACTTACTGATTGACTGGCTTGACTGAGGTGTGTATGTGGACTTAACTGAGTGTGTGAGAGTGACAGAAGAGAGGCCAATGAGCTGCAAGAAGGGTGGGAACTAGAGGAGAAACAAACAAACAAACAAATAAACAACAATGTGTGTTTGACAGCTATAAGACACATATTGGGAAGTGAGACCACGCCTCTCCAGCTTCAACAAGCAGAGAAAACATCCTGCTAATGAGGCTGGCTCTGAGCTCCAGAAACACACAGAGAAACGGGCAGAAAAACGGGAACAAAACGTTGCCGAGCACAAAGCCGAGGTTGAGGATGAAAGCGACGTAGAACAATGTAATATCAGAGAAGAGACAGACCATGGGAAAGATGAACGAACAAACGAGACGACAAAAAGGCATAAAAAGGGGGCTGGGACACCTCAGAACAACAGCGTCATTATTCTGGTGTAAAACATCCCTCTTGTTCCCCTGCCATCACCATCCGTATTCACCATCAACCAAACCGGCCACAGTTGCCACAATGTCCAGTCTGCCAACATATTACCATAAAGGCACATACCACAAAAATGGTCAACAGTCATTAATCTGTCTAAAAATGTGCAACTCACATTCCAATTCAAACCAAACCAGCAATGCAAACAAGCAGGTTAGCAAGGTTAGCAAGTTCAAATGGTCATAATTTGATTCCTAAAAAATGTGTTTGGTACAGTAGTTACAGAAGACCAAATCTTAGGATTGAGAATTTAGGCAAAAAACAGAGGATTCAAATCATTAAAAAAACATAGCTATTATTGTCAAGTCAAGGTTATCATGGTCCACTCCGTCATCTCGCCTTGTTTCTGTCATCACTTTCCAATGAATTGTATTTGATTTAACTTCTGTGTGAGAGGATACAAGACTGCTTCATACGTCACTTACTCTGCTGTGTTGTTTTGTATTGGAGCTGTGAGTGTGAGTCTTCGGGCGTGGACTCTTAGTGCCAGCAGGGGTTAGTATTGATTAAGACAGCAGACAACTCTGGCAGCCAGCCACTTTATAGGATTTATAAGCCTCACACCTAACACTGGGAAATACCAGTGTCCATTTCTGTTCACAACAGTGGCCTGGAACTGTGAGATATTTCACATATTGTTCAGCTCAAGTAAAACATTAAAAAGTCAAGGCCTGATCCTGTTATAAATCTAAACTATTACAAAGTTTCATAGTAAAGCACCGGAGCTACTTTTGCCCATTGTTTTCACATGCTTTTACTTTAACCTAAACAGCTTAATGAGCTGAGATCTAGGCCAGCAGCCAGTGGGAGCTTCAGTATCATTGTAAACAGACACTAAGGTTATCTCTAGTAGTACAGTAGGTTATCACAGTTTTCTCTCACTGTGGTTTCATTAAGCACACTTACTTATCAATTGTTAGTATTGCAAGTATTGTCTGCACTACTACAACCACTTGTATTGGCACAATTATCATTTTATTACCATGGTGACAGACATAAGGCTCAAAAGGAGAGACAGGACATCTGACTGGTACAGACAATGTCATGCAATATGACTCCTATGGCCTAGAAAGCTGTCTAGAATGAACAAAAGCTTCGATAAAACTGATCGTTCTATGTGATTGGTTGTCAGTGTGATATTGATTAGGACTTAACTGTTATAAGGCATGGTACTTAAATGCTCAAACATGTATCTATCAGACGGCTAAAGCCACCAGTCCAGTGTATAAGCTGCTTCTGTGAGGTGTCTTCTCACATCCATCATGCTACGATCGAATGTCTTCGATCAATGAGTTGGATGCAGGGGCCACATAGGGTCTGACAGACAGCTCTACAGGGGTTTCCCATGGCAGGTTCATGAAGCAAGGGTTTCCATACATCAAACACTACATTTTCGGAATCATTCATCACACACAATGTACGCACCAGCACCGTCTATCTCATTTCTGTATTTCTGCATCTTTCAGTGGTCTTATCTAAAATCAATGGACATTATTGTGCGTATCGGTTTGCAGTAAAAGCACTTTGTCTAAACGCAGTGTGTAGAGAGAAATCTTAACATTATGTACAAATCAGAATGGCTTATTTTAGATGAAAACGTCTGTGATCGACAAGTCAAGCAAATAATGGTGGTCCGATCCAGATGTTGTGATCACGACGTAACATGCTCACAAAAGGAAGCTATGGCCATCTTTTGGTCCGACAACAAAAAAGAGATCCTCAGACCCACTTTTGGCTGTAATTAGGTCAGCGTCGGACAGGTGCTCCATGACTGATAAAGTGCTGTGTAGCTCAAGGACTTTCCCATTTTACAAACCTCTCCTTTTATTGAGGGCATATGAGCAGCGACATTTACTTTTATAGTTAGACGAAAAAAGCTATCCTTAAATAAACAAATGTTCTCTATATTTTTAAATATAAAAAACGAAAACACCCCAACCAAGTGAGCAGCTTCTTTAAAACTCAATACAATTGCCTTGCATTATTCAGAACATTGCTCCATGTGCCAAGCACTTTCATTGGGCAATACAAACATGACTGAGAGTCCGCTATTGATTCTTGCCATTTTGATTTTCCTCCTGAGACTATTTCCATTCTAATAATTAATGCTGATGGAGGCCTCAATATCAACAGGTGCATGGATCAGGAGACCTTTGAAGAATGCTATGTGAATGCTATGTGAATGCAGTGTATCAGATGAGTACAGGGCGGACGAAGGAAGCTAAATAGTCTTGTACTTGCCTTGTGCATTGCTGACACTGCAATGACCTGAGACAGTCTGCACACTGCAGTCAGCCCAGTCTCCCTGTGCTAAAGAAGCCATGCAAAGCATAAGACTTAAAAAACATTGTTACGACAGGCGAGACTTAAATGATAGCTTTTGCCAGAAAGTGCCCACTCATCATGGACCAATGCAATAACAAAACCCCAAGCTATTATGTACTGTTAAAATATATGTGTATGATTCTATCTACTATCTAAATACTACAGTAAGGTGTGTCATGACTAAATTCCAATAATTCCATAAAAACATGTGATGGCATGCTTTACACTTTTCACAGTGGATTTAATGCTATTCAAATTCCATCATCTCTTTCCTCTTGGCTTCTGCCTTCAACACACCACTTTGAAAAGAAGATGGTTGCTATATTTAAACATTGTCCATGTATTTATAGAAGTTTGTCTGTGAAACTGTCAACTTTGCCGTTGTGAATCAAGAGAAAACTTTATGTCACACTCACACACACTAGTAAAGTGATTCTGACAAATACAACGAGGCAGCCAACCTTTTTATAATTTTTTGCAGAAATTACAAAACGAGGCCTACCTTATAAAAGATCATGGTGCGCCAGAAACGGGAGGATGTGGCAGGTGATGTGAATGGACGCTGAATCAGATTATGTTTCCCTCCATTCCCAAATGAAGAGTTATGTTTCTTCATTTAGTGAACCATTTCCTTGCTGTCGTGCAACGTTTACTCTGACAAGCAACAGATAATGGGAAAGAAGAATTCACTTTAAGCACTCATCGGGAAGGACATTTTACAACATATCTTACTTCAATGTGCATCTCCACATTTAGATCCAATATGTGCGCTATCGAACCACAGCATTTAAACTAGATTAGCAAATTTAGCTAGCTATGCATTAGCATACCTATGATCATATATTTGCTCCAGACAGTCAGAGTAAAAACATGAGTGAATAAAACATCAAAACTATCTACATGGTTAACTAAGTCATCCTTTGACATTTTTGCAAGAAAGAAAAATAACATGTTAGCTTCAGCATGGTACCTAAGTTAAAAAAAATTGTTTAAATAGAAAAGTGTATTTTTTAGATGTTACTGTAGTAGTATCGGTCTTTTTCCGACATGTGGCTGCTGGAGCTCGCCATACTGATGCCGAGTCATGTGACACCTATCAATCGCACAGTGAAACAGCTGCATATAACCAGGATGTAGGCCTACCCTTAGAAAAACATACATCATTGACTAGCTAAAAATAACAACAATAAAAACAGATTTCTGAAATCTGAATGTTATTCTATAGACCAGGAGTCGCTAACCTTTGTTACATTATTCTGGTTAGGAAATATAACTTTTAAAGATTTAGTGGAATATTGGGGTCAGCATTTTAGTTAGAATTTTTAGTTAAACCTTTTTCCTTGTTTTTGTATTCACTTAACATATTTTTAACCTACATTTAAAAAAAATTAACTGCACAGAGCCTTTTAGCTTATCGTTGGGCTTGTGCCTTGTCACATAAAACTACACCCTTCGCCTGTCACAACCTGTAAAATCAATCAAGTGTGATGTAGGTTGGAGTGTCTCATCAATAAAAGACGGCTTGTTTTTCTCTTCAGCACTGACAGATCCTGAAGTTACCACCATCAGGCTCAAAGATATCTTGGATGGTAAGCTGGACAACCACGTTTGCACTCTTTGTTAAGACATTCTAATGTCAGTGTCGCCTGCTGTAAATCCCCTCACACATGTCCTATCACATGCAGACAGGAGCACATGGCTGGTTCTGGACTGCTGTTCTGCCAGCAACATCATCACTCTCCTTCCAGCCTTGTCTCCATGGAGACAGGCTTCCAGAGCCGCGGCTTCAAACCGTTGTGAATCAGCACAGACTGAGGAGGGGAGGGGCGCTCTTTGTGTTTAAACATGACTAAAGGAACAAGATGAGCCCAGTGCTCCACCACAGAGGTGATCACAGCACATATGCAGATGGTAACATACAGTAATACTGTGCTGTTCTTAACATTAAAATGATGTGATATCCTCTAAGGAAAGCAGTAACACATCGATCACCACAAGCCACTTAATACAGCGGCTATATTGGCATTGGGCCTTTTTGGTTTAATAAGGTCTGCTTATGCTGAATTATCATGTAATAATACCCTAGGTAAACACTTAAACACCACTTTAATAGAGAAAGTGGGAGTTCTTCATAATATGGGCTGTGTCTGTGTGCACAATCAATAATTTATTAATTCATTTAATAATTAATACTCTTATTTTAGTCCTGGTATGACAAGATAACTGATGTGACTTGATGTACTAAAATAGCATCTAAAGTTTCATCACCTTTAGTGCGTAATTTAGATTAAGATTGGAATCTCATCCAATAAACTCTTTGTAATAACAAAATAATAATAATGCTGTTATGCATGTTTGCCTCTGAAGGTGTGTCTCACAACAATGAAGAGATAACAAAAAGACGGAGAGAAGAGAGACTGCAATAACTTGAGCCTAGGAGTGAAATTCATTTGACAGTCTCCAATTAGTGCCATTCAGAAAGAGCAGTGGACCAAAACCCAGCTTACTAAAGGAGGGCAGAAGTATGTCCTGAGTCGGATAAAGGCAAGAGTGGAACAGGAGCCAACAGAAGCCAAGTGCTGATGCAATGATTGCTTCGCTGAAGAAGGCGACTTTCGTGTTTGTTGAGTCAAATCAACTTCTCAGTGCTGTGTGTCAGTGCTGCAGAAAGACAGAAGCAGTATCAGCTCTAATCCTCCATGATAAATGCTCTAACAGCTGGACACTTCTCCACTCCGGACAATGTCAGAAGTGTTTAGTGGAGACTGTTTTCGAGCCTAGGCAATGGATCTGCCAGAGCCACTGTGTGTTTAGTAGAGGCTTTAAGGAGCAGCGGAAGGGAAAGCTTTCATGGGTTTAGCACCTTCACCTTAACTAGGAGCAACACAGTCTTCATCACATTTATAGACACCCATACACCCCGGCATAAAAATAAACGAGGGTGTCAACGGAGCTCGCATTCACACCATACCGTGTGTGTGTACGATTACAGAGGAAGTGGCCTTTCAGAAAGGTTAAAGTTTTTGAAAGAAAATCATAAGTCAGTCATATTTTAAGTACCATAAATACAACAAGCTGAAGCGTCAGCTGCCATAGTACTAACTGGGCAGTTTACCATCCAAGTGTAGGGTACCTTAGGCTAGGGCTGGCGATTTTGGGAAAAAATAATCACGATTATTTCCCCCCATATTGATCGATCTCGATTTACGATTCAATTAGATTTTTTTCACAATAAATTAACAGCCCTACCTTAGGGTGTACATAGCACCATTACTCTGTACATGCTTTCAAACATTTTAACCTGTCAATTTTAACATATAGCCCAGTAGAGAATGCATCGATATGCTTTTTTTGGTGAAAAAGTATGCAAAGCCTGGCAAAGGTGCAATTATGATGATCGGCACTAGGAGCGAATCAGCATCACCCAATAATTTTATTGTTTTCAATGTATAACTTTACTTTTTTATAGAATAAATTAAGAGTCATGGCTTTTGACAGATAGACTAATGTGCAGATTGGGACAGCAAGAAAATAGGCTACATTAGGTCTGAAATGCACTAGAAAAGGAATTTACAGATGTTTTGTTAAAGGTTTGTCACAAAAAAGTAATACAATTAAGTTAAGTGACACCTTAACAAACCATATGCACAGTAAATTAACAGAAAACTTCACAGTGCTGCAAATAAATTAACTGACTCAATATACAAAACAAAATATAATTTTTAGTTAATAATTTTTAAATTAGTGTCTGTTGTCATATAGGTGGCACACTCAGAGGGATGATCTTTCCAATGTCGTGTCTATAGTGTAGAAGTAATTGTAGTTCTATAGCTGTCAGAGCTGCTGAAAATAAATGTTTTTTTTAAGAATGCCAAAAGCAACTCTGCTAGTTTTTTACTTTTAGAAATCAATTAACAGGAACATGAACAGAGTGCAAGAAAAACAACACGTCAATCTGCAAACTGCCATGGGTGTGTGGAGGATGAAAAACAGGTTGAGTGAATCCTAAAGTGAACCTTGCCAAGCCCTAATGATTATAGAAGATTGCTGGGCCTTTGACGTAAACAAAGCAAGCACAGACTAAACGACCACAAGTGCCATACAAGAGCTGACGAATAAAGGCAGCCAAATGCCAAAACTCTCAATGGCCCCAAGGAACATTGTTGTGTATCATTAAAGCTCCTGTTCAAACATCAGTAAAAACATCAATGGTATTCACCGCTTGTTGCGACACACAAAGATTTTTCCATGTGGTTCTTAGAGCCGATAGACAGATTAACACATTGCGCTTGGAGGACTGATCATGAGAAATTGGCACTTGCAGATTGTTTGTAAGAAATGAATGGCATCATGTACTAGATTGACTGTAATTACCATATTGGAGGGGAGTGTGACATCTTCCATAGCAATGAGGGTCACACTACAGAAAAAGAGGCAACATTGTGTACATTTTTTCATAGTAAACATAGTTAGCTTCTACATTAACAGGATCAAATTAGCCAGGTGTTTCTCCAGAAGGTAGTCCCCAAGGGCATTTCTTTCTTGCACATTTTCTTCACTATTTTTGGTATTAGCTCTCAAAAGCTTAGCCAAGGCACACAAATGATCAGGCAGAAAACATGATGAGAGCAGGAGGAAGGCAGTATCACAGGGTTGCCTTGGTAACAACACTAAACCGGCACGCACTCTCCATGGCAACCGAGAGCCGATGAGGGAATACAGTGCAGACAGTATCGAGGCCAGAGGGATACTGTACATATGTTGCTGTGTGTGTAGATTACTTACCATTTACATGCATGTTTCTGTTATTGTGTAATATAAAATATCCAAATAGGCTGGTGATGTTCTACTGGCCAAATGCCATGTCTGGAAACTAACCTCAAAGGATGTTGGCTATATTGGTAAAGTTTGTCACCATGCAGTCCTATGCATGGAATTGTAAAATACTGATTTTTATTTTAACAAACTGTTGCTGAATATATTAAGATTAACATTTGTGTTTGATTGCTAATATCTTCATTTGCAAGGTAAACATTTTATTGTTTTACGCAATTGTTTTTCACAATAAAAAACAGCTTACAACAATAGAAAATAATAATATAATAATAATAGTAACAAAGAGGCGCCACAGGAAACAAGGAAAGGACAAACCCAGGAGGAGCTGCACAGTTTCAGAGGATCAGAGGAGACTGAAGGCAGGCAGCCAGGTTTCCTTTGGGCGCTACGGTTTCCTCTACCTCCAAAATAATGCTGGTAAGTTTGGCTCAAAGTGGCAGCTCGGCTCAGTCGCAGCGGCTCAGGAATAACGCCTGAACACAATTTTGTTGTACGATTGTGCAATGACAAATAAAGAACTTACTTATAAAGGAAAGAAAAAACGCATACATCCCACCCCTTCTTTCCACAAGAAGCCAAAACAGAAACAAGGCTAAAACAAAAAACAGACATAAAATAAACAAAATAATTTCCAGCTTACAGGGTAGGATTTTGATGACATTTCAAAGATGAAAATCACCAGAAAACTAATAAAGAAACACAAGCGTCATGTTAGATACAGTGTAAATCCTACAGCATTGTCCCTAGTCCGATTAGGCTCGTAAAGTCTTCTGAAAGTAAAGATGAACTTTTTTAGCCAGACCTGTGTGTTTTTGTTTTATACCTCACATGCCTTCTTCAGAAACATCAAGTGATGTTGCTGTGACGTGTCTGGTCAGCTGATTTTGGTGCAGTCTTTCTACTTGGGACAGTAGAATGACCGCGCCAAATGTATCCCTCTGTCCAATGGGCATACCCACTAGCCACTAAACGACAAGCAGAACAAGAACAGCTAAAGTCTTCTACTTCAGACCACAGGAAGACGGAGCATCACATCATGGCCTCAGCATAGAGAGCAACAGGTACCAGCGCTGGATTAGAGAAGCCATCGAGATACGGAAACACACTCCTCTGACTGTAAACTGGGATGAGGAGGCGGACCAACTTTCTCACACCTGGAATATAGTTCTGAAGTAGAAGTCGGACTGCAGATGGAGCTGTCGTCCTACTTCTTCAAGCAGAAACATAGACATAAAGGTATTAAAATCACACAGGTCTGGCTTCACAAATTTCATCATCAGAGCATTAAGTCAAGATTCCTTTAGTCTTCAACAAGTAGCTCAGAAGCTACAGTAGTTCTCCAGTCTTTTCCAAGTGGCTCAACAAAGGCTTTCTACATTTATGCATAAGCTTGAAACATCTTAAACCTGATTCTTCCTGTTCAAAGTGTGACATTTTTGGTTTGGGACCAAACTTGTTTCTTGCTCTCACAATCGCTCCTGCACATCCCAATTGTTCAAGCAACTTAATTACATTCACGTTTCATGCCCATGTACAGCTTTGAGCTTAAAGTGAAGCAACAGGGACCACCCCCAAAATAAATTGCACTAATTTAAATTCTACTTCTACCTTCTTAGCTTTAAGATCACTGTCCTGGATATTCAGTCATTTCATGAAAATGCTGTTGTACAAGTCACACTTTGTGTTTTATACATTTCAATGATCAGAAATTAAAATCAGATATTAAAATGTATTGATGGATTTTCTCTTTTTCCACCAAATGATTGATTATGAACATGTTATAAACTCAACAATAAGTAAAAGCAAGTAAATATTTGCATGTTAAATTAGCCTAAAAGGAGGAAACTGAATTCATTTTCTTTCTTTGTGTTAAATTATCACTATTAGAAAGTGCACTCCGCCTACAGTCCTACTGTATAGTTATTCAAGTATCTGAAAACATTTGTATTTCTATTATTCAATCTTATTTAACCAGGAAAGTCCCAATGACTTTCCAGAATCTGTTTTTAGGGGGTCCTGGCCCCACAAAGGACCCTATTGCACTTTTTTAGTGGAAACCTACTGAACCAAACTTCACAGTTTGGCCACGCCTGTTGTGGGAATGAAACTCAGGACCTTCGCTGGACCTGCTGCTTCTGTCCGTCTTGGATCTGCCGTCTTCATGTTTAACTGGCATCCAGGAGTACTAAAGAAAAGCTGGCTTGGCTAAAGAAAGTAAAACAGTAGGTGGGTCCTGCAACTGAGACTAAAGCATAAAGCGTAATGTAGAAACACAGATACACATGAGGAAACATTATATACACATAATCTTTCCATGCAAATGCAATGCAGGTGTTTCTGTTTGCTTACTACCGCTCAATGCGCATACTTACAACATCTAGTAAGGTTTACATACACAGAGTTAACTTATAAATATAAAAAAGGGTTGATAGTTGTTGTTACATTGTTACTTTTCTTGGCTGTGATTCAGTGTTTCACACTGAGTGCTATCCGTTGTAGGTTAGGTTTAACAAAAGTGAAAGATAAGTACTGTACACCTAAAGAAAATAGCAACACACACATGCTCCTGTCCTGTATCTACTGTACAGTGTGTGAGAATAGGCCGCAGATGGTTCAGAAATGACAAATCACCAGACAACTGCTGATGCAACAAGGCCATAGACAACTGTGTACATGGTTTCCTATCAGACAAGGAAACACGGAGTCTCTCACCCTGCCTTGGGTCTCACCACAAACAGACCCATTTTTAGCCCTCCCTATTGCCAATTGCGTTTTTCTTGTTCTTCAAACGTACAACTGAATCTTGCCGAGTCTCTAGGTAAATCATTGTTTATCAGCTGCTTTATTGAAAATACATGAGCTTGGCTGGTTCTGGAGAGGATGCCACCATAACTGTAAACTCAGAAGATCTAGGGTTTTTTTTGATTCCCGAGCGTTGGAGCTTGTGCAACATGTCAAATAGTTCTGGCACACCTGAAAGAACAACATTCTGTGATTTATAGAGCGTCACTTAAGCGCGAGCCTCTGAAATCATCTGACTGAAGAAGATCATATGAATAATTTGTCGAAGCTCAAACGCCGCCCTGGAGCGACAGAGTCTGCCGCTGTCTGCTCCGAGCGCCTCTGAGCAATAAAGGGAGCAGGTGGGTGTGGCAGAGGGCCGAGAAACGACAACAGGCTCACGGGCCTGGCTCACGGGCGCCATCTACTGACGAGAATACCCACTAAAGGTCATGGGGAGGGGGGTAAAAGTAGGTTACAAGGTGTTTGCAAAGTGTGCCAAAGAAAAGGCAGCTTAAAAATTAAGCATCCGCTGTTTTATTCCACAGATCAAAGATTCTTATCCATCCACATTTTGCTCATGCCGTTTTTTCTTCAGAACCAAGAATACATTACTATTAACAACCTCAATGTACGTCATAAATTATATTAATACTATGCACAAAATAGAAAACTAGCATTTGTCTTTGACTTATCTTGCACATTTAGACACAAAGATCCACTTGTCAAATTTTTGCATAATAAATATTCACAAAAGTCGTAACTGCTTCAGAAATTCTGAACAGCCAACAAGTGCAGAGACAGAGACAAATGGTAGAGGGCTGGTGTGTAAAAGACTTTTGACCTTGTCAGCACAACAAGTATGATTTATCAAAGTATAAATGAAACGTCTGGGGAAACCCTGAGTTTAATGCATGAGAATCAATGCTGGTCTAATGGTGGCCATTTTTACAAAACTTGTGAAAATGTTATTGTCTTTCCTGAATTAATGTATTTTCATTGTTAGTTGAAGTGTTGTCTACAGTCCGTGCATACATTTTTCTTCATCCAACAATTTCCAGCAAGTGTCTCTGTAGTTTCAACAGTAACTATTGTGAAAAAGAGTAACTGACAAATTATCTTTTTGTTGGCTACATCCTGCATATATCCTTCTCAACATATTCATGTGCTTTTGCGTCCAGTTCTCAAGACACACTTTATTTTGTCATGATTTTCAGATCTAAGCGTAACTTTTCTGAAAATCAGCACTTCGCTCTTTTCTCCTCTCAGTCTTACTTTGATCCATGGATACACACAAAAACGTTCTTTGGCCGATACACACAAGCCTGGGGAGACCAGTCTTTTGGTTTGTGCTTCCATAAGTCAACATGACACAAGACTCTGTCCAGATGAGGTCAGCGTAATACTGCGTTACAAAGCAGCATTATCTGTGCATCTGTGCCCACCTTCATCATTGCCTTCGCTTCCTGCTTCCTCCTCTGGATCTCCATCTGTCCTAATCCAGCCATATCTCTTCAGTGCTCGCTGATCCCTCAGTGTTGTAGGAGGAAATTGGTTGCTATGTTGATATCATTGTTTGAGGCTCTGAGGGCTTCAAGGGCATCGATCCTGGAAAAGCCCATTTCCACTAGTCTTGCAACCTGCAAAGCGGCAAAAAGCAAATCTTACAAAGAGCTCAAAATGCTATTCTATTCTTTATATTTCACAGCAGAGGATGCATTTTAGGCCTGTTGCTATTTTGGGCACTGCCACTAAACAGCTAATTAGCCATGGCTTTAGAAGTCTACTATTACCAATGAACACAAAGACACAACTGAGAAATTATATTTGAAAAATGTAGCAGCATCAAACCATATAGCATCTTAAAACTGCCGGGCGTTTTACTCAAAAGTGTCTATTGAATGAATGGCTCGCATAACAATATTCACTACTAAACCCAATGCTAAAAGGTCTTGGTAGAACAGAAAAACCATCACCTGTTCTTCTGAAGCAGGGGAGTTGTCTAACAGCGGTGGCTGTGTTGAAGGCTGCACTTGACCCTGGGGCTGTGGCTGTGGCTGTGGCTGAGCTGTGGGATGATTTTGTCCTCTGCGTCTCAGTGATGGGAACAACCTCGTCCACTGTAATAAACCAGCCTGCATATTGAACAAGATAAGAAATTGTGTAGTGTTAGACAAAACAGTAGTAGATAAACTATTCAAGAGTTTACAATGCAAAGCTGTGATGTTTACGATTTTCATCACCTGAGGCTGAAGTCTTGGAATCCTCCGGGCCTCGTTGTACTGGGCAAACAGTAACTGTTGGTCAAGCATGTCCATCCTCTGCTGCCTCTGGATGTCCAGTGTAGCACCCATCCCTATAGGCGTTTCACTGACAGGCTGTGAACCTTCAACAACAAAAAAAGTAGGGTGATAAAAATGGTCTCAATCAATGTTTTGACCCAAAGATTAATTTGTGAGACACTTACTTGAAAAGATGGGTTCTAGGGTGCAGCGGCCCAACCGAGAGACCCATGTAGGCACAAAGACCAGCTTTTGGATCTTAAGAAAGTTGCAGTGGTACAAGGCTCCTGATATCTGAAAGAAGAATACATGGCCATTACTATTTTGTAACACTTGAGAATGCATCTGTAGATGTCTTTCTTACCAACCCACTGAGAGCCAGAAGCCACATGAAAGGACTTGATGTCAGCAACTGGACAGCACAAAGCAGGTAAAAATACCATTGTGGACAAGCAAACAATTAATCAAAGCAATGTTCACCTGCAAGCCAACAATGTAAACCAGGGACTTGTTAGTGATGTGGATTTGACCAAAGATTTGAGTCACTGGCATTCTGGGGATTGCATTGTAGAAGGCACAAAAAGAGGAAAACTGGCGCCAGCCTGTCAACAGAAGATGTCACATAAAGTTTTTAAATATTTTCTGACAATGTTCATCTTTATTGTTACTTTCTGTATAATAACAATGAACAGATGGAATAATAACGAATGCATTGTTAGCACACAGCAAGTGTTCCAGTGTTAATTTGACTGTTTGGTGTCAATATGCTTTAAACCTACCACTGTGAATGGACTCTCTTCTGAGTTACACTTCAGGTCAGACAGACACCATACATGACACTAAATACAGGTTGCTGTTGATTTTCAATCAAAAGGCTGAGGCCACATTGCACTTCAATCTGTCAGAAACCAACAACGGAAACCAGAATCATGGAAATTCTGCATTAGACAGAAGGTCTTACTTCTTGTTGGATGGAAGAATTAAAGGCTGAAACCTAAGTGATTATTAATAACAAGCATATGAGTGAAAAAAAAAACTAGATTTACACAAATATGAATGAAAAAACACATGACTGACGCATAAAAGCCTGTGGTTGCTGTAGGGGTCATGTGTGTCTCAGTTCCTCTGAGTCATTGTGGACAGGACTGTTGTAGATGTACTTTACTTAATAAAATAATAAAAATGGTATAGAGGAAATGAACCTAATGTGCTTCTACTGTAGCATGGGCCTGTCCACAGCCGTTCTGCTACAACCATGACTCTGAGGAACAAACTGACACATTGCACAGACTGAAGTGCGATGTGATCGGTCTTTTTACCTAAAATAAAGAGCACACTGTAGTTAATGTCATGTTACTGTCACTCATGGTGTCTGACCTACAGACACAAATTTACTGTCTGAAGAGAGTAAATTCAAGATAAGATAATCCTTTATTGATCTCACAATGAAGAAATTCATTTGTTACATTCGGCACTTAATAAGATCACTCAGGGTGTGCAAAATAGACAGGAAATGTGCAAACAGTTAAGTAGTTAAAAAAAAAGAGCTATCTTATGTACAATGAGTAAAAGCAAAATCTTAAGGGGCAGAAATATAAACAATAAGAAAATAAAGAATAAAATAAAAATAGAATAAAATTAGAACAGACTATAAAGAGAATATCAAGGTCGGCATCGGCAGTGCAAAGTTTACAGTACACAGTGGTAGGTTGGAAGCACAGAGACACCGAACAGTGTCAAATTAACACAGGAACATTTGTTGTGCAGAGATGTACAACCACTCAAGTAATGTACAATTATTTAAAAAAAAACAAGTGTACTCACAATCCAGCAGGCAGTTCTTCCACCGGGTAGTCAAAGACAAACTCAAAGGCTTGTGCCAGTAGGAAGTCCATTAACGCAGAGAGGAACCATGTGCACAACAGGAAAGACTGTTTAATAAAATATGGTTAGTCAAACACTAGTTTATTGAATAGTTTTATAAAACTAAAAATGGTTTTACTTACAGCAAACTTGCGAGTACCAAACCTCCTTTCAAAGATGCGGAAGTTGTAAATAAGTAGACTACTACAAAAGAGTCTTTGATGTCGAGGCACACGATTCTCCCACACAGCAATCTCCACAACTATCAAAACATGACGATACATAAATGAATGTGAGCGAAAAACTTCTACGCAAGGACACAAAATGAATCTGACAGACTTGGCGGAGGGGTGGTAACAAACCTGGTGATGTTGAGAAATCGCCTGTAGATTGTACTCAAACATGTGCTGGTACTGTGGCAGTAGGGTGAGCATCACTGTCAGCCCATTGAGCACCAGCAGCAGGCCTTTGCACAGAGGAGCTTTGTCTGGAACATACAGAGGCAACAATGATTAGGCAAGTTAACCTTTGCGTGTTGGCGTTTCATCTTAAAATGCCCCGTCATTGCTTTGACTAAAACACTCACTCGGTTTACACAGGCTGCACCTTGTAAACCGAGGTGGACAAAGGACAGACCCATAGCATTATGAATGTTCCTGAACAGCACAACTATAGCTACCTGAGAGCAATAGACGGGGTCTATATGCTTACGCAAGTATAACGTAAGTAAACAGTGTCTTTAATGTATTATAGTCGGGCAATCAGTCTAGATTTTTTCACGAGTAAAATATAGTACAATTATATGCTTTGTGTGATATGATAATATCCATCCATCTTCTTCCACTTGTCCGTTGCCGGGTCGTGGGGGCAGCTGTTGGAGCTGCCCAAAACACATTGCACCATGGTTAAAGTCTATGGGTATTGCTTTGCAAATTACACCTCAGAATATTGTGTTATGTGTTTTTGAGGGTAAATGCACATACCTTTTGAATATGATTATTCTGATGGGTAAAATGTTTATTTTAAAAGCTAAAAATGTATCAAATTTATGTATAAAACACTTTAAGAATAGAGTTTATCATCAGTATATGTTAGAAACAATTATAGCAACAAATAACAGAAAAATTGAGCATGAAAAGAAATGGAATGTCTGCTTACTTGAGTTAGAGATATACATATTAGGTGACTTGCTATGCCATTTGTTATGTCATAAATGTTTGCTAATTATATTGTATTTTGTTTATGGATTTTGATTGGTATTAGTGATTTTATTTTATTTTCATTTCTATGTTATTATCTTCTTTTGCTTTGTGCTTCCTTTTTGTCTATAGTCTGTGTTCAAAATACTAAGAATGTGTGGATGATTGTGGTTGTGATTGTGGTATGAATGCAAGGGGAGTGGCTGGAGTTGGGTGGGGGTTTTGAAGTTTGTCTCGTTATTTTATCTTGTAAATAAAAAAAATAATGAAAGAGGGATCAAGTGAAAGAGATAAAAAGAATAGTTTTTTTTTTTTTTTTAGAAAAAAATTAAATAAAATAAACACATTGCACCAGCGCCCTATGGCTCCTCCTGCAGGTGGTGGGTCCAAAGGAGGACGGTCCATAGACTGTTGGACGGTCTCACGATTCTAACCGGGCCTGTTGGTCTCTCATAATCTTCTGAACCGCTCTTTGTCTGACCCGTCACCTAGGACCTGTTTGCCATGGGAGACCTTACCAGGGGCCCCCGACAACTCCTAGGATCATTCGAGTGCTCAAACCCCTCCACCACGTTAAGGTGGCGGTTCCAGGAGGGGTGATATAATATAATAAAAATCATTAAAGCTGGGTACCCGATTTTTCCAGCACAGTCTATTGTATCTTTTTTGGCCCAAACTCGTTTCTAGCTCTCACAATCCCTCCTGCATGTCCGAATTGTTCAAGAAAAGTAATTAAATGCACGTTTCAAGCCTGTGTGCAGTTTTGAGCGGTGGCAAAGTGAAGCAGATAAGATTCTACTTCTGTCTTCTATTGCTCTCAAAAGCTCTGTTTTTTTGCTGTGTTTACTACATAATCGGTGGTGGTAAAAAAAAAAAAAAAAAAAAAAAAAAAAAAACAAAAAAAAAGTCAGGTAGCCCAGCTTTAAAAGGAGTCCAAAAACTTTCTCACCGCCACTAAATGTCATGTACGACAAAGCTCTGTTTACCTATCCTGCACTGTTCCTAGAGATAGCCTGGCTCAGCGCACGGAAATAGCCCGCTGTCATTATTTGAAGAGGTAAACCAGCCCGTTTCTCACAAGAATTAATATGGAGACAGGGTTTCCGTGATCTGGATAAGGTCAAGTAAATGAATGACAGTGCATTGCTAACGGGAAAGCTAGCACCGCTGCCACTGGACATGATGACAGTAGATGCAACAGTAGGCTGCGAACGCGTAACATTGTATAAAAAAGGTCAAATGAGGACTTACAGAGGCCCCGGGACCCAGTGGTGGTAAACATGGCGAGTAGAAATGCCAAAGAACCAACAGGCGAAAAATAGCTATAACAGGAATAAAAACTGAATACTAAAACATCAACTAGGAAGCCATGCTGACAAGGAAGTGGCAGAGGAACAACCGATATGGAAGCCCGTGAAGACCAAAGTAAAAGCATTGAAGAAGTACTGATTTTGAACTCTTGATGGCGCTATTACACTATTAACCAGAGCCGAAATACTGTATTTATTATTACATTTATTATTTTTAGTGTAGGGTATTTTAAGGTATGCCTTTATGTGTTGATTTGAAAGTGGATTAATTTCTCAGGCTTTGATCTTAATTAAGAGGGGTGGAAGTTCCCCTAATAAAGATAATAATGGATGGATATATTTTTCACTTAACTTTGACAAAAAGCAGTGGGTTAAGTCATTCAATATTCTGACATGGATTCTGCACCAATGGCCTCTCCACTCCACAAACGTATAGGCTTGTGCTTTTACACCTACATCAGGCACCAAGGGGGGTCATTGACTAAGCGTTTGCTCATGTGCAAAGCAAGTAGCACGTGCAAATGTGGATAAGAGCCATTTATGCATTTTTTTTACTTACGCATCATTGTCTCATTTACATATCAGATTTGGGGCCCCAATACTGTAATGCAGGCAACATCAAATGGTAAATCAAGTGCAAAATGTCAACAAAAAAAACATATTTTATTTTTCATCTTGCACCCGCTATTTAGCACCCGCCTTGATAAATGACCCTCTTAAAGCGCTTTACAGCAAGGAACCACTCACCCATTCATTCACACACACATGCATACGCCAATGTACGCAGACACTCTACAGGCAAGAGGGGTGAAGTGTCTTGCCCAAGTACACAATGACAGCGTGTACCTGCAGGAGCCGGGATTCAAACCCCCGACCTTCCGATCATGAGACGACCCTCTCTACCATCCGTGCCACTGTTGCAAACGATTCAAACACATAAGCAGACCAGTTCTTGGGCAATCTCTTCACCACATAACACCAGAGCTACTGCAGATCTTGGAATATAAAGTGGGTTCAGCAGATTTTCAAACCTGTTGATTTTTGTATTATTTTCATTATGAAAATATGGGCTATGAATCTGCTTTTGACCATTCAGCTCAGGTCTGTGGTAAATTCTATTCATGTCCATAATACAGAAAGACGCTGCCCCAATATAAGCAGGAGTGTAGATATTTAAATAATTGGAAATTAATAACTATAGAGTTGGTATGCTTCCTGAATTCACTTATATAACAAGCAAAAGTGATAAATACAATGTTTTGGGTTTTTTTACGCTAATGAGTGAGAAGCCCCACAAACCCCCCAAAGTTTATATATGGTTCAGTGACTAATGGGATAGGCCTGTATGCCAATAGTACCAGATTAGAATAGGTATTTCTTTATGCAGTGTTTTAACAGCTTGCCAACAATCTTGATGAATTTGATTTTTAAGCATTAGTAAACTTTGATGAAACACAATTACACCAGACTAATGCACAAATTAAGGGATTTAGTATAGATACAGAGTAAACTACGTATGATATGAGGATTATCTTTATTTCTGTACACGTGGATACTTGATCATTTCACATGGGACCTTGAGCCAGAAAGACTGCACAAACTCCAGACGAAGGGTTTTTCATGGTTCTTTGATATTATGCATACAGTGTCATATCTCATCTATGTCCAGGCAGACTTCCTTTTTTCAGAGGCCTTGCTTTGTCCTACACTGCAAGATGCCAGCTTTAGTCACATCAAACCATGTGTATACCTTCCCCTCAGTGCGTTATTACTCTAGAGGCAATTGATTCAATGCTTATGTTACGACAAAGTACATGAAAAGATATGGCGAACAGCTGCCTAATAGTTTTGCTTTCCCCCATCATGTACAGATGCAGTGGTGTGTTAGTTCCCATTGGTTAGTTCCCAGCCATTAGGTCTATTTGGCTGCCTGTGGTCAGATGTGACTGCAAAGCAGAACTCAGGAACAGCTTGCTAATTGTGTTTCAGACCTTCTCTGTCACTGATGTAGGAGTAAGGTCTAAAAAGGTTGCTTTGCCCCTGTTCTCAATCAAAGATAATCAGATTAAACAACACAAAGATGTGTGTATGTGAGTGTGCGTCTGTGCTTACCAATAAAGGGACTCCAGATTTGGAGACAGCCTTGACTCCTGCTGTTTGCTTTGTTCATTAAGAGGAGATGAGCAGATGGTTTGCTGGTCTGTTGTGCAGTGCACACATGCGGGTTCACACAAATGCACATACACACATGCATGCTCTGTCCTGTCACCTTAGTTTTATCCTCCATTTATCTTTTCCATTACACATCGCTCGGCAGGACAATGCAACTCTGAATTGAGAGGGAAATGTGTGTGCGTGTCACAAGACAAAAAGAGATACGAGCGAGTGTGAAAGAGTAGCACAGTGCTGAATGAAGTCACAAACCTTTTTAGTCGGGACAGCTCTGAGGTGGTCATCTAAAAAGCTGATGACTCATTCTCACATTCATTTATGTGAATCATTGCTATTCAGGTGTCAGCCATTCTCAATTCTAGAAGAATTGCTTGCAACAGAGGTATTGTTTTTTCTCGCATCATAGCTTATCAGCTTGAGTCCAGGAAATGGCACATTGAATTTTAGACAAGCACGCACTACATCTGTGTATTCAACTCAAAAGGGACTGAGAGTCAATACTATTTTGGGGATATCATCATAATTTACTGCACTAATGACATTATGCACTGATATTAACATTGCATTCATGTTGTATTTAAACTGACCATTAGCATATGGGTGTTTGTGAATCTCTCCTGAGGGCCACACACAGCAAAAGAGGGCCATCAGACGGAGAGATAGTGCATTGTCAACATGTTTTACTAAAGGACATCTAGGATGTGACCCTTGTGGCCTCCTCTCTGTCTGTGTGTCAATACTTACGTGTATGCTTTGGAGATGCAGCTACAATCAATGACATATCTCCCACTACACTCACACATCTGTAGAGCGTGTGTATGAGCAGTCCCTCTTTGCCTCCTAACATTTTATTTAATTAAATTGACCTGAAGATGTAATTATGCTCTAAATGTGTTAAAGCTTGAGTGGATAGAAATAAAGCACAGACACGTATTAATAAAAAGGATTTGTATTTTTGTATTGTCAAACTGCACTACTGCATAACATTCACAATACATGTCATTTACGGACTGTACAACATGCTGTTATATTTTTTGATAATAACGAAAAGTGGTGACTATATATGTACACGAGTTGTTACAGATTATTCATCGACTGAGTCCAGATAAACAGCACTGACAGAAAACAACTATGTTCATCTTATCTACCGCAGCGTCAGAAAACTTGATTGAAAAGGAACACGTTTCAAACACAGTAGAGTACTGCTCTCACTACGGCGGAGATCCAGTGATAAATGTAATAAATTAAATAAGAAAACAATGCCACCCTTGAAGTGTAGAGGATGAATGTTGTCACTAAATGCCTGTCAAAGGAGTGTGTCCAGTTATAGACAGTCTGCTGGGCTTCGGTCCTCTCAGTTCATAGATATTTTCAGTACATCCCAGCATTTTGGAGAAAGACTCTACCTTCTGAAACACACAGAAAGCAATGGATTAAAATGTGCATGTAAAAGGGGTGCATATAAAAATGTAAATCTTAGGAGCAGGTTAAGTAGTTGAACCATAGATCATTAATAGACAATCATGATCAGGGAAGAACTGGGAATTGTGTTTTGGGCTGAGATCCATGTTTTTTTCCGATAAAACTTCCTGGCACAAAGGAATTGCTTCCTGCCCTGCTGTCTGACAGACAATCCCCTTTAAATGATTTATTACTGGGTGTTAATTATGCAAATGATGTCCAAACAAACTCGTCATGAGGACAATTAAGACAGCCGTTAATTAGTGGCCAGTTCTTTTCTTGCTTCACTGACATTCAATTAAAAATTGCCTTTGAACAAGCGAGCTCTCTGGTACGGTGGGTCCTGTTGTGGCGCGGAGCAGGAGGGGCTGGACTATGCACTCGTTTAATGGAAGCGGGCTAGAGATCATGTGCGTTTCTATTTTGGTCTGTTTAAAACATGTTACTTTTGGGATTTTCTCATTAATCTCTGTGAAGACAACGATGCTGGCAAAAATAAATATATTAAACGCCCGTCTCCATTAAAGCAGCAGCCTGAGTGAACTCCCTCATGCTTCATTTAATTTTGGTCAATTTCTGAGATGCGGCCTCCCTGAGAAATCTTTGAAAACCCTTCCAGTCCACTGGTCAGTTAAGCATCAAATGCAGAGAGCAGGTGAAATAATGAAATGTGTTGTTAGAGTCCAGTTGATTGGAGCCAAATAAAGGAGCAGTGAAAGATAAAATCACACTTTATTATCTGAATCTGGAGAAAACTGAACAACCCAAGCTGGTCCCGGACTCACCAAAGCGTAGTTTATAAGTGAATTATTTCTAAGTTCAGAGGGGAGGAAAGCTGAAATGCAGTTGCTTCAAGAATCTGCCAGAACCACAATTTCAGCTAATGCTTAATCTTTTACATACAGTTTATTGTGTCCAAGGGCACATTCATAAAAATGTGAAATCGTCTCTTTAACTTTGATTTGTCTCTTATTTTGCTCGCAGCCAAATTGAAAGTGAAAGTGCTTTTGCTGCAGTAGCTATTCCAGATAACAAATAACAAGCTACATTCACAGTAAGTGTGATTGCCAGACTGTATGCTTTGTTAGTTGGCCAGACAGCTGTACCTTGTGCTGTTGCCTTAGTGTCCAGCCTGTTGTCATCATGTTTGCTCCCTTCCACGTCCTGGGTCACAGACTCTGAGTGGGGAGGGGCCGCTGATGATTGATGGCCTGTAGTTTGGTCATTAATTCATAAAGACACTTAATTAGAGGCTAATGGACAGTCGAGCCTGTGTTGTACTCAAGGCATGGTGACATTTAATATGAAAATGAGAATAGCGCTAGTGCTCGGTGAGTTACGGCTCGAACAAATAAGTGTTGATGTGTTTACACAGAGCTTCTGATGTGTGTACCTGAGTGCGTGGGGGCGCTGTGGAGCAGGCTGTGCTCCGCCTGGTCCCGCAGTTTCACCTCCTCTTCCAGCGCTTCCTGAAGCCGCCTCTTACTCCGCTTCTCCTTCTTTAGGCGCTTTTGAATCAAGACTAGAAAGATGAAAGAAAGTGTCTTAAATCTACTCTCTTTATAGTGGCAAGGCAAGGCAGGTTTATTTGTAGACACAATTCATACACAAGGCAATTCAAAGTGCTTCACAGTTGCATAAAATTACAAGAAAACAGATCACATCAATAAAACAGCAACATAAAAATTATAATTACAGTAAAAGACAAGAGTGCAGATAATACTTTTCTTTGAATAATCCTCATATCATTAAATATCATAAAGTCGGTTACTCATGTACTACATTTTCATTTGTTTATATTAAATAACCTGTAATCCAAGGCAATGGCATGAGTTTATAAATTACTTGTACCTCACAGCATGGTCACTGTTAGGCAAATTGAGATTCTTGTTTCATTCTACTCTCCAAACACTTCCGCATTATTTTTTTTGTTGCTATCATTGGCTCTGTCCTAAACAAATGAGAAAGCTTATCTATGAAGGTTAGAAGTACCTTTTTGAATTCCCCAAAAACATAAAATATGGCTGTTTGTACTGGGGAACAAGTTCTCCAACAGTATACAGTGGGGAAAAAAGTATTTGGCCAAAATCCAATAGAAAGTCTATGGGGAACTGACCAAATACTTCCCCCCCCCCACTGTATCTCCTAATTTCTAATCTTTTATTTATATCATTAGTATTTTTAAATTCACTTCTATTCCTTAAATTTGTTTGATTTAGAATGTTAAAGCTGGGGTACCTGATTTTTCCTATTCAAACAGTGACATTTTTTGTTTTGACCCAAACTTGTTTCTAGCTCTCCCTCCTACAACAAGGGCTGTATTTACAACATACTCTGATGTGGCAAAAATAAATGTATTCTACAACACCAAAAAATCAAGTACCCCAGTTTAATCATTTATGAACTAATTTGGGATAAATTTAGTAAAATATGTTGTTGCGTCGGTCTGCGACACACATTGTTTTGCACAAAGGTATGCCTCTAATAAATAAGTCATAGCAGATGAGAGGCTTAAAACATCAGCGCCTCTTTCTAACGCAGAATGCCCTTCACCAAGACCTTGGAGAGTTTCCAAGTATTGATGCAGCTAACTGTGTAAAATCAGCATATTTCTTGAAAAGTAAAACTTGCCACCTGCATAGATAACATCTGCATTTTATGCACTATTTGTATTTCGGGTGGCATCTAACCACGTAATATCACTGTGTAGGAATATTGCTGCAATGCTCATTCTGTACATTATATGACACTTTTTTTTTACAACACAAACTTGATTTACTTGGAAGTACACAGCCAACTTCAGTCTAATTCTCGTCTAAAGCCTTTCAGGGATAATATACAGTAGGTGTCTTCACTTCCTTATCAGATTTTCTTGCTTTTAGAAGTCCTTGCAGCTTGGCGGAGGATTAGGTGAAGCTATACGGCAGAAGTGTCCGAGTTTTTATGTGGAAATCAATACAATGTCAGTGTCTATAGGAGTCCACACCCATGAGGAGAAATTCAACGCCGTGGGTAGCGTCGAGTACAAGAGGAAAAAAAAGAAAAAAGTAACAATGCCATAAGGAGTTGAAATGAGTAGTGGTTTTAGTGGTTGGTACCTCTGTTTTTCTGCTCCACGCTCAACTGCCTCTCCAGCGTCTCCCTCAGCTCGCGCTCCCGGACCAGCTCCATCTTCAGCTCTGTCCGCTCCAGCTGGTCCTGCTTCTCCTGCGCCCGGGCGTTCTCTATGGCAACCCTCAATAGACCCTGCTTGGAGACACACAGGCGGGCACACGACAACAGGTCAGACGGCCAACCCGACCCAAGCTGAGATCTGCAGGGCGGCCAGTGGAGGGAGACTTGTTGGGAGTGAGAATTTCAAATAAAAGACAGCAGGTACAGACCAATGACATTTTAATTGATGAGAAAATGAATTACATAAATGATGAGTTTATTAGCTGAAACAGATAAGTACCAGTGGGGAAAGTCGCACAGTGAAAATATCAAATCAAAACCCTCAAAATATTACTGATCTTATTTAATGAGGAACTATGAGTTATCGTATAACATAGACTTCACAGTATTTGGGAAAACTGCTTAATGTCAAAGTATGTTTTCAGACAAAGTACTTAATCATATCAGTACATTAAATCAAAGTTAATTGTACAAGTACACATAGAATATCAGCTCCTTAAGACTGTAAATCTTTTTTTTTTTACTATGTGCATGACCTGATATTGTGAACTTATTCTGTGGGTAATTGCAGCACAGAGCTTTATAGCAGGATATTAAATTCTCGACTGACCCAAAAAGTTACAAAACAAATAGCTGATAAATTATAGCAGCTCAGACATACAACTCCCTCTATTGATAATAAAGCAATGAACTGGCTCCACTGTAGCTCCAAAAACAAAGCGCAGATATAACATTTGAGAAGCAGGTCAGCACACACCCAGCCCCATACAGCATATCCAAATCCCTGTCCGGATGAATGTTTACCATTTAGGAAATCCCATAGTGTGGTTTTCTATTCACATGGAGCAATATCCAAATAAAGCCCCGGTAGAGGCTCACCTGGATGTTGGTGAGCAGGGTCTCTATGGAGGACAGGCCTTCGGGGAAGATGAAGGGAGCGTGGTGGAATCCTGCTGAGAGCTTCTGTCCCGCAGGGTAAGACAGGCGCTCACAGATCTCCCTGCCTGATGGGGGTTTCTGGTACGCTTGTCTGTCACAGGCCTCCCTGGTCGTCTGAGCAGCCAAGGAGCTGTTATCTGCAGGGCATAGAAGACGACACATGGAGTGAAGCCAGTCAATATTCCCAGGGCTAAATCGGTTTTAAAGGTCTACTTCCTCGTGTGTCCTGTCTGTTTTAATAAGCACAGGGATGAGCAGAGACATGGAGCAGCACTAGACACATTTTACACCATCTTCATACCTCATAGAACAAAGTTGTTTTGTGGCCAGTGTTGTACAGTACAGTGGGTTTATGTGGTAAGTAATAGTACAAGAACAATAAACCTAATTTTAAAAGGAATAGGAAACAAATGACCAACTGCAGGGTAAATATGTTTTTGCTCTATTTATTGAATGGTAGTGTTGACGCAAACCTGTAAATTATTCTGGTAAAATGCTTAATGAAGCAACGCCAAAAGCAATTTTTATTTCTTGATAGTATACACATTTTTTTGCATTGAGGCATTTTTGCTCATACACACCATTGAGCACAAAGCAAATAGATGTTAACACAAATTGTCCTACGTGCCTGTGGGTGTACAAACACCTGACTTCTGGTTTGGGCTTTTGTAAATGTGCTTAGCCTTTATTAGATGGCACTTTGCCGATTGATAATGCATCACAGCTTGACATCTCCCTAAAAAAAAAACAGCTAAGAAGCTGCATTATGGATGACCATCTGTTTGTAAACCTGAGAACTGCGAGCTCTTGCTCCGTGCCGGTGAGGCAGATGAAGATTAGCCGTTTTGTGCCTTTTTTTACTTCACCAAGCAGTTGCTCACTTTATGCGCTCACTGTCATCTGAGTCACTGAGGACGAAGATGTCCTGGGAGTTCGGCGGTTATTGGAGCAGAGACAAGCGTGAACGTGCGATGTGATATCTGGCACTTTTCTCTGTCTGTGACAAATGACAGTGTTTTCTCCACTTAGCTGACCACAGCATCTTCTGCTCCAAATCCACCACCGCCTTCCTCTGCCTCGGCCTCATGTCTTGGCAACTGTCACATTCAAGGTGTTTCACAGATGAGAAGCAATGCCCCCCTCTCCTCCACTTTCTCCCTCTTTCTTGCTAAAAGCATTGCTCTGTAGAGAAAGGTAATTAGCAGGTGCTGGCGAGCTCAGCGGAGGGCATCCAACTACACTCCTGTGGCTCACATACAGACACACACACATCCAGAGCCGCTAAAGTGCACAGTCAGCAGCGTGGGCTCCCCAGGCTCCTTGGATGTGACTGATCCTTTATTGAGTTACTGTTTTACGCCTACTTTACCTCACATTCACACACACATTTTGGCATGAGCACACACACACGCACACATGGCTGCCAGCTCGTTTGATCATTTACCCATCTCCCTAACCAAGGTCACTGTCTGTTTTTCTCTTTCCTCCCAACTTCATCTCTCTGTTCCCCTTTTTTCCTCTAGCCCACGTCCCCAGGGCTAATGAACTTCACCATGTGAAGACTGCCAGTCAGCGGAAGAGTGCAGGAGGGAGGGAGAGAAATGGAGAGAGACAGAGAGAGAATAAAATTCTGCTGATGTTTGGTTAATGGGAGTGAGGTGTCAGGGATGGCCTCTGATCTCTGCTGCATGGATACGTTGTTCAAAGACCAGTGAAACAGCACACACAGCCAAAACGGCCCAACACACATCCACAAGCATGCACAGATTATCATACAACAGATTGACAGAATGACAGTGCTCAGTACTCTTTGAAACTCAGGGATGAACCTGAGCGGCCGTGTTCTAGGTCAAACACAAAAGCAAGCAATCCAGCAAATGTACGCATTTCATTTGCATGCAGGGAAATCAATTGAAAATCAATTGCACAAATGCAGTGTGTGATGCATGGCATTCACGTCGTTGATGCCATCACTGCTTTGTCAATATGTTCACAGATACCTGACAGCATCTGGAACTTTACCTGTGCTGCTTTGTGATTTTAGATTCAATTACGGAATAATGCTATTCAGAGCTAGAATACATTTACACACGCGCGTGCATATACATACAAACTCTCTCTTACTCGTTGCCCCTCTCGCACAGTAGATTTCTGCTGACTGTTTGTCCTTGAGCAGTCCTCATTAAGCTAATGCAAACCTCCCTGACAGAGAGAACCAAACAACTGACGTTGCAGCGCCGTGGCAACGCAGGCCCTAACGACAGGGAGGTGGTCGTTATGCAGATGAGGTCCGGCTGAGAGCGCGGGAGGCCGCCTGGCTCGTTAGGCCGCGGCCCGGCAAATGGCTCACTAATGTAACACTGCTTCCTGGTCTAATGGAGCCCCTGTTTTCCAGAATTATTTGTCTTTGCTCGCAGCGGGGCGCCGCCGAGACACCTACCGCGAAGAGGAGTGAAAGAGGAGAGCAGCCCGAGAAGTCGGAATCCTTATCGACCTGTTACTGAATTATTTCTCTCTTGTCAACCTATTAAGAGCCCTTTCTGAACTACTACACTGTTAGAGAGACTATTGCTGACCCGAGGACGGCACTTCTCAGAGTGTCTGTAAGGAGGTCCCTTTTGGGTAATAAATATATTGAACATAGGATCACAGGCTGAATATGCCGTGTCCTTTTCACAGGAAATTCTTTATGTAGTATACTGCGCATCTTAAGTGGGTAAGAACCTCTAGGCAGAACTCTCCAAAGACTGTACAGTGCCCACTGAGACAGATATAGCTTTGTAAGACAAAATAAATCAAAGATATATAGATCATTAAAGTAGGGCAGGGTGATTTTGGAAAAAAAATAATCACGATTATTTTCCCCATATTGATTAATCTCGATTTTCGATTCGATTCTATTTTTTCATAATGAATTAAATTCATCTTGCTGATTGTTAAAATTAGATACATCTTTTATTCAAACCTCAGCTCAAATTCTTTGGCCAAAGTTAAAAATGCTTGGGAATCAGATTTGAACCAACAGATCTCAGATGATATTTGGGACCTTAGCATCAGCCAGGTTCATTCATCTTCTATTTGCAAACGGCACCGTTTGATACAGTTTAAGGTCTTTCACCGGGCTTATTTGACAAAAGCAAAGTTGGCCATAATATATAACACTACTGATGATGGGTGCCCGAGGTGTAAACAATTCCCTGCTACTATGGGTCACATGTTCAGGAGTTGTGGTGATTTGAATAGGTTTTGGACTGACATTTTTAAGGCTTTTTCCTTTGTGTGTAAAAAGACAATAGATCCTAATCCAACGACAGCAGTGTTTGGTGTTCTTCCAAATCAACAAGGTCTAACTTCATTCCAAACCAATCAAGTTGCTTTCTGCTCTCTCTTGGCCCAAAGGTTAATTCTTCTGAAATGGAAAGATTCACACACATCCTCTTTCAGTCACTGGGTGAGAGAGGTAATGTCTTGTTTACAGATAGAGCATTTAAGATATAGTTTACAAGGGTCTCAAGGTAAATATTATAAAACATGGTCATCCTTTATTGAATTTGTGGAGGTTGCCATTTACTGATGTATAACTGTTTTTAGCAGCCATAAAAGTTGTTTCAATGTCTACAAGGTATGTGTACACTCCAGCTTTTTATTTTGTTTTTATTTATTTATTTATTTCATTTTATTATTATTTTATTTATGTATTTTTGGGGGGGTGGGATGTTTTGTCTTGTTTTTGTTTGTTTTGTTTTTATTTGTATTTATATACATAATTGGATCTGTTTATGTGCCACTGGCTGGCACGATATGTATGTGTATTATACTGAAAATGTTTATATAAAGTTAAAATAAAAAAAAATAAAAAACTCAGCTCAAACAAAAACAAATGCTTTCATCAAGTCTCATTTAACGCACAAAAGTCTTCCATTGTCTCGACCAAACTCCTAAACTAGGTACTGTTTGTGCCAAAGAAATGGTTGTAAACCTGTCGATTATAAAGTCCTATGACGATTACTGAGATTGACCAAAGTAGAGATTGCGATTTCAATTAAATTTCGATTAGCCCTACATTAAAGCGTTTTAAAATACATGCAGCGATATACTTCTATATGTGCCTAATTACCAATTATTCATTTATTGCTGAATCCAAAGTTTGTAGAGCTGAGCGTCTCACCTCTGTCAATGTGGCCCCTCTTGCTCTCTTTGCTGTAATCCAGTGAAGAGTCTGTGTCTCTAGTGCTTTGGACCAGACTGGGCGAATGTCCTCGCACTCCGTGACTTGATAGACCATCATGAAGAGAGTCTATAAATTGGATAAAAAATATAAATGTTGTTAAAACTCATAAATCTAACCTTATAACAGAAAACTATTTAACAAAAAGACATACGTGAGATGTCTAGATTGCGCTCTGTGTGACACGGTGAACTTGATACACTGCTGCTGTGATTCGATGACATCTGACCTTCCTCCAATGAGGGGGACGGGGAGGGGCTATCCCGCATTCGCTCCTGTGAACCACAAAACAATAGCGGGAATTCAAAGGACTGCGTTACAGCTGGACAGTGTATAAAGTCACTGTTCCAATGTTCCAGGAAAATAAATGTGAATACGTTTTTTTCTGCAGTTAGGTTCCACGCCGTGCTTCTGCAAAACAATGGCCTCCCTCGTTAATATTAAAACCGGTGATATCCGGAGAGAACTTCCTTCTATTGGCCAGACTTTCAAGAGGAAACAAATCTTTGCTCAGTAAATTATTCACAAAATGAGTCAATATAATAATATTAAGAGTATAATAATATATAAGACAATCCATTGTTGGTTGTCTTTATTATGGAATCAACATCATATAAATGTAATGTATAAATGTAAGAAATGCACTGTGTTAGAAAAGTTTGAAGTGATTTGAATCGTTCCTGACATAAACCGCACAAAGAAAGTTAATCATGGAAGTTTTAAGACAATACTTTCAGTACTGAACTAATCATTCTTATCAGTAAAACTGCTGGCCAATTCTGGCTCATTAAAAATGCCAGACTGCCCGCCAGGCCCTGTGGCCAGTGGTCAGCTCCCATAGGCTGATGGGAGTCGGAGTTCACCTTAATGACGGAGGTGAGAGGCCTGACGGGGGGCTTGGCGTGGAGCTGTGCCACGTTGGCGATGCTAGCCAGAGTGCTCAGTCGGTTCATCTGGCCCATCGCCATGGAAACGGAGGCCGGCGCCAGGCTTGCAGGGATCAGAGGATGTGACATCATCATGAAGGGGAGCTGGTCAAGAACTGGAGAGAAACGGCATAAAAGTAGCACAGGTTAGAGTCAACAGCCCTCAGGAGGCAAAGGCCAAAGCAGCCGCAGCACTTTGATGCAGGACAGGGTCTTCAGTGTTTATCACAGTCTCACGGCCCGCACGGAAACCAAAGGCAATTCTCACATAACAAAACTGATATTGTGCTCTAGCATGGGTTTTCTGTGATGATGCTCATTATCCAAAGCACACAGGAAAATGGCAATGAACATGTGAGTGTGTGTGGGGACAAAAGAGGCAGGAGTTTGAAGAAGGTGGTGAGAATGAAGACTTTGAAAAGTTGCATCGCAGAAGTGTCACTTTAAAAATTGAGATTCTTTTACCTGGCACACACACCTGAATTACTTTTCAGTGCCCTGGAGTTCTTGACAATAATCCAACACTTTTTCAGTCGAGCTAAACTCTTATTATCTTGGACAATCTGTTGTTCTCGCCCCTGTCTTTAAGACATGCAACCACTATCTTTAAAGAAAATTCTTCCTCTCAACAGCACCCCAGTGGGTTGTTGCGGTCCCTCTATTCATGAAACAAACAATCCTGTCGAGGGGGGAGAAAATGACATAAATATTTATCATTTAATAAAAGGAAAAACAAAAACAAAAGAAACACAGGGAGGAAGTGGAACAAAAGAAGCTGATGGCAGACCTGGTGCTGGGCCAGCAATGCAGACCGGGTAATTATAAACACAAAGGCAAAAATCTTGGACTCTATTCCGCACAATTGTCACAAATAATAGCACGAGTGGATGAAAACAAAAAGACTATGGAAAGAAGGGAGATTATGAAATATAACAAATAAAAGAGGAGAGAAAAGAAAGAGACATTAGAAAGGAAGAAAAGTGTGAAATAAAGGGTGCGGCGTTGACTTTATGAGTTGGGTTCGCTGGACATATGTGCGGTGCTTTGTGCATTTGGCAGATTAGTCCCTCACTTGCCCAGAGCAGAAACCAATCCAAACAAAAGATCTGTGTGAATAGAGCTAAATAACCAGATGCTCCAACAATCCACTTGGAGCCAACTCCAAATATTAAGCCTTGGTCGGGACCCAGCGCTCCATTTGTCACCGCCTCCACCTACTTTCTCCATAATTTCATTTTCTTCACAATGTTTCTTAACCCCCCCCCTCGCCCCCACTTCTCACTTTCTCTGCCCTCCCATCACTCTCTCTGATGTTTCATTAAAAACATCAAAAGTCAAAGTGCCTCTCTTATGTTTATCCAAACAAACCATTACTGTAAACAAACAGTTACTGTAAATTTCCCAGAAGATCTTGTTAAATGCAGAAATGGCTGCTGCCCGCTCTTCCCCGGCCCATAAGGTGTCACACTCAGCATTTGTGAGTGTGTACGTGTGTGTAATCTGAGATTGTCTTTGTAGTGGTTAAAGCGCTGGTAGGCCCTATCCTTCCCATAAGGCTGTGGGTGGCGGTATGGAAAAAACGCATTGTGCTCATGTGTGTGTGCGCAGCTGATGTATGCTGTGTGTGTGTACGTGTGTGTATCTGTGTGTTTCCACTTGACTCTATCATTAACAGTGATTAAGCTTTACAGGTTTATAATAGCTGTGGTAACCATGCCACCTAACTGCGCACAGATGCAGACAGTTGTAATGGAGTGCACAGGCTGGTAAACAATGCTTTGAGCCATACTTTGGATGTTTTGAAGTGGGATTGTAGCCGGATTAAGCAACGGTAAACACAGTGTTAAGATCCTCTACTTGAGAATAAATGCATGAATGTACGTATGAAGGCATATTGAAATGACATAAAAAAGCAATTACCAATCCATCCGATTACTGAGACAGCTTTCAATCAAATATATATCTTTTTCATTGATTATTTAAAAAATGGTGGGACGGTTTATTAAAGAGGGGGTATTATGCTTTTTTCAATCACATAGTACCAGTCTATAGCATACTACAATGATGACGTAACCTTCTGTTGGTCTGTATATGCAGTAAATTAAAATAACTGCCTTGAATAAAATTGCTCTCTCAAAATGGCTGTACTGAACGTCTTGAAATAGGCCTCTGTCTCTTTAAGAAGCTTTCCGACACGCCCCCTTCTGCACACTGCTGTGGCATTTAAACAACACTACTGTGCGGGGAGGGGGCTCTGCTGAGCTGAGGAGCAGTGGTTGGTGGCTTGGCTGGTGACGAAAGGTCCAGAGGCGTCTCCAGGAGGTGGGGGCGTTCCTAGGAGGACTGAGGCATAGCTACACCTAAAATGGCTGCCGTCTAAGTTTTTACTGATTACTCAAAAATATGTGAATGAGCCAAGGCAACACTCCAGGCATGTGTTTAATGACATAATAACATGATATAAAGCTTGAAAAAGTCGATTTTACATAATACCCCCCTTTAAGATTTTATTTATGTCTGTGAGTAAACCGAGGGACACATTAGTGACTCACCAGCGTGCTCGCCACATAAACCAGAGCGCCCACTGCTTGAGCCTTGTCCCCTGGTAACTTTGCTCCCCCCCCCCCACCCAAAAAAAAAAAAAAAAAGAAATATCGAAAGAGGCAAAGCAGAGGAGGAGGAGGAGGCCTACACTAAGGACAGTTTCTTCTCATTTCAACCTTGCGGTCCATGTAATGACTGTGTCCCAGGTTGATAGTGTATTCCGCCCAGACCTCCATAAGCCCTGTCATCTGTCTAAACACAGTGATGTCGCTTTAACCTGTCGATAACAGTGGGGGTGGCGGCTCCCGGTTTGTTTGTGTGGGTGTATTGGTGTGTGTGTGTGTGTGTGTGTGCGCGTGCGTGTGTCCGTTCCGCCATCGATTGTCCAGCGTTTGTCGTTTGCATTCAGGATAGTGAATTAGAGAGAAGACTATTGATTTGGCTTCAGCCGCTCATCTTATTCATCTCTCTATCATCCCTGTACCCTTGCTTTTTGCCCACCGGCGCGCCACTTTTTGCTGGCGAGGATCCTTGCAGTAAAAAGGCATCGTTTTTCGTTCCATATTGCAACAAAACATTTCACCAAAAGCCAAAGTGGATTCGGTTTCCAAATTAGGCGATTCTTTGCTTTCCAGGGACAGCTTTTGGAAAAGTGATAATTGAAAGTTTGACAGCAAGGCATCTTCTCACTCCACTGGCCATTAGTGGCTTTTTACTGACATTGAGAGCGCATTAAACTCGACAAAGCCCGGGTTCTCTTCCTGTAAATTCACATCTCAAGTTACCCGGCATCACTACTTTATGATATGCGCAATATGTCAAAAATATTTAATAACTACTACTACACTTACATTATTACTGCAGGTTTTTTTTTTTACAAAATAATTTCACCACAGCATGTTCCATGAAACTGAAGCAAAAAGAAAAAGGAAATTGTTCTTTTTATAATGTGTTAAAACGAGACTTGACATAAATCAGGAAAATCAGCAGAACTTTTTAAGATAAGATATGAGATAAGAATAAACTTTTTTTGTCCCCTGAGGGAATTTGTCTTGGCCTCGGCCGTTTCCACCACACGTCATCCTGACAATAGTTAACATTCTACAAAACTACATAAAAAGATACATTATAAACACAATAGAGGACTGCAGAATGTATAACTCGGAGTGTTTTAAAGTTACAATGTGCGTTTCTGTTTGGGTTGTGTGGGCAATGCATAATGCACATCTCAGTCAGACGGAGGACCTCAGCAATATATTGTGGCTTCATGCGATACGAATATTGCCTCATTCAATACGGCAATAATGTGTGCAGCACCACTACGTAGAGCAAGCGAAAAAAAAAAATGTCCGAGCACTGTTTGTCAGGCTTGAAAGAAGATGACAATATTCTCTCCTGATAAACATTGCATTAAAACCACTAATAATGTACAAGAACAAGATGTGCTTACTTATTACTTGCTTACATGGTCTGTAATTTAGATGAAATTGCAATTTATGGCCAAAACAAGAAAGGTCCGGTTGTTTTTGAAGTTGGCTGTTAAAGATTTACATGTTCGGTGGGGATCAAAGTGCTTAGGGCTGAGTATTTGTGGCCCTTATAACAAAAAGTCATGGGAGTTATTAAAAAGGACAGCTAAAATCACAGTGCACTTTCAGTCAGGCCGGAAGAATGGAGCAGAAGTGACACCACATCCTGGTTTAAATTGATGTGGTAAAGCCAGGTGCTGGCATTGACTCGGCTCTGAGTAACACTGTAGTGCGAGAAAGTACTGTTGCGTGAATTGTTTTTTTTGCCTTACAAATGCACACACACACACACTCACCCAGTCCGGGGTTGTGATCCCCGTTCTCCCCGTTTGGCCCGCCGTGCTGCTGGTTACTGTGGAAACTGGCCATCGCTTCCAGCTTGATCTTTTTGGCCAGGGCAGACAGATCTGAGAAGGACGGACACAGGAGTGAGATGGGCATAAAAAGAGAAGAGAAAGGAGAGGGAAGGAAAGGAAAAGGAGAAAAAAAAGGAGGGATCAATAAGCGGCAGATCAATGGCCCCGGTGGAGGATTAGAGCAGTGGGTAGGCAGGAGGTTGTCATGGGAAGACAGAGGCGGCCATTCATTCTGACTGCACCGCTGCACCGGCCATTTAGTCTGCCAGCGAATCAGCAGTGATAGGAACAAGCCAAGACATTCATCTCTCCCACACAGGGACATCGGAGCCCACAGCTCAGCATGGCACGCACAGGCAGGCTCCACCTCGCAGTCCGAAACCACTTCTGTATCTCTGCAAATTACAAGCCAAATAGGCTCTAATAGAGGTTCTGCACTTTGGGATAAAATGAAATGGAGAGTGACAAAATGCGGCACGTGGCCGAGACGCTTTTTAATCTGTGCCTTGAACTTCAGAAGGACGTTTGACCCGAGTGCACCCTTAAAGCTCTGCTTTGCCACAGAAAATTAAACTAATACAGACAAACACAGTGAATTATTAAAGTTTGACAAACTGAGCTCTTGAGCAAACGCAGCGCAGGAAAGGCAAACAAACTCTCTTAATTTCCTGACAGTGGATACATCATAAACATTTGTGCGTTCATGTTTTCCCTTTTTTTCATCAGCTGCCACAATGGCTTTAGGAGCAGAGCGTCATGTCTGTCCAGAGCGTGGACAACCACAACAAATTGTTTCTTTTCTTTCTCATCTTCTCACCTCCTCGCCGCTGCTCAACGCCCATCCCCTCTCCTTACTTTACCTTTTCAAATGTCAGCATCACAGCAGGACATAAGTCACCGCGTAGTGTGTGTGCGTGAGCGTGTGTGAGTGAAAAAGCGACTAAGGAGGATCACATCAAAGATTTTCCCTGCCTTTTACGCCCAAATGTCCTCCCTCTGCCTGTCTCTTCCTCTCCTCTCATGTGGCCAGTTCTAATCAGTGGCGCTGACATTGCCGCCGTGCCCTCTCCTTTGGTGGAAAAAGACGCTTTTCCCACTGAGAAAGATGCTCTTGAACGCACAACACACACGCATACGCACGCACTCAAGCACCTTTGAACAGTGAGAGGAAGCGGAGGCTAATAGAAAATGGCTTCTTTTGAGGCGGGGAATGAAAAGATCAGGTTGCAGTGAAGAGCACAAAGCCAAGGGCAACTTTGAGAGCAGTAAGGTGCCAACAATTACTTTTCTCTTTTTTTGGGGGGGGGGGTAACACACCCGAACTCGACGCACACAAAACATGACAGGCACTCTGCTTACACCCAGGTACACTGATGTTTGTGACGAGGAAGAGCAGCCGGGGGGGGGGCGAACGTTACTACAAAGTCAAAATATAAATCTCAAATTACCAAAACAACAGGCAACTTTTTCATGTACTTCATCTTTAGACTTTATACATCACCCTTAAGGTTTCAAAGGTCTCTCGATTCTGTTATTGACGCAACCAGACCACTTTGCATGACTTCTTCGAGATAAAACCCCCTAGGCTTGCAAGTTATGAGTAGTTTTGCGTGTGTCAGCACTATGTATGCTAATTTTATTAATCAGCACGCAGGTTACCTCCCAGAACTACGCCTCCCTGTGCCTCCCTGTATCGATGATGAGTAAGAAGATGCAGTTTCATGGAAATCAGGGTAAAAATGCCCAATCATGTACCCACCGTATTCAGGACAGGTGATCTATTCATTTTCAAAGAAGAATAGCTTGTTTGTGATTAAAACTGCTTGGCTGGCGATAAAGTTTTTTTTCAAATTCAAGACTTATTTTATTGGCTCGGAATTAAAACTAGTGGGTTAACTTTTTCGTTCATTATACAAAAACTAGAGATAAATTGCAGTACGTGGTGTTCTTGGGTTGAACTTTTATAAATTCCTTTCATTTTCATATCCTTAATCATAAAACGTGTGCACTGCTATGTTTTCGTAACCTTTCTGGCCGTAACATTGACTTCCATCGAGCTGTGTAACTCTTGCAAACTCAAGAGGGCAAAGAAAAAAAAGCCCTTGTAGCGAGTTTTACAAGCGTACACTTATCTTTGCGGCTAAGTGGCTTGGCTTTCATTTCTCGCATGTTTCGGATACTGCATGTGCAGTCTACGCAGGGTTGGGGAGTGGGTGGTCACCTGCAGGGGGCATGATCCCGGCGTGCATCAGCCCACTGTGGGACAGCATGTGGTGGGTCCCGCCCTCTGTCACACTCTGCAGCCTCTTGGGCGGTCGTCCGGGCCTCGAGCTGCAGAGACAAACACAAAACTTACAGTCATTAGGCCGTTTTTTACACCTGGCTCTCACGCTGGGACTCCAATGGGGGGAGCCCTGTATAGTACGAGTAGACCCCACTGTCCTTCACTTTGTAAAAACCTCTGATCTTGCTCTGGCAGAACAGTGAAACCTGAGCGTCTCCGGGAAGGCTGCTGTAGTGCAAATCTGACCTCCCTGTGGATACGAGCAAGCAGAAAGGAGTTTCCCTGTGGCATCAATAAAGCACCTCATTACTGTTCAGCTTACTCATTCATTTGTTTGCTTATTAAATGTGTTTGCCTTCCTCCCTTACCGCTCAAACTTCATCTGTTCACTCAATCCCCCCCAATTTCCCGCTGTGTCACAAAATAGGTCTAGAGTTTTATGTTATGGAGCAGGTGGAGGGCAGTGGCCTATGTAACCCTCTGGGCGATTCACAGAAAATCCATACATATTAGACCTCATTGTTTTTTTTTGTTAGGACTGAGTTCACAAATGTTGGTTGAATGTCCTTTCTAATAACGAATAATGCGATCACCTTTTTTCCCCCAGTGAAGACAGCAAAAGGTGGGTAATTTTTTCAAACATTTTTCTAAGGGGTCATTTATCAAGAAAACAAAACAAAATAGCATATTTTGTTGCCATGTTACACCTAATTTACCGTTTGAATTGCCCAAAATCTGATATGTGCTGCCCGAGTAAAAAAATGCACAAATTACTCCTGCTGATCAACTTTTTACACATGCTACTCGTTTGTACATTAGCAAACCCTTCATTTTAATGCAATTCTGACATTGACACTGAGTGACAAAACCTCTTTACTCAGCTAACAACATGTTTTGGAGTCTGTGCAGATTCTCGACCACCCGTGGTTTTCAGGTCAAGTCATTTCAGACTTTGTTAATGTTAATCAAAGATCATTTCATTTATGCTTTAGTGATGCTTTAAGTTTGTTTTCTTATGGTTCAGACATGGTTTACACACAGTTTTGACTCAAACTTACTATTATTTGGGCTAGTTTTTCAGTTTATCTGGATCTAGGCCCGGTGGCACTTGGGAGGTCAAATACTTCATAAGGTGGTACTTAAAGTGAAAGTTGTAGAACCAATGTAAGATTGTTTGATAACTAAATTTGCTGAAGTTGATCAGTTGCGATTAATACGATTAGTTATTTTAGTTCTATGGTGAACATAGATCCTTTTACTGTTAAAAGGCAACTACAATTGGGGCCTGTCCTCCGCCTCAATATTAAACAGGCTTTATAGAATGTTATGATGTCACATGAACACAACCTATCCCCCCCCTGAAAAAGCGTGGGGCGACGACCAGCCAGACTCAGATGGTTGATTGAGGCGGGCACGCTCAATCAATCGTGTAGGAAGTATGTGAAAAGCTGTCAGACATCACATGGGCTCTGACTAAACGGTGTGAATGTCCTGACAGGGGGAATGACACGGGCCGCATCAGGCTTAATGACAAGCAGCGCAGCTCATCTCTAACTCCTACCACTCTGACATGGGCGATACAAGAGTCGTCCGGGAAGTGCGCGCCGCTCAAGTGTGCCAGATTGGAAAAGAAGTGAAGGAGTGAAGGAGAGAAGTTAGGAGGATGGCAGAAGATAGGGGGAGAAAAAGTGTACAAAAAAAAAAAAAAAGAGAGGGGGAGATAGACTAGCAATAGCAGAAGCAGCTTCCTAGCGTGGGGTGTCTTTGAGCAGATTTTAATTAGAATCTAATCCAGCCGTCATTAAGGCCCCATAAACGAAGCTGTCAGTCAGGAGATTAATGGCGCCTCATTTGCATATTGCATATAATTCATCAATTACCCAGCAGAAAGGACCAATCCCCTGTTGACACACCCACCGGCTGAGAGAGGGGGAAGATGGGAAGAGACAAAAAGAGGGAGAGAGAGATTGTGTAGTGACTAACTGCGTGAGAAAAAACAGGTAGCCGCGCGAGTGTGTGTGCGTGTGTAAGCAAACGGTGTGTGTGTGTGTGTGTGTGTATGAAGTGTTCAAAGGTTAATTTGATGAGCCGATGAGCTCCACAGTTCCTGCCCTCGGTTTTAATGAGTTGTTATTATTGTCTCTTATTATGGGCCCAGACCGACTGGGATGTGACAGCTGACATCAGATATCACGCACGCACGCACACACACCGGCACGCGCGCGCAGGTAGGCTCACTCACCGGCGGTGGGGACGTGAGGAGGGATGTGGTAAGGAGATTATGTATGTGATGGAGAACATACTAAACATTTTTGTGGCCCACACAGCGAGACGGGTTTGTTTTTCTAAGTGCCAGGTAAGAGACATTACATCACAACAAACTTTAAAAAAAAATCTAATTCTTTTCAGTAGCCTTCTATTAAAAGTGGGATGACCTGTGTGGCATGTAGGTTTTTGTTTTGTCCTATTTGAGATTGACTGGAGCGGCGGAGCCTATATCTCTGCATCTTTGAGCCTGAGGCGGGGCGTACACTGGCCAGAACAACGGCCCATTGAAGAGTCAACACAAGATTCACATAACTTTATACTGAATGCGTAAAAAGTCTGAGTATTGTTTAATAAAATAAGTTAAGGTACTACAGCCCAGTTAAGTCTGGTACGTGGTAGTCCCAACACAAATAAATCATTAAAATAAACCTAAATACTGGTTTTACTGTTTCTTTAAACCCTAAGGAAAAGTAATGCACAACCATGCCATGTATACAAGGGGTGAGCCATATCGTATCGCATATCGTTATCGCGATATAATTTTAATATCGTTGTGATTATTTTATATCGCTGTGGACACGATATAATTATGTTACGCACAGCTCCATCAGAGCAGCATAAACACTGACAGTCGAACACAGGGACAGGTGCTTAAAAGTAAAATGAAATGAAACTGCTTGGGTGGATCATATTTGAGAGGAAATTAGTATGCCGTAAAAAAAAAAATGGATAAAATATCACTGAATTAACCTTCACAATAGGCGTAAGACTGGGATTTAGAAGCAATTTGTCCATCGCCAAATATATATCGTTATCGTGATATTTCTTGTTCATATCGTGATATAGATTTTAGGCCATATCACTTTTTTTTTATGACTTAATCAATACTTTTTTGGCAAAGGCTAATAGATAGTCTACTTAAAATATTAAATAAATAATAATGTAGCGTAATAATTCCACTTAATAAAATAACAATATGAAGGTAATACAGATCTAGCACTAGTGATGGTATTGAAAGTATCTTGTGTCTAAAATATCAATACTTTAATCAAAATATACATTTATATTTTGAATTTTGAATTATGTTTTGAATCAAATTTACTGAATTGACAGATTGATGTTTGTTTTGTTTTCAATGTTAGATTATTGTTCAGAATTACTTTTACTTCATATCAATCCATTTTAAGCAGGTGAGCAGCGCGTGAGATTATGGCTACTTTTAAAGTTTGGTAGAGTTTCATTATGAAGCGGTAACGGACCTAATCCAAAATCCCTGCATCGCTCCAAACTCTACCAACACGAAAATGTGACAAAAATATCAGCATGAAAAGAAACGGACAAAAAAAATCAAATAAAATAAACATAAAGCCTTATATCTCCTGTTTCCTGTCTTTGGGCCCTGACCTTATGTTTGGAGAACATTGCCTTATACTGAAGCATACTGCGCTTAACAAAAGCAGGAAATGTATTTTTAGGCCTTGAACTTTGAAGATGAATTCCAGTGCAGCTGATTTTGAAAGACATTAACACAAATGGAGGAGCAAACAGCAGCGGGGGAAATAAAACACACAGAGACCAAAGAGCGTGGTCCCATTTTTAAAACATTTTTTTTTTTTTTTCAAACTACAGGCGCTTCCCTTTTCCCGGCTGCTGCCTGTTTATTTGCGCACACTAATTAATGGCCTGTGTGCGCTCGTGTGCCTTAAACGGGTGCGCGCCTTTGTATGTGTTGCATTTTAGGGGGCATAGAGATCTGGAACCTCATTTTGTGTTTAGTCTGCAAGTGCGTTGATACATCAAAGTGACCCGCGGAGGGAGGTCCACGCCTGTGTTTGTGCATGCAAGCGCACTTTTGGTGTATGTGTCTGTGTGTGTGTGAGGTTGGAGAGCACCGGTTCCCTGAGGTAGGATTAATGAAAAAGCCTTTCATGGAAAAGTCATCAAGCTGAGGGGATGGAATGAGAGAGAGGAGGGGGGAGAGAGAAAACAGTGCATTGTGTGTCTGTGTGTAAGGTGTGTAGGAGAGGGGGTGTATGGCTTATGACCTCTTTGTCTCAAACTTTAATTAAAATCTCACCCAGACGTCCTCCCTCATGCCAACGCTTAGGCCACACAAACACACACGCACACACACGCGTGCCACATTTTTCTTAAGGAGAGGTGCTCCGCACATCGCGTTCTGCCCCTACCACTTTTTTTTCTCCCCCCCTTTACCACTTACCTGAAACACGAAACGCTAAACATGGCAGCTGGAGCTTAGCACAGGTGGAGGAGAAACAAAACAGAGCAAAGATGACAGATCTCTCTCTTAGCCGCTAACACGCACGCAATGGGGGGAACAGAAAAGTCATGAAAGAAGAGGAAGTGTTACAGTCAAAACAGTGGAACAGCTACTGGCTTGGAGGACTGAGGTGCTGATAGGTAGCAGCTGTGTGTTTGTGTGCAATGGAGAAGAGGGGGGGGGAATGGGATGGGGGTGTTTGGGAGACTGGCTCAAACAAGATTTTGTTTGGAATATATTAGCAGCGGTTTACAGCTCCCTTGCTCCCATCCTTTCAATCTGTGTTTATCAGGCGGGTTTGTATTCGCCGTCACGGTCCGGTTTGATAAATCATATCGCTGTTGCTTTTGCACTGGGAAGACTTATACTGCCGGCTACAGAAGTCAGGCAGAGATTGATGTTGTGATCTTCTCCTTAAATTGAGGGCTGAAAAAAAAAAAAAAAAGAGCCTTTATGCCGCGTTGTTTTTAGAAAAAAGCTTGCGTGGTGATGTCATGACACAGGCAGGCGGGAGAGACGGCGCACAGTTTTACACACTCGCACACACACACGCTCAAAGCCCAGACTCTCAGACGGGACGTTTGATCATGGTAAGAATCTGATCTCTTCAAGTGATACGGCCGCGCATTCCTCTCCTGCATTCCAGGGTCAAGACGGTGTCAAGAGCGTCTATACATGCGATAGGTGTGTGTGTGTGTGTGTGTGTGTGCTCCATTAGGACCTGTCATAAACGAGGACGAGGAAGCCCGCTACATCTCATCGTTCTCTCTATAAAAGATCAAAAGAGAGCATAGGTTAAAGTTGAGCTAATGACCCCACCCTTACGAAAGACCCCTTAATGCTTGACTTTGACAGTGAGTTATGGGGACATAGCTTTAGGGGAGTCTACCTTCCCACACAAACAAAAACGGAGGGCCCACCGCCGCCAGCCTCCCAAAAAAAGCCGAAGGTTGGCCACAGAGAAAGACAAAGAGAGCGCTTTTGTTGCACTCTGAGGGTCACTCGGTCTCATTTATCACTGACCGGTTGGAATCGGCAAACTTTTTAATGTTTATTTGACACCTGCTGTATCTTTGGCTCTGAAGTTTCTGAGTAACGAAAAAAAACCCGCCTTATGAGATCCGAAGACACGGATAAAGGGTCATGTCTCGAAAATCATGAACAAATAATCGCGGTACAATTGAAATCGCGATTAACAATTATACATGATTTTAGGTAACACTGTGCAATGTTCTCTGGAAACAAACGTCTGTCTCTGTTTGGATTTACTCAGTTTAAAGGCTGCTATACCTGCAGTTTGGACTTCCACAGCCACCTGACTCAAAGTGGAGCGGGGGTTCCTTGAACAAATCTGAAAATCATTGACAATTTTACATTTAGTTCCAATCTATTCTGAAGCATTTATACATGACGATGGAAGCAACTATTTCGATGAGCTGGTTTTTAAACATGTCATATCGTTATAACGTCACGTGGACTTTTTATTGGGATTTTAGCTGCTCAGTAAGGGGTCCTAGAAAAAGTTTGAGAAGCCCACTCTACCAAACATGCTCGAAACCGCAGTTGTTTCTTTTGTTAGCTCGGCAGTTCATAATTCAATCTTCTCACAAATGTTAAGGCTTTTGAGCTCGTATAAAATGTGCGCATAAAAACTCAATCTCAAACTCTAATCGCAATGCTTATGAGGAAAAATCACAATAAGGTAGTTTTCCCCCCCCAAAAAAAATGTGGCCTCATTATTTACTCCGCTCATAATGATTGTAAGACACTAGTCCCTGCGCATCCGTACAAACTTTGTTGAATTCAATGGTTTATTCAAAGTAATTTGGGTCACCGTTCTGAGAGAGAAACTTTGCACCTGAAATTCACACGGAAAGAAATCTACTCCTTTATAGCAGGGTTTGGACCATTGCAATTGATAATGTACAAGCACAATAAGGGTTTGTCCATTAAAACAAGCGCTGTGCTACTTTTCAGTGCGGTCAATGCAGACCGCTATTCACAAACGCAGACCGCGCTTTTGTTGGGGAGGTAATGAGAGATGTTGCCGCTATGCTACATTAGACAGGTTTTGAGTAACACCTGGGTTGGCATTTCTTGAACTTGACACAAATAAATAAACAGAGCGGCTCATAATGGGGGTGTATGCGCGTGCACGTACGCCGTTTGACCCGGGCTGTTTGATGTGCGTCGCCAACATAAAATAAGACTGGCTCCTTTTGTGAGGGAGAGAGAAAAGGACAGTGGATCGGGTTGCCTCCTACACGTCATGTTTCTCTTCGTGGAACTAATGTCATTTTGGAGAGAAGGCAACAAACACACAGGCGTGACCAGGGAGGGTTTCATCCCTGTTGTCTGTGAGTGTTGAGTGTGAGTGTGTACAGTGGGTTCAGGAAGTGTCCCATAACCCTCTACTTATTGAGATTATGTTATGTCTGAAATCTACACTCATGCAGGCTGATATTGAGGCTGTACCTTAATGTGTCAGGCACAATGAATGGAATTTAGCACAGACCTGAGCGTTTATGAATGCGCAAAAACAGCCCAACTATGATTGGAGCAATAGAATGTGTCTGCTGTAATTGTTTTGTTTTTTTAAATATATTTTTCCACATCTTCTTAAATTACTCGTGCGTAATCAGTATACAATTTTTACTGTTAGACAATATTTTAGTATCTTACTGCTACAAAGTAAAATCGAAGCCCTTCTGAATCCACTGGGCCGTCTTCTATGTATAAAACGGTTTGGGCTGTGGGAGCTTCTTCGTGGTTTACTGAGACAGTGATCTGTAGGTTTTGAGGGGCTAAAGAGCAAGACAAAAGATGACAATACTTTAAACAAAGACCATTTAAAACTGGTTCTCTAGCAAAAGTTGATGCACAATAGAAAATAATGAACAACTTCTGAAGTGTCTTGTTGGTCATGTTAAAATAGTTGACAAGGCTGTTATTTCTTCTCTATCCTGACTGACTGCTCTGGACTGGAACATAATAAGTGATGGGTGTCTTAATCAGTAACAAAACCCTGAGTGAGCCTGGATGCTGTCAGAGAGCTGTAACATCATATTCTGGAGATGTTCTTAAAACTTTTATAGCTTTTGTTGGCAACGGTTCCAAATTTACCACTGGGTGCTTGGAGTCCCGTCCTTTCCCGCAAGTGCACGTGTATCAGTGGGATTTTGTACCCACAGACAAATAATGATTGAAGTGGACAGTTAGTTGACTACAATGATCTGGAAATGTTCAGACTAGAAGTGCCAGAGCCACCAGTAAAGTGATGTTTTCGGGTCTCATTAACTAAAGCTGTTTGTGTGTGGTATGGATAATTAGAGACGACAGCGGCTGTGTATTTTCTCTGGTTGTATTACAACATTCCCATTAACACCTGATCACAAGAAATCCCCCAAGCTGCCAGAAGATGCATCTGGATTTTCTCTTGGTTAGAGGCTCTCAAGTGCTTGAGTGCAGGTGTTAATCCGTTCAACAACAACTTGATTCTAACAATAGAAATAGTATGCTCTATGCTGCAGAAGAGTGACTTAACGTGACAGCTTTAGAGACATTACAACAGCTGTCAGGTTTTAAACTATCTCGGTGAAGCCAAATGTACAGATTTTAGCTTACATAAATTAGGCATGAAGTTATCTGGAGGAAGTTTCTGTTGGTTTTTGTCTTAAGTTTTCCGGGTAGACATCTTGACATATCCTATATGCGTTAAATGACAGGTGTAAATTGGATTATTCCTGCTCTAAGGAGCAGGGATTAACTATCAAACAATAAAAATTCCCCAAACTGGGGCTAATCCACACTTCTTGTGTATTAAAACTCATGCTGTTCTGAGCATGTGGCTTACACATCAGTTGTCTGAAGCAGCAGGAAACCACACATCTCTGCCAATTTAGCTCCTTTATCCAAACATCACTGCTCGCATTGGATTGATGACCCATGTAGTTGGTCACCATCAGAGTTCTGCAAAACTGCTCATTTACATAATCGCATCATAAATACCGAGAATTCATTTAATCATCCTCTCTATTCTGATGCTCAGGGCTAAAGAGTGTTGATATGATAAGACAGCCAGTTATTAAGGAAGGAGAGAGAGAAGTGAGTGCAAGGATCAGTGAGTGAGTGAGTGAGCTTGTCCTGATTTAAGCTGCCGCTTGGGGCCAAATGAAAATTAATTAATTTCTGTGAAGAATCAATTTCTCAGAATGACAGTGTCAGATTCAATGTGTGCGCGTTTGCGTGTGTGTGTGTGTGTGTGTGTGCGTGTGTGTGTGTGACAGAGAGAAAGAGTGTGTGAAGATAGAGATTAGAGCCTATGATAACATGACAAACTTTAAAAAGAGCTTTCTTTTGGGATTACTAAAATTCATTATCATCAACATCATCAGAGCAGTCCCATAATCATCATCAGATGAAATGGTAATTAGTGTCAGGCCAAGAAACAAAACGGCTAGAGGAAAGATTCAACCCTTATTCATTCATCACTAATAATAGTAAAAGTCATATATATTTAGAAAGGACTATTGTTTCTGATTCTGAGTTTGAATTCACAAATAGACGCAATTTCATAGGTTGTCTTTGTATTGCATTCGGAAATATAGTCACTAACTTAATGCCTTAAAAATAAAATCTGGTGCTTAAAAGAAAGCTGTAAATCCCAAAGCACCTACAGTGTGGCTCCACTAACCTCATATGGCACCTCAAGATGCACTTAGGCTACATAAAAATTACAGTTGTCGTAAAGTAAAGTAAATGAAAAGGAAATCATTATTGAAAACCCAATAAGAAAAAGAAGGGGACATTTCAGTAGTCAACAACTTCAGAATCACGAGAAAGTAAAGTTAATTTACTTTTTTCAATCTTTAGGGGCCCGCCAATTACTAAAAAACAAAAAACGGAACCCGTCTGCCCCATGCGCCGTGTGCTGCAGGTGCGACCAACTTGTAACTGTGCACTTGATGAGCACCGGATCAACTTTTCATTCCGGTCGTGCCACCTTCCCTCTCGTCTGTCCCGCGCCACACTCACCTGGCATTGGTGCAGTCGTTGTAGAGCGTCTCGAAGTCCTGTCTGGAGATGAGTTTGCAGCGGTTCACCCCGGGCTGGATCGCCCCGAGCCCCCGCAGCACGCGGACCTGCTCCACGTTGCACACCACGGGCGTAATGTCCAGTCTTTTCAGCTTGGTGTACACGGTGTGAAGCCCGCCAACCAGGTGTTTCAGAAACACATCAAAAGCTTGCGGCAAACAGATGAGCTCCGTGTCTTTGACCGTGAAAGAGGCGATTTTGACCCCCTTCACCTCGACCAGTTTGCACTCGTTGTTCTGAGGCGTGCTCTCCACGGGCGATGGGGTCGCGTACACCGGTTTGCCGCCGCTGGACAGAGGTAACCCTGCCGTCTTCAGCGGAGACCCGTTCGGCAGTAAGAGGTCTGCCCTGAAGGAGTGAAGGAGCGCCGGGTGAGGGACCGGAGGAGCCGGGGACGACGCGGCTGAAGTGGCGGCAGGTGGCGGGGAGTTGGTGGCCGGAGACACGGAGCTCGGTGTCGGGTGATGACCGAGAGGTGCAGCCGGGAGAAGAGCCGGGGCAGAGGGAGATGCCATGGTAGTCATGATGAGGGAAAAGCTTCCACGCACAAAAAAAGTAAACTTTAGAGTCAACAGTGTCCAAAGTAAGTTATTCTAACAAGTGTTGCTGTTGGGAAAGAGCGGTCCGCGCATCGAGAGTGACGGAGAGGAGAGGGAAGTAGACAGACAAGGAAAAGACAAGATCCGTGAATGTGTGTGTGAAAAACAGATCACATAGTTGAATGTGAATGAGAGAGGCTTGTCTCCGCGCTGGAGATGCTACTGTCACATTATCATAAGGAGGAGGAGCCTGCCTTCTTGGAGAGGGAGAGAGTGTACAGATTAGCCTATATAAAGTTTGGATAAGCTATTTATACGCCCAACAAATGCACAATATTAATGTTTCTTAAGTTATTAGTGTGGGGGCAATCAAGCTGCTTTCTCCTTTTCCTTTTCTTGATAAGAAGGCCACAGTAATCTTTAGCTTGTAACTTTTACTGCTTTCTAATGAAATAATGATTACAGCTCAAATTGCAGTGGTCATTAATAATTAATTATTGGTTATTAATTAATACATTTTATTGTTATTATTTTATTTTCACGCTATACACAGCACAATCCCACAGTCTTGGATAACATTGTCCAATTATTAGGCTATACAGGCTCTAGATTGTTTCAAACTAGTGGTGTCCAAATGTTTTCAGAATTTTAAAGGTGGTTTGTACATTGGATTAATTTAGTAGAAGTTTATTTAGGCTTGGAACAAATGCCGGCACTGTATTATGCAAAAATGTAAGTTATATCACATTTTAGTCAAATGTAGCAAGAAGCTTGAGGGCCAATTGAAGTTGGTCTGATGGCCACATTTGGTCCCCGGACCGCACTTGGCACCTCCTTGGAATCTAAGGAACTTGAACATCTGTGGGTTGCAGCAAGCGGGCCACTTTGTCCATTTTGGCTTGAGAGAGTGAATTTCCCTCTTAGATTCAAATGATAAGACTGTTATAACAATCATGGTAGCAGTGACAAATATCCGATTGAATTACTATTAATTATTTACAGGCACCAAAGCCTTGTGACAACAAAGTCACAGTGATGCCATCCTTCATAGTGGTGCGTGGACTATAAAAGGCACTGGGGGCAATAACCTTGGTTTGACAAATTGACCCCTTTACCTGCTCTGTGTAGCGCTCCCGTGGTCCACACAGACACTGCCACTGTCATTTACATATGGCGCTCGCAGTCCTTTCAAAGTGGCTTTCACGGAACATTGTGCTGATAATGATCTCGGTCGTGAGGGAGAGAGAGACACACAGATCTCCAGAGACCATCTCGCCATAAGACAAGGGGGAAGAGGATAAAACTCCGACTGTACTTCAACTCAAAGGACTTTAACCCTCCTTGTCACCCCACCCCCTCTCCCCAATAAGCCCTCTTGTGTTTTTTAATTGGCAGAAATTAATCTTTAGGATGTAGATGGTAGATTTACATTCATTAAAAGTCAAGAGAGGAAGCCAGGCTTGATGCTAATCAAATCTGCTTAATTATGCTTAACATGAGTATCTCCAGGGGAAGAGAGAGAGAGAGAGGGGGGAGAGATAGCTAACTCGAACTTTTTACTTTTTGCCTTTGATAACTCCTGCTGAGTATGGCCTTTTCCTTGCCAAAAAGAAATGTCACGACTCTCTTTGTACATCTGTGGAAAACACACCGATAAAGCCATCAATGTTGAGTAAAAGCTATTGTTGTCAGGACACCGTTAAGTGTTTAGTGAAATGTAGAATATTGGGTGTTTGATCTAATAGATGGGGGTAAGTATAAAAGTGCAGAGGAGCCAGGTTAGAAGTGTAGCAGGATACCCTGGTGGGAAGTGACTTTGTCTCACAACAGGAAGGTCAGTGGTTTAATTCATACTGCCGCCATTGTACCTTTACTCCACTACAGAATGAAACAATGAGCTCCCCTCTGCCATTAAGTGTAAAAACACATTCATGCAGGAGAGAGGAAACAAATCCAACCGTATCATTTCACAACGTAATAAGTATTTAAAGTTCTATCACTGAGGCTTATGGTCGTCGCTGCTGGGAATCTCCCTTCGCTCTGCTAATGAGTATTTTATATCTCTTTGATTTCTCTAATAGCCCCAGTACACGGTAATTCTTTTAACCTCAACACGTTTGCTTTGAATCCTGCTATTGTCTCAGGTGGTCCACATCAGTTTGTACCAGAAGGTATTTTTGTAAAGATGTGGTGGACTGTGTTTGTCTGAGATGCACAGGGTATGATTTGTGTTGTTGTTGTTGTTGCAAAACTGGTGCATTTTCAGTAGCAACATTTCTGGTGCAATCTTCCAATTTTAAAAGCTTGTCCTCAATATTAGCTGTTATGAGTCAATGAGACAAAGCTAATATTCATGTTGTGTTGTTGTTTGAACGCCAAGATCTTGGTCCTTTCCACATGTCTCTTTTGGCCGCAGAGCAGCACAAGCATGAGGGGAATGTGTAGGTGGCTAGATCAGCCGATGAAGTGTAAATACCACTCAATCTGTTCTCATTAGAGGAGTAAAAACGCACAAATCACTTCGCCTCTATTAAAAATGCCCCAGGGCCTTAGTGGATTGTCCTTGTGTGTATTTGCATGTGTATAAGTCTGCGTGTGACAGAAAGAGGGGGTGACAGAATGATGTTGTGGCATTTGTGCCTGTGGATGGGATCTGAAATGCCACCACCATCATTGCTGCTTAATTCTCTGATACACACAGTTAATCTGAACAGACGATCCATTCCGACAGCCACTGTTATGATTCAGATCAACTCAGAGGGAAGTGTGTGCTGCGCTGAGTGAGGGAAGATGTCATTTTATTTTGGTTTGTGATTAGGTGTCTATGAATGTATGACCAAGATATCACACATCCACTGCACATTCCCCTATGATAATGTGGATTGATTATGGATATGATAATGAGAGGCCGGCGCGGCGTCGCGACCTTCACAAGGTCTAATTGAAACAAGCGTTGGTCCTCCGAAGCACTTATCAAGTCACACAGCACATCATTAATCACTGAGAATACAAGCTGTCAGTGCACACACACACACACACACACACACGCACGGTATTTTCTGTTTTTACAGCATATACACATGTGCTCTTTTTCCTGTCTCTCTCTTTCTCTTACATACACACACACACACAATACAAGCTGTCACCGCAATATGCCTGCTATTGTCTTCTTTTAAGGAGAGTGGACAGCTAGTCCACCCTCTATCTCTATTTTCTTCCAGAAAAGTTGAGGAACAAACAGGCAGTTTAAAAGGAAAACAAGAAAGGGTATGTTAAAAGAATTCAACAAACATGAACAGATGTTCACTTCACACAAACCCATTTGAGATTGAATTAGTGCAAGTTGTTTTACTACCTGCTTTATTAGAAGACAATTTAACAACCAAATTCGATTTCAGTGTCTGATTAAGGCAACATATGGTCTGTACCTGTTAAACACAACATGTTCAACACCAACTTAACGCCTCAGTGGGCCACTCAAATAAACTAATAAGCTCAATATCATATTAGTCATTACATAGTCCAACACACAAAATTCCAATCTGATATAAGGTGGTTTCATTATCATCCTGGAGAAAACACAAGGGAGTAGGCACACGCTCGGTCGATGCCATCAACAACTTTGTTAATTGTTATTCAATTAACTGCTTTTGTTAATGAAACCAATTAATACTTCAAACAAGCATCCATATATATCATTATTATGCATCTATGCAGAAGACGGCTAATTACAACTGTAAATCAATCAATTCTACATTAATCAGTTTGGAAAATGTCCAAAACCAACAAAGTCACTAAGACTTTGAAAGTTTTTTTTTTGATTGCCACACTATTATCCTGTCTAATGATTGTTAACGATCCTTTAAAGAGTTTACGATCCAATTTCCTTGCTATGAATTTAATTGGTACCTAAATAGTATAATCTTACAGTGTAGAAGTGTGGTCTGTATTTAATCAAGGGTGTGATATTGCAGTAAACTCCAACAAGGTCATATAACTCCTCTCAGGGCGAATAGAGCCAGTGAAGCCCTACATTAGTGGAGCTGATGAGGCCCAGATAACATCAGTATTGGGAATATTAATACAAAAGTATACTTCTTCAAAACAGAACCACGGTACATGGTAATACACTGCTGTGCCCATAATTGGGTTACCATCTTGAAGAATACACTGGTGTCCACTAATCAGTCTAATTATTTGAGTAAAGTACATTCCTCACACCTGCAAAACAAGATCCTTTCACTTTTAAATTAGAATGCCCTCATTTATCAGAAAAATAATCCAGCGGCCGGATAATTATCAGACGTACAAACATAAACACCTTTAGAAGTTTGATGTGAGGATGTACTCCTTAACTTGATATGGTCATGTGACCTGACCAGTGCCCTAGTTGAACGCTCTTAGATGTTTATGCATATGTGGACGCTAATCTCTCAGTCAGGACTATGGGATTTGGGAATATTTTGTTTAACAGAGATCAAAGTACTGGGCTAAGATCAGGAGAAACCCTTCAAACACATCAAACAGAGAGCAATGCATCCCACGCCCACAGTAGCCAATCAAGCTATGCATAACTCTGTTTTCTTTGTGAAAGGAAAAGGTTCTCCATGAGGGTCTCTCTCTCTCTCCATCATCGTGTCAACTCACCCCCCACATAGGTCTCAGAATTGTTTCGGCTTATCGGCTATCAAGAAGAGCTTCTGCTTCGTATCTGTATGCCTCTCATAGTGGTGAACATGATGCTGGTATCGAGGAACAGAAAGATACCGTGTTAAGAGATCAAAGGAGCAGTGCAGAGATTTAGACTGCGAGTCTGTCAGTCAAGATGTTGAGACAAAGCAAAGGAAGACAGAAGTGCTTACACACACACATACCCTCCTGCTCACTTTGGGCTTTCTCTGTGCCTCTGAGGGGTGAGGCATTGTTAAAGGGCTTAGGGCCTCCTCATTTGTAGACATCTCCACTGCTTTAAACCTACATGCAGTGAGAAACAGGCAGGCACAAACACTGACAGTTCGCTGTGATACAAGATGAGAGGTCGTTCCAGGCCTGGGCAGAGCCTGTGGAGGAATGTTCTGTGCTCTCAGCATTTGCCTCGTCTACAAGATGAATAGAGCCATTTTACAGACAGTGGAGAAACAAAACAATGTTCTGTGTGGTTGGATTTGTGATGAACGGTCTCCATTTCTGGTTGATCAAAGGCATACATTTTTGGCAAGTTTGCAATATATTATAAAAAAAATAGCCAATGGTGTTGTAAAAGAAAGTCTACGCAAGTACATCCTGTTGTGTAAATTAAAAATATTCACTCCCACACACTTTTTTTTAGTAAAAGTGCAGTGGAAAGTGAAGGTATCATAATTGGTATTACATGATAAACCAGACTCCATGTAAGGGGTGAGTGATATGCCAAAGAATTCATATAGCTATTTTTGATTTAATCACAATTCATGTGCACTTAATGTCATTACATATTGCCTTTAAGAAAGCAGTTGCCAACCAGTAGCTTGGGAGCGACGGCAAGATCTCCCCAGCCTTTCCAAGTCGCTCCAAAACACTTTCTTCTATCTACATCAGCTCAATTAGTCAAATCTGTTGATTGAGTTATGAACACATTGAACACAATCTGCAAGTAAATATATTGAAACAAACAAACCCTAAAATAGATGAGATAGATTTTCCTTCTTTGGGAATAAATATAATCATGGCAACTAACTGTACTGTACTATCTATGTCCCATAGTTAGCCATGTCTGTATAGATTTGTATTTGTTGCAGTTCACCTTAACTTGGAACTGATAACGTAATAACAGCCAATAATGTAATAATGGCCAATAATGTTATAAATTTGGCAAGTTTCAAAATGTAGTAAGCCAATAACATAACGATCTGCCGGCCGATAATATAATCATTATAACGTTATTAGCAGGTTATTAACATTATTGGCCCTACAAGATGAAAATCGCTCACAAATGTAATACATTTAGCCAATAATGTAAGAATACATCAATTTTAATTTATTTTCAAAAACTGACACATTAAACTTTGTTTTTATGATGACCTATTATTTTGTGTGTTTTTCTTCAACCTATGCGTTTAACTTTTTTTGGGGGAGAGTTATATCTCAAATTGTATTTTTTCTTTTTACTTGCGAAAGTTCAGTAAGTTCAAATGGTAAAGTGAAAGGTTGCCGGTTACGAGTCCCTCATGCAGGTGCATGCTGTCGCTGTGTCCTTGGGCAAGGCACTTCACTCACCTCGCCTATGTATGATTGTGGTGCATGAGTGAGTGAGTGGTTGGTGGTAGTCCAAGAGGCTGATGGCAGCCTTGCTTCTGTCAGTCTACCCCAGGACAGCTGTGGCTACAATAGAAGGGTATAGAATCAGAATGAATGAGTAATGCAATGTAAAACATAATTGAGGGTCCAGAAGATTACTGGACTGACAAGCAGGAATTTGATGATAAAATACCTGCTGCCAATAATGTAATAACATTAATCTGGTATTATTTGATGTATTAACATAATGTGGTTACATTTTGATGTCTTCTTTCAGTTTTGTGCAAAATGCGAATTAGAAAAAATCATGCAACTGCAAAAAAGATGCCCTATTACCAGTGGTTAATTTTTAAATGAGTAGTTTCAGGAACACTTTTGGATTGGCTAAAACAGTTAGCAGAACACTCTCATTAAATCCCATTATATCATCTTTGCCGGACCCTTTACCCTGAAAAATTGGGAATGCGTTCCCCCAAACGGGAGATCAAATTAACCACTGCCTACTACTGTAGCCACAGCTGCCCTGGATCAAGCCGACAGAAGTGAGGCTGCCAAACTGTGCCATCAACCACTCCGACCTTCACCAGCCACTCACTCACTCATGAACCATATTCAGACATTGGCAAGGTGGATGAAATGCCTTGCCCAAGGACACAGCAACAGCATACACTTGTGTGGAGCAGAGATTCGAACTGGCAACATTTCGATCATAAGATGAGGGCCATACGGCCTTTGCTCTGCCCGATCCTGTCAGCTGTCCAAAGCTAAGCAGGGTAGGGCCTGGTTGGTACATGGATGGGAGACTGCCGGGAACACCAGGAAGTCTGGGTGAAATGTAGTGTGTGAGTGAGTAGTTGTTGGTGGTTGGAGGGGCTGATGGCACACATTGGCAACCGTCAGTCAAGCCCAGGGCAGTTGTGGCTATAATAGCAGCTTACTGCCAACAAGTATGGTGTGAATCATGAATGATGCATACAATTGTAACGCTTCTTTGAGCATCTGGAAAAGCGCTATATTAATCGAATGCATTTGTAGGACGTGCTTTACCATCTGAGCTACTGTCGTAGCAAAACGCACAGGCTGCGACAATTTACCTCAAGTGACAAAATAAAAAAAAAAATTTGATGAATTTTGATGAAAGAAAAAAAAGACACAATATACGATCATCTAACATTTTAGAGAAAACTGCACAAAAATAATGTTTAATATGTGTAAAATAAATTCAGATTGATGTAGCCCAGGGGTAGGGAAATTGGTTTGGTGGAGTGCCCATTTTCTTCATTGTCAGGAGACCAAGGGCCGGACCATCCAAACGTGGGCTGAAGAAAAGCATCATTATCTACACAAGGATTCTGTGTCCTTAATACAGCTTGAATGAATGAATAAAATGCCAGTGTTGCACATCATAAATGCAAATTTTAAAGGAAATAACTGTATTTTTCATTTCTAGAGTACTTTAACAAGCACTTGATCTCTGATTTGTGTAATAATATTCCTCAAATCCTCTTATGGGCCAGAGGTTTTGTGATGGAGGGCCAGTTTTGGCCCCCGGGCCTGACGTTGCTTACCCCTGATGTAGCCTATTATGACATTATTGAATAAATGTATTAAATTAGTGTTATGTTTTCAGATGCCTCCTTTTTTAAGGCAGTTTTTAATGGTCTAAAAAGGGACCCCATTGCACATTTTAGGGCACCAAACTACACAGAAAGACCCCACCCAGTGCATCCGGAAATCGAACCCAGAAAGTTCTTGAGAGGCAAGCAGCACTCTGCCATTTTTCTTTTGTAAAATTAGCAAATGCTGAAAAAAAAAGAAAAAAAAAGTTTGAGGACTCCACTTTTAGGTGACTAAACGATTTCCGACCATGGCAAGGAAGACCAATGGGCAGTGAGTGGGAAAAAGTTGACAGCATTTATTTGAGCATAGAGCTGCACTAAACATAAAAGACCTGAATCCAAATATGAATTTTGTCCCATGGATCAATTTATGATAACATTTTTATGGTCAAGTGGCCCAGCCCTTCTCCACTTGTCTGTGATATCAGATCTACAAACTGTTTGATAGAAAAATATAAAACGGATCCAAGTGTGGAAGAATTAACACAAGACAGGTTTTTATATCTACCATAAGTCCCATCCCAATAGACGTTACAGCGCAGACAAAGAAATGAGACAGCACCACCTTGTGGACATTAACTGCTGTAACGTTTATTCTGCATGAATAAGTCTTACAGTTCGTAAAATTAAACAATTTAACTTAAAAGTATAAAAAGTGCAACTCAAGGAACAAGGGAAAAAACGTGATGCAATACTAGAGATGAACAATTAAACTGGCCTCAAGTCTTAGACTAGACCAAGGATTTGACTTTTATGGGGCTGAAAACAGTAAAAATAATTGGGTGATTTGGGACCCAAATTCATCTCGTCTTCAACCTGTGCAGTTTTCCGAAGTCTAGAAAATAAAAATAGATTTACAATGATTAGCATTTCAAGGTTCAAGTTTATTTATCATATACATTTTCAATAAATTCTACAAGTCCTGAGCGATGCAACATGCCTACACCTGCTCGCTTTAATTTACTTTATGAGATTGCTGCACAGCGTAGACTTCTTTCTCAAGAACATGGCACTAGTCGTAGCAGGGATGGAACCAAGATGGATCTTGGGATAGTGGACTATTGCCCTAATTCAGCCATTCCCAAAGTACGGGACGTCGCGCCCCCTTTATCAATCGGAACATTTCTCAGAGAGCCCCCAACAAAAATAGATCTATTCTGATTAATTTGATATTATTTTACAGCTAAAATTACATTAAAACACACATTTCCTTAAAAATAAATAAATAAATAGTTTCAATGTACCCTGAAGTACCTCTGAGACCCCCCTAACTGATCTACTGTCATCCTTAAAGTGTGTGGTGGTGGAAGCATCCTAACTACATTATTTTCTTTTCTTTTTCTTTGCAATACTTTATGTTTTTGATTAATCAATTGTTATTAGGTATGAATAGATATAACTATAAGTTTAAGTAAACAGAATGTACAAACAGTGGTCTGTCCATCTTTGGGTGACAGGGAATCAAGTGGATAGTGTATATTCACCTTAAGTGACTCTGAGGCTTTACGTAGTTCTTTGATCACCGAGGACAGTGCTTCTGGGTTAATGCCCTGCTCACACAGACGGACACAGATGGATAGAGACTCCATGTCCAAACCAGTGTTTAGCAACCTGGATATCTCCAGTAGTACTGTGACGAATAAGAGTCAATAAAATAAACAGGGAATTTAGAAGGATGGCATTTTCAACGATATTACCACAAATTAGTGTAAATATTATACAAACGGATGAGATGCTTACCATCCATGGTTTCTCGCACTGCAGTGAGGTTGGCGTTAGCTGCACTTGCCATTGCAATATGGTTAGCTTAGTCAATTATGATCGGATATCATTCATTAATATAGCTAGACGCGTTCAGAGTTAAGTGTGACATTCCCGTGTGCTTGGCATGTAAAATATACTGTATTAAATAATATTGCTTAATAAAATCATCAGCTGTGAACGCAAAACTTGTTAGCTGCTAATAACTAGCCGTGCATCGATCGGATGTGACGACAGAGGACCTGTGCGTCTGTTCTGATTGGCTCGGATCGTCTCTTGCGTTATTTGATTGGCCCATGCTGGTGGTGGGTGAAATTGAAATGAACATTTGCTGTGCAGCTGTTGCTCTTGCCTTTTCGGTTTAGCTCGATGTAAGTATGTATAAACGACAATAATTCGGATTACTTCTTAAATTGTTAATGGTAATGTGAGCAATGTGTGTGATCGCGTTGGGTTGCTGCGTCAATGTAAATGTGTAACCGTTGCCGTTCTGTTGTCGTCAAGCTAAAACAAGGAAGAAACTGCTGCCGTAGCATAGTCCTTTTCCACATTACTAACTTGAAGTCTTGTTGTCAGCTGAGATGGGGGACTTTGTTGAGATGCACATCACACCTGAGGCCCCGGGAAGACCTTCAATAAGAAATCCTTTCGAAAGCCCCAATGATTATCACCACCTACGAGAACCTCTTGTTCCGAGCCCATCTGTATTTAAATCCAAAACATGTAAAGTAGTACGTATGAGCCCACACGAAAATTGTCCACAAAGTAAAAGTCTGTTAATGTATTCGTTTTTCCCCAGACACCAGACAAGTTTAACTGGTCTATTGAAGAAATGGCAAGTCTTATTCCTGTTCATATAGACCAAGAGGAAATTCAGCGACAGTCTTTCTACCTAAGCCAGACCAGGTAAGAAGGATAATAGTCATGGGCAATTTTACAGATGTATTTTATAATTTATGTAATTTGTTAAAATGTTATTTTGGTCATTATTTTAAGGATGGATACAGACATTGAGCAAAAGCGTCAAAATGCCATCGATCATGTATGCATATTTTCGACTCTTTCTTCATAAGTTAAACATCTTTTTTTTTTTTTTTTTATCTTTCATGTATTTCAATATATTTGTCATCTTTTTGTCAAGTTTTTTACCAAAGGAAACATTGTACCATCCCCATGGGCTGCATCAGAGACACGTAAAGTTAAAGTTGGTCCCTTAAGCAAGAAAAGTAAGTATATATGGTGTCCATAATATTATGATATTATCCAAAATGGGTATTGACAGTAGTTTGTTCTTGAAGGTACTGTATCGCCTTTGATAGTTGTAAGAGAAGAAAGATATCAGGTTGGTATTCTTCAGCTTGCAATTTCAGTGCCCTCACTTTTGTACAGGCTTCACTTTATTTTGCTTTGCTTTGCAGTTGGTTGCCAGACAGCTCTTTCATTACCACTGGCCTTTGATTTAGAAAAGGTTCTTGGTGAGTTTTGTGGCAAAAACATGTCTGTTTTAGATTTCACTTGATTAAACTTGTTTTTGTATATACCATAGGGGAATACTACCGATATGAAGAACCATGCGATACTGTACAGGAGAGCCTTAGTTCCTCATCTTTGAGACGAAAACTTTTTTTGGACGGCCAAGGAAGTGGCTCAGATAGCTCGTCACCTCCTAGCCCTGTAAGAGGCCTTTCGCGGCAACATGTTGAGGGCACAGATGGAGCTTTAGAGAGTTTTCACATCCCATCCTCCATTTTCTCTTCCCCTTCGTCTGGTGGCATTTCGGCTGCAACCCCCTCCACGGTAAAAAGCTAAAGTGATATTTGAACATCCTGGTATGTGCATAATATTCTGTTTTTTTAAATCGTCTTATTTGCTTTTCTCTCTTTCAGGGACAGTTTTCATCTAGCCCAATTCAGAATGGTCATTTCCGGGACTGCAGTCTTGGCAGCATGAATAGTCCGGTTCTACCAGACAGATCCTCTCCTGCTCGCCACGCCTCACCCATACTTTCTCCTATTTTTGCACATGCCTCTTGCACACCCATTGCTTCAAGTAATTTATACTTTTTCATCAATAACAATTTTTTTAAATTACATTAAAAAAACAAGAGTGTGTTAACATTTATTTTCTTGTAGTGAGTAAGCCGCCAACCAGTTTGACACCATTAAATGTCCCTCTGGATGTTGATGTCACTCCGTGCAGTGAGAGCCCATTTGTAGAAGGATGTTCTCCTATTCAAAGCTGCTCCCCACACCAGCTCCACTGCCAGGAGCGCAAAAAATATTCAAGATCCCAACTAAGAAACAGAGTTGGGTTCTGGGCCTCACCTCCTCCTATATCTCCCATCTTGAACCCAAGGCTCCTGGACAGTCAAGAGCTTGAGGATCAACTCCAACCACTACCCTCAATGGAAATGGATCCATTGTCTCCCCAGACTACAGACTTTAAAGACACTGAAACAATTAAGAATAATTTCAAACCTTTGGGGATGGAAGAGGCTGCAGGAAAAGACACTGAAGGGAGCTCAAATGCTGAGGAACAGGACACTGAAGGGAGCTCAAATGCTGAGGAACAGGACTCTGAAGGGCCAGGAGCACGGCTGACCAGCTCTCGTATGGGAAATGTGTCAGCAGGAGAGAGCTCTCACATGTTTGTTTCCCTTCTGACTGAGGGAAGCAGCATACCCTATGAGTCGAGTATGCAGGTTAGTCATTCTCCCCTGCTTTGCTGCTGTAATAATACACATTGTGTTTTATTAAATGAAAATAATTATGCCAGCCATCCACAAGGCTTGAATGGAGGGCCAGATTTCAGGTGTCCTATGTTTGTAGGTGGACAGTGGTTACAACACTACTTCAGCTGGCACTGGCAGTCTTATCGATGGACTTGCTTCAGAGTGTTACAGCAAAGAGTCTTTCACAACAAATATTCCAGAAGAGGCCTTACAGCTTTCAAGGCACTCTAAACCAAAGGTAGGTTCTGTTGGGTTAGATTGTCTTCTACTTTTTCTTTAACATTGTTCCGTTTTCTTCCAGATTCTTTACTCTCAACAGTTTTATTAATGTAATTATCAAAGAGCTGACTCCTGTGGAAGCACAAGATGACTTTTTTTTTTTTACTCAAAGCGCAATATTACACTTTTTGTAAACCTGATAACATCAAGTAGTGGCATTTGTCACTTTTGCTGGATATTTGTAAAATGTTTGATATGAAAAAGTATTTCTAAATGTTTACCCATGTTCAGCTCTAATTATATGTAGAACAGACAAATGTGGTTTTGCTGTGGCATTCGTTTTGAACTGATAATCAGACTATTTATATTTTTAGACATTTTATCATGATTTAATATGGTAAACTTCCTCACGGTTGAATATTTTCAAAATTCAAGGAGTATTCTGAAATGTTTTTGATTATTTATTCCAGTACAGCAACTGAATGATGACACTTAATGCAGATTGAGCCATTGTTATACATTTATACTTGAACTGTGTGGATGGCTGTCGAAATTAAACTGTCTAAATTGTTTTACGAGCTTGAGCCTTGTTACTTATCAAAAACGATAAAAAAAATCACATTTCAGAGCTGGGATGCAACACCTGAAGTAAGAATGGGCCAATTTGGTGATAAAGTGATCTTTTCTGTTTAAATGCAGCTTGATGTTTTAAAGACACAACTAAAGCTACTGGGACTACCGGTATATTTTTTGCAATATCGCCCACTCCACATCTGTGATTCCAGTATAGTAAGACAAAATGACATGTCAGACGGTGCAGCATTATTGTAAATCTTTAAAAAGAAAAAACGTGCCAATATAAAATGTCAGCAAATGTATTATGGCTTAAAAATCTTTTTTGGTGTCAAGTTTTTTCATCATCTAGCGGTCAACTTTAGTTTTCTTAGATGGTGGCTCAAGATCTTCAGCTGGAACACTCACACCAGGAATCTAGCGAAAATGGACAATAGTAGTAAACAAATACTTTAAGCACAAAAGATCCATGCGGGATATTTCAACATACCACTGGGTCGAGCAGTGCCATTCGAATCTTTTGGTGTTGGATATTCGAAGCATCCAGGCTGATTGTGACCTTGACCGTATCAAAAATGTGAAACGTATGCTGCAGCACGGTGAGAGTGGGGCCCTGAACAGAGGTTTAACATTAATACAGCATTATTTCTAAGATTACATTGTCTTAAAATAAACGGATGCATTAAATGTCCATACCTCTTCATCATAAACAAGGTTTGGACCCGTCTTGTCTTTGTTCTCAAAGAAAACTGTTCCCTCCAATCCAAACTTTGGGATGAGTACAATGATGGCATTCTTTCTCACAAAAAGAACAAAGCCCTCCTCATTTAACACACCTCGCGTTTTGAAGAACAACTGTAAAAAGGACATTGATGGGTTTTAAAGGAAACCGAAAAATAGCCTGATCACTGTTTACCGCCGTTACCTGTGTGTGGAAAGCCACCGAAGCCCGCTGTGCATACTGAGCCATTTTGTGCCTGTAGTTGAGGTTGTTGCACAGAGCTGACTGCTTGTGCTTATCCATCAAATCTGGATATGTGCTGTCAGCTCCAATAGCCACTGCAAGAAGGCGGTGTACTATGATATCAGAGTACCTATGTCGATGATGGGACAGATGTATTAACAAGCAATGCATTCATGTCATAGATTTATTTGTGCCTCTGTTACCGTCTAATAGGAGATGTGAAGTGCGTGTAGATTGGAGAAGCAAGACCATAGTGGTGGAAATCACTGTCCATGCCTGAACAGAAATACACAGCCTGCATCATGCACCGGGTAGCCAGGATTCGCAACAGTGTGTTGAAATATGGAAAGTTGTCCACTCGGGCTACATCAAGGGAGTCAGCCAAAGTTTTTGCTGAATCTGTGTGGATCTCTACATTCTGTGGAAAGAAAACAGAAAACAAAGATAAAAGTCTACTCATGTGCTACAGTGGAATCATGGCTAGCTTACCTTTGACTTTGCAGCCTTTATGAGAATATCGTAGTTTGAAGGAGGGGGGGCGGGATGTTTCCTCAGTAAGGCACATTCTGAAAACTCATCATAGATCTTCTGGGCAACCGAAATATTGGCCAGCAACATAAATTCCTCTACCATTGAGTTGGTTTCCCTAATAGGAATATAGAAGTTTTACCCTGTGATGCATAGGTTTAATAAATATTAATTATTCAAAATGATAGTTTGACAAAGATACAAACATTAGTTCTTTAGTCTGGAGATCAATGGGGTCATGGGTTTCACTGTCTATGTGGAAACGGACCTCCAGTGATGACAGAGTAAGCGCCCTTTTAAAAATAAAGCAAATTTGATAATACAAAAAATAAAAACTATGTTATGTTATGTTTATTTTATGGTGCTACGATGTACGTTTCTTTACCCTTTCTCTATTCTTCGTCTTTTCAGAATTTTAGCAAGTTTGTTGAGACCTCGAAGACTCTTTGTTATGTCATCATTCATAGTTGTATCATCAATCCTCATCTGGGCCTCTGCATATGTCAAAGAGGCCTAATTGAGATGAAAAAAAACCCAACAACAATAAAGAAGAAACAATGGTCAGCTTGAGCACATTTGAACAATATTGAATCAACTTTAATCATTTTCAGAATATGCTATTTATTCTTTATGGTGTATTGCTCTGAGCGTGTACATACCTTGGAGTTAATGATACTTTTAGTGAAGCGGGTCTTCAATATTTCAGAATTGTGGTTCATTTCCCATATGCAAGAAAACGCCAACCTTGAAAAATATTTACAGAAAAATATGAGTTTTTAGATAGGTGCACACTAAAGAAAAGGCTGTTCAATGTCCTACCTCTCAACATTGGAGCGCAACGAACAAAGATTTGAACTGAGTAACTCGGGAACCATATCTATTCTCTGTTGGACACAAAAACAAATACAATTACTTTTTACAGTTTTAACAGTATTATCATTAATGTACACAATGGAAGCTCTACCTTTCCACACAAGTAAACTGTAGTCCCTCTGCTGGCCGCTTCTTGGTCAAGTGCATTGCCAGGTCTGATAAAGTGGCTGACATCAGCAATATGGACACCAACCTGATTTAACACATAACAGGTAAGGTTTTACAATGATAGTGTCTATATAATTATGTATTTCTACTTAAATGCAGTGTCTCTTTAAATAAATAAATACAAGTAAAAGACATCAGAACAAATCAAAAGATCTGTGACCTCTAAGTTCCCATTGTCCAGTTCTCTGCAGTGAAGAGCATCATCAATGTCAGTGCATCCAGGCGGATCCACACTGCACACTGTCAGATGCCTCAGGTCATCTCTCTTTGCTACATCCTGCAATGTAAATGTTAATAGAAAGTATTAACAATGTTCAGATTTTAGTGACCACCATTGTGGTGTAATCTTTTGCGCTTACCTCTGGTGTGATGGACCATGGCATCTTGGGAAGAAAACTGAGCACAGCTTGAGAAAAGGCCTGGTGTGGTACATCGTGCTCTAGGAGCAACACCTCTTGTTCCGTTTCTTTGTCACCTGCTCCGCCCAGGCTACGCACAAAGTGACCCTACCAGCAAAACGTTTATGTGACAAAGTGTAACAATAGTTAACATACTCCAACTGTATTTTAAAGAAACAGAAAACAAAGCTTACATTTGGATATCTGGAGTCTTTGGGCCAGCCATCAATGGCTACCATGATTCTCTGTCCAGCCAGAGTGGACGCCTGACGCGTTTCTATTCTAATACGTGGAATTCGTCTATCTGCTGGGGTGAAAAGGTGTCTCGTTGACTAAGATTAAAAAAAAAAAAAGTTACACAAAGAATGCTGTATAAATATTGCTCATTGCAGGTGGTAAAGAAGTGTGTGTGTTTTAAAAAGGATTTTCTGTTTTTTTTTTACCTCTTTTATCTGAGAAACATTAAGCATGCCACAGAAAGGTCTCCAGCTTCTTTTGATGATCCCCACCACTTTCCCACTCGGCTTTTTGGCTGCGTCAGCTGCTGATGTTTTCAACTATTTCAGAAAACAAACTTAGTTTGTTAAATCACTGTTCTAGAATCTATCATAAAACATACCACTTTATCTTCATCTTCCTCTTCAGCAGCATCATCCTTTGCTTTGCCCTCATCCTGGAGCACAATCGAAGAAGGAGCCACCCATTTATCCCGTGACAATAGCTGCACGGCAACCACATCTTGGTGCACTGCTCTGTTGAGGTTTGTCAGACCCTGAAGGAGAACCTGTAAGCAAGCAAATATCAGATAAACAGGTTAATATTGGTTTAAACAATAATATATACAGATGTTAACTGATGTTATGGAAGTCATATTCTTACTTCTGTACTTTCTTCCCCCTCTCCGTGGACAAAGACTGTACCCTCCAGATAGTTGTCTCTGCTGGCGCGATAGGTTCCTTGAAGAAAGGTACCAGCCTTGATACCTGCTTGGATCTTGGACAGGGGAAGATGCTCTGGGAATAATACTTTTTTTGAGACCTCATTCTGTGAAGAGAAAGAAATAGAAATAACTCTACGTTACCCAAGAAACAAGATCTTCTTGTGGACTTTGACTCAGTAACTGTGTTTACCTTTTCATCGTTAGTCAATGCCAATCGATCTACAAGCTCAGGGTTTGCAATAAGACTTTTAACGTACTCCTCAACTGCAAAATAAAAAAGAAATATTATTTACATACATAGTTTTAAAATAGGGATTGTATTTAAAATTAGTGCATACATTTAAACACAAGCAGTCCACTTTCTTCTGCTTTTTGCTTATTCCCTTGATCGTTTGTGAGGAGAACCACTTTCAGCCCTTCCGAAGTAGATTTGAAGGTCTTCAGGTGCTCGCAGTACCATTTTGCAGCCACGCGGATCGCCCTGTCATTACGATCATTCGCACTCTCTCCTGGCTCACGCTCAATAAATGTCTCTCTGGAGAAACAGCAAATATGCAATTACATGAAAATGTGCACTTTATGTTTAATTGATAGGAGACCCTGTGACAAGAGAAAGCGGTGGACTGTGTGTTGCACCTGTGATGTTCATTAGTAAAAGTGTAGAAAAGCTTCTCCTTCTCATGTATCATGTCCTTAAGTCTTTTGTAGATGGGTGCACTGCGATGACGGACCTCTTGCAGAACAGTCTGTAGTATGATGACATTACGGATGATGGGATCCTCTAAAACATCAATCTGCAAGTAAAGAGATCATGGGTAAGTAAATAAGTGGATACATATAGAGTCATCCAAGTTATGAGTTTATGTCACTGTGAAGACAAAATCTAAAGCAATACATGAATAGAGGCTATACTGTTTGCATTCCATTATGGCCACAAATGCCATAATACTTATCACTGGACACATTGAATGCCACATGAGTACAATTAAGTAAATGAATACCCTATCCTAGTTAATTTGCAGAAACACATTCACTTACCTGATGTAGTACCACATTAGTGTCAGGAATCAAATAGTGAGGGTAAGTGCACAGATTGCTCTCAATGTAGGCATCCTTCTGAAGAACTGGAGCCTCCTGTTTGCAGTCAGTACAAATCTCACTCCCACACCATATATCATCTCTCAAATAATGCTCACGCACGATTTTCACAACCCCGCCCGACCGCGTTTTCTTCACAAAGTTTTAGACTTCAGCATTTTACACCAAAGTCTTAAAAACCCGTATTGTTGAATAATACTGTACATGTGCGAGAAGAACACACACCGAAAACGTCCATGCGCGAAAACCATACGGGTCAGGTGGGCCGACAAAAAAACTACTCCGGAGTTAAAATGATCACTTTGACTCAAACTTATTCAACACCCGTAACTAATCAACGCTGGGTAATTTAAATTGAGAAAACATTTATATTTGAAAATACATTGAATAAGTTATGGGTTAATTTAATACACTAGAAAAACTGTAAAACAACAACAGTTCAGCCACGGTATAGTTTATGGTTGGCCATCTCACTTTTACCCGACAACAACATCGGAGAGGAAGCGCACACTAATGTTTCACTGCCACCTTTCGACAGGGAGTGCAAACTACACCACTGTCATTCTTTATTTGTTCTTTCTTTTTTTTATTGCAGTGAACAAATACAAACAAACAAGGTACGTTATATGTAGATGATCACAAATCAGTAGCTGAAATAAAAATAAATAAATAATAATAATAACAATAATAAAGTTGGGGCAGTAAAAATCATTCACCACTGTCATTTAAGCGGGGAGTTAATGCAGTACCTCACCCTTTCAGCAGGGGCGTCCTAAGCAAAATTGACATAAAATGCTACTCACGCCACCGCCCACTGGACGCTACAGCGGCGGGCTAGGGACACTTGAAGCGGGACCCTCAAAACCCTCTCACTGACGTCTGTTTTTGTCAGCGTAGATGTGTTTAGATGCAGCGATCAGCCTTCTGTCCAGCTACCACTAGCCCAGCGGTAAGCAGACTATGTAAACTACCACAATGTAAGCCTTGAGTCATTTTGTTGCTGTGGATTCTTCTCAAATAGCACAAATAATTAGATCAAGTTGTGTAAAGTTGATGCCTCCGGGTTAGACGATTCAGGATGTCGCCCAAGAAGCATCACATGAAGCTCAAAGGGGCGAACGCATCCAGCTCCCTGGACCTGGAGTCGGAGGACATCAGCCTGGAGACCACCGTGCCCACCGCCGAAGAGGTGTCCTCCTCTGACGAGCTCCGAGACGGCTCCCAGAGGGTGACCCGCCAGCTGCTGGAGAGGAAGGAGTTGCTGCACAGTCTCCAGCTGCTCAAAATAGAGCTGTCCCAGAGAAACCTGCTCATTGACAACATGAAGGCTGACCACATGACCAAGGCACACCATTAACTCCAACAGCTTTACAAGTTTGTTCGAGTGACTGCATTACTTCATCGCTCATTATGAATGTGTTTGAATGGCAGGTTGAGGAATTGGAGGAGAGGCTAAATGATGCTCTACATCAGAAACAAGTCTTGGCCCTGAGGCTGGACAGCCAGCTAAAACTTGCTCAAGAGGAAAACCGGTAATATTAAGTTTAATACATTTGTAAACAAACAACAAACAAACAGGTCAATAATTATATAGGTTTATCTGAAGTTATGCATTTAAGTATGTTTCATGAAGCATTAGCTATGTAAAATAATACTATGTTTGGCATTGTTATTCAGGAAGCATCAAATTCTGCGTAAGCAGGAGATGGAGACGATAATGCAGAGGCAGAAGCAGCTGGAGGAGACCAACAGACAGCTCTGTGACCGGGCAGGAGAACTACGCCGCTCTCTTCGAGATTGGACGTCTCCCAGGACAGATACCAGGAGCTAAAGGATCTACCAGAGGACAAAATGACCATACAGGAATATGTTTCTGTGAGATCAACATCTAAACCTCACAACACAACTCCAAAAAAAACACACTTTAACCACACTATGTTTTAGGTGCGCTTTTATGAAGTGGTGACTCCTTTGCGGACTCAGGTTACAGAGCTCACTTTAAAAAATGGATGTTTAAATGAAGAGCTTGATATACATCGAACTCAGCTGAAGTCTCTCATGGAGGTAACCAACTTAATTTAACCTCCTAACCCCCACTTTAAAGGAGCGCATTTTCTCCAGTTCGGCTTTACCCAAATCTAAAAACGTCTTACAGAATACAGGCCGTGTAACGCCTCATTTCAAAGCTAAGATCTACATAACTGATCTTGCGTTTTTGTAACTACTTTGTTGCTTCTTTTTTTTGGTCACATTTTTCGTGTTTTTGTTGCTTTTTCAGCCTTATTTACGTCTCGTTTTTGTCACTATTCTGACACTTTATTCAGGAAGCTTTTAGATTTGGGTATTGCCTGGATACCTGGATAATAACTGGAGAAAATGTGCTTGTGTAGGTGGGGGTTAAGAAGTTAATCACTCTGTAAGTTGTTTTTCTTAAAACCTGTGCATTGCCTTGCAGTCATCCTTTCATTGTTTTTGTGTGTGTGTGTGGGTGCACTGCTAGAGCTATGAGGAGGAACGACGTCTCCGCGCGGAGCTTGAGCTGAGGTGCCAAAAACTGACACTTGATTTGGCCGACACAAAACAACTCATTCAGGAAGGCGACTACCGCAGGGAAAACTACCCCACCATCAGACGGTATAAAAATTTACTTTCAGTGTATTTTTTTTCCTGTTTTCATATTTTTTATTGTCTTCTTGCTTTATACTTACATAACTTTAGTGAGCGTGACCACTTGGATGCAGAGCTGAAAGAGTTAAAGAGGAGATATGAGACCCTTGACTTGACTCATACTACTCTAAACAGAGAGCGGGACAAACTCGGCATAGAGGTAGGCTTCTAATTACACTTTGCCATTGTAGTTGGTTCATTTCTGGTTGTTGACGTTATTTCCTGATGCTTCCTGCAGGTGGCGACGTTGCAACAGTCTGTGACCCTGCTGCAGAAGGACAAGGAGTACCTCCACAGACAGAACACGGAGTTGAGCGTCCGGTGTGCCCACGGGGAGGACCGCATTGAAAGGCTGCAGGTTCAGAACATCCACCCACACAGCTGACAAAATAATACAGATGAAGTATGTCAAATTGTAACACATCATTGTGAACGGCAGGTACAATTAGAAGACTCCAAAAAGGCCAGAGAGGAATCCTATGAGAAATATGTGGCATCCAGGTTTGACTTCAGGCTCTATTACAATCTCTTAAGCAGAAATCAATGCTGTGTCTCAGTATTGTAAGTTATGTACATCAGCAGCGAGCAGTGTTACTACCTGTGTAACATTTCTGAGATGTGCAACTGGCCGTCATTAAATTAACCTCTTAACCACCACATGAACCGAGCACATTTTCTCCAGTTTGACATTACCCAAATCTAAACACAAAAAAGTGGCAAAAGAGCATCAAAACATGTCGGAACAATAACACAATAGAAAAAGCGACAAAAACACTGGGACTAAAGAGTGATGAAAAAGCAACAAAAAAGTGAGATGGAAAAAATGGTGAAAAAAACATCAAACACGATTAAAAAAGACGAGAACACAGCAAAAACACTTTCAAAACATGGCAAAAAGAGCGACAAACATGACAAAAAATTTGCCATTCGTTTTGAAGGTCTTCGCTTTCAAATGACTGTCTGTCTATTGGCTGTAAACTCTCCAGTCGAGAAACTTTTAGATTTGGGTAAAGCTGAACTGGAGAAAATGCACTCTGTTAAGGATGAGATTTTACTTGACATGTTGCTGTTAAGATACAATTATTCAATAACGGTTTCCTTGCATGCTATTTTCTCAGTAATTTTTTTTTATAAAATTGCTTATACAGTACATTTTACTGAAGTATAAACAAAAAATCGAGCCTTTACTGTAATTTATTCATTCTTCACTTTAGAGACCACTACAAGTCTGAATACGAGACCAGGTTGCGAGAGGAGCTGGAGAACATCAGGCTAAAAACTGGACTGGAAATCGAGAACCTGCAGCGAGCCTCCAGAGAGATGTATGAGCGGGAGAACAGGTAAAACATGGACAAAATATTATCCGTCTTGTGCATTTTTTTCTTCTTCTTTCTTTCTTATTCATTTTATGGTATCTGTTTTTTTATGTAGGAACTTGCGCGAAGCCAGGGACATAGCGGTGCTGGAGAAAGACAGAGCGATGGCAGCTGAGAGGGACACCCAGTCGAGATATGACCAGCTGCTGGAACAGTAAGTGTTGTTTATCAGGAAAAATGGCTCATAAATCTCTCCTGTTTAGGTTACGTCAGTACAATGCCTGACGTGGAAACCTTGAGGGTTTAGTTATGGATGCATTTTGCAATTAGTATCTGGCACGAAAGAGGCTAAATTGGAAGATAAAGTGTTTTTGATGAATATTTATTAAAGTTTTAAGTCTCCAATAAAAAGGAGAAACAAGAGATTGGCACGTCATGTGGCACATTACATAACAGACAGCTCTTAACTTCTGCTGCGTGCCTAACTGATTAAAAACTTGTTTCATTTTTGTGTGTCTGACAATTATGCCCACAAGATTTCCGCATCTGCACCGCAGCAGATCACCCTCGAAGTTTCCAAAGTGTCGACTGAAGCAAATATCTGCCATATTCCACATAACAGTCATGACCGAATAAATATAGAATCTAACACTTGTCAATGCACTGCATAACTCTGACAGGACTTCCCATGCCATTTCGGATGATCAAAAATTAACAAGCTTGCCGTTGAAATATTGTTCCATCGAAGTTGGTAATCATTATCAATCTCGTGGCAATTGGCCCAGGAGTGGCATGACTTAACGGTCGCTGTCGCAATTTCATGATTTCCTACTCATCCTGAACTCACTGTAACTCGCTTTGATGTGTGAAGAAGACCCACATTCTTGAAATTGACACCTTGTCACATGCCTCGGCGATCAATTGCAGCCGTTCAAAAGTCTACTATTTATTTTGGCATGTAGATCTTTTATCCATTCAGTGAAACTTGTTATTAGTGGCAAACTATTCCACCTTACGAACCACTTTCAGTTCGAGATAGTCCTCAGGGAAAGTAATATAAGCCTCTCCTGTCATCTACCCTCTGGCTTTTCCTGTTGTGCTTTTTTTTTTAACTTTTAAATTACGTAATTTTCAAGACGAGAACTCCCAAACTAAGACAAGAATCACCTTTCAGCATTTCAGAACATGTTTCTCGAGGTTTGAACTACAGTGTTTGAAGTAACAAAATCATCCCTCTGTATGAAATCTTATTTTCTATAAAACTTCTGAGGAGATAAGCACATAGACAATTGTAGCCTCTGCGCATTGAGGCCATTAAAACTGCACTTTTCATTCAATTTTGATTAACTGGGTCCCACTCCTGACTGTACCCAATTACTATATTGAGTGAATTACATACCAGCGATGCCCAAGCTGACATACTCTGCATGCATAGCTATTACGTAGTTAGGCACCTGTTGTGACACAAACTCCATTTTGAAAAGCACTTTATGGTTTAATGTTTGGGTATTGAATTTGTTTCAGGTTGTTGTTGTTTTTTGCAGGGAAGCATGAGCTTTACATTAAGGACAGATGCTTTTGCCTATGGGACTAGGATCGTTCAGAGGTCACGTACAGGGGTTAAAGGTTTGTTTGCAACCTGCTGATGTCAGAGACCCCACTGGCTTCTCGAGTCTTATGAAAGTCCCAGTAGTTTACGTAGACAGTTGACAAAGATTGATACAAATGTTACATTTTTGAGCTATCACAGTGTCTTGTCCACGCTCTAGGCTTATGTGCCCAAACAGAACAATGCCTTAAAACGTGCCTGTGGGTCAAAGAATTGTAACAATTTTCTCCTCTTGCATAAAAATTGCAACAGAATTCTTATAAGCTAAACTTTCAGTGGATACACCCACTTTAATACCCTTTTTTTTTTTTTAACCTTGCTAAAGTTATACAACTTTGTTTTCTTGTCTAGTGGGGTACACACAATATGAGGAAAAAAGTGATATTTGTCTTGAATTTTGTGAGAACAAAACCATTTCAACACTGCGCGTTGTGAGCAATTTATTTATTTATTTGTCATCAATTTGTGTCTAAACAAGACTTAAAATAATTCAAAATCCGTTTCAAAACGAGGCTGAAATGGAGCTGAATTCGGGAAGTCATGAGTAAAACTGAACTTTTGAACATTTTTAAGTTACCATGTGTTTTAGTTTTAGACTGTATTAGATAAAATATCCAAATCTCTATCAGATGGAAGACCTCAGTGATTTTGGGTTTTATTGTGTTTTATTGTCCATTGCACAATATTTTGTTTTGATAAATATAATTTGCGTCGCCCTAATGTCAATAGATTTACATGAAAATACTTTGGAATTATTTCTTATTGTAGATGTGGCTTATTATGTTGCAGTCTGATACTTACTATATTAAATATATTGTTCAGAAACAAACAAAAGTATGGCATAGAGCAATGGGGTGGCTCTGCAGTTGATGTATAGTGTGTGCGAAAATTGTTTTGTTTTTTTCATTTTAATAATCCGTGTATGTTTCATAACCAGCCATTTGTTTTTTTTATAGAACTTTGGTATTAAACCGCTACATGATGAATTTGAAATAATAATTTAAAGAGGTCTGACAACTGTCCGAGTCCACCTGTATGAGCCTGATTTTCAGTCGTTTTTGACCCTGCATTCAGCAGCAGTATGTTCTTGCCCCGAGTTACTACTACTCACTTGACATGCCGGTCATTTCTCTAGATCCAAACCACCAGCTGTTGCTCTTTCCAGGCTGACACACTCTCCCTTGCACTCTCTCCGCCGCGATCACATTCCCGCTCTGTGTCGCATCACAAGCCAGCAACGACAGATGCTAGCCACAAGCCCATAACCCCTAACCCTATGTAGGTCCCTATTTTTGGGGCAAAGAATGAAGGGGACAAGTCTGAAATGGCGTCAGATTAATATACCAATGAATGGTCTCTTTAACGAGCAAAAGATTCAAAGTACACAGTGTTTTTGGCTCTTATTTGTCAGGCACACCAATTTTAGTGGCGGAACCTGCGGTGTACTAAATGAGTACTGCTAAATTAATAAACATATCGCCCCTACAGATCAGTAGTGGGGGGGGCAAAAGGTGTTAACTTTTTGGTCACCAGTAGCCAGCGTGGACTGTCTAAAATGTGGACCATGTGTACATGTCGATCACAGTGGGCACACAGCTTAGGCCTGTGCTCCATGGATGATGAAATCCTATCAGGTCAGCTGTAATCGAGAGTTATTAATATTATCCAGGCAAGCATCAGCGCCATAGAGCGTGTGTATCTGTTTGTTCGCATGTCTGAGATGTGCCCGAGGAAAACCAGGAGGACATGAATAATTCGGCTTGTTAATTTCAGAAATGGTTGAATTATTGATACATCTTTAAACGTGTGTGTGTGTGTGTGTGTGTGTGTGTGTATGGAGAAGTCCAGAGTTATGATGGTGTGATTTGGCAAAAGGGAGTAAAATATCAAACATTTGATTTAAAATCCTCATCTACAATTTATCACAGTTCTTTGCATTTAGCAGCTTTATATCATCCTCATGAGCGTTCACATCTCACTGCGATTGGTCAAATCCGCCTGTCACTCAGAGCATTACGGAGGAAATCAATAGGACGAGCCTGAGGTTGGAGTAGACAGGATGTGTGTCTTTAATCATAGAGCTGCATTAAACAGAAATGACGAGTCCCAATGTAATGCGCTCTCATAATCATAACAGAGGGTAGAGAGTATTTACGATGTTCCCCTGTATTCAAACATGGTGTACTTGCTGTGCTTTTGTGTGTCAAACGCCCTGACATGACTTTAATGTTGTACGTGTTCTCCATTGTGTTTTTATGTAAAACCAGATCTACAAACTAGTGTCTGGAGTAAATTCCTCTTCATGACAACACGGCTCCATTACGGGATGTGCTGTACGGTGTCGGGCAACTGGGGTCACTTAGTACCGGTATATTATTATTAGGGCCGGGACTTTTTTCGATTAATTGCGATTAATTAATTACATGAGGTTTAGTGCGATTAAAAATATTAATCGAAATTAATCACACTTTGCTTTCCACACTTTAGTTTCCTTTTTCCTGCAGACGCACAATTAATGGCAATATTGCACTGGTCTGTTGGACTTGGCTGAACAAAAATAAACTATTTTGTTGCTTAAGCTTATGTATTCAGTCATTATTCAATGGTATACTAAAAATCCTTACTTCTCACTGTTCTCAGGTCAAATATTTATATGCGATTAATTTCGATTAATTAATTATAAAGCCTCTAATTAATTAGATTTTTTTAATCGAGTCCCGGCCCTAATTATTATATATTTAGACCGGGACAATGCACATGTAACAACATTTCTGTAAAGACGCCAGTGTTTGGCAATAACGCTTATTTTTAAAATACCAGTTAGAGTAAATCACACTAACGCAGTTCATCTTCGTTTGTTTACTATGGAAGATAACATTTACTTTTAATGCGTTTGCCTCTGTGTATTCTGACGTACTTCTTTCATCTTTAATTACCCAACTCCTGAACATGCTTCTCTTAACTGCCAAATAGGACGGTCTCAGGATACACAGGAACAAACAATGCTCTGAGCAACATTTACAGCAATTTAAGACTTGGCTTTCCTGCCCAGTGACTCTATAGAGGTTTCATTCTGTTACGAGCACATAAATCAGGTGTTGCACAATGTACACCGTATTATCACCTCCTGGTTTGTTTGGCATCCGATTAACCACGCAAGAATCTAATTTAATCTGTTTGAATGATTACATTGCAGCATTTATCAGGAACCACCAAACATGCCTGAGCCAACCCGGGGCCTTGAGCTGAATTAAGGTTTTGTGAAGTGCAATGCTTGGATTTCTCAAGAGATAAAATCATCTATAACCGTCACAAGCCCTGGGAGGCAGAACATATTCTGTATCTGCTTAATATTCATTGAGATGTGGCTTTGTTTTCGATCTGTCCAGGTTCAGACAGTTGCAGCTGGGAACTGATAACCGTGTGTCAGAACTGTTCAATCAGGCCAAACTTCACGCCTTTGAGGCGGAGCGTGCCGAGATGGTCAAAGAGGAGACAGCGAACGCTCTGGCCCAGTGCCAGGTGGACTGTGAGAAACTGCAGAAGAAGCTGGAGGTACATGAAGACATTTTACACAACCAAAAAAAACACGCTCATATCTGTCTAATGTGCTGGAACAAAAACAGCATCGTCACATCAGGACATTTTACCTGCAGATGAATTGATGATGATAATGATGGACATGGATTTGTGTCTCGCTTGACAACAGTATTCACTCTCCACACTCGGTGTTGATGAGCTGCCACAACTGCCCTGGGACAAACCGATAGAAATATATCTACCAATCTGAGTAATACGTAGTTAAAGGGTAACTAAACACCAAATCAAGTTTTTTTTTTTTTTTTTTACTGATAAACTGTCTCAATGGGTGTTTCATAGTGTTGTCTACTGGTCCCTGACATTATTCTGACATTATAGCACAAACATGTTTCAAATCCTAACTTTGGCCTGAAAACGAATGCGCCCCCTTCAGGGTTAACTCTGCTACTAAATTAGAATTTCCTGATTGGCTGGAGAGTGTCCACGGCCTCCACAGAACGTCATAAGCCGCACCAGCTCCACACATCGTCATCAGGTGCTGCCAATTGTCCTGCCCCATGCACCTGTGGTTTATAACCAAGTCCCTCCCACGTAATCAGTCTGCTGTGATTGATCCAATGCAAAGGCCCACACACTCACCCCCCGCATGTCACCCCCAAACTTCAGAGACCGCCCCTTTCACAGCACTTTTTGCTGTGAAAGACGTGTGTGAGGCGTCTTGCCCACTGATGCAACAACAGTGTGCACTGGTCCCAGCAGGATTCAATCCTCCTACTTTCAGTCTAGACGACCTTTATCACCTGAGCCGCTGTGGCCCTGCAGAGTTAAATAACTATCTACTTGGTAATTGGCATGACAATTCAATACAGTAATACTCCTTTTTCAGACAATATAATTTAAAATCTTTCTTGGTCATTTTCTGAAAATAATAAACACAAATTTACCGGTTGTTTCTTTGTGGCCAGGTCCTAACACAGGAGTTTTACCGGCTGCAGACGACCTCGGAGAAGCGTGTGACGGAGCTTCAAGCAAAGACCGCAGAGCAGGCCGCGAGCCTCGAGACCTACGAGAGGCTGGAGCAAGAGCTGGACCAGGTCACCATGCAAGCGGCCGCGAGTACGCACACACACCGCACGCAGCACATCGCACATGACGACTGCAGGCTTTTCCTGTGAATCAAGGAAAGAATCACAAAAGAAACACAAACATTTTTAAAGTGGGTTTTATTTCAATAACATATCGTCAACGGAAAACTGCTTGTGGTAATACAGTAAAGAAATGCTAGCAGTGAAAGTAATATTTCTCCACTTTTGTTGCTTATTGTAAAGTATTTGGAGCAACACATTAACCCAGACTTGGATGTTAACATGCACATTTGACATTTTCACTTATGTTGATGTCATCCACTACTGCTTTCAATACAGAGGATGTTACATTCAGTGAAAGTGGAAAGGTGTTGAAATGACACAAATATGGGTTAAGTTTATACAAAGTGTCTGTGTGTCCAGTTGAGAACGAAGAGGAGGCTGAGAGAGTGCTGTTTTCCTACGGCTATGGCGCTAATGTCCCACAACGGCGAAAAGGAGGCTGAAACAAAGGTACATTTTAATTTAGTATATAAACCTGCATGTTCTCTAAAACGTACTTTTAAGCATTGTTTTCCATATAAATATTTTAAATAAAACCGCGAGACGATTACATAAACTTGCATCTGGTGCCAACACACCAAAGTGTTACCTCAGCACCTTGACAGTTGTGGAAACATTGGAGACTTAACTAGTGAGCACTTGTTGATGTTGTGGTGTTTGGAAATTCCACGGCATTTTTTATTCATTTTATTTGTGGCTGTCATGCAGCGTTCACTTAGCCCGAAGGGTTCTGCAGCTCGAGAGGCAGAACACTGCACTGAGGAGAGAGCTGGATACACACAAGTCACAGACGGGACATATGTCTGAAGAGGTAAACACACGCAAACAAATATACAATGGACAGGTCCGCTTCCTTTTTTTTTTTTTTTTTTTTAAGCCTTTCCCTCACAATCATAGTAAGTTGTATATTTCATAGTATACACCGTGACTTTCTTTGGTTGATACTTTCAGCCATATGAATTATAACACACCACTCGTTTACCTAGGTTTGGAGCTGGTACAAGTACACTTACTGCTAACCCTTTGTGGCTGGTTTAAAATGTAAATAATAAAGCCTCACATTTGCATATCTCTGTTCAAGCTACTAATCAGCACCTCTTGCTCGCACACCGCCATCATAGGTAAGGTGGGTGGAAGAGTCTTGCTCAAGGACACACCAACGGTCAGGGCCGGGACACTGCATCATGACTCACCTGAGCTAGCATGTTTAGCTGCACTCTCAGTGACGCAGATTACAGGTATTTTGAAGCAGCTATCAAAGCTGTAATGATTTATTTCAACTTGCTATTACCGCACTCGTTGTAAACACAGAAAAACATGATTATCTCCGCCATAAGCCACCCACCTTCTCACACAGCGTCTGTCGAGAACAGCCTTCTCATTTACCCTCACACACACAATTATCAAAGAGAAAAAGGTTCAGTTTGTTACGTAATCACGCAGCTTACGAACACATCGTTAGCGTCGCTTGAAGACTCATTTCTACAGAAGTTACAAGCCGTGGTGGGACTTCTGTGGAAATGATTCAAATGCTTTGTCTGACAAACAAGAACAATCCCAGTTACTGCCGTACACTGAATAGTCAGTTTGTTAGGAGTTGACACAGTGCAGGTTTTGCATGAGGCAAAAGACGGGGTTGTCTTCATAGTACTTGTCACACTTGTTGACACAGGAGAAACGGAGACCGTGACGGCCATGCTCTTCAATCATCCAATAGCCTGCTACGCCAATCTCCGAGCCCTTTGTTGTAGTAGCATAACATGTGCTCAGACTTTAATATTGGGCGTGTGTATTTTTTCTTGGTACTAGTCACATGTATGCTACTCGTGTGAAAGTCGGCCGGTGAGGACTCAGGATTGATGAATGGCAGCCACTTTGTTTGCCCGTCCATGCTGCTACTACAGTGTTTAACTACAGAGATTGTGCAAGGCAGGAGTAGGACAAGCTCACCAAATATAAGACCGTATTAAGCCTCACTTTCAACTGCCAGCACTGAGTGACTGGCACTTGTCTGAATTCCTCGTGATTCACAGAGCATGAAAAGAATGATAAAGTAAAAATATGTCTCATTCAAAGAGAGTACATGGGTGTTACCTTCTTTGCCACCCACACAGATATTGTGACTAACTAACTATTGTCTTCCAGCTCCCACCCAGCAGTTTTCATCACTTTGGAACTGTAAAATGGGATTAATGTGTAACAGGCTTTTTGTACATTATCCACAGATTCTAAAACGACATATTGTGCAGGTTTGCAGGCACATTTCAGTACGTTAGCAAGTGGGGGGCTTAAGTTTTTTTAATTTTTAGCAGTTGTAGATGTCCTATTCATTTGAAGTGAGTAAAAAGGTACACAATGACAACATTCTCCACAAATCCAGACATGAATAAAAAGAAAATGTTTGTTTATAAGAATATATTTTAAATGTTATAGGGCAGCAAACAGTTAGTGTTTTAATAATCTGTTGATTAACCTCTTAACCTCCACCTGAACCGAGCACATTTTTCCCAGTTTGGCTTTACCCAAATCTGAAAGCTTCTTGAAAAAGTCAAAAATGAGAGAAAAACAAGGATGAAAACGCAAACAAAAAAAGCCACAAACACACAACATTAAAGTGACAAAAAGGCGACAAAAATGTGACAAAAGAGCGACAAAGTGATGAAAATGTGATGAAAAAAGTGACAAAAAATGTGTGACAAACGCGAAAAAAAGTGACTACAACACGGCAACAATGTGAGGAAAAGGATGAGTTTTTAGATGAGTTTTGTAGGGCTTAGCTTTCAAATGAGGCGTTACAATAGGCGTTTTAGATTTGGGTAAAGCTGAACTGGAGAAAATGCACTCCGTTAATGCGGGGGGTAAGGGTTAAAATTGAGTTATAATAATTATAAAACAATGTCTATGAATGTGTTTTTTGACTTCCATAAAGCTAAAATGCTTAAAATATTGCTGACATTTTTTTTTTTTAAATAAAGCTAACATCTTTATGCTCACTATAAAATAATGTCCAGCTTCATTCAGTTGTGGTAGAAAGATACTGTATACCATACTGAACTCAAATGGTATGCAAAAGTATGTGTTTTACACTGTTTTAAAGTTTTGTTATGCGTTTGATACTCTAGTTCAGAATCTTCTGCCTTGTTCACCTTAAAAGTCTCATTACGTGAGGGAGGGACCAGTGTGTCTGATTCTGAGCCGTTATTAACCCCTGTAATGATTGCTCATGTTGTTTTTCCTTCGCTGAGCTAATGTAATACTGCAGCTGCTGTAATTATTTATGTACTGTATGTACATTTGCGTTTCAGCTGTTGGCTGCCAACCAACTCTTGCAGCAGGCGCAGCAGCCCTACAGCTACCTGATCGAGACGGTGAAACAGCGCGAGGCTCAGATCGGCACTCTGAAGGAGCGCGTAGCGTCACTCGAGGACGATGTCAAGTATGAACTCTGGCAGAGGAAAAAACTGACAGGCAAAGAGTGAACTTAAATGACAGAGCTGGTGCTTTTGGTCTGGCAGCTTGTCACACGTAGCAAAATGACATTTTTTTTCTAATCAACTATAATCAGGCAGAAGCTTCCTCACGCGTGTTGGCACTTTATAGGACAGACATTTAAAACATTCGAGGAGATTGAAATGAAAATGCACAATACACAACCAAATTGAAATGCACAATACAGGAATTAAACTTCAGAACATCTGTGTAAAGGTCTAACCGTGATGAAAAAGGGTTTACACATAATAAGACCCTCATAATCTTTTGGTTTGCAGACGATATACAGCCTGCTTACACACAGATTACCCTCTTTGAGATTTTCTAAATGCGACCATTAAAATTGCCCCAGTATTTACAGTACATATTCTGGCAACCAAAATAAATAGTTGATATATTAAAGAGCGGTGTCAATGTTTTGTAGTTGACCAATGAAAATATTGTATTTGATAGAAAACAGATGGTGAGCAACATTATGCGAGAGAGCTAAGCGACCAAAATAATTTTTAGGTTATATTCACTTTGTTAAATTGTGCTTCGGAGACTATTCTGAGATCTGATTGTCTGGCGTCCAAATAAATGTGACCACCACTGTATGTTTCCAATAATAACATAAAGTACTTCATCAGTTTGGTTTATCTAACGCTGAACTAAATCCCCCTGATTCTGACTGCTGCTTAACCTGAGAAATATTTGCACTGACACATGGCAGGTTTCCTCTTGCTGCTCAGCGTTTACCTGAGGCAAAAGACTGCTTTTAAAATGTCATGTCTTTTCTTCTGACTTGCTCATTATTTACAGTTAAGATACTTATCATGGATATACATAGTTGATCCACACAAAATATTGACATTGTATAATTTTGTTAATTGCACCAAAAAGTCAAAACAAGTGCTTCTATAGAGTAAATAAGAAGTGGTTGCTAGATATTAAACGTTAAAAGCTCTGATGCAATGTTTACGGAATCACAATAAGCACCTGTGTCTTAGGTTACAAGGCTTGTAGGTTTATAGCCATTTCTTGAATTGAGTCTTAGGTGACTACACAGCTGTTATTTTAAGATTTGCGAGATCATTTGCTTTTAAGAACCCACTACATGCTCTTGCTTGTGCCCTCGCCGCCTCGGGGACAGAGGCTATTTCAATACAGTGGTTGGAAGGAGTTACTAATCCAATAGACTTTGCGAAAAGTTGAATCATTGTTTTTATTTTAAAGTTATGCAAGCCATTTTGTACTTTTAGAATCCTTAGTGGATGTGGATTATAAACATAGATAAGTAAACCTGTGAGTGCAAAAGTACTGACATTTTGCTGACCAAACATTTTTGTTCCACATAACAGAATCACTGCCCACGAAATGAGTTCTATGTTATATAATTTAAACTAGACCCAGTCATTTTCCCTCTGAAGTTTTGTAAAATTTTGTGTTTTAGCATGAATCATGTCAGTTTATGCTGTTGTCTTCTTTCAGCTCTCTGAGAAAAGAAAGGTCTGCCTTGCAACAGGTGAAAAACAACATGGCTGCTGATCTGGAGCGACTCCTCAACCACCGTGAGGTACGTGTGATTGTGTTGGGAGAGTGCTACTGTCCTCAGTTTCTGTTCCATTGTTAAGTAGTGTAGTTTCTGTTATTAATGCACTCTGACCGACCCAGTCTGTTGGCCTGTATAATGGGAAGAAGCTGGTAAATCCAGCAGAACCAGAAAGGAACATTAAAAGATTAATTAGCAAAACTAACGTGTCGAAGCATATGTCTACAGTTTAATGGGAATTCTTTCTGTTTGCATAACTTGTATGTACCATCTTTAGTCTTTTTACTATGATTTTTATATCAACGTTAGATTGTTGCGTATGTGTTGCAGTGTTTCCCTGAAGGTTTTTGTGCACGAGTCCCAAAGCCAGCCGCTTGCTGTATGAAGTATGCGCGCTGTCACAGACAGCTGTTGCTCAGCCTGGCTGGTTGAGATGCCACACGGTTGTGTGTGTGTGTGAGTGTGTGTGACATGCCGGGGCTCATGTCCTCAGGGCTGATAAATAGAACCGTGAAATGGCCCAGAGTCCTCGGCCTGCTGCCACTTCGTCACAGCCTTGTGCTTGTGGAGCTCATCTGGGCTGTCTTGAGCTAAACTCGAGGGGTTTAGCTAGATTTTCTGGCTTTCATGTTAATTTGCTCATAATTTTCTAAGTATGTGATCTACTGACTGTCGACTCAGCAGAGTTTATGTTGAGTTTATGTGACTTTTCTTGAATGTGTTTCTGTAGGAGTTGGCTGTAATGAAGCAGGTCCTCATTAGGATGCAGTCTGGACAAAAAGAAGAGTTACAAATGTTGAGAGAGGACATCAGAGGTTCAGGGAAAGGGGTGCAGCGACAGCGTGCAGAGGACGAGTCGCCCCACAAACCCAAACCCACTGTGTTTGTAAGTGTCTGTCTCACTACACCCTCATGAGTCACTGCACTTGAACCTGCCTCCACCAAGTTTAGACAAACACCACTTGGCAGGACATTCAATGCACTTTGATGAATCGCTTTTTATTGTTCACTTTACTGGCTGCATGATATTCGTTTCTATCGGAACCAACATGTTAAACAAAGGAACATTGAACAAAACAAAGAATAACCCGTTTTTAAAATATAAAACCATTGTTTTTAATCATTAATTTACTTTTGTGATTTCAGACCAAGAAAGAAGCCCCTGGATGGTATGCAAAAACAAAGCAAAAACCTAAATGATTTTTTCAGTGTATTGTTCACATGAGACTTTTTTTATATCTGATGTTTTTTAAACTGTAAATACATTTTGGGATGATAAAAGATAAAAAAAAAAACAATTGTGTGATTATTGTAACTTTTGTTACATGTTGTCAAGTAATAATGTTGGTTTATAAATGGTCCCTATATTTTTCCACAAGGTACACAACCTTCAGTAACAAACTGCCCAAAATTCCTGTTTCTTGGCAGTTCCGTCTTTTATTAGGTCTGTCTATCATTAGAGCTTCATCTTTTCCAGATTCCCTGTACGCTTATGCCTACAGTCAAACTCTTGCAAGCATCAGACTTTTATTTGCATAAGTTAAAACTCCTATTGATAGGATAGTTTCCACATCTTATTACCGTATTTCACACTAGATTTTTATTGATATATTAAATTTAAAGAGTTACGGTGAGTCGGTGAAGTTTTGTCGACAATCCTGCAAATATTTTTGACATGAAGAGAAGGAACAAGATTCAAGATCCTTGTGAAACAGTTTGAATAAAAACAAAAAAGAAGAAATTTCAATGACGCCAAAAACAAAGTCCATGAAATGAGTCTGGGACCCCCTGTAGCAGTGCAACATATGATTAATGCAATTTAAATAATGCTTTATTGGTTAAAACTTGACTGAGTTGTCTAAAATGCATAACTAAACTAAAATGAAAAAAAAAAAAAATCAAATAAAAGATCTAATTTGATAGCAGTGAATTCACCTTTCAATCCAGTGTATCAAAACAAAAGGACTGGTGTACTGTACGATATTTACTGCAAAACATTGTCTTGGCCAATTTTTCAGCTGTATGGTAATAAAAAGGAACCTGCTGTGAAATTTTACACATCACTGAGTTCACAGTGCAAGAGCTCTGTTAAATGGCTGAATTCATTTATTTATTTATTTTTGCTGCCAATAGTGTTACAAGAGCATCAGGGAAATGGCTGGGAGAAATGTTGTTTTAAAATCCATACATTTGCATGAGTGAGCAATGCTTTCAATAACACAGCAATGGTCTGTTTTATGCTGTCAAATAATTAGAGGAACGAAATATGTGAACAATGATGCCTATTTCACAGACCCGGCAGGTTAATTCTGTTCTTTTAACCTTCGCTGCCCCTGTGTTGCGGTTTTCGTGAATGATGCCCACTTTACGGCACCCTTAATGTATTTAGATTGCGCGTAGGGCGGTGCCCGGGTTGAATGAATGATCAAAGGATTTTTAAAGATTCAGGAGGCGGTGCATGTGCTGTATTTACACTGGGCCGCCCCGCCCTTCAACATGACATAGAAAACCGAGGAGCCAGTGGAGGATGAAACAAGTGGAAGGAGATGTAGCAGACAGAGTCACACGCGCACGACTCGTCTTCCAGCATACACCTCGTGCACCGTAGCATCCACACTTCCCCCCCACCCCCCCTTTCTCTCTGGGGCTCATTTGTGCTGCGTCGGAGCTTCATGGCCGCGACACTGACGATGAACGGCGGCGGGCAGGAGGAGCCCTTCTACACGCTGCAAAAGTCTGGTTTCCCTGGGGGGTTTTCCCTGGAGGACTCGGCGCTATTCGGCTTGGACACAAGGATCCCGGACACGAACAAGAGTGGCCAGAACGACTACTCGCAGGTAAAGCCTTGTTGGAAACTAGTCTCGCATCATCATCATCAGCACGAGTGATGATGGAACACTGTGTATTTCATTGAATGGGCGTGGCAGGCGTGTTTGTTTCGGACTAGAAATCACTCCGTTTAGATGCGTTTGTTTTGTTTTTTTTAATTACAAAGAACATGGTCACGGATGTTGCCAGTGGCAGGCTGGCGGCGGCTCAGACTTAAACGCATTCTTCACCGCGTGTTTGCGCCCTCCAGCCAGTTGGTCCCGCAGTTGTTGGGCTCTTCTTGGCGTCCGATCTGACTGTCATACCACGCTGACAGCAACTGACTCCGCAGCCCCCGGATTCAAAAGCTCCCTCCGAGCTCAGTAGTCCAGGCAGAAATCTTGTCAAGCCCAAGAGGAGGGAGGTCTAAACAGCTGTTAGGATCAGGAGGCTAGAAATAGCAGCCGTCCCCTACTACTACTGCTGGCTGCTGGCTGCTGCAGACGGGATCATGGGTGTTACCCCAGTGCCTTATGTAGCTGTGCCTCTGCATACGGATTACTTGAGCTTTCTTGTTCACCTGAATGTAATTCCACAACGAAAATAATAGTATTTTTAAATTCTATGAAATTTTATTTTGGTCGATTTAGATATAGCACCAGGGTAACACATTATTTGGCTATTTGGCAAAGTTTTAGCTGATTAAACCCAATAGGGTCAATGTTATGCCTTGCGTGAAGCTGCTGGGGTTTGAGCTCTGGAGTTTGCCTCGCAGCCTGAGAGAGAATGTGGCAAGGACTTATCGATGACTACTTGGTACATGTTTGTGCGGTGACGGGGTTATCAAACCTTTGTCTCTAATTGTCTCAGAGAAAACCAATTGCTAATGTACTGAAGAGTTATAAAATATTAATAACACTTTGTTTTTATCCACAGACGAAGTGTGAACTGGACAGGTATCTGTCCTCTCTTCAATCCTCAGGAGACAGTCAGCAAAAGACCAATCGAGAGCCAGTGTCTGTGATGGAGCAGTTCTTCAGCGACGATCAGACAGGAGCTCCCTACACCCTCAACATGAATCTATATCTTCAGGACGTGGCCTATTTGAGGATGGGCTTGTGTCAGCAGGTGCGGCTGCCTCAGGACCAAAGCCACTCCACTGTGCCCCAAATCAAAACTGAGCCCTCGGCCCAGTGCTTCTCCCCTCTCCCTCCACACTGCCCCAGTGGCCCCAGTAATTGCAGCCCGGGACATGCTGGCAGTGGGATGACTATGGACATGTCAGGTTTACCAGACTTTAGTGTTTTTAACAACACTCGAAATGTGTGTTCAGTCCCAGAAGTGTTTGTCAAACAAGAAATGCCCTCTCAGTTTGAACAACACGCGCTCCATGACGCCGGTAGCTCACTGTTTCAACTCCTAAACTCTGGCCTGGAGCATCATCATGGAAACATTATGGACCACCATCACTCGCAGATGCCCACTGGTCCATCACCCATCCACACCCCATACCATGACCTGTCAGTGACGTCCTCGCCCCAAGACCAGACTGCGAAGGCTGGTTATTGTGGCCTTAACAACGGCTCATACACACGACCTGGTACCCAGACACATCCCCATTTCCTCCAACACCAGCAGCCCTACCTGCCCCCCTCACCCCCAAACTCCGAGCCGGGCAGTCCCGACAGGCAGAAGGAGCTGCTCCATAATATGTCTCCCCCTCCATCATACGCTGCCTCGATAGCCTCTAAGCTGGCAAGGAGCAGCCCTGGGCTGAGTCACAGCCCTGGTGCTAACTTGCCCCATCACACTCCTGCCCCTGGGCCAGCAGCATCAGGACACCCCCAAGCACCGCAAACAACAGCAGCTCCCTCTCAGACCACAATGCCTGTTCGATACAACCGCAGGAACAACCCTGATCTAGAGAAAAGGCGAATTCACCACTGTGATTACCCAGGTAACTATAAAACTCTCCTGGGTGCGCTTCAGACAAGTTAAATCTGAAAGAGATTACTAATTCTAAATGAATCTCTCTTGTTTAAGACTATTCACATATACATTATGACCTCACTTATTAGCTTATGAAGATGAACTCATCATTCAGCATCAGTAGGCATAATGCAGATCATAAATTAGATATGAGACAGCATAGTCCCTTGAACATCTGTGCTTCTTAGCCACATTGAAAAAGTCAACAGTAGAAGTCCCAGCGGGTACTTTTAGTTCTAGATATTGTCACTTGGCTGACTCCTTCGTTCTTGGAATATGATGTTCTTCCAAACTCTTTTGAGTCATGATGCGTGCCACAAGTATCCAAGAAGGTAGTGCAAGGCACATTAATAAACCACATATTTTTATTTCTTTTGTATAGTAAAGGTTTGAAGTCTCTACCCTATAATTAATTGCCCGCTTCGTGAAATGCACTGACATGCACCTTCAATGACACCAGTACTTTAAGTAGTGAGTGCTTCAATGCTGTGTTTTATAGGCACACTTTGTGTGTGTGGGTGTGTTTGTGTTAATTAGATAGACCTGTATGTCAGCCGGAGCTTAAATACTTATTAGATGAATTTAACCTGATTGTGACCACTGCGCCAACTGGCATCGGAGGCGCTTTTCGCCTCGAGTCATTTGATCTGTTTTTCCCACACACATTTGCAAACAGGCTTGTTGAATTTGCATGCTTTGACGCAAATTAAAGGGTTTATTCTGTAAAGCTCTCCAAAAAGCTACTACTAAATCTACTATTTAGCTATATGATGTGCAGCTACTTGTAGGATATGTAATGTCAACTAGCCCGCAGCAGCGTGTAATATAGGATTTAGTGGAGCCTATTCTGACATGTCTGCACTTGCCAACATCAAGATGCAGTTTGTGACCACTCATTACTTATTATATTTCCAAAGTAAGCTTTACTGTGGCTTTTGTTTTATTATCTCAAAATATGTGGGAGACTACTTTTCCTCAGAGCAAATGTTATCTCCAAACCACCTCTGTTCCTCATTAGCTCACATTTCTCACATTCCACAACTCGGAGTCTGGGTAAATTCATATCTAGCAAATAGTTTATGAATTACATGCGTTCAAACTCTTGTGTTTATTTGTGTCATCAGGCTGCAAGAAGGTTTACACCAAGTCATCTCATCTGAAAGCCCACCTCAGGACACACACGGGTAAGACATTATTCCAAATAACGTCGCTTTTTAAAATGGACTCGTCAAGAAATGTCCGCTGCCCACGAGACTTGTCTTTCCATATCTGCACGGGCAGTGTTGCTAGGCAGAGTGTTGTGTTCTTGGCGCGTGTGTGTAAATGTATCCTACCTCATTCCCATCCTCTGCCCAATATACTATTCCATTAAAACAGGTGGAAGTGACACACTTCTGCCAGAGGGATGACTCTCTGAGCATGTGGTCAGTGCTAGACTGTGGTGCCATCTCTCTTGGGACAGAAGACAACAGTTTCCATATTGATGTTGAAATATTAATGATTGTTTTCGGACTCCAGTTTCTCGCTTTCTTCTTTGACTTGCCTCTCATTTATATATCTTTTAATCAAAATAATACTTGTGAAGAATTTGCGTTTGATTAATCAATAAATGACTCTGAGGTGTGAGGGGTTCCAGCTCAGAACACAACAGAGATGACGCTGATGTCTCTGCGTCTTTCTACAAACTTCGTCTACAACTGGGTGTTTTCACTTACAAGTGTGCAGAGGACAACGCTGTGGGTGTGCGTGCTTAGAATCTATCTATTGAAAACATGACATGCCAATTACAACTGGCGTCATTCACGCTGCAGGCTGATTGTGGTTATTGCAGTTATTACAGACCGCACGACAAGAACACGACATGTTACGAGATGCGCTCGGCACGGGCTTAAATCTCGATTCGTTTTTTTTTCTCTTGTATTGTTCCTTTCTCACTGTTCTGTGCCATCACCTCGAGTCCCGCCCCACGTTCTGCTCTTACTATCGCTGTCTGCTTCTTTCTCATATTGAGCTGCTCAGATGCACACACAGACACATCCACACACACCTGTCAGTAATCTGTGTGAGATGATTCCTAATGCATTTGCGCCCCAGTGGGAGTTCCCACTCTAATCTCCATCAACATCCATTACCCTGATTATTTGTGTGTGTCTCTGCGAGCGTGTGCCCGCACCACTTTGAGAGTGTTGTAAAATTCAAGCGCTCCTCCCTCTCACTACTCACTGTTGGTCATTTCTCTGTGTGGTCTTTCTTTTGTTTTGATTGGAAATAAATTGAAACAACTTAAAAAATATGTCTTAACCTCAGTGTTTAACAAAGCCCTATGACATGTATGAGTCAAGTGTTGTATTAATTTACAGTACAACACTTTGACATGCTTGCATAGATCAATTATGACGCAATATTTTCCAAAACTTGCAAATTGTTTTACTTTTGCTCTATATACTTTGCAGAAAATAGTGTAAGCTCAATTCTCAGTATACTTTGCATGAGGTGAAAATTTAAATAGATAATAAAGCTAACTTTGACACCCGATGTTGTGACATTATTTACAGTTACTCCCATACTTGACTGTTTTTATCCATCTTAAGGGCTCAAAGAGCATTTGGGGGTAATTGAAATGTTGGTCTGTGTTTTCTTTACACACAGTGCAATGGCTGCCAAAGCCATGAGATGAGTTGAGGCGGTACAATAGTGTGTAGATGACCTGTCTCACAGGTTAGAAGCAGCTTTAGCTGTAGCTGTAGATTGCTGAGATGACAGAGAAGCATTACCATCAAAAGAAACCCGGGGATGCTATGACAGACATGATTGGCGAGTTGTCCGTGGGAACATTGCTGCTGTGCGGCTGTATGTGCACAGGTTGAATGCCTGTGACTGCCTTATGACTGTGTTGTTAGAAGACTGGATGTTTCAGATAAGCCTGTTTTCCCAGTCCCTCCACCCAAATGCATGAATCATCGTTAACTCTGGGAGTTTATCAGGGTTTTAATAATAATCTGCTGCTCATCTGCAGCAGAAGTATGTTTCTTATCATTACTCCTGTCATTAGACACTTAAGAGATTTAAGACGAGCAGAATGCTGCTGTTATTTAAGACACCACCCTCATTGTGTTTGTGTTTTCTTTGTTGCAGGTGAGAAGCCGTACAGGTGCACGTGGGACAGCTGTGACTGGCGTTTTGCCCGCTCTGATGAATTGACACGCCATTACAGAAAACACACAGGTGCCAAACCGTTCCAGTGTGCTGTGTGCTCCCGCTCCTTCTCCAGGTCGGACCATCTCGCTCTCCACATGAAGAGGCACCAGAACTAGTGCTGTTCAGAGTGCATACACCAAGTTACTGACAACACTGCCCCGGTGCTGCTATCATGCTCTGAGTACTAGAACTGTGCTGATCTTAATCCAAAAGGACGTGTAGAAACTTTGATAATTGGCCAGATAAACTAGTCTCTTAATTCTGAGATATTTGTTTTTGCAACACTACCAGAAATCAAAACAAACCGTACGGCCAAATGTCTACAGACCTTCTTTTTTTTATGACTGGAATGAAAGCACTTAACATATTTTGTACATTCTAATTTTGATCAGGCTTTTTATTTTTATATAAAAAGGAAAACTTTACTTTATGAGACTAGCCAAAACAATTATTTGTTTACATTCAGGTTGGTTTGTTTGTTTGTTTTTCTTTGTACGTTTTTTTTCTTCTTTTTTTTTAATGACTGGAAAATTCAGATGTTTTGTTATATTTTTTTTCCTTGGTTTGCACTAAAAATCTGTCATTGCTTAAACTTTCATGGATGTTTCTCCTTCGCCACTGAATAACCAGTACCATGACCAGACTGAATTTCTCAAGAGCACTTGAAGCACCAATTGTACAAAATAAATCCACAGTAGTCTGGTATTAAAATTGAAGGCATTGATACTCCGGAGAGAGGGAGAGACGTGCAGAGGGAACCAGAGCAGGGAGGGGACGGAGTGGGAAAGATTTTTTGATTTTAGATGGATCTGAGGACGGGTGAGAAGCAAGAGGAAGAGAGATGGTTACTAAAGAGCAGCAATTAGAGATTAATTATTTAGTTTGTCTTTCCATGGATGTCCAGGCAGGGAAAATGTCAGCAGAAACCTTTCGACATCAGCATTGTAGACTATGGATGCAATTGATATCAAGTGATCTGTTCCCAAATTCACTCATTTTGGCCTGACTAAATGTCACTGTTTCTGCCAGGTATATTACGCAGAGTAAGGCTGTCTGGTTTGGTGGGAAATCCAGCCTCCATGGAGTAGTACGGACTTACACTTTAGTAGGTTAGGGTGCAAGACAGGCTGTTAATCTTTTATCTGATATATCGATAAATGCAAACTCGATGTAAGGCACAATTGCTGTTCAAGCTGGAAGTGTTACATGTAGCAAGATGGTGGTGAACAAGTTTAAAGTGAAAGCTGCTCCCCAGTTTCGATCCGGAGCAGATGTACGCGGGAAAGGGACAAAGAAAAACAATAGCACTTAATGTAGGTCTGAATTATTTTGTTTTAAACCAAAGTTTAATCTCCTGAATCAAGGACTTTGAAGTGCCTCCTATGTTTCTGTTGAGTGGTAGCAAAGAGGAAGGGACTCTGAACATGAGGTGCTAAAGGGGTGGCTTTAAGTTTTTATTCGTACAAGTCCATTGTTTTGACATTTCATTTCTCAAAAGGATTAAACTGGCAGTTTTGTCTGTGTCTACTTGTACTGGGTTCCTGTGTAGGCCAATAAGAACTGGATAACTGTGTATTTGAGTCCCCATTTTGAAACTGTAAACTGTACTTGTTTCTTCACTGCAGGTAGTATAAGACAATATCGCACTGTAATGTATCATGTAAAATCTGATTATTTATTTGATAGTGTAGAAGTGGGGTTGCATCAGATACACTGTCTTTCTCCCCAGCAAAAAATGCCTTAATGTACATATATGCACTGTAAATAATATTAATTTTGTTCTAGCTCTTTTGTTATTTGATTTTGTAAACAAAAGGGCATAAGTGAAAGCTGCCCTGCATCCAAAAATTTGAGCCCTATTTTTGTCTTTGTCAAAATATTTTGATGCTGTTGTTTTATATTGTCCTTAGAGCAAGTTATTTTGTAGATTCTTCTCTTCTTCCATGGTAAACGTTCCAAAGACAAAAGTTGTTTTTCATCAACTGAGTGAATTCAATCCTAATAAAGTCAACTGACACTTTTTACATGTGTTTTGTATCTATTTTACATTAAAATGACATGAAAACGCTACCTAACACAATGTCGATGACTTGTGCTGAATATTGAGTTCATAGTAACTGTAAAGGTTTGCAAAAGTTACAATTAATTCACTGTATATAAATTAAAGCTGTGTCATCTTATACCACTTAACGTTGTCATTGTAGTAGTTTGGCAAATTTTTATTCTGGATGCCCCTCCAACCTGTCCCGTTCTGCTCCATCACGGTGTATAAAGAGTAGCCTGGAAAAGACTCCCCCGCTGTATACAAAAATACAGAGGGGAATCATTCTGGTCTCATCAGGCTATATAAAGAGGGCAATCCCTGAGGGGGAACATGACAGTATCTGTTCAAGCATCTGGTTTCGCCCCATTAGCAAAATAATTTACCTTTAGTTATCCATCAATTTATTACAACCATTATGGGCAAGTAATGAGATATTATATAAACTGTAAGTTTGACAATCCCGTTCATTCATCTGATCTGTGCACTAAGAGGACACGAAACTGGAGTGATGAAGAATATGAAGATTAACAGCACAGTACTGCTTGTTAAAGCTTCAGTTTATTCACCTGTGAGTGTCCCGTCAAGTTCAAGTCCTGCATCACATTAATTCCAGATGTCAGGTAATGTTGAGTGAAGGGATCACAGCAGCTGGAAAGAGGGAGATCGATCCATTTCAGACTATCAAATTAAACTATCAAAGTAATTCTAAAAAAAATAGCCCTTACTTTTGTTATAAATTTGAATGTATGATTTTAGCGATATCTCAAAGAGAAATAGCTTTCAACGTGGTTCTCAGGACATTTAGGTGATTAGATGAATCAGTGTGGAGAGCTGGAGAGATGCTAGGGGGGTTAAGAGCTCCCATCCGGGACCTGCAAATAACCTGCAGCCCCCTCGCTGGTCAACAAACACTGTTCCTTTGATATATCGGTGAGAGACAATGAACAAGAAAATAAATCTGACCGTCACAGTGGGACCAGCGGGGAATCCCAGAGCGCAGTGGACAGTCAGACCCGCACACACACACACCATATGGTCCTGGTTTAAGTCATAAGTGTGACCCATGCTCCCGGCTGTAATCCACCTCAGATGTCAGAACAAGAAGGAGGTAGAGAGTGAAATGCAGAACAATCTAAACAAGAGAATCTCTAGAGAGCCTTAATCAACCACTTCCGCCCTCCTACAACTTTCCTCACGTTGTCCTCCTCCGCTTTTCTGATTTAGTTTAACTTTCTCCTACTTTGTCTTTGTCTTTCGGTGGACCGTATCCCCCTCTTTTTCTTCTGTTGGAGTGGATTGTATGAATGTCCAGGGGCGCTGCTGCTCCAAAGGTCAGAGTGGAGACTGTTCTCATAACCTGGCTCAATCTCCAATGTTCTATTTCTTTCATCTGCATCGTCGATCATTAAGCCCTGTCCCTAAACAAACAAATGTAAGTGTCTTGTTTCTCAAGCTGTGGTACTGGTTGGTACCACTGGTGGCACATAGGCCACTTCAGAAGGAACTCTAGCTCCTTAGTTGTAAGGGCTGCACAATGTAATGCAATTCAAACAACTCTTTAGGAATTACAATATCATTTACAAACCACAAAATACACTCAATAGAGTCATGTTCTCAAAAGTATGTGATTCTTGTGGTAGCAGTTTATATTTCAGTCTCTCAAATGTTGCTGTTCCTGGATTAGTGCAGCAGATAAAGTCATACTTTAGTTGGTGAAACAAGCATGAAATTTGGCATATACGTATCTTCTCCATAAGCCCATTTTTTGTGTGTGAAAATTTCTGGGTGTCAGCTTAAAATTTTAAGGTGTTTTTTTCCCCTAGTTTATGCATTTACTTTGGCTTTACAGACTTAAGGTAGAGTCGACAAGCAAAGGTGAAAGAATTTGTGTTTAATATTACATAGAGCAGACTATAAACAAAGATGGAGTCTAATATGGTCCCCACAAACCTTAAAAATGTGTTTCAGGATTCAGTAGGCACAGTTTATTGAATGTAATCGTTTTTCTAGGAATGACTGTCTGAAACTTTCAGGCTACACAAGTCTTTTTAAAGAGTGAACGTCACTGCACAACCAGGGTGACTTCACTGATGTGTCTTCAGTGAAGTCCTTCAGTGTCAGCTAATCTTTACTTGCTGTACCGAGCTTTACTTTCAGTAGAATAATAGACTAAACTAGTTGGAGTTTAGTTTAGTGTCCCAAATGCTTTATGTCTAATAGCCCCATATCAATGAGTTGGAAGTAAACAGTTCTAAGATCTAGTTTGACGCCTGAGTTGACAGGGTGTGCCTCTGCGGAAAAGCCGAGCCAAGGGTTAGGGGGCTATACATGACTTGCTCATGTACCTGGATGGTGGACTGGGGACTTAAATGGCACTGGATGAATGATTGGGTGAGGTGGAGAATAACTGGGCCCAGTTGTATCACATACATCAATGCGCACATCAGACTATTTTTTCATCTTGGAATTGTTCGTGGACATCCAGATCCAAATTTCAGTATTTTTCCTACTTATCAGCTGGACTTCATGTGTTTCAAATCTGCACAGTGAACTGAATCTTGATTTTTTTTTTTTATGTATGATTTGTTGATGATGATTGGTTTAGGCCAGATTGGGTCTTGACCTAGAATAGTCATGTTAAAGGTATTCAGAGACAATCTTTTCTTGCTTGGTATGAAAAGATTGAGAATCACTGCTCTAGGGGTACCTTGAATTTGACAGTAGGTTTACATACTGTACCAAGCTGAGTCCCTTGAAACATAACGTTGGATAGACAAGGATAGAGCTTCATTAAGTTCATCTAGCAACATCAGCCTGTAATAGCAGCACAACATGGCCAGCTACCTATACTTACATTTAGCATAATATGTTAAACAAAGGGACATTTTAGGCTTAACTTTATGTTTAAGAGAAAGTTTATACTAACGTCTATCATCCAACCTCAGTTTTTTCTTGAATGTGCCTCTTTTTTGCTTTCTTATCTCTATCCAAACACACTGATTTCTTGGAAAGGACCTCATGTGTGTAGTAGGTCTGTTGCGCTCAGAGTTGCAATGAGTGAGTGGGAGCTACTGGTTCATGTTTTGGATCGACTAATTTAATGTCACACATCTGGATGGAGACTGCTCCTGCTTAACCCTGTGCGGCTCTGCGTTGGTGTGATTCCCAGTTTTGCCTTTGTCTCTCCTTCTCCTTGGTTCTGTATATGTATGTGTGTAGGTGTATAATGTTTCCAGATCTCTCTCTCTCTCTCTCGCTTGGAAAAGACCACCCACTCAGAAGACCAATAGAAAGACCGCGGGGAGCCCAGAGACTCATACACACACTCATGTCCAAGAACGGCTTCCAAAGTCAACCTGATCTCCTTCGTCTTCTCAGAATAGAACATGTTGTTATCAAAGACCCAATAGATAGCACAATGGTTGACAATAAGAGCGGATCAAATGTAGAAGGCTCCGGACAAGTGTTTTCGGCCATGCAGTATGAGTAGTTCAAATGGTAAGATACACTGTTTATTATCTCGGTGTAGGGAAATGTATCTCTCTCTGCGTTTTACCCAACATTCAATGCTGTTCGGGAACCTCTCAAGAGCAGTGGGTGACTGCAGTGGCGTCCTCCCTGGCCCATCTGCAGATCATGAGCTAGGTTTAGCCTGGACTAGTTTTAGAAGTACCTCAGTGATTGTTCGTCAGGTTGGCTCACACTTGACTCTAAATGTCTGCATAAACTTGTCTAATTAGCTCTTGGAGCATCCTTAGCCAGTGGGTGTATTCACTTATTCCACGCTGTCCTGTGAATGTTATGGCCAATAAAAATATGATACAATGTAAATGTTTGAATGGTATTAGTGTAAGCAGACACGGTTTGCTCATTCTTGCAATTTTAATAAAGATCAGACCACATTTTATGAGCAATTTAGGCAGAAATGTAATAAATTACAAACAGTGTACTTACTTTTTTCTGCCACTGTAGCCTTTTGTTATGTTTTGGCCTGATAACAAAAAATACTACACAAATAAACCCTTCTCTCGACTCAGGAAGAACTTGATCATTTTCATATCTCACATCCATAAGTGCTTATTCAACATTTATAAATATATATAATAAGGCATTCATCAACAAGTGAGGGCGGTTGGTATATGTTGATCGCTGAGCCGTCACATCTGTCACTCTTAAGTGCAGCTTGTCTGCCGTTGTCATTCACCCAGCTCAGCATTAACCTCAGCCCAAGCTGGATCCCAGCCAGAAACCCTGACATTTATTGTGTCTGCACGGCTGATTAATTGTTAATTTAGGCGAGACTTTACTTTAAAGGGTTGACTTTCACAAACGTTTCTGGACAAGAACAAAATAAGTGACGCTACTTCATTGGAGGACAGGTACAAATGGCTGATTAGCGAAGGAGGTGTCCTGCTGTGACCATTACTCACTGAGTTGGCACAAAATCTGTTGGACAATGATTTTGCCCTAATTCTTCTTTACACAGTACTTTGGTGATTTGCGGGAAAGTTGCCCCCTGTCACAAGGACTTTATTTCAGTCAATAAATGGCTTAAACTAGAAACAATGTTGTTTGTAAAACTAAATTAGTCTTTGAACTGTTTTATGGGATTATCTATGACCGATCTACCCTCGAACTGACGATCTCATAGAACACAAAAGTGATGTACGACCAGTAGTGAGTATTCTCCCACATTAACATGAACTGTTGCTCAAAGTAATAAGTACAGAGGACACGCAGAGTAAATACAGACAGTGAATGGGGGAAAAAAAGATACATGTGGCGTGATTAAAAGCTGCAGACTACACTCTACTTTTATGTACAAGAAACAAATTTATATGTAAAAAAATAATAATTTCAAATCTAAAATTCTATCTTAAAGGAATAGGCCACCGTTTCTCCAGACTGTGTCGTGGTTGAGGTGTAGTGAAGAAAATAAAACCCAAAATGCAGGACTGCAACAAAACTGGTGATGTTTCATGAATGACGAAAAACAAAATAACAAATCCAGAGAAGACAAAAACTCAAACAAACCGGGCTGACGTAGACAATGACACGGGAAACACAGGGGTATAAATACATTAGGAAACGTGGCACAGGTGAAACGCATCAGGGCGGGGCAGGCAAGTAACAAGGCAAGTCAAACAGAAAATCACAAAGACCAAAAAGACATGTCAAAATAAAACACTAAGGATAGATACACCGCGACCCGGCCCCGGATAAAGCGGAAGAAAATGGATGGATGGATGGATAGATACAAACACAAAACAAACCAAAACAGGGTAACAAAAGGCGAATCGTGACATACTGAGATATTTTCTTAACTTAGCTTAGATGAGTTAATACGTACCTGTCTGGTCTTTGTGCATGCACTCAGTCATGCGCCCAGCATATTCTCTTCCACGGTTTCCCTATTCCCTAGTAAAGTGAATATATTACTGCACGTACATCGAAGTGCTCCTTAGGTATTATTACGCCTTACAATATAGTGCCCCTTTTAATCGGCTTAGAAAATTGACATGTTTAATTTTGTGTGACTCTACCTGGATCATGTCACTTTTCATGTAACTGTATTTAAATAGGGAAACGTGGAAGAGCTTCTAACTTCATCCCGTTTTGGAGCCATAGGAATATGCTGGGCGAGGCAAAATGCTAACAACGTCTTTGGTCCATTAGCCTGACTGAGCGCACGCACAAAGACCAGACAGTTACGCATCAACTCGTCTAAGTTAAGGTAAGAACAAAGAACATATCTCAGTATGGAAAAATGGTGGCCTGTTCCTTTTTAAGAAAATCAATTCGCACAACAAGGCAATTATTGACATGACATGACACTCAGTGAAACATTTGGTCATTTGTAAATGCTGTGGATGGTTGTGTACATTAACACTATTGAGCTAAAACTTCAGTCATTTATCGTCAAGCTGTTTCCACAGAACACAATGACTAATCAGAAAGCAATGGGACATCCTCCAATACAAATACTAGTAGAAGTTTGATATGAGCCCAGAGTTTTCTTTTACAGTCATATTTACTTCAGCTGGGGCAAGGATTGGTGGCCACATAGGGAGGGTGGAGTCCTCCTCTGCATGGTCAATGAGTATATAATAATAATCCATTAGCTTCATATCAGACATCTTCAGTGGCTAACACCCTGAGTGGGCCGGGACCATATAGCGGAGACATTCATCCTTATCAAGCACAGGAAACGTACTCTACATACTAGTAGTCTATGCACTTGATCTTAGCACAATGTTGACCTTTTGCGTCTTGGATTATTATGAACACCCTCCCTAACCAAACACTCATTTTTTTCTCCCTCTGTTATGTGTCACATGTTTTATAGTCAGTAAGATTGGAGTGAAAGGCGATTAGTCATGCGTTTTCGTCACAGAAACTCATATTCAGCATAAAAACAAGCAATCATTAGCAAAAGTCTGCAATATCGGCCTATATGCAACATGATATAGCCTTCACCCACCTGCGCTGCACTTTCAAAAATCTGTTTGTTCTGCTTCAGCATGAGGATTGTAATAGCCTTAACAAAAGACCCACTATCTGCCAGAGACACAAAGAAATGATTGTGGACTTTTAAATGCCTTGCCAATGCGTTTAAATGGACAAGAGCCGATTTCCCAAGTTAACAGTCCCGTTGCAGCCCATTATCTGACAATCTGGTGTATTTCTGAACTTCAGAGGAGAGATAAATCTCCTTTCAGTCACTGTTGTCTATTATTTAAAGCTAATCACAGGGAATAAAGGCACGCTGATTGCTTGGGAACCGTAGTTTGAAGTATTCAGCACTTGAGACATATCTTTTGTGAAGAAGAAAAACATGTTGTCTGCCAGTATATACCCTTGCACCTATGTAAAGGCGGGATTTTGTTTCGTTTGTCTTTGCGCAAGCCTTCCTTAATGACTCTATTTGGTTTCACAGGCTGCTTACACTCAGCCCTAGACCCTAAATCACCAGGAGAATGCTTTGGGAAATGTGGCTTTGTGCCAGACTTTAAATACATATATGTACCGGTGTTAACATGACATAATGTAAGGAGTCAAGCAAAACAAACCCATGTTGCAAGTCCACTCTTGTTCTACTGTATTCCCCCCACTTCAAAAGCAATTATCCCATCATAAAACGAACTATCAGTTACGCTCAATTCATTTACATATGTTTTAGGGAGTGTTTTATGTGCCGAGACCTATTATTAATATGTTAACATCTTAATAAATCACTTTTAAGTTTAAGTTTGTGCAAATACGCCTCGGTAACATGACCAGTGACCACATCAGTTAGAATCAAACAGGTGTGCTATACGCAAACTACATGATCACTGTCAATTTGAGTACAGTATATTATAAATTAACATAAACCAGACACTGCAGTCAAATGTAAGTCGCAATTTAGGTTCTATTTAATTAAAGATCCTACTAATCCTACTAACATGTTTGGAATATGAGGGAGTAATACATGAAAACTGCTCAAATATTAGAGTAATTCTGCTGTACATCACTCAACACAATTGAGATCATGGGGGAATACAGTATACGGGTGTAAATATAATCTGACCATCAGGATTTAACTGTTATAATCTGGGGTTGCTGCTTCTGGTCAGGACAAGGTTCAGCAACACAGTGAGCTCAAAGAATGAGATCAGCAGACGACCTGAACATCCTGAATGACCAGGTTATTCCATCAATGGATTTGTTTTTCTTCCCTGATGGCACAGGCATATTCCAAGATCAAAATGACAGGATTCATCGGGCTCACATTGTGAAAGAGTGGTTCAGAGAGCATGAGAGACGTAATTTCCACACATTTGTATTGGCCGCCGCAGAGTTCAGATCTTAACCCCATTGAGAATCTTTGGGATGTGCTGGAGAAGGCTTTGCGCAGTGGTCACACTCTTCCATCATTAATACAAGTTCTTGGTAAAAAATGTTCGCAACACTGGATGTTTTGACATTACAGAAGCTTATTGAAATAATGCCACAGTGAATGTGTGTTGTAATCAAAGCTAAAGGCAGTACGACCCATTAGTATCGCGCGTGACCTTTTCTGAGGTGAGTTTTTTTTTGTTTTTTTTGGTCATACCCTTACCACTCAGTATAGTTCAGACAGGGGATAGATCGTGGTCTGTTTCACTAGCAAGAAATGCTTTGCTCCCCTGAAAAGCATCTTTGGTAATTGGAGCAGAGAAATGATTAGAATAAGTCAGTCCGGCAAAGCCACCTCATGACATCAGCAGGTGGGGGGCGCTTACAGTTCTGGAGAAGGAGACTGATTATCCGGGGTTACTCAAACGTGCATGGATGAAACAAAACATGACTGCAGGTATGGTTTGTTTTATATTAGGGAACAACTTTATAACAAAATAAAACGTTAGCTTGATAGAGGATTGTCCCTTTAACTGTTTTAAATTGATGTACCTACTCCAACATAAATGTATGAACACTATCCACTCTTTATGCTAACATCTTCCTAAAACAATTTTTTCTTAGTGTGAACATGTAAAATGTATAAAAGGACGTGTAGTTTCTTGTAAGGATAAGCACATAATTCTCCACATGAATAGAAGTCTCGTAATGAAAAGAAGTTCCCTTTGCCTGTTGGAACTTGTTGGACCAGTTAGAGGTTTTAAATATGCGTGTGTACTTAAACACAAGACAAACCGGCTGTTAAGAGTTGCGTGGGTGCACTCCAATGCTATATCTTCTTTTGTAGAAAAAAAAAATAATAATCTCCATTTCTTCCGCTTTCTTATTTTACATCCAAGGCCTCTCTCATGCCTAAATTCCCCTGCTACAGCCGAAATATCCCCTCACACCTACACACTCACCCAACACATGGCTTGGACACACTTTCTTCCCCTCTCTGTCTTTCTTCTTTGGCAGCTGTGCGTCATTTTAACTGCGTCCTATAAAAAACGGGTATTCATAACCGTTTCCCTCGGGTCCATCTAACATCATAATGGTAATAAGGCGGCCCGTATGGTCGTGACCCTGTCCCGTTGTTTAGAGATGACCTGAGTGGGAGCAGAAATGGCTTACACACATGCACCGAGTACATGCTACAGCTGGGAGTCATTGAGAGAGCAACGGCCACTCATTATCTATCTGCTTACGTGCTAATGTATAGACCTATAGTTGAGTCTAAACTTGTGTTTATGACAGTTTGCAAATAAATGGTAGAAAACACACTTAGGGATGTATTTCAGCTCAAGATCATGCTTCATACGACTGATATTTACGTTGGACTACCGCCTGGGTTTGTGCTCTGCTGGAAGAGAGGGGAGTGAAGCAGTTTAAATAAAGCTAAAAACAATATCTGCTCATAGATCATGAGGAGCACCACCTCATGGACATCAGCATATGGGGGGCGAGCGTTTTGAGCTCGCGAGAAGGGCACAGGCTAAATATGTGGGATAACTCAAACCTGCATGAATGTATGTTTTTGACAATAGCAATGACAGTAAGGGCTATTTCAAAAATGTATTTAAAAATGCAGCTTTGCTCATGGTAACAATACATAGCTTTTGAAAGATCTTGCTTAGTTAAATGTTAATATATTGAAGAAGAATAGGCAACTTAAAATGATTACAAAGATTCAAATGCTAATAAAAACTCCATCAAATGATCATTTTGGGGTTGACACAAAAAACAAAAAGTGTAACAGGTTAAATGCAAGCAAAAATAGAAATATGCTGTCAACTGCCCCCTTATACTATGTCATCTAAACACTTTGACTCCAAAATGCTTTTCTTTTTTAAATCTAAAATGGTCAAGAATGGTTCATAAAATATGAAACCTTTATTGCAATCATGATTTCATATTGGTGCACTCAAAGTCATTGTTAACTGTCTAGGGTTTAGTTTCTTTTGAATGTCTTTACATGCCTGAACTACGCCCTGAACCCATTAGTTTAAAGACTTGACTGGATTCTACTTTAGTTTTAAATTCTACTGTATCTACGCATCATTTGCAATTACTGTAGGGCACAGTGAGTAAAAATAACAGATTTTGACTTTAAGTTTGTAATAAAAAAGGGCTGGTAAAATGGGATATAACAACGCATTATTACAGGGCCAACAACATCTTTCGCACATATCTTTCCAGAATTGTTAATCTTCTCTGTACAGCTTGTTGCAGACAGTGAGGTTGTTTTTCAAAATCTGCTGAACAAAACTAGTTAGAGAAAGATTTAGAAACTGTCTTCTGCTTATTATGGCTACACTTTTAATCACAAAATCAGTTGATTGCAATTAATATCTATGGAGTTGTCTTTGTAGTTCTGAAATATATGGTATTCTTGGTTTATTTGAGCAGCTCACAACTCTCAATGTTAATGTCGACGGACATGTTATGCACTGTGGATTAAATGTTCTTAAACATAAAGTATATTCACAATACTAATAAGAAATAAGCCAGTTACACATTTATCTAAAACAGTGCAGGCAAGGCAAGGCAAGGCAATTTTATTTATACTGCGCATTTCATACACAAGGCAACTCAATGCGCCTGTTTCAGCCAGCCCTACTGTTTCTAATTATGGCATAGCATCCGATATGGCCCCAGTTTATAACAAAGATTACAATGTCTTTGTGATCATTTATATAATTTCGACATGCTTAATTAATTGACTTTAAAGTTTTCCAGCAATATACAATTTCTTTTCATTTCTTGTAGTATTTACTAGATGCTGAAGGAGGATTGTGAGTCACCGATGAGCAACAAGCAGGAAATTTGTCAGAGACCTGTTAGATCCCCTTCTCCCGGTCTCATTGGCTGGAAAAGCACCACAATTCTTTGCTTCTCTGCACCTCAGTGCGAAGTAGAAACTCATTAATATACCAGCCGGCTAAATTGAGTCCGGCTTGTCAGTTCAGTGCCGAAGGTCGTGCACTGTTATCTGCCATAGAAGGGCTGTGTATATCAAACTATATTTCACGTCTTTAAGAGTGCTTGACATTTCCAAACAAACCCCATCTAAAGGCACGTGTAACAGTGTTGCAAGAACACGTGGTTAATCATTGTACATTATCTTAGATCTGTGTGTATCGCCAAAGTAAATATAAAACCACCCAAACAGAAAACAAGGGTTGATAACTATGAGTGATATGTTTGTTGGCATCAAACTGCTTCTTGTGACATTAAAAGTGGAATGACAGGGCGGTAATTGCTGCAGTTAAGTCCAAGTGTACGTGTAGGTGTATACAGGTGTGCAGGGCTTGCACACAGTGATGGGTGGAGACAGCAGACAAAGTGGAGTCAGGGGTTATAAACTTTCTCATCAAACACCTCGCTAACTTTTATATTTCCCATGACTAATGTTTGTCCATGTCCATCTGAAATGTCTCTTTTGACCCTTTAGGTGACACACACACACAATGTACAATACCTGCACTGTGGTGTGTTCTGCTTGTACCGCTGATAAGGGACGTGTTGAAGACCTAAAGGGCTACAGACAGACGTCCATTTTTCATTATCTGAATGCAACATACTGTGTACTCTGAATTATTATGTATTGTTGTATCATTTAAAATGCTATCATTTCAGCAACTTCCTGCCTCTTCCTCACACTGTGCCAGAGTTCACCTCAGGTACTCCAATGCTTCAGTGCAGTGCTAGTCTTTTTTTTTTTAAACAGATACATATATATATTTTAAAAGTCATGACGTTTTTAGCTTTTGTGCTATTTTAGATCTGTTACTCGCCCTAATTTTGACTCACCAGTTACATTGACTATTTAAAGTCACTGTACTTTATATTATAGATTCCTTGTTTTACTTCTACTTGAGTAATATTATTTTGAAGCAGCAGCATTCTTACATAAGTAAAACACTGGGTTGAGTTTTTTCAATGTGAGTGAATCTGCAAGTCTCAACGTCGACATTTGCCAATTAACCAAAATCGGATTAATTTAAATTGCACACATTTTAAGTTAGCACTAAACAAAAATCAGGCTCATCTTGTAATGTCGCAAGCACTTTAAAAAAAACTCTAGCTTGAGTATTTATTTGCGTTACTACTTTTATTTTATTTTTTCAACAACTTGGGCCAATTTGTCTTTAAAGTAATGTACTTTTATGTAGGCCTAACTATAATCCTGTCGAACTGGGGTTTAAGTGGTGCTTGGTGTGAAACTTCTGCATGAGGAACTACTGATCTGACTTTGTAAATTGGATACTAGTAAAATGTTCTTTTAACCAATCTCCCTTAGATAATTAAGAAGATAGATAAGTAGGTAAAAAGAACATACAAATCCTCACATAGGCCTAACAACTTGATAATCATTTTGTGTACTATATAAATCTAAGATGTAGCCTATGGTTGTTTCAAACTTCGGGGATGTCCCTTTTCACTCTTATCTATCCCGGGTAAAACAGACTTCCTTTTTCATTCATGTTTTACGCTGAAGATCAAACAGCATTGACTGGCACGGTCCTAAATGAGCCGTGACGGGACGGGTCCTGGCTGCAGCAGTCCATCATCAGTGCGTTACAGCGCAGCAGTAGAACATGTGGTGTAATAGCTGGATGCAGGCCGCAGGTGGACCACATAGGAACAGCCACACCAGATCTTACCAGCGCCTGTTATGCGATACTTCAGTCAGTGCGTGTTTGTCCACCTCTGGGAGCCGCTGGTGGTCGTGTGAACTCCGAGGAAGAGCTTCTGATCTCCCCTCCGTCCGCTCCCGTTGTTTGTCTTCTCCGCAGGCCTGTTTGGTAGAGAAAATATTTTGTGTTTTTTATCTTCAGGGAAAAGAGAGGGGAAATGTTTGGCAGTCTTTCTTTATTCATCTGTTGAGCCATGTTTCCATCCCTCCTCTCACACATGGAGGCTGGCATAATATTTTTGACTTACAAGCTTCAGTAGCCAATTGAAGAACAAGCTACAAACATTTCAGCGTGACCGTTCCTTTCTGTGGGCCTCATGATGGAATACGAGGGCATGTTTGCATTCGGAATTTGGTCGATATGGTGGAAATGTAATTAAATCACGCAGTCTCGTTCCTGCGCTGTCCGATTATAATCCATTTAGGCCCACTCTGTACAACAGCTGCGGCCCGACCGGCTGGAGAGCTGTACTAGACTGACCTCTGGCGGACATTGTATGCGTTGTACACCTGCTGGTTCTCTACATCTCTACATATAAATAGTTGCAATTAGGGCGGCACACTATATCGCTAAAAAAAAAATCGTAATATCGTTCAGTGAAATATCGCAATATATCGTTATCGCAATATTGCAGAGCCGTATCGCACATCGTCAGCCTAATTGCAATCAACTCGCAATCGCAATTTGAATGGCAGCACATTATGGCTGCCAGTACATGAGGTCTTGTTATTCATAAAAAATCTCCACATACGTTCTGCTGAAAGGCATTTTATTCTTGCATTCCCTTAGCACCTTTCAGCCATCGGTCCTGTTTACACTGTCCACTACTGCAGAGCGCTGAATCCTGAGTTTAAAACCTCAAAAATAAACACAAAATACAAAACATATATATGTTTTCCCACTCACACCATTATCACACTGGCAAGGTGTGTAAAGTGTCTTGCCCAAAAACACAACAACAGTCTGCACCGTTGGAGGAGGCATCTGTGTATTTTGTATTCAAGTCACTCACCACCATAGAAGACTAATACAATGAAGATGGTCCACTTAGTTATATGCAAGAGGCTGGCGACGGGCCCCTTAATATTATAATTTGAAAATATCCTCAAACATGAAGCAGTAACCTTTAAAAAAAATGTATTTCTAATAAGTGTACCTCAGTAGTTTCTTTAATTATTGAGAGACAACCTTAGTCCAGCTCAATTGCCCAATAGCCTAATTTTATAGGGTTATTAAATAGATTATATTTCTTAGCCATATCGAGCAATTATTGTTGTAAAAAGATGTGAACATGGCAATTTACGATCAACACCAATACCCTTCTTTTGCTATAAAGGTAGTCGGTTATGCATAATGCTTCCAATTATTACCGCCAGTGACGCTCCGTTGAAGTTGACCACTCCCCACCAGGATTTATAATAAAACAAGATGTGTATGTATTTACCAGTAGATGGCGCTGCTGTGTTTATTTGGTTTATGCATCCATTGGTTTATGGGGAAAGTATAGACTACTAGGTTAGTAGTTGAGAGTTTGTAAGTCGGTCCCCACTCTTAAGCATCAGCAGTCAGGCTTCTGACTTATATGATAGCTTATTATGGCATAAGAAACAATTAATTTGAAATGATAATAAACAGTGAATACCTTTGCGTCTCCTTTTTCTGCATTGCACTAAGATTAAAGACACAGCAAAGTTTTACTGTAACTGTGCACACAAGAATTTATTTATTTTACATTTCTGTAACATTGCCTTTTTACAGTATCAAATCTTACTTCTTTTAATGTCTGATTTGATAGTTTTATTTGTAGTAGCCTATAAAACTGATGATGATCACAATAACCAGTGTACAGTTTGGTCCAGCACGTATTCAAATAAAAGTTCACTTCACATGCACAACATTGTTTAGTGACACCAGGTACCACAAAATGTTCCAGAGTGCAGACAATAAAGTCAATCTTTTTCTTGGAACTGTATGACTTTTTATGGAATACATTTTATGGAGAACATAACATTCATTCTAAATTGCCTCAAAAATCAACTTAATTCCACGGTTATACAGTATCGCGTAAGAGTCATAGCAGCTATCACCCTGAGGTTAATCTTTTTCTTCTGATACATTAAAGTTACATAGGTCTTAGGTATTTATGAATGAATGTTTCACTTGGTGCATATGTGAACTGTAATGTGAATCAATGGCAAAAGCACATGTGACAGTGTGCCACTGTGTCTCACACACTAATCGAAGTGATGCAACTGCAACAGCAGACATGGCTAAATCTGCGCAATTTTACAGTAAGTTGTTCCATTTTCATTATGATATTTTATATTCAGTCATATTAGAAGTGCCCGAATGGACCAACCTTATACAGTTACATGGACATACAAGTGAAATTGCTTGGATCTTTCTATTATTTTATAGTGCTGCTTTGAATACTTATATATATATAAAGTCATCAAAACCTGCTTTGAACAAGTTATCATATGCCAAATATATATACTATACTTTAATATACTATAATATGATATATAATTATATTAAATTGTCTTTGATAATGCCACATGGTGCAGCAAACTACATTTGAGATATGTCAGAATTTTATTGATGTAACAGAAGAAGGCACAATACTACATAAAGAATACAATTAATCAGAAAATGAAATAGATTTTACCCCTAAATAAACAGGTTGTGTCATGATGCCTCCAAAATATCAGACTTGCCTCCCAGGCTTTTCAGACCTTACCATTTGTAGACGATAAAAGTGGCTTCACTCCAGTGCTTTATATTACTCTGAGCACAACATGTGATTGTTTTACTAAACCAACAATAGACTAAAGTGGAGGCTCTTCAGTGTGGTAATGATTTAAGTGGTGAAACTATATTCCTTCGCTGTTCCCACAAAGTCCATTTTTACCGAGAGTAATGCTCTCACACTCATGTCTTAAGGCCTCTCAGTCAAATCTGTCTGATGGGATTCTGCATTAAGCCACTTCTTTCTTTTACTGAACGATAATGAATGAAGAGCTGAAACTACTGCATAATATAGTTGGTGTTATCAGGTTATATAGCACAGCTTTAAAAGTGCAGAAAATGTGTTGTCAGTTCTAACTGTATAAATCCTTATTATATTGTATACTAAGTGCATATATTAATATCTTATATATAATTAGTTTAGTGATTCTTTTTTTTTAATAAAACAAGTTGATTGTTATGCTAGTGTATAAAAATGAGTAAAAGACGACAGGTTGTGTGTTAAATGGACATAGACAGGACAGACAGAAGACAGAGGGATGGAACTGTGGGTACAAAGTGACAGTCATTAGTTCACTCAAACAAAACAGTGACACTATTCGCAAGTGTAAACAAGTAAAAATCACAATCGTCAGTCTGAAGTCCAACAAATTACACATAGATTCTCACGAAAACATAGTATTTTTTTATCTTCTTCATATTATTGATTTAAATCTGGATCTACTTTCGATATTTTCTACACCTAGTAAAACCAGAACAATCTTCACAAAGTGCAAGACGAAGGGAAAGTGCATGGGTCCTGCCACATGAAGTCACACGATAACCATGCAACCACACAACACACGTTCCATAAAAGACTCACACGACAATACAGTGTTTTCAGCTAAATGTTTGGCAACGCAAACCTCAAAGCTCTCATAAAGCTACAGACAGCAGTGTGGATGATATCCTTAATAAAGTAGGGCTGCGTTAGAAAGAAATCACAAATTCTATAATCACACCTCTTTGGCTGACCAACAGAAAGTCTAATTTTGGTCCTTGGCAATTATATGCTGTTGCTTGTAATATCTGGACGACAAATTGTATCAAGATTGGCAGAAAACATATGCTGCACATTCATCCGGCAGCGTTCATTTGATATACAGTGGAGTTGCTCAATGTAGATTCAGTTACTGCGACAGCTGAGATATCACTCTGCTGTGTTTTGCATTATGATCTTTAGCAACAGTACAGTTCTATAAAGATCAACATTTTTAGCAAGTGTGTAGTCTGAACAGTCTGCAGTGTGTGTAAAGCAGACCCGGGAGCAACTGTTTACTGTCTGCCTGTGGCTTGAAGTCACGTAACTCCTTCTTCCAGCGAAGGTGCAGCAACGCAAACCGCATCCAAGTGGCACAAGCTGTAATTTACATCCTCAGCTTCATGGTTGCACGACATATGGCAGTTCCACTTATAAAGACACAAGCGCACACACCAACTCAAACGTTACAAAACCACCAGGAGTAGAAATCATTGTCACACCAAACAGGAGTACAGCACAATCAGTTGCTTTCTGCATGCAGCGTGTCAATACACTTAAAAGTCCGGGTTTACTAAGCTCTTGCGGGACGGCCACAGGTCATATTTTTGCCTGACAGTGTAAATGTCACCAGAGTTAGCGCTGAGAGTTGACATCATTAGAGTGTTTCAGATCTTCTGGCTTTGACTGACAGTGAAATCCTGTGGAAAAGTCCCATGGCTCATGGAGTGGTCTGCACAGTAGTGATTTGGTGGATATTTACAGTAGCCTACCACAAAAGAGAACACAGAAGCCAATAAAAAAGTGACGGAGAGACACTGCTCCATGCTTGTCTTTTGACACACCAGCTTGACACTGCTTCACCACTATCACACAGTCTGTACAGTCAGAAAGGATGTGATTGTGTGGTGCCCTCCTGCTGTCCTCTCTCCGCCTCCTCTTCTTCCGCCTCCCCTTCCTCCGCCCCTCACTGCGTGGGGGAGCAGTCGTCTAAATCCAGCAGCTCGCGGACCAGTCTCTCTCCGAACTGCGCTCGGCTGTAGCGTTTGGCGGCGTAGGCGTCGGACATCTTGTAGAGGATGTATGCGTTATTGATGGCAATGCTGATGCTCAGCCAGAACACCTGCTGCCATGTTTTATTTGGCTTATGGAAGATAAAGTATCTGAGGGAAGAGAGTCTATTAGTTTTTCACACAGAAAGGTGCACCGTGTAAAGCTTTGCATAAAACAAATGTGCATGGTCTAACACTGCAAACTAATGTGTAATTACTATTAAAAAAACGGGTCTGTTTTGCAATATTGGACAATAAAGCTAGATACCATTCTTGCATGAAAAACTGATAGATACGTCCGGCAGAGCTACCATTCTTGCTTTGTTAGAAGTGCAAACTCCCTACAGGTGCCACTTTCTTAAATAGGTTTGGCATTTCAGATGAGTTGAGATCTTTTAGTGGGGTTGTGTAACATCTATCATGCATATAAACATAATATTTTAGTGCTGCACATACTTGCTGTACTTGTCGTCATATTTGCAGATGTAGCTGAGGTGAGCGGCAAAAGCCTCCACGGCGAGCGGACATGGTACTTCTCCACTTTTCCTCTTGATGATCATTCCTTTCATGGGCACATAAAAATCAGAGCACACTGTAAGTTCTGAGTTCAAAGGCAGGAAGCAGAAACAATCAATTAACCTTTATGGTGCCAAACAATATCAGAAAGCAAATTACATTTAATAAAAGAAAACTCCTTTACTATAACAATTACAGCAAGTTTTAACTTCACTCTACTGGTTACACTTGAAAGTTAATGCCACTAGAGTTTACTTTCCCGTAGATTTAAGTCATTGCTCGCAGAACAAGATCCTCAAGCAGCATAAAGGCTGTTTAGTGGTAAATTAAAAGTGAGAGAAAGGTCTGATAATATTACGACTGACAACTATTTTTATCCCCGTCGTTTAGAAAGACAGATCACCTCTCTCCTCGACTCATGAAGAAGACAGAAAATCAATATGAGATAATGATGTGTGTAAGCCTCCTCTGTGCTGGCTCTCCTAGCTGCAGAGTTAAACTTAGCAAATTTGTAGTGCATTATGGCAAAAAACAACATTTTGTCTCTTGGAACATGGGTTAGGGACCGTGTATTGATATTTCTGTATCTCAGTGTTGGAATGGTACGTGTCAACAAGGTCCATACACACACATACAGGCGGCCGATGATGGATTGTCTAAAATGTATCACTTTGTGTTATCGTTGTTTGGCAGTCATGCAAAATTATAAGTATATTATCAAGTGTGATTTTGTGCTCCTCTGTAGATGAGGCACATAAAGGGCTGCCACACTCTTTCTAGGCCCTGTTATGTTTTAGGGCCGTTGTTTTGTTTGTTCTAGGTCGCCAAACCGTTTTCAGTGGGTCGTGAGCCTTTCCCAGAAAACATTTCTTTTAATATTCATGTACTGAAAAGTATAAAATCACTACTTGAGTCTGTTCAAATGACTTATCGGGTTGTTTTTTATCATAATTGCAGCTTCTTTGACTGATTTAATGCTCATTTAACAACAATATTTGAGGAAAAGACAATATCTAATATAAATCCAGCTGTGTGCAAAGACATAGACATCATCATGTACAAGATGATGCTCTCATCTAGCTACATGGGAGGGATATATAGCAATTGTCCTCAGTCATGGACAAAATAAGTAACTGGCTTAAATCTTCTTGCTTAACACTAAATATCAGAAATACAGATGGAACATATTTCACTAAGTCAAATAAAACTAAAGCTATGCCTAACATCTATGTCAATTGACAAAAATTTACATCGTGACAGAGATGAAATATCTAGGTTTCCATTTGGACCAAACTCTGAGCTTCAAAAAGAATATTAAAAGAATGTGCAGTTCCATTAAATTGCACATTTAATGGAACTGCACATAAATTGCACAAAATTATATTTAATTCCATTAAAAAGAAATTAGAAATAGTGACATCTGAACCATGTTTCATGTATTTCGATCTCTCCACACCCCACCTACTGTTTGTCCTGTTGGTCTCAGGCCAATGAGGCCACACACTCAAACCACTCAGATCGGTCTATAATCAGGCGTTAAAGGTGCTTGACAGAAAAGCCCTTCACTATCATCACTGCAATATTCTCAGTCAATATAAAATATTACGTTTTGACAATTTAATTTGATATACAAATCTAAGAATCCTCTTCAAAATTGTTCATAATACTGAACAACCACCCTCAGTGAAAGAATTAATTAAACTTCACTCTGAACAAACAACCCGAATATCCCGCTCCACCGCTCACAGAAACTCTGCCTTTGCACAAACAGCCTTTTCATATAAACCATTAAACAATGGAATCCACTCCCTGACAGTCTGAAGTTGTCTGTAGATCTGAATCATTTCTCTCGAAACAAAATGAAATACATCCTCAATAATCAGCTCTGTCACCTCAGACCATTTACATTTTTCAAATGTAATATTGTAGCAAACTATTTTGTTTACATTTTAGGTTCAATGATCTACGTGTTGGACTGTTTGTCTCTCCAAAGCCTGCCAATGACATTTCTGACAGTTGTACAAGTTTGAATGTTCTAGTAAAAATGCTGATACTTTATAGTAGTTCTGGGTGTACCTTGTTTGGTGGGCGAGTAGGCATTAGTGAGGAACCGAAAGTGGCCTTTGTTGTACCAGCTGATCAGAGATATGCTGCCCTTCATCATGACCCGGGACTGGCCGCGCTGCGCTGGTGTGGAGGAGCACACCAGCATGTTCTGAGGCAGGCCTGTGCAGTCGCTCTTCCTGGTGCTCAGCAGACCACAGCAAAAGATATCTGCAAAGGAAATAACATCGACAACAAATACGGTTATGGTGGGTAACTTGACGTTGTGGGAGCTTTTGCATGTTGCCGTTGTGTCCTTGAGCAAGACACTTCACCCACCTTGCCTCCGGTGTCTGCGTACACTGGTGTGTGAATGGGTGAGTGGTTCCTTAATGTAAAGCGCTTTGAGTGCCTCATGTAAGTGGAAAAGCGTTATATATTCAGACCATTTACCATTTTGCATCATACGAGACACTCTCAGTCAGTTCTACAGCACTCATTCATTTCAGGGCCACTGACAGAGCGCTGTGTTCAGAAAGACCGAGATATTTTCTGAGCACAGTCTGAACTCAACCTTTAAAACCTTTTGGAGATTTGAAGGTAAATTTCCTTTTTATAAAACCTTTAGTCATCATTTGCTGCATTCATGAAAAAAGCAGAAAGTGCTACATTGTGGCTTGTGAAAACCTTCAACTCATCGCTGATAGTTAGTGTTATTTCTTATTTACACAGTTTTTCCTCAAGCCTATGCTCCCACTGCTGACAACAATTGCTTACGTTTGTCTCTTTTACATTAAGAATACCACTTCCAAGTACCGCCAGGTCTGGATCAAGGACTTTAAACCCAGGTTACAAAAGGGTCTAAAATAAATTGAACTAAATAATGTCTAAACCACGTCTAAACCGGCCTTACCTACTGAAGCATGTATTAAATTGTCCCAAAACAAACTGAATAAAGTCTGTGTGACCCCGAGTACCACCGGAGAAAGGCCAAGTACTAAGCTGTTTGCTGACTGGAGGCGAAATAACCGTTAACTGATTCTCATTTTTGGTAGGGATTTCTATCTACAGTATAGACTGGAAGCGTGCAGTGCAAGGCAATTAACTTCAGTCATTAATCTGTCTGACAAATCTGAAACAACAGAGGTTTTTTTAATTGTCTGAAAGCCTTGAGGCGATGACTAAAAGATTAAACATTTACTCCAAATTTACTATTGCACAGCGTTTGTTTTTCTGAAGCTAAACTGACAGAACAACATCTATTCACCAAGCGCTTCGAGCCACTGCTATAAAACATGACTTCAGTAAAGAGACAAAAAAAAAGCTCTGCAACTGCTTCACAGTGAAGCAGTTGCAGCAGCACTTGGCCTGGTATGGATTTACTCTTCTGTTTCACTCATGTACCTTGTTTGCTGAACTCGGAGAAGAGGCTGAGGTTGGTGATGGAGGGTCCGGTGAAGATAATGGTGTTCTTCCCGGAGATGTTTTGGCAGAGCTGCTTCGCCACCAGGCTGTGGAGCTGCGGCTTGTTTTTGAGAGCAGACAAAGCATCTGTGCCCTGGCCCTCCTTCAGATGCACAGAGATCTGCAGAAACACATTTAGACTTTACAGCACAATAATAGAGTGGAAAAAGGCAGTTTAGTATGCAGTTTCCTTTGCAATTAAAACGTAAGCACTTATTATTATTACTGGAGAAAATTAATATCCTTTTTGTTTACTACATGACCACTTAACAGACAAACACAATCAGTGGAAGTATGTCCCTGGTGCACGGTCTCTCCATAGCCTGATTATCCCAGCTCTACGTCAGACTTGTGGCTATTACACTAAGAGGCGAGTCCGCGCATGACGCCTCTGTGTGACTGCAATGCTTTAATGGAATCCCATTGATTCGCTCCATTAACCGCCTTTATTTCATGTTTTTTTTTCCTTTCTTTTTCCCCTCGACACAATTCATTTGACATGATAAGACGGGAGAGCAGAGACACATAGGCTGGTAAAGAGAGAGTGCTTGGCTAATGCTTGAATGGAAGCTTTTAGCTCAGAAGTAGCCATGGTTCAATGGTTGGCGGAGACCTGTTGAAATCTTTCTAATTAGTGCTGCACGGTATGAGAAAAAAGGGCAATATTCAATAACGGTCTGGAATATTAGCAAATTGTAATAACAAAATGATTTCAATATTTTACAAGGAATTTGTTTTTTCAGCTAATTGTGTCTAAACAAGTCAGGACAAGAACAAGGCTAAAATAGAACTACAATGGGAGGAAAAAGTAAGTACACGGTTTTGAATTTTTTACATTTCTGCCTAAATTGTTCATAAAATGTGGTCTGATCTTTATTAAAATCATAAGAATGAGTAAACAGTTTCTGCCTAAACTAATACCACCCAAACATTTACATTTTATCATATTTTAATGGCCATAACATGTAAACATTCACAGGACAGGGAGGAATAAGTAAGTACACCCCTGAATCTTGCTGAACTACAGTTTTGTAAAGAGGAATGATCTCAGATTCATCCTGATCGTTGTGAGTCTAATCTGCAACTACAGAAAAGCAGTTATTGCTGCAAAAGAATGATCAGACAGCTATTTAATCCAAGGTTCACTTACTTATTCCACGCTGTTGTGAATGTCTCAGGTCTTTCTGCAAAATATCTTGATAAACCTGTGAATTAATTTTTCCATTGATGATAGCACGCTGTCCAGGCGCTGAGGCAACAAAACATAAGTAAGTGAACCCCTGTATTAAATAGCTGGCTGACCCTTCTTTTGCAGCAATACCTGCTTTTCTGTAGTTGCAGATAAGACGCTCACAACGATCAAATGAATCTAGGACCATTCCTCTTTACAAAACTGCTGCAGTTCAGCGAGATTCAGGTGGTGTACTTACTTATTCCTCCCTGTCCTGTGAAAGTTTACATGTGATCACCAATAAAAATATGATGAAATGTAAATGTTTGGGTGGTATTAGTTTAGGCAGACACGGTTTACTCATTCTTCTCACTCTTGTCAGACCACATTTTATGTCCAATTTAGGCAGAAATGTGTGAAATTCCAAACGGTGTACTTACTTTTTCCTCCCACTGTAAATCAGAAGAATGACAAAAACTTTTGCAGATTCCTACGGTTCCATACATTTTTGTTTTAGTGTCAATCTCAGCCAGATGGAATACTTCAATGATATTGTGAGCTGTCTTGACTTGTGTTATGGATATTGCAATAATTGTTCAGTGCGATCTCTAATTAGTATGCTCTCACAAATCATCATCTAGCTTGTATGTTTACTTCAGCGTTTAAGAGACGCGAGTGTTTCCATGATTTAATTCATTGCAGCATGTGTGTAGGCGGTTTGCTGGAAGACCTGCGTAAATGTGTCCTTTTTTCCTGCAATTATTTTTTTACTTTTTTATATGCTGGGCTCAGGAGAAATTGCTGCTAATATTTGCCAATGCAGCAGCTCCAGCTCTAGAAGGACATCGCCTCGAGGACATGTCATTGGCAGAGCCTATGAATTGAAGTGCAGTGGATGTAGTCTAGTGCAAGAGTTATGGAGTTACGCTGTGTCTTCCCTCACTAATGACCTCCATTACAGTGCGTGCTGGACAGGTCGGGCAGTCCTGCAGCGCTGGCCTTAAGTTAAATGGTTACATAAGTAAAAGGCGTAGGAGTGCTGGGCTGTTTTTAGGGCAAGGTTATTGGTGAGAATCCCTGCGGAATTATTGCATTTGATTTATGTCTATAAAACCGAGTATTAAACTTCAAAGAATGCTTTTTGCAGACTGGTAGAGCCTTGTTTCACCTGCACTTCACATATTGACATTGTGCAGTGTACTTTTATGATTGTGCAGGTGAGTTCATACTTGGCAGATAAAGCCGGTCGAAGTGCACTGTCGAACCCACAGGCTAAACTTCCTCTTCTTTCTTTTCCGCAGCTCTCGCTCTGTGCATGTAGTGATGAACACCGGGTCCTCGTCTATCAGGGGCTCATGGAGGACCTGCAAAAAACAGCAAACAAAGCGAACAATGGAATCTCGCAGCAAGTACGAGCATGATGTAACAAGGAGGCGCGAGAAGAAAGTCAACACTTGTGCAAGTTGGAAAAGGCTGTGTCATCTGCCAAAACCAAAACATAATTTGCGTGTGTACAAAAGCAGAAAAGCAATTTCTTCCTTATTATTACTTTTATAAGCTGGACGCTTGAACACACTATCCAGAGATTGTCCGATTTAACAATACTGCGCATTGCTGAGGGACCTGTATGCAAACAATAATTCATTTTAAAGGGGCTGTGTGGAGTTTAGCAGTTTTGTGCTCGCAATTGCCCCCTCAGGCCAAACGCGTAACTGCAGCCTCGATGATAAGCTCGTGCATGAGGCGCTCAGGCTTTACGAGCACCAGAAATAACAGTCCCGTCCTGGTCAATTTACAGATTTGCAGGTTTGACTTCAACTGAGGTAAGAAACGTTACTGTTTGTAAGATATTTAGACCAAATCAGTTTGAGTGAATGTTTTCCAAGATAAAATACTTGAGCAAATGCAGCAAAGTGAATCGAGTGAAGAAGCCAAGTAATACATATAAACGAATAATTGACGTTTGAAGGAGGAAAAAAATAAATACTCGTATACTTTGTATGCATAAACGTAAGCCTAATTGAAATAATACAATAATTCCACCGGTAGAAATGCTGCTAGGAAAAGCCAAAATCGTCTCTTCAATTCCCTGGGCCCAAAGTTAGCGTAGCTAACTCGTAAACTATATTGTAAACGGCACATGTCCACTTTTTGTAGTCGTTTCACTACTTATAAATCCGTGAATAGTCAGGCTTATTTTGCGGCCAAGAAAAGCTAACATTAGCGACATTATGTTTGTCATCGTAAATACAGCACCATTACCACTGTTACTACTCAAATGTTTTGTAGGTACAGCACAATTACTGTTATTACTGACACTACTAGTCTGCTACTAATACTACACAACGTCTCTGTAGGTATAAAACTATTAGATCAACTATTTTGGTAACTTCCAAATATGATTATTTTATGGCTTGTGTCAGTGAAGTTTGTACAACATGCACGGACAGTCGGACACCGTTGTTTTGAAGCATCAACTACACTTTTCTCCCACGTATTTAGTAATAATTTCTTACCTTTCAAGCAAAAATAAGCTGCGGGTCTTTTGAGAGATCCTCTCAACATTTTCCGATGTTGAGGCTACTCTGGTTCTTTGCCTACGCAGATCAGACTCGACTTTCGCCTTTTTTGTCACACTCGAATAAACTCTTCGTTTCTTTTTGTTATTTGGGGTCTGGGCTGGAGTTTCGATGGTGCTTGAAGCCGGTCTCCTCTTATTCTCCGCTAAATCCATCCCTCCGACGTTACCACTCGCGCTGCAGCGTCAGTATAGAGGAGATACAGCTAACGCTACAGCTGAGCGTGAACGCGCATCACGCTCACGCTCATGCGCGTGAACACTGTTTGCTTGTTCGACCCGAGCATAAACTATTTAAGTGACTTTACAGGCATATAGAGGCAATCGCGGTGAAAAGGCCAGGGCTCATTCTACTCACCAGGGCATTGCTGGAGCATGTATGAGGAAGAAATTTTAAATTTGTATACATTTATTTGTGGTTAAACTTATGTATAGTCCCTTTAAAGCCCTCGTGCATTCATTATTTAAGTGCTTTTCATTTTAATAATTTCAGAATGTGAATGTCATCAAATACATTATTGTTTGTTTTATTAAGGATAGAACTAAGAGCATTTATAGTCTCAGATGCAATGAAATTGTCATGTCTGTAGCTTATTCTTCCTGACAGAATGGCTGGAATTATACATTTCAAATAAATTCCACCTCTCAAGTCCCCTCTGTTCTTTCCCTTTATTCTGGTCTGTCTCTAAATTTGGCCAGTAGATGAATACGTTTACATATAAATGATTTATCCCACAACTTAACATGTACCATGGCTATACGGTAAACTGATAATCTGTTTCGGCTTTGAAGGGCAGGCATCACTCACATCAATGTCAAAGGCAACAGCATTTGGAGAGAGGTTTATTTGGCCCTGATGCATTCTTTCGTCTGTGTTTACGCCACTGTGCTCCTCTTTAGTCAAAAACACCCTGTGTCAAACTAAAATAGAGAGACAGCATTGGCCTGCTGCAGCATTAACAATTTATAAAGTAAAGTCACATTTTTGCTGTGTCATAAATATTCTATAATCATGATGATAAATTATTTGCTAAATATTTGAATCGCCATGTGCATACACAAGTGTTTTATAAATCTAACTCAAAATATTTACCATTAATTTTCATAAGATGAAATAGGGTGATAAGGTACAGAGCTCTCAAGGCCTCAAACTCAGTTGCTCACCCAAAAATAGAGGTGCGTTACTGCCCTACTTACAAAATTGCCGGCTAAAATGGCATCTGGGGTGACGCGCTACATAAAGCATAGTGATTTATCGACCACAGTAGAAGCACAACCTTTAAAGCAGGATTGTTCTGCAAGCGTTGTTCCGTTTGAGCTGCTCTGTCATGGACGTGTGCCATACCTGCGTCTGCGAGGGCCTGAAGGTGCAGCTGAACGACTGCTGCAGTGAGTCCAGGAAAGGCTGGATCTTGTACAGTCCCTGGTTGCTCCCTTGGGAAGGCCGGAACGCCACGATGTGAAAGTATTTGAGGATTTTCTCGAAGCGCGACTGGCTCATCTTCAGTGCGATGCTGCGGTTGCTAAAGAAACCAGCGCTCCAGATGCTCAGCACAGACTCGCACCTGTGCACACTGGTGGAGATGACAAAGCCCAGGAAAGCCTTCATCTCCTGGGCAGTGACCGGACGCCAGCCCTCGTCCGAGCCAAAGCGCTCCTGGAACTTCTTGGCATACATATTGGTCTGGGTGACCATGTTCTGAATGCAGTTGTCTGGGACGAATAGCTGGAAGAAGTCCAAAGCGGTCGCGGTGTCTGGCATTTTCTGAGCGGGGCCTGTAAGGGGACAAAATGGAGAGACAAAGGATATTATTATGTTAGCAGAGAGAGGAAAGTGTCTCTAAATCTCAACTGGTCCCACGTCTTTGGTTTGACAGGTTATAAAAAAGTTGGTGACAGAATGAAATTTAAGCTTGTTAAGCTGTCACTGTCAAGGCTGTGTAGGCTGCATCCAAACTTTTGATGCAGTGATAAACTAAAATAGCTACATCACAAAAACACTGAACATAATAGGCTTGGGGATCCATTATTGCAAACTCCTGCTACAATTATATTTTCAACAGTGTGAATTAACAACTCACGTTCAATTTTGTGGACAAGAAAACAATATGTATGCAAGACTGTTGTACAAAGCCCTTTTTAAACATTTCTTGCTTGCATCTTCACAACTCTACGTTCGTTTATAGTCCATGCACATCCCACACTGTAGGTCACACCGAAGCGCTCAGTATTAGTGTCACCAGCCCAAGCCAAGCGTTGCAGTGTTTACACCGAGTGACAGCCAACACATTGTCACCTCACTGACAAGGCATGGCATTCAAGCTCACTTTGCCCTCCTGTCACGCTCGCTTTATGACACATGGTTAGGCAAAATCATGTACTCATGTCAAGCAGTCGGGGGAGTCTGCATCGGCCGGTCCATCTACAAGATATGCAGTGGTGGGCAGTAATGTGGTACAATTAGTTACGTGGCACAGTACCAGCGCCTGGTGACAGAGCCTGACCCCCGGAACCTGACCAGGCCACACTCCGTGGGGCCAGAAGGAGTGTCATGGGGCTGTTCTGTGGACCCACCCCCTGCAGGAGGAGCCATAAGGGGATCCTCTGGACAGCTTGGACTGCTGCCCCAGCGACCCAGCAACAGATGAGCGGAAGGAGATGAAATGGATAATACGTCTCTTGTGAAAGTCCTTAGAAATGTGTGGGCTTGTTTGTTTGGTTCATAAACTACTTGAGCATTTTTTCCTATTTTTATGGCATGTAAATGGTCTCAACTTATACCCAAACGAGGTGACACAATAACTGAGTTGTTAGTGCCTTTTTCTCCTAGCATGAAAGTTCCGGGTTAAATTACTGGTCCCTGTTCTCCTTGTGTATGGGTTTCCTCTGTGCACTACGGTTTTCCTTATGAACCCAAGAAACATGCACAACAGGCCAATCCAGAGAACAAATTTCAATAATAACAATAAAAGCAATAGGTAGTTTTTATGTGAACTATACACTTGCTCTGTACTCCATATTAATGATGTTTTCACTGATGTCAGTGAAAGCCATTTATGAAGCATCCTTTAATCTTACTTGATTGATGTTTACTTTACTGATATGTAAAGAAACAAGAGCAGGCTACATTCTCGCTCAAACCAACTTTGTAACGCCAAGAAGAGAAAGAAAGTTTATCAGTTTTGTCACACAATTAGTGTGCAGGAGTGCGAGCACTTTTCTTTGGCCAAAAGCGAGAGTTACGTAAAACCACTTCATGCTCAATTAAATAATGCAATGTCAGATTACTCTCAAAACAAAGCATCGTGGGTTTATACTTTACAATATTATCCTGACTTCTGCCCAACTGCAACTCGACAAATCAAGCCTTGTCACAACAGTTTATGAAAAGCGCAGCCAAACATAATGATGTACAAGCCTAATGCAAAAGCAACTCTGAGAGGATAAGCCAAGCCGAGATGGCGTACAAGATTTCTGTAAAAATGTACCCACACAGTCACTGCTGGAGCGAGTCTGGGGTGAGCTCATTTGCATTTCTGTTACATTTAAAGTGCTCTAGCAGCGTAAAATCCAACGTGACTTTCTCAGAGGACACTACTCTTAAATGTATAACTGTGGCGAAATGACTCAGCTAACCTCAAAAAGGAAGTGAGTTACACTATGTATTTTTCGGCATAATGAATGGATATGTTACTTTTAATGATCTATGACAACATATTTAGCATTCGAGGCAAATAATATGAATGCAAGTTTAGGAGGTGACCATGATCGCTGCAACAGACAATGATCAGAATAATCACGTAGTCTACAGTATTCTTAGTGTATGATATGGAATAAAAATAAATGTGTAGATGGATAAACAGATTCTACACTCTTTAATGCAAAATAGTGCGGTAAATCCAGCCAACATTGTGATAGTTACATAATCTGTGACGTGGATCTGGCATAATCCTTGATGTGATCCCCAGCCACAATTACAACAGCATGACAACTATGGGCAAAGTCCCAAAGTCTCCAGAACTATAACACAAACTTATCTCTACACTTTCAGGATACATTTTTATTGAGGGTGCCAGAATTAAAGGACGGGACTGGGGCCAGCTTTGTGATTTGGTTCCAGTTTGGTAGTTTGACTTGATGCAAACTGACTGAGGCGGATGATTTATGTACCAGGCACAGTGTCTCAGAGGAGCGGGCCATCACAGCAGAGTTGACAGGAACACGGACGCGGACAGTGAAAAGCCAAGACAGACCAGAAGGTTGAAAACTAGCAACAGAAGCATGTGCAGAATCACAACATGTCATGGTATAAGATATTCAGGTTGTAAGTTAGTATGGCTAAAATAGTAAATTGTAAAAATAATAAATTGCAAGTGATCAGGGTGGATAACAGTGAGATTATCCGATGATCAGCACATTCAGTGAGTGGACTTTTGGGGACCTCAGTATTGATATTCTACATTTAAAAATTGAAACAATGTCTGTATGAGAAAAAGACAGGGAGGAGTGTGACACTGGGCTGGTCAGGATTTGGCCTGGAGCCTCTGCAGGCAGCAGCAGGGATGTCAAGTTAGAACAGTGAATACAAGCTTTTACTTTTAGCTCACATCATGTTCACAAATGGATGGCACTATGATGAACACACTTTGAGTGAGGAATTGCTCAGTGGGTTTTAAAAAGTTTTGATTACTTAAAAAAAAAAATACAGCTCTATGTACGTTTTGGTGAGGGAACAACGTTATACCATGGTTAAAAGCTCAAAAAAGTCAATTTTGCTTGCCAAATTGAGACAGTCTAATAGCACAGAACCGGTGATAGTAATGCGATCTCAACAAAATTCTTTGAGTCTTCACTGATGCAGCTATACTACAATATAAAGATAGATCTTGCTTCAACTCTTACATGTGGATTAAGTAGAAACATCTCAATCACGTAGCCTCTTTTCCATGTCATTAAAGATAAGCTTGAGCTGGTAAATGATGTTTTAAGCCAGATAAAGTGAGAAAAGTTGGATTTATGCATTAATGTGTCTCTCAGCAAGACCTACTGCTTTTACGTGTATTATGGGTGGATTATAGATGTAAGTCTTGTGCAAATATGCTCACCAAACCAAATGCACAGAGGCAAGGACACCTGTTTACCTACTGAGTGTACTGTATTAAGTATTTTAGTATGAGCACGATAAATGATAATCTGTAACAAAACATTTGTTTTTTAAATGTTATATATATGTTATATATATATATATATATATATATATAACATTTAAAAAACAAATGTACATATAAATCTAAAAGCTCCAAGGTTCAATTCAATCCCGGATAAAAGAAACTGCATGCCATCTCAGCTGCAGCACAAAGTGGGATGCAGGGATGCAGAAAATTGGCTTGATAATTGTGCTAGGTAAAAAGAGATAGGCTTTCATATTCAATATGGACAGAGATAAAGCGCTTCAGGTACAGTCTTTGCATCAGGGTAATTCTACACCATCAATTCAACACCTCGCAGCTCTATTGAATGGTCACATAACCATATCTGAACTTCCAATCATAAGCAGTACATTTTCAGAATGGCAACATCTTGCGTGTAGCACTCTAAATGCTGCCAAGTCTATCCGTGCAAGTTTGTTTTTGAGCAAACTTTTCCTGGCACGGTGGAGCACAGAAGTGAGAAGATTCTATTCCACTTGTGTAATGTGTAAACCTCAAACACCTGTCGCTATGCGTTTATATCATATCATATTTAGTGACAGAATACCTTGCCATATAAAGTCTACGGTGTGTGGATGAAAAAGTTCTCAAGTTAATGACAGCACATTACACAAGATAATAATCATGCTGCTCAAGCAATGTTCAGAACATTATCACCAAGACCATGCCAACCCTTTTAATTGTGCCATACTGTATAAAATAAAGCACAGGCAGTATTGTATTCTTACCCTTTACAAACATAATGAAGTGTAAATTTGCATGTTGAAACAGCATATGAGAAAACGAACAAGGTCTGAGTCCATATCTCCTCTCTGCATATGTTGATCTCTCTCTGAGGGTGATAGATGCTACAGTGGATGCGGGATGGCAGTGCTACAGTAGAGCAGGAGACCTTAATCCAAATGAGGGCCAACAGGAAGAGCTGCACTAACAGATCTCTCTCGCTCTCTCTCTGACCACTGATGTGCATGAAGCACCAGGCTCAAACTGTTCAGAGGCTTTGATCACAAATATTAACACAGACAAGAAACAAGGCTGCGGGTTTGTGTGCTCGTTGAGCAGTCACGATTCACACACATTTAGTTACTATGGACAATAACCAGAAGGACTTATGAATACTTTTAGGATTTCAGATAATTTGAGGCATGTTACTTGAAGGATAGTTTGAATTGTGCTTGTGAGGAAAAATAACAAACATGAAAGAGGCATCAATCTGCTCGTCTAAATTGCCCTGCATGTGTCCAAGCCTTGAAACGTGCACAGTGCGCACATGCTATTTCTAACATATTCACCCAGAGCACAGCATCAAGGATGGAATTTCAAAGCACGACCAACACTAACAGTGCAGTGTCATGCCACTGTCACTCACTCTGCGGGCACAGGCACACAGCACGTTACTTTAAAGTAGGGACAACTGTTTAATTTTACAGTAATGCAGGGATGATTAAGTTGACCTGGAAACACAAATAAATGAACTGCTTTATTTCTGTTCACTGCGCACACATAGCCCACAGCCAAAGGCGCACAAATGACCTTATTCATCTTGGAGGCTCACCATATGTCTCTTGGAACGGCGGCACGGTGATATCCTGCAGCGTCTCGGTCCAGCCCTCGTCCTCAGCCTGACTTTGGGACAGCGAGCCCGGAGGACCGCTATGTCCACTCTCTTTCTCGGCCCTTCTCTGTGGCTGCTGGTTCTGCCGGGGTGGCTGCTCCTCCTCGCCTACCTCTGCAATGTAGTGGTCTGAGTCCGATTCACCGGACGTGCTGTAGAAGAGGTTGTCGCTGCTGTCGTCCCCAGACTCGCCAAAAACGTCGTCGGATATCTGGAGGCTCTCATACCGGGAGCGGGCCGCTTCTAGGAGAGACAGCGCCTTCCGCCCGCACTCCGCCATCTCTCTCTCCAGTGATGCTCTGCTCCTTATCCCTCAGTGTGGACACAGCACGCTGTTCCAAGAAGTCTTTCCCTAATGCAGCAACTGCTACACACTAGGTGTCCAAAAATGGAGCAGGCTACCCCCTCAATTCCACACGCTCACAGCACACCGGTCAATGAGATTATGAGATACCGAGAGCGCTGTCCTCTCCAAGGGTACTGAAATATATCCGCCCTCTGCTAAGCCTACAGCGCAGCGCACTTGGCAATATGGTGTTATCGGTAGTTGTAGTAGCATCGGCTTTTCAGAGAGCAGCGAGATTTTCCTCTCTCACGAACAGTAGTGGATGCGGCTGCATCACCTGACTCTGGCCCTACCCTGTCGTCCAATGAAATCTGATTTTATAAACACCATGGAGGCGGCATGCAGACAGAGCAAACATTAAACAGGTAGTGGAAATACAGGACCGTTTGTTAATTAGGCTACATTGTAATGTAGCGTTCCATACAACACGACACATAAATGTAAGACAACGTGTCGATCATTATTCAACATGCATAAGATAAAATGAAATAAAATAAAATAGAATGAAATAAAATAAAATAATGGCAGTGAAAGTACCTTTCTTTTGTCAGCAGGTGCCGCTGTTTTCTACAGGTCTATGATCTTCTTCTTCGTGGATTATCTTGCCATGTTTGCGGAAGTAGCAGAATATTTAGCATAAGCTGCGAACTGCTATAAGGCATTTAATTAGTATTTTAGTTGGTGCCTAGTAAAAATGAATCTCCCCAAAGGACCAGAATCTTTGTGCTTCGATAAGGATGTTTTATGAAGGTACAACATTTTAGATTGTAGCTCTTGTATAGCCTATCGAAACTACCGGGTGGCTAGCTGTACAAATATCAGAAGACGTTTAATCTTTTTTCTCATTAAACGCTGTTAAGCTAATGATACGAAAGGAACACAGCGTAATAAAACACGAGAAAGAGAATAGATACATGATGAATAATCCGGTTGCTTAGATTTAAATTAAATACCTCTTGTCATTCGCCAACATGCTCCTTGTTACATCTAAATAATGTGCTGTATTAGCTTGTATAGGCTACTTCTTTTCAGGCCTTAAATTGATGTCTGTTTTTTGTGTTTTTAGGATGACTTTGACGTTGACCAGTTTGTGTCAGAATGCAGGAAGCAGGTGCCACTGGAGGAAATGCGGGAGGACTTGGAGCTCTACTATAAATTACTTAAAACTGCAATGGTGGAGCTCATCAACAAAGACTATGCAGACTTTGTCAATCTTTCCACCAATCTGGTCAGTTGTCAGCACATACTAAGCAATCACCTGTACTTAGAGATGGGAATTCTTAATAGTATCCAATCTTTGAGGCCAGCTTTTTTAAGAAGACTGTCTGATAACTCAAATCACTAAATTAATGCACAGATTATACTGTATATAGCGCTTACAAAAATGCTCAAAGTCGCCTCTCAATTGTATGCATCATTCACACTCACACGCTATACTCTGTGATGGTAAGCTCTTTAAGTAGCCAGACTGAAGCCAGGCTGCTCCATCGGTCCCTCTGACTACCATTAAGTAACCAGGCTCAACCCTGCTTATCTTAAAATTACAGAGGAGATTGGACATAGTCAAGGTTGAAAAAATATTCCATGCTTTGAAAGCCTGTTTCCTTATTTCATCCAGTGTGCAGTATGTGTGTGTACAGTTGCATTAAAATTATGAAATCAGGGTCTTTTCACAATTGAGTTTTGTTCAAAACATCCGATGTGGTCCTGAACGTCATATTTTAACGTAACCTTCTAATTCTCTTCTCCGTATCAGGTGGGGATGGACAAGGCCCTCAACCAGCTGTCTGTTCCATTAGGACAGCTGCGTGAGGAGGTGATGGTAAGTGTTGTAGTGGTTTCAATTGTTGGTCGTGTGCACACTTTCTTGGACATTCCTTTTATGTTATACATGTGATGTGACTGTATTGTAGAGCTTGAGGTCCTGTGTGAGTGAAGTAATTCAGGCTATAGACAATCAGCTGTCCAAACAAGAAGATCTACAAAACAAAAAGGTTTGACGCTGCTTGTTAGAAATTCAGTTAGATATATTATGTGGATAATTGTTAGATTTACAAATATATTTGTTGATGTTATTCCATTAGGTGTGTGTATTAAGACTCATTCAGGTGGTGAGATCAGTGGAGAAAATTGAGAAGATCCTAAATTCACATAATTCGAAAGAGTCAAACTCTTTGGAAACTAGCAGGTAGGAGTATGTAGTATGTAGATACAATGTAAAATAATTAATATGACTTTATATGTTGTTTTTTTGTCTGCAGTCCTTTGTTAGCCGGTCAGATCCTGGAGAGAATCGCGACGGAGTTCAACCAGTTGCAATTTCATGCTGTACAGAGCAAAGGCATGCCCCTCTTGGATAAAGTCAGACCTGTAAGTATGAACAGTCAATCATAGTGAACTGAGTAAGCTCATACTTTTACTTTGACTGTAGATGTATTGATGTCTGATCAATTTAAAAAAAATTCTGTTTAAATCCAGCGTATTGCAGGAATCACGTCGATGCTGCAGCAGTCTCTTGAGGGGCTTCTGATTGAAGGGCTTCAAACATCGAACGTGGATATGGTGCGTCACTGCCTTAGAACATATGCAACAATTGATAAGACCAGAGATGCAGAGGCACTGGTGGGTCAGGTGCTGGTCAAACCCTACATGGATCAGGTAAAGTGTTATTCTACTTTCTATTACAACTACCGGTATTTCCATTTTAACTATTATTTAAACTCTTTGTCTTTTCATCTCGCAGGTCATATCAGAAGAAGTGGTGAAGTCCAGCTCCAACGGTCTCCAGCTCATGTATTCTAGACTGTTGGACTTTGTGCCCCATCACTGCAGGTTGCTTAGAGAAGTGACTGGAGGCGCCATATCTAGGTTAGTATTGTTGTTAATGTATACAGCACTACTACATGCAACTCCTAATGCTATTTTACTAATGCCCTGATATCTTTCACTGTCAGTGACAAAGCTGACACAGTGCCCGGCTATGACTTTCTTGTCAACTCCGTGTGGCCCGAGATGGTCAAAGGAATTGAGGAGCGGTTGGCTTACCTTTTCAATCCTGGCAACCCTGACATATTTATGAGGTACATTTCTTTACTTTTTGGTCATGTAAATCGCATCTGATTTATTATTATTATTATATTCTTTTAGCGATACAGCGCAAGTATGGATTTGTTGGAAAATTTGAACGTCAGTGCAGCTCACAGGCCAGTGTGAAGAGGCTGAGAGTCCATCCTTCTTACATTAGTTTCCAAAACAAGTGGAACCTTCCTGTCTACTTTCAGCTACGGTACATGTCACTTTTGCTTTATTACAGAAGGTACTACAGTGGGGGAAAGAACAATGTGTATTTGTAGTACAGTCCCAAAATTGTGCAAGTTCTCCCACTTAAAAAGATGAGAGAGGCCTGTAATTTTCATCATAGGTATACCTCAACTATAGAGACAAATGAGAAAAAGAAAATCCAGAAAATCACATTGTCTGATTTTTAATAAATTAATTTGCAAATTATGGTGGAATTCTGGCTCTCACAGACCTGTAACTTCTTTAAGAGGCTCCTCTGTCCTCCAGACACCTGTCCACAACCTCAAACAGTCACACTCCAAACTCCACTATGGTCAAGACCAAAGAGCTGTCGAAAGACACCAGAAACACAATTGTAGACTGCCCCAGGCTGGGAGGACTGAATATGCAGTTGGTAAGCAGCTTGGTGTGAAGAAATCAACTGTGGAAGCAATTATTAGAAAATGGAAGACATACAAGACCACTGACAATCTCCCTCGATCTGGGGCTCCACGCAAGATCTCACCCCGTGGGGTCAAAATGATCATGAGAACGGTGAGCAAACATCCCAGAACCACACGGGGGACCTAGTGAATGACCTGCAGAGAGCTGGGACCAAAGTAACAAAGGCTACCGTCAGTAACACACTACGCCGCCAGGGACTCAATTCCTGCCAGACGTGTCCCCCTGCTTAAGCCAGTACATGTCCGGGCCCGTCTGAAGTTTGCTAGAGAGCATCTGGATGATCCAGAAGAGGACTGGGAGAATGATGTCATATGAAACCAAAATGGAACTCGTCGTGTTTGGAGGAGAAAGAATGCTGAGTTGCATCCAAAGAACACCATACCTACTGTGAAGCATGGGGCTGGAAACATCATGCTTTGGGGCTGTTTTTCTGTAAAGGGACCAGGACGACTGATCCGTGTAAAGGAAAGAATGAATGGGGCCATGTATCGTGAGATTTGAGTGAAAACCTCCTTCCATCAGCAAGAGCATTGAAAATTAAACGTGGCTGGGTCTTTCAGCATGACAATGATCCCAAACACACCGCCCGGGCAACGAAGGAGTGGCTTTGTAAGAAGCATTTCAAGGTCCTGGAGTGGCCTAGCCAGTCTCCAGATCTCAACCCATACAAAATCTTTGGAGGGAGTTGAAAGTCTGTGTTGCCCAGCGCCTGCCCCAAAACATCACTGCTCTAGAGGAGATCTGCATGGAGGAATGGGCCAAAATACCAGCAACAGTGTGTGAAAACCTTGTGAAGACTTACAGAAACGTTTGACCTCTGTCATTGCCAACAAAGGGTATATAACAAAGTATTGAGATGAACTTTTGTTATTGACCAAATACTTATTTTCTACCATAATTTTCAAATAAATTCATTAAAAATCAGACAATGTGATTTTCTGGATTTTTTTTTTTTTCTTTTCTCATTTTGTCTCTCATAGTTTAGGTTACCTATGATGAAAATTACAGGCCCTCTCATCTTTTAAGTGGGAGAACTTGCACAATTGTTGGCTGACTAAATACTTTTTCTCCCCACTTTACACCCCATTCGTATCAAAAAACATTGAGAATATTTTACAGGCCGGTCATGTGTAATTATGTATCTTATTTTCTTGATTAGAAATAAAAATGTAAACAAGGTCAGTCCTCGTTTTGAGTAAATGTAGGCCTTAAATGCTGACTTGAAAAAAACACAAAAGCCTATATGTGTGTCAGCACATTAAAAACATCGATAATTTGAAACTGAACCCGCTATCACCCGTATTGATCTGTGTGAAACAGAGAAGAGAAAATCTGTGGCCACATTGCCTACTTATCATCTGTGGCCACCCACACACAGAGGTTATTAAGTACACACAGAGCAGGTTGTATGTTGCAAGGCTGGAGCGAGAGCAGATTGCATTTATTGCAGTGAAAATAACCGTGGATGTGTCTGAAAATGAATGTATTGCCTGTGGTCAATGCTCATTTTTCTTCCAGGTACAAGAAATAGCAGGGAGCCTTGAAAATTCAATTAGTGATGGGTTGGAGAAAGCACCAGGTATAAACACCATTATATCTCAAAACCTGTGCAATGACGCCTTACAGTTTTCTTTCGTAACACTTATCTGTTTGTGTTTAGCTGGTAGTGCTTACCACCTAAAGGTGTCAGAGGTGTTATGGTCATGTCTAGTGAGGTGTTGGTCTGACAAGATCTATCTGTCACCGCTTGCACATCGCTTCTGGAAACTCACACTGCAACTTTATTCACGCTATGCAAAGTTTCTTGAAGAGGTGAGAAATGTTTACATGTTTAGCATTAAGTTGATAATGACATAATAACTGGTGTCTATTTCTTCAGGTATTGACTAAACCGGCAGTCCCAGAGGTGCCCAAAGAGCAACCAGACCTTTGCCAAGCTCTGCCTCCTCTACCTCCAGTCGGACATCTCTGGATGACGGGGGCAGTGAAAGTGGTAGTCCCACTTCTTTGTCCACCAAGAAGCTGGTCTACATCGCAGCTGACGTTCAAAAGCTGCAAGAGCAGGTGTGTTTAAAATGTACTACAACCAATCGTATTTTGTAAAAGAGGGGGAAAAAATCTAAATTTTCAACCGTATAAGAACTATAACTATTTTATTTTTCTTCTAGATACCACAATTATCTGAGATGGTCAGACAAAAGCTGGAAGCACTCAATTTTACAAAATTGTCAATAGTGGAGGGTAAGTAATTTTACAGTAATTTGTAAATTGAAATGTTTGTTGTGTATATTTCAATTTCTGAATGTGTATAAAATAACCAAATGTATCTGAGGACATTTGGTGATCGTCAGGGAGAGCTTTAAATAAATGTAGTGTGTTGTTTGATTGTTTAAACAGAAAATTCTCATTTTCAGATGCTCTTGCGGATTCAAAGGCCTGTCTCTCCAGTAGCATTCCCTGTCTCAACACTCGTATGACGCAACACCTCACAGAACGATGCTGCCGCTTTTTGAAAAGTGCCTCTGAGGTCCCTCGGCTCTACCGCAGAACAAACAAGGTCAGGAACTTTAGATAACTGGGAAACATTGTAGCACCGTGCTGCTCGGAGTGCAGTGGCTCGGAAATAACCTGTAAAGTATTTGCAGTATTGCTTGTCAGATGTGTTCTGTATAAGAAATGTTCCTGTACATTCAGGACCTTCCCGTTCGTGCATCCGCATACATGGACAATGCCTTGCGCCCTTTACACCAGTTACTGACGGACTCAACAGGATTGGTTAGTCCGTCAACAGCTCAGCAGTGGTTAAGTGTTACACTCTGTGACTGTACACAGAGGTAAGATGAGACGACCCATAATTCTAATCCTAGGAAAACTGCAAGTATTACAGAGTATTGTCCTAATTTTTCAGGTACTATGAAACCATCTCAGAGGTGCTGAGCTCAGTGAAAAAGATGGAGGAGAGCCTGAAGCGGCTAAAGCAAGCCAGAAAAGGAACAAGTGCAGCTGCCACAACAGGAGCCAATGGTGGACCCACAGACGACAGCAAGATCCGCCTTCAACTGGCCCTGGATGTCGAATACCTCGGGGAGCAGGTAGATAATGCAAAATATTAAAATTTAAACCATTTGCATTCTACACTTTAATAATCATTTAGTTTATATTGTTTGTTAATTTATGATTATTCCATTTCTTGTTCCAGATTGGAAAGCTGGGTCTACAGACGAGTGACATCACAATGTTTCTGCTCTGCTTGAGCTTGTAAAAGAAGCCAGAGATCTTGCTGAACAGAGCTAGTTGCCAGGTACTTGGGCTTCTTACAGAATATCATGATCCCATTGACTCAGACCATTTTGTTTGTTTTGTTAAACGTCCGGCATAAACTTACTAGGTCATCTCTTCTGAGTCTGCCAAACATTTTATATAAACAAATTGTGTAGTATTTATTGACGGATGTTGACCCACATTTGGGCACACAATATCTGCTGAGATTTGGTTCTGGAAACATTTAATGCAGCCTTTTAGTGCCTGATTCTTGTTGGCAGACTTGTTTCTTTTAACTTTCATATTTTTGTTCGGGGTATGGACTTTTTTTTTTTAATTGTCACATAATATGAAATGTGACGGCGATTCCTGTTTGTTAAAACTGATGCCACTGCAAGATATTGTGAAACACGTGTGAATGTTGGCTGTTTTCTTTCATACAATGAAGAATTTATTTCAAATGAATATATTGTAAAAGAGTGAATTAAATATGTAAAATGAGAATAAATTTTGTTTTAAGTCAATCTTTTTCATTAAGTCAATTTTTAAATTAGTCCTCATGTAATACTGTATTTATATCATTAAATTTGTACATACAGCCTTTATAACATGAATTACCAGTTTCCAATAGTTTGAGTTCATTTATGTGAAATTGTAATTCTCTGGAAAGTAGTTTATTTTAGAAAGCGCACATTATTAGGAATAGACACTTAAAAGTTTACAATGCTTTAATTACAAGTAGAAAACTACACACGGTAACAGAACACAACTGTCATTCTCACACACATACACAAAAACACAGTGTGGCATTTATAAATACTGAAGAAGTTACTGTCACAATGTTGACATTTCAGCTTTTTTGTGGTGCTGTACATTGTAAAAATAGTGCTTTTAGTCCTTCTTGGGAAGTCTTGTTCATTTTAAAGGGTAGGGTTGGTGACCTTGCCCAGCATCAGTATCGCGCCAGAGTCTCCCTCAATGACCGAGAAGAAGAAAGGCCGATTGATGGACAGTTTTAGTGGTATCCCGCCTTCCTGGGTCTTGTCTTGAACCTCAGTGCCGCCTTCGGACATCTCAAACACCACTTTGTTGAGGGCCTGACACGCATACGAGGTAAATTACTTCCACATACTATTATTTTTTACATTTGTGTATAATGATGGTGCTTACCCTATCTACAGTGAAGGGTTTGGTGTTGCTGAGTTGATTGAACTCGGCCTCGGCACCCAAAAGTCTGGCTTCCACCTCTGGACCCATGTTGATCAGCATTTCATGCAGACTATTCACGGATGACATGGAAAACTTTGGCAGTGACAGCTCCAGGAGACTGGGTGAAAAAGCAAACAGTTTATAGTTATTTTTTGACCCCCTAAAAAGGTATCCATTCTGTATATACTGTTAAACATAAGAAATATCACCTATATTGGGCATGACTGAATAATACAAATCTCACCCCTCTTGCAGTTTTTCATTCCAGGAAGACATGACTTGGGTTCTCAAATTGGACTCAATATTTTGGAGAGTGGTGCCTTCATGGGGCAGGACCAGTAACATGTAGGATCTCTTGCTCAGAGACAGCTTGACCACTGTGCAGCGTCGAACCTAAGAGGTAATAGAGTAATGTGACTTAAGATCTCGAGAAACACCTCGTTTTACTTTTGTTTTTAAGCATTTACCTTATCGTTTAGGTAGTGGTAGGGACCTGTGTGTGTCATCAGTGGAGCCATTACTGTGGTTGTCTCATCCACGTAAAACTCTTGCTGTGATGTTTTCTCTGGCTGGAGGACTGTTCTCCAGTTACCTGCAATGTCACACCAGGATTTTAACCCATATATTTAAATGTAAATAAAAAGAAATCATGAATCTTGTTTATTTCACATTTACAATCATCGAAAAACACATGGTAAGTACCTTGGAAATTGAAGGAGCTGAGAAACAGCAGGTTGCTGCTTGTGTTTAATTCAGTGAAGATGCTCTTTACTTTTCCTCCTGATGTCTTTTCTACAAAGCTGTTGACGTGCTGCTCGGCCTCCTGTGTGTTGAAGTCCAGACTGCGGATGAAGGAGGAGTCTGAGAAGTCCTGTGTGCCCTGGACAAAGTCCCCTGAGAGCTGAGTGCCTGGTCCAGTGAACGCCCACACCTGAGTCAAGATCTCATCTTTAGGCCCATCATCCACCAGAGAGTTGATGCTCTGCAGAGTCTGCAGCACTTTGTGTCCATCCACCAGAGACACACAGTCCTCACGGTCAGTGCTTTTGCTCAGACCTAATAGGAACTGAGAGAGAAGCAGAAGTAAACTTGAGGCAGCAAGATCACTTTAATAAGTATTGTTACTGCGAAACATTACTCAAACATTACTACTTTGTTATTTTGTATCTTTTAAATGTAGATAAAACAGATATGCAACAATTAATTGAGGTGATAGTTCAAATGAGAGGCAAAGACCTGGTAGATCCTGGCTGTTTTCCTGGACGCTCCGAGATACAGTGTGACGAGGGACCCGTATGTGTTGACTGGAGAGATGAGTGTGTTGCTGCTCTGCTGTTTGGCACTAAGTGCTTGGTACATCCTCAGGCCCAGTGAGTTTAACAGCTCTGCTAAAACCGCCGTCCTCGTTGTGATGTTCTGTCTCTGAGTGTCCACTTGGGACATGTCCCTGCTGTCTGGAGTCAGCACGTTCATATCCATGGGTGACACTGCAATCGTCTGCAAGGGCTTGGTGGTTTGGGTCTGCAGGCTTTCACAGCTGACATTTTCCATAGCAAACAGAGTGAAAGGGTGAACGTAGACTCTGTTGGCTCTGCTTCCAGCAAAGATACAGCAGCAGAAGAGGAAGGGGATGAATCTCAGCATTTTGCCTCTTCTTTGGTTCTGTAAAGAGAAAATACATTTAAAGGATGTAGCCTGAATTAAGATGAGTTTCTTTCGGTGCAATACAAGCAGTTTGTCATTGATAAATGATCTTGTCTTTGTGTGGCTCGTCAAAGTAGTTTTGCAGGTCATTGACTGTGAGCGGGCAGTGACCTTAGCAACAGAGGTCGAACAGCTAATGAGAGACATCTGCTGGATTAGTCAAATTACATATTATAGAGGTCAGTGTTCCCACTGGCTGTTACTCACAAGCCTAAAATGAAAGAAGAGATGAAGGAAACACTGTTTTGACTTCCAGCAATCTATAAGATGGAGGACAGTGTTACGTAAAACATTTATCTTGTGAGTTTAACGAACAGTGGTGGACTGCTGGACCTTTGGAAGACGTGAGCAAACATGGGACTTTCCTGTATTTTGGCACGTACCAGAGGACGTGGCCTTGGTGCTTGATCAATAAGATACATACATACTTACATAAAATCAAATGACCTATATTAAGATCATCTGTAAATGTGAAGTCTTAATGTTTATCAATAGTGACAAAAATAGAAGTAGCAGAAATAGCATTATTCTAGTAGTACTGCAACAATCATATTCATCCATTGTAGCAGTAGCAGTAGTAGTAGTAATAGTAGCATTAAATACTTGAAGTCACATTCAATACTTCCTGTGCTTATACTATTATATTGTACTGTTGTAATAATATTTGGGGGGAATAAAAAACAGAATCAGATATGAGAGGAATTTCAAAACGCACATTTTATATATATTCTAATGAGAACTTTCATAATATAGCAGAAGATGCATGCACTCTCATTGGTCAAATCTCACAAGTGGTTCAGATGCATTTAGTGATATAAATTCAAAGTGATCTTACCTTATGTGCTCTTGGCCTCTTCTCAAGGGCTGAATGAGGACCTCACTGATCTGAACCCACTTTTAAAGCTTACTTGACTTTTCAGTTACTGATTAACCAAAAGTACCTCTGGTTTGGGCTCATGCCGCAGTGACTCATAGGCTGCTTTGTACTCCCCAACTTCCAATCAATGCATCCGGGTGCAAGCCTAAAGAGACCACTCAATGCCTGTTCCCCTGTTGACATGAAGGCCATGACGCTGGTGACCTGACAGCTCTGTGAAAAAATGTGGGGGAGAGGGGTGACTCATGCGATGGAAGGGAGGTGGGCAAATATTGACTTGTATTCATTGTAGTTTTCTAAATAGTATTATTTAGTGGAATCATGTATTAGCTCCTCCTGGGCTTTACAAACGTAAACAGCAAAAGCAAAAACATACACATAACAAAGGTTTGACCACCTATTCTTTCTAGACCACTGTGGTCCTTAATATTTGTGGTAATTCTACTTCTGGTGCAATATTAGACACTATTTATTTTAGACTAAAGATACTTCTTGGAAGGTCAGATATTTTATGAGGAGGTTTTAGAAAAGTAAAATATTTATTGTCTCCTTACGAAGAAATGTGTCTTAGACCACCAGGGCAAGTACAAACAAGAACATAGAAACAAAAGAACAAACCACACTCACCTGTGTCAGAGTTCATGTACTGTAAACCTCAATTTCAAATGACCACGATTTTACTAGATTACAGATTCAGTTCTTAATGGTCAGTCTAAGGACCATGGCCATAGATGCAGAAAGTGTTTTCCCAATAATGAAAGAAACTGAGATGTCACTGGTGGCACATATGTGCATACATTTTAATGGTTCTACACAAACATAGTAAAACAAATAGTTCTTTCATTTTGATTCTTATTGATGCACATTTTTAATTTAACCCTGAGCCACACTCTGTGCTCCACCCTGGTATTTACATAACAGTATATAATTATAATATTTCAAGCATTTAATTAATTATTTGTGAGTACCACTGATTAGGAGAGAGAGCATTTACCTTCCCTATTCTAAGTCTGTTATGGACTGGATATAATCACTTTGAGATTACTTATTGTGTAATACCTTGGGGAAACTGACATTTTCCATTACGATCATGAATGAACAAGATACCAGGAACATAAGAAGTTTCTTTGGTTCTCCTCATGACACAATACTGTACAGTGAGTAATCAGGACATCCTGCTTGTCCTGAGACCAGAGCAAACAGGAAAATGTGCTCTTTATGGACTTCGACACAAGTTTATTAGGCAATGGAGCTCAGTTTTGTTTGCCCATGTTAATTAAACATCAGTACTTTTCACTACAGCGCACCTGACCCAATACAGCTCCTCTCAGTGTTATTGTCAATATAACCACAGAGGGTCACTTCTCAGTACAGTATACTTCATGCGTCAATAGATTCAAGGGGCCATGTTTGAAAGATAATGTGAAACCTACTATATATCAACACTACATCCTTCAAGGGTTATTGGCTTATTTGATTCAGATTGTTTTATTAAGCCACTATAAATGGCTTGGCTTTACTTAATACTGTAAGTCATTTTTAAATGTGACCATTCCTTACAAACTACAGAAACTATCATGACATTGCGAAAATGCATGTCGGTATATACAGTACCTGTCAAAAAGAAACAAAACACTTATATGTCTTGGCATTTCTTTATTTCAACACTATTTACATTGTGTGATTCTCATTGAAACATTAAACTATGAATGAAAACATGGGATTGTGTCGGAAATAAAATATAAAATATGTTTTATATTGTAAATTATTCAAAATGCCACAGTTTCTCAATGAGCTTCATATAAGGCAATCATCTGAAATGGTTTTCAACAGTCCTGTGAACTCAAAACTTTTTCTGGTTACTATATTGTTGTAGTAATCAAAGCAAAAGGCGACTATTTGAAGAATTTATGTCAACCTTTTTGTTTAAAACATAATTACATATGTGTCCATTCATAAATAAATGCCTTCAGTGAGAATCTACAACATAAAAGGTCCTGAATTCAAAGAAAAAACAATGCATAAAAAAAGCGTTTCCAAACATTCAGGTACTGTAACCTGAATGTTAACATGCAGCATAGAAGACATTGGTTAGAAATAAACTTCATCTTCCCAAGAGCATTTCCCACTTATCTTCCTCTGCAAACACATTTAGTAGCACCACATGTGTATTTCTCACACATAACGTTTTATTGTATTTTGATTATGGTGACACGGACGGTATATAAGCTGTCTTTTTCTGCAGTGGTGACAAGTTGTGGAGAAAGCAGCTCCAACATGTTGACTCTTCTGGTTCTCTGTGCTGTGCTAAGCTCACAAGGGCAAAAGGTAAGTTTCTTCATACAATTTGCAAATCCAGTTACTTTTTGCAAACTACCTCATGCTCTTTCATATCCTATGTTTTCAGGTGCTCCACGTAAGTAAATTTTCACTTTTCTTCAATGCTAATGTCACAATTTGCCGTCTGTCTCAAGTTGTTTCATATAATGTTATATAATGTTATATTTATAGGTGAAGATTGGAGAACGACAGGTAAGTCCATTTGACTAGGTACTGTACATTGATAACCATTATTAACCATTTTCACTTTTCTTCAATGCTAATGTCACAATTTGTCATCCATCTTGTGCTGTTTCATATCTTATGTGGAGTCTACTATTCATTTTTTGTGGATTTACTCATTTTGTTTCTTCTCATATTATGTTTAGGTTGGACTCCAGGTAAGACAAATGTTCACTTTTCATCAACGCTAATGCTACTATTTATGGTCATGATGTTTCATGTAATTATGAAATTATATTTCTAGGTTGGTGGGAAACTACAGGTAAGTCTTTGTTTACTATGTACATTGATGAGCATTATTTGAACGTTCTTGCCATCCTCTCCATCAGAGCAGCCTTCATGTCATTACAACTGTGGAAATTACATGGGAAGCTGCTCCTGTAGAGACTCTTGTCAATACAATGGCAACTGTTGCTGGGACTATGCCTGTAAGCGTGGTCACATGACAAGCACTATGATATTTGTAAATATGAAGAACATATTCAGTACAACCTGTTTTTCTTATTTTAGGGTACTGTCCAACAGCAGAACCACCAACAACAGAAGAAACAACACCACAAACCACTGAAGGCAGGCTGTGCTCTTTTATAGACACATTTACATGAATTAGTGTCATATAAACCTCATAACAAGAGAATCATTTTCTGTCGTTTGTTGCCTGCTACTACAGTTCCTACAACTCATTCATTTTCTTTCTTATGTTATGTTTTTAGATTGGACTACAGGTACAGTAAGACACATTTTCACTTTCTTAGATGCTAATGTCACAGTTTGTCGTCTATCTCATGTTGTTTCATATGTTATATTTCTAGATTGGGAAACCACAGGTAAGTCCATTTTCACTATGTACATTATTGATGAGCATTATTTGCATTGAACTTTCTTGCCATCCTCTCCAGCAGAGCAGCCTTCATGTCGTTACAACTGTGGCTATCACATGGGAAGCTGCTCCTGCTCCAGCTCTTGTGAACACCGAGGCAACTGCTGTAACGACTACTACTGTAAGTGTGTCACAAGCAAATGCAAGATTGATCAGGATAACCGGTGAGATTTCTTTCAGTTTTACGAATTCTGTTTTGCCTTCTTTTCTCTGTCATTCAGCTTACTGCTATTATACTGCTACCACCCATTACGTCACAGGTAATGAATGATCCCTGACTAGGTACATTGATAACCATTATTGGCATTGACCTTTCTTGCCATTCTCCATCAGATCAGCCTTCATGTCGTTACAACTGTGGTTGGGATATGGGAAGCTGCTCCTGCTCCAGCTCTTGTGAACACCGAGGCAACTGCTGTAACGACTACTACTGTAAGTGTATCACAAGCAAATGCAAGATTGATCAGGAAAACCGGTGAGATTTCTTTCAGTTTTACGAATTCTGTTTGCCTTCTTTTCTCTGTCATTCAGCTTACTGCTATTATACTGCTACCACCCATTACCCCCACGTCACAGGTAATGAATGATCCCTGACTAGGTACATTGATAACCATTATTGGCATTGACCTTTCTTGCCATTCTCCATCAGATCAGCCTTCATGTCTTTACAACTGTGGCTGGGATATGGGAAGCTGCTCCTGTAGAGACTCTTGTCAATACTATGGCAGCTGTTGCAGGGACTACTCCTGTAAGTGTGGTCTCTGATATTTGTAGATATGAAGAAAAAGTTATAGCATTCAGTATAACCTGTTTTTCTTATTGTAGGGTACTGTCCAACATCAGAACCAACAACACCAGAACCACAAACCACTGAAGGCAGGCTTTGCTCCTTTATAGACACATTTACATGAATTAGTGTCATATAAATCTCATAATGAGAGAATCATTTTCTGTTGTTTTGTTGCCAGCTACTACAGTTCCTACAACTAATTCATTTTGTTTCTTATATTATATTATTTATATTATATATTTTGTTTTAGATTGGAATCCAGGTAAGACAAATTTTCACTTTCTTTAATGCTAATGTCACAATTTGCCGTCTATCTCATGTTGTTTCACATGTTATATTTCTAGTTGGGGAACGACAGGTAAGTCCATTTTGACTAGGTACATTGACAACCATTATTGGCATTGACCTTTCTTGCCATCCTCTCCATCAGAGCAGCCTTCATGTCGTTACAACTGTGGCTATCACATGGGAAGCTGCTCCTGCTCCAGCTCTTGTGAATACAAAGGCAACTGCTGTAACGACTACTACTGTAAGTGTGTCACAAGCAAATGCAAGATTGATCAGGATAACCGGTGAGATTTCTTTCAGTTTTACGAATTCTGTTTTGCCTTCTTTCTCTGTCATTCAGCTTACTGCTATTATGCTGCTACCACCGATTACCCCCACGTCACAGGTAATGAAATGATCCCTGTACAGTCAAATGATACAAATATTTGCAATGTAATGGATCTCTGTGCTTGTTACCTTCTAGGAGGAAGCTGTGGAGGCTCTCTGTCAGGCTCTGGTTCCTTCTCAAGCCCTAACTACCCTGGCTACTATCATGACAATGCCAACTGTGTCTGGCAGATCCGTGCATCATCGGACCAAAACCTTTATCTTACGTTCACCTACCTGCAGTAAGTTCTCATATTGTGTATTCAACTGAGAAAGCATCACATTAAGACTTTAACGCAGCAGCATGTGAAACGTGTCAAATACTCTCTTCTCATCAGGCTGGAAAACTGCTGCAGCTGTGACTACATAGCAGTGTACGATGGTCCATCTGAGGGCTCCAGGCTTTTGGGGACAGTTTGTAACGACAACGACAACTACAACAACAACACTCAGAGTTCTTTCCACTCCTCGTCCAACTACTTGACTGTGGTTTTCCGCACCGATGGTTCAGTGGTCGGACGTGGCTTCAATGCTGAGTTTACTAGCTCCCTAACTCCTAACTTAGGTACCAATGATCTTTCTAGCACTTCATAGATTATAATTATTGAGGATATGTAGTGTGTGTTACAATGGCTCATTTGTTGAAAGTAGGAACTAATAATGTAGAAATGAAATGGCCTTTTTGACTAATAAAACTACAATTTTGGCCAATTTTTAATGTAAGAAGCCACAGTAATGTAATAACATTGTTGATCCAATATTGTATTGCCACATAAGTGCCACTAGCTTTTATGGATGGTAGAGTTGATTGACAAAATTTGAATCACGTTTCCTTCACCCTAAACAGAACAAATTTATTAGCCCAGCTGGAACTACCACTTTGCTTCCTATAGATTGAAATGAAAAAAAAAAAAACAGTTTTATGGTAAAACCCAAATTTGACGTGTATAGAGGGTATACAGATAATGTCAAAGCATGGCAACAGTAGCCAAATGAGTGTTAACATTGAGTTAAGAAGTTTGTTTTGACACATCACATCATAATCGAGCTGAAAATGCTCTCCAATGACACCTTTATTGGCTTGCTAATTACGCCGTCTGCTTATTGCATTTTAAATTGGACAAAATGATTATTGTTTATTATTGTTACTGGGCGCTTTTACACTAGTCGTTCCAACATTTCTCTGCAGGTCAAGTAGACTGCTCCTCGGACAACATGAACATTGTGATCTCTAGGAGCTACCTAAACTCACTTGGCATTGACGCAAACAACCTGTACATAAATGACCAATACTGCAGGCCTGACATCTCCTATTACAGCGTGGTCTTCAATTTTCCTATCAACACCTGTGGCACTGTCCGTAAGGTAAGAAAAGTAATTGATATTTGAAATTGTATTGCTTACTCATTTAATTTCCCCCCATTTATTTTCTAATATCTGTTTAAAGTTTGACCATGGCAGAATTGTGTACACCAACGCTCTCCGGTCCTTTTCCTCGGACTATGGGGAGATTACGCGCCAGTCTCTGTTCCGGCTAAACGTGAGCTGTAGGATGGAGCAGGACTCTGTTTCTCAGATCATTTATGAAGTCAGGCATCATGACAACGTTAGCATCTCTGGATCGGGCAGATACAACACCTCTATGGCCTTCTACACATCAAGCAGCTTCTACTACCAGGTACAAATTTAGGGTTCCATATTCTCATCATTCTCTTAAACTGAATCGGTAGCTTTAGGATTATGTGGTAACCCTCGGCTTGAAGTCACTGTACATTTTATATATCCCTTAATTCTACAGGTTCTAATGAAACTATCTTTTCACTGCCATACAACTTAACATTGTACTATACCCTTCTACTAATCATACACCTCAACTACGCATTGGTTGGTCAATATAGTGACCCTATTTTAATGAAACATGTTTAACGTCTTGCTTTTCTGCTAGGTTACCCAAGTGCCTTATCAGGTGAGTCTCAACCAGGACCTGTATGTCCAAGTGAGCCAGAGACGTGGAGACAGCAGCCTGGTTCTCTTTCTCGATACTTGTGTGGCCTCATCCTCACCCCACGATTTCCAAACCAGATCCTATGACTTGATCCGTAATGGGTGAGGAAATGATGAAAGGAATATACAGTATGTGACGATGTGTGTATTTAAAAAAAGGTTGTTTGCTCTTTGTGACTGTATACATTTTCTGTAATGTATTATTGCCACTAACATCATCAAATGCGTTAAAACTACTGAAAATATCCAGTGATCTATGGTTACAGCCTTGTTTTAGTAACACCTGGTCTATCAATCCCTCATCCACAGGTGCCGAGTAGACTCCACTTTTTACAGCTACTCCTCCGGCACCCGTCCCTACGCACAATTCAGATTTAAGGCCTTCCAGTTTCTGCGCGCCACCGACCACGTGTACATCCAGTGTAAGGTGCTGATCTGCCCTGCCTCTGACTACAACTCCCGCTGTAGACGAGGCTGCAGCAGACGAAAGGCCAGAGACTTGGGATCTGAGCATGAGAGTGAAACTGTGGTGCTGGGGCCTATCCAGCTGCAGGGTGAGCAGTGCTTTTGCTGCTCTCACAAGTTTAAGGTTCATTTAAACTTTGATCTGGCTTATGTTGCTTTTTTTTCTTCTTCCTCTACAGAGTCAGAGAAATCGGGGGCAGAAGAGGCTCAGCAGGAGACCGGGGCTCAGCAGGAGACCGAGGATTAGCTTGGGACTAACCCTTGAACATCATTTAATCATCACACTTATTTTCTCATTACTTAACTACCTGATTAAAAGCATTATTAAAAGACAAACATGTGTTTTGTTTATTTCAGTCAGTTGAACATATTACTATTGATTACGTTTTTCCCAGACTGAAATATATGGAGTTGAACTGCTGACATTATGGAGTCCTTAGGTTTAGTTTCCAGTTTCTATTCTAAAATAATTAAGAACAGCCAATGAGTTAAAAAAACACTTTACTTATAAATTAAGTTAGTCAGTTCCACAAAAAAGGTTTCTAATCCCAGAGGGAAAGAGGATAGCCAAAAGGCATCAACATTCATTATTATCTAGTCGACTACAACACAATGTGCGAACATAAGGCAGTCAGAATGAGATGTCTCAATCATAGGCATCGAGACGAATATCTGGTCCAATATAGTAGTTTTAAAGACACCCTGTGAATTAGCAATCTCACTGCAACATAATTTGGATGCTTTGACACATAACAACTATCAAACCAATACAATACTGAGTAAATATTCAGAAGAATTCAGGGTTCCACAAATTCTGGCGTGAGTGACCACAGGTGAAGACATGGCAACCCTGACGCTACGTGGCAATTCTGAAGGTTTTCACGAGACACAATACAAGGTGCTTCTGTCTCAGCTACTACGAGGACAACATACAATGTCAACATATAGTTGAAAGAGGTATCCAACATTATATTAAAAAATAAAATATTCTAAAAAGTGAAAAATATGTTAGAGCGGTTTAAGTTTAGCAGCATTATAAACCAAAATAATGGCAAAACTACCATGTCAGGTTAGAGAACAGACATTTGCTATCCTGAAATAGCCTTTATCACCTAAACAGTGGACGTTTTGTGCTTGAAACAAGGACAGATTAAAAGTGAAGTTCTGTAGGCACTGTAACAAAACATTAACTGTGCATTAAGCACTCAAATAATTTCAAAAAGGCTTTAAATCAAGATTCTCAGTCATCCAGGTGAAATTACATGCTACACACCGTGTTCAAATGCCTTCTCAACTTTAACCAAAGCTGAAGTAAAGATTAGACACTTTTCATTCATAAGTATTAGAACAATATGTCCTACTTCTGTACCAGTAACCTCAAAAATTGATTTGGGTGTGACCTTTAGGGAATGCTGCATTTTGTACAACAGATTAAACTACGACAAAGAAAATTCCAGCAAAGGTAATAAGATGTCTATAGTGGCCATAAACACCCCAAAGTAAATTCTCGAGCTGAAAACACTGTTCCTTCTTAAAAAGGTGCATTAGGAAGAATTTGTTCTCAAGCAATACAATGTTGACAAACCATATCTCTAAGTTAGAAGCTTGAACTTTAAATGTAAGTAAGTTAGTTATGAATGGATAAATACATTTAATAAATGCAAGTTTGAATATAGTATTCAGAAAACAGATCCACAAATGCAACACGTTGCACCTTGAATGAAACACTCCAATGGTGATTGTAAAATACACAGTGTGTGTATTGGAAAAGCACAATGTGAAAAGGCTAAGCTACATCAAGGCCAAGTTAAGGACCAATAAATAAAAATGAATAAACAACTGAGGAGTCTGAACAGTTTGTCTTCTACTGCTTGTGCTGTCCTCGAGCAAAGTGACAGGCAAAGTCGTATTTGCTCCTGCACCTGTGGCCACAGATGTTGCACTGGAAAGGGTTCTCATAGCCATGACAGCCCATGTGGATAGTGTAAAGAATGTTGTCTGGAAAGTAGATGTCACAGTGCTGGCAGTGATGCAGCACATGTGGGTCCTGCAGAGGAGCAGACAGGCCGGGAGCTGGAGTACTGGGTTGGCTGTTGGAAATGCTGGGGGTACTGTTGTGCCCGCTGTGCTCACTACAGGGTACTCCTCCTGGACTGCAGTTGCTGTGAGGAGGGGCACGAGGCTCTGGAGTAATTGGAGAAGAAGATGAAGCATGTGCCATACTCGCAGTTACAACCACTGGAGCTGTTGCAGGATGAGGCTGCTGGACAAGAAAGGGTTTCTCATCCACAACAGACTCTGCTCCGGGAGACAGAGGCCCCTGTGACTGGGCCTCGGATGGAAGGCTGGCCAGTTGTCCGGCCAAAGTAGACAGCTGGTTCAGTGGATTTTCCATGACCATGTCATGATGGTGGTGATTCTGATTCACAGATAACCCTTGCTCAACTGGCCGACTCTGGCTGTCATAAGCCTCCTGACGAAGATGTGGCAGCTCATGCGAATAGTCACTAACATTATCAGCTTTATGTACAACCATGGAAGGTGGGCTGAAGTTGAGGAGCAGCCGGCGACCATAGCCTAGTGAACTGGCCTTCTTTTGTAAGACGCTCAACATCTTCTTGTGAGTGAGCGAGCGAGCCCCTTTCATTGGCAGAAGTTTGTGTCGCCTGCGTCGATGATGAGACAAGTTACTGCGATCACTGCAACGAAAGGAGCACAGCTCACACTTGTACGGCTTCTCTCCTGTGTGTGACCTCATGTGGGCTTCCAAGTGCCGCTCATAGGCTGAGGCAAAAGGGCAAAGATGGCAACGATGAGGTTTCTCTCCTGTTTCAAAGAGACAAAATGTTAAGATTGACTGGATATACTGGTCTATCACTATTCAAACATAATTTTAATATACCTGTGTGGATTCGAATATGCTCAATTAGGCGGGCTGTGCCTCTTGTGGCATAGTTACAGTAGCGACACTTTAACTTGCCATCGTAGGTCCTCTCAAATCCATCCACCAAGATCCCTGAGCTATCCTCTAAGGACATATCCACAGAGGCGTGTTCCAAGCCATTCTGAGTGCAGTCTAAGAGATAAAAAATATGAATGATGAATTGTTTATATTAATTATGAAACATAACATTTGTCTGTACTATATTAGAAATATTTATTTTATTTATTTATTGTTTGTTTGAGCAGTTAACCTGCTCAAAGGGAGATACAATTCCCAATTAACATTGTCAACACTATGTTGGAGTGTTTGAGGTCAGACACCGCTTATATTGGGAATAGTAAGACCATAGTTACAAAAAAAATGGTTACCAGCTGGTAGCTCGTCTGCCTCCTTGACGCCACTCACTGAGCCCGAAATCATGTTGACGTGCTGAGTCTGTTGACTGAGATACTCCTGGAAATCTTTCACAAAGTCCAATGTGTCTGGCTTTTCCTCCCCCATTGATGCAGACTAATGCGAACCTAAACGAGTGACATTCGTTTGAGGCATAAGCATGAATAACATGTTTTATAAGCCCAGTGTAAATACAAACACAAGACGCAAAAGCACTTGCAGCATCAGTTTGTACTCACCGTTTTTAACAACTTGAAGAGATGAGCTGTTTATACGTGGCGCAGACACACTTGTAATCAGCCAAATCCACAATATCAAAGTGATTGAAAATCAATACGTGCAATGCGAAGTCTTTTCGCTGGCTCTCACACACCTTCTCTTCATCTTCAGGTTGTTACCAACGCTACCAAAGCTAGGCTAGTAGCTAATGCTAGCTTATTATGGACAAAGCAACTTCAAAATCCACACAGGCATGGGGCTAGCCAACTGAACATTGACACCTTTAAACGGAAACCAAAGACATAATAAAATAAAACAATCCCCCAAACCTTTCAAGCTTTTACACAGGCCTAAATCAAAACAAAATATCCCGTTAAGTTAGGGTTAAAGTTCGTGTGAGTGCATCAGCACAAATGTTCCTCCTCTTAAATTTAGTTCCTAAAATAAGGTTCCTACATTATATCACTGTCAAATTATTTATGACATTACCGCTTTATGGAACCATCAACAACATTATTCCAAACAATGATGCTCTTGTTTTCTATACCTACATTTACTTTAAAAAGTATATATACTTTTCCTCACCCACCGCGGGCGGTCTCTTTTTCCTCCGCGCTAGGGTCCTTTGGGAGCTTGAAGGTTCTCTGCAGTATGTTTGCTGTTCCTAGAACTGCACTTTTCTGGACTGAGATGTCTGATGTACTGATGTGGGGAACCAGATGTTTACATACACTTTATTAAAAAAAAGACACATTTGCATTTTTCTTCTCAGTGTGTGACATGAAACCAGAATTAACTTTTACTTTTTTAGGTCAATTAGAATTAAAAAAAATAGAAGAATGATATATATATATATATATATTTTTAGAAATGTTTTTGTTACTTTTTACAAAGATTACATACACTAAAATTACTATACCGTTAAACAACTTGGGAAAGCCCAGATGACGATGTCATGTCCTTGCAAGTCAGTGAGAAAAAAATGCAAATGTGTCTTTTTATAAAGTGTATGTAAACATCAGGTTCCACTGTATTTCCTGCGATCTGCTGTAGCCACTCCTCCAGTTTGGGGGTCACTACCTCAAGTGCTCCAACGACCACGGGCACCACAGATTGGGCGTCTTGCTCATGTACACAACAACAGTCTGCTTCTGCAGGAGCCAGGATTCAAGCAATCTTTCATTGATAAGATTTTACACAAAAAGAGTCTACCACCTGAGCCACGGTCACTCCATGATTCCATCCCTTAGTATCTCAACTTCAAGCATCACTGTACAAGCAGTGGCCCTACTCAACACAATTTTCTGGCACATGAAAATGTGTCTTCTCACTGCACCTTGATGTAAATCTTTCATTTTTAACACTCGGCACAAATTATGTTAACTGATTCCTGGGTACGCTTCTCCTAATATCTCTGACAAGCACTCTTGCAATTACATGTAAGTGGCAAATGAAGCACAACAATTGCCTTACTTTCAGAACCTATTGACTCATTCATGTTTTATCATAATCAATAATTTAACAGTAGCCACTTGGTGAGATCACATCACTCCATTTGTGTCAGAGTTGTAGGAAAGCCACTGAAGAGTGGATGACAAATCGCCAGGTTGAGTGAGGCCCCTGTATCCGTTTACCAAATTACAACTGGTACTGTCAGCAGTCAGGAGTTACTGCAGTAACCAACTACCCCTGAACTTCTACTGTAACAAGCAACACAACACCTGTTTTGTAATGGCTTATTGTACTGTACGTATTGTACAAAAAGACACAACTTATTTCTATACAATAATCAAACAGGAATTGTACAGCGAGGGACGAGAGTTGATAACTTAAGCATGCCAAATTGAGGCGAAATGTAAAATGGTGCTGCATCCTCAAATTAAGTTAAAGGTTATACTGTAATGGAAAAATAATTAATGTATGTTTCACAGTCACACTCTTATACACACCTTTAAATCCCTTTGTACATCAAAGTATGATTTGTTTATTTTTGATAGGAAATGCCCAGGGATTTGTTGGTTATAATCTCTGATCTGGCAAATTTGAATGCAACTTGTCAGGTTAAACAGATAGATAGCTAGACAGATATAGGCCTATTACTATATTGTGACAAAAGCGTTTTTTATTAAACGGAGCTTGGTGATAAATGTTGAAATGTTTTAGTTTCTATTACCTCACCCCTCCCCCAGATATGAGCTTTATTCTTTTGTTTTATGGATTAATGAACGAACGTTGATTACTATGACGCAATTCAAACACTAGATGGCGCCAACATACCACTGCTAAATCAAATTGATCAATTCTTGTCTCATACAGTAGCATGATTATAGTGCTCTAATCCAATTTACAACATGCCAAGATAGGATGTAGGCCAGCATTTATTCTTTTGATGTTTTACCTTTAAGAGGCAACAGTCTCTACACCTCCACACTGTCCCAGACGTCAGTGTAAACCAGCCCTGACCTGTCCCTCCCTTGGGACGTCCTATAAGAGACAAACAGGACACATGACAGTCGACCTCATCATTTGAACCATGACCACAGGAGCAGCCAATTACACCACCTCCTAACAGCCTGTCCACACTAATGTTATTTTATTGCAATTTAATTATGCTCAGGTTTCCACTGGAGCCAGATCCTGTTGAATAATTTACCCTCAGACACAATGATTTGTCACCAGTAAAAGACAAAGTGCACCTTTCCCCCACGCCTCCCGTTCATTTCAATGGTCGTAGTGTAATTGCAATCGTATAAATCTTTTGAGCAATAATCGTATGTTCTATTTATCTTACTATCTGAAATTTTGAGTTTATTGCCTTTGAAATACCACGCTCCCAACTGGTCAAATATAATTTACATTAATGACGTGTAATGTGTTTAGCTGTTTGGTAAAGGGCAGAGTATTAATTAAACTTACACCGTAGTTGCAGTTACTTGAGCTGCCATTTAGACCGAATATCACTGTACATTGATGTATAGGATATTGTATACTGTGCTGTTTATTTGTTGCATTAGTGGTGTATTGGTCTGCAGTGACACTGATTTCAATATTAATGGTGAATCAAAGCAAATCCATGTTTTTCACATAATCCAAAACCTCATAGCATGAGTTTGGAGTTTCTGATTTCATTAAAAAAAAAAAAGGGACATAGGCTAATGCCATTATAATGTCATTTACACTCAAAACAGCCAGATCCAGATTGTGACTGTTTGAATGTGCGTATAGGCCGGGTCCATGGACAGCACCTGTCTTGAAGAAGGTTGCCGTGTCACCCACTTGCTCTGGCTCACATCTGAAAAGGGCATGGATGAAAAGGCTCCCTTGTCCTCTTAAGCGCTTGATTTGCTGCCTGTTTGTAGTTTAACACCACACAAGACAATTCATTTGCTCCTCCTTTGGGAAGGAAACGAGGATTTAATTTAAGGCAGGTTTTAAGCACTTTCTAAAAGACCCTGGTGTCATTTGTTGGCTGCATTAGAGATTACCCTTCTAAAAAAGCCCTTTTAATCCCACACAAGTGCAGCCATAGTAACAGCAGCAGGCTCTTGGAGGGATAAAGGTGAAGGGGACTTGGAGATTTATTCTTCTTCTCTTGACAGTGTTTCTTTCGGAGGTCTGTCGCTCCACGTGGTGCAGGCACTGAAAGGTAGAGGTGGGATAAAGGAGGTATATATTAAGCTTTTCTTTCCTCTCACCACTTAATTTCCTTGCAGGCGCACCTTGTGCCAGTGTAATGAATGTAATTGCTGCCTTTGATGAGAATGCTATTATCTGGATCACACTTTACATTGGCAAACAAGACTGGCCCTCCCTCTGTCTCCTCCTCCCATTTAACTCAGCAATGAGACCCCCCAATTATGCAGGGAACAAGTGCCTTTTCATAAAGCCAGCGTGTTGCTCTTGATTGGTGAGGCTTGGAGACGGCTCCACACGGACAAAGGATAGATTAGACGTGATATAGGCACCACCAAAAAACCCATTTCCTTGATTAATTTCCTGCGTGCGTCGTTCAAAGAGCCCACTCTTTCTCTCTTGACTGAATCCTATCTCTCCCTTAAAGACAAACTTTCATCATTTGATAGATGTGGAAACTCAAAGGACAGTCAGACATTTTATTGACCTATGTTTGACTACAGCCTGAGCTGGAGGAGCCGAGAGAGAAATGTTTCACTTCAGCACAGAGAGGAAAGTCTTATTTGTCTTTTCAAAAAACTCAAAATCTTTGCTGTCAAAGAGTACACCTGTCTTCAGATGGGATCTCCTCATTCATCACAGTGGAGAGTGCTGAACACCTATATGATATTACTGATATGATGGGGCTTTATGAGGTGACGCACAATAAACCCGCTGTCACCTCCGGAAGTCAGTGGCTTCTCCATGACTGCCTTATTACCGCATTAAAGCGCCACTCAAATCCCAACACACGCTGGCGTATCCGTTCTCAAATCCTGTCCCATATTGCACTGCACTGAAATACTGCGGCCAATCACACCCACTGTCACAAGTGACAAATTATACTATTACTCTTCAAAGATTGTCACCCTTGAAATGTATTCATAGCCATTTCTTCTTTATTGGTGAGTGATTATTCCTCTAAGCAAGCAAGTCTATGGTGATAAATTGGTAATCAATTCATTTGACTAGAGTGCTTTAAGAATGGCTGCCAGGGATCTGCAGCATTGGCCATTCACCTGCGCATACATATATCTCCTGCTTAGTCCTGGTGCTATTGGCTCTTGATAGATGCCTACTGTCTGCCCACCTGACTCTTAAAGCTTCAGGTTGCCATCCGGACCGGGTCGCCACAGAGAACGAATTGGACAATATTTTTGACTGAAGTGGCATTTTAGCTGTATTTATTTGACGGCGTGCCTACCAAAACCACGGGCCACAAATAAAGAGGATGGTATAATAGCTTCTGACTGGCCCGGCTAGCTTCCTCCCGACTTGAAATGAAGTGTCCAGTTATGAGTTATTGTGGCCAAACGTCATTTGTACAGCCTGAAAAGTGGGGGCATTTTTCTAGCTTGTCGTTATCTGGCTATAGCTCATTGTTCTGAATGATGCCTCCGAACCTACAGTTGGCCTAATACGAGCATTTCAGTGGTGCACAGGAGAGGAGCGCTAATGGATTGGCCTGTCCATAGCAGATAATATAGTGCATCTGCGGAGGTATCCTTAACATCAGTGTGATCCTGTCACACAGTGAGGATCTACTGTGTGTCACTGTGCTGCACAGGCCACATCACAGATAGTGGTGTGTCTATAGTGTAGCAAAGGACATCGTCAGCAGTTGTATGTGTACACTAAATCTGGGTAGCTGAATATTATGTAACCTTATAAGCTATCAGTTTTCTTTAAATTGACATTGTGGACCTTTGAAGGCAATTAATTTCATACCATGTGAATTCTGTATGGTTTATAGCATTGTGTAAGAAGAAGTTACTAACTATGCACAAGACGATTCATATTTTCTTTTTCACAACATGTTGAAATGTTATTACAGTGTGCAAAATGTTGTATTGGATTTAATGTAACTATTGTTGCTAAGAGGCAGGAAGCTTCATACGCCTCACATATATGCATCAATGCGTTGATAGTGATGCTTTGTTTGAGACATACTTGTAAATACAACTCAAACAATATGTTTTTGGGAAGGTTTAATAAATTCAGTTCAATCATTCATTTGTTTTACAGACATGTTTTTACAGAAATGTTATATTTTAGATTTGTTCAATTTGTTTGTTTGTTATGTAGCTTCATTTCTTTTATCATCCTAATTTTGAGCATACACCCAAAGGCAGAAGTTCCCCGGGCTGGGGCTGGACGGGGCCCTTTTATGTGGAGTTTGCACGTTCTCCTGCGTAGGTTTCCTCATGTACAATAGGCCAGGTTGAGTGAGAGTGCAAATGTGGGACAACGGATGGATATTAGCCCCAAAGCTACAATCCGGAGTGGCGCATTTATATGTGTAGCATGACGTGAACTACTAAGATCGATACACGTACCCAGGAATCTAAGTTCTAAAGGAGGAAAGAAGGTGAGATAAAAATAGACCACTGTTTGTAATAAAGATGAAAAGAGCCGGCATTTATTTTTCATTTCCACAGTGTTTCTTTTGTTTACCCCAATCAGTTTAGTCCCTTGATTCCCCACAGTCCTTCGATCCTTATGTTATTCTTCTGCTCAGCCCACAAAACTCAAAAATACACAGGTGACAGGTGTGGGTTCAATAAAACACATACAAAGTCAGTTTCAAGTTACGTAAAATTGCCTACAAAACATTCACAAAAGGTCAAATGTCCTCAAAATAAAATAAAAATAATGCGCCTGTAACGCACAAATCCCCAAAACATGCCAAAATGCAAAGCTAAAGTCATGCCTCTATAACGCCACTGGACCAGCAGCAGCCCCATGTCCCTGAGGCATTGTTAGCCAGACGATGATGATGGCCGCCTCCTCCGCCATAATGGGAGGCTTGACTGACCTGTGACCCTGTATCGATCCGTGGGGCCGTGTCCAGCTGGGCCTCCCGAAAGCCAGTCATCTGAAGAGGTGTTTAAAGGCTACTGCGACTGGCTTCCCATCTATGCTGCTTGGCGCTCATTAATTACATCATTTACCTGTGACAGTGACAAACCTGCCCGGCCACGCCACGCTTTATTAGGGTCACTGTATGGAGACCGGGCCAAGGCGGATCAAAAGTGTGTTTAGCTGTGTGTAATGGCCAGTGAAACAGCCCATCTCATACACCACAGGCTTATGAGTACAGATGCACACACCCGCAACGTGACTGCCCTGCTTATCCTGATTGATATGATTTTGCTCAAGGAGAAAGAAGTTACCGCATTACTTGTAAAACACCGGCGGAGACAACATTTTGTGACATGTTTTTGGACGGAATATAAAAATGTACAGATTTAGGGCCGGCGTCCTTTTACGATCTTTTGAGTTTATTGCCATTTGCTGACTCAGTGTTGTCTGAAACTGGATGTTTGGGGCCTATTTCACTCCACAACTTTCGTTACCCGACTTTGCTGCCAAATGCATTTTTGAAACAGTATTACATTGAACTTTGAGAATATTGGACAGCAGCACACACACGAGTCAATTAAAATCATCCACACAAAAAAAAACAAGCAAGTCCCATGGCAGGTGGTCCAGAAGGGATTGCCATATAAAAAAACATTTGAATAGGGGCCTTAAAAGTCTCTACCATTGAGTGACAGAGGGAAAAAGGAGAGGCACATCGGCATACGAAATGCAAAGGTTTACATATCAGTGACATCTGTCTAGGCAATAAGTACAGTAATGCTGTTTTAATGGGTAAAAAGACACACAGTCTAGGCTTTGTTATTATATTGTGTATTTTAAAGCATTTGTCCTTTTGACTAAAGCACAAATGCAAGCTCTACATGGCGACTTGTAAACAGGGAGCAACCTCCCTCTCTTTGCCTTTTTCTGCAAACTGCATTTGTGGTTTCTGTGCTCCACATTGTTTTGCTAGATACTTTTGTACCTCTTTGCCGTGTTTTTGTGAGGTTCAGATGTTTTTTTTTTTTACTGCAGAGAACAAAGAAAGCAGCTTTTTAAAAGTAAACAAACAGCTATCTTATTAGCTAAAGACATTTGAGATAAATGTCTTCTTCCAAAACACTGAAGAGGCACCAAGAGCCCCCCACACCTGCAGCACAGTGGAGGCATCACAAGAGGCGATACAGGAAACAAAAAGGACAAACGAGGAGGTATCTGGACAAGACTCACAGCTAAGCCACACATGGCTTCTGTTGTTCTGGCTAATGGACGTTCACTGGAGAATAAAACAGATTAACTGCTAAGCTCTTCACAGAAGATGGTGAATGACTGTTGTGGAGCGGAGGGAGCTACGCAGGATGAAGAGGAAGGAGGAGGAGCTGACCAGTGCAGAACACCATGCTCTGAAACAATGAAAAACCCAGGTGGCGGTGCGCTTCAGAAGATCAGAGGAGCACTGAAGGCAGCCAGCCAAGTTTCTTTTGGATTCTACAGTTTCCCCTACCTCCAAAAACATGCTGGTCAGGTTGGCCCACAGTGGTGGTGTGGCTCAGTTGCAGCGGCTCAGGACTAACACCTGAACACAATTTCGTTGTACGCTTGTACGGTAGCACTTCCTGCAAAAAGCAATGTCCAGATTGTCAGCTCAAGGGAGATCTTTTGAGGTATAGGCTAGAGAAGCTATCACTACAGGATTGGTGCAAAAAGTAGTAATCTGAGCATCTAAACAACCAACATGACAACATTTTGAAAACTCCTGCTACAATTTGCACATTATGGAAAGAAGAAAAAGATCACGGGGTGAATATCTGCATGGATGAATTAATATGGCCTCAGAGTCATTTTGAAGAGCCAATACCGACCTGTTGTTTCTCCTTTCTTGGCCTTGAGGTAGAATGGACATTTCCTCACTGTAACCGGCGGGATACGCAATGAAAGACAACTAGTCCCTGCAGTGGTATGGACAATCTCTAAAGCAGCATTTTCTCAGGATTATAGCCATACGCTGTTCTTGTTGGTTTGCATGACCATTCATTTGTGCAGGTGTCTCTGAATGTATACGAACCCTGTCTCCCCTCCACTCTGTATGGGCTTCTGCACAATAAAAGAGCATTGGTTTCCTTATGCCATACCTTTCTCACTGCACTCTGCTGTTTCAATCTTGACTCAATCGAGAAGGCCTGACCCTCTAGACATAAAGAATTGGCTTTAAGGCTTTGGAAATGGGGCCAAATCTGCTGCAGGTCACACTGGGGGAAAATAAGCAGCAAATGTAAGTAAGCATGAAATAGTTATTCATAAATAATCCGGATGACAGCGGCCTCTCTAATGGTGCCAAGAGGCTGTAAAAGGCTATGTCGCCGATTCCTGCCCTATTAAAGTGAAATAGAAAAGCCAAATACATAACGGAAAAGTTGGATACGCGGCTCGGTGGAGGGGAGATTGAGGGTGCGTTTGGAGCGTTAGCGGCGTATAGTTCAGGTGGAGTGATTGCTCGATGCTGGAGTCAAGGTCTCTCCGGTGCGTAAAACAAATGCACCCTTTTCACATCAGATCAATCGCTCAATAAACCGGCCTCTTTCCTCCCTGCATGTGCGCAGGTAGGCCGGGCTCATCTGTCGCCCTGATGTCCGTTTGATTTGCACTTATGTTTTTACAAATAATCAATGGCACGTTTGGGCCAATACAAAGGGCCTACACAGTGGCGCACATGCTCAGAGCGACCAGACGGGGAAGCAAGAGGTAAACAAGCCTTACAGCCTGCACATAATGTGGGAAATATTAACTTAGTGATCAATTTAAATTGTGACTGTGTGAAAACCAACCTCTTGTGTGAGAATTATAATTTCTGCCAAGCTACAAGACAATGGATGTATTAATAGAGCTATGGATTATGAATTCAAGGTAAAACATATCAAAAAGTGTATTTACAGCAATGCATAGAAAAGTAAAAGACCCAATAAATAAACGTGAAGTCTATTTTGCGTCACAAGATGAGACACTTTCTCTCTATTGTTTCATATGTCACAATCTCATCAAGTCATTTCTATGTGTTTTTGTTTTGTAAATATAAGGAAAACTAGTAATGCTTTCTTCAGAACCATGCAATAAGACATTTGGGGATTTTGTACCTAAAGCAAATTAAATAAAGATTAGTAGGATGCAGCATATGGCACACTGGCCTATCAGGGCTATACTTTTCTCCAGTATGAGTGGGAGAGAGACAGAGTTGAGGGAGGGGTTTGATTTGAAGTCCCCTTGAGTCACAATCGGTTATTTATTGCTATTAAATGGTTAATTTTGCTGCGTGCCCTGAGGACTGCGGTCTGCGTCAAGATGTGAGTAAGATAGACTTGTCACGAGCTGAATGCACTGAATTCGTGATGTATGAAGAGGCCATTTTAGGAGATCCATTAGGGGCCGCGTGGGTCCCAGAGATACTTTTGATTAACGGACGGGACTGGCGCAACCATTTTTATTTACACTTTGGCTGGACGTTGCGGTCAAGTGCTTTGAAATGTTAATTATCTTAATAAAAACTTGGTGAAATTGGAATATTCCAAGTCACAAAGTATTGCCCTCACGTTAGCACACTATTGCACTCTCAGGCTGTGGGTGACTTGGCATGTTTTATTAGGTTCACGTTTTTTTCCTTTTCTTTTCTTTGTCACGTGTAAACAGAAAGCAACCTGCCTCTCTCTCGGTACAGCTGCTTTTTTTGCCTTTTTCTGCTAAGTGCATTTGTGGTTTCTGTGTTCCACATTGTTTTACTAGATACTTTTGTACGTCTTTGCCGTGTTTTTGTGGTGATCGGTGGATTTTTTTACTGCAAAGAGTCCATAATGGTCCTGAAGAAAGCAGCTTTTAATCAGCTAAACCCATTTGAGACCTACAAATTTCTTCTTCTGAAACACTGAAGAGGCACCAAGACCCCCCACACCTGCGGCACAGTGGAGTGGTCACAAGAGGAGTTACAGGAAAAAAAGGGACAAACGGGGAGGTATCCGGGCGAGACTCACACCTAAGCCACACATGCCGTCTTCTTGTACAATGACAAATAAAGCAATTACTTACTTACATTTAGAGTTTTAATTTTGATATTTATAAAGATAACTTCACCATGTTGGTCTCTTAAATATCGGCTGCCTTATAACCAGATTGTTGCCAGATTGAACCTCCAATGAGTGCATACTGTATGTTGACTGGTAGTGCAGTTGAAGAACGCTTGCCACCACTGAGTAGGGAGAATAAAATGTTGACCTATACTGTAGCGCTATGACTATGAGTGAGTGAAGAGTCGGGCAGTTTTTATGATACCAAAACATCATGATCAAAAGTGTCTGACAGATACACTGCATTGAAATCCACATGTTTTGCAACATTAACAGAAATCCTGTCTTATTAGATGAATACCTGCATCGCTGTCTTATACTCCTGTGTGCACCCCTCTCTGGGATGCTCCTGCCTGTTAAAGGGACGCTCGGGTTTCCTCTCATTACACTAGGCCTGACAGCTGCTGGGAGAGGCCTGCACTAATCAGCCCACAGTAATAGCACTCTTTACCACACGGCGACACAAGAGAGGGGGGAAAGACAGCAAACAAACACCAATTACTGCCTGTCAGCCAGAGCATGGGAGAGGGAGGGGAAGACGTGTTTGGGTGCCCACTGTGGTCCTTATAACACACACAAACAGCGGGGTCAGACTGGGGTGTCCACATAAGCCAACAAATAATCAGGTCATCTCTGTATGTTTATGCTACTTCAGGATACAGTGGAAAATACTGTACTACATACTGTGATGCAAAGGTATAGGTCAAAAGGTCCGTTGAGGACATATTGTGCAACTAAACGACACACTGATTAATATTTTCATATTTTCATGGGGCTGTTCTTGGTGTATACCGTATACTCATTATGCCCAGTGTACCCAGGCATATGTGGGGGGGGGGGGAAGCAATGTATTCTGAGCAATCGTAAAGCCGGAAGAAGCACCGAGCCTAAAAGTCACTCCCTAAAAGTTGCGAAAGTTCTGAAGTTGTCCCGTAAAGAATCAGGATGCTAGGAATATGTTAGGAAAGTGAGGAATAGGATTGGACCACAAATGATAATTTAAGATGATCGAGCTTCATTTTTTCAGTTTGACAACAGAATACAGAAAGAAATAGGTATAGGTGAATGTTTTTTTGCATATGCTTCAAATTGAATCAGTCCAAGGAGGGGTGATACTGCATACAATTGCATTTAAGTAGTGGTGAATATGTGGAGTGACTCTATAATAACCTTTCAAATCAAAACTTTAACTTTTGTGTTTCTGCTAATACATTTGAAATGTGCACTTTTCTCTCACTGTGTAGTTTTCTTTACACAATAACATGCTACTGAAAATGGCCAAATTGCATAAATGACTTGCGCTGACCACACGTGATTGATAACTAATCGACAGTGGCCCATACGTGTCTACAAATGCAATAGTTCTATACTTAAGCTTAGAAAGAAAACCCTGAAACCAAAAGGCTATTAAAGTGTCATTAGCTCTGAATGGGTATTCATGCACTAGCCAGTTAATTGATCTATCAGTAATCAATAGAGGCTGATTTCTAACTGAGAATCTCAATCCATCTCCACAAAAGTCTGGACATGAGGTCGACTCTCATTTCTAATAGTCTTTGTCTAAATCTATAATCCACTATTCTGTACCTGGGAGTTTCTTGATTTGGTACAAGGCTAAGGTAACACTTTCTCATCTCTCTAGGGGCCACTATCTTGATACTATAGTGGCTTCTCAATTATGCAGTGGCGCTGAGAGATCAGCTGTCCCCATGGATGTAGACAAGATAACACAGTGACACAAGGTGTGCATTTCACCAAGGCCCAGGGTCAAGGCTGTGCAGTGCAAGCCAAGCTCTTTAACCTTCTCTGTGTTTTCTGAAGCTGCTGTTTGGGCGACGACAGTATTAGGAAGTAAGTGATCCCATAGGACACGCTGTACAAGAGAAGATCAGCGCTGTGCCAATGATGGTTAGCAACAAGAAAGGATAGCAGGAGCAACTATAGAAACTGAAGCACATCTCTACTCAAAATCATAACAAAAGCACAGAAGTGTAAGGAAAAAATATTTAGTATGATAGATTTATAATAGTATACTGAGTTAGATGGACAGCTGTCAGTGTGAGCCCCTTAGCAACATCTAAGCATGGGGTATGCGGCCTGGTTCTTGTGCAGCAAACATGACACATGGGTGTTTTGTGGCAGGTTGCAGCATCAAAATCGCAGAAATGCTGTTAGTTATCTGAGCAAGTTTCTACAAATGTGCACGTTTGTGAGCAAACGGCTTTACAGACCTGTTTTAATTGAGCGTTCTCTCCCCATACAAATGAATGGTGAAGCCAGGCCCTATGGCGAGGTATGGCATGTCCATTTCATGGCATTATATAATTTCTGAGGTTTCTCAATCATTAACATATCTATCATGTTTAGTGGCCTTTTGATGCGTATACACTACAAGCAGTACTGACTAGGCTTTGACATCATCTAAATGTGGCCGATGGGTTGACAACAGCTATGAAAGCATCTGGATCTTTCATAATTTGCCATATTTGATGGCTAAATGCTAATAGCTATAGAGTTTAGAAAACTTCACTGTTGCCATGGAGATCCGCCATGTTTGTGGATGTTAGCAAACATTTTCCAGGGATTAACATTAGATAAAAACAATATAAAAAAGAAAGTGGAAATAAAAGCTGTGGAACAACTCTGTTAACTGCTGAGTCACAGCTGGTAAATCAATCTAACTCACTCCAGTATTTTACCTTTTAAAATCTTCATTAGTTTATTATTGCTGTAAATCCCATGATGCTTAGCGGTCTGACATCACGATCCTGAACTCTATGGGGGAAAAACATAGCACAGACTACAGAATTCTGACAATATTATTATTTTTGGTTGTATAATACATTCTTTCACTGTCTAATATGGTGCTGTCTAGTTCATAACATTGCTCCGTCTCGATACTCTACTTTTCTATTCCTTAATTTTAGCGGAAGAAAAATAAACAGATCATTTTGCTCGAAATAAAAGAAAAACGTTGAAATAGTAAAACAATCCCGCAAATAAATCTGAACTATCACTATTCTTAAAAAGATGATTATGATATTTTGTTAAGGGCGCTACTTCTACCACAAACATTTTACATTTTATCACAAGGAAATCTGTAAAATTTTATTTGAAACAGTTAATTTTGTCACCTTTTCTGGACTTTAACAACAGAACGTGCCTAACACGTACGAGTCAGCTTCCCTAACAATAGGTGTAAAAACCTGTTCAGTCCCTGTGACACAGGGATTAAACATTCACATGAACGTTGCACAGAAATCCACTAGTAGACTGACCCATTTTAAGATTATAAGATTTTTTCTTCATCCTACTCCTGTTCTTCTTCTCATGGAATGTAGTATTGTTGTGTTTGCTGGATTGTTGTACCAATTTTATGTTGCATTACCATGAAAAAAGAATAAATAAAATGAAATGAAATGAAATTTAGAATCTAAATCTCAACACTGGATTTTTAGGTCTAATACTTTCCATTAACAGGCTCCATGACTAAGGAGGTATGAAATAAACTGCTTCCTTCTTTAAACTACATCCTCTGCTTGAATGGCGCGCCCCGGCCACATTTAGATATTGTTAAGTGGCTTTGAATAGCTTCCTTGATTTCACAGTTCCAAATGACCCGCGATAATCAGGTCATTAAAATGGGCTCATTCTCCACATCTGACACACTTCCACGGCCTGCCCCATTTGAATAACAGATCACAGCTGGAGTGCCTGTCTCTGTGGTAAAGAATGGGGACGGGAGAAAGATCCTTCTGCCTTTTATACCTGGGTTAACCTACATTGTGGGGTGTGGATGGTAAGGTAAAGGGGTCCTGTCTTAAGTGTCAGCGCCAGTGTCAGAGTAGCCAGTTTTCTTAATACATCCCTTAGGAGCGGATAAGTCCATCAATCTGTTAAATTGGGAAACCATTAGCTGCCCTGGTTTATGTGTTTCAAGCTGTTAACTAGAGGCTGATTGATTGTTGTTCCTTTGATGGGATATGCTGATCTAATCTCGCAGTGTGCGCGTTTGCAATAAATTACGTACAATTCATTTCCCCCATTTAGTGTGGTGCGTGTGTGTGTGTGTATGTGTGTGTATGTGTGTGTGTGTGGGGGGGGGTTCCCACCTCCAGGCATGCCTACGCTGTGCAGGCAAAAGAGCAGGAAACCTATTTTACGGCGCCATTTAGGCAGCAAGCTTTCAGCAATCCCCAGCCTTTCTATCTCACCCCCTCCTCCCCGCTCCCTTTCCCTCTTCTACCCCTCTCCGGAAAAAATCGAAGCATAATCAAGGTGTATGTTTTGAAAATTTATTGTTATAATTTTGCCCCATAATCTCCTCCATTCTCTGGCGTGCGCCATAACATAGATCATCATCTAAAGGGAGAAAATGGATAGCAGTTTAAAATTTATCGGTCTTTGATTCTCAATTATAGGTGTTTATGACTTCATCTGTCTTCTGCGACTTCAACCTTTTCCATTACGCTGGAATATTATTTGTACGGAATCCATTAAATTCACAAGGCAGGGGGAGCCCATAATGGTGGTGCTGCTGCCGTGGCGATTTGCGGAGGGAAAAGTTTTTTTGAAAGGGTTGGCTTTAGGAAAAACGCGCCTGTTATGACACTATAAATTGCTTTATTGATGGTGTGCTCTGGCGCCTGTGTATTTGGCCATTTGTTACCCGCCCCATATCTATATCTCAGCAATGACACTGATGAGAACTTTTCTGTTGGCCTCTTCAGATTACCCAGTTGTAATGACACATTTCAGGGCACCACTTTGGACTTACACACACGCAGGGTATTGAAGCGGGCTCTAGCCAAGCTGCTCTTAATAAAGAAAGAAGGATACATCTCTCACACGGCTGAGTTTCATCTCTTGCACCAAAAAGAACTGAAATGTTGATAGAATGAGCTCAGATTTACTCATTCACCCAAACTATGAGACAATATGTCTGACACTGAAAAGGCTTGATGCAGCCTGAAAGCTATTAATGACTCATTCACATAAAAAGAGAAGGCAGACACTTTCAGTGTACTTATAAATGCACACAATAGTGTAATGCAAGAGGAAGAATAGCTTCTGAAGGGAATATCTGCTCATGGTGTAAGATAGGTCACAAACTGTTTGGATGTGGCCTTTGAGATAAGTCTATACCGCACATGGTATACATGAAGCCAATGTCAACATATTACAAGTTGTGTGGAGAATACTTTGAAATTGTATTTAGTTACTGAATACTTGCCTTAAAATGTATTTTGTAATATATTCCGTTACTTTGTCTAATCAGAGTACTGTATTCTGAATACTTTGAATACTTTTAGAATACTTTCACATTGATTGTCATTATATTTATGTATAAATATGGCGTATAATTACAAAAATGAAGACTAGGATTGTTGGAACAACCATTATTTAGGAAATGACATTGAGCACATGTGCAGTGTTTGTATGAACTGTGGCATAAAGCGTTTTAAATCTTTATTTTATTATAGGAAGAAAAACAGGTCAACATTAAAAGTTCTCTCTTAATAATGTTGTGCAATATGGAGCTAAAATCTAATGATTGAGTACTGGGATGTATTCCCTTGATATTTGGAAAGTACAGTAACTGTATTCTAAATACTCTAAAATGAAAGTATACATATTCTAAATACATGTATTTAGTTACTCCCCAACACTGATTACAAAACCATGAGACATACAGACCAAGACCAAAAGCAGATTGAAAGAGCCAACATCTGCTTGTTTTTTTGTTTGCAAACCTGAAAGAGAGAATGTGTAAATTTAAATCGTTAAGTTGAATAGTTTTGATCCAAACTAACACTCCTAACTAATTATTAACACCCTGCTACTTCACGATTTCTGAAAATACTTTATCAATGGATGCACAGCACACCACAAAGCCCCTTTTTTCACTAATATGCATTTACAAGATTCTGAAGGACAAAACACATTTAGTTCTACTTCTGGATAAAAGGTATTGGGCAGACCTTCTTAAGCATGCATTGTTCTCACAAATGTATTTGCAAGAAGACGGATAAAATTAGGGGCTAAAAAGAGTTTTAATTTTGTTTACCTCTTTTAAATCTTGATTCTCACCTAGACCCAATTATTATTTTTTATCAAATATATTCATATTTATATGAATTTACCAACACTAAAAGTCTTGTTACTACATTATTGAGCGTCTGTTTCCTGTTTACCCAGGAAGTAAGTGTGTTCTTTGTAGTTAAGTGGAGGGTGAAGTGTCTCAACCTGTGTGACATTGAGCTCATTGGCCGGGCCTGAGCAAGGTGCCGAGCAAAAGCTAATCAGGCTGTAACTCAAGTCGAGCCGGCCACTCACCAATCAATAGCTGCACAATCCCAATTAAAGCGTGCTGGGTCAGTGGACGGACACCGATGCCTTTACAAGTTTAAATGCAATACTTAAATCTAGGCAATCTCTGTGTGGCCTTGGCGGGGTAATGGCTCGTCACAAGCTGAAGTGTCCAGTTTAAAGAGAGGACGCAGCGTGGACAGAGCGCGGTGATAGACGAGGCTGTTTGTGTTGATGCAGTTGGACACTTAGATCTCTAAAAGGCCCGAGTAAACGCTCAGCTTGATCAGATTGGCCAATTCTACATTACATGCTTGGACAAACCTAGATCAAGAAATTGCACAAAGTTACTTTGACACTGCAGATGGAAGAAGCCCAAGTTAAATGTTTTTTTTACCATTCAAGTATACAGTAGGTCATACTAGACTTACTGGCAAATGTATAAGAAATAAAAGCAATACAGGTCTGAAGACCAAATCAAATACAGTCCCGATCAAGACCAGTTGAAATATTTTTAAAACTCACATTTTGCGTGGTTGGAATTATCAAGTTCTAAGTAGAACTTCAATATTCAATAAGGAGAAATGGGAGTGAGATGAAAAAAAGAGTAAATGTTATAATGAAAACAACAATTAAACTGAAATAGGCAGTTTTGAAGCTGTTCAAAAGTTTAGACTGTTTAGAAAGTTTAGTCGTTTTGAATTTCTTCAAAGATCTTTAGGGTTTTGGAACAAAAAGGTCAAGTGGAACACCCCAAAAAATATCACCAGCACTGAGCCGGAGGATCCGATTGGCTGGAGGATCCTCGACCCAAATGACGGCCATTACTGGAGCCGACTGCAGCCCAATAAGACGAGGGCCCTCAGTCCTGAGGGATGCTCTCTGCAACATCTGCATAGAGCCAGCGGCCGTTTGATGTCCCTGCACCCCCTGAAGCTCCATTGATCCTTGAGCAAAATTAGATTTTTTGTTGTTGTCATTTTTCAACTGGTCTTAAACTTTTCATCGGGACTAGTACATATTTAATAGCTCACCCTCTTGGGACAGGACTCCCGTGGTTAAATAAAGATAAGAGGGATATAATGTGCGACATGTATCCATATGTACGTATGTAAACTCACTGTGAAATTCCCCCTCACTGCTACCTTTGTCAGACAATCATTTATTTGGCAACTAAAACAAGCAAAACTAAAACAGTACAGTTAGATTTGTGAAATCCATTGGCATGTTATTACTATTATTAGTTGTAATACTAATAACTAATCTAGTCTGAAATATAAAGTATTTGAAGAAAAATCTTAGCTTGTACCACATTTTAGTATCACATCCCCACCATCTACTTCTCCCATCACTCTACCAGTTATCGCCCTTTGAGCCTTTCGCCGTTGCATCCACATCTTTTATCACAATTCTGAGCCACCGAAAAGGAATTCTCTCAAGATATCAAAACAAAAATCTATATTTAATATGGGAGCAATTACGAAGCGAAGTTGGCTGCACTGGGCCATTGTGTTTTTCATCAGGCCAGTCATTAGAAGATGATGGATGTAAACCTATAAAGTATCTAAACTGGACCTTTTAACAAACCACGAGCAACACTATCATTTCTCTAATAGAACCTGCTGACCGTGTCATTCCCTGCTGCCATTTGTCATTTTTCCTGGTGAAATAATCAATATCTAGGCGCTTAGAAATAAATAATATAAAAGTCATCGTAACCTACACGGGGAGCAACAAAAAATAGACTTATGGAACATTGTGAGGGGCTGTATGTGGCCTCTGGGCACTGCCCACTGTATATTTGAGATCAATGCAGAACAGAAGCAAGATCTTAAAGGGGCCGTGTGGTTTTATCTCCCCAGGCACGATTTTGCTTTTATGTGTGTGTGGTGAAGCTTTCCACATTTCTAGATTCAATGTCATCTCAAAGCCGTACTGCAAAACATTTTACCCAGAAAATAGAATAAAATACAAGCATTCATTTTAGTGGTGTTGTTACAGGTGAAAAATACCAAAACATGCATCTATCCCTCTCTTCAGGCTTGACTTGCTGGGAACAGGATACTAGATATGAGGCTCAAATTCTTTAGTTACTCTTTCAACTATTTTATTCCGATAACCCAATGCAATATTGAATGATCTGTATCGAGCTGTCCTTTAGGTTGTGTTTAGTGTTGTGGCTGACCTGAAAAGCTCTGCACAGTGGTTTTACATGATGTTAAATGCTTAGGCACACACCTTTAGTATGGGAACCAGGCAGAGAGTGACACAGAAGGGTCTAGATGCAGTGCACAGAACTGTAGCTAATCTTGTTGTATTGGGTCTCCGAGTCCTGATGCGGATTTTCCCCCAGTGACAGGCTACATGCTTATAATTCCTTGTTTCTGCTAAAAAAAAAAAGCATAATAATATAAACATAATTATAGTTATACTCATTGCTTCTTTGATATGTTCAATTTGTTGTAAAACCGTATGGATTTTCATATCCCCTTTATGTGCAACAGTACAAAGAAATACATGTATAGGTAGCGGTAGTTATATAACACATTAACGGTTCACGCCTCCACGTCGTTCATTTACTTCTGATAATTGACCATAAACTAAATGCTAACAATATGAACTGATTTCTTTAAACCTCATGCATCTCTTTCTGTAGGCTGACCTGCAGTGTTGGGGAGAATACTTTTTAAACTGCATTTAGTTACAGAATATTGAATACTGTAAAATATCATAAATGTCTTTTGGAACGTATTCCGTTGCTTTGTCCAATCATAGTACTGTATTCTGAATACTTTTGTGTTTATTTGCATGACATATTGATATAAATGTAGCATAAGATTAAAATCACACACTCTACACTCATTGGAGCATCTTTAATGAACTTATTTACCACTGCACTCATGTGCATTGTTGAAGGAAGCTGAAATGTAATGATTGAGGGGAAAAAAGTAGCTGTATTCTAAATACCCTCAATGGAAAAAGTAACTGTACTGGAATACAATTACTCAAAATTTGTATTCTAAATACATGTGTCCCGTTACTACCCAACACTAATTACCTGCTGATAGAAAAACCTATGTTCTATGGACAGACAGACTTGTGGGTCTAAACAGCTTCATGATCCTAACAATAACTTAATTACTCTTACTAATTATTTGCAGTTTGTGCAAAACACAAGATATTTCCATTTTTCAAAGCTAAATTTATCGTGTTCTCCATTATAATTGGCCCACCTAATACAATGTGTTGGTAACTTTGTTTGAGACTTTCAGACCCAAGATCCAGCTGAACTCACAACAAAGTGATTTATGCTGTTTTGATTTTGAGTCACTGGCTCCATTCACCTGACGGTAGATTGACCCCAGTTAGACATTTCATTTTCCAAACTGATTCAAATAAGTCCTGGTTATTTCTGTTCCTTGACATCCAGGTTTATAAAACAATACGTAAATTAGTAAACCCCATAAACAATCACTCTTCTTTTGCAGCTGCATTCACATATTATTTGCCAACATTGGGCAGTGCACTAAAGTTCCATCGCAGGTTGCTGCTCCACGTTTTTATAGTTTATTATTTATCTAAAGTTATGTGTTATATGTTTTGTGTTTTATGTTGCACGACTGAACCGAGAAAGAAAGAGAAAAAAATCCTAGTTGTAAAAGCTGTTCATAACAATGGCCAATAAAACAATTCTGACTTTGATTCAAAGAAACACTTGCTTGTGGCTGTTGAGTGCTGTGATGATGTCCAAGTGAGGCGGTAATTACTCTCGGTAACAGGATATCTGTGCTCAGGCAGCTCATCTTTACTTACTCTGAACCACACCAAGCAACAGTGCTTGTTGGGACATATACCAAACACTTCCCTAACAATCCAAGTTAAAAGGTCAGAAGTAACATGCAATACATCCATAATTAATACAATTCAGAAAATCTAACTTAGCTAGGTAAATATATCTTATACTGAACATGAAAAAAGGACAAAGCGCAGAATTTTACGCATACCACAATTAAGCGGTTTCACATCCTGCACTTCCTCTTCATGGCCCAAAGAGGACGCTATCTCCCCTCTGTTCCTCTCAGGCTTGAAGCTTGGTTAAACAAGTCTATTAAATATTTGAGTAAATATACGTAACGCAGTTACAAAGAGGACAATCTGTGGATGAATTTTCCTTCATCGATTAGTACAAAATGAATGCGTGCGTGACCCGGAAATGAAACATTCTCAAAGTGATCATGTGCTAAAATCACTTCATTATGAATCTAAATGCGCGTGTCTGCTTACATATCTATAATAAAGAGCTAAAGAATATTTATTAGAATACATTTAGCTAATACTGTAGATATCTATAAAAATGGCTTTAGGTCTTGCTATGCAAAAAGCACATGATTCTCTGTTTTACGCATGTTTTACGCACACTTAAATGTATAACATACAAAAGTTTGACAAAACTACAACATTTTCATTTGAATGAAACTTAAGTCATGCATAATATTTACTTCAAATAATGACTCGATTCGAGATTATTCTGTGAAGATTTAAGGACATGCTTTATAATTTGTGTGAGCTATTTCCCCCCCAAAAGCCACGGATGAAACTTGAACTAACTAGAGCCGCAAACTTAATAAAATTGTACATTTGTCCTAGTGTCCTTTCATGGTAGGAGTCGTTCATCCTTGGCGCTTATCCCAAAGCTTTCTTCCAGCGCTAAAAGCTCTGTGTTCATTTGCTCCTAATTGGACTGTGAGACCAATAACAGGCGAGCGCCCAGAGGCTGCAGCCACAGAGTACGCAGAGAGCAGTGGGACGGCCTTCTCCCTCCCTCCTTCTCTCTCTCCTCACAGTCGCTCCCCAATCCCATTTGCCATTGTACATGCCCAATCGCCTATACTTTCCGCATTTAACTTGGATGACATTTTTATTTCATCATTAGCATCAGACGCCAGAGTGACTGACACACTGGACAGTCTTTGGTGCTTTTTGACGAACAGGGGATGAGCTCTTTGCTCATTTTGACGTGTTTTGCGTAAGTACTGTTTTCATCGCTTTTTGAGCCAAACGGACGCACATTTTACGCGCGACGTCTCCTCTCCACTGAACATCCAGCACACCAGTAGCTCTCAGGATACAGGCTGTGTGTAAGTGACTTATATTTGATTTTGTACCCATTTACTTATCAAGAACAGCCGAAGCGATGCCTGAAACGACGCAAGAGACTTCTGCCAAGGACTCGCCTTTCTTTATAAAGAACCTGCTCAACTGTGACAGCAAACCGTCCAAACCTAAGCCGATGTTGGCTGCCACGAAGGCAGCTCTAGAGGGGGATTTTCCCTGTCACAGGTCGGAGACTTCAGCTTCCCACGCTTTGAGTTGCCGGCTCAACGATTCAGTCTCCCGGCGCACTATCTGGAGCGCACCTCAGCATGGTGGTACCCCTACACTCTGGGCGCCGCAGCGCACCTGCATCGCACGGAAGGTAAGAATTGTGGAAATTGTGCATGAACATTTTCAATGAAGAAAAAAAAAGGATATAATTTCAAGATAAATGTAGCTCATCAGCCTCTGCTGTCAATTAATTTTGATTGCATTGTTTATGAATGGCCAAAAATACTTTTGACGTCCTCCTTGTGCTTTCTGTTGAGGCCATTATTAGATCTCCACGTCCTTTACGCAATCATAAAATGAACAACAAATTGCAATTTTGCTGGTTACAAAAGGATAACTATTTTATTGATACCTGTTAAGTCACGTTGGGAAACAATTTTATTTTACAATTTGTAACATAAAGCCAAAACCGAAAGGCCTTTTTTTGGCACTATAGCTCAGTAATAGATCAATAAAGTGACATCACGCTTTGCATAATATATAAAACTAATCGAATGTGGAACATGATGCGTGCGCTTTATGGGTCCTTTGGCACTGGTGGAGACACATATTTTTATGTCAGCGTAAGGACGTTGGACCCCTGAGATTTGTGGCGATATAACGACAAATGAAAGATGATATACAAAAGGGAATCAACAGGCTGTGAGCCATATGAAAGTGTTAACAGTGTATACATTTTTTATGTTGTAGTGAGTGATAAACCCGCGGCCAGAGACTCGTCCCCGACCTCAGGCACTGACCGGGACTCTCCAGACCTCCTCCTCAAAACCGAGCCCACCGACTCCAAAGACGAGGACGACGAGGACGAGCACAACAACAGCAAGAGCGGTGACGAGATCATCCTCGAGGAGAGCGACGCGGAGGAGGCCCGGAAGGACGAGGCGGAGGGGTGGAAAAAGCGCGACGACGACGACAAGAAGCCGTGTCGCAAGAAGAAGACGCGCACCGTGTTCTCTCGCAGCCAGGTGTTCCAGCTCGAGTCCACCTTCGACATGAAACGGTACCTGAGCAGCTCGGAGCGGGCAGGTCTCGCCGCGTCCCTGCACCTCACCGAGACGCAGGTGAAGATCTGGTTTCAGAACCGGAGGAACAAGTGGAAGAGGCAGCTGGCGGCGGAGCTGGAGGCCGCGAACCTGAGCCACGCGGCGGCGCAGAGGATAGTTCGGGTCCCCATTCTATACCACGAGAACTCGGCATCAGAGAATACGAATGGCACCGCCAGCGTGCCCGCCAGCCAGCCGCTGCTCACCTTCCCTCACCCGGGCGTGTATTATTCACACCCCATAGTAACGTCCGTGCCACTGCTCAGACCCGTGTGAAGAAGGTGGCAAAAAAAAAAGACTATATTTTTTATATTGACAAAATAAAAAAAATGGAAAGAAAAAAGAAAATGCAGGAAACCAATGAACATTCGTCATTGGTTTGATTGGACTAGACTTTGTGTGTGTAATTTCCCATAAAACACTGTCCATTATTATTATTATTATTATTATTATTATTATTATTATTATTATTATTAGCCTATTTTTAGACCACCTCAGACCTCAGGAGTCCACTGACTACACTGCCGGATGACATGAGACCCATGTGTTTACACTACTGACCATTTAAATATCTCATAATGCCCATTTTTAGTACGTGCAATACAGGTGGCCCGTCAAACTCACGCTAACGTCACCACAGTGAGATTATGATGTTGAAGCGTTTGTGACATTTTATTTTCTGAGACAATCAAAAACAAACATGTAAAAACCCGTAGCTTTATGTTTAGGTCGTGAACTCTTTCAAAGCACAACGAGCTCCAATGACTCATCGTGTGTTTTTATGTTTGTTTTGTTGGAGCAGAAAGCGGCTGGACCACAGCGGTGTACAAATGTAAATGTATATATTTAATGAGGGGCTGCCACCAGCCGCTTCTCCTTTGTACAGTTGAGACGTTTTGATATTGTATTGCCGAACCATGTTGTGAAATAAATGGAAAATATTCCTACATTTTAGAACTCGCACTGTAATTATAATATTTTTTTCTGCTGTTTTTGCAACATATCTAACCACGTGCAGATCTGCTCTCGTGCAGGTGGGATTCAGTGTCAGTATGAAGCTGCGGACTCGGACAGTGTCATTTTGCGCAAACACGACGCACTCAATTAGACAAGTAATGGGTGTCATCTTGCAAAAATTACGGCTAATGTATTCACAAGAGGATAACCGTCAACGTGCTAGGATGCTAAGATTAAACTGCTTTGTCCTAATAATTTTAACCCATTGCCAGTCTATAAATGCATTTATGGTACACATTTCATTAGATTTCCATTCAGGTGTTCTACATTATGTGATTTGCCTCTGCAAAAACAATGATCTCATTTTAAAATGAGGCCAGATTATTTATAGGCTAAGACACGTGCGTACTTTAGTTTGACATGTACTGCACACATTCTGAAAATTAAAATAACTTCACAACTGGTACATAATCAAACGATATGTTTATCAATTTTTAAAACCAAATAGGCTAACAAAAACACGAGATAATGATGTCAGATGTTTTTGGAAAGCCACATCACTCCAAGGCCAAACCATAGGCTATCTTTTACACTGGCATCGCATTGTTTTATTTTATTTATTTTCTAAATAGCCGGACCAAAGAATATAGTGCAAGCACAGTCTTAAATTATGCCCGACACTTTTATACAATATCGGCTGCTTTACAGTGCAGATCAATACATCTTAAGGACAAATGATTACGCCTATTAAGGACTCAGCAAAGAAATTACGTATGTGAAACATGCCAGCAGAATTACACAATTCTTTGTATAGGTCCACTGTACAGTATTGACTAAGCTATTGGAAACGTGTTTGTCAGTTACACAGCCTACTTTACATTATGACATCGGAGACAAAAGGTTCATCCAAATATCATTGGATCGCCCAATTATTGACGTGCACCTAGCGCGCACGCTCATTGCGGCCCCATTATTGCAAATGAATAGATTGGTATGGCATTATTCCTCTGGCACATATTGATTGTGAAACGTCTACGCCATATTGCGTCAAGTAAGAGCAATGTTCACAGGCCGATTTGGCACGGCATATGACCTTGATTTGCGCGCATAAATTGTAAAAATTACCACTCAATAATTTCCATTTGTGCGACATCTTTATGTAAAGGAGAAAGGGAGCGGGGCCAAAATCAGATAAAATACATTTGCAGGAATGGGGACAAGCGGACGTGACCGGGGAGCGTACGCATCCGCTACTGCTTTCTATTAAAATGGAGAGCTGAATGGGTAATTTTAAGCCCCCTATCAGAGGTTTTAGTAGCAGTTTGGAAACACACAAGTGGCATACCACCTTGCGTAATGCACGCCTCTTGTGCAGCCGGTGGCACGTGCGAGGGACAATTATGGGAGATGTTGCTCCGAAGTCAAATCTGCCATGCACAAATTGGGGCATTTATACAAAGGTTTAGAGTTGAGAGCACAGAGTTTGCAGCGGGAGAGATTAAGATATTGCACTTAAACTTTATGGAAAGCTGCAGCTGTGTATAAATAAATACAAACTTTAAGATGTAACACATGAACCACTGCAGCACCCATGAGGATAACACCGGAAAAACGCGATCGAATACTTGCGTAAAATGAAATGATGACCAGAGACCAGTCTGGCTGTGTGCGTCATGAAGCTTTGGAGTTTGGATAACCAACGCAGAAAGAAAAAAAAGAGAGAAAAGTTCGAAAGGATTTTACAGGCTACATCTCAGCAGAAAGAAAAAGCTTGGCATATTTTTTTATGATTTCAAAGAATATCCTAATCAACTACGCACTGTCAGCGAATTTCCTGTTCATTTGAATAGCCAGGTCTGATAGCCTATACGTCATATCGCCGGCTTTTGCCACTAGAATTCTAAAATGTCAAAATAACAAAATAACAACGGAGATAGCCTGCGTAATTACAACACGAAGAGATTTAGCAATAGACTTTACAAGTTTGATCGTTTCGTTTTCCTTTATGCAGAACCACCTGTGCCAACAATCAACAGTGACACTTTTTGGGCACAAAGAGAACTCCATCTTATTAGCTGATGGTGAACAGCTTCGAACAATTTGACAAATCTCTGAAAGTAAAAAATCGTGTTTTTTAAAAAGCCACCGCATTTGCTTTCCTGAGTGAACGCGAGCATCCGATTTTCATCAAAGTTCTATTAAGTGAAACATAGGTTGCGGGGCACCGTCTGATTGGAACAGTTTAAATTTTAATTGTGTTTTTAATTTGACATATAGTTGCTGTGAAGAATGACAGTGAAACGCCGAGGGGCGGTCGATTTTCTTAATTTCTCCCTGAGGAATTGATGAGTCTATCAGGGCAGTAGATTGGAAAGCCATTAAAACTCAATGGTTAGGTTGTTAATTGGAACTTGATGGATAGGAGCCTTTGGATAGGCTGTACTGATCCCATCTTCCTGACTTTGTGTTTCCAATAAATTACCCAGTTCATTTCCACACTCAGATTACATAAATTGTACACCTTCAGGGCTCGCGTTTTGCTCCCGTTTACAGCTCTCTCGCTCTCAGCCACGTGCACGCGCGCACAGACCAGAGACGGTGCGCGCGCACAAAAACGCCCCCCCCCCCCCCCCCCCCTGAAAAAAAAAAAAAAAGAGCAGGCCTCGTTTCCTTGAGTGAAAATCGAAACATAATCAACGTTTATACTTAGAAAATTTATTGATATCATTTCTCTGGTAATTTCCTTATTCTAGACTTGGACACGCCATATATCATAATACACACGTGTAAAAAAAAGGCTCTTTGTCTAATATTTATCGAAGCTTGATTCTCGGATCAAGGCTATATTCATGACTTCATCTGTCTTCTCTTTCTTTCTTTCTTTGGTTGGTTGAAAATAAACAAAGTAAAAGAAATTATAAATATGTCTCATCACTTCGACCAAAGACATATTTCAATAGGCTGCATAAAGCCAAAATGTAGGCTACTTTACACTTTTTTTTTTTTACGCACAGCGACACTTGCTTGGTCCCTTACGAAAGTCGAAGTGATGGAAGCACAAACAAAGGTCTACGTGATAAAATAAACTCATAACTGCCACTCACTGCAGATATCATGTGTAGCAGAAATCAAACCCCCCCCCCTATTTTTTTTATTACCAAAGGCCTCCCCTGCGTTTTGGTCAGAGCTGCTCTGTGCTGGTGATCAGGAACACATCACCAGCCTACAGTAGCTATTGCATCGGTGACGTCGGCGCACTGACAGGCGATTAAAGTGTGCGTAATGTCAATCCTTAACAAAAGCAGCTGTCCCATGGAGCCAGAGGACACCGTTGGGAGGGGGTGGGGGTCCTCTTCTTTTACGCACACCACGCTCCCGCACGCGCACTCGGCTCCCTTCAATCAATTAGTCAATCAATTAGCTGGCCCGCACTGTTACACGCGCGGTCATCACGAGACAGATTAGCTGCACTAATGATCAAATTAATTCTTAATCGCAGATAATGGACACAGAATGAGTTTATTATTTTCGGGAAAAAATGAACAAGGTTGAAATCACACAAACCTATGGATGCATATGGGAGCGCACGTGTCTGTCAGGTCATGGTCCGGTGACAGCACCCACGCAAATGGAAGATCATGTGTTTGATTTTTGCAAAGGTAGGGAAAAAAATTCAGTGAGAAGAAATACAACAACACATGCATTGAACATATAAGAGAAACAGGTAAAAGATAATAATAATCCTGTAGCCTATCATGAATAATGGTGCAATGTAACCAACAAAAATGTTCACAGAGATGAATGAGACGAAGCACAGGCGAATACAGTCACACAACATGCAGGCGTTTTGTTCAAATGAAGCGGGAGGTTTGGCCCACACATCGCACATGAGCCTCTCCCTCTCTCGGCCGCTCGTCACAGACTTGACAGCAGTTTGAAAGTTCCGGGCTGGAGCGTGGGGCCGCCATTGGCCCAGGAGGAGCTTACCTACATGCAAATGAAGCCACGCAGCGCACTGCCTGTGATCAGAGCGAGAGGAGGAGGACCGGGATTACACTCATGTTCCCTGAGCTGGAGAAAAAACAACTCCTTCAATGTAAAACTCCACAATTAACAGCAACGCGAGACAAAGGCAGTATTTCAGGCACCGAGACAAAAGCGGCACAACGTGAGGACTGTTATGAAGCTACAATGAGCGGTACAGAAGACAGCGGGAGCAAGGGTTCTTCGGGCCCCATCTCCAGCTTCACCATCCAGTCCATTCTGGGCACGGGCTCCGATGCGCCACGCGTACCCAGCAAGGAGCCTGCGCCGCACGCGCCAGCGCGGAGACGATCACTGTCCGTATCTTCAGAAGAAGACTGCAGCGGTGGAGAAGACTCGGCAGACTGTTTTTGCTCCTCCGACACAACGCACAGCGAGCCGTGCGCCCAGACACACAACTTCTCATGTTTAGGTATTTATACATTTTATTACTATTATTATTATTATTATTATTATTATTATTATTATTATTATAGCCGGTGACATATAAAAGACGTGTGATATCAAATTTTACAAGCTTGCCTAAATTGTGTTAAATATTATCTCAAGCGTTTTTTTTTGTTTTTTTATAATCAGCATTAATAAATTGGGCCAATGTGTAAACAGTAAGGCCTAATCATAATAATAATAACAATTAATACCCCAATAATAATAATAATAATAATAATAATGGGAATAGTTATATTATTTAGCCTATTTATGATTTTTAAGTAGCCTATATTAACTCCTTTTTCTTGCGTATGGCGCCCCATTCACCCAGTGTTTATTTGTTTGTTTAACACAGCATGTTCCGGGCATGCTGACAGTCTGCACTGTCATTACTGAGGAGGAGGGTCTGGATGCTGCCGGACTAATAATAATAATTAGACCCCTGGCCTTTCCTCTCATTTCAAATTCAATTGACTCAGCCTAATTGATGAACCTCGTTTTTCAAAATGGCGCACTACACGTCGCCAATCGAGCGTTAAATAGAACTGAATTAAATAATACTGCACGGTAGGCTTCACACTCGGGTAGTTGTTTATCTAAAAGTCACCGAGGCGGCCCTCTCACTTACACACGGTGTGTTTCATGTGCCTTAAACCATGTGCCACTCAGGTTAAACTCGCCTTTTTTTCCTTTACGCGCAGGTACGGCCAAAGGTCTGTTGTCCGCGGGCGAGGCGCGCCGGCCGCTGTTGCAAGACTACAAGGAGGAGCCGGGCGCGTGTCTGTCTGAGGAGCGGCACTCGGAGGGCTCCGACAAACAGGGCGCCAAGAAGAAGACGCGCACAGTGTTCTCCCGCAGTCAGGTGTACCAGCTGGAGTCCACATTTGACATGAAGCGCTACCTGAGCAGCTCGGAGCGGGCCTGCCTCGCATCCAGCCTTCAGCTCACAGAGACCCAGGTCAAGACTTGGTTTCAGAACCGTAGAAACAAATGGAAGCGGCAGCTCTCAGCCGAACTGGAGGCGGCCAACATGGCGCACGCCTCGGCACAGACACTCGTGGGGATGCCGTTAGTTTTTAGAGAGAACTCCTTACTGCGGGTCCCCGTGCCGCGCTCTATTGCCTTTCCCACCCCGTTGTATTACCCCGGGAGCAACCTACCAGCGCTACCTTTATACAACCTATACAACAAGCTCGAGTACTGACACTGCACTGCGCTCGGTGACGCGTCTCGACATAAACCCTGTATATTACCACTTCATTTGTTGAGATAACTCTATTATGCAGCAAATGTGTGTCTCACTGAAAGCTATCAGCTTCCCAATGTTGAAATACACCATGTGTATAATTATAATAATTTTGTACTGTTTACCTTTTTATTTGTTGCCTCCAACTCCACATCTCATTAGCCACTTATTCGTTTTCATCAGAGGTATAGTCTTTTACATTGTTTTATACCAAACAAGTGGTTTGACAAATATATCAGATGTCACCTGACATGAACCCACTGCTCCAGGACCAGCTCCAGCTTCCACTCACAGGATATCATCCTTTCTATTGTAATTCAGACTTTCAGTAAGAACTGCCATTCAATAAATTTTCTATTTCAGTGAAGCTGCTTCATGTTATTTTGCATTTATGACCCTTTTAATTGTCATAACCAGTGGGGCTGAAATGTATTCAATCAATTCTATTCTTTTTATTTATACACTAACACTGGTAAAATTTCTAAATAATAATAAAATAAACAAGCATTTTGTATTAAAGTATTGTGCATCTAAATTGATTTTAATATATACTTTGGATTAAAGCTACACATATTCCAATCACTTTAACATTCAAATAAAAAAAAAAGAAGTTTTATTTAAAAATTCTATTTTTTCTTATCTGTGTTACTTTGACAAATAGAGCTTTGTTGTATTTTTACACAGGCTACAGTAACTGTACATACGTTGCAATAACGTATATTAATAACTATATTACAGATAAAATCATGAGGTGGACTTATAAGCACTGAGGTAAATAAAATCACGTGGTGGGTTTATTGAGAGTAAAGAGGCAGGTAAAACACCCTGCAGTGAGCGGCACAGGAGACCAACGTCATCTTAAGCCAATCCGCCTTTGGGCGGCTTCTCTGCGCATTTGAAGTGTGCGTCTTCAGGCTTCTCAGGCATCAGGCCCTGCAAGACGACACCACATACAGGCACAAAGTTCAGCAATCTCAGTATATCAAATCCATCTACTTTAATACAGCGTGTATCACTGACACTGGCTCCTTGGACTCAATGAGAACGGAAAAGTTGCATCTTAAGTTATAGTGAGTCATTACATATCCATTTGAGATAAAACTGTTATTTAACTGCTTTTCCTCGGGCGTCGTTACATTTAAGAGACCACCACCTCTCCTCCCCTCTCCCCAAAGTCTTTCGGTGGATGGCTGCTAATAGCTACATTACCAAGCCTGATCACAGCTAGGCTCTGCTGCCCTGTAGATTATGCCTGACCCAATTTCTGCAATAGCCACCCTGTGTTTCTGGGGAAAATGGATAGCGCTCGACAACAACTGTGATTTATGGTGAACTCGGGAGAGGTGCGGAGGGGATGAATTTGTGACAGATAGGGAGACAGGGAACAGGGGAGGGGAGCCGCTTATGAAAAGGAGCAATAGCTTTGGTTGAATGAAGCTGTTTATTAGTTTGCAAGTGGTCATTATGTCATCAGGTGTGACGGCAACGCGCTGCTTATTTATGGGATGGATGTTTGCACCTCAGTGACTGGTTGAGGAATCTGCATGCCCCGTCACAGTGAAGTCAGTTGATTTAGAGATGCACAGGGGGAGACACCGATGGAAGGATGAAGGGGCTGGCGCGTTCGGGGCTAAAGACTGGGTAAAAGGAGGGAAGGCGCGTGTCATGTATCAGTTCAGTGGCAGCCGTGAATTACACATTTTAATAGCGAGGCAATGAAAATGATTTGAAGCGGTTTAAACGGCACAGAGACGGCGAGCGGCAACGGTGATGAAGATTTGTTGAGATGATGTGTTGTGCCTTAGGATTCATCAAACCTGCCTGCTAAGGTGAAAAGCAAGTGTAATTCAGCGGCCCGTGGTAATTTATGACGGGGGTAATGGGAACTGTGGGCTATACCCGCGCGCACGGAGAAGGCACAGGAGAGCCAGGCGCCGGACAAATTGACACTCGGGGTATTTCGAGGAGTATTTACATGAAAATGAATCACAGAAAAAACCTGCGGGCATCACCCTTTTAAGTCCCTTGGAATAACATGGAGTAGATCAAAACTCGCTTCAGGACATCACTGGGAAAGTTGGGACATTCTGTGAAAAGAAATACGTGTTTGTGGTGGTAGAGCTACAGCACATCGGGTCTTTGTGTCATAGGTTTGCGTCTGAATGTTCTCCTTGCTCTCTCCTTTATAACAATAATAATAATAATAATACATCTATTCCCCAAGTCTGTCCAATGAAATACTAAAACCCTAATGTAGCTCATGAACTAACTTTAAACTAACTTAAGCATTATCTAGGGCTGCACAACGGTCACCCAATTATTGTTACCGCGATATCCATATCAGAAGCCACAATATATCAGAGAATCAGTGGGGTCCTCGATCTGACTGAGATTGATACTTTTGTTTGCAAACACAGCCTAAAGCAGAAACACGTGGTGACTTAAAATGGTGCGAAGGTTCGGTTTTAGCCACGATTATCCTAATTTAATTCACTTTTAGCCTCGTTTTGTTCATGGTTTAGTCTTTAAAGTCTTAGAATTGGATGGAAAAATAGCTTTTGTTTAGGATATACCATGATGGAATGGTTTAGTAAAATATCACCAAAGTATTGTTGACGCAATATTCACGACAGTTATCAGATATCGCAATTGTTTCTCAATTTGTGCAGCTCTAATATTTCACCTCCACCATAAAAATGTAACAAATTGTAATGAAACCACTGGAATGAGGCTTCAGCTTCAAATGCATTTTCCAAAGAATCCTTAAAATGTCCATTGGATGTACGTATATTGGCTTTGTCTGGAAACCACTGCATGCATCATCAACACTTGCTTTGGATCGTATACAATGCGTTCAAAATCAGTTTTTAGTAGGGCTGAACGATATGGACAAAATTTCATATCTCGATATCGATACGATACGATATAACTATGGGTTAGGTGAAAACTAAACATTTTTCAGAAAAAAAAATCATAATACAAAAGAGTGCAGTTTTATTGATGAAAATCTATATCGTTTATATCTTGCTTTTTCGATTTTGATATTTTGAATGTTCATATCTCGATATAAATATGATAACGATATATTTTTCTTTTGCGATATTGATATCTTGAATGTTCATATCTCGATATCGATACCATATATCTTTCAGCCCTAGTTTTTAGCCATATTCATACGAGACCTTGAAATAGTTCAAGAAATGAATATTGTATTAATTTAAAGTACTTCTGATTCGCAAAGTAAATATCACGCTAAAGTGAAAAAAGGCTATGAAACACTACACTGAGCAGATGCCGAGTGCAGGGCTTTGCCTCCAGATGAGAGTTTTAAAAGCAATCGCCATGCATTAAGCCAGACAACTCTCAAGACCTGTTTGGAGCCTAAATGAATTTGAGGGGAGCGTAACGAGGTTTTTGAGCCAGGCCCTGTCATCCGCTGCCTTTAACCAGCTTCTGTATTTATGTCCTAATGGTTAAAAAGGAGAGCTCGGACCAGAAGTGATTTTTCACGATTTCTGTTTTATATCAACTGGAAATGAAGGAGCTGAAGGGAAATTGTGTTTGCGGCTCCCTCCTCTGCCCTACACACCATCCCTCTACCGAGCCGCCATTGGTCATTCACGGTATGTTACAGGACACGGGAGTTAAGCGCGAGTTCATCAAAATTTGACTATAGATTCCCTAACTATGTGTCTGACTTAGCCATTGTAGACAGTGAACACAGAAATTTACATCGTTGCATACAGTATAAGTCACAAAGACTGTCACCTGCACAGAGCCATAACCTATAACTATTAGTGTCCAAATTCATAAATCACACATTTATGACTAACAAAATGGAGGATTTTTTTTTTGTCACACGTGTGGCCTCTCTCCTCCCAAGTTAAGCTCGTCAAGAACAATATTTAGCCCAAGTCTGCATTTGGACGTTAATGGAAAAAGCATTACGCTTCATTGGTAAATTACTGACTATTCCTTGAACAGCCTTCTTCAAGTGCCATTCTCTGTGCCGCGCGCATCAAACTATTATAGGCAACTGTTCGTGTGGAGAAATCAGCTATTATTCTAGAGATAAGTCCATTAGCATTACCTTTGACACAATAATGGATGTGACAGACAATTTTCTGCTCTCCATTTTGTATTTGTAAGGATAATAGGGAGATTATCTTGAAGGCCTGATGCTACTCAAGAGCAGGAGCGAGGGCTGCGCAACAGTTGTTTTCCGTCTCCTCCACAAGCCCCTCTCCAGCGCAAGATAAAGCACGTCATTATTCTATTAAAGACCTACAATTTTTGTAATGGGACTTGCAGCGGTCGGCAGAAGTGCAGGCAGCTTCTTCAATATCCTGGACATTATTTGCTCGTTTAGTTAAATGATGTTTCTAATTCTCTCATAATTACTGGTAATGATGCTGTCTCCCTCGTTTTGATGCGGCCACATCTTAATACGGCGTGGCATTCTTTTTAGGGATAATTACCTCTCATGAGCCGACAGAGAGAGAGCAGCGGAGAGAGGGAGAGAGCGAGTGCAGCACACGTGGCAAATTGGCTTGTTTCCTGCCATCTTGTCTTCCTGCAAATTGGTAAATTAACTTTCTCGGCTGGAGCATTAGAACTGTTAAATTTGCTTTCTCGGCTCCTTCAAATGATTGGCTTCAGTCGCAGACGGAGAGATGTCTGCAGATCCTGCTTTGTCTCACTGACATCGCGAGATTGTTTATTTGCACAAGATGGTAAATGTAGGAGCAGCTGCAGAGCACAAGCCTATTATGAAAGGGGACATGAAGCAAGGACATTACGAAACAACAGGGTTATATCAGCCCCTGTGGCACACACTACATATTTACTGTATATGTTGGAAGACGCATTATAAAAAGGCTTATAAAACCGATGAAACATTTAACCTCCTACCTTAACTCCAGTTCAGCTTTACCCGAACCTAAAACCTTCTTGACTGGAGCTTACAGCCTAGGTCAGTGTAACGCCTCATTTGAAAGCTAAGGCCTACAAAACTAATCGTGACTTTTTTGCTGCGTCGGTGTCACATTTTTTAAGCATTTTTCTCGTGTGTTCGTTTTTGAAAGTTTACTGGTCGTGTTTTTGTCATTTTTTGTTGCTTTCTTCATCGCTTTTCCCCCCTTGCTTTTTGTCACTTTTTAGTTGTGTTTTCGTCACTTTTTTAATCGTGTTATTGTTGCTTTTCTGGCACATTTTTGTGGCTCTTTTTTTTGCTTTTTCATCCCATTTTTGTCGCTTGGTTATTGTGTTTTTGTCGCTCTTTTGTTTTGTTGTATTTTTTCATCCGTGTTTTTGTCGCTGTTTTGACACTTTGTTCCAGAAGCTTTGGATTTGGGAAACGGTTCAGGTGGGGGTTAAGAGGTTAAAATGACATTATATAGTAAGCATTGATAGAAACGTGCTGATCTAGGTGTTTACATCAAATTTAGGTTTCGTCGTCAGTGGTCTAAAGTGACTCCAAAGCAAATGACAGTCAGTGATGTATATATAGGTAGGTTTTATATTTTAAAGACTGTTATTTTTTACTCCAAAATGTGTGGCAGGAAACCAGCCAATTTTCCCTATACTGCCGCACCGGACTTTATCTAAGCATACAATCCAGTACAGCACTTTATGCTCAGTGCCGTAGGTTATGCTACTTGAGTAGAAGTCCCCTTTATAACCTCTTAACCCCCACGTGAACCAGAACATTTTCTCCAGTTTGGCTTTGCCCAAATCTAAAAGCTTCTTGAAAAAAAGCGTCAATATGGCAACGAAAACAACGATGAAAATGCAACAAAAACGTGACAAAAAAAGTCACAATTAAGATACAAATAAGTGACAAAAAAGCCAGAAAAGCAACAATAATACATCAAAAAAGTGACAAAAATGTGACGAAACCATGACAAAAAAGCCGCCAAAAGCACGACACAAATGAATGAGTTTTGTAGGCCTTAGCTTTCAAATGAGGCATTACGCTGTCTCCAGTCGAGACGTTTTTAGATTTGGGTAAAGCCGAACTGGAGAAAATGCACTATAGGTTAAGCGGGAAAAACTACCTTAAGATCACTTAAAGCAAATTTAAAAAAAGCGAACAATGTCTTCCATGCAAAGCAAAACTACACACCATTGACAAAACGAACGACTGAGACCCTCCAACATATCAAAGGAACACGCGCAGTGTCCCAGAGCCAGACTGCAGCGTGTAGAGCCCGACTGGTGTGGGCCGACCGCAGCCGTCACCGGGTTGGTCAAGGGGTTCTCGTTTCTAAGTGCTGATGTGTCGCAGACAGTTTGGCTCTACAAGGGCCTGTTACGCGCCGTTTAAAGCCGGGGAAGGAGCGCTCCCGCAGGGCCGCCTCGTACATTTACCCCGACCACAGAAAGGTCTAGCGTTTACTTCCCGGTGCTGACACGACCTTCAAACAAGGTCCCAGTGCAGCCTGTGTGGATACTGGAACTGTCTGGAGGGGAGCGTGCACCCGAAACACTGCAGACAGACGGAAATCATATCTGTTGTCTCTCAGGAGTCACCTCTTCTGAAGACGCGACATAAAGAATAGCTTTTTGGGAAACACGCTGATGTCGATAGATATTTTTCTTACAGGAAAATGTGGTAGAAGTGAGCCAGAACTAAGTGGTAGCATGTTTGGATGGGAGGCAGTAAAATGCAGGTTTGGGTACTGTCATTCCCAAACCAGGAACAATTAGTCCAGAAAAGCATCTGGTGTAAAGCAATCCTTGCAAATGATGAACAACAGGTAAAAGGCTTCATGCCCTTGTTTTTTTAAATCTGCGGTTAAAGTGCGATGCGATAGCGACTTGTTTTTAATATGGGAGTTGGGCTCTCTTTGTATTGACAAAGTGGTGTCTTTGAACGGCTGGGGGCTGCTGTATAGAGAGATGATCTGTCACTTTAGCCTGAGACTGACTGCAGACCACATAGCCTGCAGCGCGGCAGCGGGAGCAGCACAATGAAAGCGGCACGCTATCACCTGACAGCTAATTAGGGATCACTCCCCTCCCAGGGAATACACTGTCTTTAAGGGGCTGAGGAAGAGGAGCAGGGGTCGACCAAAACCGTGTGAAGTGTCAGTCAAAGCCACAAGCCACCTGCAACATCTCGAGGCATTGCTCAGGTGAGATTTGATTCGAAGTATTATGAGGCCTTTTTTTTTTTGACTTGATTGAGACAAGAAACTGATGTAATAATAATAATAATGTAAAAAAGAATAGACAACACAACTCATAATAGGGTTAATATAGAACAAGATAAAACACTTTCAATTTACTAACTATCAGCGTGTTTCGTTGACCCATTAAACCAATTGTGTGTCAGAGTGTGTGCAGCTCAGTCAGAGCAGTGTCAGTTTATGGTCTGTATGGGAGACTTGGGACTTCTATGAAAACACATTTGTAACCATTAGTTGAGTGTAAGGTTTCATGTGCAGAGTGCATCAGCCTCTCTGTGCTGATGTGCTGCTTCTCTGAACGGGCTGACTGGAGGGACAGAGCTCCGAGCAGAAGGAGGGGGCAGTGGAGCCTGGCCGTCCCACCGACAGTGCATCGCGGCGGGCAGGGCGTAACCCGAGCTCCCCCTCCGGCCCCAGTGTGGCCTGCCACAGCTCTCCCCTCTGCTCCCCCAAGATGCTTTTAAAAAGATTTGGTCAGTAGCTCTTCAAAAGAATCGTCGTCACATTAGAAAGTAATTAGCCGCGCCCCAGGCCGAGGATTCCCTGACCTGACTAATTCTGGCCCTTTCCAACAATCCGTCTTGCAGTGAGGCGTCTGGCTTGGCACGTTCTCGGTGCACACTGGAGGGAGGATCTTAGAGTGAGATATTCCCATGGTCTGCAGGTGGATAAAGACTTCAGAGGTCATCGGGAAAGGTGAGGGAGTAATCCACCTGAGCAAAGGTCTGCTGATACAGAGAGATGTATGGAGAGATCAGGGATGGATCAACTGTAAGTAACCAAGGTTTGCCCAGGCACAAGCTATAGAGAGAATAGAAACAACTTAAAGACAACTGATGGATAAAATATTAACTGTCAAAAAGTCAACATTTATATAATATTATAAAAGTATCAAAATGCCTTCTATTCTCTGGAGAAGCTATAAAAGCAGTACTTGGCCACCTGCTTGCCCAAGCCTCAGGGCTCAGTGATAACAACCTTCCCTCTCAATATATTAGACATAGTAATGTGATTGACGAAAAGATGAAGGCGGGGAGGGGCAGAAACTTACCAGCTAAATGCTGCAGGGTAGGACCCGACACCAGCCGTCCTCTCTTTAGACTCTGTGATGGTTTAAGAGCTACTGTAGCCTTCAGCATGTTAGGCCACCACAGGAGAGGCACACAAAGGAGACAAACACACACCAGAACACAATATACTCATGAAGTACAGTGAATGAGTGCTTTAACTCAATTAAGACTGTTATGTTACAGGGAAAAGTTGAACAAACCTATTTCTGTCTTTGTATATAATCGCTCACACTGTCTGCGCTCACTTCAAAGGCATCAGTGCTGATGTGGGCTGACACTGGAGAGTGGTTAGGAAAACATACACTTGTAAAACCAGCAAGAGTCAGAAAGGCAGCCGAGCAATTGGCCAATTAGGAAGTGGTTCATCATGTCAAACTCATTTGCAAAGGCAAGGCTTAACCCTTAGGGTTCGAAGGTCGGGATCAAAGGGTGTCCCCCATGGGACCGCACAGAGATCCTTGAAGAAACGCTGATCCCAAGCTTTTGTAAAGGAATCTTCTAATTACAATAAATCTCCACTGCGAGCTAAAGACAGCAGTGCGGGTACAGTGGCTATATGATAGCGGGGCCTCGGGGCAAGCAGGTAGCCTATAGATGTCCAACAGGACTGATAGAGGATAGTGCAGTGATCATAGCTCCAGCAGAGCGGGCTGACCAGCACCTCGAGCCTGAGAACTCCTGGTGTGTAACCGCCTCTTTGACCTTGCCCCCGATTAGGATCAGTATCAGTATTAGCACTCCATAGAACTGGGCTGCTGAGCACTCTTTCAATTTTACTTTTGTATTTAATTAACAACATACAAATCGTATATTGTTAATTAACTATGTGACTAAAAGCTACAATCTCTCTTTCTACACTTGTTAGGCCTGTAGTGGTGACAGCCTACAGTAAATCCTCAGCTTCAGTTGATCTGAGCTTTACCTTTCCCTGTACTTTCAGAACAAACCTCTTTGTTGAGACCCAAGCGGGGCACTGTGCACTCTGTGTGTTCTCCTGTGTGCCCACTGAAGGCCAAAAGGGGAGGAGAAAGGAAAAGGAGGGGAGAGGAGCAGTTTGTTCTTCCTGCAATTAGCATTCACGGTTAGCTAAGCAGAACTAATGCAGCGAATCTTTGAGTCTCGTCTTACCAGTGCTGCACTGCCGGGGAACCTGCAGGCCAGATTAGACTGTAGCGACATGACAAACCCCCTCGTTGTATCCATTACAAGCTCTTTATTATTAGCAGTGTTATTGGTAATTCCTTTTCAATGGCCACCACAAAAGCTCACATTGGTCAAGGCAGGCTTCAGAAAAGCCCCTAGTGCATGGGTGTGGGCAGTGGGCTTGTGATACTGTAATTTTGAAAACAAAGTGAGAGTGAGAATTACCGCTCCAATGGCGTCCTTTGTTTGGCTGCATTGACGGTGAACATAACTCCCAGCGGCACATTTTGATCTGACCTGTTTTAAAGTGACGGCTTCCCATGACAGCATTTAGCGCTGCCACATGTCAACACAACAGGCATCTGCCGCAAAGGCACAATGACTTCATCCATATTTTATAACTCGCTTCTTTACAAATGCCTGCCTTCAAATGGACCAATAAACGACAGTCCCCATCCGCATCCCGTGTGCTTTTCTAAATATAACTTTTGTGGCTTCCATCTCCGGTAAGTTCTATAGCATCTAGGTCAAGACTCAATGATCTCACTGCCTTTTGAACTGCAACAGGAGCAGGATACGGGCTCACCGTGTCACCATTATTGGACGTGGATGAAACAGCGGTGATCTCATGAGTCTTAAGTGACAAAACAACATTGCCACTTTACACCTTCACACGCAGGAACATCTAAAGCAATGATCCGGATCTAACTTTGTGTTGTGTGGCATTAAGTGAGTACATGGGCCTTTGAAATAGTATCTTATAGCCCAAAAGGGACACCTATTATATCCGACGGTGATCAGCCTTGTTTATCCCCACATAATCATTATCATTTGTCTGAAGTGCTGTCCGATCAGCAGGTACAAGTGCCTCCGATTGATTCACCAAAGACTCCCGGACGTGAGGAGGGCCACTGTCTATAGTCACAAGTCGCACAGCTTAAAGGAAGAAGAAACTCAGCCCAATCAATAAGTCTGACTGCCACACGGAGTCTGCTAAAGTCTACACTCTGAGAGAGAAAGTGTAAGAAATCACTGGAGAGAAATGAGACCCAGTGCCACCAGACCAGGCCAATACGCTGCAGTGCCATTGATGAGTCTCGGAGCTGAGTCTTAAGCAGTCAATATTATTAAGTACATTTCAGGAAGGTGACAGCATACAGCTTGATTTTTATTGAGTACGCAAAGAAATGCTCATATTCCGAACAGGAAGCCGACAGCACTTTACATTTGGGGGAACGCAGCTGTATCCGGTGGTTATGATTCAAACTGAAGGTGTTCTGTGTAAGCTCTCAGTCGTCCAGACATGTTCCATTAAAGCATCTCGTCAAGTCTCAGTTCTGCCGAAAGTCTCTTGGATGAGAGGCAAAACGTGTTCAATTCAAAAGTAACACAGACCAGATGACTGCTTTTTGAAAACCTCTCAGTTTCACTTCAAAGCAATTCAACAACAACAAAATGGATGATGTACACTATATTTAGGAAATCATTTGAACATAAACAAATGCAACTTCTTATCATCTGTAGATCCACCAAATACAAATATTTTTTCTTTGTTTGTGCCTCTCCAGTATTGCTCGGTAAACTGTTTTTTTAAGAACAATAGACCAGCAGAAGTCAGAAGTAAATTCGTTTGGGAAGAAATGTAGACAGGCTTTCTGTACATCTGCCAAATAGTTTTCAAGCAAAGACATAAGAAACATCATGAAAGATTTGTAATTGAGGTTGCATTGAAAACAGCATTTCAGTGAAGGGCCAGATCGCACTGAGCCCCAGTTTAATTAAGGCGGCATGCCATTGATGGTTTTAACAGAAAATTTTGTTAATGCAGCAGCAGGGCTCAGAGAAGTGAGGCCATTTTACCGACGGGGAATGGGTGAAAATAAAAGACGATCCGGTGCAGAGCTGTTACTGCAAAGTGGACCTCCAGTCAGTGCATTTGTGTAAAACCGCTCAGGCAAATCGTCCAAACTAAACATTTTTCTGCTCAAATCAAGACTCGGAGTGCTCGCGCTTCACTGAAACAGTTCTGTTTGTGTCACCCTGTCTGCTTGTTGAACCTTAGCTACTTGCCACCTCTCCTCGATGCGCAATCTAAATAAAAAGATTGTCATATAATAAAGCACCCATAGTCCCTACTTATACAGCAGTCAGCAAGTGGAACATTGAGATTCATAGGACTCCTCTCGATGAGACCGAAAGAGGCAGAAGGAGCGGAGCCGGAGTTTCGGTGTGATTGCGGGAGAGGTTTAAGGTTACCGGCTAATTTCCAAGTTGTTAGCCGCCGACAGCCCCACATCCGGTCTGCGCTGTTTCTACGGGGAACAGTACAATCTGTTATACTGTAGTGATCATCAGCTCTTCCCTGACCAATGATTACTAGTAATTACCTGTTTTTTCTCCATCGCGCCGCTCACCCTCCCCTCCCGCTATCCCCTAAGCTATTACCCTAACTGGCTGTTGTGGAGCAAAGAGGAGGTGTGCCGCGGAACAAGGCAGGCTTTTATGGACTCCCCACCAGCGCCACTCCACAGCGCTCCATTTGGAAATTATCGGGTCCCCATCGCTTTTGAAGTCTCGGTAAGCGCACCCTCCTATTTACGAGATGGCTGTGTACTTAAAGGTCACAGATTGATCAAGAGGTCCTAAAGATGGCCTTTTCACTGAAAGCACTGCAATCCCGTGGCTTCCACCGACTCCATCTGTGGGAAAAATAAAATGTATCACTCCCCCAAAGTCAGCCATATTCAGACTTTAATGTACAATTCCATTTACCCTGGAAAATGCCACAATTGAGTATGGAATTCACAATGAGGATGGCGATTTATCAGTGCTTTTTTGGCCATTTCTGTTGGCTCAGGCTTCAGCATATTTTACTTAGAGATTACCTGCAGGTCATTCTGATGAATGTGCTAAAGTCCAACTTTAGTGAAACACGAGACCTTTGCTGCAGTGTTGTGGACCCTTTGAAATGCACTAGATGTAACAGCAAATCTGACACCATCAAGGTTCAGTAAACAATACAGGACAACAACAATAACTTGCTTTTATTTAGTGCACTAAAGCACTTTTGGTGTTCTTGTGAATAACTAAGTATAAAGGCTCATTGATGCTGTGAAGCAGACATTCGCAATTCATTTATTTTCATGTATTAGCCGAGCAAGATGTCGCAAATGACATCTTTAATGAACTATCTTGTTTTAATTGAATATTTTAATCTTGTTCTTGAACTTCATTAGATAAGACAATAGTAAGCTTGAAATGGAATCTATTTCATGTCTTTTCATGTGGTCATAGGTTGTCCTACATGTGTGACCCAACTTCTAGTTATTATTTCATTCATTTTCACTTTTTTATGATTATGTTCACCGACGTGTAGAACATACAGTAGTTAATGTCTTTCAATGACATCATGCTCAACAGAGCTCAAGAAAAGTCTTTCTACATAGTGTGTTCCGAACTGGGTGTCAAACAATTGAAGAATTGCTGAATATATTGTCAGAAAACAACAGTAATGCTCAAAGTAAAGCTATTAGCCCTGTAGCTAGTGAAGTTTGTTGTTTAAAATAATATAGTTGCATGTGCTGACATAATGGTGTATCAGAAATATGATTCTGACGCAGTATCTGTACACATTTATAAACATTAGACCATTAGGACGAGGAAGTGAGCGGTATGAATGACTCCACCGCTGTCTGCCATTTGTTTTCTATAGCTTTAAACAAGACGCAGATATCACCAGTGCAGATGGAGTGAGTCGTGCGAGGCCTTGGTTGTTTGTTTAACTAATGTAATCCCATCCAGCAATAGCCTGATATGTCAGAACCAAACAAAGCCATACCAAAAAACACGCTGCCTGCGTTTATCATAAGCTCCCAAACTGAACTCACTCTGTCATTGATATTAATAGTCTGCGCCCTGGTCCGTCCGATTTATTATCCAGCTAGGTGGATGTATGATGGCGAATACAAAGCAATTTAGCCTTGAGATTTAAAATATGCATCAAAAAACTTGTCAACATCGGATTTGGAGTTATACTAATTGCACCACTCACCTGTTATGATCTATGCGACACCTGGCAGTGAATAAGAGTAGGGTCAGAGCCGTAGGACTAATGGAGGAATTTTGAGAGGGGGCAACAGGGAGATGGATGTTGTTTTCTACTACATTAACTCTGCAAATGGCTGCCGGAGAGCAACGATGCCTCACGCACATACGGCCTCAACGCTGCCAACTTTGTGATATTTGACTCTAATACAACACGCAGTCAAAAAGTCTTCATCATTAAAACATATGTAATCATGCACAGATGCTAAACTGATTGTACTCATATAACAGTATTGCTAGCGGTGAGGCGGCGGGTTATTTGGAAAGTGTCGCCCTGTTGTCTGACACTGGATGACGGATGAGGCAGGGATGATGTAGCGTGATCTGAGCAGGTTTAGGGAGCAGCTTGGCGGGGACCACATTCTGATTTAAATCCCAGCGGAATGAGTAATCTTACATAATAATATCCTCATGTGTCTTGATAAGAGCAGGCCCAGGACAAGCCGACAGCATCCGTCAGCGCACACTATGAAAACTCACTAACAGCCATATGGATCCTGAAAGCAGCTATAGCCCTCGCAAATATGCTCTGTGAACCTCTAATTTGGCAGCTATATCTTCTTTAACGACGCCATTACCGACGGCCATCACCATAACTGCATCCATATCAACAAGGCTCACAAAACACAGAATGGGAAACCCGGTTAAGATGGCTCCTCTGGACTCTGAGGGATTCGGCTTTGTTGCTCTAGTATATCCAGCAGCACAGTAAAACCTTGTGCTGTGCAGAAGACTTTGTAGTTCTCTGTTCTCAGCGTGTTCATGGTATATTAACATGTATATTTTCAGCATAGCTTATTTTTATCTTACTTTATTTTATTCTATTTTATTATCTTCATTGTTTGCTGAATTACAATAGTATTATTTTTCTATTATTGACAATCTAAGCACCACTGCTTTTGTGAACCTTTTCACTGACAATGGCAATAAAAGGTATTCCGATTCTGGCATCAGTGCTATTTTTTAAACTTTGGCGATGATAATAACGCGAAACATAATTATACAGATTGATATACAGTATATTATATTTGGTCTTACTTCCCTGGAGCTATAACCACATTCAACACAATCTGCATAGTTATTTATGTCAAGGTGTCCAAATTAATTAAACATTTCCTGCTGTGAGAAAGCTGTTACAATGACATTACTTCTGAATTTTGACAGGAAGTCAATAAACTATTTTTATCCCATTGTGTAATTTTGTCCGCTTCATTATCACAAAGAATATTATTGATTTTTTTAAATCTGATTCTGTGTCATTATGTGCTCTGTGAACTGCAATAATCCGTTACACTGAATGTCAGGTCAAACACGCTTAGTGATGAAATGGGCTTTACAGATCAATGATCAGTTGAATAAAATAGTTTATTCATGTGTCTATGTGATAACTGCATCATGTCAGCCTGTGAAACGTACATTGTCCCTTTGTGAAAATCTGATGATTTGATATAATTTAATTAATCCAAAATGGTGAACATAGGAGGTAATGCACCAGTTTTATTGATAAACTATTACAACTATTACATACAACATTAATCTAGTCTATTCTATCCTGATGTCAAAATGCTCACTGTGAAATTCCAGCACAAAAATGGCTTTTAAATGATATATTAGGGGCCTGCTATTGTTTTAAGTGAGAGCTAATTAACTGACTTGGTCAATAAGGAGGGGCGGAGTGCTAGAGTGTTAGGTGTTTATAGCTCCCATAGGTGCCACAGGGGGGGAAAGGCACCCCAGAGCCCATCCATAGAAAACCAATGACCTGACCGATCCAACACTAAAGACATTGCTACAATTAATTATTTACTCCAAAGTTTTTACAACCGGAGTCCGCTCCATGTGCAGTTGCATACTGCAGCGCATTGCCTTTTGTTTTTCCACGCACAGAGAAGGCCGCCGCTGATCAGCAAATGGCTCGCTTAACTAATCATCTCTCTCCGACGCACTGGGATGAGCGGGGGGGGGGGGTAGGAAAAAAAAGGCAGAGATAAATGTTTAAGCGGAGAGGTTGAGGGCGCCCTCTTCGCGGCCCTACCCTCACTGTCTGCCGAATAAAAGCCTGAAAAGGAGCCACGGCGTTGGGGCTAGAAGTGAGTCCGACTGGGCCTTTTCAAAAATGCGCTGCCTCTTCTCCGGGGGCCCCCAGCGCTAATGCATCCGACTCAAAGGACGCAAGACGCTACGAGGGAGAGAAAAGAGAGATGGTGGGAAGAAAGGGAAGAGGAAGAATGGGCACGGGGAACTGGTGCTACACAGGACAAAGAGCTCCAAGGTGTGCGCGGGTATTCAGTAATTGGTAAAAGAAGCTTCATTTCTTGCAGTGATTTCCTGTCTTTTTTTTACCGTCCCTGACAATCCCCATGCTTTTAATAGGGGTATGAGTAGGGGCTATTCTATGTGCCCACCGTTCCAACACCCCCACCACACACACACACACACACACACACACACACACACACACACTAACACCAACCTGTCTGGCTGCCGCTCGGCCCGACAACCCCTCCCGCCGCACGCGCTCTCCTCTTCTGTCCTCTGCAAAATGGAAAAAGAGAAAAAGGAGAAGAAAAAAAAAGCATTAACCATATTCTTTTCTATCATTCTCTCCTTTTGAATACCTCAAACCCCTTTAGCTTTAATCATTTCTGGATCAGGCTCAGTCCAAATAAGCCAAGCCATTTTCTGCACTCAATTACTCCCTTAACAGCATCAAAAAGAGAAAGGATCCAGGTATAGTGAGCAGAGAAAGAGGGTGAGAGGGAGAAAATTGTGAAGCATCTTCATCCGGCGAAATGCTTTGAATGCTTGGAAAGGCTTTCTTTTTAATGAAAAACCAGTAATAAGACATGGTTCGGACTATAACAAAATGTTTACTGTCTGCGCGCTATCTGTGGGCTCTTCACTCTCCCCCGGATAACTTGTTGAAGAGGGAGAGGGCGAATAAAAGACTCGGGCGAAATGGGCCTCAGAATGACTACATTTCCACCGAATCCTGCTTTCATTACCAAGGAAAATATATCAGGGGCTACAGTACTTCACTCCAAAAGGTATTTTAATAATACATTACTTCTCTCATAACTACTTTTAACCTTTCGATACAATGCATTTTGGATGAATACAGCTGTCACGGCTCGGTGTGCAGATAATGAGACATCCAGTTCTTATTTACCGCGAGCTGCTGCAGATTCCGCTCACAATATGCTCGGCGGCTGGCTCGCGTCATACGGCGATATCCATGCGGCAAAGTCACTCCAAACTGCCACCATTCCAGCGTTGAATGGGGACACGGCGCCATAATTTGCTCGTCATAAACGGCATCCCGGAAGTGAGTCTAAATAGGTTTTCATAAAGTAGCTCTCGATCTATAAGTATGGGGCTTCGGGCTTCAAAAAGCTGCCCTGTTTTTCCTCATCGCCCCAAATTGCAGACATTGTTCTAAATGCCTGCCAGTAGATACAAATCAAGTATGAAATGTGCAAACACCAACAGGGGTCAATAAAGCATGTCCACAGTAATATAATGTGATTGATTTTCCTCTGCAGCTCTTTCCATACACCAATGATTACGACAAAAAACTGCGCATGGTTAATCATAATGGCTTAGGGTGAGCACTTTACTTTGGCGCGGCCTTCTTTTTCGCCCGGTTCCCCTCTTTGCAGAGAGGTCAACGGGACACGCGCATGCACCAGGAAGCCGTCCACAGTGTGCGAGCGTCCACGTGGCACAGCAAGAGTTTATTTCATTTACCACATCGCCAATAGAAGAGTTGAACAGCAAGCATAGGGGGACACTTCTGTGGTGCTCAAAAGGGAAATATCGTTTTTGTAAATAGAAATGCAAAGAGTAAACAAACATAACAATTCACAGTCTTGTCTTGAGTGTAATTATATGGGTAACAAAAAGGAGTTTGGCTTAAATCACAGTTAGATGAGCAGAAGAAACATGTTACATTTAAATAACTTGTTTGAATCGATAGTTCACTTCCGTTTTGTCATGTAAAGAAATTGATTTTCTTCACTTGACCATGTGTGAGCAGCCTGATGCATTTATTGACCTGGACTATATGGATGCTGTTCATAAACTGAGCTCAAAGTAACAAGATTTCAATTCTGAGATTGAGTGTATTTCTTTTTTGTGGTTCACATATATGGATGTGCTACGACTAAGGGTAATTCGTTAAAGGAAATAAGTCATTTTCTGCACAACGGAATACTTTACTTTTCTGAATCAAAGCGAAAATATAAACAAAAAGATGATCAGTCGAAGTTTTGTAGTGAATTTTCCGGTATGTTACTTTTGCCATCAAATTAGGAGCAAATAAATAGAGCATTTCTATCAAAGAAAGAAAGTGGTCAATGCCATGCAATCTCAAAGCCCCTTTTAAAAACATACTCAAAATAATAGCTTCCCTCTTCACTAAGATGATCATTTACAGCACAGGAACAAAGCTGCCAGCTATCCACAGTGTTAATTAAATCTAGCCACCTTTTAATGCATTTAAACACCCACTTTACACTCGCCACTTTTCATCTGTCTGCAACATATTTTTACCACTCCCTTTTGCTTTTGAAATAAGAAAGTCTGGGCCAAATGAATGCTCACACAAAAGAACAGAGGCTTTGACTCTTAATGGGTGCGTTTGCTCGGCAAAGTCGCTAATGGACGATGCTAATTATCACAAGCTTGGAAGGTCCACAAAGGAGTGGATCAATATGTGAGGACGCACGCTCCACTCATTCTGTTAGATGATGACATTCGCTCCAAACATGGCACTAGACTCAGGGCTTTGTGGAGATGGGAGCTCAGGGAGGGTCTGGACGGCAACCAAGAACTCACTTCTTTCATTTCCACTGCGAGTTGGCTCAAAGAGCACACCTAATGCGTTCATAAAAGAATACAGCACCCACAAGTACATCAGCAGAAACTGTGTCTACTTTGAATCTGGCAGCAGGGAGGTTAAAGGGAAGTGGCTGTTAAGTCTAAGGAACAGAGTGACAACTTAATTTCGACTGCTCCTGTGGTCCGTTAAGATGGAGCGTGTTTTTCTGAATCAGTTTGGCTCCTACTGTGCAGGCTTGGTCTTTAGTTGTGCATTTACATCCACAGACAGCCACAGTAGTCATAAATAAAAAGAAGTGCACAGACCCTGTATTACAAAGGAAACAGATATTCCTTCCTTCCGGCTTGGTTGTTTTAATAAATTTAAATAGAGGTAGCCAGAGTGAAACTTTTCCAACTTTCTCATTTGATGATAATGCATATCACTAGGCCAATACAGAAGCATGGTGTGACACAGGCATTCAGCCAAAATTAGCCAACCGAACATTCAAACTCAAACAACTGAACAAGAAACTGGATCCCACAGTCCTGTGCTTCTCTTGGACACACTGTGGCACACTTTTCTTGGCCAATATCCTGCCGTGCTCCTCCTCTTCCTCCTCTTCCCTGGAGAGGGCATTGATCCTCTGTCTGGTGAGCACGGTGGCTCCTGTATCAGGAGAATTCCTAGAGGGATTGGTTTTCCCTTGTTACCTTGTAGTTTGGAGCCCTGTTCCTGCCCCTTCCTAATTCTCTCCGCCTTTAACTTCCCAGTGGCACTAAGCACGTCCCCACACAAGGCCTTCTTTGTGCACCTGTTGGAGGCAGGAAATGGAAGATATTTAGATGAGGATGTAGCACAAAAGTTGGTCGACGTCGGTCTATCACCGACAACAACCACCTGTGGATAATAGAGAATACCAGCGTGGCAGGCCAGTTTTCAGAAGGTGAATTATTTTTAGATACTTGTTGAAACACAATACAATTTCATCCAACCATTTATAGTACATAATTTGTTTATTGGTCTGGTTTTGCCTTTATTGCTAAACCAAATCTATTTGCTATGTATTATTGTATTGTCAATCCTCAAGGTACAATGTTCAGGAAAGCGCAAATGGCCCAATCATACCCTCGTAGCGCTCCGGACTGTTTTGCCAAAATGAGAATCCGCTGCTCAATTCGACCCCCGGTTCTTTTTTGCCCTGAAATAAACCCACAAGAGGTGCCCTTTAAAAAGTTTCCAACGCAATTTTTTTTATTTCCCGTTCCGTGTGGCTGCCGGACAACACCGACAAACAAACAAGGCTGGAGAGCGCATCATTTCATTTCCATATAGATGAGAAGTGCACAATGAAACAAGCAAGTGTCCATTTGTGCACAAGGAACAATGGTCTTCATCTTGAGGCTTCAATATTGTTCAAAATGCTCGATGAATTACCTGAACAAAACACTCGATAGCAGGATATTCAGGCCATTGTCATTCTAAAAGGGGACTAATAGATTTTGCCAGTGTCCGAGCACTTGAGACATGAAAGAGGTTAAAGCAACACGGAGCCCAGATGATAGAACTGCACTTCAGCCGTATTCACCACATAGCATGTCATAATACTCACTTACCCACACGTGTGACAAAACCCCGCACTGCTTTGGCAGGGCCATGAGGGTGATGGTTGGAGAGTTGTGGAAACAGATTGAAAAGTTGCAGCGATTGTTCAGACTGACTGGGGACTCATCCACAGGAACGAAATAGGACTGTTCAGGGGGAGGGTCTTTAAAATAAACACATTAACCTCACAAAATCTCCATCAACTTGAACAGACAATGATATATATTTTTTCAACTATATTCCTAAGCTCAACAGACAAAGAAACATGGACTGATCATTGTGAAATCAACAAATTGTTGAAAATATTTTAACTTTGCATGAATTATTTACACTTGGTCATGGTGACATGTAAACAAATGGCAGCTCCCTCTCTCTTGGTACAGCTGCGTTTTTTGCCTTTTTCTGTGAACTGTATTTGTGGTTTCTGTGTTCCACATTGTTTTACTGGATGCTTTTCTACGTCTTTGTCGTGTTTTTGTGGTGTTCGGTGGAATTTTTTTTTACTGTAGGGAGTCCATAACGGTCCTGAAGAAAGCAGCTTTTTAAGTAAACAAGACTCGTAGCTAAGCCACACATTACTTCTAGTCCTACCAGTGTTCTGGCTAATGGACGTTCACTGGAGAATAAAACAGATTAACTGCTAGGCTCTTCCCCGAAGATGGAGAAAGACTGAGGAAGAGGAGTTGACCTGTGCAGGACACCACGCTCTGAAACAGGGACAAATCATGGAGGCGCTGCACCATTTCATATGATCAGAGGAGCATTGGAGGCAGTACTCCGGTTTCCCCAACCTCCAAAAACATGCTGGTCAGGTTGGCCCACAGTGGTGGCGCGGCTCAGTCGCAGCGGCTCAGGACTAACACCTGAATACAATTTCGTTGTACGCTTGTACAATGACAAATAAAGCACTTACTTAATGAATAAAACTCATCAAATAGTGCTATTAGTTATTTCCCGCTGATGGGAAGAAAGTGCTCGGCTCTCCCGTGCGCCATCCATAGATTGTTATTGAGGGGACTTCTCAAGAGTGACACTGCTCGCCAACAACACATGATTGCAAATAAACAAATCTGATCACACGGATACGTGTATAAAAATACAGAGGGGTATCATTTTGGACTCCACAGAAAAAGGCCCTGCCGGTTTGGGATTCGAACCTAGAACCGCTCAGCCAACAATCAAATTCTCACTATTGTTTCATACAAACACGTTTCTCATTCATTTTTTCCAGGTCACAGCTGTTTTTACAACTTGTTTGCTGCGAGCAAATCAGTCCTTTCCCTCCAGCTTTCCCTTCCATTACAACCGCACAGTTTTAATGTTTTACAATGCAAAATGTAAAAAAACTTTTCAACTTAACGTCTTTATCCAAGACCCTAAAGCCGTCTGTAGAGTCAGTTTTTCAACCTTGTTTCCTGGGTCTATGGTGACTGGCAAAAATGGTCTGACGCTCCACATATAATAACAAAGCAGGTCGACAAAAAAAAAGGATTTCAAAATGGTAACAGAATTTATTACAAAAATTAAAGAGGTGCATATACAAATTTAAGCACTTAAAGAGGAATTGTGATCGGCTTGATAAAACAAAGATTAACTAAGGCAGCAGGGCAATAGTGGAGGTCGAAGAATGTGCCTTCCTGCTTCAGCCACACCTCCTGCAGACATTCTTTGCCTTTTATAGCTTCCATCTCCACAGCGCCATCTTCAGAACACCCACCAGATGGAGACAAGTATTCCCCAAATCAAACATTTTTTATAATTTACTTATAAGTCCTTTTCTGGCTCCTACATATCCGGCCCCTAAATGTTGATGATCTTCAAAATTAACATTTATCATTTTTAACTTAGGAAAGGAGCCAATAACAAAACATCATCATTCATAATATAAAGCGTTAGTCCTCTTCCAATAGAAGGCATATCTTAGTTACTGGACGCTCCAGGATCCCGGTCATGGTTTTCATCTTAACTGACCTCACCAGTCCTTTTGAGTCAGGCCTTGTCTCCAGGATTCTTGCCAAAGGCCATGATGCTCGTGGTGAAGTAGGGTCTACAATTACCACCATATCGCCAACCTTAAAGTTCCTCCTTACTTTGAACCACTTTTGCCTCTGCTGCATGGTTGTTAGGTACTCGTGGGTCCACCTTTTCCAGAATACATCAGCCAAATACTGAACTTGTTTCCACCGGCGCCTGGTGTACGAGTCAGCACTGGTAAATTCTCCTGGAGGAAGAACAGGCTGAGAGTTTAGCAACAGTAGGTGGTTTGGGGTTAGTGGCTCTAGGTCAAATGGATCAGAGGAAGCAGTGGTAATTGGACGGTTGTTAAGTATGGATTCTACTTCACAGAATAATGTTTGAAGGCCTTCATCATCAACCGTCTGCTGCTGCAGAAGACATTTTAATACCCACTTAACTGACCTAATTAACCTCTCCCATACTCCGCCGTGGTGAGAAGCTCCTGGTGGGTTAAAATTCCAGTCCAGTCCTTTTTCCAACATTGTATTGTGTACTTTGGAGCTATTCAAGTTCAGTAATGCTCTTTTTAACTCCTTTTCCGCACCAACTAAATTAGTGCCATTGTCCGACCATATTTGTTTAACCTGCCCTCGTCTACACATGAATCTTCTGATGGCATGGATACAAGAGTCCGTGTCAAGGGAACAGGCCATTTCAATGTGAACAGCTCGACATGAGAGACATGTGAATAGTACACCATATCGTTTGACCAGACTTCTACCTCTTTTGGTTTCTATTGGCCCAAAGTAATCCATGCCAACACTTGTGAACGGTGGTAGGTCTGGAAGAGTTCTTTCTTGTGGCAAATCTGCCATTTTTTGTTCTCCTGTTTTGCCTCTTAGGCGCTTGCAAGTGACACATTTAGAAGTAATATTTCGTACTGCAGTAGTGGCGTTTATTATCCAATACTTTTTACGCAGCTGAGACAGGATGTAATTTCTGCCACAGTGGCCATGCTTTTCATGTATGTGTCTAAGTAGCAAATTGGAGACATGACATTGTTTGGGTAGAATGAGAGGATGTTTTATGTCTTCTGGAAGTTTAGCTTTTGACAACCTCCCTCCGACTCTTAGAAGTCCATCTCTCAGAATAGGATCCAGCTTTACAATTTTGCTCCTTTTGTGAACAATAAATGGGGCAATACTTAACCTTTCGATTTCAGTTGGAAAGGCTTGTCTTTGACAAAAGGATACTATAGCCTTTTCTGCTTTGCCCAGATCCTGTGTGGCCAAGCATTGGCTCGTGGTTGCTTGTAGTTGAGAGGATAGCTTACGCTGTGTCGCTCGGGTGGTGACACGTCCAGTAGTTTGCTTCCTTGTTTTGCCCAGTGCCAGCAGGTAGTCTCCAAACTTATGATACCAAGCAACAGCCTTTAACATCTTGGTCCAATCTGAGAAAAAATGAAGAAGTTTATGTGTTGGAGAGTCTACAATTTCCTGCACATTGACAGTGTACACAGAAGTGCACACTTTGATCTCTGGATCATCCTGTGTCAGACACTGATTTACTGTTTGACTTGGCCACTTATGTTTTGGTTCCCATAAAAATGTTGGCCCCTGAAGCCACCTCACATTTTCACTGAATTTGGACACGCTTTGTCCCCTAGAGGCCTCATCAGCAGGATTTTGTTTTCCATCCATGAAATGCCATTGGTCAACATTAGTATTGTCTCTGATCATGGCAATCCTGTTGGCAACAAATGTTCGAAATCTTGTTGTCTCATTAGCAATGTACTTTAGAACAGCTTGACTATCTGTCCAAAATACTGACCTCTCCAGTGGTACCAACAGCTCTGACCGTAACATTTTGTCAACTTTAACACCAAGTACAGCTGCAGATAGCTCGAGCCGTGGTATTGTTATTTGCTTTAAGGGGGCAACTCTGGCCTTTCCAATCATAAAAGCAACATGTCTTTTTCCATCTTTGTTTACCATACAAAGGTAACTTACAGCTCCATAGCCAGACTCTGAGGCATCAGAAAAGTGGTGTAACTGACATGAGACCGGATTCCCAAAGTTACTGGGCTTCATGCAGCGTGAAACACTGAACTGAGCCAACTTGGGTATGTCTTGCACCCACTTTATCCATTGCTTTGTTACGTCTGCAGGTAAGACCTCATCCCACCCATAGCCTGATTTACTGAGCTGCTGCAAAAGCTGTTTGGCTGGTAGGGTGACTGGTGCAAGCATGCCAAGTGGATCATACACTGAGCTTACCATAGAGAGGATCCCCCTCCTGGTCAGTGGCTTTTCTGAGACTTTTATGTCAAACCTGAATGTGTCGTCCTCCACTCTCCACTGCAGACCCAAGGCACGATCAGTGGGGAGTTGGTCTTTTGCGAGATCCAGAGATTGAATCTCTTTTGCTCTTGCGTCATCTTTCACAGATGCCAGCACCACTCTACTGTTGCTCACCCACTTTGTCAGGTGGAAACCCCCCTTACTGCAGAGGTGTATAAGATCCAAAACCAGCTGCACAGCTTCCTGTTCTGTGGGCGCAGATGTCAAACAATCATCAACATAGAAATGTTTCAGGACAGTGTTGATTACCTGCGGGCTGAAGTCTGGATTGCTTTGTGCAGTTTTCCGTAGGGCATAGCTGGCACAGCTGGGAGAGGAGACTGCACCAAATATGTGCACCAGCATTCTGTACTCAATTGGTTCTTGTTCATAATTTGCGGTTGGCCACCACAAAAAACGCAAATAGTCTATGTTAGCCTTGGACACCCTCACTTGATAAAACATAGACTTGATGTCTGCCATGAGAGCTATTGGCTCCTGCCTGAACCTGAGCAATACTCCAACTAAAGAGTTTGTGAGGTCTGGGCCTTGGAGCAGCTCTGAGTTGAGTGACACGCCCTGGTACTCCGCCCCACAGTCAAATACCACTCTAAGGGTTTTCTTCCTTGGGTGGTACACCCCATGATGTGGTATGTACCATGTTCTCCCTTTGATCCCATCCCTTTCCTCCTGTGGAACAGCTTCAGCATATCCTTCAGTTAAAACATTATTGACAAAGTCTCTATACTCTTTATAAAAAGTTTCACTTCTCTTAAATTTTCTTTTGAGACTTTGCAGGCGCTGCAGAGCTATCTGTCTGTTGTTGGGCATTTCTGCATTTTGCCTAAAAGGCAGGTCAAGATTGTAATGTCCATCCTGTAAAACAGCTGAACTGTCCATTATCTCTAGAAACCTTCTGTCCTCAACCGACAGTTCACGTTTTTCCTCAGAGGCATTTTCACTGAAGTCCATGTTATACTGACTAATTAGCAGCTTTTCCAGGTTTTCAGTACTTTCAACAGTGACACGGTTAACATTGACAGCCGGATAATCAGTGGAAGTATTGCTTTTGCCCTCCCTTAAAGGACCGTTAACCACCCATCCTACCAAAGTCCGAACTGCATAGGGCCCCTCCCCTTGGCTGTTAATAATTTCCCAGGGTTCAATCACTTTGGAGGCATTGGTTCCTATAAGCAGCTCAATGTTACTGTCTATTTCTGGAATAACAATGTTTTGCAGGTAAGGCCATCTTTTGAGGTCTTGCCTTTTGGGTACATTGTCTTTTGTCACAGGCATTTCCTTTTGAGTATACGAATCTGGGAGTGGCAAAAAAGTATCACCTTCCATTCCTGAGACTTCTAGACCAGATACAATGTTTGTTGGTACTAGCCGTTCATGACCCATAGTCTTTAGCAATATCTGAGCCCTTCTTCCTTTTAATCTTAACTGCGTCATCAGACGGTCAGTACAAAAGTGTCCGTACTGCCAGGATCAATAAAGGCGTAAACTTCCATCACTCTACTGCCCTTACTGGCTTTGACTTTTACTGGCACAACAGAAAGAACACTGCTTGTTTCAGTACCAGCCCCAATATGCCCACATGCTTTAGGGTGCATCACAACTGGCTGTGTAATGACATTCACATCCTCTGAGGTTTTGGGTTTGCCTTCTTGTTCTGTCATCTTTTCCATTTGGGACATATGGAGAACAGTAGGATGTAGCCTACTACAGACCGAGCAGGTTTGTTTCTGTTTACAAAACTTGCTAGTGTGCCCTTGTTGCAAACAACCAAAACACATTCCCTTTTCTTTAAGTAGTGCTATTTTGTCTATGTGTTTTTTGGTTTGAACAAGTTACACTCTCCTAATGTATGACATTTTTTACACAAGATACACAGGCTTTGCAAATACCCTTTGGACTCTGCATGGTGTGTAGCGGCAGTGGATACTGTTGTAGCAAAGCTGCTTCCATTGGATTTGGGTCTAGATCTTATGGGCTTTTCCTTAGGTTTTGTGAGCTTGTCCTGAATGTCCCCATAAACTGGATCCGACAGTATTTTTACCTGCTTCTCCAGATAACCAACCAGATCCTTGAACTGGGGCCTGGTGCCCTGTCTTTCCTGAAACTCGCACACAAGTGTGCGCCAACGCTCTCTGAACTTGTATGGCAGTTTCATAATTAGCTTTTTCATATTTGAGGACAAGTTTATTTCTTGGGAGTAGCTCATTTCCTCCATAATATTACAACAACTCCTCAAAAATAGTGTGAAGGTTTGCAATGCTTTAGGGTCCTCGCCTTTAACTGTAGGCCACTCTAATGCTTTTTTCATGTATGCTGCTGAGATTTTAAACTCATCCCCATAATGTTCCTGAAGCAAACCCTTTGCCTTTGATAACCACCTTCCGGGTTCATATGGAGGCAGCTTCTAACAAGCTCATTAGGCAGGCCACTGGTATACTGTTCTAGAAAATAGAGCCTATCTGCACAGTTCCTTGTTTTGAGCTCAACCACATGCTCAAACGCCCTGATAAATGCTTGATAGGACAAAACATCACCATTGAAAATAGGCAGTTCTTTGTGTGGTAATGAATATAGCTGCTGCTGTTGTACAAGAAGTGCTGCTATTTCATTTTGACCTTTGAGGACATTTATTAAATTATCTTGGGTCTGACTACTCTGATTTGTGTCACGACTTAACTTTGTTGAGTCCCTTGTTGTCCCAGCAACCGGAACTTTATCCTTTGGCCGCTTTACTGGACTAGATGTCTGCACAGTTACATTTTCCCTGCCAGGTACCCCTATATGGTGAGGTTGAAAATGGACCCCTTCCTTGGGCCGGGCACCTGGGGTTTGTAACATAGAAACAGCCTGATACGCTCTTTCCAGTGAAAGAAAGTCTACAACATCAGTCTCAGTCTTTGTTGTAGTTTCAGCATAATACTCATTCATTGCATCTTTACCTTCACCTGCCACCACCACAGTGTCCTCCTGGGCTGCAGCGAGAACTGCAAGCTTAGATGAAGAAGCATCCAGCTTAGTTTTTAGCTCCAGTACCTCACGCTGCTGCTTGACGGCCTTTAAAGCTCTGTGTAGCTCCTCTTCTTTTTCCTGTAGATCATGCTTTTCTGTCAAGGCGGCCATTTGCACTTCCAGAGCCGCCCTTTCAGCCTGAGCACATTGTCTTGCAGATGCCACGGAGGAAGCCTTGGATGCCTTGGAGACCTGGGAGGCGCTGTCTGTTGCCGACTCTGAGGCTGCCACTGCCTCCACTAGCTCTTCCTGTCTTCCCCTGGACGCTCCCATCAGCCACTCCGACACAGAAGATACCAATTCATTAAATTCATACATTTTTGGCCCAAACCATTCCTCTTCATCTTTTTGAGCCTCTTCTTCTGTTAACATTTCCTGATAAGCACAATGTGTGTGTTTAAACTCGTCCAGCAGCTGAGTAAACTTTGATAAACTGTCTTTAACTTCCTCATAACATAACACATCGTCCATTAACTCCACCAAAATGTTTCTCCTTCTTGTTAAATGTGCTAGCTTTCCTCTTCTTAATCCTTTTAGCTTTACCGCACATTCAGTTCTTTCTCTTTCCACATCTGTGTCAAGATTTGGGTTGACATCCCCATCGTCACCTTTCTTTTCGTCCACTTCTGTGGTAAGACTTGGGTTGACATCCCCATCTTCACTTTTGTTTTTATCCTTTTCGCCTCTTTTCCTATGAGTCATTTTGCTTGCTTGAGTCCAACAATCTACTCCTGTAGTAGACCCCTGTTGGGTAAAACAGTTCAAATGTAATCCACTCCTATAGCAGACCGTCCTCCTTTACTGCTTTCATCCTCACAAGCTTGTGACCTTTGCATTTTCATTAAGGCAAGTGAAGTTTCATCATGGGTTGTACATACCCCATTGCAAACTTAAGTCTCTCCAGGCGATCCTTTTCCTTGACAATGGAGGGTCACAACTCTTCATTTTGCAACATGTTGGCATCAAGATGGAGTCCGTTTGGAGTTCTTATCCCTTAAGGAAGAATTCTTCGACTTTGTGTAGAGTCAGTTTTTCAACCTTGTTTCCTGGGTCTATGGTGACTGGCAAAAATGGTCTGACGCTCCACATATAATAACAAAGCAGGTCGACAAAAAAAAAGGATTTCAAAATGGTAACAGAATTTATTACAAAAATTAAAGAGGTGCATATACAAATTTAAGCACTTAAAGAGGAATTGTGATCGGCTTGATAAAACAAAGATTAACTAAGGCAGCAGGGCAATAGTGGAGGTCGAAGAATGTGCCTTCCTGCTTCAGCCACACCTCCTGCAGACATTCTTTGCCTTTATAGCTTCCATCTCCACAGCGCCATCTTCAGAACACCCACCAGATGGAGACAAGTATTCCCCAAATCAAACATTTTTTATAATTTACTTATAAGTCCTTTTCTGGCTCCTACACCGTCTGTACTGTATTATATGGACTATGAGGCTAATGAAAAAGTTAGAACTCCTAATTAAGAATAAGATTCTTGGTTCAGCCACAAACAAGTTTAAATGCATTCTCTAAATGAGGAAAAAATATGTTTAAAAATATAGAAATAAAATAGTGTGTGAAAGTAGGGTACAAAGGACAGAGACTGCATCCGAAAAACATCTTACAACTCGAAATTCGAACATAAGGAGCAAGAATTGCATCCAAATGTGCACTTAACTAAAAACCTCGGTGTGAATTTGAATGATGACATTATTTAATCCTGGCACAAAGGCTGGGTGCATTATGGCCAAAACACCTCTTTAATCTGAAAAGGGTTCAGAGCGCAGAAAACTCGGTGGAGCCGTGATAGATATAATGATCAAGGTTTATATTCCTTTGATCTGGACAACCCCAGTTCTTTACCAAACCTCTCAAGACCAGTTCCCCCGGTTTTACACGCCCGCTCCTCTCATCTTGTGAAGAAAAAGGCTTGTGCGTGCGGTACAAACAGCTAAACAATGTTTCACTCCTGGGTTCCAGGACCCATTTGAAGAGATCACATTGGGACATGAAAGCCCCTGTGTTCCTTCTATCCAAGCTCCTCTCGGGATGCTCTGATGGTGGTAAATGAGTCAGAGACAATCCAAGTCTTGGCTAAATGGGAGTAGTAGAGCTGTTAATGCTGCTCGAGTGCTTGTAACAAAAGAACTGGAGGGACATAAAATGCAGGAATCGAAATGTACGCCGTGCGGTCTTAGACGGATGATTGTGAGATGATATGTACCACCAACACATTAGAAAGCTGTTCACCAAATGGAGACTGTAAAACTACAGCCATTATGAAGTTGTTCCTTGTGTCGTACTCACAATTACATGAGTTCTGATTCAGAAAAGACAGACTGTATGAAGGACCCAATGTCAGGAGCATCCACTGGATCCATAACCTTTAATACATCAGTATAATAATAACATGTCTTTCCGAAATGCCAGTAACTAGCATCGCTTTAGTAGTTGTTGCAGCTGTTTTGTTATAATGTAGTTTCCCCACTTACATTTGGCTAAATCATGTTTCATTTGCCTCCACATCATAAGCTCATCACCAGAAATTAGTATATTTACACTGATTCACAAAATTAATTAGTTTTACACCCAATACTCTTAGTGGTCTCTAAATTATGGCATTCTGATAATAACAGCTTTTTGGGGATGTGTGCCTGCCAACAAATTAAATAAATGCTAATGCTTATAAAACATTGAACTTCTCTTCAATTTCCTTTGTTGTGCCTATTGTATTTTGAATGTAATATTCAAAGAATAATGGCGAATCATTGTTTCCTCTTTTGCTTATTTGTCCTAACTTATTTCAGAATTAGGTGTACACCTCACTGTGGGTATCCCTCAGTAATCCACCTGCCGTGACAATTGTGACACTGCCCAATTAAACGTTGCCTGATAAATTATGCTAATGTAAGTGTTGAATAACTTTTGTGCGCTCAGAAGAGGTTAGCTGTTTTTAATCTCGCCCAATTAGCACATTAAACACAAAGCGCTACAGAACCGTGCGGCTCTGGAGCAAATGAGCCCACCTATCTAATTGGGAATTAATGAATGCTTTAAAGTGCAAGCAGCCAGCACAATTGTAATTCAAAACAAGAGAAAATTAATCACAATAATTTCTGGGAGAGAAAGTTAGCATTAACATAATTGAAGCGGAGAGAATAAAACAGCCATGGCAGCGCAGGGAGCGTGGCTAATCAGTAACCCTCACCGGAGGAAATTGTTTGTTATTCCAATTAATTAGCCACTGTGCTTAATCACCTAAATTGCAACAGATTTTTTTTCTCTTTGCGCTTTCGTATCATAGAAAATGAACAGTCCAAGTGTTCTGGTGGGTGGGAGAGAGGTCGCTAAATTGGCTTATGACCAAACAGACTGAGCAATGTTAAAATGGATGGCAATATGCGTCTAAAAGCCACAATGGAGTGACAGTGGCTCAGTGGTTAGGGCGTCTCTCCACAGATCCAAAGGTCAGCGGTTCGATCAACAGCTCTGACTGGTGTGTGCTGTCATTGTCTCCTTGGGCAAGACATTTTAACCACCTAGTGTATGAATAAATGTGGTGAGTGGGTTAAAGTTGGACAGACAAATGCCGCAGATTAGCAGCAGAAATTGCAAAGCGGAGAGAGGAGATGACGTGTACTAAGTGTTGAAAAAGTAAAAGTACTAGATAGTGTTCTATACATGTCGCAAAGTTGTACTATTTGCTTTAAACGAACACAATGCATCGCCATCTCATTAGTGTCTTACTGTCATATTGCTTGTGCGGCGGAGCTTGAAATGGACTGCAACATTTATCCTGGACATGGGCGTAATTGCAATGATACTGGAGGAGAATGTTCTGTTGCTTTCTGAGCATCTGTTGCCAAAGCCGTCATGATCGGCATTAGCAGCAACATTAACTGCTCCCAACAGAACTTCCAGATGGATTCTGTTCTAATGGCTCATTAGACGGCAAATTAAAAGGCAGGAAAATGGAAGCGTAAAAATATGAACGACTGAGGAGTAATCTCTCAAGCTTGGCCTGACTAGATATGAACGGTCTGTCTGTCAGAGTCTAAAGCCAAACAATACTGCAACATACGATCCTGCCTGAATACAATGTACGCTTTACAGTTTAAACATCTCATCATCTTGCGAATACAGCAATGTTGCTCCCACCCATCTCTCTAGCGTTTGATCATCCCACGCCAAAACACAGAGCAGTCGCGCTGACCAAACAGCCTGGATGCCTGTGTAAGTCCAGACTTGAGGTCAGCTCAGGTCTTGACCCTGACTGAGACCTCCCGACCCCCGTCCGGCCTTCCATAGACAATCATGGCCTTAACCTTTACCCCCTGACAAGCTGTTGTGTCCAGGCCTATACAAAACCTCCCTCGTGTTAGACCAATGGTTCCTTTTCAAATCGATAAGACGCAGAAAGAAGGGAGTACTTTTGTAAAGATCGAGGGGCCACTGGATCGCACCGGATGTGTAACAAATATGTCGTCGGGCCTTGACAATAACACAAGCCAATTAGACACATGCTGCTCGATGTCTACGCTGGCGAGTGACTCAATCTCACCTCGCCCTGACGAGTTGAGTTTTGTGCAAAAGAAAATTGAGTCATTTCCCCAAAGTAAACCATTATTGTTGTGTAGCTTTATGTAGTCCCTTCACAGGAAACCAAAGCCAACTTTTTATAACAACAGGCGTTATGATGGTTAATTACATGCCAAATATTCATAACTAACTAACCACGTAACCGTCGCCTTAACCGAGCACATTTTCTCATTGAGTTGCCTTGTGTACCAAATGCGCGGTATAAATAAAGTTGCCTTGCCTCCTGTTCGACTTTACCCAAATCTAAAAGCTTCTCGAAAAAAGCATCAAAATAGAGGCAAAAACAAAAGCAATCAAAAAACAAAACAGGCGACAAACATGCAGCAAAAGAGGCGACGAAAAAGCAAAGAAAAAGCAACAAAAAAAGTTTTGTTGGTCTTAGCTTTCAAATGAGGCGTTACACTGGCCTATAGACCGTTACCACCAGTAGAGCAGCTTTTAGATTTGGGTAAAGCTGAACTGTAGAAAATGTGCACGGTTATGGCGGGGGTTAAAAGGTTAAACAGTGGCTGTAGTAAAAACATGTGCCTCGTAACATTTGAGAAAACTAGACACAGTCACCAGAGAACCAACTTTTGGAGAATCCCTTAATGTCAAGTCCCGGTCATCCCGTCTGGACATACCTGTTGATAGCCTCCGCCGCTGCGTGAATTTATTTGCGTTATCTAAATAAGGCAGGGTAATTGAGTTCTTCCATTGTGGGTGTTCAGGTGGCGCTGTGGCGAGGGTCGGCTCCACTCAGGCTGGTGAAGAGGGATGAAAGAGAGGGAGTTTGAGCCGCTCGCCTCTGACCCGGTAATTAAAAAGGGAGACATTTTCCAACAAAAACGCCATTATCAAAACAACTCTCCTAAACCCATTTAACACGACTTATTCCCCGCGCGTGTGGCGGCTAATGTAACCGAGCGGCCCTCTCCGTAATCACTGCCGCTAATGTTCATATTGTCCGGATTTATCAGGTGAGATTTTCTTTCTCTTTTTTTGTGTGTGTGCGTCTGTTTTTAATTACGTCATTTTTTCATCTGTCACACTTCAGTCTTTATCCCTCTGAATTGTCAAAAGCAACTTTCCCCAAACTACTTGCTTACACTTCCGTCAATTTGACTTTGATGTGTAAAAAAAAAGAAAGAAAGAAGAAAAATCGGTTGTGAATGCCTCCCCTTGTGTCTCATCCGCTCCTTTTAACCAGCCCTCCGCCATGTTTGTGCGCCTTGACAAAAGATTCATTAGAGAACCGCAGCCGTCCACGTAATTGGGCCCATTTATTTCAAAGGTACATTTAATGGTGTCTCTTATTTTTCTCCCCCCGTGGCGTGCCGAGGATTACGCGTGATCACAATGGCGCCTTTTGTCACGCGTCTATTTTCTTCATTTTTTTCTTCTTTTTTTAGGTGGCCAATTATTAAATTATTTCCACTCTTTTCTTTCATCTGCAAAACGTACACTGAAGTATATGGAGCTCTTTGGTTAATGGCGACGGCCCGAGGCGTTGTTGCGCTTTATCCCCCGCAACTCCTTACTGTTGCGCGATTATGTAAGCGCGTGCCGCACCTAGTGTCCTGTCCCCCCCCCCTCCTCCCTTTATTTCCATATCTACTGTACAGATGCAAGGGAGGTCAGGGCAGGCACCTCTCAATCCTTTCATAGCAGGGCCCAAACATCAAAAGCCGCCGCACAAGCAACCAAGCTGGGGGGGAGATAATACTACTGCCTCGGACTCTCATGTCAGCTCTTCCCTTTATGTGGGTAATTGTGGATGATTATTTTAACCGTGAAAGGGGTAGCAGGTAATAGACGATGATTAAATCCAGTGGACAGGGAGCCCAGACGCCTCTTAAGACACTGCGGTGTAATAACATTGAGAGCCGGCATCACCTCCGCGAGCACCGTCCACTCAACTTTTCTTTTTTTTTATTTTCGGTGACACAGGGCCACGCGCAATTTCGTGCATTTATTATGGTGTTGGTCCCCATATTGACAGCTGTAAACAGTTGTGATTAAATCGAACCCGCGGTTCTCTCTCACTGTGGCCCGGCTTATGTTGCGCTGACAAAATGCGCCGGCGGAGAGAGAGTGAAATGAAAGGAATGCGCACAGACAGACTGGGAGATGATATAGTCTTCGCGGGGCTGACACAATACAGATTAGTGTCACCGCTCGCGAGTTGTGCGCCTTGACGTGAAGTTAATATGAACACTGTTAATGCCAAGAAGCAGAAACGGCTCAGGTTTCAGGCACCCTGCCGAGATGTCTAGACCTGTTGACACAAGCGACGGTTGAAGCGAACGCCATAATAATACTTGTTCATTTGACTTCGTAGGAATGTGTTTTTAGTTCCAAATGTCACAGTCCCAAAAAAAACAAAGCCGACACATGCAAGCCTGTCTCTTTTTAATCTCATATAAACAGTTAGTGTCAGTGCCCCCATGTTCGGTTACAACTGCATTTTGTGTGCACGGAAATCACAGCTGAATTACTGAATTTCTGTTTTCCATACATACAGCGTTGCCGAGCTGCTATTGCTATGAAAATTGTCACTGGTGCATAACAGTGGGTCTTAAAGGGGGGTATTATGTAAAATCGACTTTTTCAAGCTTTATATCATGTTATTATGTCATTCCCTCATTAAACACATGCCTGGAGTGTTGCCTTGGCTCATTCACATATTTTGAGTAATCAGTAAAAACTTAGACGGCAGCCATTTTAGGTGTAGCTATGCCTCAGTCCTCCTAGGAACGCCCCCACCTCCTGGAGACGCCTCTGGACCTTTTGTCACCAGCCAAGCCACCAACCACTGCTCCTCAGCTCAGCAGAGCCCCCTCCCCGCACAGTGTTGTTGTTTAGATGCCACAGCAGTGTGCTGAAAGGGGCGTGTCGGAAAGCTTCTTAAAGAGACAGAGGCCTATTTCAAGACGTTCAGTACAGCCATTTGAGAGAGCAATTTTATTCAAGGCAGTTATTTTAATTTACTGCATATACAGACCAACAGAAGGTTACGTCATCATTGTAGTTTGCTATAGACTGGTGCTATGTGATTGAAAAAAGCATAATACCCCCTCTTTAAAGCTGCTTATAATATTGTAGTAGAGTCAGTTTCCTATTTTGTATCAATCGCTAACACAGAAGAAAAAGTCTAGCCCGGCTATGATCTGTCATAACTGCCTGAAACGTGCATATAATTCATTAATCCAGGATGGACGGGGATGTGCATCAATCAGCCTGTGAGAGCTAGAAACAAGTCGGTATTGATGCTAACTGCTCCTTTCATGTTTTCAAATGATAAGAATCGGGAAACTCAGCGTTAATTTGTAATAATGTAATCATCAGTATATGCGTCTTGCTAGCGGACACGCAAACAAAACAAACCAGATCTGTCATACGCAAAGCACATCTCGTGATTTATTCCGAAGCATCTCGATTACAAACCGACAAACTGTCCTTTTAGTTTATCTACTTCTACTTCCTTGAACAACATATCTCAGCCAAAACACTTGGAGAACAAAGCCACATATTTACTTCAGAAAGCTTTGAGGAAATCACCATGTGCTATGAATTTGGGGGTGAATTTTCAACGCGACGGTTATTGATGATCAGGTCGGGCTGAGCTGGCCAAAAGCGCAGAGAAGTGAATGTGTTGGTGGCTCAAGTATAAATCACATCTCCTCCATGCTATTAACTTGTGGAGCTATGGGCAGGTCAGGAGCCGGGGCCGCAACAGGACCATCCCCTACAGAGACCTTTGGTGGATGGGGGACTGAACACCCAAGTAAACAAGTCTCCCTGGCCAGAGGGCATCACCAACAATAGCACATCCATTACAGAGGGCTCAGTCGGAGAGAGAGAGGGAGAGAGGGCCATGAACAACGAAGCAAAAAACAACAAAACATTTATTTACTGTCACACTTTTGCAGCTCTTTCTGATTTATGGTGGAGTCTGCGGCGGTTGAGTTGAATTGATTGGGTCATGTGAACTTAAGAAAGAGGTATTGGTCCTGTATGGAAGCAACTTTGAGCAGTTTCTGATGGAACTCCTACTAAGCAAATCTCTAACAAGGCCCAAACTGGCTCTGTGGCACAATAGAGTCACTGTGGGGATCTTAAAGTTCAGGCGTGAATATAATTACTAGTCTCGCCTCACAGAAAAAACAAAAAAATCCGAGATCAATAGGCTCAGTGCACATAATGTGTAAGCTAGGGCAGGGTTGCCAGGTCTCAGCAGCCAAACCCACCCAAAATATCTGAAAAAAAAAAAAAAAAAACGCCCAAAAATGGCTGGAATTTTCAATGTTTCTACTATTTTACAGGACCCATGTGCTCTGCTCTGAGCCTTGGATTTGAGATTTTGTCATTCGAAATAGTGTTTTTTATCAAGGAATAAGCTATAGCATTGAAGACAGAATGGCAAAAAAACATGGACAATTTTTTTCATCTGCAGCAAGGCCTAAAAAGCCGCCAGATTCCGCAGTTTAACCACACACCTTTAACCCTGGAGTAGGGTAAAGACTACTTCCTTTCAACATTTTAATGTATATGAAAAATAAAATATAATTCAACAGTAGAAAACGTAAATAAATGTCAAGCCAACTGTTTCATTAAAACGATAAGTAGGACTTATTGGTGCTAGTTTAACATTTGTTTGCATAAATGTAACGCCTTTAGATTCAAAGCTAAAACAGATCCGGTATAAACACATAAGTTGTCAGTGAATATCCAACAGCAGCATATTTCCTGCCCGTGACGTATTGTTTAAACATTTATTTAATTCAGCAAGACATGGCTAACTCTGTATAGGAGTAAAACACTGAGGAAACAATCATTACCCTACGAAGTTAGCATCATGTTGCTGTGCAGCATAGACACACAGACGGCATCTCTCGAGTCGCACATCATGTTCGAAGCTGCCAGAGGGGGAAATAAGAGGAGAAAAAACTGATGTTGAGTTACAAATATTTGTTTCTACTATAATGATAGAAATGGAGAGGAGCTTCATACTACATACATATGCCAACTCTAGCTCTGAGTGCCGGTTTTTCGCTTCTACTGGACAAATTGCTGCGAAAAAACATTCATAATGACTTGATTTTGACTTGACTTTATTGGTGTGTTGAAAATATATTTATAGTTGCCAGAAAAGGCTTAAAGCAAATGCAGACAGATTTAACAATTCACTGAAGTATACAGTACCTTTCTTTACTTCACTGTGGTGTTTGATCTGATCTATGACGGTATAAAATTACTCACAAAATTCTCACCAGAATCTATTAAGTTGCACCTCTGTAGATGAATCACCAAGCAATGACTTCAAATTTCATCTTCACGCGTACGTAGGCGTCTATTTGTAAAGGGCATTGTGACAAGAATCGACTTTGCCAGTCATTACTAAACCTATTTAACATGAATAGGAATCCTTTTACAACATAATCAAAATACTAACACTTATTACCTGGGGGAAGACGCCGCACAGAATGGAGCTTTTGTGATTCAGCAAACCAAAGCCAAAAAAATGTCTCAATCAAAACAAGCTTCCTCATTCATACCCTGTGAGCCACTTGTCATTTGTGATCTTGTGGGAAATATAATTACATCTGGGATTAGTCAAGACGTTGGTAAGATCATTCACAAGTGATAATTATAAAAGACATAACCTCCAGACTGACACAGCTATTTCACTGAGGGGATCAACAGAAAGCATTCAGATTCCAAGTGGTACTAAAACGTTTGTGTAGTGGCAACTAATGCAGACTAAACAATCAAAATGTGTCGTTTATGGCCAACATTTCCTAAAACTGTAATCATACCAATGTCTTGACTGTTTCATCATCTGCAAACCTTAGTGAGCACATGCAAAAACTCTCTTGTACCGACTAGCAACAAACGCATGTTTCCGGACTGGTTTTTGTTTTGTGTAAAGCTCGTCCCGTGTTTGAATCATTTCCCGCACTAGCTGTTCTTTAGTCTTTATTCTGCTCATTCATTTGGTCATTTGGACGTTTAACCTTTAAACCAAATTTGCAGCAGGGAAAGGCACAATAGTGGCACAGACTGCAGGGACATATCATGGAGTGATTATGGAGAAGACAAAGACCTCGCTGTCTGGGCCTCGACAGCAGCCTCTACATCAGGTGCCCCCCGTCCTCCCTCTATCCATCCCCGAGCTCTCCATCCCATTCTAGCCAGACGGGGAATTTCCTCCTCCATCATCCATTTATCCGCTCATTCGTCTCCCTTTCCCCGACAAATGGGAATAATAACACCCAACAGCACAACAAGCGACGGTTTCACTCTTCTCCACTTTTTTTTTTTATATACCTGCACCGGCTAGCGTCCCAAACTCCACCAGCCCCGGCGCGTCTTTGATCAGACTCCCAGAGGTGTCCCGGTGGCGGAAAAAGATATGCGTGATACATGAAAAGAATGTCACACAAGTTTTGGTGTGGTCTAGCCGTACTGTCTGCCAAACGAATTCCGCATCGAGCAGCGCCAACAGCCCAGACGCCCGCTTTTCGCATTTGTTATCGCAGACAAAGATGGTTTAGCGTTACGTTTGATTATCCAGTCACTTTGAGACAAGCGGCCAACTCACAATAGGATTCATGCTGATCTGACGCAGGTTTACATTCTTCAGATAAGTAAGGACAGGCGTTGTTGAGGGTGAGCCTTGACATTGTCTTGGCACGACACAGGGAGCAAGGACAAGTGATGGACTTCGGTTTCCTCTGGGGTTCCCCGTGTCTTTAATTGGAATATAGTTTCTCAAGATGACATAAAAACATATAAAACTCACCATTTTGCAAATCTATTTTTGTCAAGATCCGTTACGTATCACGATACTCAGGGGCCAATCCGATACGTATTGCGATACAGTAAGTAATTATAATAAGTGATATATGTTTTCTTAAAATTTGTAAAAAGTAGTGTGTTCAAAGTTTATAAAGTGTTAAAGAGGGGGTATTATGCTTTTTTCAATCACATAGCACCAGTCTATAGCATACTACAATGATGACGTAACCTTCTGTTGGTCTGTATATGCAGTAAATTAAAATAACTGCCTTGAATAAAATTGCTCTCTCAAAATGGCTGTACTAACGTCTTGAAATAGGCCTCTGTCTCTTTAAGAAGCTTTCCGACACGCCCCCTTCAGCACACTGCTGTGGCATCTAAACAACACTACTGTGCGGGGAGGGGGCTCTGCTGAGCTGAGGAGCAGTGGTTGGTGGCTTGGCTGGTGACAAAAGGTCCAGAGGTGTCTCCAGGAGGTGGGGGCGTTCTTAGGAGGACTGAGGCATAGCTACACCTAAAATGGCTGCCGTCTAAGTTTTTACTGATTACTCAAAAATATGTGAATGAGCCAAGGCAACACTCCGGGCATGTGTTTAATGAGGGAATGACATAATAACATGATATAAAGCTTGAAAAAGTCGATTTTACATAATACCCCCCTTTAAGACTGAAAAGCGCATTAACACAAAATGTAACAAAGTGCTGTGTAACTGAAAAAGGAGTGCAGGGAGAAAACCTCCAAACACAAGTATTGACAGTATTGCGATACTTGATAAAGTATATGGATGCAGCACACATTTGCGGTTGATCTGATATCAGCCTGATATTATTCTTTGATTATTCACAAAACATTTTAAGCATTCAGGAAGCAAGAATGCAAGACGAATCATTTGGGGGAAAACAAATGTATTCATGTTGCTTTGGTTTCTCCTATAACTAAAATGTACTGTATGGTTACACTTGTCAAACAAATGTAGTATATATAGTATATTTTTGTTGATCCATTTTTAGCCTCATAGCATTCGAGCACCTTTTCTGTGGCTGCTGCTGAACACCGATTTTGGGAAAGGTGGAGGTGCCGATGTTCCCCAGTCAGGATGACCCACGTTGCCATGTATATTGTAATTTGTAGGCAATGTGGTTATCTTGCTCAAGGGCACAACAACAGTAAACACTAGTTAGAGCTTCTTCTGGCTAATGGACTGGCTATTTCTATGCAACATATTTTGGCACACAGTGGAGCTGATAAAGCCCACCAAGTTGTCCAGGTAAAAAAAAAAATTCACCCTGTCCACCAAAGCCCTTTTGACAAACCGCATTGTACTGTCTGTGACCACATCCATGTACAGCAGAAGTGAAGTATATTGGGTACATTTCTCTGGCAGGAGATTGTCACCTGGGGGCCACAGACAGCAGACAAAGGAGTTTTAGCTCACACTTGTGACCCAGCGAGCCCTGTGCCCCGCAGCGCCGCGCACAAAGAGCACAAACACATGCTGCTGTCCTGCTTTTCTCGACACTTTGCGACATCAACCTCTGGCGCTATGACAGTCCCATCCCGGTTTCAATTTACTCCGCCACAAATGAGCAGGCGAAGACGCACTCCAGGGAGTCAAGCTCGCACCTATCTGATTATGACGATAGGATTGAAGCTTAAATTTGTTACACTGAGCCCATGAGAACGGGCTTTTATGAGACACAATGGAGGCTGACATAAAGGCGATTCATAATTTAGGGGAATTCTGAGAGGAGTGTCACTGTCCTCTGTTCTCAGTTTAGTTTCAATTGTTGACGACCAATGCACAATGCACACGTCTCTGGAGATACGCTGATAAGAGGTCACCGGCTGAAACTCTAACCGCAGAGTGTAGAGTCTGTACTTGAGATAACTCATCATATTCAACTTCAACAATGCTCGTGAAATGTTGCTCTTTTTTTGCTTTTTGTCAGATACACACTCTTTATGTTTGCCATTTGATTTTTAATGTTATATTCTGATTTAAAACAGATTATTTAGTGTGCCTCTTTCTCCGGGACTCAAAACACACATCCCTAAAGTATAATATAGGACCTTTCGGATGTCAGCGCAGTGAGCTTTTATGCAATTGTGTATTATAACAGGACCAGACAATAGATTGTGTCCAGCAATAGAAGAAAAAAAGAAGAAAAAAAAAGAAGGTAACCTGAATAAAAGAGCATGGCTTCAGAGCAATAGACTGACAGTTATTGGCCTGACATGTTAACTGGCATTGAGTAATGGTAAATACTTGCGAGGGGCGGGATGTGTCATCACCTGCGTGTTTGCCATTCAATCCCACGGCTTTTTCCTTGTTAATTTACACAATAGCAGAACATGAGCACGCTGGGGCCGCGGTTCTAACCTGGAGCCAACAGTGCCGAGTTACAGCTGAACTCGGGCAGAAAGGTAAGGAATCGCTACGGGTCTCAGGGTTCACAGTTAAGGGCGGTGTGATGTTTAAGGAATGAAAGTTCAGTGGTGGAGAGCGGTCGTCAGAGTACACATGGCGTACGTCGCTAAATCAGTATAACCTCTTAACCCCCGCCTTAACCGAGCGCGTTTTCTCCAGTTTGGCTTTAGCCAAACCTAAAAGCTTCTTGACTAGAGCTTACAGATGACAGACCAGTGTAACGCCTCACTTGGAAGCTAAGACTTACAACACTCATCTAAGCCTCTTCCTCGTAATGATTGTCATGTTTTTGTCCTTTTTGTTTGTGTTTTCGTCACGTTTCTATTGACATGTTCACATTTCAGTGGGTTGATCACAGTTACATTACACTAAAAAAGTAACGAAATGCGGCACAAAACGCTACAAAAGAGCATTGAAAACGGGACAAAAATTCCACAAAAAAAGCAACGAAAACGTCATAACAAAAACAAGGAAGAAGCTTAGATGAGATAGATGAGTTTTGTAGGTCTTAGCTTTCAAATGGTGCTTTACCCTGAACTGTAAGCTCCAGTCAAGAAGCTCTTTGGTTAAAATTGGAGAAAATGTGCTCGGTTAAGCGAAATGGACAGTACTGCATATTTGTTCTATCTGATTTAACATTACAGTTGCAGCCTGAAGATATCATCCAAAGTTTTAGTAAAGAACCCACCCTTCTGCCATTTCGGGGTATTCCCAGTAGTATTTAGAGCTATCAATATCATCTGGATTGTAAAGCACAATAAGCTTGCCACATCTTCTGGTAAACACAGAAGATGCGCCGTAACTCAGGATCTATCCGAGAACACGCCACTGTGCATTGTTCCGCGTTCCGAAAAATCACCCACTCCAACCGCGCACCTGCTTCCCCACAAAGTGACTATTTCCTGCTCGTGGGCTCCAAAAAAGACCCCTCCGCTAACATCTGTTTCCATCCAGATGTCCATTAGACGTGTGCCGAGCGTCGCTCCGTGACACGCACCTGTCGGCTCTAATCACCGCATTTGCAAAGTTATGACCTCGATCGTTCCTCCGACTTTAAATAGCTCTGCCTTCGCTCCGACTTGGCTAACAGGAAACCATTAAAGCATCAGCAATTACCATTCCCATCCATCCACGCGCCCGCCTATTTTATTTTAATCTGTTTAAGTGCATTTTCTGCGCGAGGTTAAAATATGAATTCCCCGTTGCCCCCCTCCCTTCTCCTCCTCGGGCCGCCTGGGTTTTTCTGACTTACTTGAGAGCACAATTTACGACTGATTTAATTTAGCCTCCGCAAACATTTCTAACGACATTAGGCCCAGTGCATATACTGACTGCCTCTCCCTCTTATTCCATTAAGTCCTAAATCAGGTTTAAAGACCATACTGATGCGGGATGCTATTACGGGTGATTATCAAAACAACAGACAATGGGACAAAGTGTTTACTAACTGGTTTAGCGGCGATTTTACGTAACCAGGACAGATGGGAACACCGCAAATTACAAATCAATCTATTCAATAATAAAAGACCTCGCGGTGTGTTTATGCGGTCCGAGACGACATATGCTGGGAAATGATTTGCCCAAATGTATCTTCAATGTCACAACTTGCATGGCGGTAACATGAAGAGCTCTTATGACCAGACCCTGTTTATTGAGTGTGACAGGGACTAATGGCAGGGGTCCATCTGCATACATGCTAACAGCTGCCTCCAGTCCACACGCGGCAATCATTGAGTTATTAACCCCGCAACCCTTTTTCAAATTATTATTAACCACCAAAGAGGCTCAATTTGTCGGCAAGCTCTGCAAAGAATGGTTTTATCTGTAAAGGCCTATCCGTCATTGTCAGAAACGTGCAAGAGGGGGAGGTTGTCATGTTGGTGGGATATTGTGCGAACCAGTGGAAAAATTGTCATATCAGAAACAACAGGAAAAAGTTCAAAACTTACCCATTTTGGCTTCAGAGTTGGGGGTTTGGTGGTTGGTCTGTCAGCAAAAGAACACAAAGAACAAAGGATTGAATCATTTTAGAAAGATTCCCAGTAAACTGCATATATATACAGTACATATACGTATTACAGATCCGACTAAAACCTTACATGTAGGTTTTGTTTGTTTTTAGCATTGTGAGAGGCTAAGAGTTTGTGGATTTAAATGGACTGAATTGTTGTACATTAACGTGGTGAAAGTGCTATACATCTGGATCATATTTCAAAATGGAAACTGCAATACAAGCTGCAGTACCTTAATCCACGCCAGCTCCAACTGACTGAAGGACAGCTTCAACCAACAGGTAGTCAGTTGGTTGAACGCTCCACTGCTTTCCCCCGGCAGCATCAGTTACGTACATACAGTTTATTTTGAATTTGAATTTGCATTAACTATTATTTCCTCCAAAGCTTGAGAGTAACATAATTTTAATTCTGTGCATGTGCTTTACATGCGGAAGATTTGACAATATCTGAACTTAACGAATAGTAAATGCTGACTTTGATTATGTTAGTGCCTGAATAAGTTTATGTACAAATGTAAATAATTGAAGCTGCAGGTTGGATAGACCTTATGGCCTCAGTGATAGATATGCAAATACCCTCATTTCACTCCACTTCACTCCCTTTATTTTGTACAATTAAAGCAAACGCCAGTGAAACTGTAATTAAGCCGTGTCCAGGCAAAAGACTGCCTGCTGCTTTTAATGAAGCCCTATTGATCTGCCCTTTATTTGCTATTGCTCTCCCTATAACTTGCATGGGCCTGAAGTTAGAAGTGCAGCTCTCACATCCAGGTCCTACATTGTATGGCTGGGTTTAATTAGAAACACCACACAATTGCTCTAAGCACATTTAGCATCAGGGATAGTTGCCTGTGCCGTGAATGGCCTAAGTGTGCGGCTGCAGATCAGAGAGGGCGTCTGGACCAATGAGTGGAGCGACTCACTCCCTCGGAGAGTGAATGAGGCCAGCTGAACAAGTTTCCAAACAAAAGCACGGCAGCACAGTCTGTTATTTGTGAAACAGAGATGACCTCAGACAATCAATAGCTCACAATTAAAAAAAATGCCCAAACCAATTAGGCACATTGAGCCATTGCTAAAGGCAGACTGCTGTGATTGGAAGTCCAAAGTGGGGGACAATTAAAGATAAAAGGTTTGGTCAGGCAGAAGGACAGAGTCAAACTGTCCATTGATTACAATCAGGGCTTGTGGAAGTCCACTGTGCAGCCAATCACTGTGTGTATGTGACTCACGATGTGCCTTTAAACATGTGTTTTTTAGAATATTAATAAGTCTCGTTATATTTGTTTGTATCAATACAAAGTTGTTCAAAGCAGTAGTCAAAGAAGAGCAGCAACATCTCCATGGAGACAGGAGTCCTCCTCATGACAAAGTAACGAGTCACAGAGGTGAGTCTGCTCAAAGTAATGTTTTTGAGGTACTTTTCACCAGTAAAAACAATCATTATATTGCTTGCTTGTATTGTATTGTATTTATGTACTGTAGTATGGCTTTAATTTTTTGCATATCCAAGACTGCAGTAGGCTACAATACAAGCAAGAGACACCAAACCCCATTAACATCTAAAAAATAAATAAAATTAAATTAAAATCTAAGCTTATAATTGCTAGTGTTGGCAAATGTGACACATGCATGTGAAAAGAGTAAAGAGAAGAAGCAGGTATGTTAACAGGGTCACATTCAGAACACATTTCTTCAAGCATTGTGTTGCCCGTCAACAGCTGAAATGATGCATTAGCTTAATTGTAGTACCAATGCTTAGCCACTGAATTACCCCAAACGAAGATTACCCTCTAATGGATTAATAGCTAGATTTGATAAAAGCTATTATCAACCGTCAACCAACAAGAGAGACATAGGGGGCAGGGAGACCATCAAAGAAAAGAAGATGTAATGGATTTCCACATAAAGGAGGTTTTAACAATCACCTCGTTTGAATCCCTTGTATAAGCCAGAGTGGAAACTTCCCTGTTAGACTCCATTCTGTCTTTCTTTTGAACCTGCTTTGTCCTGGCTTAGTGACAAATCTAACTTGTAAGTGAAATGATCAGGGTTAATCCAACTGCAAACCTCTGGAGACATCTATGAAACACATCTTCAATAACAGGAGCGCGATAATGTAACTCTCTTCCTATAACCCTCCCTCCTCGTCCTGACTCCTGCCTCCCCTAACAGATCTTCCCATAAATTAACTGCTTTTTAGTTTGCAGCTCCGGTCCACCATTAATCCATATTGGAAGAAGTGTGGTCAAGTTACACTTACTGAGGAGAGAACTGGTACATTTTAGCGGAGCAATTAGGACACATTAGTCTTGGCTTTAATTAGAAGGCTGCAGCGTTGATATTTCAAGTGCTGCTTTGCGCTGGTGTTGTGTTTCGCCGCAGACTGCCCTCGTCTCCGTCCAGGCAGGAGTCTGTCTGGCGCGTGGGCCAATGACTTTCATTTTTGGTGGGTTTCTGATGGGTTTTGCTTTGTTTTATGGAATAATATCCAAGTGTTAAGTTCAGACTTCTTTTTTTTAAGAGACAATTTAAATATCAATTACACAATTCGTTTCATTTAGTCCATATCTACATTACATAGACAAAGCATAGACTTAATATGTTCTGGCGCCCACTTGGGCAGTCAGTTAAATATAAGGTATTATGCACTTTTGTCAAAGCTTTAAAGATCAATAATATTCTAATATGCAGGGTAAATACTATGAGTATGAGTTTTGTTTAGAGACTATGTACCCAGTTTCTCCTGTGTTCACACAGTGACAGAAGGTTGATTTTAACCAATAAAATGTGATCCCAACAGTAAGATTATAATGCATGTGCATGAATTTATTCACGTTTTAAAATGTCTAAACTACGAATTTACCGTCAATAACAACACCAAAAAAATCCCAGCACTGCCGCACTGTCTTCTTCCCACCTTGAGAGCGTCAGATCTCAGAAGCTAAGGAGGCTGGGCCGTGTAGGACTATGATGAAATGGCAGTGGTTGGAGGGTCCAAAAATGTGTCCCTTGTGAAGCACTTTGGGTCACTTGTGTTCCTTCTCTTTTCGCAAAATTGCGAATATATACAGTATATTGGGGAGAGGAGTACTTTACTCTTTACTCTGAGGAATTGAACTTTAAGTACCATGTTAATAGTTGCACGGTATGTTTTATGAGTCTGATTTGGATTATTATTGTTTTTTTTTCAATTAACTAATTACCTACATTACCTATTACTACATACATATACTCAGTTACTGTCAAATTGGTATATAAAAGAGATATAATGATATATAAAAGAGACTCCAACGTTTCACTTCCCATCTAGGGAGCATCCTCATGGCTTTTTTGGTATACTGCTAGTTATAACAAGTGTAATTATTTGGGAAATGTATGCTGATCTGCAGCACTACATTCTGGCAAGCTTTATATGGGCATCAGCGAGGAGATTACATAGCTGCAATAAATAGACAAAAAAAATGCAAAATTGCTAAAAATGCACTCCTTTCATGTCGGGGGGCCGTAGCATGATAGCACAGAGCGCGGGGGAAAAAACTGATTCAGGATTGAGTTGAGTGGGGAGTTAAAACCTGAAGCCTCAAAGTCAAATTGATCTGCTTGAGGTGCCACATTTAATTGTTAGCCAAACAGACAGACATGACATCTTAGCCGCGCTGCTCTCTCCCCGGCCACATTAGCCGACCGCACCGCTGCTTCATATTCACCGGCTGGAGGCAGACAGTCTGGAGGGCGGAGCCACACTCAGCATCCACCACCATCCCATCCTTCCTGAGTGATCCGCAAGCTCCTCTGACGCTCCCATCGCACTGCCGGGACAACAGCTAAGGTCATACCAAAAAACATAACAGGGATCGATGATTGAATTCATTTTTTGAAAGTGTGAAAGTTACTACATACTGAAGATCTGCAGTTTGTTAAAAGTATAGAGCTACGTATAGTATGGAATGAAAAGTTTATTTGTATAGCGCTTTTCACATGACACTAGTCACCCAAAGCGCTTCACACAGTGTTGGAGATTTGTTCTTCATTCACTCCACACTCGGGATTATTCTGGGTACTCCGGTTTCATGCACAGTAGGCTAATCTGCCAGGTAAGTAATCATGACCAAGATCCATGGCAAATAAACTGAACTTAACTTTCACATGCGCTGATTTTTTGATCATGTTTCAGAGGCATGGAGTGTGCCCTGCACTCTTTAATACTAGCGTTACAGCGGGACCCATCGATATATTCTCTCTCTCTCTCTCTCTCGGGACATGGACAGTGTTTAACTCACAGTGGGATGTCGATGTAAGAGGAGAGCGAAGTTGTAATCAGCGCTGCTGTTAGCACACGCATCAGCCAACCCATGTTTTTCTATAAGCAACGTCCTCAGACTACCGGCGAACGCACTGGCGCACCGTTGTTTGTACGCAAGATACCAACTTCGTCTTGAGCAATGCTGTTGTTGCGCCAAATGGAAGATCGGGCCCTAAATGTTTGAATGGGATGGCCTCATCTTCAGCTTCAGCTTCTGTGGATTGATGTTAGATGTCCCAAGATTGTGGATGAAAACTAGGGGGTGACCAAGCTTTTGCCGCTGTGATGCCCAGACTTTGAAACAGTTTTCCCGTGAGCGTTAAAACAGGACTACATTAGAACCAAACTAATATGTAACATCAGACCTACACTAAAGCTGGACCAAACTAGGACCATACTAACTAAAACAAAAAATAATGGTCCAGGCTTCTGTGCGGCATTGACAATAATCCTAATTCAAAACCTCCCTTGAACAATTACTTTGACATTTGAAAGTTCTTTCTCAATATTGTGTAAAAAGAAATAATCTCAAAATTGGATTTGGTGATACAAACGGCGTAAATCCAGCAAATGAAAACATCAACAGAACGTGCTTGGCTGGTCCGGCTCATTTACTTTGCCAGGAATAGTTTATTAGAACAACTGAGATCATTACAGCCAATTAAGTCATGATTCATCTGTCTGGGTAAACAAGCGCTGAGCCTGGCATTAACGTGATAAGCAGTTGTTGGTCTGCACTGCCGGGAGATGCACAAACACACAGCCCTCCAAAGCACAAATGGAGAAGACAACATCCACTTTGCATATCCCAGCTATAAACACGGTAAGAGCGGGCGGTATACTGAAGTAGCGGCTTGGATTGGAGGTTTGTAAATTAAAATGGCTCTTCCCTGACATTAATGGGGCTATTTTGTTTAGTTTGTCGCAATTAAGAATAATGGCCACGTTAGAATAGTGCTCTTGCATAAGATTTAACGGGAAAAAATGTTTGGTCTTTCATCATCTTTTGCTATGCGGGTGCAAGTTGATGGAGCGACTATGGGCCTTAAGAAAGGACACAGGAGAACTGGCAGATTAGATACACTCTGATAAGCGTTCACAAATTCTCATGTGTCTTGAGATACTTGTAATTTTAAGTTGTTATCCTGGTATGGATGAATAATACCATGAAATCAAGTCGATTGACAGGTTTGTGCCACATATCCAAGAGTACATTGAGCTTTCTTTGTTACTCTTTAATGCATTACCATGAAAAAAGGATGAAATACTATCCTATTTGGCAATTATAGACAGCTAGTATCACCAAATCTCATTCATTCAGGTATTATTTCTGTTTCTGCCACAATGTTGTGAAACTGCATACAGTATTTTATCGTATCTATTTTTTGGTGCCATGCCGTTTCCATCCAATTAACATACTATTACTGCGCAGTAAACGTAAGTGCTTTACTGTAACAGTATTTTCAAAAAATGAATGAAAAAAAAGGCCATTGCAAAGTTGCTAATTAATCCCGCAGTTTACCGTGCTACTCTATCCCTTTAGCTCATCTAAGTATTCCCACTCTAAATAATGAGAAGCTTTAAATACAGTTAATTCTGTAATTAATATCAGTCATTTTAATGAATTCTAATTAGGTGTAGTTAGCCGGCTTCATTTTATTAATTAAGTGCAATATTCATCTCTTTAAACTGTACTATTTACCATTCAGCAGCCCGGGGAAAGGTTACAATATCGCTTCATGAATTATGTGACCATTTTATGCATCCAGACAGAAGCATAAACAACTCTATGAAACCTGAGCAAGTCTTTCTAAATTGTAACATAAAATACGAGTGTGTATCAGCTGAGAAGATCTTTACCCCCCTCCCATTCGGAACATTTACCCCGTCTGTCTAAAGCCTTCAGCATCACAGGTGATCCCACAATCCCATTACTCTGTTTCTTCAGTGTGCTGCCTTCAGGGAGAAGGCTGCGGAGTCTCCGAGCCAGGTCCAGTTGACTGAAAGACAGCTTAATCCACTAAGGAAGCTGAACTCCCCCTTCTCCTCCTTCCATGTGCATTTACAAAGCGGATATTTTTGTACTTTTTTTTTATATTGTGTACCCAGGCTTTGAGAGTAATGCATTTTCAATTCTTTGTATGTACTGTACTTGACCATAAAGCTATAAGCTATAACTTTGCTGCATGTAAATATAAATGATTCCTCAAGGTGACATTTCACCAAATATCACGATCCAGAATCCGCCCCAGCCGCAGAGTGCCAAGTGGTTTATCTTACCGTTTCCATTCACAAAGCCAAAGGGTGAGAAGAACAAGAAGAAGCAGAGTCTGAGTGAATAAAGATCTGACTCGTCAAAACACACACGAACTAATGAAGATGTTCTTAATCCCAACTGCCAGCCCCGACAAAAGAATCACATTTTCAACCAATAGTTTCATGTGCACAGTTTAGTGTGGCTTTAGGCGGCTTCTTGAGTATGTAAATAGTAAATGGTCTCAACTTATACTCAAAAGTGATCACAGTTAGCAATACTTTTATAAAGCATTGTCATGGTCAAAGCATTTCTTTTGAATGTATTTAAGCCTAAAACGACAAGTATGTAGACAGATAGCTAAGCTCAATTAAAATAATGTAACTTCAAAAACTTGTCTTGCGTCTCTAATTTAATTTGGAATTATTTCAGATGAACTAGCCCACAGTTAGCTTTGCCGGTTAGCCTGTTAGCTTCTTCTTCGTGATTCCATTAGTGTGTATTGGTGGCTCCAACCCGGAGGCAGGCAAAGTTGCAAGGGTGGTTTTCTGGCCAGAGACACCAGGGGGAGATGAAAGACCCGCCAATCATGCCATTAACAGTTGTATTACCCCCAGAGGGACTACGAAAAGGTCAAAGAAAAAGACAACACACTTATTACTTATAAATAGTACTAGTAGTAGTAATAGTATAAATAGTAGCGTTTTAGTAGATGGTGAAGTTGTGGAGACAGGAGGTACTTGGAGGATAAATGAGGCCAGACAACAAAAGGTTGGACACCACTGTGACAGGTCTAAGTCATCTTTATGAGGGTTTGGAAATGTTTAATTCTCGTGAAAACCTTAAAATTATGCAGGGAGGCAAACAAACACATATGAACGGGAGAAACAGTGCATCTCCAAATCAAACTAAATAAGTGGGGCTCGTGCAGTAACATAGTTCCCTGCGCCTGCATGTGCGCGTCCCGAGCCCCCGTTGGAAGTGTCGGGAGTGCGTTTGGTGAGAAAGAGTGACTGAGTGGTTGGCAGTTTGCAGCGAGGGCTTGAGACCAGAGCCCCTTCATGTCTCTGTCTGTTTACAGGCCAAAGCAAATCAAAGATGCGTCTCATTTCAGAGGCTGTAAAAGTGCGCCTGGGGAGGGATCGAATGTCCCAGAAACACCCAATCCTCCCCGAGCTGCCTCTACTTACAGCCTGGCAATCCATGTAGCCTCCAAATGAACACTGCAAACAAGCATTCTAATTAAGTGTCCACTGGAATAAAGCAAGCCATCTCTCCAGGTCATTGCTACAATATTTCTCAATAAAAACAAAATAATGGCTTGATGTCGAACCTAAAATCATCGATCGTTTTGAACTTGCTAATAAATCCAGGCGTATAACTTTATCATATGCAGCCAATAGTGCTTTTAGTGCATTAGACTTGAAGCATCAAAAGCTATGGGTTTTACTCCCCCAGCCTCTTTGTATGAAAGAAAAAAAAAATCAATGAAGGTTTTCAGTCTTGCAATATTTTGTTTCTTGCGGTGTATTTGTATCCTGAGTGGCCACGAGTAAAGCCCATCTAATCGAAACATCAATTTATTATCTGAAAGTGCTTGTTTGGAAAAAAAGAAGAAGAAAAAAAGCGTTACTGGAAATTTCACAGTCTCACATCCGCTGTATGAAACGGAATACGACTAAATGTTGCCAATGCTTTTCAGTCATCAAAGTTCGAGGTGGGGTTTGATTTCGGGGCAGATGCGTTGTTTTGCTATAGCGAGTGACTTTGATTCCCCACGTGTTGGCTGAACAGAGGAGACAGACGCGGTTCCTCCTTTGGCGTCGGGAGCTATAGCTTCTCCTGAAATTCACGCGGACCTGGGGTTTCGTTTACAAGTCGCCGGGCATGGTATCCAAGCGGCCCATTACGGACAGACTGACAGGATTCCATTTACAAATATTTTTTTGTAAATACTAGATCATGTTCTTAACACAGTGGCTCCCCCGGGCCGCGCAAAGAGCCCTGGGAGAATATGGTTAGATGTCAGGAGTGGGGTCTTTATTGAGCTGCAAACATCTGGAGGCGTCTGTCCCTCAGTGGAGAGAGCCACGTCTTGGGAGATCCGACCTTCTGCTGCGGCTGTTGCACAAAACGCATGTGTGGAGAGAGGAAAACGCAAAAGAAGTAATGAAGAAGCATAGGTGGAAAAAGGGTTGATCGATCATCCTAAGCATATGTTTTTGTTTTTATAAAATTTCAATCTTCCAATGCTATTTAGTGTGTCCAGTAGGTTTACTTTTGGCATGACCTGAGTATCGATCTGGGTTTCATATCAAACTTTCACAAGTCCCATTGCTTCTCTCGTAATGTGCTGAAAACATATTTCTTTACATTGTTTATAATACAGAAAAAGGTTGCATATGTAACCAATTCAACTTTTGATTTTGCCCTGAATCCAATGAACAATGTATCCCAATTGTAAGGGTTCCCATTAGCAAATCACAAAGGCTGCAGAAGTAAAACAATGTAATCTGAAACAGCAAATAAATCGCCTTCTTGGGTTAATATTGTCCACTTTATTTTGATTTGCGAAATCTTTTTGAGCGAGTACATCCCACTAAATCGGGATGTACTTTGAGCGAGTACATCCCACTAAATCTATGCTTTACTAATATTTGTAAAGCATAGAACAGGAGACACTACACGTTTCATCCTGTATGAGGTTTTTGTTGTATATTTCATTGTAAGACTGAAGAGGTCTATAGTGTCTTCGTACATTGGTGTGTGAATGAGAGTGTGAATGAATGGGTGACTCTTGTGCCTTGCTGTAAAGCGCATTGGGCCTAATGAAGGTAGAAAAATGCTACATAAGTTGAGACCATTTACCATTTACCACACAGCCACCTGTGTTACATGTTATGTTTTGAGTGTCTTGTAAACCCATGCAATCTAGGCACTAAATACATGATGCTTAAATAAAATAAAATCATAACATGTAATATGTATAAAAGCTGCTGTAGCTTCAAAACAAAGGCTTTTTGTTTTTGTTTCTTTTATTTAGCAGTTCATATTTCAATCTCATCTCAAATATCAATGATCCTAAACATGTTTAAAAGTGCACAACTTTGACAAAAAATAAATAAATATCACAATCACTTAAATCGCAATTAAATATTTCTCCATAATTGTGCAGCCCTAGGATTCAACTTAAATCAAGTCAAAAACATGTTATTTCCATTTGCTCAAACTCCACGCAGTAGCCACACGCACACACACACACACACACACACACACACACACACACTCCTCCCCCTCCCGGTGTCCCCTCTCCCCTCCGACACACTCCTGATTAGTTCATAATGGACGACTCCTGTCCCCCTGCGGAGCCCTGAGGACCTCCCCAGGGAGCCCTCCAACTCTGACCCCTATCTCCACCCTGAACTCCACCTTCTTAAAACACACTAAATAATCCTTCATGTGACAGCAACTTGAATGAAATTCAGCTTAGAGCCGCATCATTTACGGCACACAAAAGGATATTGATAAATGAATCATCGCCTTTTGGATTTTTTATTTTATTTTAATGGCTTGAGGCGCTTTTGGGCAGCGAGGAGACGCTTGTGTCTTTGCGGGGACAGTGTGTTATTTTGGACAGTTAATATTCAATTACAGCGCACAAAGCTGCTGTTTAATTATGTGCAGCCTAAAAGAACAAAGTGGAACATGCGCAAGAATACAAAAAAATACATATTTATAAGGTTCCACTGAAGATTGTTGAAAATAGGTTGGGATGTTCTCAGGAGTGTTTTGAATGTGGAGGGTTAAGGTGGGAATTTCCAAGACGGATTACATTTCTGCAGGCTTCATTCATAAAAATCAAAGGATGTCCTGATTTTCTGAATAAAGAGAAAAAACAACATTTCAGCGAGATTAAAAAAGAGACAAGACGGTTAGAACAGTTCCATCAATAAAACGTTATTATAATAATCTGCATTTATCGAGTAGAACCGAGCACTCAAGGCTGTTTAAGGATAGAAATCTAATCTTGAAGAAGTGGAGATAATGTGTCAAGTTTATGTAAATAGAATCTACATACAATGCTTTGCAACTGGAGTTGGAATCTGATATTGTAGAAGGTTGAACTCATCCGGGTGGGGCCTTTCTGAGTGTCTTCTTCGTGCCTGTGTGGGCTTCCTCCAGGTGCTCCAGCTTTCCCTACCACTAAATGAACTACGGGTGAGTTTTTGAGTGTGAGTGTGGGAAAGAAGATGCGGCATGGCGTGTTTACATGCATGTTTCTTCATTTATATGCACTGTCTCGACCAAATACACACAAACATTTTATTTATTCATTTATTTGATAGGGACAAGTGTGAACAGTTAACAAGTAACACACTACAACATTTATAGCCAAGGCTTATTTTCTAAAGAGGGCTTTTAAAATGCAATACAGTTAGAAACAACCAATTAATTGTAAAACTATCGTCAACTGATGAATGAATGCAAATAGATAATTGATGGATATAACAAAGTGATGCATAAAATAGTTCTCAAAAAGGATGTGTTAAAACTGTTGAATGCACACAGTCTATCTGTGAGGACAGCCAGGCTCCGAAAAGACGGTGAGCTTGATTCAAGGAAGAAGAGACTCAAGTCGAATGCACTTTGTTTCTTAGAAGCTCTATACCAGGGGTGCCCAAACTTTTTGTCTCCGAGGGCCAAAATGAAAAAGTGCCTGTGGGTCGCGGGCCAAACACGGCAATGTCAAGCGTGAAACACATACTATAACTGCAAATAATACTAGTTACTTACTTTATTTTAGCCTATACATTTGCATTTGTTAATATCTATGCAAATAACATGCTATATTAAAACAAATGTTAACTATGGCAAAAGCCTAGTTTTAGTAGAACAAAATCAACAATTGCAGCAATATAGTGCAAAATGTAAACAACAACAACACCTATATCTACAGTACCTACAGTGAATTTACCTCATTCATTTGTTAACTCAAAGAAAATGTCACATTAGATCATTTTTAAAGTGTCAGCATAAAGTCTTAAGTACATTTTTAACACACACCTTTGTTGATGTCAACAACCTTTGCAATAAAAGTTGGAAAACTTGGAAAGTTGACGCTACAACGCACTGTGATTGATAACACCAAGACACCACAACAGTGTTTCCTTAACTTTGCGAAAGGAGAGAAACAGCGCCCCCAATTTGACGCTTGTGGCTAAAAAGTGTACTGCATCCATATTTACTATTGAGAATGAATGGGAGAGAGTTGGTATTAATCATACTGGCGCAAAAGTAGGTCACTCTCTGGCGGGCCAATGGAATTGTTCCGGCGGGCCAAATTTGGCCCGCGGGCCCCACTTTGGCCACCCCTGCTCTATACCTTTCTTTTTTGGTTGTTCACTTGCTTGTAAAGTTTAAACTGATAGCTGTGTGCAAACTTATTCCTGACACATTTCTAACACCCCCATTCTTAACGGGGATGATAAAAAAGGCTTTATAATTAGATGCACAGTGTCTTCTCAGAAGGAGGAAAGAAAAAAGATGATTTCACTACCAGGAAGATTATCAGGTACAGGATTATTTACATAAATGCACCATTCAATTCAACATTTCCACCACTTGTGTTATGTGTGGTTATATATAATCCATATTAGGCCTAACCTCACACAGGACTGTAACAGATGAATTCGTTATATTCACACATTCTGGTTTGATTGCTGACGATGCATACATTACATAGCATACCTCTCTCTAACATAAAGCATGCATCTAAAACCATGTGCGATAATTAAGGAAAAACCCGCCAGACTCTATGCGGCCAATTAAACAGTGCACTCTAAAAACAAACAAACTGGGATCCAAACATGGGCTATTAAATGTGCAAGTGGGGCTGGATGGCTGCTTTTAGACACAACATTTACATGTAATTATCTTCTTATATAATTAAGTGCATTCAGTTAACAAGCGTCTTGCTAACAGGCTACATGCTTCTCTCAAACGAGAGGCGGCGGGCAGAGCGAGTGAGTGAGTGAGTGAGTAATTAGAGCCCGGCACGCTCCCGTTAATGGAAATGATCTGAGAAATCACTGTAAGAGCGAAGAGCGAGGGAGGGAGGGGGGGCCACGCCATACAGGAAGCAGGAGAAGGGGGAGATGTAGAGCTTTTTGATTCATTACGATTTGATAACCTCATATTTCAACACAAGTGCAATTAATGTATATATCTTAAAACATTTGGGTAATTCATGCTCGAGAAGGTGCTTCAGAACGAGCAAATAGACAGGACCCTAATCTGTGCTTAAACACTAATTTATATTGACTACTAGGACCTTCCAGTGTACTTAACAGTGTTTTCAATATGTCAGATACATTGAAGGACTTGCTTTCTATCGGTATAATCAGCCTAAAATGTTCGGAAACGTAAAACAGTATCACCGTATCACATAGGTGAGACAGTATCCATATTTGCTAACACAGCCCGAAACATATAGAACCATTTTCTAATTTAGTTCCATTTTAGCCTTGTTCTGGTGATGATTTTGTATTTTTGAGTCTTGTTTTGACACAATTTGATGAAAAAACAACTGCTTACATTTTTCTTAAGAATTAAAGGAACATACTGCAGTTAACAGTTGAGTCATTCCACGAGAACTGTGCAAAATGAGCCTCATCAGTTTCAAATTTTCAAACTAAATATATTAATTTAAATCTTACATCACCACATTAGGTACATATTACACTATCAGAAAATCATATTTTCCCATCTTATGTGTTAAATATGAATTGTTAATAATTATTTTTTTGTGATGTTGGCAGAGTTTTTCCTCAACCCCGTTATGGACAACAGTAAACCTCTCCTAATTGGAGGCAAACATATTTGTGTCTATAAAACAAGATTTTTATGCTCACCAGATGTCCTAACCAGTAATTAAATAATTGCAAACACTTTTTTCATATAAAATGTTGCATTTTTTAGTTCATCAAGCCATAAATGGGGCTTTAAATGATCTCAAGCCACTATTGTTTCAATAAAAAATGAATTTAACCTAAGAATTACAACCAAAATTTGTTATATAATGATACAACAAAACATTTTAGACTGTTGTCAACAAATGCACATCCCCCCACCCTAAAATAATAAAATACAATGAAAAAAATGTAGGTGTAACGGTGTTGAGACAAGAATAACGGGGCTGAGGACTGTAACAGGGTTGAAGGGACAAAAATGTTTTAGCACAAAAAAAATCTTTGGACATTGTATATTTGAGTAACCAAAAGAAGGACAATAGACAAGAAAATAAATAGAAATGACTTTTACTGAGTTTAGCAAAAAGTCATGAAAAAAACAAAACACTCAACACAACAAATAACTGCCTTGAATAAAATTGCTCTCTCAAAATGGCTGTACTGAACGTCTTGAAATAGGCCTCTGTCTCTTTAAGAAGCTTTCCAACACGCCCCCTTCAGCACACTGCTGTGGCATCTAAACAACACTACTGTGCGGGGAGGGGGCTCTGCTGAGCTGAGGAGCAGTGGTTGGTGGCTTGGCTGGTGACGAAAGGTCCAGAGGCGTCTCCAGTAGGTGGGGGCGTTCCTAGGAGGACTGAGGCATAGCTACACCTAAAATGGCTGCCGTCTAAGTTTTTACTGATTACTCAAAAATATGTGAATGAGCCAAAGGCAACACTCCAGGCATGTGTTTAATGAGGGAATGACATAATAACATGATATAAAGCTTGAAAAAGTCCATTTTACATAATACCCCCCTTTAATACTTTTCTTTCTCCCTGCATCTACATCGTTTCTCCATCTCTCTCGTTCACTCTGCAGGTACTTCGCTCTTCTTTGAGGATCAGCATTTAGACGTGCACGATACTCCCTCTACCTTTCTGCTGCAGTTTTTGGTGCCATCTCATCTACACAATTTCAGCATGAAAATATAACTTACTTACTTAACTTAATATAACTATCACACAGGCATAAGCTGTCAAATTATGAAAAAACTATATTTGAGACTTATTTATTTTAACAAAAAAAAAACTGTGTTCAAATTACAACCCCGTAACTGTCACTCAACCCGTTACAATAAAATGTGTAACGGGGTTGAATGTTACGGGGTTGTGATTTTTGTGGAAAATGTCTGCTATAGCACATGCTGAGTGTCAGAAAGAGACCACATGGCATGCATGAGATTTAAAATTAGCTTATATGTTTGAAATAACAAATAACTTTTTTTCTAAGTTGTAGGTTTTCAACTTTTTTATGTAACGGTGTTGAGTCATTAAATTTAACAATCAGATTTTCATGATAAATATCATCAAAATTAACAAAGAAGATGACAGTCACTTGCCTCTTTCTGCTTCTCTGCCGTCCAAAAGACTTTCGTGATGTCACTTCCTGGTGTTTGGGTTCAAATGGATCACACCATACATTTTTATAGGGGGAGAACCTTATATGTAACGGGGTTGAGGGCTGACCCGGGGACACAACTAAATTACATTATTTAAATATTTTGAATATTTTTTTCATAAAAATACCATTACCAACTAAAAGAGCATAAATAGGTCTTCATAATGATTTTAAAATATATGTATTTTTTTATTGCTTTAATTATTATAATCCATGTTAATTTTTAAGAAAAGCCTCTGGGGACATGGGAAAATCTAGGCATTTACTAAAATATAAGGAAATATTGTACAAAATTTGAAAAATCATAGATTTGTAATTTATAGTGTGTTAAAGGAGACATCTCAATCTACAATTTAAGCTACTGAACACCCATTTTGGATTTTGAGGAAATAAGATATACCTAAAAGAAACATTGGGACGCAAAATGTCAAGTTCTCGTGGAATGACTCAGTTAAGTACAATATTGCATTATTAAGTGCATTATTAACGTTTTCACAAAATTTAAGACAATCTTTCTTATTATGTAGCTTGTACAGTTGACAAAATGTCTCCATCTTGATAGTAGTTAGTTTGGAAGGTTATCTGATGAAAGCCACCAACAAAACTACAATTTCTTATAAATAGTGACACATTATTTTGTGTAAAGTTATACCAAGGTTTATTTTAGTGTTGTACATGGGTTTCTTGAGAATTTGTTCCATCAGATTTCAATATGCTGAGTGACCAATTGGTCAAATAGCCAACTCCATCCTCAGTGTGTTTACATGCGCTCAGGTAACCTGGTTATTCGGCATATCCTGGTTATGACAGTATTCTGGTTATGACGGTTAAATGCGTCAGGGAGAAACCAGGACAGTCATTTCCCTGTTTACATGAGCAACTACAGTATCCTGGATATTTAGGCTCCAAAGAGGGCAGAGCTAATGACAAATATGGTAAGGAGCTTAATACTTTAGCATTGTTGCTAATGCATGGCTTTTTCGGACATTTCTTGAGCACAAGAACTATCCAAAAGAAGCACTTAAACAGTAGAGTTCCACCCCAGCTTCTGCGACAGATGTGAGAATAAAACATTTAAAACATGGTTTGATCCAAGAGCAGCACTAACGTCCACAGGAGATACCACGGAGCAAAAAAGTAGTTGTTGTTTACTTCAATGTTTTGTCAATTTTTAGAAGATACAAAATTTTAAAAGCCCAGGTACCAGATAAAATGGCTGTTGGAAAGTTTTTGCTCCTGCCGTGTCCGTTCCAAAGGTTCACACATGCTCAGTGCGTCAGCAATGGCAAAAAATCAGGATACTGTGTTTACATGGTACAGTATCCTGGAAACTGTGGGGATATCCCAGTGAGAATATCCTGGTTTCTTGTAACCTGGATATTGGCTTATCCAGGAAACTGAAACCAGGATTCTGTGTTTACATGAACCAGACAAAACCAGGAAACTTAAAATTCACATTATTAACCTGGATACTCAAGTGTATGTGAACACGCTAGTCTAATAGAGATTGGAACATCTTCGGAAGCTCCTACAACACACACAAAATCAACACTGTGTTTGCTACGTTTGAACAGACGTAAAACCTCAGTGACCGCAAAGTATTCTGACATACCATGATATTTACCTGTTCTTTATTTCCCATCATTTCTTCGCTCCCAGATACCTTTAAACCTCTACAATGTGTGTGTTTTTCCCGACCCCTCTCTGCTCCGGACGCCTCCATTAGAATAACAATGGCGGGCGATCGGCTCGGGTGCTTTACTCATGTTAGAGCTGACACCGTGACACCCAGGTCCACCCTCGCTTCAACCCAACACTGCTTTGATTCTGCGCCGCACCGCCATGAGCTCATCGCGCCCGGGGCCGTGGGGCGACGGTGGGGGGTGAACTCTGTCATACTGCTGCTGCTGCTGCTGCTGTATCACTTACTCATTTGTCTGGCCGAATCAAAGAGAGTGGATTTAATTCACAAGCGCAATCAAAGGACGCCCTACAGATGTTAAGCGCAACTTTCCAAACAAGCTATATTGCGTTACTTTCACTTATAGTCTGGCCCGATTTCACTTTCCTTCGCCTTGAATGAGATTTCGCAACCACCCCTTTTAAACAAACAGGGGGAGGAAAAAAAGCCTTGTAACCCAAGTACTCGTGTTAGCCCGCAGCTCCCCGATGCTAACAATACATGACAGGCTTCACACGTCATGTCCAACCACAACCTTTTCACCACTCATCTCAATCAATCCGCTGCAATCCCAAAACTAAACCCTTAATTTTGCGTTCAAAACCCACCAATTTTCTTCAGAGCCTCCGTTCGGTTAATGTGGCAAATTGGGACAAATAAGGCCCGGCTTCAGTTCAAAGTGGCCGCCTGAATAGTTGCCAAAATTCCTTGCGTCGCACCAATAGGCCGTAGCTCACGGTGAAATCGTGATACAAAACCACGCAGCAGCAAACTGGCAAAAGAATACCCTCCGCCATTGTCCCCAGCACTTTCTATTGACTTCTATAAACACTTCAGGAATCGGGACAATGGCTTTGCTTAGAAGTCGACACCGAAGCCTTTAACAATACAAAATACTCCTATCCTCCAAAGACTAATTGGCTTTTGATCAGTCAGCGCAAGGCAGACGTAATAGTAAAGATTATACGAGCTGCTTTTCGAGGCTCGTAACCTGAGTAACTGATTACAAAGACGCAGGAACAACAAGAATCCTTCCAGTTTTTTGGTCGCGTATCACCCAAGCTGTGATCATTTGTGTTTGAGGGCAACAGAGGTGTAATCTGAATAAGGACAGGGTTTAAAAGTCGTGCTGCGCGGACTTGGAAGTGTCGTCGGCTGGCCTCTGAGCGTATTGGTTATTGATATTCGCTCACACATCGCATCTGCTCTCACAACAGTGAAAAAGCCCTCAAGAGCCAAGCTGAAACAAATACATTTGCGCTTTTTTTCCCTCTCCTTTCTTTGGCACTAGGTTGCTGCAGGAGCTGGCAGGTGAATGCTGTGAGGCCACACAATTTGGCTGCAGTGCCATCTGCTGGTGACACGTGTCAACAGTAGGACCACCAAGCACTATTCAGCCTTCTTGATCAATATGTAGTCCAAAGAAAACATACCAGTGGGCTGAGCAGCACATGCGCCATCAGGGACTAAAAGGTTGAGAGCGGGGAGTTTGCACAATGACAATAGAATATGAAGTTAGATGGAATTGCGAGGTACCCCCCAGGGAAACAGCCGCGCTTAAAGTTCAGCAAAACCACAAGATGTGAATAACTGCAGCACTAAGCACCATTGAAAAAGGTCTTGAGTGTCTGAATCACCGGGTGCACCTGGTAATCCAGCAGTCGAAGTCTACAAAAGTATGGTCACATTTTTAAAATCAATCTCATTATCCGTTTGGCTGAAGTGTTAAAGTTTGAAAACAAAGGCATGCATGCTGTATTAGTTCATTTAGTTAAGTCAAACATAATAAAAGGTTTGAAAAGTAAAGGGAGTTTGCAAGGTTTTACACCTCAATTTACACTTCAAATAAAATATTCAGAATTTGGATTTGTTCACAATAAGCCATTAAGCATTCATATAAAATTCCATCTTATATTCTCTTTCATACAGGGCTTCACAGTGGCTGTTTTTATAGCAAAGACTCTCTTCATTTGTCCAGGCTTGAGGACGGGATTAAAAATGTCTCAGTGTTAACAATGCACCGTATACAGGTGACTCAGTATAGACCTTAAGTATGAATAAATGCATTTTGTAAATTAAGATAATCCAGTTAAATGTGCTGTAATCCCAACAGTACTATCCATGCCCGCCATTCAAAAGTTACTACACAAATGTAATCTCCCATCAGTCTCCATGCACTTGAGCATGGATTTCTAAACTGCCCTGTATCCATTTGGCATAATGCGTATTGCTTTTTGAACTCTGCTGCTTGTCTTCATTACTCCTCGGTCTAAAAGGCCATGAGTTCTGCACAAAGATCTGTAATACATCACTACGCGGCACAATGAAATGTCTGTTAAGGCCCAGATGACATCATGCAGCGTGCCCCAAGGACAAATATAGATCATGTTATCTTTTAACCGATGATTCATTTGTGACATGTTCAAGAGATATTCACGTCCATTCACAGCGTCCGAACGGTAACTTCAGAGGCCACTGTGGTTTAAAGTATTGCTACTACGATTTAAATAGATGTTTGTGCATGTTCTGTCCCGGCTCATTGTCGTGCCAAAATTGCACATCGATTAGCAATTAAAAAGCTGAGCGGAGAAAAGAGATTATTACAAAAGTTAAAGTAGAAAATAGACTGGGGACAAAAACAAAAAGGCCAATACAATATTTCTTTTAGTTGTTTTTTTTTCACACCTTGCCCCCTCCCTCCTGCCCCCCTCCACCCACCCCACCCGAACCCTCGGGAAGCAGCACTCCTCCAAGGTCTTTCATTTGAGCTCGTATTATGCCCTGTATCTCTGCTCATTTTTCATCCGCATTGCATTAAGTATTGATATTGATTTCTTGTAAATGGTGGCGAAATGGATGGCTCGCACTTTTTTGTGTTATTGTTCTGCAGCACTTGTAGGTAATTTATTATGGCTGAGGGTCCGGCGAGGCCTCCCAGTTGCCTGTCCCTCCGCGCTGATGGAGCGCGCGTGCGCTGCCCCAACCGAACCCGCGGCGCGCCTCGGACCACTCGCACGGGACGCTACGCTAACATCACAACATCAAACCTTAACACCATGGCACTCTCCGTGTCGCTCATGGTCCACTTCTCGGGAGCTTGAGAAAACACAGTCGCATAAACACTAACTTTACAGCCATTTTTCAATCTTAACACTGGAGTTCAGCGGCTCTTTTTTTAATACATTTTGCGTCTCAATCCTATTTGGAATATGATTCTTTTTTAGCAGCACTTGTGTTGAAATCCATTCCCAGTTTTGTGACAAAGCGTGGCCTTCTGACAAACTGGAGTGGTTTACTTGCATTGTCATCCCGGCCAATTTCTTTTTTTCCGTGCTGCCGCGGCCCCAGCAGTCCATTTGCATTTCAATAGCCTCTCTGTCTGCCTCTATATTGCCTGATATTATGTCCGCCTTGTATGAATTCGAATTCGGTGTCTGCATCTGCTGTTCTACTACCCCGGCAATTCTCATAAAAAAAAGAAAAAAAGGGGGAAAAAAGGTGTAACATATGAAATAAAGCTTGCAAGCAAAACAATCAATGGCGTGCTCACAGTGATGTATATGTGATATGTTAACTTGCCTGGTTTGCCTGTGAACAGCGCAACTCCATTGGGATTATTCGGATAAAAGTTCTTGAGTCGTCATCTGCACCGGGTAGTGTTGCAGGCACTAAGGAGCTCCGTCAGCTCGAATAATTTACTCGCAGCTCGCCAAATATACATCAAATCAGCAGGAAGGGTTTTACTTTTTGTAGTTAATCTAAAAAACACACCTCCCACAAAGTTGAGAGTAGCTATTGAAGCTACTACACACTATTTGAAAGTAGCTTAATAGTATAAATATGGGTTAATACTGAATCGGGAAACAACCAGCCAGCTGCTAGAAGATCATTAGAGCTGGTAAAATGCAACACCGAACTACCCAATACAGATGATGGCTGTTCAAGAAATGTTGTCTACATTGGAAAACTCCTGCGCGATTGAGATCTCTCACCAACTAAATAGGACTACACTACCATTCAATGATTTGGACTCTGCTGATAATGGAAGTTAATGGAGGGAATTTTGTGTTGTTTTATGGTCGCTCAGACACCAAGGTGCAAACTGGGGATTCTAACCACCCATGTGCCAGTTATAGGACAATCCCTCGATCAAAGCCAATGGCATGAATTCAAAAGGGTATAAAACGGGTGGCACATGTGTATTTATCACAACAACAAAAATCATCAGAAGATCTAAAAATGTATTACGTTTTTGCTCACATTCGTCTGTACAAGTCCTTCATTGCCAATATCAGTTTTAAGCTTCTCTCCCACAGCACCATGTACTGTATTTGTCCACAAACCCCGACTGGTGCCAGAAAGTCGGACCCGACAGTCACATGACCCCTACCGGAGTCCCTCATGTATCCCAGAATGCACCGCTGCTATCATCTCATGTCCAGCCTCTCTGCGTTCTTCCTGGATATATGGGACATCAAAAGGCCACAGGCGGTTACAGTTAAAGGCACAGGGGTTTACTGGAATTCCTGCTTTTAAAAGATATAAACGGCCAATATCTGATTAATCTCTCTTCAGGGGCTATTGGATGGGCACATAAAGAGGGTATCAGATCAGGTGGACATCAAGGGCTATTCACCTTGGAACAAAGAAGAGAGATCTATTTTAAAACACAAAAGTCATGCAATATTGATGTTACTTTTTATTGTTTCAAGTTTGTACTCACACTTAATGGGAAATAGTTTGCACACTTTGTTCCAAAGTGGAACCTGTTCCACTTTGCCGTTACTGTAATAAGATTGTTTCCTGGAAGTTTGGATAATTTCTGCCTAGATTTTACTGAACACTCTTTACACTTTACTGAACACTCTTTCCTGATGCTAACCTTAATATTACACAGATGTTTCATTAATTTTGATAATTTTGACAAAACCAGAATTGAAGTAGATTATGTCAACAAATATACATGTCACATAAAGTAATGAATAGTATGTACATGTTTTACTGCTTTAATACCGTAGGATTCTAAAAATGTACATAAAGTACATGAACATATGTTCTTGGAACAAATCATATCTAGATCCCAGTTGCAGTATTTCCACCCCTCTTAATGTAACCTCTGCCAAATGTAGCCTCTGTTGAAAAACAATGAGTGTGTGCCAGAGCTGGGCTGTGCAGCCAGGCTAACAGCTGTGTTTGGGCCACTTGTTGTGCCTCCAGCACAGATAATTACAGCAATCCAAAGCAGAGCAGCCGCTCATGGAGTTTAATAATGTACAAGTAGTCGCTATCTCTTTATAGATCATGTTACTGCAGCACTCACTGACGTGTAATTAGATCAATCAAAAAATATGGCGGGGCTATGAAACCCGTGCCTTTGATAATAGTTGGCAGGTAGTAGCCACCCGCTGTTGTTGAAGCATCTCCTATAAAAGGCTCCATTCCAACCTCCATCAAGCGGCCTGGTGCGCAAGGATGTGTAACCCAGGCAACAGATACATAAAGCATTATGGGACTTGATTTAATTTGTCTAAATGGGAGCTGGAGTATCTTGGTTCTCAGTTTGAATGTCCCTGTTAACCACCACTACAATGTAATGGCCTCCTCAACTTGAAGTCACTGATTGTATGCTGCTGGTCGAGCATATTTCCCTCCATTCTACGTTAGTATTCTTCCATTTCCAGCCCATTTACCCTGCTTTAATTATTCACCATCTTCCTTAACTTACATCATTCCCAACTGTTTACCGGATAAGAGAGATCAATGCCAAAGGATACAGTGGCTCATAAAAATACAACAAAGATCCTGGCAGGGCTTTGTTCCCTTGAAATTCCCATCACCTTCCTTTAAAATATTTTGGGGTCAGCAATTTAACTGGAGGCCACAGCTTTATTCTGCATTATTTAGGTTTCTAAGTATGGTATATGAAAGGCATTGTTGTGTGCTGTGAACTCCTTTGGTTGATTTGATCTATTGTGCTCCTTCACAGCTACACTCCCTGCTTCAACCCATTTTACGAACTATTTGAAGCGAGACAATTTCGCCGGTAATACCTGGGTATCATCTTCTCCCTTTGCATGGGGACTCTCCTTGCCTCTGGCTTGTTTTAAACTACCAGAACAATTCAAAGGGCTTCCACTTCTCCTCCTCGTCCTACTTTTTAACTCCCCCCCTTTCTTCTCCTTTCTACTCGCGGTGCCTTCAACCCATGGGTCTTTGTTTAAATGGCAATTCATCCGCCGGCTCGTCAAACATCAATTTCCTCAGCGAGCACACATTACGACCTGATAGAAGAAATAAAACCTCCGCCATTTATCGCACAACTCCCACCACCTCTTGCTACATTCTTCTTGCTTTCTGGCATGGCTATCAAGCACTGGCAGCCTCATCAATGCGTCGAACAACAAGGGAGCAGGCACAACAACGCCAATGCCATTCGACTTCCTCTTAAGTCGTTTTATACTTACTGCAAAACAGTAACGATTTCAAGGGCCTTTGAATTCCTCCAAGAGCCGCAGCTTTATAAAACATGCATGAGGTGTTCAGTAAACAATGCCCAATGGTCTTATTCCTTTTAAATAAAACTATTTCCATGCGGTGTAAGAGAGACTTTAATATTGCCTTAAATATTAAAAGAGAGAACTGAGCCTCATCAATTTTTCATTTATTGGGCCCGCATGTAAGGAGTCATCAATCTCCAAAGAAATTACTGACATTTTCATTTCAATAAAAAAGGGTACACTTTATCCAGCGGTAATAGGGATTGCCACTCTTACACAGGGAGCATTAAATGGCTTCTGGAGTGCTGAAAATGAGATTTTTTTTTGTTTCAGAACAGCTTGTGTTTTTTAACCCCGTGAAGCAAACATGCATGAAATTGCAAAATAAAATGCTGCACATTACAGTCTGCTTTTTAAGGGCGAATGTAGCTTATTACAAATCAATACAAGTCGAAATCCCAACAAACTCGAGCGGCTTGCTTGGCCATTTGCTCATATTGATGTCCCATGACATAAATTCATTGTTTGATATGAACGCTGTTATGATATATTGTTATAAATGTCTCCATCAGAACATAGCCTCGCTTGTTTGCCTTAGGGCTGGAGCTTGGTAATTACTGCACGATAAACAAATGGTTTGGGTAATGGGGAGCGGAGGGTCCCAAGTCTACAGGAAGTGGGAGAAGATTACCGCACTGTACACCCCCTTACCACCAAACCCTCCTGGTCCCAAACTGTGAGGCCTGTCCCACACCTCACCACAGTCCCTTGTGGAAACACACGGCTGAATTATTAATGTCCAGGCGTGTTGATATATCATCAAGCGTGTACATACATTGTGTAGACGGGGAAATAAGGGTTACAGTAGGCCAGGATTTATAACAAAAGCTTGACATATGCTTCTAATTCACCTTGACAACACTGTCACATCCCGCACAGTGAGTAATCGTCCACCTGAAGAGGGGTTTGTAGGTTGTAGCACACTTCCCAATCTCAATACATGCTTCTCCGCCTTCACGGCCATAACTCATGAATATTTGTTTGTAATTTCTGTACACAAGTCTCCCCGCTGTCTCATTTGCATAGGCAGATTGAGATGCCGCGAGCATAACGAGGCCCGGGCATGTGTGCTAGCGACTGCAGGACGCTGACAAATAGCTCTCCCTTTGCGTCATGGCACCTTTGTAAATGTTTGATTAGTTTTGAATGGATTACTGTTAGATTATCGGGGTTTGGGGCTCAAGCCGAGACGTGTGCCATGCCCCTTACGGGTGTCCAGTGTGCCGCTGACAGAGAGCGAGTGTGCCAGGGCAGGGGCCAGCTCTGTTTATGTGGGGCCTGTCAGGGTGTTTGATAACGCCGCCGCTGCTCCCCCTGTCACGGTGTTGGGAATACCGCAGAGCACTCGGAGGGTTGAAAAGAAAAATCAACAATTCCATAAGACATAGTTTCATCTTCAAACTTTTACGTTCGATATCTTTGACTCCTTTGCTCCCAAATCGGCTCAGCAATTCAGAGATATTTAACGGCTTGCTAGGAATCTCATCGTGGGGCGGCTATAAATTCAGCGCGCCTGCCGAGAGACACTCTTCCATAGCTTGTGTGGCAATCAGACTGGTGATTATATGGGTAATGAAACATGTGGCTCCTCTCGGTGTCTGCTCTTTCCATTGCCTGTCTCTTCAAATTCTCCCCTCCAACTTTTCTTCCCCTCTCTAGTTAACGCCGCTGATAGATGAGGTGGAACTACCAGGCGGGCTGTAACCCATCACTTCCCGGGCCTATTATGCACAGCTGGATGCGGGCTAACGCTTGTGGAATGGTGCCGCCCACCCCTGACGGCCCTTCGAACCGCGCAATCCCTTTTTTTGCTTGAGAGACCTGTCTGGCGCGTTGACAGCGCCACTGCCGCCACGCTCCCCCCCCCCTCCCTCTCAATCTGTTTAGCTTCCTGTTGTGACCTTTCATACAGTCAAATATATTAGCAAGCGCCACATTCTCATTAAAACAGCGCATTAACCAAAAGAGTCTTTGGAGTCTAAATGACAGCCAAAGGAACTGAAAGCTAATAGCCGTGGGCAGTTGGGGAAACTTAACTCATGAATCAGTGCGCTAATGCCAGGGCGGCGAGCCTGCAGCGCTGTAAGTGTACAGTCTCCATTGTCGGGCCTTTTCTTTTTCAACAGCACGTCTTCCTCCTCCTCCTCCTCCTCCTTCTACCGCTCTGTATCGCTCATATCACCGTGTCCACTATCCGCTTCTACCTGACACATTAGTCCTTTCTCGCACTTCTTTCTCCAACCCTGCCGGTCCTTGCTATCTTATTTGTTCATTCCATTGGGCGCTGTATTGAACTTGTCTGTGTCATCATTTCTACTTTCTTCCTCTTTGAATTCTCTTTCCGCTCGTATTGTTTTTAAAGGATGATGAAAAAGAATGGAAGGATGGAGACAGAGGGATGAAAAGACATTTAGAGAGAGAGAGAGCGTGAAAGAGGGCAGATTCCAAAAGCTCATTACTTTCCCCTGATGGAAGAAAATGAGTGAGGGGGCAATAATAAAGCTTGAATTTTTCAATACTGTTAAAAATGGGGCTGTGACAGCTCACCACCAGTGCAAGGGACAGGCACCGACAACGCATGGTGAGCCACCGAATTAGCAATACCATACATCATAAAATCTAATTAAATCAAGGAGCAGAATCAAATTAGTTTTGTGTGACTCAAAGCGGCCGCCAAAAGGGCTCTATTAAATGAACTGTAGAGAGGGGATTAAATAATTCACAGTGAGGGATTTTGCATTTATACAAAAATTGTGCACTTAATTGTCCGTGCTATATTACAGATTTGGCCTTATGTTAACAATGAGCCTAAAGCACACTTACTGGTGCACAGTGGGCACACATTAGGGCCTCCATGGTCGACAAAGCCTCAAACTGAGGGTGTATTAGAGTGACTAGCTCTTAGAGGGCACTAGTAGTGGAGCTCAGGGTCTACAGCAGGCAAAGGCTAAACTGATTATACCCCAGTGACTTTTAATATGCAAAAAAGTCCATGCTTGAATGTAGCAAGTTGTTCAATTAGCTAGATTATAATAATGGAGTGAGCTTATGGAGTAGGCTGCTTTTTTTGGACAAGCTTGGATCTTTTACATACCCCACCGCGTACATTTCCTAATACATAGAATAAAATCAAGCATTTATTCTATTGTTGAAAAATCCCTAAAACAATTTAGCGGTTCACCACTCCAAAGACCTGACTGTAACTTTACTAGGAGCGGGGACCTGTCCAGCTCGTCTTCATGGAGATGTTGACTAATGGCAGCCAAATACGAGATATAAATAGGTTTGGTCCTCATCCAAATCCATTCTTTAATAACTCACTGCAAGAATAGCATTTTCTGTGTCGAGCTGGTCATTAGGAGCATGTCTTGTATTGGCAACAGTAGAATCCAAAATGTTACGCAGTGTTGCTTTAAATAGGAGTGTGACAATATATACTGTAGATTTTCAGATATATCAACACGATACCGATACTTTTTAATTCCGATATCGATACTTTTGATCACGTCATACATATTAATGAGCAACGTCATGCTTATTAATGAGGCAGCAGTTCTCCACTATTTTCACAGTCAATAGAGGCCAAAAATGATCAGCAGGGGGCAGCACTACAGTTTTAAACACTTGGACCAAACACTGTCACACAAATAAATTACTTTAATGATAGTTTTTATAATTATAAAGAAGATTAATTTGGGGTTGATTTATTACTTTTTAAATAGAACTGTGGTTTCTTGTTTATTTAAATGTAAATGAAGTCACTGACAGATCTATAGACCCATTTTCAGGATCATTTATAAAAGTGGTACAAAGCACATGAAAAGAAATGTAAATGATGAATAATATGTAGTATGTTAAAATAAAGGTTAAAAGTAGCATGTTTTTTTATCGTGATGTATCATTTTTATTTTCGTTATTTTTGTGCAATATATCGATTATCACAGTATCAGCGTATCGTGAGATAATCGTTATCGTAAGCCATGTATCGCGTATCGTATCGAATCGTGAGGTACCCAGAGGTTCCCACCCCTAACTTTAAAGCAGTACTAAGTAACTTGTTTACCTTAATAAATCCTTTCGTAGTCCCTCTGGGGGTAATACAAGTGTTAATGGGATGATTGGGGGGTCACTCATTCCCATGGTGTCTCTGGCCACAACTTTTCCTGCACTGACCCGGAGGCGCAATACACACTAATAGAATCATGAACAAGAAGCTAACAGGCTAACGGGCAACGCTAACTGTGGGCTAGCGCCACTTTAGCAGCGTTTACAGCCAAGTTTGAGTGACAAAAAATATTTCCATTGTGTAATTGGGTTGTGGCACAATGTACAATATCCCTCTCTCCCTTTGTCTTTTCTGTCAGCGTAGTATTTACTCTCACGGACAATTAATGAGTAAAAAAACGCAACATTCTACGACACCTGCAGTGGTGCTTATGGCCTCTAGGGGCATGAGTTATTTAGTTCTGCTTTAACATCATCAATAGAATTATGAGAAAACATGCAAATTAAATTAGACCACAAACACATCAGTCAACTGTCTTTGGGACATTTTATACAGTATTTTTAAATCACTAAACAAGGATTGCTTTATTTGCTAATAGTACCATCGCGTGCACCAGACCTTTCTGCTCCAATGGGATATTGTGCGATCAGGTACAAAAAATGAATAAATGATTGCTCAGTCGTCACACAAAGAAGTGCTGGGACTTAACAGGCTGATTGAAAAGACCCACAGGTAGCCCATCAACGAAAGCTTGACAGATGAAGTAACATGAAAATGGTGTACTTCTGTTACAACTTATAAGCATTCAAGCATCTTAGTCTCTCCCTGCGCCTAACACCCTTTCTCTCAATCTCTCCATCTGCTCCTCGGTCTGCCCGGTATCACAACAGCACAACTTTATTATAGTCGCTGTCAATACCGTAATAATAGAAGAACGCGGAGGGGACAGACTACCATATTACACTTTTAACAAGAATATAGCAGATGCACATTGAGTGAATATTGAGTTTTAAAACTTGTCGGCTTGTGATTTGTGGCCCTGTCACCACAAATATTTTTCACTGTCAAAGTAGCAAGCCGTGCCTGTCACTTCGGCGGTCAGCTGGGACGGGGGGAGGCACAACACAATGATCTGGCCCTTAATGGAGAACCGCTGGGACTGGCATGGAGGTGATGAAGGACTGTTTAGTTTGCGCCTGCCATATTTCTGCTTGGGGACGCTATTATAAAACACAGCGTTATTTTGTCAGATTTCAATCATGCGGCAGGTTATTTGTCACCTGCTGTCGCATTGTCGGGGCAAGTCAGGCTGACGGTGAAATATGAAGCATGGCAGCCCAGCCCCAACTGCCGAGAAGAAGAGTTTTCTTTACTCCAAAATAAATAATACACTTTCACTTTCTTCCCGTTTGATTTCACCGTGGACTGATACTTTTCCCAACAAAATCTCAGTTGCTTGAGATTTATTTTTTATTTTTGTTTAGCTCAATTCTACTACAGTAGAACAGCAAACTTTGTAGTGGATCTGGGCTTTGTTTAACTCGATTAAAAAGTAGTGGTGGTGTTTTGTCCATCTGACCTTCATGCTGAATCCTTAACTGTTGTGTTAATAACAGAGTCGTGTTTCCTGTTCAGGAAAAAGTCACAAATGGCTCAGGACTAAAGCTTATATGATTTATATGAATGACAGAAAAGCACAAATCCTTAGTCAAACCTTAATGAATTACAGTGGGTTAATTTTTCAATACAATATAATAGAAATGCAGAATGATTTCGAGAGAGGGAAAAATAAAAATGTGTATATTCAGACCCTATAAAACAACTGCAAATTGAATCAGTTTTTTTAACACTCACATACGTTTAGGCCTATGGTAAATGCAATTGCTCATCATGATACATAAAGGTACAGCCTCTTTATGAGCCTCAGTTTAAAAATGAAAACATTACTCTGAACATGTTCAGTCATCAAGATTGAAACATAGAAATAGAGAAAATGTTCTGCAACACTCCAATGACATACATGTCGTTTAAACTTGTCGTCTAATTTTCCTTTTCAGTGGTTACATCTCGAACGTGGGGCAAAACAAGACGATACAACTCCATTCTGCTTATTGACATTGGCATCTGCTTTACAGTTCACTGTTCGCCTGAGCCCCTAAGACGCCCCTCAGCAAGTTAATTTCCTAATGGGGTGGTTTTATTTCCCTGCTGCCCTTGTGTTTGACTGTCATGGCCTCTTCCCAAACGCACAGTAGCTGTAAAGTCAGTACTCTCTAATATTTTCTGCAATTGCTTGGGACTGTTTGTAGATGTTGTTGATTTGCGACTATTAGGCGTAACAATATGCAAAACTGAATTTGATTACTGCGTGGAGTGCTGTTGGTTGGAAGACAGGGGTGACATTGTGCTGCTCATGTCTCTTCCTAGTTTATGAATAAAACTGTTATTGTCAGGGAGTGTTCATCAAACTTATTGGGACGTTTGTCAAACCGCTTTTGTGGTTTGACCAAAAAAAAATGTAAAGTGGGGCAAACTTTTCCTTGTTCCTGTTGCTTTCTAAAAGGCATCTACAGTAAGGTATGCATTCAAGAATACAACCGCTTTTACGGCAAATGCTTCCATAGACATGCATGTAGTACATGTAGTACATTTATACATAAGCAAACACACAGTGCGACCATTAGCTTTGGCTGACACGATAGCCATTAGCACCAGGTTTCTAGTTCTGTCTGTTCCATTCCAAAAGACAGATCATTTACATAATGTGTGTTTTCCCCAAACGGTGTGAACAACTGGCACTCTGTGTAGGTTTCCTGCTGGCAAATGTTTCAAACTGACCTTGGGAACCGGTCCATCCGCAAACACTAAACCCATAATGGATCTTTTACTTGTTTTTGTGTATTATGTGCGCGTCCACAGGCTCGTATGTGTCTGTTTGGCCTATGCGTCTATGTGTGTGAGTCTATAGCTGATGACTCGGAGCCAGCCGGACGCTTTTATATGTATTAATATTAATATGTGCCTGAGTTGGAGCCCATCTCGTCCCTGCCCTGTGGTGCTCCGCGTCCAAGGGCGGCCATTATCATCCCTTTCTGACTGTCAGTGAACCTGGAGGAAGGGAAGCTAGGCTCGCTGATCGCGCGGGGGTCAAACAGTCAGGCTAATACAACTGAAACCATCAACAGTGCATGTGTAAAATGTACTATGATGATGTGCTTGTCCGCTGCTATTCGCTGTGTATAGTGGCTCCTCTTATGGATGAACATGTGCTTAATAATACACTATGCTGCCTCTCACAGACACATGAAACACTATAGCGTTTGCATAGTCGCACTGATGTTTATCAGCCACCTCTCTGTGTATGACAAGTGCAATTCTTTTGAATGAAGATGGTGTGTTGGTCCTGAGGGCAGTATTGATGACAATGTTAACCATGTCCCATAAAATCAATCAGTCAATGGAATATTAAATGTATGTCTGGGAGCTTGTCAGTGGAGCGCTCAGGGGTGAATCTCCAATAGGCTGTCAAGCTTTATAGCCTTTTATATAGGGGATCCACCGACGCACTAGCGTTTCCATGAAAATACACCTGTACAGTATATCAGTGCTGATGTCACAGCCAAGACAGAGCACAGCAAGCGAGCGAGCGCTTCTTTTCACTGTCCATTTCTTTTGTGCCGAAGCCCTCCCCAGAGCTACACAGCAAAACAGATGAATTTTGCTGCAACAAAGGCAGTATGGTAATTAAATGGAAGATAAGGCTATTCAAAATGGCCAAGACTGTGCCAGGCAAATATCCTGATCAGCTTAAAATCAACCAAGTGGGACAGAATAACAAAAATCCAAATTGGTTGGTCTAGATCGCTTTTGATAGGGCTTTCAATATAATGCACAACAATGGCCAAAATGAATAGGAATCAAATTACAAGAGCCGAGATATGGCATGAAACTGCATGAGGGAATTCAAGCACAATCACTTTTCAATGTGGCTTTCAATATTGCAGCCAATCCTCACACGATTCATATCCGATCACAAATAATGTTTATCACCCTCATATCTCTCTCCCTAATGGAAAAGGCCTAGTGTTGGGGTTTAAAGAGTGCATTCATTTTTAATGAGGTCTGGGCATTGGCCAGAATGAAATGAACAAGCTGAGTTTTGGGCCACAGTTACAGCGACTGGCAGTAAAAAGGTTGTTCTGTTCCTTCTCGTTTGACCAGGTTATGTGGGAGTGTGCGCTCATAATGTCCACTGTGCATTTTCATTCTATTGTTTCGAGCTACTGCAGTGGAAGTAACTTATTTACATTTTGAAATAGACATTTTATATAACCAATGTGTCTGTGCTTGAAGGGAGAAGTAATAACATGTTGTGTTTCTATTGTTTCTGGCAAACAAAACCTGCTGCAGCATAAGAAAAGGGTAAGTCACTTAATACTTCTACATAATATAAATAAATCAAAAATCAAAAAATGTGTAGGAAATCATTGCACTTTGATTATAAACAATATTTAGAAAGGAACACACCAATCTATAACCAAACACTGTGAAAGTTTAGGATTATATTTTAAAAGTTAACTATGGCGTAAGCGCTCATCTAACAGCAGACAGCCATTCCTGGGTCTAATTCTGCAGAAGATATATGTCCTGCCTCTCCACAAAAGCATGATTGGTGAGTGACTGTGCGCCGGTGACGAGATCACTCGGTGGGGCTGAGGATAAAATGTCGCTTAGGATAATGTGATTGCCCTTAAGGTACAAGGAGCGTGAATTATACTCCCTGATTTATACTCGCAAAATTAAAGACTCACTCATTTTCTAATTTAATTCCACCTTCAATGGAACAATGTTCACTCTGAGCCAAATTGGCGAATAATGTTACTAATTCAGATGCAGATGTAATTTCTATTCGGGGGCTGCGGCGCGCGGTGATGGACGAGTCCCGGATGGATCGTTGCCACTCCTATCTCCCCGTCTCGACAATTCCCCAGCAGTTGTGATAATAACCTGCGCAATAAAGGAGGGAGAGGCAGCGCAGGCCTGTTCCACTGCTCACACCCCAAGTCATCAGATACTTCATCTAATAGTTTTTCTGTCCTTTTTCCGCGTGTCACTTTGTCTTTCGGGCTTGCGAAACAACACGGTGCACCCAGTAGCACCCGGCGTCAGACTGCATTACCGCCGCCAAACTCCTAATAACCCGCATAATTACTGCTGGGGTGCGCAATACAAAAAAGTCATCGCAATAAATCTGCTGCTAAAAACTTGATTGAATGCAGGGTAAATGTCAAGGTAATTATGAAGCGGCGAGGGTTAAAAGCAACGTTAAATCCTCCCGCTGAGCACTGACATTCAGAGGAGATGAAGACAGGGGAGCGGAGGAAGGAAGGGGACTGAGGGAAAGGAGGAGAGGACAGTTTGTAAATGTATCAGGCAATTGAAATCTAACTGGGGCTCACTTGTCACTATTGCTGCTTATTTACTGCTGTGAGCGATCTGAGATGTGACCTCTCTGTGGCTGGTTTCTTCCTGTGCGCTAATAGTCCCATTAAGACCGAATTCATCATGTAAAATATCATTATGACACAAACAGCAAAGTACTGTGCATGAATTTTGAATGGTGTCTCTCTCCATTGCGGCTTAGCGAGCTTCAGCTGAGGGATAAGACCACGCAATGATTACACACAGCGCATGCATATAGCTGGGGCCATGAAAATGGTCAGATGAAATAATCATTAGATAATCATGGGATTGGTGGGAGAAAAAGTTAGAATAGATAGAATAATAGATAGAAATCGCCTGGAAATCCGACCTTTTTGAAAGATGTAGGTCAATGCCAGCTGAACACGAGCAGTTATAACATGGAACTCCATGACAAAAACCCTTTGAGGGTCCATGAGGCGTCAGGTCAGAAGGGGTGGCACTGGTACCCGATCTGTTTTTTAAATAAATCTAGGGTGGTGCCATATTTGTATTTCTCCCATTTAGACACATTTCTGAAGAACTTTCCACGCCCTCTGGTGGTAACTTTCAACTAGGGGTGGGCCATATCGTATCGCATGTCGTATCGCATATCGTTATCGCGATATTTTTTTAAATATTGTTGTCATTTTTTATATTGTTGTGGACCCGATATAATTTATTTTACACTCAGCTCCATCAGAGCAGCATAAACACTGGCTGTAGAACACAGGGACAGGTGCTTGAAAAGTAAAATGAAATGAAGAATGTGAACTGCTTGAGTAGGTGAGGAAATGAGTGTGCCTTTTTTTTTTTAAATGTATACAATATGACTGAATTAACCTTTCCAACAGGCTTAAGGCTGGGATTTTGAAGTAATTTGTCCATTGTCAATTATATCATCAAATATATCATTATTGTGATATTTCTTTTTTTATATCGTGCTATAGATTTTAGGCCATATCACCCTGCCATACTTTCAATAACAGTGGACATGAGAAACATGTGGAAGTATAATTGCAGATTAGACACTCGTTCAACTTTCACTGAATTATTTGAAGAAAATACAATATGTGCGATGTAAGAGTCACTTATTTGGCTTTGATACGAAGCAATTTGAGTTTAAAGCATCCGTTCACTTGCAGCCATTATGATGTAGGGGTTTATTCATTCAATGTTTTTTTAATGTTATGATGGGCCAGGGACAACAGCAAAATACAGGAAATACAGACACAATCCATAATTTAAAAGCAATGTTACTATGAATATTTTTTTTAAATTGCCCAAACTAGCAAACAATCCCTTTGTGTTGCAGAGTTCCCATTGCTTCTTATTGCTACGTATTTCTGCAAGCTTCACTTGACCTATCTTCAGAAGGCCTTGAAAGATTTCTTTATACAATGTCCCCTAATCTGAGAATCAGAACAAAGCCGACACTTCCACAACATGGGGATTAAAAGGAAATCTAGGATGAGGGAGTCCAAAGGTCGGCTCCACTGACCGTTGTGGGGAGGCGAGTGGAGGGGGCTGTTCTGTACAGCTGAAAGGTTTCTTCTTCTTGTCGTGTGCCTCCTCTTTTGAGCCTAATGATCTTCCCTGCCATAATGACCTCAAGACGACAGGCTTTCCAGTGAGGCCTCCTTTAACACAGCTCACACTCACTTCTCCTCAGGAATAATGCAAAGAAAAGGACTTGTATTCCCCGCCTCTCTGCTTTGTCCTCCCTGCTCTATCCACCTCCAGTCACTGTACGCACCGAGGCTCCATGACAAAAAGCCAATAGAGTTAGCTGCCAAGCCTTGGAGCCCTGAGAGGGATAACTGGCGCAGAAGGTTAAAGCAACAATGTACTTGGGCCCATTGAGCAGCTCCTTCTGTGCAAGGGACGCACAGAAGCTCAATGTGGAGGTGGGCACGGGCTGGTCCTAAAGTGCGTGTGTATAAAGTGTCAAGGGTTGTTCAAATGTATATGCTGGGTTATAACCAAAAGAACACCTGTTCATTTATGTGCTCAACAGCTTCTCCAATAATGAGGCCTTCATTTGAGTTCGATCGAACCTTAGTGATTTTAACAGTAACTCAGAGTACAAATAGTCAAAGCACATTGAGCTCACAGTGCCACAGCAAAAGGTAATGATTGGTGTCTTTCTTTCTCTGACATGTGAAGGGACATGCAGTCATTTGACAGACTAAATTGAAAAGCAAAAGTCTGTTTTTTTTTTTTTTCAGATTAACACTGGCTTTCCTTTTGCAGGTAGCCATTTCAAAGCTACTGCTAGTGCAGCGTCGTGGCGACAAAGCTCCAATGAAAGGTGTGATATGCTTTCTCGGCGAGCCATAATGGTGCCTTGTTTGAAAATGACAGGTGTACGAATGAGGCTCTCTCTTTTCCTAAGTACGGCAAACCGTGGTCATTCACTCTGCTTTGTTTTTAGCGTAATAGCACCATTTACAAAATGTCGGTGAAATTAATGTGGGACAAATGCGGCGGTAACCGAGCCAACTAATTTTTGCTCATTCAACTTGAATTATTAATAGGTGAGAAATATACCATATGCTTTCAGAGGAGCGGCATACATTCATTTTATACAGAATTGCCGCTGTTGTGTGAAAAGTATAAGTAGCTTAACTGCTCTTTTCAAAAGGAGTGACTTATATGGAGGCCTTAATGATGTATAAATCAGTCCATGTAATTACGCTCCCAGCTGCTGCTTTAGGCAGGGCTCGAGCTACAGGCCCACAGCAGCTCAACCTTCAAATCAAACTAATCAAAGAGTTCTCTGTATTACACTTTGTGAGTAAGAGACAGGCTCATATGGACCCAAAATAAGCAATGTGTCAACAAAGAGACACCAGAAATTATAATTACAATCTAAATCTGTTTGGACACATGAGCTCCTGTTCAATGACTGAATTCACAGAACATGGACACTCTTAGAGGGCCCATTGAACAGTATGATACTGTATGCAATCTGTCAACATTAATATATAACTATGTTTCATATTATCCACACAACAAAGATTCACAAACTACTTAACTATGCCACAAATCAACTCTAAAAGTTACTGTTATGTTTCGACCTACCAAATATGCAGAGACCATTATTGTTTTGTGAACCCAGAGATGTTGGTTTCTGTTAGTAAAGATATGGGGCACCCCCTAGTGCTCAACTGTTGTTACAGCTTCAAGCGCTTCCATTCAGCATGATGTGGTTAAGAGAAAAACTCATTACTTCTGGTTCTTTTTCTACCTTAAGCCTTTTTTCAAAAAATGTCAGCTTTATTTGCCTTTTGCTGGGGGATATTTTCTGATGAATTCGATGAAGAAGGTGGTTATTTTTAGATCGTTGGGAGTGCTGTTGATGCTTGACTAAGCCTCTTTTGTAGTGACTCGCACACACATTTTATGAGTCAACTTTAGCTTAAAATTTGACATTAAATGACATTCATTATGGCGGTGTTTAGGAAACTGAATCGTGTCTATATAATGCTGCTTTAATCCATGAAAGGCCACGCACTTTGCATACTCGTGCTCTTTGCTTAGAAGAGCTGAGCAAGATGCAAAGTGCTGTGGTCGCAGTGACCTGAAATACAGCCTCTGGAGATTAACAAAGGCCCACAAACCTTACAATGGCTACATTGTGCTTTGTAGCAATTCTCTTCCATAGAAAAGGTGCAAACCAAAGTCTATATGTAAAGGCTCAGTGCAATGTTTTTATTGGCGTGCTGTACTGGAGCAGTTATCTTTTACACATGCTGCTTTTTCTGAGGTTGGACATATTTTGATGCAAATGACTTCTGTACAGGTGAGATACGTCCAGAGTGAAGACCTTTGTGTTGGTAATTGAAAATATTGTTTTGGAATACTAAATAAATACAAAAGCGCTTTGAGTGAACAAAATGTATGGCTGACAAGTGCTCTTCAAACTGTTCTCAGGCACAAATCACATAAATAAAATAAATTAATTACATCCACTCTCTGCCTTAACCCTTAATTGTAGAGACCAGTGCTTCCCATTGATCTTGAAAGGAAATGTCCATTTATTTACTACATTATACAACTTTAAACCTACATTCATTGCTAGATGTTGCTTTTTATGTAATTCGTGCAGTAAAATAATAACATTTTCCTTTGAATAGAGTAAATATATTATAACTGGAATGGCTGGTAAAGACTTACTCAAAGGTAATTTATATTTAAGCCAACTAGTATAAGCAAAAATGGTCTACTTTATACAGAAGCTGCAACACTTGCTATGAAATTACTAGGAATATCGCATGCAGCAACCTTTACCAATAATCTACACAAAGGCTCATAGGCTTTTGCAGAAAATTCCTATCAAAAGTAGTGCCATTTTACCCCTGTTTTAGCCACCACAGATGACGAACCAAGCAAAAGCTGATACCAGGCTCGATAGGTAGGCCACGGCGCATTGGGAATAATGGCCGGGCACCTTCTAGTTAATTGTCATATCAAACAAAAAGGTCTTAATTGGCCAAGGTTCCAGCTCGATGATAAGTGGACACAGAGTGGGCCCTGGCTCCAGATCGCTCTCATTGTGCGCTTCGCCTGGCAGTCGAGCCCCCTGAATTAAAGGAGTTGTGTTTTCTTTGGTGCGTAATGAAACACACACCTGCTACTCTCAGCCCTGAATGGAAACTTGAATCTAATATCACTGTCATGTGCCTCCTATTAGAGCCCATAATGCTGTGTTTTATGTCGGCTTTATCTGGCGCTGCAAAGCCAGAGGGGACAGGGGGATTATTTATTTTATTTATTTATTTATTTTATTTTTTTAATCACTATTTTTGTGAGGATTATTTATCAAAACAGGATGCAAACATTTAGATGTGAGGCTACCCACAAGTATACCACCATCACCAGGACAACAATTTAAAAAAGTACCTCATTTTTTCCTGGTTCGACAATGATGACGTTTCACACAGCCTCGCCAAAAGGTAAACATTCTAAAACTGTCACAAGGCAACCATACTGTACCTAAGGGCCATGAGCGAGTCACATTTCTACCTTTTTTGCTGCCTCTTCTTTATGGCACAAAATTTAAACTTTGGTTTCGATTTCTCTTCACAAGCATAAATGTACAATCGGTACCATAAGCATTATACCACCAAGCTAAGTAGTATTAGCACTTAAAGCGTATTTATTCCACATCAAAATGATTAAATAAGAATAACTGCCTTCTAACTTCAATCTACAAATAAGAATAAATGCTTCTCTAAGTATCTCACCATCTTCTTCTCATATTTCAAAATAATACGAATTACAACCAGATCGCTTCAACTTTTCCAAACACAAACATGGACACGCGAAACAGGCGACTCCATGTTGAAATGCTAATGTATGATTAGCTTCATTATGCAGTCGTGTAATTTCACAAAGGCCTTCCCTCAGTGGCGGACAAAAGAGCCCATTTACACCGCCGGCTCCCCCTCGGTGTGAGGGGCGAGAATTACGGCATGCAGATGAACTCATTGATGTGGCCCGGGATTTATTTGATAATTATAGACCTTCGCGCGTTTAATGCCACTTAATAAGGAGTGCGCGTGGTGCGATTCCTGCTTCAGATGACAAATGCCTTTTTTTTTTTTTTCTTCTTTCCTATTTGTTTTTTCATTCCGCTGTTTTTTTGTTTGCCTCTATGTGACATCTGTTAGCCTTTTTGAGCGCGAGGGGCTTGTGTTTTCCTGGGTATTGTGCAATAACTCACATTAAGTAGGTAGTTAATTAAAGGTTGGTGGTGAGGTATGAATATAATAAAGAGTAGTGGTAAAATACCCCTGAACGCAATATGAATATGCGGCATAATTGAAAGTCTGAAACATTTTCTTGGGTTGTATCGGACATTATGCTCCAGCAGCTGGCGATGCATCATCCTATTAACAGCGATCACTCCCTGACACAGTGTTTACCGAAATGTCAGTCCTAATGCCTGATATAGCCGTGTTGTTGTGGAGAGCTAATTAAGTTGCCAAAGTTTAATTGCTCAATCATCAGCGCTTAACAAAGAGGCGTCGCTGGCCCCTCCGTACTTCCCAACGCACTATATTTATAATGGCCAACAATTACACAGAGGGCTCTTTAGCTGGGTTAGCACTGGTGAAAGCTGCCGGCGCTAATGAAAAGCTATAATCACTCCGCCCACAGCAGTTATTAGGAGCAAATTATGGGTCAGCTCCAGGGCTAGCAGTTATTTGAGTTAAGAAAAATATGCTCGGGAAAATGACGGAGTGGCACTTGTCGTCGACTTTAGACATATTGTACAGTATGTGATATTCTCTGAGTATAGCTTTAAGGAGGTAATTTTTGGGTACATAGGTTCGTCAAAAATATTACTTTTATGCCATCCTTGACTGTGACATCTCCAGCATTGCTTCATACACTTACTGTAAGTCTTAAAGTCCCACTGTGAAACGTTAGAGCAAAAAATACAAATAAATAGCATTAGCATTTGTGGTTTATTAGCGACAAAATATCTCAAAAGACATGTGCCTTTACTGTGAGTGGACTCGCCTCACCTCAAACCTGGCTCGGACATTTGCATTTTCACCAACGGTTTCTGCTTTGCTTTGACCACAGATGGCAAACATTCAGTTTAAATACGTTAGCTTCTCTTCCTAATTCTTTATTTTGATAACTGATCATTAGGAGCACTTGTAGCATGTTTAATTATCAGCACTTTAGAAAGGTTTAGTTGCTCTGATGATGACATACAGTATCTATATGAACCTGGAATGTTCCACAGTGTTGCTTTAATGTGTTTATTGGGAGCCGTTGTTATGACTTTTTATTCTTTCTTTGCACATGGTTTGCCCCAATGTGGGTGCCATTAGCATTACCACAAAGCAAGACGGTCCCAGGTTTGATCCCTGGTCTATGTATGTTACTTTTCATCTTCTCCAGGGTGATCCTACACCTATCCAGAGATTTTTCCTACCAATAAAAACATGTACAATAGGGTCCCCTCAGGGCGAGGATGAATGAGAGTGGCCCGTTTTCATACTATGAAAACTAAAATATAGTTAACTAAACAAAAATGATATTTTCCAGTCATATCGGCAAAGCCTTTATAATGGATGTACTTTTATAAGCCCATAGTATGTTGGCTAGGTTTCATTTAAGTAGAGATGTGTTCAATAGACAGAATAAATTGCTCTGAACCTACGCAGTTTGACAATGATACAACCAATCAAAGAAACAAAGCTCTGCCTCTCAGTTTAATTAAAAGGCAATGATACGTTATGTGGAACTGATTCTGCCGGAAATTGGTTTGAATGAGAAGGGTCACTAAGCTCCCTCATAAATATTGTGAACAGCCCCTGTATTTTAATGCTTTCCTATCAGTATTGCAATCATAATAACGCACAGCTTATTATGGAGATATAGTGTGTGGCACTAGTTTCAATAGTATGACATTTTTGGTTTCCATTATTTATGTAGCTTGGCTTTAGACTTTAAAAAGTGTTATCTTATAGATTGTTGAAAGATGTTTTCACCATTTGGTCTGTGCCGGCTGACAAATTCTCAAATTGATGCATCACCACACAGAAAGACACCCCCTCTCATCGCCACTTCTTCTTTTTATGCCTTTCTTGCGGTTGCTCGGACATACTCGGAAGGAATGCCGTGTTCCTTTGATCAAGTCTTCATTATCTGTGACTTGTCCGACTCCACAATACGGGTGTAAGCAGTAACTGAGGTAGAAGTGTGTCCTATGTGTGTCGCGGGGCCTCTCCGCGCAGATGTGAACAATCGGCAGGCGTCCCATTGGAGTTAATGAGAAGGGTCCTGGTCCCCCCAGCAGCCTGCAGCCAGCGAGGAATGCTCAGCCCCTGTCACTCAGCGCACTGCTCAGGGCTATTAGCAATTCATTAAGCCACTGACCGGCCACCTCGCTGTATCAATTAGGGGATAGTTGATATGTCTGTTATTGTTAGGTTTGCCCATGTTGGCTTCTTATTCATGGGTTTCAGTCGTGCGTAGAGGCAGGAAAGGCCACGCTCAAAGCAACAGATGTGTGCTCGGCGTCTTCCCTATTCAATTAATATAATGCATTCTATAGCAAGGGTAAAATGTTGATTAACTTGAAAATACCAATCTTTTTGGCATATTTCCATTGTACCTTTGAAAGCAGAAAGCGGGAAGATAAAACACTGCCATCTATAGGTGATAAGCAGCAATGACCAAGCAAATTCATTGAAAACGCTTGCGCTCAGCTTATGTTACCTGGGGCATATGCTTATATATTCTTTGCCATTTTATTAGGAAAAAGGTTTTGCCCATCAGCATAGAAAAACTCCACTCAATTATACAATATATACCACTCACAGTATATATTGTATAATAATATAGCATATAATATAAACAGACAGTGCCTAAATTCATGAATCCTCTATGTGTTATGGCCCAAGTCAACTATTCAGGTGGCAGGTGGGGACCACCGTTGTCATGAACAGGGCTGATTCATTCAGACATTTGCATCAGTTTGTGCACAGATGACTCATATTGTCGTCCTGGGTAAACATGAGAAGTGACAGTTCTGCGGCTCTAACCGGCGTTTCATAAATTAACTGAAACAAGGAATAACAGCGTGCGCGGCAAATTTCCACAAATATAAAGCGATAACTATGAAAATCCAGCGAGGTGTCGTAAGGCGAGCGATTTGCTTAACAGCTCAAACAGAGTAGCTTCATGTAGTTGATTTATAAAATATTGCCAAGAGCCCAACCGTTGTTTAGAGCCAGCTAGGCAAATCTCAGGCAAATTGCCCGTGTTTTCCTCATTTCGCTTTATGCATTCAGATAAGAGTTCTGCCCTTTGCATGCATATCTCATCGGTCTTTTTATAGATTCGAACTTCGATAGGTTTTATCACCTTTTCAAACACAGTGTATTAACGTTAAATAATAAGAACAAAGTTGTGCCAGTCGGTTTACTCACCACAGACTTATTTGCATCAAATACTGTTGAATTGAACTCCTTCACCAACAGTCACCGCATGAGAGCCGCATCCAACGGTGTAAAGTCTTCATCTAGAAATTTAAATGAGGAGTTCAAAAAATTGTGCAAAAAAAGCAAAACAATAATATATATATATATATATGCAAAGAAATATATAGTATATTTTTTATATTGTAGTTCTGTCAACGGCCTTTGTGTGATGTTGCTCTTCATTGCCCCAAGTCATAAGCTGATTGACTTGTCCTGTCATGTTTATTCAGTATGACGAACAAAAGCTAGAAATCCGTCTGGTTGATTCTCTCAAGTCACTGATACAAAACTGTTGTACATTAAGACACTGTTATTGCAATTTGGCGGCAAAGGGAGGGACACGTCACAGTTTGCCTCTGTGTGCTTTGTCAACACTTAGGTAGGTGACCAGACCACTGTTTACACAGAGGCGCATTGTGATGTGAACGATACGCAAAAAGCCACAAAGGACCGGCAGATGATAATACCGCTAATTATCGCATTTTGTTGCCTGGGTCAGAGGCGACGGCACTAAACCAAGTCAGCGGATAAACGACCGGGACAAAACTCTCTCTTTCATGCTGCGATTGTTTGGGGCGGCCATTAGCACTACGGTGTAATGCCTATGATTGACGCCGCTGTCTACTTAGCAGTGATGAGTGGCGTATTCGTATTTGTGTGTGTGTCTGTGTGTGCGCCTATACCCGGGGAAAGGGGGGGGGGGGGTCAGCTGAGGGGATTGATCGGGGTCTCCGTTGTTGCCAAATGCAGGGGTGAGGGTGTATTGGCGCGTAGACAATGGGGCCCGGGCCAGCCAGTGAAAGGCCCATTCTGCCGATCCCTGTTAGCTGTCTATTATCCGCGGTCTCCGGGGGGCTGCTAAATAGAGGGCATGTGTTAGGCAGACATTTATCATGTAATTACAGCACTAGGATCCGTTTCTGATGGCGTGTGATGATTACTAATAATTACTGTGCATTTCACGCCTCCGAGAGGGCCCAGATGGGGTCCCAGGGCGTCGATACAAAGACTTAGGGGGGTGCTGAGGAAAGAGGAGCGAGAGACATCGGGGCGAACGCAAGGAAATGGACGGAGAGAAGAGGAGGAGAAGGAGAAGAGGGATCATGTCGCCTTAACCATTTAGAGGTGCTCATTAGCTAAATGAATTGAACCATATGTGTCCAAATGCCAATTAAGTATAGTAAATAGGTTGAATGGACAGGAAGTTTTATATATGACCTTTGTATGATTATTAGGTCACACGATCAGAGAATGAACAGACAATTACTTTATTGCTTAATGTTTTTTCAGTGACTAATGGTTAGAATGTAGTGCCATCTTGTGGTTTTCAAATGTAACTGATTAGGCAAAGAAGCAATACAGATATGCTACTCATTTTCTGACACTAAACCAGTCAGATTCTTGGAAGAAGCTTACTGAATATGAACGTAGTTGTGTTTCTTGTGTGCCCTAGCAGGTGCAAAACATAATAATAATAATAATAATAATAATAATAAAACTAATAATAATCCTTTATATTACCAGATGTATTTCCGGTGGTGCATTATTTGTTTATTTATTTTCTTTTTAACCTCCGCCTTAACCGAGTGCATTTTCTCCAGTTCAGCTTTACCCAAATGTCTCCAACACGGAGACGCTAATGCATGCTTTTATCACCAGTCGTATCGACTACTGTAATGCCCTGCTTTCTGGTCTTCCCAAAAAGAGTATCTCAGGTTTACAACTTTTACAAAATTCAGCAGCTCGTGTCCTGACGAAGACCAGGAGGCGGGACCACATTACACCTGTTTTAGAGTCGCTGCATTGGCTCCCCGTGTGTTTCAGGATTGATTTTAAAGTTCTTTTAAAGGTTTTTAAGTGTCCTTAAAAACCATTAAAAGTGGTCCTTCTTATCTTTCAGAACTGCTTTTACCTTATGAACCTTCACGGTCCCTTCGCTCCTCCGGCAGGGGTCTCCTAATTCCTAAAGTCAACAGAAAGACTCACGGCGAGGCGTCTTTCCAATATTATGGCCCTCGCCTCTGGAACGACCTGCCGGAGGAGCTCAGGACCACAGAGAACGTTCATGTATTTAAGAGCAGGCTCAAGAAAGACCCACCTTTTTAGCTTAGCTTTTAACTGACATCTATTTATCTAGTCCTAATTATGTATGTGTGTGTATGTGTGTGTGTGTGTGTGTGTGTGTGTGTGTGTGTGTGTGTGTGTGTGTGTGTGTGTGTGTGTGTGTGTGTGTGTGTGCATGCGTATTATTTTAAATGTTGTAATCTGTAAAACACTTTGTGATACCTTTCGGTATGAAAAGCGCTTTATAAATAAAGAATGATTGATTGATTGATTGATTGATTGAAATGTAAAAGGTTACAGCCTATAGGCCAGTGTAACGCCACATTTGAAAGCTAAGACCTACAAAACTCATCTAAATGGAGCTTTTTCCTCACGTTGCTGCGTTGTCGTCACTTTTTTAAAACTTTTTTTACATCGCTTTTTTGTAGGATTTTTCGTCACTTTTTTCGTCACCTTTCTGTTGCCCTTTGCTGCCTTTTCGTCACACATTTTTTTCGTCACGTTTTTTATCGTTCTTTTGCTGCATTTGCATCCTCGTTTTCATCTCATTGTCGTTGCTATTTTGACCATTTTTACCAAGAAGCTTTTAGATTTGGGTAAAGCCAAACTGGAGAAAACGTGCTCGGTTCAGTCGGGGGTTAAGAGGTTAATATATGCTCTCCATGATGCTGATGCTCCAAACCTACAGGAAAAGATCACGTTTGCACACAGGCTTAAAAAACTGTGTCTTTATGCCAGAATGTATTCCCACTTAAATTCAAATATTAGCCAGCTGTTATCTTGATTTGTGGCTTCGCACCAGATAAATTGTTCAAAGTGAAAAGGTTTTGAGCCTGTGGGAGTGATTAAATGAATGTCTTCCAGATTGGGGCTTAAATAAAAAAGACAAACACCCTCTTATGAAAGCAGCCATCTTGGTTCTGTCAGGGCAAGGGGAATGGGCCCGCGCTCCCAGACACACACTGCCACTGAAATACAGCGCAGTTGTATTTCTGCCCTCAACAGGAATCCAGATAAATCAGCGAGGTCAAACTGCCACTCGTGTGATGTAGAGCGAATATGAGGGTGCTTTATACTGTCTGTACGGCGTGTGCGAGGAGGAGTGCGGGCGCCTTGTGTTCCCCAAGATCCGTTCGATATAAAGGAGACGAACAGCTGTAAAATGATTCTCTTAACCTTTCCTAGATCAACCTTAAAGGCACCGGATTGTGCAAAGCTGAACGCTAAACCCGGGTGTAATCGGAATTGGAAAAACTATTTGCTGTTTTGTTGAGTTGTGTCCCATGTTTGAGTAATCCCACATATCCCTGCCTGCAGTTGTCATGAGGTGGTGCTCCTGTGTGTTTTTAAGTCTACACAGCTCTTTAGGATCATTTCATAGCTCAAATCGTACTACATTTCTTGCTATGCTAGCTATTGGCAGCTACTCCCAAACAAATTGTACTCCCTGTATCGAGTGTTGGTTATGTTGGTTATATTTCAACTAAAATGTTTCTTCAACTACTGTATTTTCTTATTCTGATATACATATACATATCTTAATGGGGGGGAAGGGGTGTTATGCTTTTTCCAGGTATTTGGTAATAAAGTCAAAGTCATCACTATCTTGATGACATGAAAATGCAATAATGATCTGAAGCAGCTGAAACAAAATATCCAGAAGTTTCACCTTCTGATCCTCCGAGTGCGCTAAAATAAGCCCCTCCCATCCCCCCCCTCCTCTTGCTCCCCTTCGCTGCGCTGCTGTTTCAATAAAGAGAATTCTACATATTTTTTAAATACACCGCTCGGCGTGCGTGGCTGTAGTGAAGCTATGACACATGTTTTCACGTCGCGATGAGAGGATTAAGTATAGCAAGAGATTGTAGGACCTCGGGGGAGCTCTTTGGGAGATCCCGAGACTACTTGAAGATATGCTAGCGTAGTCCTGGGCAATTACTCGAAATTGTATCGGAAACCCAATCTCTGTTTTGGTCAAGCTTAATAATCGTCATGGGATTGTATACTTGTGAGATTTAAAGCCATGTCTGTGGCAGAACCAGTGCAATTGAAGATTTTTGTGATTTTGGAGATACTGGAGAAAGCTTTTGTTTTCATTTGAGCTGAGGTTTATAAAAAAAAAGTGTAGTTATTTTATTATGAAATAATAACATTGAATTGAAAATCGAGATACATCAATATGACAAAGAAAATTGTGATTTTTTTATTTTTGGGGGAGGGGTCGCCATCTTGCCCCGCGAATATAAAGTACAATTTGCACATTACCCCCTATAAAAAAGTCTATGTTAAAAATGACATCTACAAATTTTTTTAAGTACCCTTGGTTGGGAAACACTGCGGTAGATAATGAGCCCAGAGGTTTTGTTTTCAAGTGATAAAATGAGATTGAGCTATTTTGAGATGTCCACACATATTTTGAAAGCAAACAGGACTTTTAAGGAACAGTTTAGATCTTCTGAACTTGACAAAAGGGGGCCCACAGACGACTACAAGATGTCCACCTGGCCAAGGTGAAACCCAATGAGTGGCAGCTCATCTGTGTGGATATAGTCTTGGAGGGAAGAGGTCAGCGCGGGGAGGATGAAGACCGTCCTGTTTAACAGAAACAAATTGCTCTCCACTTCCCAGTGACACAGATAGCGGACCATTTGTGCCTAGTGGCCTTTGTGGGGAACAACAGAAAGGAAATGTACTCATCCTGGCCGGGTATAAAGTTCGGGGCTTTTTGTTACAGCCCAGTTACCTTAGCCTCCGTGCCCACCCTCTCGAACAAGCACAGCGGTTAAGTAGTTCAGGTGCCTGCTACATTCTGTTAGATTAAAGGTCCCCTGCTTCTGGCCCGACTTGAATTGCCTCAGCTGGAGTTTGAGGAGGGAGGAGGGAGGGGGGGGGGGGGAGCGTGGAGATGTAGGTGCGCGGTTATCATGAATGGGCGTCTTGTGCGTGCCCACAGAGGCGAAGCGCTTTGAGACAGCCGTACAGCCGTTCTCTCGACATAGACGAGCCCAAAGAAAGTCTGGGACGGTCGGTGAGTGGTATCCCTCCTCTTAAGGCTTTCCGAGTCTATATCCACATTTTGCAAGTGAACAGTGTGCGTTCATGACATTGCTTTGGTGAGTTGAAGGGGCATGAAAGGAAAGTTGCTATTGCCCCGGTGGACCTATAGAAATGATACACAATGCGCACAGGAGTGGAGAAAGAGGGAGGGTAGATGTAACAGTGCGCCAACATGCACCTGTGCTGCCCACTCACTTACACACAGCAGCAACGCAGGTGAGACGAGCCCCAAAGGACACGGAACAAAAGGTGATTGACACAAGTATAACTTACAGGGGCATACATTTGGGAGCTAATTTGAATACGCAACCAGTTTTCTCCTGTATGTTTTGCTTCATCCTTACTCACTGCGGTTCCTCTGTCACGTCGTCTTCCTGATCAAACTGAAGTCAGTCAAGCCTGGCTGCACAACAGGGCCTCAGCATGTCTGACTTCACAGAAGTCACTCCCAAGCAGCCGGGTCAAGTACAAGAGGCCAAAAGGTCAAACCTGCCCGTCGGGATCCGGATTCCCATCTGCACGGAGATGTGAAGATCGTTCACGTTAACGTCACTCGCAGTTTCTTACAGGGACAACGTTACTTTGTTGTTTTAAGGATATTGGCATAAGGAACGCACCCTGGAATTCCCCCAATAAACACGCCTAGTTTATATTAGCACTTCCCAATTCACCTGCGCACAGACAATACCGCACTTAAGCATTTTATATCTTATAACAGGGATGAAAGAAGGTCACCCAACAGTATCACTTCATAGTCCTTCTTCGTGTGACATAAAGTAAACGTTGAGTAATCCACATCTTAATCTTTTGCCGCGCTCGGTGCAGCTTAAAGAAACCGATACTCCTGTGACTACTTTAGCGGCTGATTGTGTTACCTTTACAATTTGGCTGTGCCTCCTTCCTGTTGTGTACCAGAGGAATGCCCGATAAAAGTAACCCCACTGTGGGCTTCCACCTGCAGAGGCTGCTGGAGCGGAGGAGAGGATGTAGCAGCGGCACTGGAGCGGGTCAGTGCTACAGCTCCGTGGGGGAAGCTCCTTTGGAAAAAAACACAACAACATGAGTTCGAGCTATGGCAACTATGCAAACACGCTCATGAGAGCAGAACACTGCCCGTGATGTTCCGATCATTATCATAAACAATATTGATTTTAGTATTCAAAATGATTATATCATGAGGATTAGGCTTGAAGGATTTGGAAAAATTTTGATTAGATTTGAAATTTACATTTACTATCAAGCTTCTGTTTAAAGTGCACACTTTAAACACATAACTACGCAGAAAGAAGTAGTTAGTAATTGATTATAGAGAGGACTTCGGTTTCAACATGTGTGCACATCATTGGAATTATAACAAATATGTTTGGTTTTCTACTTTGACATACGTTTTTTCTTTCTAGTTACTTTACGCTCATTTATTGTACATGTTCAAAAGGCACATGTTCAAAATAAACTTACCGGTAAGTGAGGTTAAAACGAGATGGTTATCAAGCCTTATACATGTTTTGTGTATTTAGTTATGTTTAGGTATTTTAATTCATATTGTAAGTTTGTTTTATTTATTATTTATCTTCCAGCCCAAAATGTTATAAACTAACTTCTATTTTGGGTGCAGAAAAGGTGGATTATCGGCATAACACAGGGCGTTTTCTGTTTGACTTTTCAGACAAAGGAGTATTCATGTGGAGGACTGTGGTTGTTGTTGTTGTCAGCACACTCTAACATATTTCTTTTCTGCTGCTAAATTCTATTTCATTCTGTGCAGGAGGAGGCAATTTATCTGTCATGGCTTCAAACAGAGGCAGCCCTCTCCAGCCCACTCCACTGACAGCCGTCTTATAAGCCAAAACCCGCATGAATTTACCCACTGTTCACCTCTGGGGCCGGGCTGCCTCTTCACAATAGCACCAATGATGGTAAAACGTCTTTTCAGTTATTAATTTGATAAATATATTAATTATGACTTGGAGATGACAGTCCAATCAGATTGTCAGGCGCCCATTGGTGGCCCCCGCCCCCTGCCTTGGTGATAAGTTTTCTCAGGTTTCCAGAGCTGTCATCCACTGGGCTCTCACTTGTTATCAGCACTCAGTCCATTCTCAGGATAATTTCCTGTGTGTCATAATTAAATTGTGGCTCTCTGATGCTGAATCACTCACTTTTCAAGCAGGAAACTTAGACTGAGCCTTCTCTGGGAACAGAATTAGGAGGATATACTCAATAAGCAAATATTATAGTCACGGTAATTGAAGAAAGAGATTTATATGAACTGATGCAGCATCTATCAAATAAATGCTAGTATACAATTAGACTTCCTATAATTCAAAAGGAAATGGGTGCACCATTACCAAAAGTTATCACATGTGCTCAATGGTAGTGTTCATTTTCTTCTAGAACATTACATTTTGGAGGCATTTATAATGGGCTGTAGCAAATTCAAGCATTTTAAAGTATATTATTGCCAACTCTCAAATAAGTTTGTATTTTTGATCTCTGGCCGAATGCCATCTTCAAATCATCAGTTGTGAGCCTCTTTGAAGCTGCGCTGTGCGGTTGGTATAGGCCCATATAAAAAGGCACATGCACCTATATGTAGTGAGACGTAAGGCATGTTCCCATTATGTCTCCAGCTTCATGGCCAAATCTGTCGGTGTGCCACTGGGCCTTGTCTAACAGCCGTCTGGACTTTAAACAGGGTGATAGCTTAATTTCTGTTCATGTCAACACTGGTGCTGAGGCCGAGAGGAAACTGTGCCTCTATTGTGCGTCTGTCACATCATCCTGCACAAGAATGGCAAATATTTAAGTGGCTTTGATGTCCCGGATCTTGTCCAACTGCTCGGATGATCCGAAAGTGCTCAAGCCGAGATTTCTGACATGCTCCTCTTCCCAGTATCTTCACTTCACCCTCACTCCGCCAGCTGCCTTTATGCTACTCCCACACGGACACCGCTAACCACCTACAAACCCATGCAACTCTATGGCAAGTGTGGGGCCTACGTATTGGGCTGTGGGGGGAGAAGGGGGTGGACAGCCGGCCCTATCTGCCCATCTCCCTGTGGATATTGTTGCACTACTGGCAGACAGAGTGCCAGGGTTTGTGGACTGAAAGATCCCCTCTGTCAGCAGGTTATCATTTCCAATTAAACCCTTTCATCTAAACGTACAGTCAACTCCTTGGCAAGCCAAAAAATGACCCATAGAAGACATTAATAGTCTATTTCAACACATCTCCATTTTTTCTACCTCCGCCCTGTAGCTAAAGGGGTCGGGCAATCTTCTAAAGCATTGCAGTTCTAGTGCTATCTTGATCCAAATAGCTCACTGCTTCGGCCTTCTACGGTGGTCATTTTCTGTTTAGAGATAAACTTTCATAATTGCGGTGGATTGACACACGGGCATGTCCTGGCTAACATGTGTAGCAGTACAAGGGCCTTTTTGTGCGGCGTTGTGCCTGTCAGGGCGCACTGTGGGCAGCACTGTTCCAGGCCGCTCAGCAGAAGACATGGAGGAATGCATCAGGCTCAGGAGCCGCTGTCTGCAGAAAAAGCCCTCACAACGTCTCATTTCCTTTAATAAGAGGCCTCCGGGGCATCCGGATGGACCGCTAAACACAGATTAACCTCCGCATCGGCCCAAGCACTCACTCAGTATCAGGCACTGGCACAAATGTGCGTTTGTGAGACGGTTTTGTGTAACAGCTCAGGACACGAGCTCAGCCATGCAAAATAATTTAACATTAAAGGTGCATTATGCAACTTTTTATGTAGAAAACAAAGTTGATATTTGTCCGTATTTTACTTTGTAGTGACCCAGCGACTGTATGAGTGGTCAGCATGGCACCTTTACTTTCCATCACAGTGGTCTGTAGGACACTCCAGGATCAATTGTTTGGAAGGTTTTCACTGCTGATAGACCCTCTCACCAGAAAATCTACAAAACAATTGATCCTGGAGTGTCCTACAGACCACTGTGATCGAAAGTAAAGGCACCATGCTGACCACTCATACAGCCGCTGGGTCACTACAAGGTCAAATACGCACAATTGTCAACTTTTTTTTTTTGCATAAAAAGTTGCATAATGCACCTTTAATAACTTTGGCAAAAAAGACAAAACACTTTCAATGTATACTTGTATCAATTCATACATTATAATATAATATTGTAAATATATATTGTCAGCCATCCAAGTCATATTTTAGGATTCTCTGGAAAAGAAAACAAGAAAACAAAAGAAAAGAATTAGAAAGATCTGGTTTCTTTGGCTGTGGACAAAGCCAGTGATGCCTGAAGAGTGTTTGAGGTACAATTAAACAAAAATATCAATTTGGTCAAAGATTATTAAGGTAAGAATGAGTCATTTATACACATATTGACATTCTAATATGTGTATAAATGACTCAATCTTACCTTAATTTGTGTATGCTGTTGAGACATGTTTGGTCTGCATACACGTATACAGAAGCCTCTTTAGTAGCAAACAATGTTTTAGCAGCAGGCTGAACTTGTGTAGCTGAGGTGTTTACCTTGTTAATGAGACACATAGAGAGATGAGTTACTTATTTATCGATATACATACTATACATGTCTAAATTACTGCTTGGTGTGTAAAGACACATATCACTTTCACTCAGTCTCAAAAAGGTCATAAATATACTATCTTGTAAGAATTAAAAGTATCCACTACAGGCAGATCGTAAGTGCTATTCAATTCACAATTTCCTCTTTTCGCTCAACTATAGGAGACTTTCTGAAATGTAGCCCTCCAACATCCTGCTCAGCTACACAAGAGCATCCACTGGACGTGCCAGGCAGGTATTAAACCTAATTTCACTTTGACTCCATTTCAATCCACTTAATCTTCCTTAATCTGGCAATAATACTTTATTTATTCAGGGAAATGGCCGCACTTTTTGAATTTCAGTGATGGAAAAAAGCGGAAGAGAGGAAGCAGAGTGTGTTATCAGGGCACCTGTAGCTGAGGTAAGGCAACACTGTCGGAAACACTAGGCTAATCCCCTTGGTTTTAATGGTTTTGAAATGCTATGAAAGATTAGGTAAACAGAGCATTTGATTAATGGGAAAAGAAGTCAATTGGCCATGGAGCGTGAAAAGGGACACAATGCGGCTTTTGAGCGCCGGGAGGCACACAAGGGTTTTCTGGCACAGACGACGCGACAAAGCACCTTAAAAAATTTGGAGTAAAAGTTTCACCGGGGAGTCTAAATTTTTTATACTGTAAATGACGCTTTTTTTAATCTTTGAAATGTCTTGGATGTTGGAACAGAAAAGGGCCCGAGCGGCGCGGCCCACCTGAGCGCTCTCCATTTCACTGGCGGAGAAAGGTCAGCTGGTGCAGGTGTTTGGCCTCCACTTGACTCCTTTCCAGCAGACTGTGGCTAAAGCAGATCCAGCACTGACCCATTCTCTAGCTCTATCTCATCTGTGCATGATCAAATCCCTCACAAACGGCTTAGTCAAAAGGCCACGGAACGGCCCCGGGTCCGGCAATCGACTCGCGAGGGATTTTGTGAGGAGAGATTTAAAGGCTCCGAGACGATCACGTTCAAGTTTTAGCAAGAAACTAGATGTTCTCTGACGGATACTTTCTGGACAACTTTGGAGGAGTCCCTTTCTATCGGCAATTTTGAGAAGACTAAAAGTACATTGTGTGCTATAGTTATTGGGGGGAATTAAACTTTTCAATCCCCTCAGAGCTGCACAAAAACCTCCTCTCTTTTGTAACAAGGACATTTTAAGCGGAGACCTTTGTTCGAATGTGATAAGACAAAATTTCATACAAAGATATAAAAACATTTACTTTAGTCAGAATATAATTTTTAAATGGAAATGTCAGGCTATTCACTCTGCAACCGTACTTGGGTCGTTTTTTCCCTTGTTCATACAAGCATTATAATATCAAAAATGGATACAGTGTCTAGTGTTGGGCAAGCTACTTTAAAATTATAATATATTCTATACTAGTGATTACAGCTTTAATAATGTAATATGTTTGTATTACCTATTACTGTTTCATAAATGTACCCGAGTTACACTACTATGAGTTACTTTTGAGTTACTTTTGGCAAAATATAAACTGAAAATACTAATAATGCCACCGAGCCAAAGCGCAGTCAACAATTTCCTTTTCCTTCATTATCCCCATTCTCACGTGTTTTGTTTTGACGACATTAATTACACGCAACTGAAGATCTTATACACTAGTGTCCAACTTGATTTGGTGCTGAATTTTATTTGGGGGCATTTTTTTGTTCATACATTTAAATACACTTGTAGCTTGAGTTACTTGAATTGTATTTTTCAGTTATATTCCTTAGTTACTGACAGGTACTGTGTCACTACAGGGGGTGGAAAGTTATGAGAAAAATCTTTACCCTCATTTTTGTTATGCGTTATATCCTTTAAACAGCATTTTGTAGATTGCTCTTGAAATGTTTCAGCTTGTTTAAGTAAATATGGGGTTAACTGTCTAACATGACATGTGCTGTGTTTGTTTGCACCGTGACCTTAACCTTAGGCACATTCTTCTTTAACCAACAACATGGTGGAAGTTCACTGTGGTCCGCGTGAGTCCAAAATAACCACTCACCTATAGTCCAGTCTTTGCCCATTTCAAAGACGCCGTAACTATAATGAAGAAACCGAAGTTTGTTAGTTTCAATATTAAAGTGGTTTTGATGCACAGACAGTTCAATAACCAACCACGGCACACAATGGCCACTAATCCTGAGTCTATAGCCAGAGGCAGTGCACAGCAGCATAAGCTCCCTCGGTCCCTGCTATCACCTGCCTATTTACTGCCATGCCATCCCTCCGAGGCACTCTCCAGCTCCTTCTCCTAATCCTCTTTAAGGACATTACCTGCTAATATATCCAGTCAGAAGGTATAAAAGCCCGGCTATCTCTTTACCGCCATCGGCACTGGGCTAAATAGGCCATTAATGGAGAAAGGCAAATGGGGGGATATCGCGGTTTTGACCCCAAATACCATCCAGATCTCTGTGGAGGAGAGTGGCTGCGTGAGGAGTGCCATGTGCTGGCTCACCAGGGACCAAGGGAGAGAAAGGAAGCGATGGTAAAGGAGATACTGTAATGTGGTTAGCAGTCAGTGGTGTAGATTATTGTTTTGTAATACTATAGAGGGAGGTTGGTTAAACGAGCAAGGGGATATCCAGGAAATCTGTACTTTCAGTATCTGCAGTATTATTATAAAGGAATTGACTTATAATGCTTTCAGAGCTTGACATGAACTTGCCATCTAGGTAGTGCTTGTAATTGTGGCTTGTGATTTTTGTTTTCTCAGCTACTTTGACCAATTGAAATGTACGCATAATAGATATAAAGACTCTAGGTAGTCTAACATTTTTGCTGTTTTGATCAAATGAACTCCCTATCCAGATCGATGCTACTAGAAAATAGAATAATAGTAAGAATATTCATTGTTAATAGGCTATATTGTATACAACTTGTGTACTTTAACGAATCTATATATTTTATACAGCACGGAATATTCTGCACCACGTGTTGTCACATGTGTTCAGTTCACTGTTACTTTCGCTCTCTTACCTGTCATGTTGTTGCTGCGTTATGTGTCTTTCCAGTTCTCGGTATACCTACCCGGTATGGTCATGGAAGTTTGGGTATAGGCCAGTTCCACGTGGAGAGCACTGGTCCGGGCACTGGATGGCCTCAGCAGGGCTACAGAATGTCTGTGGCTGCAGCAGATGATCCTGTAATGGGAAGGTAACCAGTGCCCTCTAGTGGACATAGGAAGGATTGATAATGAAGAAATGAAGGTGCTAGTCTAAATGCAATCCGCCACACTTTTCCTGTCCATTATATTATTGGAATAAATATGCGCAGAAAGGAAAGAAAAGGAAAGGAAAGGAAAAGTTTTTTTGTATAAATTATACACAAAGTGCTTCACAGTTACAGAAAATTCTAATCTATTATAATAATGTAGACTGTAAATATAGGCTTATATTAAGATAGACTTGTATATTAGACTTAAACCTGGTTTAAAAGAAGGGAAATAATGGCATTTTGTTAGTTAGTCGGTTGGTTAGTTAGTTAGTTAGTTAGTTAGTTAGTTAGTTAGTTAGTTCAAACATAGAAAGGGTAAGCATAATCTAGTCTAAATTAATTCACGTTTTCAGCATTTGTAATCTAAAACATTATCTCAAGTGATGAGACATCCTATTTTGTTTGACACACACTGGCATTCTTTCTCCACTAGAGGGAGGCAATGCATCGTAAGGTTATTGAACCAATGTCTACGTATTGTTTATGACATCACAGAGCGCAAAGGTATTTGTACTCAAATAACAAACTGACTCAAGTATGCATGTACTTGAGTAACTTTTCCCCTGATTATTAGTAAATCTGGATGCAATATTCCTATATTCATCCCAAAGAAATTCTATTGGCCAAATTAAAAGCTATTTTTCATGATCTATTCTCATGGTCTATTTATTTATTTATGTTTCTTGTGTTACCCCATTGGCTCAGTTGGACAGGACAGTTCAGGAAGAGCAGGGAACAACATCCAGCATAGTGTCATGTCGAACTCATGTCCGGTGGTATTATATGTACATGGCAGCAGCTTTACTAGACTACCTGAAATAGTAGAAAATAATATGTTTGGTCATTGGATTAGGCCACTTTTAAATCATTAATCAGTCTTTAATGCTCAGTTACTCAGTAGGCCTATCCAGATGTCTTTTCTATAGCCTATTCTTAGAGCAATTGGATTACTTCCATTGAGTAAAACTGTTTTAAAGTAACTTTGTAAGTAAACTACTTAAATATTTCGACTTTGCTCGACCCACCTCCGTGTGTGAATGTGATGCGCAGTAGCAGCAGTGGCCTAGACTGTCAGAGCGCTGTGCACACAGAGACAGATGTGTGCGTCCAGCCTCCCCCGCTGCAGAGCTCCGGCCGTAGGGGAGATGTGATGATTGAAGCCACGGCAGCATCACTTCAATGTGCCACATCTCAGCAGGAAATTCAAGGAGAACACACCACACCTGCACAGCGCTCAACAAACAGAGGCCACTAACGAAAAGCAGAGCTGTTTCCTTTTGTTGTAGTTTAGAGCAGTGTTCTTCAACTGGGATGCTGTCAGGATCCACCATCATTCTACAATGGCAAGCCACGACCCAAATAAAAATGTCACTTCTTAAATATCATGTCAAATACTGTATTTTCTCCACAATTTAATGTTAAGTAAACAACAAATCTTTAAAGCTGAAATGATGATCAGAACAACAGCATTTTCTTCAGATTCAGATTCTATCCTTTTATAAAAGATAAACATTGAAAGAAATGTTCTCTGGAAAAGGTTCACAACCCACTGAAATTTGTTTCACGACCCACTTTTGGGGCCGGCCCACCAGTTGAGAACCACTGGTTTAGAGTTCATGCTCAATCAGAACCTTATACATGCATTCATAGTTTTAATTTTGCTTTGAATCAAAACAAAATGAGCAGGAAGCTTGATTAAATTATCAAGTTCCAATAAAAACATTGTTATGTGTTTTTTGTCTATGTGTTATTTGGTAAATTTACATGAAATCATTCATACGTTCATTGATATCTCTCAGCTTTTGTAAACAGAAGTCCATCCATCCATCCATCCATCCATCCATCCATCCATCATCCATTTTCTTCCACTTTAACCGGGGCCGGGTCGCGGAGGCAGCAGTCTTAGCAGAGATGCCCAGACTTCCCGATCCACGCACACCTCCTCCAGCTATTCTGAGGGGACCCCGAGGCGACACCAGGCCAGCTCAGAGACATAGTCCCACCAGCGTGTCCTGGGCCTTCCACGAGGCCTCCTCCCAATAGGACATGCCTGGAGCACCTCCCGAGGAGGCAACCAGGAGGCATCCGGAACAGATGCCCTAGTCACCTCAGCTGGCTCCTTTCGACGTGAAGGAGCAGCGACTCTACTCCGAGCTCCTCCCGGGTAACTGAGCTCCTCACCCGATCTCGAAGGGTGGGCCCAGCCACCCTGCGAAGGAAACTCATTTCAGCCGCTTGTATCCGCGATCTTGTCCTTTCGGTCATTACCCAGATCTCATGACCATAGGTGAGGGTGGAACGTAGATCGATCGGTAAATCGAGAGCTTTGCCCCGACTCAGCTCCCTCTTCACCACAACAGTCCGATACAGCGACCGCATCACTGCTGACGCTGCACCGATCCGTCTATCGATCTCACGCTCCATCCGTCCCTCACTCGTGAACAAGACCCCGAGATACTTAAACTCCTCCACTTGAGGTAAGGACTCCCCACCGACCTGAAAAGGGGAACCACCTTTTTCCAGTGGAGAACCATGGCCTCAGATTTGGAGGTGCTGATCCTCATCCCGGCCGCTTCACACTCGGCTGCAAACCGCCCCAGAGCGTGCTGAAGGTCCTGATTTGATGAAGCCAACAGAACAACATCGTCTGCAAACAGCAGAGATGAAATCTTGTGGTTCCCAAACCGGACACCCTCCGGCCCTGGCTAAATTCCGTCCATGAAGGTAATGAACAGAACCGAACAGAAGTCCAGGCGACTGCTAAAGCCTACGTATAGCTGCCTTACAAATAATACAGGTCTTCTACCAATTAGTGATTTGTACTGACACACATACAAAGTATTGTTGATGCTTTCGATGATTACAGTAAACCAAGTCTAGACATAGTGGTCCACACAAATAAAGTAACTCTAATTCTTATCAAGTCATAAATTCTCTGCAGAAGTCTAATTCATCACAGTAGCTTTGCCTCTCTCTGTGCTGCTGGTAGAGATAAGAAACTTCTCTTTGAGTTTGGGTTGAGGGAGTTGCTTTTGACAAATGAAGGAGGCGTTGGCAGTAATGACTTTAGTTGACACCTCACTTTAGACTGAACGATTTCTCTGATGAAGCGATGCGTGTGTATCAGCTCAGGGGCAGGTGTGCTGTCTGATGATCGCTCTGGACCTTGGGTACGCTCTTAAGCTCTTAAGCGCTTATAACACTTTTGCATTAGAAACATACAGTTGTGGCTTATTTTATTCGGGCATGTTTGACTAATCGTGCGTATGCGAGCCTGAATCCTTTTCCAGAGCTCATAACGCTTGCCGCCCACCTGATGATGTAATTTCTTTTTTGTATTAAATAAGATAACAGTTTTCACATTGAGGGAGCAAAACAAGAGTGTGAGTGTAGCAGTGTCTAAATGTGTTATGTTGGGCTTTTAAGCCTTGGAAAAGCTCATCACCGAGCACAGGATGTTCACTGTATATCGACAAACCAGGTACAAAGTGGTCAAAGCTATTCGGCAGTTTACTTGTACAACAAACTCTGGAGGGAATTGTCATGGGGTCCTCAATTTTGACCTTTTGTGCACGCGTTCAAACAATAATGACACAGCTCATCTGTTACAGAGTGTGCAAACAAGTCATTATTAAGTTGCTTTTATTTCATTTGCTTTCACCTAACCTTTGCCTGACTATTATGAGGGAAAACAAGTAATTAAATTAAAAGGCACATGTCTTTCAGTACATGATTAATAGTGTTATTGTTGTCTGGAAACTCGACATTAATATTTCACTCGTTTGTTGCAAAGGGGTACAGCGCATGGCTACGTTTACTTGTATTATTGAAATGTTGGTAATTGTTAATAGCTTGTTTTAGTAATAATAATGCACTTCTTTCAGGGATTAGGTCCGCAAACCTGCCACATCAATCTTATGTAACTGAATGACGTCACCACTTTTTAACGGTACTTCAATTTTTGCCGACAGAGAAGTGAGAGAAGACATTATACTTGATGATTGTTTTTGTTTCACGTGACAAGGCCAAGAAAAGACCAAAATATGAACCATAAACTGTCAATCTTCATTCTGTGATATGATTGTTGACCCCTTCAGGTGGACTATATAAAGCTGTCATTGCTCTGGTGCATACATTGTCACACGTGAAAATTATACATGCATGCGATTCTACATTTTCTCTCAATTAAATGCAATTATAGCGTCGTTAGCCTTTGCCTACTATTGAGGACCACTTTAGGAGGTGCTTTTACGTGAATAAATAAACGCCAGTGAGCTCGTGTGTGTGCGCGCGTGTGTGAGGTGTACCCCGAAGATGTGTGATGACTGTCGAAGCTCATAAAACAGAATAATATGAAAAGACAGTTTTGGAGATGGTGCATGAGGCGACTGGGGGCTCCAGCCGAGCGTGATGATGTCCCCACAGGCAAGCGTCATGCATATAGCGGCTGCTTTACTATACCACAGTCCAAATAGAGCAGCAAGGGACTGGCTGCACGTTTTAGACCAATGGATGAAAGTGTCGATGATTTTTTTGAAATATGTAGGTATATGGATAAGGACGTTGCTCAACCTAAATCAATAAACACATAATGTTACTGTCTCTAGGTTTTATCAAGTCATGGTCTCTCTTTTGTTGACCGTAATAAAAAAATAAAACAAAAATAAAATACAAAATAAGATAAAATAAAATGTACACAGATTAATATTGTGTTGAGCATGGTAATGACAATTGCGGAGTATAATACATATGTATATTAATGTACCCTTATGTCATAAAAGTGATTTTGGGTGATGTTTGGCATTGGGAACAATGCTTTGTAGGGATCTTACATGAAACAAGACTGTTCTTGTAATAGTGTTTCGTTCTGTTAATTATATGAACTGTTCAAACAGTGGTTGTGAGTTTGGTCTGTGTTAATGAGCTGTTATGAAATGTAACAAGTTCTTCTTTTCAGTCAATGAGACTAATCACAAAATGATGCGGCTAAATGTATGACTGAACATGTAAACTTATTTTCTTATTATTGCTGTGGAAAATGAAGCTTGCTTCAGGAGTCGAGAGTGATCACGATTTCATTACATAGAATTGTCATTGTTATTGTTGTAATTAGTATTACTTGTTTGGGGAAGGTGTAGCCTATAGTACATGATAGACATGTAATTTTAGACATGTAATCTTCCTTAACGTAAATGCCATCTTGCCAACCATGACCAGACTGTGCACCTCATCCTTTTTTGCTATTGTTCCTTGTTGTTGTTTTGTTCCCTTTATACTGATATTATTGTGAAATTAAATGTTTTATCATATTGAGTTGGGTGTAGGCACTCATAAGCTTTTTGCTTCGGCCCACTCCTTTTGAGCCAAATGTATGCTCAAATAAATAAATAAATTGCCCTAAACATCAAGGGCACTGTCAGCTAATGAGCCTGAGTCACAGACAGTTAACAAGTGTAAACAGTGTTGATACTGAGACTCACTCTGCGGGCAAGCTGATACAAAGTTGAGTGTCGCTTTTCGGAGTAAAGATGAGTGGAACCAAAAACAGGTAAACCCATCCAGATCAGCACAAATTCAGCCTGCCTAGCTAAGGATGGGTGGCCACTTGAGGACCGGTGTAGTTGAGGGTGTGCGGTGTTAAGTGCTTCATATACCCATTCAATACAAACAACATTGACTTTGTTTACATGCAGCCAGTAACCTGTTCATAACCAGCATATTAGAGATAACCTGATTGCACACAGCCATGTAAACCCGAATATGACCCCTGAGTTGCTCCTTTTCTAACCCGAGTATTTGGTCATGTAAATCCATATCGGAATATCCACATCGAAAGGAACATTGAGGCAGAGCTGCACATGGCGAAACCCAGACGCAGCACAGCACCACACTTTTGGAGCGAAGAGGAAACTACTTTATATACTTAGAATGGTGAAAGACGTGAATATTCTCTCTTTTGATTTCAGTGCACTTCATACCTTTATCTCTGAAGCTTCACTTAAATGTATGTATGTTGTAATGACTTATTGTGAACTCTATATTTATGCTGTAAATTATAGCATGCAATGCTGTATTTATTTAATTTATTGGCGCTATGTCAATTGATTCATTTCCTTGCCTTGCACGAAGTGTCTACGATGCCGTCGGACGGTGCCCGCAAGTCTTCGGCTATTTTGCCGTCACATATGTTTGATATGGACATATCTAACTCGCTAAGGTTAGGGCCAGGAGTTGGAAAACACTTACGTTTAGAAACAGGAAAGAAGGTTAAGATTAGGAAAATGGTTTGGATTAAAGTAGGAAAAGGTGGGGTCGACTCGTCATTCCGACACCCCTCCATTGTGACGTCCCGCCAATCCGACACTATTTGATACCCGTGATTATAAACTGCACTATCCTTAAGGTTAGGGCTAAGGTTAGGTAAGATTAGTTTGTAAACTGCACTATCCTTAAGGTTAGGGCTAAGGTTAGGTAAGATTAGTTTGTAAACTGCACTATCCTTAAGATTAGGGCTAAGGTTAGGATTAGTTTGTAAACTCCACTATCCTCAAGGTTAGGGCTAAACTCCGTGTCGGAATGGCGGGGTGTCATAAGGAGACGGCAAAATAGCAAAAAGAGTTTGTAGCCGTCGGACGGTTCTAGACACTGCCTTTGACTAATGGGATTTTTTTTCCTGCCTTGTTTAGGTCAGGGTTTTTTTTACCCCCTCCCTGGAACCAGGGTTTTTCCCTTTAGAACCCGTCACTATCAACCCTTGGATGGCGAGCCTTGAAACCATTGAACTAAATTTAACTTGAAACCACTACATGCTACGTGGTGTGGTAGGATAAGCAAACCTTTTTTCTATTGGATTATAAACCGGACTCTGTGTCCACAAGCGAACTTTAAGAAACTGAACCATAACAAAGGAGACAAACCCTTGGACTGGCATTGCTGTGTTTTTTTTTGTTTTGTTGTTGGGACATTCTTTGTTTTGTTATTAAGCAGTCCGCGCCTAGCCCTACAGCGTTAGGCTTGCAACAGAATGTTTTAGCATCTACCTGATTATTTGCATTACCAATAGACAATACAGATACATGTTAGTCCAGACAAACCAACCAGTGCAGCGCATCCACACAGTGTTTATAAGATCATTTGCAATAGGTCACAAGTCAGCTGCCTACAGTTGCTCTGCTTTTTTCTGACAAACACAGTCAGCAACACAAGCCTATAATTGACAGCGATATAGGAAGCTCCTGACATGCCTGCACCCTCCTGATCTCAGCTATAGACCACTGCCTTTTCGGCTTCTATATAGTCACGCTGGCACGCTGCACTGTCACAGTCATTAGTTCTGAAAGGACATCAAAGCAGATGGACCAGCGCGATTATCTGAGCCCGGCAAGCCTCGAAGAACTTACACCGGAGCCAATTACGCGAGCTAAAAAAACCTAGCCTCTGAAGTGAAAGCAATGGCACACGAGCGCATCGCTGCCACACAAAACAAAACAGATATTTTCCTATTTTTCGGTTCGATGCACTGGTGCGGAACAGCCCCATTTAATTAGCTGATTCATCGAGGACGCAAAAGAAACAATGAGGACTGATGACACACTTTGTTGAGGGAATTGGAGATGACATCACACAGAGGCACTCCAGGATGTTGTGCTGCCATGTCCCAAATGTCACGCCTCCATGACTTATATAAAACACTGCGCACACTCTTCACCTTCGATCTGGGTCAGCCAACTGCACATCGCACTCTTCAGGATGTTTGAGCTTTATGTTTTCTCAGCTTCTTGGATGAATAGGTTTTGCTGTTTGTTCCTTTGGAGAAATGAGTCCAAGAGAGGGTTAAAGGCACATCGAGCTTGAAAAACATGTTAAGCTCTTGTAAATACTTCATCACTTACCAAACATGTACAAAGCATTTCTTACATTTTATAACATTGTATGAGCACAAAACAAAGTGATTGTTTTATATAAAGAACATAAGATCCTACTGAGACTAACCAATATGAGACATTACTATCTAATATTTCTTGACTTATCGGTTATAGCTTTAGCTTGATATCCATTTGAGGTTAATAAAGCACCTTTCACAGAGTAAGTTTTAGATCAAAGCAAGTCTAAGATCACACCAATCGATTTTAGCAACTGATTTGTTTGCAGCCTTTTATTTAAACTTCATTTTAGTTGAATCTTCCGTGCAAGTCACATCATACCAATGTAGAAATGTTGAAGTCTTAATATTGGATTAAATATTTTTGAAAACACACGCCCATGGAAAACACACGCCCATGGAACAGACAGATAATTCAACCATCATAATTTGAAAAGGAGTAGGTGAAAGTACTTCACTCTTTTTTTGGAATGCCGCTTGAGGCAATTACATTTTAATGGCATTGCAGAAGCGTATCGAAACAATGCATGCTGTAATCAAAGCTAAAGGCGGTCCAACCAAATAGTAGAGCAGCAACCTTTTTTGGTAGAGAATTTTTTGTCAGTCGTGTAGAAAAAATGGTAAAATCAACTAAAACTAACTGCAAGCAATAAATGAGTATATAAAACCAATAAGATTAGAAATAAAATGGATATAAACCATACATAAATTTAAAAAAAAATAGATAAAAACGGTAAAATAAATAAGACACAGTGGATCGCACAGCACACACAGTGCATAGAAACGTGTTTTCAACTGTTCAAAAGCACTTAAAAACAGATCAATAGCCTGTTAGATACACGTGTCCCTGATGGTGTTGTGGGACAAGCCTGGGCAGATCAAACTTTTACGTTGAGGAGCGACAAAGACAACAAGCCAAACATGTTTTCTAACCTTAACCATCCCTGACTTGTGCCTAACCTTTTACCAGACACAGAGATGGTGCGTGGTGTTACTACGGCAACAACCTACGGCATCAATTTATGCGCATATCAATGAGTCACAAACAAATATAAATACTTTATAAATGGCTTTTTTATACATATAATAAGAATATATTTTTAGACCATTTGACTCCTCATCTTCTCATAATCCCATAAAATAAGAGAACAATATGGCCACATCACATACAAGTAATTTGAAGTGTTGTTTTTTTGTCGACATTGAAAGACAAGCACTGACAGCTATGCAGACACACAGATTGATTAGTGTAATTTAGACACCTATCACAGATGCTTGTCTTTGGATAACAACTTGCTACCACTATTAGGACCAAGCCCATAAGAGCTATTTTTATACATATGGCACCTCACATGTTCATGAATATGCACTGATGTTCAGACCTCATTTGCTTTTGTTTTGGGGCAAAGAGTATTCTGAAATTATGCTTTGTGCCGTTACTCATTGCATGGCCGGGAGCTTTGAGTTCACCAACTTGCATCCGCAAACAAGCCACAAGGGTCACAAGAACCCACAGCATTTCCGTTCATTTAGATTCCAAAGAGCGTTCTGTGATATGAGCCTCTGCTCATATGTGAGGCGTGAACAAGGGCCACACTTTAGGCAGGTGAGTGGTTGCTGAATGGATGCAGAGGTCACAGCGGGAGAGGTGGTGATGCTCACATGCAGAGAGCACGTGGGACATCATCGCCAGGATCATCAGCATTATCATCTGAGTGCACACTGGAGGAGGCTGATATGGATGACTGGCTTCTTATCAAACATACAACAACTCTATGTCTTTTATGAAAAACATCATTCCTCATTTGAAAGCTAAGAATTAGAATTCACTCACTGAGCCGTAACAACTGCAGTAGCAATAACAGGACAGGTGCCGGGATTGTGGAAGTTGGAGTTTACGTTCAATTCTGACCTGGCGAGCCAAGTGTGGGGCATGTCCTGCTTTCTGGTTGTCCATTGAGATTGAGATTTGTATTTTATTTGAGAACTAAAATGTAACAGGAACAACTTTTTCATCATGTAAAATGAAAAATTCAAACTATAATGTATAAAATGATTATACAATATAATTGTAATCCGTAAAAGCAATAGGCCTATTTGGTTTGTTTACCTCACATCTGGGTACACAAAGGAGGAGGAAAAATATTCACAATAAATAAATAAACACTGCTGTTGGCTTTTCTTGTCATCATTATTATAATGTTAAGGCCCCAGCCTCTCGCTCCACTCTTGGTTCACTCTAAGTGGTAAACAATACATTAAAGGATGGTCAGTGAGACAAGTTCTCATTTTGGTACATTTATTTGTAAAAATGTCAACAGGTAATGCATTCTGCAGTCACGGCCGTGCTGCCCCATGTGAAGCGTGTACAGAAAATGACTTCTTGCTATCTAAGTACAAAGTAGGATGGGCTCAATAGGGAAAAAATGTTTATCATTAGCTCATAATCATGTGTTTCAAAGAGGAATGTGTGAAGAGTGTTGCGATGCGCTGCCGGAGTACTTTGTGTTCTCAACTTCGCCTGATTAGAGCACCTTTCGGATACAACCGAAACAATGCCACTGTGTTTTCTGGAAGCGACCTGTTACGTTACAATATTGTAGGCGCTTCATTCTCATACATATTTAAACTACATGAAAGTGACCCTTACAATAACAAGACTTGTTTACACTCAAATGGAGCCACTGTGGGTGTTTCTAACACAAATACACTGCACCCCTGAGAGCACTTTGCTTAGTGGACTGTGTCTTAATAAAAGGCTGATCTAATACAAGGCTCTACAGTGTGCATCACAGCTGTAAACTTCTGTCTTTCAAGCATTAAAACTAAAGCATCAACATTTCAAATGTATGACTAATGACCTGGAGCAGAGTCACAAGTCTGTCATTCACATCTGTTCATGTAAAAGGTGAAATCTCCATCCTTAAATTTAATTAAGAACTTTCCACGTTAACATTTTGCAATTTGTCATTTGAGATAATTTATGGTACACCACACCGCTACTGCTAACGAACTCTTGTTCTCTTTCTGAACTGAAGAGAAAATCTGTTCAAATTACACTCAATAGATCAAGATTCATGTGGTTTAATTTTGGACCAGGAACTAATCTGAAATAAATGGTTTTGGGCAAATGAGTCATTTTGGAGCCTGTTAATTGAAATGTGAGTGTTAGTTGATGTATGGCTCCGTGTGACATTGCTAAATGGGTCTAGTCTTTAGTTAAAGAGTGGCTGAGAGACTGATGTGGTGAATCCAGGCTTTAAAAATGACCCTCTGAGGCATCCTTATCTCTGCAGACTTTGAATCTCTGTGTGAGGTAGAGGCCAGGCCTGATCTAAATGACTTCTGCACCGTGACTTGTTCTGAACTGGTGGAGCATAAGATTGGAGCCGTTTACAGCGTCAAGGAAACATTTAGATGGTCCAAATAAAAGTAATCACAAAGAAACTAGCACATCCACAATGTTTGTTTTCTAACATTGCAGACCGTCTGTAACAAGCCGGTTCTTTTAATAGGCTGGGCTTGGTTGGATTTTTGCAGTGTGTGCATGCAGATTAATTAAATGCCACAATCTTTGGAATTAGAGCGGCTGTTGGAAGCCAGTGGGAACACACACTGAGTAATTGGCTGCAAAGGTCCTGCTCTTACAATGGATTCCATAATGAATACTGTACATCATGCAGGCAGATATGATTATGGGATAAAAGTAACAAAAAGAAGAGAGATTTACAGACAAAAACAGCTAAATCTTAGCAGACTGCTATTTTAATGATCCAAAGATGTCCCTTAGGTAAAAGTTGTCTTATGCAGTTGAAAATATTGTTATCAAAACAATGGACAAAATAAGTAACACAAAATGAAACGCTATCTTACCATTTGTATTATATTTCATTATTTTATGAATCCATTGATCATGGCGGCGTGGTAGAAAAAACAACATAGGCTGGGGTGGGATCATGTGACCCTAATGGTAGCCTTTAAACTCTGGTGCACTGCTGCAGAAATAACAGCACGGGTCATTCTCCGCGTCCCCACTCTTGTGCACATGCTGTTGGCTAAACACATCTGCGCACACTGTAGCATCAGCATGTTGGAGGTCGGGGGCCATCACAAACATGTTACAGCCCTGGGGCAGTACACACAGCAGCTGCACTCCCTCACACACAAACGCACCGTGGGCATATGATGATGGTGCTCGACACAGCAGGCAGTTAAGTGCGAGGAAGAGTTCTTCTTATACTGTCTCTCAGCCAGCAGAATGATCAAGAATTCACTTAATGTTATGAATTAAAATCAGTCATACAATGATACTCTGCTTTTTATTGGCTTTGTTGAGTATAAAACATTTACTATCAGCGGACGGTCGTCCTGTGGTGTGCGCTCGTGCTTTACAGCTAGAAGGTCCCGGATTGGATCCCCAGCTGGGGCATTTCTGTGTGGAGTTGGCATGTTCTCCCCGTGTCTGCGTAGGTTTCCTCTGGGTACTCCGGGACTCGGTTGCTTCCTGTTCTACGATGCCCCCGTGGGTCGGGGTGTGATATTTTTTTTCCTAGGACAGGAAAGGCCAGTCGTTCCCTGATTGGCCCGTTGCCGACATTGGCAGCCAATGATGAGTGAAGCTCCAACCATGACGTCACCTCAACAAAGCAATGCTAGCTTAAACTAATCCAAACTAACTGTATACCTGAACCAAATTCTAACCTTAAGGATAGAGTTCTACAAAGTAACCCTTACCTTAGCCCTAGCTCCAATAATGGAGTTTACGAATGTGACCAATCAGGGAGTCGATATGCAAATGTAGCCTTTCCCATCCTAGGAAAAGAAACATTTACGATTGGAATGTGGCATTTTTTGGTGGGACATGGTTGCTTCCTGTTCCACACTGTCCCCCTGGGTCGGATTGCCTGTAGTCGCTCCCTCAGGTGTAATCTACGTTACATCCTGTAATCCACAAGGGCAATTCACAGAGCCAACTCTGTGCTTTTCTTCACAATGAAGGCATTTTGGATCAATTTTCAGCGCACACTCTCGATCAATATCCATTTCTTCCACAACTGGCACACTTTCTCTGTCCACAGCACACAGCAGCGACATGGCCGTATTCTTTGCATGAAAAACATCTTAAAGTGCTTTACAAATGGTCGGACTGGATATGAAATGTAGCTCAGAAGTACTTTGTCACCTAGTCTACCGTCAAATGTCAAACACACTGAAGTAGCAGGTCTCTCTCCGTTAACAAATCTTGTCAAACAGCACAAACTCCAGATACATCCAAAATCAAATCATCATCAAATGAAACCAGGACACCAGATATGACCCCCTTGCTCTTTGTCGATCCATCCAGACAAAAACACTTAACAACTCAATTTTCAGTGCCTTGTCTCTTTGCTGTTCAGTTTTACAATCAATTATCACCATTCCACTCCGAGTTGCTTTTACACAATTTACATTTCTCACATATTCTCCAGTATACTCTCCAGAGTCCATCCTCCTGGGATACTGCCACACCACAAACGGCCTTTCCAACGGCGTGCACCATTGGAATTGTCCTTTTTCCTTTTCTTCTTGTGTTCCATTCCTTTGCTTAAACCATTTTCAATTTCACTCTCTGGAGTACAATCTGACGGCATTTCCTCCCCTTTAGGTCGGCTGCCGATCCAGGTTCAATCACGTACTGACGTCATGTTCTTAACGTGATTAGTGTTACGTGCTCGTGTCCGGAAGCGTTGGCGGACACGAGCGGTTTCAGACTTTTTGGTGGGTCGGGGTTTGTGGTTTTGGTGGGACATAAAGTCCCCCGCGATCAGGGTGGAATATTTAATCACTTATTGACTGGATGAGATAAAATCCATTCCCAAGACAACAGTGATGATCCATGCTATAGCACCCCCTACAGGAACATGAGTTTATTATGGGCTGAAAATAATTACTTTTGCAGGATTAGCTGATAGTGATTTTTGTGGCTGGGGACGGATAGGATCCTGGCTGACTGCGTGGCCAGGGGGTTAGAGCCGTTATCGCCGCTTGCAGCTTTAATCATTATTATTATTAATCTGTTATCAAAATAGAAGCCCAGGCCCAGTTAGAACCATGAGTCCGTCCTTCTGTTGACCCACCACCTGCAGGAGGAGCCATAGGGGCTGGTGCAATGTGTTTGGGCAGCTCCAACAGCTGCCCCCACGACCCGGCAACGGACAAGTGGAAGAAAATGGATGGATGTTATCCAAAATATTCTAGTGTAATGCAAGAAGACTTCGGACAATCTTTTTATACTTGTGAACAGTGAGACTCTGACGCTGTGTCTTGTATTTGCTTGCACTGCTGCTCATCGTGTCGCGCATTACATCATTGTCACCGGCCACGCAACAGTGCGTCTGTTGCAACTTCTACTCTAAAATGCTATTTTGGATTTTATTTCTTAAAGGTTGTTAAAGGATAGATAATGGAACAATAAGTCTAGAGTGGCGATTAATTAAAGCTTTACTTTCCGAGGTTCCCTTGGACAGCGCAATTGCGCAGCACAAACTCGAGGCTCTGGGTGAAGTGACGGGAGAGAGCTCAGCGCAGCAGCGGTTTCTGACAGAATGACTCCACTCAAACTAAAGGGAAATCTCCAATACCAAGAACACAGAAGTTTTCAACACTGCAATGGATGTAACTGGACGAATCTTTAGAGACACGGGAGAACGGTGAATTGAATCTATCTTGGGGAGCATGAGAAGAGAGGCTGTCTGAGGAGAGGATTGTCCCCACCATGCACGCGGTGGACATAGCGTGTACCCTGTTAGTGTTAGGGATTATCGTGGTGTCACTGCTGTCCAATGTCTTGGTGCTGATCTGCTTTTGGCACAACTCAGAGATCCGTAAGCAGGTGCCGGCGCTCTTCATCCTCAACCTGACGTCGTGTAACCTGTTGCTCAGTGTGTCCAGCATGCCGCTGACTGTGGTGGGACTCGCCACTACCGGGTATCCCGGAGGAAGTGTGCTGTGCCAGCTTGTGGGATTCTTGGACACTTTTCTGACCACAAACTCTATGTTGAGCATGGCGGCGCTCAGTATAGACCGCTGGGTGGCCGTGGTGTTCCCACTAAGTTATCATTCAAGGATAAGACACCGGGACGCGGTCATGGCGCTGGGATACACGTGGATCCACTCGCTGTGCTTCTCCACTGTGGCGTCTTGGTGTTCTTGGCTCGGGTACCATCATCTTTACGCATCGTGCACTATTTGTAACGCGCGAGGCAGAGCCTCGGGGACGCAGTATGTGGTATTCACAGTTCTCCTCCACGCGCTCAGCTACCTTCTCACGCTGGTGGTGCTGTGCGTAACCTACATGAAGGTGCTCAAAGTGGCGCGGTTCCATTGTAAGCGCATCGACGTGATCACCATGCAGACGCTGGTGCTGCTTGTGGACATCCACCCAAGGTAACTCCACAATGTCCGTGCATTAAAACTATTCAAATATTCAAATAATAATATATAAATAATAAAAATATATATATATGTACAGTATAAATCTATCTATCTATCTATCTATCTATCTGCAGGTATCTATCAATCTATCTATATATATATATATATATATATAAATATATATATATATATATATTATTATATATATATATATATATATATATATATATATATATATATAAATAAAAATTATATCTATCTATATATATATATATATATATATATAATTTATAATTGTACCCTGCAGTTCATGTTATTGTACAAGCTTGATTTCTCACTCATGGCATGAGGTATGACATGCATAAACCTTCCCATTAGTCCAATAATAAATGATTGTAGCGTGTGTCATGTCATGTAGTAATAAAGCCCCCTGCTGCTCTGTGTGCAGTGTGAGGCAGCAATGTCTGGAAGAGCAGAAACGCAGGCGGCAGAGGGCCATCAAGAAGATCAGCACCTTCATTGGCACATTTGTGGTGTGCTTCACTCCATATGTGCTTACACGGTGAGAATATTGTCGTGTAAAAGCTTCAAATTATCAATGCTGCTAATCAGCAATTGTACTGTTGAAATCTGCAACAACATAACTGTAAATCATTGATGGGTACACCCACAGAGTGTGGGTATGCCCATATACTATGAGACACACCCCGGCTGTGTCTGTGCCTGGGTAACTCAGGTATCATAATGTAATGTGAAATTTTGCCTGCAGTTGGACACATGCCATTCAGTAATGTACAGATCGTTACTATGTTGTATTCTGTCATAATTAATCTTGAAATGCATGAAAGTACCTTGAATATGGGGTAGGCACTTATAAGCTTTCTTGCTTATTACTCCTTTTGAGTTATTTTTTTGTTTTGTTTCAAGTGACAATGTAAATATAATAATGTAAATATTGTAAATAATTGCTCATAAAAAGAGAGAGAGAAAAAAAAGATATAGAATTTTGCATGAATATATTCCTTTTCACAAAGTTCAACGTAATTTGTGCTCTGGCACCCCTTAGTTGTTCCCACATTAACAGCTGAGGTGATGACAAGAGAGCTACAGTGTGATAATATCAGTGCGCTTCATTAGGTGTGTTGCCTTTATTAGCACTGGCAACCTGTCAGCCACTGTTAAAGCCTGCTGCTTAGGAACTATGAGGGGGAAATCTAAAAATATGTCCAGTTCATGGGCATGGATCTGTGTTTATTAAAAATGGGTGCATATACGTGGCCCTTTGTGCGAAAGCCTATGTGGGTACACAGTAGCCTGGCTAACGCCAGACTGCTGTGTGCGCTCGAATCTTTTCGAACTTCACAACAGCCTGGGGACCATGGCCGACATTTTTCCATGGATTTGGGCACCAATCACAGAACGAGGAGGGACGGTAAGACGATGACGCGCTATTTGATATACGGAAGCTTGTAGTTTGTTTAGGGATAAAAAAAAAATTAAAAAATATTTACGGATCCAACATGACAGCAGCAGACGCGATGCCATCTTTCGATCAAGCTTTAGAACGTGTTCTAAATAGTTTAGCTCAAAAGTTTACAGCAGGTACGTCATACGTCATCTGATACCATGATACGATTGGCTATGGCTACGTGCAGACGCATGAGAGACATTCGTAGCGCCCAATAAACGGCTATGGACAATCGTAAACCACACCTCTCCTACGAGAAAATGAATTGGTGGTCCCCAGACTAAATATCACTTGTGATTTTAGTCTGGCGTTAGCCAGGCTAGGTACACAGAGCAGATATGAATTAAACGTCCATTGCAATGCATTTAATATTATTTTACATCATTAGATATATCCTGCAGTAGTGACTCGAGATGAAAACTCACAAAGCAGCAAACAGATATATTACTGAATACGTTGCACTATTATCACTTCATCTTAACGTCGGTTTCCCACAGTACCAGTCAATACTCAAACAAGTAATGTTGAATCAACAATCAGTGATCAATCACCTGACCAAAACTAAACTTCCTTTTTTGTTCAGTCAATTCATAGACTAGCAGCTGGTTTCAGTAATAATCCTTCAGTTTTATATAGCGCTTTGTGGAACCTAATATTCCTTTATTTATTAAATAAATAATAAATGTATTATTTATTAACCAACAACTCATACGCCACATTATTGCTTTTCATCTTCTAATCTTCCTTTTCATTTTAAAAACTGAACAATTAATGTGATCATTTTATAGGCCTGCCATGCTGTTGTGAGGTCTTTATTTGATAAAAGCATCATACAGTGCAAATTTCTATAAAACAACTTGCATAGTTTTGAGGATACTGTGAATTTCAAATGCCACTTATAATGTCAATAAAAACAAAATCAACTGAAATCGGCTGATTTCAGGTTTGATCTCCAGTCGAAAAATATAAGCTGTGAGGCGTATGTTTAAGTTTTCAGCCATTACAACTCCACTCGAGTGCACTATTCAAACTATCTTCAGAATAAAGAATGAGTAATCCTAAAGTAATTAAGTTCTGTATGAGCTGTTGCGTGTGCCCTCAGAGAACTGGCATTTCATGGTCTGACATTTACACAGCATTATATCGCCCCTTACTAGCTCACTTCCACTCATCCGTGTTTTCCTCGCTGTGTGTGTATTTGACTCTGCCTTCCCTGTTGTCCTTCTCCTCTGAGGTAGAATGGTGGAGCTCTTCAGCCCAGGGCCCATAGACCCTCACTGGGGCGCGCTGTCCAAGTGCCTGGCCTACAGCAAGGCGGCCATGGACCCGTTTGTCTACTCACTACTCCGCCATCAGTACAGGAAGACTTACAGCGGCCTGCTCAACAGGATGCTCAAGAGGAGTCCGCTCAACGCATCTCACAACAGCGCGGCGAGGAGCTACAACAGTGTCAACAGCGTTCATGCCGACAACAAGCTGACTGACCAATGACAGGGCGAAATGCGAGGAGACCCAAACAAACACGTCACAGGATGGTGTAGCACTGAACTCAACAAGCTAGTTAGTTTTATACAACCAAAAGTGTTGAATACTTTCACTTCAAAATGTGGTATTATGGTGGATATGAGCTTTTACTTAATAGGTTATGATTGTTTTTTTGGAAATTAATGTGGACATATCATGCATAATTGTAGCTTTACAAAAATGTATGTATATTTTTTAAGAGAGAATAAAATGAAAAGCTAACTAAAGTTGATTTTGCATGATACAGTATGTCACTTTTAAAGGGACTATACGGAGTTTAAAAATGTTAAAATTATATATTTTCCTCCCCTACATGCTCCAGCAATGTCCTAATGTGTAGAATGAGCCCAGACCTATTCACCACAACTGCCGCTAAAATCCTGCACTGTCACTCAGAAACGTGTTAATTTGGGTCCGAAGTGCCGTCATGCACGAGCATGGGTTAGAGACTGCAGTTACGCGTAACACCTGAGGTGGCGGTAGTGAGTATGGAAATGAGCAACTTGCATCTAGTCCCTTTAAGATCTAGAAGGGCCGAAGATAAGTTCTCGAAAACTAAATGTTAACACAATCAGACATTTCTCTCCGGTGTTTTAGTCTGAAAAATGAAACTGGAGAGCTGTGACTGTACTGCAGCACTGTCTTTATTAACTGGGAATCTGTTTTAGTTAGTTTAGTTTTAGTTTGTCTTCGCTGGTGCCCCGAATGTAGCTAAAAGTGCCAAGTCACCAAATTTAGTTGTCTATTCTCTGATTATTGTTATTTTCCCATTCCAGCAGATGCTTTGTCCATTACACACATGATCATTTATTTAATTTCACCCGTGCCTTGCAGACAGTGGACTCAAGTGCAACACTTTCTCATTTTGTCAGAAGTCTCTGTGGAATTCTCTCTATATATTTTGTAGGATTGATACTTGAATGTGGTTCTGTAGCTGAATATTTTCTATAATTACCATTTCATTTCACAACTTGAGCTGCAGTTGCACTATCTGTGATCTAACAGTTTGCAACATTTTGAAAGTTTAAAAAGGATATTAGAGCTCTGCAGTGACACACAAAGGAAATCCATATGTGAGATGTAAAAGATTGAATCTTCTGCTAAATAAGTGAATGTAGCGTCTCAGGCTAAATGAAGACCTGTTAAGACCAGGCTTCATCGCCTGAAGAAAACTCTGTGGTGACTTCAAGTGTTTCGTTTTGTGGTTATTGTGTCACATTTGGAGCTAAACGTGTTTGTGAATATTTTGTATTAAATGCTGTGCATTTGGCATTTTGAACATTGTCTGCTGTAATAATTTTACTAATTGATCTGCTCTTTTCAGACCGAAGTAAAACCATGTTTGTAACTTTTGTAACTGTACCTGATCTCTTGTTAAGAGTTCACACATTTGTTCCCACACACTGTTTTAACAGAGGAGTGGAAGAAATTATTTCAAATAGCGTCCACCCACCATTTCTGCCAACAAAGTCTCTGTCACAAAGGGCTGGGAGTAGATGGTTTTCCTAATTACAGGCTGCTACGAACAGAAGTGTGAGATAGCAGAGAAGCCTAGAGGAGCAGAAAGGTAGAATGTGCACGCATGTCACAGCCCAGAAGGGTGCTGGTTCCAATGCACTTCATCTATATCCTGCAAACAAAACAAGTGCTTCCCCTCTTTTTATAAACATATCTGCTGCGTCCTTTACCGTGAGACAGACTGAGAATTCAAGCCAAGGCCAATTAGGAGCGTTTTCCCGAGAGAGCAGCGTGAGTGGGAGAAGCAGACCAGAGAAATGAAGCGCAGGGCACAGTGTGATTAGGACAGAGTGCGGGGGAAGATCCACAGAGAACAGCAGTCAGCCCCTGATCAGCACGGCTAACACCAAGGCCAGACTTCAGAAGACACAGCTGTGACACAATCTGCAGCTCCCCATCGGACTCAGCCACTGTAACTTTACAAATCTGAAGGAATCTAACCCAACATTCAACACATCCATAGACTTTGGTCAATTTATACATGCATCACTACACGTGTTCTGGGTCAGTAAGTCATTGAAAAAATAAATCTTATTGGGGGGTCCAATAAAATTTACAGAAATTCAGATTTTGTCTTGATGGCAAAATCCAGCAATTCCACATCTCATGCCTTTCAAGTATGTGAGCATACTTTGGGCAAGAAAGGAATTGGTTTAAATTTTGCTACAGGTTAAAAAAAGAAAAATGGTTATACTTCATTCGTAATCCTAACTTCAGATAGTCCAATCCGTTCTAATTAAGAATTCAACTTGTATTCCAATATATAAAGAGCATCCTTAAGTTTCTGCCGTCACTTTCAGACATTTTCGTTTTCGTTCAGAGTCTAAGCTGAAGACCCTGTGCTCTCTCCCTGTGAATCATGGGAAAATTGGGCCCAAATGCCATGGTATTCCCTCAGGCCCTTGAGCAAGCATCCCGCACAGCTCACACAGTATTTCTGTCCTGGAATGTACTATTTGTTTGTGCACTGCATGGTAAAATGAATGTTTAGTGGGAATTAGAGCATTATTTAGACTAGATAAAACAGCCATATGAACAAAGAGCTTTCATATTTAAATTTGAATTGTGTTCAATCCAAATGAAGAGGAATGATTTGCGCGATCACTTGTTGCTTTAGCATCTACCAACAGCGGTGGTCAAAGTACTTCATTTCATTATTTGAGTAAAAGTACAGATTCTACAGTTCAAATATTTCTACAATAACAGTAAAAATAGCTCTGTCATATTATTTCTGAAGTATTTACTGAAGACAATGATTGATTATTCTAAGTAGAAAGTACATATCTGTTTAAATGAGTGTTGAGAAAAATAACTTTGCAGCTTCCAAAACGCCAAATTTGAGTCCAAATTCATCCTTTGGGGACAAAACGTCTTTCTCCTTGTGAGTCTGTGGCATTTGACAGTACAACTGCACAGCGCCACCTACAGTTCATATATCATACTCAAGTCAAGTACAGATCCTCATAAACTCAACAGCACTTAAAGGCGCACTGCGTAACATTTTGAATTATATTTTTGCAACACAAAACATGCTCGTAATGGCCATCTAGACACAGAAAATGGGCAATCAAAAATAGATATGAGGAGCTAACATCTCCATGGAGACGGGCTGGAAACGTCCCGCTCCCTGTCAGGTCTGAGAAGAGGTGAGCCACTCACAGCAAACACACATTCGTCTGCTCATTTTTATTTTTTTTATTTTTACAACAAATCTGTTTTAAAAATATTTGTATTTAACAACAAGCTTTGTTGTTAAATACAAATCTTTTTACAACAATCTTTTATTGTATTTAAATAAAAGCTTGTATTTTATTCTATTCCTTGGGTGAAATGTTACACGGTGTGGCTTTACGTTTACTTTGTTACTGACCACTATCCTTCAATCTTGATTGTACATGACTGGGCTATGAACTTTATGTTATTGACATGATACTAAACCACTGTCTTTAAGCGGGAGTTTTTGTCACCTCTTGGCCCCTTCTAGAATCTGATCCACTCCACTCAGAGGAGCTGAGGCAGAATATTAGCTGTCTGTGATATGTTTAAGTCAAGTACTTATTACCTATCACCTAAAACAGATGACATCTGTGTATTGATGACATGTCAATCGGATGAATGTGGCAGTTCACACTGAAGTGGAATAGAACAGGCACAAGTCACACATGGGCACACTAATGTGACATTGGGTCGTATTAGACTGCCGTTCTGTCAACACGTCGCATGAAGAATCTTTCTCATTTACTGCTCAAGATACATAACTGCTGCCTATACGAGCTCAAAGGTTGTTTTAATGAGCCTATGGTACTTTTCTAAGTGTCATCCAAGTCCTGCTCGCCCTCTGGAATAATGGATAACCCTCTGAAGAACTGTGAGACTCCAGAAGCATACAGCTCCTGATTTAAAAGGACATCTCATTTGACCTTTGCATGGAAACCTCAAACACAGGCGGTATGAGAAGGTTTTGCACAATGTCTGATCAAACAGAATGTCCAAATGTGGATTATATTGAAAACAAAATTAGTTATTTAATTTGTGGGTGTAATAACTAATCCATGTACATTTTGGTCACTCGTCCTAACAACGGCTTTCAAAGGATTTGCAAATGTTTTGTTTTTGTTTTCATGGCTTTCAGTCACATGGTTTGTGACATGTTTGTAGGACTTATAAACGGGATTTAATATCATATGTACTGGGTTGTTTTAGGAGGACGAGGTTCCATCTCTTATTCACTGGACTACATCCTGAATTCAAGTGTCCTTCCTCCAAACCTCACTCCTGGCAGAACAAGTCAATAGTGAGACTTGGTATTTACTTGAAACCAGATGGAAACAATTTGGGGGAACAACGAGGTGAAGCAAATGATAAGTGTGACTCCTCGGAGACTGGATTACATAGTGTGCTGTACAAATTAGATTTAGAAAGACTTTGGACTTTGCTGTCCAAAGTCTTTCTAAATCTAATTTGTACAGCACAGATTTCAATAATACTAAGTTACCAATGGTTAATCATCATGGTAATGCTCCTAATATTAAGACCCCTGAATTGATTCCTTTATTGAAGACTTAACTTCCATGGAGTGACATTTTTTCTTCAGTTGTCTCTGAAAACATATTGACAGATCTGTTTATATGTCCGTATAGAAATCCATCATTATCAACTGGCATTTATATAATAAGACGAGGAGAAAAAGTCAAATGGATGTAAAACACAGTATCCCATTTGTTCTCTTACTGTATTATATTGGTTCATTAAACATAATCATAAAACATATTGCCTTTTTGTGGAATATTATGCCTTGTGTCTGCGCTACGCACTTAGCTGCGTAACTCTGCCCCGAATATAACGGCAGCCATCTCCACAGGGGTGAAATTCTGATCATTTTTAAAAACATCAGTGACTAAAAATACACTCTCTGACATGCCCTTATCAAACTCCACTAAAAACAGCAGACATGCCAACTGTATTGATTTGCATTCAAATGGCTTCCCCGCAGCCTCTTGTTAAACATGCCGCGTCCTTCAAAGTCTTTGGTGTTTTGAGTGTGAGCAAGAAGCAGAATTTGAACTTTACAAGCTGCTGCTTAAGCTACAGCGCAAACAGCTAATGAGGATATGATGTATGTAGCTTCAGTGATCACAATCAGTGAGGTTACATGGCGAATGAAAAGTCGAATCTCTCGCCTATTCAGTCTAGAACCGGATTGCCCAAACCCATGCAAAGTCGGGAAATCTGATTTTCCCTCTGAGTAGACCTGTCTGGACCGATTGCAGTCAGATTGGAGAAGAATGTAACCAGTAGTCGAATCAAAGTGTATTGGATTAGCACAAAGTAATGCTGTCCCTGCCCCGAGAAAACAAAAACACATTTAACCATTGTGTTAGCTACAGTAAGCTACTTCTAATGGAGCTGCGCACTACTACTCCACCACGGATGACAGGAGAGCTTCAGTGGCTGGATCAGTGCTGAGAATGTTTGTTGGGCCATGAGACAGAAGACTACCACCGGAACTACAGTTAACGTTGGCGCTGATCGATCATATGAAAAAAAGAAATACGCGGCTTTTAAAGCGGCGTTGAAAGTTATTCAAAGTATAGTTTATTACACAATTCTCATCAACAGAGAGCCGTAGCAAAGGACATTCGAATCGGTGGCTGACATGTAGACTGGGACAAGACTGGTTTGACAGGTTTGACTGGAACAACAGATCGGAGTCGATTCTTTAGTCTAGTCGGATTAGATTTCACATGTAAACGTACTGAATGACTCACAAATTTACTTTCAAAGTTCATCGTCAAGTTTGAAAATGAATCGAAAACGTTAACTGAAAGTACACAAACTAATAAAAGCTACAAATGCGCTTGTCTTTGGTGTTCAGCTTGTTTTCTCAGATATATTTGCAGCAGCGAGAGATTACTGGCTCATGCAGCAGGCACAACACATCTCTTCAGGTATAGTTCTGATGAAGGAGCAACATTTATATACTCCAAATCCGAACAAATGTTTTCCCGTTTTGAAATGAGCTCGGTGCCTGTCCTGTCCAGTTAGCATGCTGTCCGTGTACTCCGGCTCTGAGCGCCGGACAACGTGCACATTCACTCCGCCGCTTCCCTGACACACGCACTCGCTTCTCTTCTCTGATCCATTACATGCACTTGACAGCATTTCAATTTAAACCATACCCCGTGCATATGTGCCATGTTTTACTAATCTAAAAAATACAAATACAACGCTATCCCCATGACAGAGGCGGATCCTTGATTATATACTTGGGCCCAAAAGACAAAGATAAGACTGCGGGCTATGATACGTAGTACTGTATGTGACAGGTTGTGCAGGCTTTTTTTAAATTTTTTTATTACCTGCCTGTCAAAAGTGCCCAGAAGTCCTGAGCCATTATCAGAAAACCCGTCCAATCATAATGGAGATAAGAGCGGGGCAAATGCCATGGGGTGGTGTTTTCTTTTTCGTGAAGTGCCAAGAGGTGAACACATAACTCCCGTCTTTCAAAATATGTCAGAAAAGCCATGAGAAATAAACTTGAGTCACTGCTGCTGCTGATGTTGAACGTTGTATGCCATGGGTTTCAATCGAATTGGCAATTAGCTGATTTCCTGCTTGACCGTCCTATCCTGTAATGTCCTGTCATGATGTAGGGGAAGACCGGGTATGGTTGTAACATGGGGAGAGTTGTAACACCACCAAATCCACCATTTACAGGGTAAGATAGGAGTCAAATGAACATATCAGTGTTTACCCACTTCCTCCCTGATCCCAAATGGTGATTCAAGGCTGGAAGTGGGTGCAGCAGATTCTATAGAGAATTTTGAGGTAAGAAAGTCATTTTTTTTACAAAGATTAAAATTAGTTTAGTGCTTATAAAATTAGTTTAGTGCTAATTGCACATAAAACCATACGACTTACATCAGATTAAATTGTAGTTTCTCAGGCAAAATGTGATGCACATTTCCCCTGCTAATTTCAAACCATTATGCTTATTGAGCTAGCTGAACAATGGCTGACAGGGCTGGGGTGGGTTGTAACACAATCATCCCCTATATACAACTAATAACACTTACTTGATTTGAATACTTTTACAGAATGCCTATAGTGGAAGAGAAAGACTGACAGAGGTGTTCCTGCAAATGTTTAAAAAAAAGCATCTGATGAGGTCAGAAAGCAGGGCAAATCAGATCAGTTGCGAAAGCACATGGGATCTGCCGTGTAACACTGAGCAGATACTGCAAAACACTGCGGAAGCTGAGAGACCAAGGTCCAGTGATCTCCCAGTGTAGGTTACAGAGAAGTTTTCTCTGAGGTGCAGGAGGAATTGTTGGCTGACTATTTGACGCAGGCAGTTTATTTTTGGTTGAAATAAACCTCTTTTTGCAGAATATCATATGACGTGGCCTCTGTTTTTATTTCTTTTGTCTAACTGTTACAACTTACCCTGGTGGGTAGTGTAGGTTGTAACACAGGAACACCATGTAATTGACATCAACTCACGAGGGCTGTGATATTCTTGCAGAGGTTTGAATAGGTGCCATTTGTAGTTAACAAATGTGGGTACTTTGTATAAAAGTTTGAGAACTCTAGCTCAAAAATTCAGTAAGTTACAGGTGCTGAAGCAAAAGGTGTTACAACCATACCTCCCTAAATGTAGAAGCAATTCTCCCAATAAACCTACATATCAAAATATGTGTTCTTTATACAGGGCTGTCTTAAATACGACGTAGTCAATCTGGGTGGATTCAAATAGACCTGCATCAAAACAATCTTTATTTATCTCGGGGTCTTGTTCACGAGTGAAGGACAGTCACTGTATCGGACTGTTGTGGTGAATAAGGAGTATGGTCACTGGGTCATGACTGAAAGGACAAGATCGCGGATACAAGCAGTCATAATGATAAATAAAATAAAAATAAGGGAACCCATAGGCAACGAAGGTCCATTAAAATTGATAGGACAAAGCCAAGTTATGAAAAATAGAGGATTTATTCTTGTTAAGTTACGCCATCTGGACCCTACAACAGTAACATGTAAGACAAAGGCTAGATGATGGGAAGACAAATAAAGCACTGCACCTCGGAGAGAGGAGAGGTTTGAAAATGGGTATGTGCCAAAGTCCTTTAAATATGCTGTTATCAAACCACTTTTGAAAAACCCAATCTCGATCCTGATATTTTAGCAAACTATAGGCCCATATCTAATTTGCCTTTCATTTCAAAAGTCCTTGAAAAAGTAGTGGCTAAGCAGCTTTGCCGCCACCTACAGGACAATAGTTTATTTGAAAAATTTCAATCAGGATACAGAACTTATCATAGCACAGAGACCGCCTTAGTCAAAGTTACCAACGACCTGTTATTAGCAGCTGACGCCGGACTAGCTTCAATCCTAGTTCTGTTAGACCTCAGTGCCGCCTTTGACACAATTGACCACAATATTCTCCTGCAGAGGTTAGAAACTGACGTAGGCATTAGGGGAACAGCCCTCACTTGGTTTAAATCTTACTTATCTGATTGGCACCAATTTGTTAATGTAAACCAACAGTCTTCACCGTGTTCCAAAGTGTGCTATGGGGTGCCACAGGGTTCAGTGCTCGGGCCAATTTTATTTATATTGTACATGCTTCCACTAGGTAACATAATCCAATATCACAATATAAATTTCCACTGCTACGCGGACGACACACAGCTGTACTTATCAATGAAACCAGGTCAGACAGATAAATTAGATACGCTTAGTTCCTGCGTAAAAGCCATTAACACCTGGATGACTGTAAATTACCTCCTCCTTAACCCTGATAAAACCGAGGTTATTATATTAGGTCCTCAAAAACTGAGAGAGTCTTTATCTCAGCAGATCATCTCCCTGGATAATGTTAGCGTATCGACGAGCTCTACAGTAAAAAACCTTGGAGTTCTGTTTGACCAAGACCTCTCTTTTAAAACGCATATAAACCAGGCTTGCAAAATTGCGTTCTTTCACCTGCGCAACATTGCTAAAATACGAAACATCCTACCTAAGACTGATGCAGAAAAACTTATTCATGCATTTGTTTCATCAAGGCTGGACTACTGTAACTGCCTGCTAGCAGCGTGTCCTAAAAGTTCCCTAAAAAGTTTTCAATTAGTTCAAAATGCAGCTGCAAGATTGTTAACGCATACAAAAAGAAGAAACCACATTACACCTGTGCTAAAGTCTCTCCAATGGCTTCCTGTTGAGTTTAGAATCAAATTTAAAATCCTGCTCCTCACATTTAAAGCCATGAAGGGTATGGCTCCGCTTTATCTCCAAGACGCTATCGTTCCATATCAGCCAACCAGAGCACTCCGCTCTCAAAACTCAGGGCTACTAGTGATTCCTCGGGTCTCCAAAATCACTGTAGGTGGAAGAGCCTTTAGCTACCAAGCTCCGGTTTTATGGAATAAACTTCCAGCTCACGTTAAAGAAGCAGACACAGTCCCTACATTTAAGACTAGACTAAAAACGTACCACTTTGAATTAGCTTATGATCAGGTCAGTTAGGTAAAGCTCTAACCCACAGCCTGAAGTAAAAGCTGCCTTAGGAGAAACACTGCTGTGGGAAGTACGGTACACTGAGCGCTATCCTCTTCTTCTTCTTCTTACTGCAAACTTTGTCTTATTATGATACAATATTTATCTTATCTGTAGTCTGTTCATTACTATTCACATGGTGTCTCCTGTCCCACTCCCCCTCGGGAGTGCCTGTCTAGATCGAACGAAGGAACCCAGCTGAACGGAGGAACCCTGCCTACTGGATTGACAACAAGGACTGGATGGTCTCGATCCTGGCCCGTCTGCTGAGGAGATTCCATCGGCCTGGATCTCTATAGCCTGTCCGTCCATGGGAGTGGATCTTTCCAGCTTCTGTGGTTCTCCCCAGGTTTGTCGTTTCTCCCACCGGGTTTTTCAGTTTTTCCTTGCCGTGCTGGAGAGTCTAAGGACAGGGGACACCCGCGCCGCTCGTCGCCACCTACTGCTGACGCTTATTTGGACATTATGTTTGCCCGGATACTTGATGTAAATGTTGTAATCTGTAAAGCACTTTGTGATAGCTTTGGTATGAAAAGCGCTTTATAAATAAAGTTGATTGATTGATTGATTGATTGATTGAGGTCAGGTCCGCAGAAAGGGCTTATTTATTGCACACCCACTACATCCGATTGGCTGAATGCAGGACACCAAACCCCAACTCTACACTATCATGGAGGTTGTCCAGGTTTTCATCCATGTGGCTTGGCTTGTGACTTGTTACTTTAAAACTGTAATATATTCTGTATTAGTAGTTACAACTATAAAAATGTAATATGTTTGTATTATATATTACTGTTTCAAAAATTTAACTGAGTTACATTTGTGTTACTTTTGAGTTACTTTGGCAAAATATAAATTGATAGTAGTAATAATAATAATAATAATGCCACTGAGCAAAACTGCAGTCAAATATTTTCTTTCCTTCGCTTTCCTCCATCTCTCGTGTTTTGACAACGTTAGCCACACGCAGCTGCAGATCTTATTCACTAGTGTCCGTTATTTGGGGTAGTTTGGTTTTTTTCATTCATACATTTATATGCACTTGTAACTTGAGTTACTTGAATCGTAATGACTAATGTATTCCCATATTTTGTGTAAGTAATTTGATATATGCCTTAGTTACCGAAAAAGTAATATATTTTTGTAACTCGTTACTTTTTTAATATGTTACCCCCAACACTGCCTTGGTCAATGTATGAATGTAGTGTGTGTGTGCATGTGAGTGAGTGGTTGGTGGTGTTCTGTCAGTTGTCCCCAGGAAAGAGTATAGAGTGAATGATTAGTAACTGCTTTATGTTCATGGGTTATTGATTGATGATTGTGTAAACTTTATTTTTTTGCACAGTTACACATCAGTTCTTTTTGACACCCCTGAAATATTAGTTTCTTGCCAGCATGATGTGACTCCAGCTCGATATTCATGTACGCAAACACTTCCGATCAATTCCCTGGACAAGAGAAAAGTAGAGATGAGCTCCCATTACAAAGCCACACAAAAGACCCCTGGGAGGGATTGATAATCTATCCGAATGTCCCGGGAACAAAACTTAATCCATGCAATCAACGCCTTCTAGCAGCTAAGTGCCTACGGCTTAGGGGGGAAATCCATGGTCATCTCATTAGAAGCGCTGTGAGTAGTGAAAGGAGCCGGGACAATGGACGTCACTTTGTAGGGAACAGTGGGTAAAGCTCTAGCGTACAGGTCAGTAGTGGTCACATCCAGAAGTGTTATCAAGAAGCAACACAATGGAGCGGGGATAGAGGAGGAATACCTGGAAATAGCATCGGGTAACGTCACACTGATAGCAACAAGTGGCGACTGCCGTGTGGAGGAAAAGGGTCACTCAAGAAGGTTACGTTGTTACGGGTCTCCTACACAATGTTATGAACTACCTATGAACTACCGTTTATAAAGACATGGTTGCCTAAATGGTTCAATTACTGTCTAAGTTAGTGAGTTTAATATATCGGACCGCATTGGACGTTTCGCCTACACACTTTTTAGGTGAAATCACAAGAAAAGTGTCACTTGGCAACGTATACGCATCTCCAAATCGGCAGCTCTTGTGATCATACAGTAATACACGAGTGGGAGGTTGCCTGTGGTCCAGCCCAAGACAAACTTAATTTCTCGGATGATGATGATGATGATGATGATGATGGACAACAAGAGATGCATGTGACTTTCATTATTGACTAATCATTTTGAGCTTGATCGAGGAGACCGGGGCTATTTGTCACATTGCTTTTTTTGCTTTTTATAGCCACACTAGAGGCGCTGTACTGGTACTGATATATAATATGTGTGTTGGTATTCTTCATCTCTTCCAATTATAATGTTCTCATTTGGACTGAAGACATGAGAAAACTTTGATGTCTGGGTTATTTTTGTAGTATGAGCTTTCCTTTTGGTATAGCCATAAACAAAAGACACTGATCTGAAAGACACAGATGTTAGCTTTGATTTGAGCCCTTTTAGAGATAACATGCCAAAGCCATTTATTAGATAGCTTACATTGTTGGTAAAGTGGACACTAGGGGTTATTTGTCACATGGGGTATAAATGGTGGGACATTTTTTTCTTTTGTGTCTAATATGTTTTTCTGATCACTTTATTTTACCATTAGCTTTTATAGAGGCTGTATGTTTGGGTCATTTGAGTGAATATGTACATTTTACGCCTCATAGAGCATTTTGTAAAAAAAAAAAAAAAAATCAATAGTTATTCATAGAATGTTATCAACCCCACACATTGTGACAACTTGCCCCGCATATGGGGCACATTGTCACCGTCAATTTTCTTGTGTTTGACGGCAAAAACTATTTATCTCAATATGATAGAAAAAAGAGCAAGGTCTACTTCAAGTCAAGGGCTCAAGCTTTCATTTAATGATGTCTACTCTTGTGGGATTTTCTGTTGACGAGCAGTGAACTCTAGAAAATAAAGTGCGTGACAAATAGCCCCGGTCTAACCTACTCCACCTCATATGAAGTGAATGACTGTTGGATATCCAACTTTTTTCCTCACTCCAGAAGTAAATACTATATGAAAATGTTTAATCAGTTGTGTGTGTTCATTAACATTGCACTGTCCGAACCAAATAAACAAACAAACAAATCTTTTTGTTGCAGAAAAAAGAGTCCCCGGAGTATGGGGAGTGAGTGTACCTCCTACATGTGAGAATTGGACGTGGTAACAACAGAGAAAGCACTGCTCTCTCTGTGACTTTCCGAGACAAACAAAGAAAAAGATCCAGAAAATCGTCTGCTCTGAGCGGAGCCAATCAGTCATGGTTCAAACAGGCCTTGACATCTATTTCAATGTGAAGAAACTCTCCCTCGTATCCGTGTTGATGCACAACAGAGAGGCTCTCTGAGTTTTATTTCGGTGGATAATGCAACACCGTGTTCTGTAAAAACAAACTGCTACGACTGTGTCCATTTAGGCACCCTGGGAGGAGGTCTCGTCTACTCTTTATCGTTGCATATATGAGTTTTCCCAGTGTTATTATATAAGTTTTATTTTATACAATATAAGTCTAATGAAAACTGTACCAGGCTTTTGGTAGATTTGTTTTAAATGCACTTGAACTAAGGTCTTAGTCAAATCCCCTTTTCTTATAAAAGAAAACAAGTGAAATATAAAAATGTCCATGCGTCATTTAAAGATAATTGCCACTGAAGACTTCAAATAATACAAGACAATCACAAATGTACTTAAAAATCTCAGAACATACAAGAAAAGTACAAAAGTACTCACACAATCACATCGTAGAGAGTCTGTTCTTCTTCTTCAAAAAAAAAGAATCCTTGTCTGCTTTCCCACACCAGTTTGAATGAGTGTTTTTAATGTATGAGGTTAGGCACCGTCTTCAGGACTGAACCAGGACTCCAAACCCAATCATCTTTCACAATATTCAAAGAGCCACAGGAGAAGGAGAAATTATTTCAGTGTGTGTTTGTTGGTCGATTAGAACTATAGAGTCCTACAAAATATAAAACTTAAGAACATGACTTTTGTCTGCAGGAATAGGCTAAGAACCACATCCATTTAACATCAGCTCCCTCAGGAGCCAGGGGCTGTGATATTCCTTTTAGAGAGGAACAATCTAACATTTTCTATCAATACATTTAACTTTCTCCCCTTCTAGTCTGTGGCTGCTCTAAAAGCTTTGCTGAAAGGGCTCATTGCTGCATTTTGTAAAATTGTTGTGACCATAATTGTACATAAAAGCACATACAATTGAAAAGGTAAAAAAAAAGTGAGAATTGATCTGTGCTCGCAATTTTCCTGGTGTGAATAAAATGAATCGCAGAAGTACACGTGATGCATGTGATTGGTTCGAAGTAGTCAATCCTTCCCTTTAAAAGCATGAACAAGAACTGCAAGAAATTAAGCAACAGGCGTCTATTTGGAAGTGTATGAGACTCATTTGTAACCTGGTAGAGCTCAGCTGGTAGGCCAGGACTTTCGGATATATCCTCCATATTAAGATGACCTTTTAAACTTTGTAATAAAATGTAATCTTTTAAACTGGAACCTGGCTTGTGTATTTTGTCCACCCTGGTTGATCAAACAGAAGTCTTGTGTTACACATTAAATAGACAAAAGGAAAGTGCAGAACAGGTGCAGAGCAGTGAGTTGGAGACTTTTTGTTTTTGTAGTAAATATAGGTCACAACAACAGACGGAGGCCATTTTTAAGTACTTTGTACTCACTGTATACTGTTGCTATGCAACTAACCTGTCTGATGCTGGGCTTTGAGGAGAAACATGGGCTTTATTCGCCCCCTGTTGGTGGATATTTTCATAATGAGATTTTGCTAACATGTTACTCTTTACATTATATGCAAAAATAAATCCAATATTTGGCCAACATGTGTTTATAAAAACTAAACATTTTATTTGAGGCTATTAGCAGTAGGCCTATTTGATTTCTTACGATGACAAATTGGTGACCCTTTTATTCAGAATGTCGTGCTTACTTATTTAAGGCTAGGGTGAATTCAGGTAAAGTGGGACGATAAAGGGTTTTAGTATTTTTAAATGTCAAAAATGAACCACTGATCAATTTTACCTTGACTTGTAGCTCCAGACCCTTGTCTACAAAACAATAGCTTTTCTCAAAGTGTGGAGTGCCAAAAGTACATGAAAATCATAGCGACATGTGATAGACTTCATTCAGAATGTATTTTTTTAACATGTTATTTTGTGTCACTGTGGGACACTCTAAAACTGTATTTTGAATGCAGTTTGACCTGTGTGTTGCTATAAACTTTTGTTTTTCTGAGTTAATTTCAAGAAAGTCAATAAAAAAAAATTATAGGGAGGAAAATACTTTTTATGCAGTCAAAGTTGATGAAGGGTCTTGGTCAACTATGTAAAATCAAATTTCAAATTTAAAAAAAAGAGTGATTAAATCTGTGATAGATTTATTTAGACCTGAATATATGAAATGTATTATATGTTTTCAAATGCCCATTACGTGACAATCGATCAAACTGTGATAAAACAAACTTATGTAAAACTTTACTGACTGGGTCTTACATACAAAAATGTATATTCTTGTATTTATCATGTGATTTCAAGTTGCTTTTTCAAACTTAAATCGCCAGTTGTTGTGGCAGATGTTCAGTGTACAGTAAGTACATATATTTTAAGTTTTTAGTTAGTTTTAGTTTGATATTATGTAGTATTTGGCCATATTTAAAATACAGTCCACAGAATACAGTACAGATGTGCACTGTTGGTATTGATCAAAACACACTTTTGAGTAAAGTTCTGTTCATTATGTTTCTAAGTTTGTTCCTTATCAGAGACAGGAAAAAGGCTCATAGCGTCCGTCTTTGAGCGTGAATAAAACCAGTGTTTCAATTGAATAATAGATGCATTTTAAAATACAATAATAATTTGTATAAACATAGTATCACCGTGAAATGTAAATGTTTATTATATTGATTACGGGGTAGGCGTATATACAGCTCCTGTAATAGAATAATGTTAGTGTAAACGTTGTTAAAATGTACACTGCTCAAAAAATAAATAAATAAACTAAACATACATGCTTTTCTTGACAACTTTGTAGCCTGGTTTGATTTGACCTATTCATAAGTGGCCGATAGATGGCAGCATTTACATTGTCTCTAAGTCTCTACCTCAGCAAAGAATATTGAAACATAGTAGGCCTACACTAAGTGTTCACAGTTTTTTTTAAATCTTCTAATCAACAAACAACGATTTCATATTCTTTTTATTTGTGAATGAATTTACATGGAATTGTTGCATAAACAATGACAGACGGTAAAGTATAAATACGGCTGGTGTTAAATGGATTGGACATGAAGTGTCAAACACTCCACATGAAAAATATTGGCACTCATGACAACATTTCAGTGCATAGTAGGGAAATACTGTATGTCTCAATAACTGTTCTTACAGTATTTCATGCCAGAGTGTATGAAGAGAATAACTGTGTGCTTACAGCTTATAGAATAGTTAACAGGTTCTAAATTGCAAATATTTACATTTTTAGTTCATATTGTTGCCCGGAAGCAGCATCAGTCTCTTTTTGGTGTTCAAAGATGTGGGTTGAAGTAAGTCGGCTGGACAAACCCACTTGACACAAAGGGGTGCAGCAGCCCTCCGGTGGATGTGAGCGGGACTGCAGCTGCTGTGTGGAAGATCATGTTCCCAGAGCTAAAGTTGGAGAAAGTCTGGTGGAAGTTGCTTGGACTTGGGCTGACATTTACCACAGAGTTGGCAGGTGTCTGTAAAGTGCTGTCTGCTCCAGGGTTCTGCTTTTTCCACTTGGTCCTCCTGTTCTGGAACCAGATTTTGACCTGCGTTTCTGTCAAACTCAAAGACAGGGCCAGGTTGAGTCTCTCGCACACGGACAGGTAACGGGTGGAGCGGAATTTGTTCTCGAGAGCGACCAGCTGTTCGTACGTGAAGGCAGTCCTGGCACGACGCGGTTTGGCGCAGACGGAATCATGGCGGCGGCGCTTGTGAGGGGAGTGGTCCGAGGTGACAGAGGAGGAGAGAGAGGCACTATCCCCATCCTGCTCCCCGCTGGGGCTGGGCTCCGCCGACTCCAGAGGAGGGGAGATCAGGTCAGGGTTTCCAGGCAGAGAAAAGTCCTCCTGCCCTGCTCTGGTGTCTTCCTCTGTGAAGAAGAAGCAAATGTAAAGAGAGTTTTAAGTTGAGATCACTTTGATTGGACATTATTTATATTACTATTCAGTCAGGACACCAAAAGTTAAAGAAGACCTGAGACACCTGCATGTAAATGCACCACGCTGCCCCTGCTTTGACACTCATTCATTCGTTCATTCATTCATTCATACAGCGTACACAGAGACTATAGCCTATGGGCTGTCTGTATAGTGCAGTATTATTGTTTTGTGTGTGTGTTACGTTTATATTGTAAAGTAGCCTACAGTCAAATATTGTGAATTACAGTGAGGTACTTGTTTGTATTGTGAAGTATGAAGTACTAGAAGAAATACTTTTTAAAAATACAAATATACAGTTGACAAGCCAAATTGTGGTTGTAGCTTAAATATGCTAACAACATATAGATACAACAGTATTTTTTGTTATAGTGGGGACATTCACTTGTTAAAATGTGAAAGGAAAGGGTATTTAAATTTGCCTAAGCTTAATTTAGGCAGCTTTTTTTTTTAATCGTTGACCACAAAAAGTTTTTCTACTTTTGTTGAATTAGTTTGTCTCCACTGAGATGACACTGGTCGTGGTGCTGAATGGACAGCTCCTTCATGATAAACCATTTAAAATAGGCCTAATCTGTTTGCTGATGTCAGGTGCTTCTCACCGGTGATCTAGAGTCAGTTCAAATAGGAGGCTAAATATAAGATGGTGTCTTTCATGTCTAAGAGGCCTGGGGTCATCCAAACTGAACGGGGAATTAGACGGAGGTGCAGCCTGGCCGCTAATCCTTCAATAATTTATAAAGCACACAGCGCGTCTCAAAATGTCATGTTGCGGAAAGAAATCCCGTCTAAATCCCGCAGCCTCGCCCCCTCAGCCATGACGTGCTAATGGAGTTTCATATTTGCGCGCGGATCGATAAATGTCATTTATTTAAAGGGAAGTTTGAATCGAGCGGTATTCGGGATCAGACATGGAAGGGGTGTGAAGTTTGTACCTGCAAGGTGCTGGAGGGAGATATGCAGGATGCGGTAATGGGATATCGATCAAAGCCAGCGCGGGGCATCCTCAATGGGACGATTTAAACAATTATCTAGGCTGCCTGTCCCAGTGCCAATCACAAACCGGGGCTTTGGGAGCGAGCCTTTGTGGCCGCGCTGAAAGGAAACGCAGGCTTCAAAAATGAAAGGAAGGTCACTCAGAGATGACAGGAGTTTGATAGAAAACGTCTCGGACGCGGTTAAACTTCACTTTGCCCCTAAAAAGTTAAGTCTAGCAATAGGTAAGTGTGTGTGAGCGTGCACAAAACAGCTTATAAGCGTAATAGGGTCAGTCATGTTTTAATTATTATTATTATTATTTTAATAGCCTAAACAAGTAGGCTATTACAGACTGGTCATAACATTCATAATTTGATTGACATTTGAGCTTGAATTTTATTGAAACGTAATTTTCCTTTATCACAAATTATAATAATAGTTCTCACAAAATACAAAGGTAGGCCACTATAGTAACGTCCTACTTTACTAATGACTTAATTTGTTTTTTTTGGCGGAAGAATATTGTGGCTATTGCGAACGGAATACGCTGTGTTGTCTGTGTAAATTATGAAAATAATTCACAAACTCTGTTGTTTAGCTGAACTAAAATGTGTGGCACATTTATTTGATGAACTCAAATGTAACTTTTGAAGTTGTTCCTACCCTCGTGCGTTCCCTCGTCTCCTCTTTCATCGCACTTGTCGCCACACTTTCTGCTTCCGCCACCGGAAACGTCTCCTTGATCCACAAAGTCTCTTGCTGTTGAACTTGTTCGGGTCCAAGATGTCTAAGATAGAGAACGAAATCTTGTGCGCGGTCATCTTCACCTCGAGCTCCTCGTGTGAGTCCAGCATCATTCAGCAACTCGCACTTTTTTTTTTTTTAGCCTAAGGTAAAGTTGTCATGTCCTCCCCCTGTCTGCTCAGGTCTGCAGTGGTCCTTGGCTGATGCTGCGCTGCTCGTGTCAGACCGGTGTGTGGATGAGGTGCACGCACGGACCCCACTCTTTAAAGCCTCTGTCCCCCCCTCTGTAAGTCTTTCAAGCAGACACGTGACACCAACACTATTAGCGTTTCACACGGCCTCCTAATGGGCTCAAAGCGTTCGTCGATAATCACCCATATCATTAAATTCAATAAGCCACGACCTGTGTGTAGATTGGGCACAGATGGTACTTGAGCCATATTGTCCCGTCTCTGTAATGAAACTTTCGAAATGCAGCAAGTATAATATCAATCTCTCTCAGGCTACAGAACGTAAAATTGAACTTGTGCGTGTTTTGATATATATTTGACTTACCTGACTCCTGTGTCAACATCAAAATCCAATAGTCTAGTCAGGATTTTACTTTCAGAACTTATACAATACTCCAAAATAGTGTTAAGCCATTTTTTTTTAAATAGGCTACAGTACATACATTTCCATTATTATTTAACCTCTTAATCCCCACCTTAAACAAGTGCATTTTCTCCATTTCAGCTTTACCCAAATCTACAAAACTCATCTAGACTGATAAGTTTCCCCGCGTTGTTGCCACATTTTCATCGCTTTTTGTCACTTATTTGTTCCATTTTTGTCACTTTTCTGTTGATCTAATTTTCATAACTTTTTGTCACATTTTTGTTGCATTTTCATCCTCAATTTAGTCTCATTTTTGTCGCTATTTTGACACTTTTTTTCAAGAAGCATTTACATTTGGGGTGTTAAGAGGTCATTCCTTCTATTTAGACTACATTGTGTGCGGCAACTGGTGATGGTCTTTTATAAGTAAAACCAAAACAAAGTAAAAGGTCATGTTTCTGTACCACTTTTCTACCTCTATTAGGCATTCAAAACGTTTACATCAAGGAACCGCTCACCCGTTCACACCCACATTCATAAACCATTGTACACAGTCTCGGGTGGCAGTAGGTGTCTGGCACAAGGACACAACAATAGAATCCACTTTAGGGAACTCAGACCTTTCTGCCCAGTGAGCTACTGCTGCTGTCACTGCAATAAGTCATGCATAGTGGCACTTTCCTTTCTACAAATATAGTTTAAACAAATGTAGCTCTTTTATAGAACCTACATATTAAAATATATAACATTTCCAATATAATCCCGTTCAACCCAAGAACTGAACTGCCAGTAGATATTGAGCAGGTCTGATTGTTTTCTCACCTAGAGCTGATAGTTTGATATTCACAATCAATAGGCTCCCAGGTCTTTAGACTCTTTAGCTATTAGCATTCAATACCAAGTGACACTGTCTTGTTTAAATCCATGATGCCCACTGATGGCTAAAATGGTGAAACCAGCAGAGGATCAATATTCCCAGCAGGTGTCCAATACAGATAAAGCATGATGACCACAGTCAGTCAGACAGCATTTTGTCGGAGACAGGGTAACCACACCAGTAGTAACAGCTGAAGACTGAAGCTTCCTCGCAGTATTTGACCTTGTATTAAGCATTTTAAGCACAGTAGACTTTCTTTTTTTTTGGCTTGAATAGGATACATTCATGAAGTTCTAGATTTGGAAGTCACTACTGCATACAGTAGAGTGCAGGGGGCTATATAATTCGATGAGGGTAAATTAACATAGAATGCTAACCTAATCCTCTACCTGAGTGCTTTAGGATATTATGATGCCACATGAACATACCCTCTGAGAGTGGATTGCAGAAGAAAAGCAGCCAATGTCGGAAACGTATACGTTTGCATTTACATATTTTACGGTCAAAGCCTGTGAGGTCTACCTTGTTTGTTTATGCACCAGACAGTAGTCATATGCGAAGTATTTGTCGGAGCTGAGCAGATTTTGCTTTGAGTCGCTTCGCTATTTATTTAGACAATTTCCTGTGCCACTTATATGATGTTTAACCTGCTGCGTGGGGCTTTCATAGTCTAGTTCTGTGTGTGTTGCGTCGTAGTTACATAGTCAAACATTAGTCAAAGCCACCCCGACAGGGAGTCAGCATGTTCTGCATTAGCATATGTATACCACTTGCGCAGCCATCACTGTTACGCCTCCATATGAATAGAGCCCACTGGACACTGGAGGTTTTACAACTTCCTACGAGAAAGCCCTGTGGTCGGACATCTGTATGCGGCGAGAGTCCTGGCCCGGGGATGAGGATTCCCCCTGGTTGTACTCCATTGAGCAGGAAACATTTTTATGACTAAATTTCATTGTGACATTTGTTTTACTGTAGATCAGGTTACCAACCCCTGATTCCTAACCCAATTCCTTAAAATTAAATCCAATACACTTACTGTAGAATTACACTATTTCATGGCTGGGTATGTCAGAATATCATAAACAACTGTATATTCAAGAAATAAGATTGCATAATTTGCTAAATACTTTAGGATAAATATTTATTTTATAATGCTATGACAAAATACATCTGTTGACAACATTAGCACTGGCGGGAACAGCAGCTGGCTCAACCCAGAGTGTCTACGGAGCTTTGCAGAGGAGGAGCAGCCCACATCAAGACACTGCGGGGGGGCTGAGAAGACACACTTCCACCCTGGACCCCCCTCTAAGGTCTATAAAATCATTACATGGTGGGGAGGCTGCCCCAGGTCTGCTAAACGTCACATCATTTGTCTAATGGCAGGAGCGGCATTATGAGGTGCACTTCCACTCACACTGCGACGCCCCTGTTGTCTGCTCTACAGGTCGCCACTGTCTCCACAACTGTCCTGTAAAGAGGACAACACAAAGGAGCAGCAAGAGACTGGTCCACCAGTAAGAGCCTGTTAGATCCTTCATGACAAATTCCTAAGCCTTGTAGTGCCAATAAGCACATAGCAACAGGTAAACAGAATTGGTGGTAATTACGTAACTTCCTGGCTTTAATCACAATTATAAAAACTTGCAAAGAAGTCCATCTGTTAATGGCCTGTGTTCTTCAGTTGGATATTAGAAATATACTTTTAATGTATATGTTTAAAAGAAGAAAAAGAAAAACAGTTCTAGAAACACATCTTTTGTTTCACTTAGAGCAGCTGTTCCCAAAGTGAGGTCCGGGGCCCCCTGGGGGGCCTTAAAGGACCTGCAGGGGGGCCCCAAAGCTTGTCTACAAAACAAATACATGGAAAAAATATTATTTTTTAAACGAAAAGTACATTTCTTTGCTACATTATACTACTTTAAACCAGTAGTTGGCCTACAATCATGGCTAGCTGTTGCTTTGTATGTTATTTTAGCTGCAAAATAATACAAATTCCTTAGAATATAGTATATTATTATAGGGGGGCTCCAAGAGATTTTCGGATTGATAAGGGAGCCACGACGTCCCGGACTTTGGGAATGGCTGACTTAGAGCATTCTACAGACATGTAGCACAATTATATTGAAGAGGGCCAGAGATTGTCAGAGTGACAATGATAGATAACATACTCAGGTAAGCTTTTTGTTGTTCTAAACAAACTTGGAACACTTAAAGTTTATATATATATATATATATATATCCATCCATCCATCCATTTTCTTCCACTTGTCCGTTGCCGGGTCGTGGGGGCAGCCGCCGGAGCTGCCCAAATCACATTGCACCAGCCCCCCATGGCTCCTTCTGCAGGTGGTGGGTCCACGGAAGGACGGCCTCACGGTTCAAACCGGGCCTGTTGGTCTCTCCTAGGGGGCTACCAGTGGAGGCAGACACTGGAGGCAATGTGGGTGAAGTGCCTTGCCCAAGGACACAACGACAATGTGCACCGTCAGGAGGCGTCGGGATATATATATATATATATATATATATATATATATATATATATATACATATAATTATGGGATTTGTTACATCCTTTATGTCAGACTCCTCTCTCCTCCGTCCTTGACTTATAACTATACAAACTTATTTCAGTTTTTTAAAGATCTATTGGGCCTGCAGGCTTTATTAAGCAGTTTACTGTATAAAGAGGTGTATGGTATGAAGAGACATCCTTGGCTGCAGCCAGGAATCGATCCCACAATGCAGAAGCATGAATGAATGAATGAAGGGTTATTCGGTTACAAAAAAAAAAAAAAAACACATATCAGAAAATGTTTACAGCAAATTTATTACAAACAAGGAGGGTAACCAAAAAGGTGTAGGCTGTAATTACAATTGCTTTGTTTCAAAAAACTTATCTTAAGTAACATTTTAAACTGTTTTTTTAAAATAATAAATGGAATTGCTCCACTTAAGATCATCGGCGAGACCATTTCACAAGTTAACCGAAATGGTGTTCATTTTAAAATTTGCTCTGACCAAATTGTTTTTGAAACATGTTCTCTCCTCTCAGGTTACATTTGTGTTCCCTGTTTTCAAACAGACATAGTATATTTTCAGGCAATATTTTCCTATTGACTTTGTGCACTATGATTAAACCCCTTGGTTAATGTCACAAACTTATGAGGAACATTTGGAATTTTCAGCTTTGAGACGACGCAGTCCCATCACTAACTTCATCCAGACATTTGCAATACTTAGCTCCTAAATATAAACACCATTCTTGCATTTATTTGACATATTTCTCGATTTAACTGACTTAATTCCCACTTTTTCTACAGTTGTGCTGGCAGGCCTGCTCCCGCTATATGTGCGCCTCTTTGACGACAAGGTCAGTGGCATTGCCCAGTAATTGTCCTAACGGCCCGTATACCTGTTGGGTGGAGGCGGGTAATGAGAGTTTTTCATTACCGGCGGGACGGGTGAGTGCGCCTGGCAGATGCTGACAGGCAGCAGATGTGGAAAGTTGGGGGGTGATTTGTAAAGGGGTCAACGGCATCACACAGGAGATGGAGGGCGATGCGGGGCCGGGCCAAATGATGCCGAGGGACCATGTCACTCATAAGGCGCCCCTGTCAGCGCGGGGTAAAGGTCGGTTCAAACGCCACGGCAGAAAAACATCCAGCACAGAGGCCGGCCTGAAGTGTGCGGAGCGAGGGGGGTCGGGTCTGGTTTGGGGGAGATAAAGATGTCCCGGTGTCATAACAGCGCACGGCTGGACACAAGTCAAAAAGTTATTTTCAGAGGCAGATTTGGAAGTAACTGTACATCAGATCGGACAGTACTTTTTACTTGGTTACTCTTTCTGCCGTGAGCAAATCGAAGTGGCAAATGCTTCATGACATAAATTTTAGATCTAATTTTTATGGCATTACCTTAAGAAATAATAGATTTTAGTTTTTAGTCTGTCCTATTGCATCAACACAAGCTTTCATGCTCAAAGAGATAATCAGTGCTCAAGCAGTAGTTACTTACTTACTAATTGTTTTGTGAAATTATTTGGGCAGAAAGTCTATTATCCGACTTTCTACTTCTACTTGAGTCAAATGGTTTGAAAGTATCAAACCTGAGTCAATATTTTGGCTGCTCAGTAATTGCAGTAATGTGCATGTAAAAGACTGTTTAAAAAAAAACATAGCATGCTGCTCTGTAGTGGCGGCCGTTTGAGTGCTGAAATCGTCAGGTTGGAAAAAGTTTTCTGGAAAATCACAAAGGAGCTCTACGTCATGACATCAGCCGGTGGAGCAGAGACTGAATATGGAGGATTTCTCTTACAACTTATGCTTTTGGGAATGACATCATAGCATGGTTGAAAGCTCAATAAACATGACGTTCAGCATAATTCATAGTTTCATTTCCAGAACTGATTATTCTGGAGGTTTTTCTTTCTTGGGTTGCTTCAGGAAATCAATCATATGATATTTTTGTCTGATGCTCTTTCTGACCAAATGAACCCTTACAGCATCTGGTCTATAAAGTTTTAAGTTTAGTGACCATGTCTTTCTTTAACTGCTTCCTAAACATTTTGCTCTTTTGTCCAGTCTTACATGGATGTCTACTGACCCATAAAGGCACAGGGGCAACCAGACTTGCTGAGCTGTAGCAATAGTTGTTATGGCCTGCAATATGCTTGTTATGAGATGTCCTATGTACTTATTGTATATGGGACATTGTTTATATAATTGTATTGAATTTAAAAGACTCCAAATGGCTACGACTTCAAAGTGATACAAAGTTATGGGCGTCAGGAACAGTTGAAGAGAGTAGTGAACAGTGAGATGCTAAAGACTTGCTGTATAAAAGGACAATAGCAGCGCTGCATTTACCCCTCAGTTAGCTGCGTGTGAGGCCTCTGCGCTCGGTCGGCTGTCACTCAGCCTGAGCATTGATTACCCATTGTTCTGAGAAGGTCACATCATATTTCATTAACAACAATTAGTCCCCCAGTGCCACCTGCACTCCTTCCCTCGATTGCACTGTTAAATTACGAGCAACCATCACGGCTCATACGTGAAACAATGAAGATGTATCCGCAACGTAAAGGCAAGTGCTATTAGTTACATTATTTAAATGGACCCGTTTAAACCAGGGAAGCTGTCTTTATGAAGGGCAATTAGGCACTAACCGTAATTGATAATTCATGCTAATTACAATTAGGAAGTATAAATAGTGAGTGCCGGATTCATCTTCATTGTGGCGAGGGGGAGCGGGCTGTGCAGCCTGTGAGGTGTGATGATGGAAGCCAATGGATTATGCCCCATTCATCTCCATCTAGCGCACAAACAGATTGTGTTTGTCCCTTTATATTTCTCCATTGACCGTTATCTCTTGTTTTGTTTCTGTGCCCTTGCCAAATTGTCCATGAGCTTCAGTTAGTCTGCTTCTAAAGTGCAGAGCGTCACTGCAGTGTGTGCTGCTGGATTTAAAGGACTTTAGTAAGGCCAGTTTGATGAAATGTATAAAACTGTGCATTTCAGTTGGATCACAGCACATGCCATTTGTATGAATATGTATGAATATGTATACTGTACTATATGCCGACTGCTTACCTTTCAATATGGGGGGATTCTTTTTACAGAACTCAGACGAGGCATAGACAGTTAGGGCCCTATGTTTTGCATGTTTCAAAATATAAAGCACAACCTTACAACATGTATATAATATGATATAATATGGTTCATAGTTGTCTTGGCCTGGGCCCTAACACACCGCACAAAGCATGATCCTGCTGTAATCGTGCCCTTCATCTGTAAATAGAAAAGACCTCTGCGTGTCACCTTATCTGACCTGTGACATCAGGGGCCAGGGCAATGAAGGCACTTGTTCTAATCCCGCACACAGACTGACTGGGAGATGAAGATGGCTGAGCGACTCTCCTGGTCTGATCAGCGCATGTAGCTGCGAGAAGCAGCGTCTTTGCCCTAAGTGGAGACAACAGTGTGATTTAAATACAAATGCCGCGCTGTCTTATCTGAGCAAACAAGCGAACGAGGCTGATCAGAGGGGCCCAGCAGTCGCTCGGCTGCACGTTGACTCAGATGTGTCTTTATTGCTCTATTCACATGGGATTTGAATTAATCACAGGGGATTCATGTGCGCCTCTGTGTTGTTTGCAACTAAATAGGTGTTTCAAGGATGTCAGTGCTTGCGTCTCCCCAGTGATTTATTACCGAATATCTGCATAAAATGTGTGTTAGAGAGCGTTAAGTGTTTTTACCCATTATTTAAATATTAACTGATGTTGGGGGTGATTTGGTAAAGTGCTTTCTAGTTTTGAAACGAGGTATGCTTTGACTTGTGAAGAATTTGCTCTGTATCTTGCTAATAATTGTTCTTGATTGCCTAATAGTCCCGTTAGTGTTTAGGTCAGATAGGGCCCTGACCGTTAGAACCCCCTGATGGCCATGTATTGCTGTAATTGCTACAGTGAGAGCTGCATCAGTGAAGCTGCACTGATCAATAATGTCTTCATCAGCCATTTCCCCTGATGATTCTCCTTCATTTCTCCCTTAATTGTTCTTTTTCGTCAAACAAGGCCTATGTGTTTGTGTGTTCCCAGGAGCAGCAGCCTCAGCCCCCTCACGCAGGGCCACAGCTAACCACTGATTGCCAGAGGAGTGGGCCTTAAAAAGGATGTGACCTCAGTGGAGAAGGATTACTGTTGATGTGTGCTGCCCGTAGCACCACACTGAGATGTTGGCTCGCTCAGGTAAGACTTAGTTACTCTGAGAGGCACTGCGGGGCAGGTAAGTGCGGTACAGGGACAACACACACCCTAGCGCTATTTGTGTCTGGGTCTAAAAATGTAATATTGACTTTGGATGTATGAGGTGAAGCAGCACCTTTGATCTAATGGTTTGTGAAGTTTGGCAGTATTACCAATGAAACAATACTTTTCTACGAATCTCTCTTTTTCTTTTCTTCCCATTTGTCAGTATTTGTTTCCCATGCACAATATCTGCTTGATCAGAGTAGCCTGCAATAAAATGAACTGTCATATCTTTAACCTAATTGATTTTGGAGAACTGGTGCGGTGTAGAGACTGCAGTGTCCAAGCCCTCATAAACTGTAGCTTTTTATGTTTTCATTTCATCAAATGTAATCCTACATTTTTAGTGACTAAAATGATTAAGCATAAACCCTCTAGCTTTATATAAAAAGGAAATGCTGTGCTGGCACTCTGCCAGACATGCAGCAATGATGAATCTACTTTTGCCAGTCTTCCTATTACACATATATACTATGATTTATAGGGCCTTATGGGTTGTTGACTTACTGGGCTTTATTGAGAAAATTAGATTTGAGTTGTCTAACAGCCGGGCCACTCATCTCCTCAGTAAACTGCCATACATCGTGCAGCACTGGCTTTTATCGACATATCCCATTACCGAAGTCTTCACGTTTTATGACCATTTCCATAAATTCAGCATGGGACAATGGCCCTCTCCACGGGCCTGATAGAACGATCACCTCAAGGCTGTCGTTTGACGCCTCAGTGCTCTCCACACACAGATATTAGACCATCTCATGACCAGAGCTGAGAATGGTGCACTCGTCAAAGGCAGAGGGCGTCCGTGTTGAATGAGTTTGCACACGATGTGAGGCGGAGTTCAGGTCAGTGCATATTTACAGCTCAATCACTAACAGAGAAGTCTCTCTGTTATTACACTGCTATCTGTCCAACAGCCACAGTGCCACACAGCGCACTCTAGAGTACGCAGATAACACTGCATCGACACAGCTCTGTTATCACATTACATTATCATCTGAAAAAAATCTGCTTTTACGACCATGAGATGCATGGGGTAGAAACAAAGATGGAGATAGTTGTTAACACTTATGTATACAATATATGAAATCAAGAAAAGTACATCTGAACTCTCCTACTCACACTTGGCAGTGTTGGAGTTTTTGGGTCAGAAGAGGGAGCTGTAGCTTCAGTGTCTATGCATTAAACTTGACAAAAAATGTTAGATTTTCTAGATTCTTATAATATTCACCAAAACATATTCATTTTACTTCTTTCATTTCTTCCATTAACTTTCATGCACAACACAAATGTCAGGTATCATCTTTTATTTAGCTTTCAGCATTAATGTGTGTATAATATAAAAATATATATTAAAGGGGGCATTTTTACATTTAATTTGAAAGATTATCCCATAGAACATTTGGGAGAATAATGATCTTTACAGTATAGTAGTGCTACCTTGTAATATTCTTGGGCATGAATGCAGAGCTACACATGGCTGATCTTCAGCCAGACGCTGCCCTCTGGTGGCCCTGTGCGTTAATGAGGTGCTGTGAATCATACTGGCTCAGACCAGGGTGTTTTCCACTAAAACGCGCCTGATTTTTATGATCTACTTTATTATACTTCTCACCATATTCAGCTTCTATGCTCTCTTTCTTACTCCTAATATTCCAGGACTATGTGCAGACCTGTGTAGGCTGTGCATGAGCTGTAGTTAGTCTAAGCTGAGTGCGAGTGCCACTGGCAGCACACTGTGTTCCTTGGAGTCAAGGTGTTGTGCAACAGTGTGTGAAACTAATGTCAGAAGATGAATCTGTGATGGACAGGTCAGCCTGGGGTCAATAAAGTAAAAGAGCTATACAGCTGCCAGTGTGTTTACCTAACATTAAGGCTGCATTTCTGTGTGATTGCTTTGAGTAGTTATATGAAGGTTAACTACCATCTTCCTCACACACAGCTGCCATTGTGCAGCCAGGGCCTGATCGATTTGTTCCCACGAAGGCTGAGCTCAGGTTCAAAGCCACAGTGAGCTCTGGAGTGTCTATCCCGGACAGCTGCCTGTCGGCCACACTGTTGAGTACTCATCACTCGGCTTATTGGGTTGGTTATGGCTTCTCAGATTTCATCCTTGTGTAGCAGAGCGGGGAGGAGGGGATGTCTGCTAGTTTGCTTTATAACGAAAAGGTTGCCACAACGCCACCCAGTCTGACTGGGAAAACACCTTTTTACCATAAGTATAAAAAGGGCACACAGGTTCGAAATTACTGATGAGGCAGAGACGGTCACGCTCAGTTAACAAGATTTATTAAGGGTTTTGATTTAATAAAATATATATTTCATAGTAGTAATAAGTTATATTAAAATGGTATGGCACTAGACAGTTAACGTGAAACTGCACGCCAGAGAGCTGAGGCTTGGCCAGAGGTATGGGGACAACAGAAGGGGGACAGAAACCTTAACGAAAGGACACACACAAAAAAACAAAACACACCAAAGTAAGTGCACCTCAAACCAACTAAGGGGACCACCACCAACGAAATCCACCACCACCTCTGGGACGGGCCAACAGTTCCTAGGGCACAGAGACACAGATTAGCTTAATGCAGAAGACATTTTCACACAGTAAACATGGTTAAAGTAGCACTGCCATGCACAGAGCAGATGGGCTTCTCTTCTGGAGATCAAACTGAAAGAAACTCCACAAGCTGCAGCCGCACTGGGCGCAGCTATGGCTATCTTCTCCGCAGCACGAACCACCGTACCTCACACCAACAGCACGGAGTGAGCAGGATCGGACACAACTTGTAGAGTGAATGTTAGGGTGGGCAAAACAGCGGCATCTGTATTGACAGACAGGGGAGTATTTGATAAAGGCTGCCTACATAGAAGCTCTACCCAGGACATGCATGAGCGCTTACCACTTTTGAGGCTAAATGCAGCTCCTACAATGGAGGGCGATGAGCAATCGAGGGACAGCCTAAATAAAGAAGCTAAGTTACAGAGAAGCTACCACAGATCACATTAAACGAGTTGGCGCTTACCATTACAGTGTAGCACCCGGCGCATCTGTCCCTTCTCAGACGAGCGGCGGCCTGTACTACAAATAGACGCTAAAATTAACAAAAATAAACCTCTTAAGATCAAGAGGTACCGGTGCGCGTCTCACCTGCCATAGCCCGCACTCAACCCGGAAGCTGGACACAGGGGGGGCGGAGAAAATGTGCGAGGTCAGAGGCTGATACACCGGGAGCTAGACATTTTTATAGGTTGCTAGTCGACGCAAGTGACCAATCAGAGATGTTCCCTTAAAGTGGCAGAGCCCGCCTGCAGGCCACACTGCCACATTTAACCCCCTAAGTTGCATCGTCGTCCCGACGATGGAAAGACAAACATAACGCTTAATGGAAGGGTGCGTTTAGGCTACTCCACTCCCAGATTAAAACGTACTCGCTCCATGGCGACACCACACAAAAAAGGTACTGCATAGTCCTCGTCTCGCTACCAGTTGGCCTAACCTGGTTTGACGTGGTGCCGTGAAGGCCGCAGTCACACATACAGGTGAAACACAACTTCTCTACAACGGCTGTGCCAATACACAAGGTAAGTGGGGAACGTCCCTCCCAATTGTACCTACCGCTGCCCAAGGTTACGCAACACCATTCACAATTAAAAGCGATAATGCTCCCTCATCTTCAACCCATTCGCGGACTGGAGGCACCGTGAAGGCTTAACTGAACACGCGTTGTACGAACCCTTTAGACTGCCATGCCCGATTAAATCATGACTACACGGCTGTAGTAATAATGGCTGCGTATGAACGCTGTCGAAGGATGAGGAATTCAAGAGGGACGGCTACTGCAGTGGCCCCTAACATCTCACCAGCATCTACCACTACCTGGGCGGGGTAAGCCACCCACTGACGACGGTGGACACAGCAATCCAAGGGGACAAATGCTGTCACCTGGCACATCTCCGCCTAGTATCTGGTCCTCTCCCAGAAAACCCTTTGACACTCAAAAGTTGGACGGCCGCTGTTTTGCCCCTACAATACAAACAAGATTAACAAGGGTGTTTGGTACAATATTTTCAAAAAATAATGACTGAACGAAACACGTCTCGCCTCAATACAGTAAATCCTGCCGACAACGCCAAATGTAGCAGAGCGGGGAGGAGGGGATGTCTGCTAGTTTGCTTTATAACGAAAAGGTTGCCACAACGCCACCCAGTCTGACTGGGAAAACACCTTTTTACCATAAGTATAAAAAGGGCACACAGGTTCGAAATTACTGATGAGGCAGAGACGGTCACGCTCAGTTAACAAGATTTATTAAGGGTTTTGATTTAATAAAATATATATTTCATAGTAGTAATAAGTTATATTAAAATGGTATGGCACTAGACAGTTAACGTGAAACTGCACGCCAGAGAGCTGAGGCTTGGCCAGAGGTATGGGGACAACAGAAGGGGACAGAAACCTTAACGAAAGGACACACACAAAAAAACAAAACACACCAAAGTAAGTGCACCTCAAACCAACTAAGGGGACCACCACCAACGAAATCCACCACCACCTCTGGGACGGGCCAACAGTTCCTAGGGCACAGAGACACAGATTAGCTTAATGCAGAAGACATTTTCACACAGTAAACATGGTTAAAGTAGCACTGCCATGCACAGAGCAGATGGGCTTCTCTTCTGGAGATCAAACTGAAAGAAACTCCACAAGCTGCAGCCGCACTGGGCGCAGCTATGGCTATCTTCTCCGCAGCACGAACCACCGTACCTCACACCAACAGCACGGAGTGAGCAGGATCGGACACAACTTGTAGAGTGAATGTTAGGGTGGGCAAAACAGCGGCATCTGTATTGACAGACAGGGGAGTATTTGATAAAGGCTGCCTACATAGAAGCTCTACCCAGGACATGCATGAGCGCTTACCACTTTTGAGGCTAAATGCAGCTCCTACAATGGAGGGCGATGAGCAATCGAGGGACAGCCTAAATAAAGAAGCTAAGTTACAGAGAAGCTACCACAGATCACATTAAACGAGTTGGCGCTTACCATTACAGTGTAGCACCCGGCGCATCTGTCCCTTCTCAGACGAGCGGCGGCCTGTACTACAAATAGACGCTAAAATTAACAAAAATAAACCTCTTAAGATCAAGAGGTACCGGTGCGCGTCTCACCTGCCATAGCCCGCACTCAACCCGGAAGCTGGACACAGGGGGGGCGGAGAAAATGTGCGAGGTCAGAGGCTGATACACCGGGAGCTAGACATTTTTATAGGTTGCTAGTCGACGCAAGTGACCAATCAGAGATGTTCCCTTAAAGTGGCAGAGCCCGCCTGCAGGCCACACTGCCACACTTGTACAAGCAAGGCTTTCGCTTTGAATAGTGCCCATAGAGGGCATTCCTGGAAAAGGACATTAAACAAATGTATGGGTAGAAAATTTCAGAAGGACATTGTTCTGCCACAGAAGTGTGTGCAGCTCTGTGCCTTTTGTGTTTCTACAGCAACACACAGGGCTGAGTTCTATGATTAGCCTGCAAATTAGCCATCTTGTTGTATTTTACTCCTTCACATGCAGAAACTGCTCTAATTACATAGCATTACAATCAAATGTTGAAACCGGACTGCGAACCTCAGGTAAATACATGGATTATTAAGAGTTTCATCTGATACACTGAGACTTAAGGAGCTTTAGCTTGGACTAAACTCTGGTGTCTATGTCAGCTTGTATGAAAGCCCCCTGTGTAACAATGACACCTTCAAATGTATGTTCATATTTGGTCATATAGATAGTTATTTGGCCTGTTAGCGTGGCAAACATCTTAAATACAGTATGTTACACTATTCTGTCATTCTTGTGTTGAGGCATTAAGCTCATATTGTAACACGTTTATCCATGCCAGTAAATTGTAAAAGTGTAGAACAGACGGGTAACACCATGTGTTGTATTTCTTACATCATAGAGGCTTTCATAAATCTTCGCCAAGGGTCACATTAGTTCACTCAGTCATATCTTATACTCTTGACAGTAGTAGCCCACAGGTGAATCAACTCAGTTAACTCTTGAGCAACTATAATAGATCAGCTCTGGTGTTGATGATTCAGGAGTGCCTGTCTTCATCAGAATTTCTTTCTCAGATTTAACAGTAAATTGGCATTTGACTCCAAACATCCGGTGTCCAACATCCGGAGGTCTGCTGCTCAGCTTCACTTTATATTGGACAAAGATGAGCTCAATTCAGAATGAGTCTCAGGGCAGTTACAGAATACTGCTTTCATACTCCTTCTGTTGTGCACTTTTATAAATCATTGGTTTTAATTCACTTCTGCTAAACCAGAACATCCCCAGGTCTGGTTTCTGTAACACATGAGCTCATAGGCTGCAATGACAAACTGTTTTAAAGCACTACTTCTGCTTCTTCAGATTTTCCCCCTAAATGTGGACAGCAGTAATTCTGGTTTGTCAATACGGTTATGGTTCACCTGCGAGTGTTTCCTCAGGACCGCTGCATATCTGTAAATCAGTGGCGCCCGTACAACAAAAAGATGATGCATAAAGAAGTGAAAGTTGGTCGTGTGAGGACTGAAATGTTGCCTAGCATGTTACTCTTTTGCATGATCATTTACATACAGTAATTACTTCCTGTGTTATCTATCTCTAACACACAAAAGTCCCTAATCCGTGTTATTGTATTTCATTAAAAAGGTTGTAGATCTCTTTTGCTCTCTTCTTCACTCTCCCTGAATTGTTTTGTATTTTGGTTGGCGGCGGCCCAAATGCTGATGCAGAGATCAGATGACAATCCCCATCAATAAAAGCCTGCTCAGCTCCTTTGTGTTGTGTCTATGAAAATACAGGTTTGGCCTTGGGAAATGACAGCCGTTTAGCTGTAGTATAGACACAGACAGGTGACAGAAAGAGGCAGTGTGACATTTCTTTCTTGATGGCAGTTAAGGAGGTGTGCCAGGTAATACTAAAAACACTGGAAGCGTCAAGCATTTAATTTGTAGTCGCTTTCCCATACTTTTTATACACACAATAGTAAGTGCAGTGTTACACATCCGGAACATGGTGTCGTCGCAAGGCTGTGCATGTCAAGGGTTTGTTCTAGCAGCAGGGAAAAACTGTCCCTAAAGGGAATTTGTCAAGGTCCCGGTTTGATGTCAGAGGGTGCGCACTTTCCCACAAATCAAGGCATTAAGTATCCTCCGGATGGTTTTTTTGTTTGACATCCAAAAGTGAGTTACAGTCAGATTGATTAGCATTCAATGTGATTCAGAATGCAATATAATACGTTCAACTTTAAGCAGACTAACACTAGTGCATTGTGCATTGTAATACAAACCCAATAGTTGGCTTCAAACCCAATATAGTTCAGGGCCCAGGGGTAAATGCTAATGTATGTTACTCTGCAAAGGTTTTATACCCAGTTATGTCATCCTGGCAAAGGATATATGGAATCATAAAATATGAAAACCTGCGTTCGTCCCACAGTGACAAGCATGATTATTTAAAAATAAAAGTATGAATAATAATAAACAATTGACCCTGTGTTGCACAACTTTGCACAGAATCTGACGGCTGTTCCCTTAATTTGTTATGGGTCAACCACAGTGAACCAGTTGCATGGTGATTGGACAGATTTTTTTCTGTTGCAACCAGCCAGCAACATGCATTTCTCCACTGCCACCCTCATTCAGGTGGTGTACCCTGAAGACACCAAAAAGTAATAATAGTGTATTTACTAGCTTGTTACTTACCTTTATTAATTTATCGCAAACCTGCCCATTAATTTCCCCACAAACCAACCCATAAAACCCATCAAACATGTTGAAACGGGGTCTCTCAGTTTACCCACTCTCACCAAAGTGTCATCCTTCGTCAGCCTCTTTGTCACAGAACATAATTCACCCTGATGACCCCTGCAGCCCCTCTCTATAAACACCCATTTTCAGTGTCCGTGGCGCTCCTCCTCCGGGCCGCAGACCTTGACTCGCGCACCCCAGGGCCACCCAATGTGAATGGTGCACCGCCACCCCCACATCTACATGCCCATGACCCCCCATAAGACCACAACAGGACACACATTCTTTCCTTTTGTGGCCGAGCTTTCATCCTTCTCTCCGCCAGAAATAACCTGCAAGCAGCAATGGGCTGTGAGAAAACGTATTCTTTTGGCTTGAGGAGAGAATGTCATAACTGGTTCTAGAAATACAGTGCCTCTCGAAAGTACTAATACACCTTGAACTTTTGCACATTTTGTCATGTTTACAACCCTAAACATAAAGATTTTATTTTGAATTTTTTACTGAAAGTTCACACACAAGTAACAGACAACTGTGAAATGAAAGCAAAGTGATACATGATTCTGTTATTTTTTTTTAAAAATACAAAAGTGGGGCGTGCATAAGTATTCATACAGCATTTTTCTGAGTGCATTAAATTGCCTTTATAACATTCCTAATGACTGAAGAATGTTCACACCTTGCCCTAACCATTAAATAGAGGCCACCTGTGTGTAATCTACTCTCAGTATAATTCCAGCTGTTCTGTGAGGGCCTCAGAGCTATGGTCAGAGTGTATTGGTCACTAAACAATATCATGAAGGCCAAGGAGCACACCAGAGAGGTCAGGGATAAAGCTGTGGAGAAGTTTAAAGCAGCGTTAAGTTATACAAAGATTTCCCAAGATTTGAACATCTCACGGAGCACTGTTCAATCCATCATTCGGAAATGGAAAGAGTATAGCACCACTGCAAACTTACCAAGACACGGCCGTCCACCTAAACTAACAGACCGAACAAGGAGAGCACTGGTCAGAAATGCAACCAAGTGCCTTAAGATAACTCTGGAGGAGCTGCGACGTACTGCCACTGAGCTGAGGGAATCTGTACATGGGACAACTATAAGTCGTACTCTACACAAATCTGGCCTTCATGGACGAGTGGCAAGAAGAAAGCCATTATTGAAAGGAGGCCATAAGAAATCCCGTTTGAAGTTTGCTAGAAGTCATATGGAGGACACAGCTACCATGTGGAAGAAGGTCCTTTGGTCAGATGAGACAAAAATTTAACTTTTTGGCCCAAAACGTTATGTATGGCGCAAACCTAACACTGCTCATCGTCGTGAGTGCACCATCCCCAGTGTCAAATATGGTGGGGGGAGCATCATGCTATGGAGCTGCTTTTCCTCAGCGGGGACTGGGAAGATTGTAAGAATAGTTGGGAAGATGGATGGAGCCAATACAGAGACATTTTGGAGTAAAACCTGCTGGAGTCAGCAAGAGAATTGAGGCTGGGCGGAGATTCACCTTCCAGCAGGACAATGACCCTAAACACAAAGCTAAATCTGGATCCCATCGGCCTGGGTCTCTATAGCCTGTCCGTCCATGGGAGTGGATCTTTCCAGCCTGTGGTTCTCCCCGAGGTTTCTCGTTTCTCCCACCGGGTTTTTGAGTTTTTCCTTGCCGTGCTGGAGAGTCTAAGGACAGGGGACACCCGCGCCGCTCGTCGCCACTGCTGACGCTCATTTGGACATTATGTTTGCCTGGATACTTGATTTAAATGTTGTAATCTGTAAAGCACTTTGTGATGCCTTCGGTATGAAAAGCGCTTTATAAATAAAGTTTGAGTTTGAAATCTACAATGGAATGGTTTAAAAACAAGCATATTAATGTGTTAGAATGGCCCAGTCAAAGTCCTGACCTAAATCCTATTGAAAATCTGTGGAAAGACCTGAAAACTGCTGTTCACAAACGCTCTCATCCTAATTTGACAGAGCTTGAGTTGTTTTGTAAAGAGGAATGGGCTAAAATGTTGGTTTCTAGATGTGCAAATCTTGTAAAGTCATACCCCAGAAGACTTGCTGCTGTTATTGCAGCAAAAGGGGTTCCACAAAGTATTAATCCATGCTGTATGAATACTTGGGCACGCCCCACTTTTCACTTTTCTATTTTTTAAAAAATAACAGAATCATGTATCATTTTGCTTTCACTTCACAGTTGTCTGTTACTTGTGTATGAACTTTCAGTAAAAAAATCAAAATAAAGTGTTTATGGTTATAAACATGACAAAATGTGCAAACGTTCAAGGTGTATTAGTACTTTCGAGAGGCACTGTAGGTATAACCCACATTGATATGGGATCTTAGCTTGATTCTTGATTGTGTCTAATCTAGAGTTCTGCATTAGTAATGTCTGTTTTGCCTTGCTATGGTTAGGCACAAGCCTTTTGAGTTTGTATGACATTGTTATGTCTTATATTTGACACAAACATTACCATTCATAATTGTAAAGGACATTTTGTATAACACAGCAAGATTGTTTGCCATTTCTTTTAGGTATAACTTCTGTGTACCTATGCTATGTACCTCAAGTAAGTAAGTGCTTTATTTGTCATTGTACAACCATACAACAAAATTGTGTTCAGGTGTTAGTCCTGAGCCGCTGCCACTGAGTCACGCCGCCATTGTGGGCCAAGCTGACCGGCATGTTTTTGGAGGTAGGGGAAACCGTAGCACCCGGAGGAAACCTGGCTGGCTGCCTTCAGTGCTTCTCTGATCCTCTGAAACGGTGCCTCCTGGGTTTGTCCCTGTTTCAGAGTGTGGTGTCCTTCACTGGTCAGCTCCTCCACCTCCTCCTTCCTCTTCCTCCTGCGCAGCTCTCTCTGCTCCACAACAGTCTTTCACCATCTTCTGGGAAGAGTTTAGCAGTTAATCTGTTTTATTCTCCAGTGAACGTCCATTAACCTGAACACTAGTAGGGATAGAAGACATGTGTGGCTTAGCTTTAAGTCTTGTCCAGATACCTCCTTCTTTGTCATTTCCTTGTTTCCTGTAGCTCCTCTTGTGACGCCTCCACTGTGCTACAGCTATGGGGGGCTCTTGGTGCCTCTTCAGTGTTTCAGAAGAAGAAATTTGTAGGTCTCCAATGTCTTTAGCTCATAAGCTAGCTGTTTGTTTACTTTCAAATAGCTGCTTTCTTCAGGACCATTATGGACTCTGCAGTAAAAAAAAAAATCCATTGAATCCCACAAAAACACAGCAAAGACAGTAAAACAATGTGGAACACCGAAACCACAAATGCAGTTGGCAGAAAAAGGCAAAAATGTAGCTGTACCAAGAGGTTACCATCACATTATTCATATTGCATGGGTCAAATGACCATTCATAGGTTTAAAATGAGTTTATTTAACTTCTTGCTACCTATTTGGTTCCAACCTATTGGATCTGGAAACAGAGATGTGTAGCGTAGCATGGCTTTAAAATCACTTCACTAAAGTAAAAGTAAAAATAAAATAGTCCCAAATAGACCCAAATAATTACTCAACTCAGAGAAAATACTAAGCTACTTGGTGAAAATACTTGAGTTACTGTGGGCGCATCAAACTCTTATTGGTGTTTTTGTTTTGAGGTAATTTGACCGACGAAGCATGAAAAGAATGAAAAGAATACACCATAAGGCAAGGCAAGTTTATTTCTAGAGCACAATTCATACACAAGGCAATTCAAAGTGCTTCACAGTTGCATAAAATGACAAGAAAACAGATAAAATGAATCAATAAAACATCAACATAAAGTGAATCAATTACAGTAAAAGGCAAAAGTGCAGATAAAATACTTTCAGTTTTCATATGCACAGGTAATAAGAACTGTTTTCAGCCTGGATTTGAACATTGTCAGAGTTGAGGCCTGTCTCACATCCTCATGAAGACTGTTCCAGATTTTAGCTGCATGAAACTGAAACGCAGCCTCACCATGTTTATTAATGACTCTGGGAACCACCAGGAGACCCCTCCCTGAAGTTCTCAGGGCCCGAGATGGTTCATACGGCTCTAACATGTCAGAGATGTACTTTGGTGCTAAACCATGAAAAGACTTGTACACAAGCAGAGCTGTTTTAAATTCTATTCTCTGAGGGACAGGAAGCCAGTGCAGAGACCGGAGCACTGGACTGATATGGTCGTATTTCCTGGTTCTTGTCAGGACTCGAGCAGCAGCGTTCTGGATGTACTGCAGCTCTAACAGCTCGTTTGGAAAGGCCAGTGAGCAGGCCGTTACAGTAGTCTAACCTGCTGGAGACAAATGCATGGATGAGTCTCTCTAAGTCTGGTTTTGACACTATTCCTCTGATCTTAGCCATATTTTTCAGATGGTAAAAAGCTGATGATGTTATTGCTTTGATGTGGCTGTTTAAGTTCAGGTCTGAGTCCATGATTACTCCTAGATTTCTAACCTGATTTTTTGGTTTTAGAGAGAGAGACTCAAGGTGACTGATAACACTTTGTCTTTGTGTCTGTGGGCCAAAAACAATGATCTCAGTTTTGTCTGAGTTAAGTTGGAGAAAGTTGTTTTGCATCCACAAACTGATCTGTTCGATACAGTGACAGAGTGTATCTACAGGCCCATGTTCACCTGCCGTCAGTGACACGTAGATCTGAGTGTCATCTGCGTAGTTGTGGTCCGACACATTGTTGCTGTTTATTAGCTGACCCAATGAAAGCATGTACAAGTTGAATAAGAGGGGTCCCAAGATTGACCCCTGGGGACTCCACAGGTCATGGAAATTTTGTCTGAGACATAGTTGCCAATTTCGACAAAGTATGACCTATCCTCGAGATAGGACTTGAATCAGTTTAGAGCAGTACCAGAGATTCCCACCCAGTTTTCTAACCTGTGAAGTCAGATCCCGTGGTCCACTGTGTCAAAGGCAGCGCTCAGGTCCAGCAGAACTAAAACTGAGACCTTACCTGCGTTGGTGTTCATACGGATATCATTTGTCACCTTGATCAGAGCTGTGTCAGTGCTGTAGTGGGGCCTAAATCCTGACTGGAAAGTATCAAACACATTGTTAGATAGGAGAAAGTAAGTGAGCTGTTGATATATTACTTTCTCTAGGACTTTTCCTAAGAATGGTAGGTTTGACATGGGCCGGTAGTTGTTCAGTACCTTGGGATCAAGGCTGCTCATCTTTAGAAGAGGCTTAATGACCGCGGTTTTCAAGGCCTTTGGAAATGCTCCAGTCTCAAATGAGATGTTAACTAACTGAACAAGTTGTGGTAACAAGCTGGTCACCACAGACTTCAGAAATCTAGTGGGTAATTCATCAAGGCAGCATGTACATGAACTCAGACCGGAGATAATCTCTTCGATTGTTTTGTCAGTAACAGGTGTGAAATGTGTCAGCTCAAGGTGTTTATCTGGTGGCAGGGTTGCCATTTGTGTTGTGGAAATTATGGCATTTTTAATGCCTTGGACTTTGTCATATTGCAAACTCATTGCACTTAGATGTAGAGATTAGTTCTAAGGGCAGTGAAACTGGAGGGTTAGTTAATCTGTTTACTGTGGAAAACAGAACACGAGAATTGTTTCTGCAGTTTGCGATGATTTTAGAGAAGTACTTTCTCCACGCAAAATCTGGTTGAACTCACAAAGCACTTCTTTGTATATCTCAAAATTAACCTGGAGCTTTGACTTGCGCCCTTTCGTTCGGCTTTTCGGCACTCCCTTTTCTGTGCCCTGACCGAATCTTCACTTCTCCAAGGTGCCTTTTGTCTATTGTTAACCATTTTAACCTTGACAGGAGCAATAGTATCCAAAACATTTAAGACACTTGATGTGTGAAGTTTAAATTAATACAACTTTGATTCTTTTGCTTGTGTCACTCAACAGATTTACTCACATTGGAGTAACAAATGTTTTAGTAAGAGTATCGTTACACCAAAACACAAGTAACAAGTACCGTGTGATAAAACTACTCCAATAAGCACAGTTAAAAGATTCAAAAGATACTCAGCTACGTCTGCCTGTAACAGAAGGAGAACTCTCTCTGTTCTCCACTGAAATGGTGTCATATGATCGTGCACAGGTGTTTAAAACAGTCATCAGGCCATTACTGCCAGGCTTTATGACTAACAGGATTTCATAATGTCAATCTACCGTTTCTGTGATGGTTTAACAAAGCAGTACTACATTTGGTCGTACTTGTGTGGCTATAGCTGTATGTCTGAGTTTTCCACTTAGGCCAGAGTAAGTTAGCCAATATTAGTCAGTCTCCCTCTGAAGTAGACACACCACAATTCTCGGAAGACTTTTTCGACAGGTGACCTTATACATACTTGATATAGCCCACTTGAACATATCTAGTCATGTGTTTGTGGGGCCAGGTACGCGTCAGCTGCCACTCCTGTTGACCCAGAGGCAGCCGCCGCAGCCAGGCAGAGCGAGACAGGATCCAACAGGACAAGACACTGCGAGGTGTGGTGTGTTTATCTTTGAGTTAGGCTTCCTTCATTACACACGCACTTCCTGCATCACAGATAACCCCTCGCAATCGCGGTAAACATTTCCTTATTCATCATACGCCGCTCATGCCGTCTGTTTGTTCGCACATGAAAAAAAGAAAAGAAAATGACTTGTTTTTCAAGTGAGGCCGCATTCAGATCAATAAAAGCGAAAATTCAAGGAAAGTGGACTAACTGACAAAGCAGCTGCACTCAGTCGCTGTTTAAACACAGCGCATGAAAGAACAGGCTTAAATAGAGTCAGGATTACAAGGCAAACTCCCATAAATGAGTCAACACAATGTATAGTAGGATTCAGTTTGGACCACGTGTAGAAAAAAAGGTTGGCTAATGTTCCAAAGCATTGTACAATTCTTGGATGTTGCCATTTCTGTTGATACTATTTCCAAAGCAGCATCTGCAAATAGCATTGTGTTTGCTGTCAAAATAGCCATGTAGTATTTGACTTTGATCGTTCCTCCATTCTTATGTACTTTCCTGGTCATTTTCAGTAGATCCCCACCACTCAAGAGTTGCGATAACAAACAAGACCCAACCGTCTAGCCATAACAACATGGCCCTTGTGACAGCATGCGTTTCTGCTTGCACAAAATCAGCTTAAAGAACACAGTGTTCCTGATATCATCCTTTTTTGACAAATGTCATGGTTATAGGGGAGTGTCAGGCTTCCTTGTAAAAGCTAAAATGCTCAAACATAAACCGCTAATTCTCAAAGCAACAAAGCATTGGCTGTATTTCGTGGTGATACCCATATCTGAAATGAATTTAAGATTTTAATATAGTGGTTACCTACATGAGTGACTACAGGTAAATTGTAGCATTTTTACTGACCCCTTGTGACTTGAATTAGGTTCACATAAATGGAACAGAATAGAAATTTCCCTATTCAAAGTCTGAATGAGAAATATCAACTTATTTCTATGCTATTAACAGTATGTGACTGTTTTTGCGTACTAACAGACTAACAAAGAAATCCATTAACGCACCAACCTTGCAAAATCATTAACTCCTTGGCGGGGGTGATTACAAAGTTGGGTTGATATAAATAGCTGGCAATTAAAATGTGCCATCCAGCGTGCCCTGTAATAGTGAAGTGAACTAATAGTGGAAAAAGCCAGTGAGTGGAGAGGCGTGCACACACTGCAGCTGAACAGACTGAGGGCAGAAACATTATCCCGCTGGCTCGGTGGCCGTGTGGGATGCGAGTGTGAAACAGTCAACGGGGAGGCAGTGCTCATATCAAAAATGGATTTACCTGTTTACATAGAGCCTCTTTGTGACGGCCCCATCTGTCCCACAGCAGACATCAGATAAGTTCAACTGGCCGTTGTGCAGTGGAAACGCTTCCTTTCAGGACTTCACAAAAGAAGGAAGAGTGTGTGTTTGTTTTGCATGTCAAATCACTCCTTCAGTTAAAAACCCCACAATTTCCATGTCGGCTCCGACTGCTTTTGCCCCGACTGGCACCTTCAGTAATCCCCGGGCCTCATGCCAGAACCCAGGTAATTCCAAGCAAAACAGGCTGCTATGTCGCGTATGTGTTCACAGCATTGGACTCACAAGGAAAGTGAGAGTCATCTACACAAACAGCCGTGTCACACGCCTGGAGCATGTCCAGTTGTGAAAGAAGCCAGAAACACACGGCAAAGAGAGCACAGAAAGGGCTGCAGGATGTGAGGGGGTTGAATATTGCAACCCAAAGACAAATATTGCAACCCAAAGACAAAAGACAAATTAAGAAGACTGCATTTCGAAGATCAGGCCTGAAACCTCGCATTTGTAATAATATTCTGTACCTAATTCAATATAAGCAACAGCAATCAACTTTGCTTTATCATGCTATACTATGGGAAAATACATCTGTTCCAGGAGCCTATAGGCCTATTAGAGCAGGATTTACACCTTTTTCCTTTTCCCCATTCCCAGGGTTATGGGTTTAGTACTACTGTGATCCTGCCAAAACTCTGTGTGGGCCTGAAATGTTACCTCCCACAGTTTGAACCTTGTAAAATTACGGCAATCACGGTTCTCCTGTCTTACCGTTACTAAGCGATTATTATCCAAGTGTGTGACTCTCAAAAGGAGTGACAGTTGGTAATCACCGTTCTCGTATTGGCATATCATTCTGGCTTGGGCTTTATGTGGTTTTTGAGGTAAAGATTACATGGAAAAAGTGACTTACTTACAGTATATACTCCCGTAGTATAAGTTGCTCCATCCCACTCATTGCCGTCATTTCAAGCAATATAAAACATTGCTGCAGCGGGACTGTCTCCGCCCTTCAATTGTCCTGTTTTAATGACATAACAACATGAGACCATTCATAGAACATTGTAAATACTGTGAATGGAACGTGAAATTAGAGTGAGATCATACAAAAATGTTAGCTGCTACGTGCAATCTAATAGTCACTTTGGGACATGTACTTTTTGTATTCTAATAGGCCTAGTTGCACTGTTCCCTCTTTGGCTAGGCTCCAGAATAAAAAAAATGGCTGGGATGTTTGCCTTGTATTCTATGTATGAAATCAAGCAAAGTAGAGGAAACATTTGGTAGATATTTAACCATGGCTAAATTACAGACCACAAAGGCGCAGGATCACGCTTACACCTTAATCTGTGCAAAAGAAAAGTTAAACAAGTTGTGCATCTCAATCTTTTCTTCCGGTGTTGGTGGCCTTGTGCTCTGGGAGGAACTGCTACGCTTATAGGCACTACCATACGAGCAAATCTGAAAGCAGTTTGTGGCCACTTCAGGCAGATGGAAAGACCACTATAGCGCCATGGTATGCACCGGGGGAAGGATGAAGGGGAGCAAAGCAAGAATAAGAAAAGAAGGAAATTGCGCTGAGTGAAACCTCCCTGTTTTACTGCAGGGAGCCTTTTCAGTGCATGGAGTGTACGCTGTGAGTGGATGGATTCATGCAGCCTTATGAATACATCTTTACCATGTGTTCCCAGTGGAGGATATTAGAGAACAGGAAAGCACGATCTGATAAACTCGCCAGGCAGAGGTCGAGGTATGGAGGAGAAAATAGAGAGGTGGAGGAGGCGGGGGTAATTTTTACGTGAAAATTGAACAGAGATTGGAGCAAACACTGGTGGGCCTTTGAAGTGGACAAAGAGTGCAATTGTGTGGGAATGAGGCTGACTTTTTCACACAAGGTCTTGCTCAGCCGCGGCCAAAGGGACCTCCTATTTGCCTTTATCACAGGCTTTCGAATGATAGAAAGCGGAGAAGCCAGTGGGAAACCGAGAGAGTAGGTAAAAATGAGTAATGCTGAAAACAGAAACGAGACCTCAAAACCCGTAAAGCTCCTTCCTCTCGCTCTCCTGACACCCAATCAATCTGTCCCTGACGTGCTGCTCTCTGCCCCGGTCCACCCAGGCACATAAGACCTTCCACATGCTACCATTTTGTTCTGCGTTCGTTACATAACACCAATTTATGATGTCACAACAAGTCATGACCGCTTTACCTCTCTGTGCTTACTGAGGTGAATTTGAGTTAGCATGTTGCTGTAAGTAGCATTAGCTCTGGTCTACACATCTGTATTACAGTGTCGCACAGCTTTAATTAAGGCTTCACAACGCATCACACCTACAGGTCAAGTTCACATATTCATAAGTCTTTCATTGAGGAACATATAGAAGAAACATACTCCCAATTCATGATGTAATAACTACTAACGTATATGATTCCAATGCATTTTCATTAGTACTTTGTGTATAGCAAGCTTTGAAGCCTTCAGGCACGAGTTCCGTCAAAAGGTTCTTTGTCAAAGCTGCAGAATGGGAAACTCTTTACCGTAATTTCTTAGAGGCAGTGTATTACTTTTCCCTCTGGGGGTAATACAAGTGTTAATGGGATGATTGGGGGATCTTTCATCTCCCCCTGGTGACTCTGGCCTGAAAACCACAATTGCAACTTTCCCTGCACCGGGTCGGAAGCGCAATACACAATAATAGAATCACGAGGAAGAAGCTAGCAGGATAACGTGCCAAGCTAACTGTGGGCTAGCACCACTTTAGCAGTATTTACAGCTAAGTTTGAGTGAAAAAATTATCTCCATTGTGTTATTGGATGTACAATATCCCTCTCTCCCTTTGTCTTTTCTGTCAGCGTAGTATTTACTCTCACGGACAATTAATGAGTAAAAAAACTGTAACATGCTACGACACCTGCAGTGGCGCTTATGGCCTCTGCTTTAACCGTAACAAATGGTTGAAGGATAGTCAGGTGTGTAGTCATTAGTGATGGTACTGATTACGGATATGGACACACTGTAAAAAGGGTCTTTTGGACCTGTCTAGATATGTATAATTTAACATGTAAAGAATAGATTTGGACTGTTGTGAGAATCTGAATCAGAATAGTTTTTATTGCCATTGTTTGAGAACAGGTTCACAAACTACATCTGTTACATTTTTTATTTGATTCATTTTTGGGATAGTAGAACTGGTCACATACAGTGTATTTGACAAAGTTTTATCACCAAGTTTATCAATATAATCTGAATGCATTGCAAGTACTTGCAATGACCTAGCGTTCCATGTAATGCTGGTAGGGATCAGCCAGTCCTATGGGTATTGGGCACCTGGTGAATTGGTTTATGTACAAGCCAAGTTGAATACTTTTTTAAAGGTAAAGTGATCTTTGTCTCCAATTAAAGTTTAAAAAGCAGCTATCCGATTTAACAGTCTGCAAGTCATTTGCAGTTTCTGGCATTATAAGTAATAAATGTAGTGTCCAAGTTGAGTTCACATGGTTCTATTTATGTTGCTCAAAAATATATGGGAGCATTGAGCATTCTAAAATCTGCTGGAGCATGTAAGAGCTATTGGGAAAAGTGGGGAAAGGCTTCCAAATGGTTACCTCCTCTGCTCACCCACACGCAGGTGTTTTCACTTACTGCGTCTGGTTTCAGGGCCTGCTCAGGCTGATGAGGGGCGGCGCTATGCTGGGAAGTAAACAAACAGTGCTACCCAGTGACAATGATGAAGGTGTTAGCCATCTGACCACAACAGACGGCTATAACTACACGTCAGTCACGAGTGGAGTGAAGGAGTAGCCTATACAGACCGCGGCGAGGAGTTGAGAAGGGGCCTCATTAACAGATTAAGTGAAAACACCTGGCCTGTAGTGCACAAAACTGCTATTTACTGATTAGCCTTCAAATGATGTCACTTAGATCTGTGGCAGAGACGGGACCGTTTGCTCTGACAAGTAAACCACCGTCAGTCAAGACTTCTGTTCATATTCGGGAATTCATTTAGCTAGGTTACTGTAGACAGACACGCACATCCCAGGTCAGTTGAGTGGCGTGCAAGAGTTCAATAGTACGTGAGATGAAAGGATAAAAACTCTGCACCGCTGTTGCGCTCCCAAGGAATTTATTAGACACCACAAGGTAACGTTTCAGGTGTCACTTAGTCCTTCGTCAGACGGGCTAAGTGACGCCCTGTCATGGTTCTACAAGTCTGTCGTAATTCACGTAGCACGTAGTTTCAGCATGTAGCCTTGAGCTAATTGTGCTAATTGCTCCTATATCTAACAGATAAGTAAATAGAGCAGTTACTAATTCACTTCCCAATTCTATCTATCTTGTACTGACAAAAGCAGATATGCACCTCATCTCGCTTAGTATAGAGTTCGGGAAATTCCACAGGAACCATGGAGATCTTTGCAGCTGTTAGCATACATTTCCATTGACTAACATTAGCTAAAAACAGTTTAAAAGGGGAGAAAAAAGCCGTGAAACAACTCCATTAGCTGCTGGTAAATACATCTAACACACTGTGGTGTCCAAGTGTTTTAATGTGAACAATAAATCCAGTATTTTAACTTTTAAAATCTCCATTAGTTTACAATTGCTGCTAATCCCATAATGCTTAGCGATATGACATCACGTTCCCGAACTCTATATAGACCAAATTTTGACCCAAGTAGCATCAGAGGGCCTTTGCTCAATTGCAAGTGTAGCTTATAGAAGTCTATTTATAGTCCAAAGTTATAGTGTAGCCCACATACTATCCATTACAACTTTGACTATGTGCACCATAAGTTTGAATTGTAAATAGTTGGTTGTTAAGTAGCGTTATTGTTGCTCTTGGCTGATCTAAAATAGCATGGCCGTCACTCTGGGGGCCGGTCTGTGTTGCCCACATGTGTTTTCGTCTCCCTCTCTGGCAGTGGCTGCAGTATACGAGCTGGTGACTTGTATCTCACGCCTTGTGCCAAGATATGTTTTCACTGCTGACTGTTTGTTCGCTCCCCTGCTCCGACTCTGACTCCCCTTTTTCATCTGCATGTTTGTTTACGTCCTCTGTGGATAAAAATGAGGCAGAGGGAGGCTGCAGCCCAGGAGGGAGCTCTTCTCATCGTCCGTTTCCTTCCCCCTTTCTGCTCAGCCTTTCCAAACTAACGTCTGCGTTGGGGGTGGGGGGTCCCGAGGGAGCCACCCCACCATAATAGCCGGGTGGAGTGGTCTGGATGAAAAGCATACTATGGGGCTTTCCAGACCTAAAGTCCTTACAAGGTCTTTATGGCGCTCATTGTGTTGAATGTCCTCATATTTACCCCTGGCTGACAAATGATCCGGAGAATGACACCCAGGTTAAAGCATGTCTCTCACACACTGGGTTTCTCTGGAATAAACTGTAGTCTGCTGCATTGTAAAGACAAAGGCTGTTTGTGTTATACTCCGCCACGCTGAGTTCATGCCTCAAGTCAACCTTTGCCCACAAGTCAAGTGGCAGAGTGGCAGAATTTCTCCATTGGGGAAGTGTGTGATATTAGATAGATGAACCTTGTCTGCAGTGTTCATCACCTGTATTGAAAGTCAAAGCTGCATATCATTTTCAGTGTATTGTCAGAAAAATATTTGGGTGGATGCCTTGTAATAAATACAGTTTTGTGGAATTTCATTTATAGCTCATATAACAACGTGAATTAGAGTAGTACCATAGTCACTTGCAAACACATTATCTTATTAAACAAAGTAAAAGTGGTGTTTAACATCCACATACACTGCCTTAACAAAAAAGTCACCACCTGGATTTAACTAACTGTTATTATCTGGGGTTGCTGCAGTTGGTCAAGTCTAGGTTCAGTAACACTGTGTGCCCAAAGAATCAGCTGATATAACATCCTGAATGACCAGGTTGTTCCATCAATGGATCTGTTCTTCCCTGATAGCACGGGCATATTCCAAAATGACAATGCCAGGAATCATCAGGCTCACATTGTGGAAAAAGGGGTTCTGGGAGCACATCATTTTCAGGCATGGTTTGGTCGCCACAGAGTCCAGATATGAACCCCATTGAGAATCTTTGGGATGTGCTGGAGAAGGCTTTGTGCAGTGGTCACACTCTCCCATCATCAATACAAGATCTTGGTGAAAAATGAATGCAACTCTGCATATTTTGACATTGCAGAAGCTTTTTAAATGCGTGTAATCTTTTTTTTGTGGCGACCTCTGTTTTGCAACGCATAAAAATGCTGCCTAATTACATACATAAAGTATTGCAAACAAACACCGGGATATTATAATGGTGAAAATAACAATGTTAAAAATCCAAAGCTGTTCTTCTGACCTTAATCATCTGCAGTGATTCCAAGAAATAAAATGTCAAGACTGTTATTTTGGTCTAATTGTACAATTCTGATATTAGCTTTATCTGATGTGTCATGTTTGGGTCACACAATCTGCAATGTTACATAAACAAATCTAAAATCTATGTGTATTATTCAAGCTTTTTAAAACTACATTTGGACATTTCTTGTTTCATTTAAATTATGAGATTGAACCTGAGAAAAGTGTCACTTTAGCGTATTAATGGATTATTTTAGTTTTCTTTGTCATATCTAAAGTATTGTCTATTTCTTTCAGCATACAACAGATGTAAATGCGGGTTAAAGTTTAGAGGTGGAGCTCATCCAGCCGGCACTATAACGTGTTAGAGGATATGGCACAATAGCGGCCTGTGGATTCTCTCTGCAGAAGAGTGGAGCGTAAATCTTGTGACACAGATAAATTGGCTCAGCACTGACAGTCAGCTTCCTCCCTCTGAGAGTGGACCCTGCTCCCTAACCTTGGGAAATGTCGTGCCACGTGCTCCCCAGCTCTGTGATGTACTACAGACAGCGCAGGAATGAGAAGAGACACTGCGAATCCCTTCATCTTTGTGATTATAAGTGTGTGTCTGAGGAAGGGTGGTGAACAGTAGGGAACATCCTAATCTCAAACAGGCGTGAAGTGCACTTTATGAGCCCAGTCGTTAGGAGAGACTGTCAGTGCGTCTACATGCACTTTGTCTCAATGTAACAAGAACTGAATGTCAGCTACCTGGGCAATGTTATTCTCTGATATGAGAAAATAGCTGACCATGCTTTAGAGATAAAAGCTGATGAAAAGTAACACATTTGAACAAGTTAGCTAAACCAAGTCAGTATTTGACGTAGGGGGCACATAGTTTGCTCAATTACCTAGATTATGCTAGAACTTTATCTTAGTTTTCCCTTTGCCTTGTGGGACATATCACACAATATAACGAATATAATGAAGTGGCATTAAAAATCGTTCAGTGAAAATGGAGAGATAGGTAACATGACACAAATTCGACTCAGACAGCAGTGGCATGTTCAGACTTTGGGCACCATGGGGGTGGGGCGCTTAATAATGCGAGGGTGGTTGAACTTTTAGTTATCAGATAAACTTACATTATTTTGTGCTCAATTGATGCAATTGTCCCACATTTATTATAGTCTAATTCAGGGATGTCAAGCTCATTTGTAGTGTGGCTCAATAATTTAAACATAGTGCTGGTCGGGGGCCAAAACAGACCCTTATAAATAGTAATTTCATAATTTTTTTTATTAGGCTATTTGATATAATATGCTTTTTTAAAACCATAGCACATCGCCTATCCACATTTTTTACGATTCCATCAGAATTGATGGATACTACTAGTACAACTACTACCATATTTTCTGGACTATAAGCACTTTATTTCATAGTTTGGCGGAAATATATAATTTCACATGCTGCTAGAGGGCATGCAGGCTAATCGAGCAGCAAAAAGAAAGTTTGGAATGAGTGAAAAGCGGAGGTTACTACAATGAAGTAAACAAAAAAAGGCTAATCACGGTGTGACAGATCAACGTAGGGATCAAGTCAACGTAGGGTAAACAAAGTGGAAGTGCGCAACGCGGACGCGCAGCAGAGACGCGCCATGCACCGCGCACCAAACCAGGAATTCAAAGATTAATTCCCTTGGAACCCATCGGCGTGAATTCCTGGTTTGGTTCGCGGTGCATGGCGCGTCTCTGCTGCACATCCGCGTCGCGCACTTCCACTTTGTTTTCCCTATGTTGACCTGATCCCTACGTTGATCTGTCACAACGGGCTAAAAGCTAGAGCCACAGCTAGAGGAACGAGTTTACAAATGGGTGCTTAAACAACGTGCTGTTGGGAGAGGCTTGTCAACGGTGCAGTTACGCTTCCGTGTCCAGGTGTCCTCTGTGTCAAGGCGATTGTTCAGAAGTAACACAGAGGATGAAGATTTCAATGGATTTAGTGATTTGGAGTGAGATCAAAAGCTTGGTATGTTCTTTATGCTACAGTTATCTGATCTGTTTATGTGACGTTAAGATACCAGACACCTATTTAGTTCGTTGTTTATGCTTCATGTAGCTAACCATCAATGTGTTACATTAGCATACCATACGCCTATTCAGCCGTTTGTTTTGTTTTTTTCATTAGACACTTATACTCCGGAGCGACTTATCTATGGTTTTTCTTCATCATTACTAGGGGTGTTGAAAAATATCGATCCGTCGATATATCGCGATATTACGTCGCGCGATTCTCGTATCAATACAAAAAGTGGCGTATCGATATTTAAATATCTATTTTTGGGGAAATATTCATTGCAGCATCTCTCTTTAGTCCTGCACTTTTACTCCCGCCCGCTAGATGGCAGCGCACTGCGCAGCCCGCTTGAGTAACACTAGAATTTAGTGAGAGTTAGGGAAACACAGGACGAGTTTACGATGGAAAAGAAAGAGCTATTAGACGCTCCGGGGCTCTTTTAAAACTCTACCTTTTTTGGCCTCACTTTGGCATTTACAGCAAAGACAGAGAACTTGATTATTACGAGAGCCACCAGCTGTGTGCATACTGTATGTTGCTGAGTGTGTCGCCGCTGCGTTCGGAGAGGATTTATCTTCGTAGCACTAGCATGGATTTATCTTCGTAGCATTTTATTACGGAATTAAACGAAGCCGAGGAGAAACTAAATACAGCAGGCTCATGTTAAACCTGTGTCTCGCCACTGCACCACGACACAAGTTTAAAAAGAGCCTGCTGTATTTAGTTTCCCCTCTGCTTCGTTTATGTGCTACTGCTAACAAAAAGATTTCGAAGAGATGAGCGCTATAGTCACGGTGATGCCCGTGTTGTCATTATGTCCCTGATCTACGAGTGACACCCGTTGTGGAGTAGATAAGATTTTAAATGCCCCGTCTCAGTTATTGTATATTTTAATGGATGAAACCCATAATGGTTATTACTGATCGCTAAGGACTCCCAACTATAGAAATACTAGAAAACGTGCATCCCCAGTAATTGGTTTCACTACTAGGTTTCCAAGAAATCAGTTTTCCGTTCAAAGTTACATAATCACCATACAACACACAGTCACAAGCACATTAGTGAAAAGCATTTATATCATAAGATAGATCAAATGTATGTGATACAAATCTAATGAAGGTGGACTAGTTTACTGAATAGTTGTTTCCAAAGTAGTAAAAAAATAATTGCAATAATCGTCTAATTCTTCAATATCGGGATATATCGTATCGTATCGCGACCCTTGTATCGGGATACGTATCATATCGCCTGAGACTAGGCGATACACACCCCTAATCATTACGCATTTTTTGGCTGGTGCGTCTTATACTCCGGACATATAGTCTAGAAAATACGGTACCAGTTGTACTTAAGGCCATATCGCCTTTGCTATGCCCAATCCCGTCAGATCTTGGAAGCTAAGCAGAAAGGGCCTGGTTGGTACTTGGATGGGAGACCGTTTGGGGTTGGTGGTGGTCGGAGGGGCTGATGGCACAGACTGGTTGCCTCGCTTCCGTTACTAGTGACACAATGACCTGCACATCAGACTGTGTTTTTCATCAGGTCCACTTTATGTTAATGTGACAGTGGCTCACTGTGCTGCTGATTATAGGTTCAGCGCATCAATGGATGATCTTTCATCTTTCACAGGAGTCATCAGCGTGTCCAAACGGCAACATATTGAACACTGTGCTGTATGTTCTTAATATAACATTGTGTACTCGATGTCGTGAGCGAGAGAACTAGCGCTTTACTATGCAATAGGAAAGAGACATTCTTGGAGTTAGAGAACTTGTGATTTTCATTGTGTAATGCCATGTGGTTGTAACTTAAATAGCACATGGTCAGCTGAACAACAATTTCACTCCTCGTGTTCTGACAGTCTCTCACCTGTTTCGGCAGCTCCTGCTCTCTCAGTTCACTGATCTTTGTCCGTTTAAGCGGCTGTGACATCCGCACTACGCTGTCGGGGCTTATGGAAAATTTAAACTCGAAAAGTTTGGAGACTTTACACTACATTTACACTGTAGATTCTCACTGAAGGCATTAATTTATGAATGAACCTATATGGAATAATGTTTTAAACCACAAAAAAAGTTTGAAAAGAGTCTTCAAAATAGCCGCCTTTTGCTTTGATGTCTGGTTTCCATTTTTGACTTCTTCTCAATGAGCAACACAATGTCGTCACCAGAAATGGTTTTCACTTCATAGACTGTTAAACTAATTCAGGTGACGACATTATATGAAGCTCATTGAGAAAATGAGTTATGTCACCCTTTTTTGTTTCCTACATATAATCCCTTGTGTTTATTTATAGTTTAATGTCTTCAATTAGAATCACACAAAATAAATGTGTTGGAAATAAAGAGAAGCTGAAACATAAAAAGGCGTCTCCAAACGTTTGACCGGTAGTGTAAGAAAGAAATTATCTCTGAGGCCACAGAAATTATCACATGGGCCGGACGTGGCCCACGGGCCGCAAGTCTGACATGTCTGGTCTAATTGATTTGAGCTTAGTGTTAACCATTGAGTGGTCAGATTTCAGGGGTGGCCTGTCTTAGCCCTGGCCCCCCTGTGAGACAGATTAGAATATGTGGTACCTCCACCACTAGTTATGTCAGTGAATCCCCCAGACCATAATAACCATGTGGATTGCCTGAATCAAGAAGACAGTTTTCCAGTTATACTGTATATGGCTAAACTGAGTTAAGAGCAAAACCCATTTAAGCTTGGCATGCAAGTGTGCAGATACAGTTTTGCTTGTTTGAACACATGGGACACAGACTGTACACAAACAATGCACACACTTGGAACTCAAACAAGGAAGGAGGCCTCTTCTCTTGTCTCGCACACAAACGAACAGACAGGCAGAAATAACAGAAACCAGCCCTGCCTCTGCTCACCCACAGCGGCCCATTGTCCTGCCCTATCTTTATTTACTTATATTTCTATAAGCGAATATAATAAAGACACCTACTGCTCGCACCAGATCACCCGTTGGCTTTGCAATACAATGTCAAACAAAAGCTCTGTGTACTTTGTTGTTAAGGGGAAGGCAAAAACACGGGCGGCAGACAGACAAAACATGCCGCAAAGGAATAATAATGTAAGCCCTTTTCCACAGTATGCACTCACTCTATCCGCTAGAGGCATAACGACTGCATGTTAGGCACAAAAAAACGTATTCAGGCGAACATTGAATCCTATTTGGTAATAAGAGTAAGGGGGGAGAGGTATTCACATGTAAAGCAAAAATGAATGAATAGCCAGCCTGCCGACGCTCCTAAGCGCTCTAATTTTCTCCTCCCAGCATACATCAAACAGGGCTATGCAGGACCCACAGCAAAGCAGCAACACATTAGTAATCTGTCACAACTTGGTGGGAATATCTCAGGCCCGCAGTAGGATTTGATGGCATTCCAAGTTCCTGTGTGTTCCTCCGCCACCTCCCCTCTGAAGGAAGTTTATCAAAGAGAATCCATGTATTACTGCAGCTGTATAATGAGCACCTTTTTATCAGTATTTTCAGGATCTCAAAGTTTTGGCGAATCGTCCAAAAAAATGACTTGAAAATGACTAGTAAGAAGATAGAAATATTGAGTACACTAGCATGCTTGAATTACCGTACTTCCTGGCAGCTTATTTAGTCGCGTTGGCCATGAAGCAGTTGGGACGTGTTGGTGCTGCTCGGGACTCACTGATTGGTTAAAATGTCTGTTCCCAGTAGACTGTGTGAGATTATGCAAGGTGATGCGCAATTTCTAATCTTTGTCGCTAGGCGGGGTTTTGTATCTCGCTGACACAGAGGCAAACATGTGTCTTGTCAAGCTGTTTTAAACAATTTCTCAATCTTGTTAGTACCAGCTCCTAAAATATTTGGCCTTTCCTAGCACCATTTCATAACACAGTTGATCTTCCAAATGAGACCAGGTCAAGAACAAGTTGAAATCAAATCACTAAACCTGGTTTAATATAAAACTAAATGATGCCTAAAACTGGATGTAAACCTTGTCTCAAACACCCGCCTTAACCGAACGCATTTTCTCTAGTTCGGCTTTACCTGAATCTTAAAAGGTTCATGGCTGGAGAGCTTGCAGCCTACAGGCCAGTGCAATGCCTCATTTGAAAGCTAAGGCCTACAACACTGAACGTAACTTTTTTTGTATATCTTTTGTCACTCATTTTTATCGTTTTCATCACGTTTTCGTCACTATTTTTTATTGTGCTATTGTTGCTTTTCGGTAACTTTTTGTCTCTCTTTTGTCATTATATGTTTGTGTTTTTTCGCCACTTTTTGTTGCTTTTTCATCACTTTTTAGTCATGTTTTTGTCACTTTTTGGTTGAGTTTTCATCCTCGTTTTCGTCTCTATTTTGACATTTTTTTTCAAGAAGCTTTTCGATTTGGGCAAAGGCAAACAAGAGAAAATGTGCTTGGTTCAGGTGGCGGTTAAGAGATTAAAAAACATAGTCTAGAAGTGCAGATGACCCTGAGCACCATTGAGAAGCCCAAGTACCACTGATATAGACGTTAGCTTTTGAGCCTATATTCTTTAGTTGCGTCATTGTACTACATTTCCTCGAAAAGGCCTGTTTACAGCGTGGCTTTGTGTTGTGTCCAACCCCAAACATCCCCGAGAGTTTCACCAACATAATGGCATCATAATTAGTGTTGAGTTATCTCCTCTGAAGCTATGGCCTGCTGTGATAGCATCAGACGGCTGCCCTCTTGTCTGGCCGTGTTTACAGATGTGTGACGCTGGCAGGCGCCGATCCTGTGTGCACCCAAAGGACCCTGCTGCAATGTGGGTGTAATGCACGCTATTCCTAATTCTCATAGCATTAGTCCAGCATTTGTTTGATTGTAGCAGCAGGAGCGAAAGTTAGTTTTTAATTTTACTCTTCCCATACCGGAAACCGAGGGCCAGTCATTTGTATGTGGTTTTCCAACTCTTGGTTTCATCCAGAGGGTTGCAGTGACACAAATACTGAACTCTTTTGATGTAAATAAAAGGATTTACTGCTGTTTCCTAGAGAGCCTCTTAACTTTTTCATTTGTTTGCTGGTACAAGGGCTTGTCTGTGAAAGATAAAAACAAACCGCAAAACACTGTTAAAACTTGCTCTAAAATCATTGGAGTTAAACAAAGAGACGTCAGTTGCCTATGGGAGAAGCAGGTGCTAAAGAAGGCTAACTGGGGTCACCCTAGCCATGCTCTGCTCTCAGAGCTTTCACTAATGTGTCCTGGATGTCGTTTTTAATGTACTTTTTTGGAAAACTTAGCGGTTCTCCAACTCTTTTGTCCCCTCTGCCCCTGAACTGTTGAATTCTGAAGGGAGTGTGTTTATTACAGTAAGTAATATAGACCATTTGAAATGTGCTTTATTTTTATTATTGTTATAGGACTATTGTTTATCTTGAGCCTCTACTCTTGTCTGAACTGTTGGGACTGACACACAGTGTTTGTGAAATGTTCTGAGGTTTGCTACAAATGGATTGCTCTTTGGGATCGATAAAGTTTTCTGAATCTGAATAGTATAGTGCTGCGTTGAACTGTTGGCCCCTATTGTACAGCATTTTCTCTTCCTGACCCACTACATAAATCAACTTTACATTAACAACCGACAGCCTATTCTAATGTCAAATCCATGAATCCAGTCAATATCCATGCAAATATAAGTAATTTTAGTAGTGTCCTATCTACATCATCAAGTACAATGCACATCCTGAACTTGGAAGTGGTACAGTAGCTCATTATACTACATTGCCACACCGCTCTGGTTACCCAGTATGCACTGTGGAGGCGACTGTAGACTGTAACTACATCTAGTGTCTTGATTTGCCGTTTGTCTGTGAAACTCACCCCGCGCGTCAGTCAGCGCTGTCACTGAATGAAAGATGGCTGCTGCCGCGGAGGTCAGGTCGCTGCTCAGGTCTCGGTTAGAAGACAGATCGTGAAAGAGGATCTGGGAGTTACTGTAGTGCATCGCTCTAGTGGCTCTTACAGGATTTCAGAAACACGCGGAACCGGAGCCCGTGGGAGCAGCGCACGAGGAACTCTTCCGCAGCACATACGATCTAACTGTTCGCTACAATGGGACTAAACATAAGCCCATGATTGCAGCTCTTTTGATACCAGGCATTGCTTGTTCCGCCACTTCCCTTTGAATCGGCCCTGTGCTGCAGGTAAAGGTCAGAGCTAAAGCAGTGTATTTGCAGAGTATAACTATCAGAGTCAGGTTTTAACGGCGTGCCAGGTGTCTGACCCGCCTGCAGCCGTTTATGGCAAACAGTAACTTTGAACAAGCGCCCAGGGCTTCCCCATCTGTGAGTACATAGAATATCACTAAGCCGAGCAAAGGCTTAATGCCAGGCTCCATTAGGGCATATTTACTGTTCTGTCAAGGTACATACATGTTCTGAACATACAGGAGTGTTAAAACGAGATGATGATTGGTGTAGCGTACACTCAGATTAAAGCAATGTAGCTACAATTGGATTCAAGGCAAGGCAAGGCAACTTTATTCATACCGCGCATTTCGTACACAAGGCAACTCAATGCGCGATTCATCGTTTTACATTTTGAAAAATGAAGAATGAAAAGTTGAATAAGTCGTTTGTGTGAGAGGGGATGTTGTATCTGATCTCACGGTAAATCAAATCTACCTACGGGCGCAAATAAAGTAAAAATTGTAAATACAGTCTACATTAAACACCAGACTTTCATGTTGTTTTTTCAGGACACATTCATAAACATATAAGAATAACTGACCTGTTTATCTAACCTAATGCATACTGTGAAGCTGAAGGTCAAATGTCGGCCAGTGGTCAGCTGGTCCTTTCTGATAGATTTCTTTGTAACCGCTGAACTTGGTACTGTTCAGTTGCTCTGACCTAACCTTGGGACAGGAAAACAAACATGACTGAACCAAAAGGACAGGTGACTGACCTCTGACGTCCTCACACCAGATCTAAAATTCTTTGGGATTCTTCTTACTCACCCTCAGAGACAGGGGTTGAAGATAATATCTACTTGAGAATCTCACATCAGCACGATGGACAGACCAGTCGAACAAATAGGTGTAAGGAGCTTCGTAGATGGAAAGCTTTTTACTGTTTCTTTACTCGTGTTAACAATTTCCTTTTCAAATAACATTTTATATTTCCAGTTGTTGACATTATGAGTCAGTTTCCACCTCTGGTTAACTATTTGGTTTCTAATCTTTGCTCTTTTGGCTATTCACCAAATGCCCTCTTGATCTTTTTCTCCAAAAGGTATTTCTGCCTAAATTTTGGAGACAAATCTAAAGGTGGTTGTCCGCTAGACTAGAACACTGCACTTGTACATTGCCTCTGTATCATAACATGCATACCTACAACTTCGCTGTGAATTTCCTGGAATTTGGTTAATCCCATCACAGCGGTCGTTTTTTTTTTTTTTTTTACTGTTGGTTCTTTTTTCAGGCCATCGCAGGGTACCTGTAGCTTGGGCTTCTGTTGTGGATACATCTCTTAAGAGGTGTTTCAAGCATGCCCCACTGGGAAAAGCATTTGGGGAAAACCTAGGATACATGGAAGGGTCTCTCAACTGGCTTTGGGATGGAAGCTGGAGGAATTGTCTGGGGTCTGGGAAGCCTAAAGGTCTCTCCTTAGGCTGCCTGTGCAAGAAGATGTATAGATGGCATTTCAGTTGGACAGTAGTTATTGCAAAAATTACAAGAAAAATGTGCAGTGCAGGACACCACGCTCTGAAAGATGGACAACCCAGGAGGCGCTGCACTGTTTCAGAGGATCAGAGGAGACTGAAGGCAGCGAGGGTTTTCTCCGGGTGCAATGGTTTCCCCGACCTCCATGCGGGTCAGGTTGACCCACAGTGGTTGCCGCGGTTCAGGACCAACACCTGAACACTATCGTACACTTGTACAATGACAAATAAAGTACTTACTTGCTAGAAGCACAGCAATTGGTTCTTAAACACAGATTTGAACATTACAGATTTTGTGTTAAGAAAGCTTGGCTTGAACAGAAAATTCTAGTTGACAATATTTACTGAAATTAGAGTACAGTACAAAACAAAATTGCACTCATACCATTAGCGTTCTTGCCGCTAAAATTCTGTGGCAGCAAACTCTATGTAAGTCAAGTCAAAAGACACTGTGCTCAATGGAAAAGAACTCCCTGGTCATAGACAAAACCTGAAACCAGTCTGTAAATGTCGGTCAAATGCGGGTCAAGACTGAAACCTCCCATTACAACCCTCTGTTTTGGCCCAAATAATTTGTTTTCGGACCGTGACAAGGACTCTCTGGTTAGGGCCTGCCATGATCGATGTCACCACAACAGCACGTCTATTTCAAGGCTCCATTGTTTGGCATTCTCTCATCGCTGTGTACGCAGTGAGTCAACAGTCGTTCTCCTGCGCGCACCGCACTCTGCGCACAAAGAAAAAGTGGTTCATGGTGAAAATGGCATGTGTTTCCTGTCTCTCAGCACGTGTCCTTCCACCGAGCAAGGCTGCCACACTCCCACCTTCCCCTTCGGCCCAACAGCTCACAGCAGACACACAAACACATTGACCTCCATTAGAATAGGTTGCGTGCGTGTCATTCTAGTCGTAATTTCAGATGGACAAACAGACAATCCATATATTTTACCTTACCTTACCAGTTTGGAAAGGGAGTACAGTACAGGCAAACACTTACATATGCACTTTGACAGTTATAAGACAAATTATCCCATAAACCCCTGACCCGTCCTGCACCTCAGTACTAAACAAGGGGGCACACGACATCTGAACCCCTGAGTAAAACTGTTTGTAACTTTAGGTTGAAGCTTTGGGGAGTTTCTGACCTGACTTTTGTCATTCTCAAGTAGTGATTCATGGACATTCTTTGGCCAGAGGAACTATTTCCTTCCTAATCACCCTGGTTCTTTCCAGAGCAATTTTAAAAATTCACTTTGTAATCAATATTTGTTATGATGATCCCAGGTTTGACATCCCAATAGAAAAAAATACATCACATAGAAATTAGAACTTAAAAGTGGGGGAAATATTCCAAAACAATAATGAGGGGCATGAAAGTGTGGCTGACAGAAAAAAAGACTATGTTTTATAGAAAAAAGCTGGCATGAGGGAGAGCGAGAGAGTGACTGTGAACATTGCAGAGCACATAAACACTAAACAATGTTGCCATCTGCTCCTCATAAAGCCGTGACATTTATGACCTGCGTTACAAAGTGAGTTTCTGGGCTTCCCCTGGTTTATCTCAACCTAGTCCACAGTACGAACAGGGCAGGTGACTGGCCCTCAGCTATAGCTCATCTTAGTCTTTATTATGTCTCGCACATAATAGTAAAGCCACATGAATGTTATTTATGGCCTGTAACAACATGCTTTCTCTACGCAAATGCTTTCAAGTTGTTATGTAAGAGTGAAAACAGGTTATAAACAGCAAGAAATGCGTTTTGACAATGTAATTAACAAATTGCATCCACCCTGATTCAGACAGTGTTGGATCAGTACCACAGAAAAAAAAAAACACACACACACACACATTGTGAACTTTCTAGAACATCAAGTGAAGAAAAAAAAAAGTTTCTTTAATTTTCTTGGTGTCCCAGTTTGCAGTTTACTCCAGCAGGTTTCTGTTGTTTTCCAGAGAACCCTGCCTCGATCGCTTACTTGTGTTGGTTGGTGAGCAGACGGGGGCGACACAATCATGACCGGACACTGCCGAACTTGGCCCAAAGGTCTTAAACGGACATAGGGGTATGTTTTGGGTTGTTAGCACAAGGACAATTTACCATGCAGGCATTTCCAGGCTGATTTATTTCAGATCCGGATCCATTTTCGTTAATCACCATCCGCAACAGCAGCCTGATGGTTCAACAAAATGGTGCCCATAGTGCACTATGTTTCTGCAACATCCAAACATCATCAAATTAGTCATTGTATTAAATGTATTTATTATACATACTATAGACGCAATGCAAGCTATGTCACAGTAACAGAAGCCAAATGAGTGTCAAGTACAATTGTGCTCAAAGGTTTATATACCCTGGCAGAATTTCATCATAGGCCATCATTGGCCTTGTTGACAATAATAAAGTGCACCATACCTACTGTGAAATATGGAGGTGGTTCGCTGATGCCACTGGCTCCAGCAGAATCAACTGAAGGTCCTGTTAGTGTTCATCTCAGTCTCCTGACCTCAATATCATTGAACCACTGTGGGGAGAGCTCAAACGTGCAGTTCATGGAAGACAGCCCAGGAACTTAAAGGAACTGGAGGCTTTTTGCCAAGAGGAATGGGCCGCTTTACCACCAGAAAAAATAGACAATACGATACGATACGATATACTTTATTAATCCCGAAGGAAATTCCGTTCATCAGCTGCACAAACAAGTCACACATAAAAACATTGGATTAAAAAGCTAGAAAAAATTCAATAAATAGGACAGTGCAGAGAATAAATATAAAAGTACTATAAAGCCATCATTCCCATTTGGCCCCTCCCACCCAAGGATTTGTTATACAGCCTGATCGCTCTGGGCAAGAAAGATTTCCTGAGCCTATCCTTTGAGCAGTAGAGCGAGAGCAGCCTCTCGCTCTACTGCAGAAGGAGCTCTTCTGCCTCATCACCAGCTCATGCAGGGGGTGGTCGCTGTTGTCTATCACAGAGAGCAGCTTCTCCTGGGTTCTCTTCTCCGAGATCGACACTACAGAGTCCTGATCGGCCCCAATCACGGAAAAAATCACAGAGAACCTCATCCACAGCTACCACAAAAGAATCCAAGCTGTCATTGATGTTAAATACACAGTATTAACAATTGGGTATGTAAACTTTTGATCAGGATCATTTTGGTACTTTCTTTTTTCTTTATGATTAAAGGCCTATTCATACTCCACAAGACGCGAGAACTTTGTTCTTGTTCTTGAGGCAAAAAGAGCAAGAACAAAGTTCGTCTGAGCTCTGACATCATTCTCCACAAGACGTGTTGCTGCCGAACTGCCACGCCCCCATTTTCAGCAGCCAAAACAATCAAGGAATTACAGAAATAACACAAGCCATTTGAGTTCAAACTATTATAAAATGTATCAGTCACAATATTGCAACCATTTTGAAGATTGACTTCATGTTTAGCACACATCTCCCACTGGTATATTACGTTAGAAAATGTTAACATTAAAAGCTTACCTCCGTTTCATTTGGTGAAATCATGTTGTTTGACGTCTGTGTACCCTCTCAGTACAGGCGTTGTCCATCCAAGGAACTTCATTGAACATGTTGGTTGACGTTTCCCGGTGTTTGATGAAGGGGTCTGCTTGGTTTCCCTCTGTCCACGAGCCTGACCACCTTTTTTTTAATCACTCACTTCTTTCACGCAGGTAGCGCCAGGCTCTTCTGCTTTCCTCTTTGTCCTTGCCCAAAACCCAGGAATTTTTTGCCATTTGTGTGTCCTTGTAATCCTTCAGCAAAGTTTTTTACTGCCACGAGCTGTGCCTCAAAACTATCCATGTTGTCTCCCGTTTTCCGCACCGGTGTTAGGAAGTAAACATTGGATTCTCACTTCCCGGTTTCGCCAAATTGACCCCACCCACTAAACATCCAGCCAATCAGAGCGAGAGTTCTCGCAGCCCTGCGGAACCAAGTTCGGTAACACTTTAGAATAAGGCCCAGTAACTCCTAGGTAGTTACTATGGTACATCCCTGGTACTTACAGAGGTAATTACCAGGTACTTGCAGTGGTATGGCCTGGTAACTCCGGTGCCATGCCATTGGTCCGACAACCCATTAGTCCGACGTCTCATTATTACAAAAATATAACCCTAACCCTAACCCTAATGGCACCCCTACTCAATGGGTGATTTTCAGAATAATGAGACATCGGACTAATGGGCCGACCTCGTAACTCCAAGGTACTTACCTAAACGTACCACCTTAAGTACTTGGTAATTATCTCTGTAAGTACCAGGGATGTACTACAGTAACTACCTAGGAGTTACCGGGCCGTATTCTAAAGTGTAACCCAAAGTTCTGCTAAACCGAAGTGTCAGCAAGAGCTGCCGAACAGGAGCTGCGAGAACAAAATAACGTCATTTTGTTCTCGCAGCTCTGGGTGTCTTGTGGAGTATGAATAGGCCTTTAAAAATAGCAAACTCAGTTGTTTGACCATAAATAGCTTCACACAACCACTAAGAGTGAAGAAAAATGCTTTCTTTAATATTCTTTGAAAAATAGTCAAAATGATTAAAGTGCATACCCTACACTGAACCTGATCTGTGGCTTTGTTTCTCCTGATAAGTAACAGACCAATTCTGTTACGGTAGTTACATACATATATTCTGAGCAGAGCTGCTCAGACTTCCCGATCCAGCGTGCCCTGGGTCTACCACGAGGCCTCCTCCCAATAGGACATGCCTGGCTGGAACACCTTCCGAGGGAGAAGAGGAGGCATCGGGAACAGATGCCCGAGCCACCTCAGCTGCTCCTTTCGACGTGAACGAGCAGCGGCTCTTCTCCGAGCTCCTCCCGGCTCCTCACCTGATCTCGAAGGGGGCGCCCAGCCACCCCGCGAAGGAAACTCATTTCGGCCGCTTGTATCCGCGATCTTGTCCTTTCGGTCATTACGCAGATCTCATGACCATAGGTGAGGGTGGGAACGTAGATCGATCGGTAAATCGAGAGCTGACTCAGCTCCCTCTTCACCACAACAGTCCGATACAGCGACCGCATCACTGCTGACGCCGCACCGATCCATCTATCGATCTCACGCTCCATCCGAAAAATTACATTTATATATATATTTTTTATAATGAATTTGATGTTAACAAATCATTCCTTTGTGTGATTGTGTGGATTCAAATACTGTTTGAGAAGACACAAAATTTGCTGAAAAACAGAAAGTTTCAAAACCACGGACACAGCAAGACGGTACCCCTACAATGGAGTCTATTTACTAAACAGTCACGTTTCCTGTTTTTATGATTCTCTGATATAGGCCACTAACACGAAGGTTTTGGACTGCGCGAAGGGCGTACTAGTTTTCACCTCCACACAGACATGAAAGCAAAGTCAAAGTAAACATAACATATAACATACAACAAACATTATACAAACATATAACAAACATTAGTTTACTTAACTGCCTCTGCTGAGATTTAAGTTGAAGTTTTTTGCAATAGTCGTCTTGTTTTGGTTCAAGTGTGCAGCCTTTAGCGCAATCATTCTAATGCACTGACTATGAAGTTCATGAGGAGGGGAGTTTTGCGAGTTGCAACGTATGCTCTTGTACATACTGTATGCTCTCAGCCGAGGGAAGTCTAGGTACACACTTGTGTGGCGTGCTTCAAAACCCAGTCATTTCTGCTTTCTTTTACGAGGATGTAAATCACAGCGAGATGCAGACAACGGGGCCTTTGCATTTGTGGAAACCATGGCGACAAATGCGGGGCTGAACTCTGACACCTTTTTGGAAGTCAGGACACAGTCAATCAATGACACTCGACACTGACGGCCACCTGTCTTTACGGGCGCAATAGGTGTCTGCTAACACTTACAGGGCAGCTTTCAAAGACACAGCTGTGGGAACGTCATGTTGTTGAATTTCACTGCTGTTGAATTTCACTGCTGTGTTCCTTCACACTGCCAAAATGATTTGAGGTGGAGTATGTGCTGTGGATATCAGATTGTTTGTTTTAGCTCCACTGCCAATTGTCCAATCATATAGCCCACAAAACGCCTGGGTCAAATGCAGTAGACAGTGGTCAATGAAGTCTACAGTATGAATGTCTATTGAGTGACAGTGGGTTAAGTATTTGCCCAATAACAAAAAGGCAGCTATAAATGGTAAATGGTCTCAACTTGTATAGCGCTTTTTCCACCTACGTTAGGCACTCAAAGCGCTTTACAGCAAGGATCCACTCACCCATTCACACTCTCATTCATACACCATATAGTATAGTATAGTATGGTATGGTATAGTAAGGCATACTTGAGCAAATACTGTTTCAGCCTGAGATACTCCAGCTGCCTACTGTAACGGTAATGTGGTGTGAGAACCCCAACTGACAGAGTGAATAAGCTGAAAGGGGGAAAAAAAGAGCATTGTATTATTTGTCTTTCCAACAGCCTTCAAAACGTCAAACTTCATCATGTTGCTACACAAAACAAACGAAAGATGAAAAGAGGTCGGAACTGTTTTTGTTTTCTGACATGAAAAATGGATTGTTTAGACCCAAACACAGCCCGGCGTTCACCCAGTGAAAAGATAACGTGATAAAAAAAGAAAAGTGGGTGATGTCATTGATGTGAGCACCTCTGAAGTGCCTCTTGCTGACACAGCTCCCTTTGAAAACTCCGCCAATGTTTTCCCACAGTGAGGCTGTGCTCTTCACGCTACTGTAAATTCGTGGCCCTTTCCTGTACGCCTTTCACTTCAGCATGTCTGAGCATATTACAATACTCCCTATTTATAGCCTCTTTCTCTGTCTTGAGATATTAAGTCTCCTCCTGTTGCTTAGTCGACCACTTCCTGCCTTCGACGGAAATGTCTGTTTGTGTATGTGGTTTTCTGACCTTTAGGGCCAGCCTGTTACCAAATGACTGTTTATAGCAACAGGATTTCATGTTTCCAGGCTTTTGTGAGAGACGCGAGGTGCTGTTGACTAAAAGTGAAAGACATAAAGGACACGCGATAAAAATACAGTCACAGGTGGCAGGATTTCTGCTTTTTCAAAAGCCATGCTTCATTGTATGTTGGAGAAGAAGTACATTTTGGGACTGCTGGTATGCATATTTCTTTGTCAAAAGTAGCTGAAAGTACATCAGATAATGGTTTTGGAGGAAGAAGATTGTCAAATCTTTACTGGATCCTCTGACAAAGACTGCTTATTCGCCTTTTTCAAATATTTGCATGCTTGGAATTGTCTAGTTACTAATACCCATTGTGGATTTAAAAGTGAATAACCTGTCGCACGCTGCAGATAACTCAAAATCATGTGTGCCCCCCACCAAAGGCCTATAGTAAGGCTTAACCTTCGCAAGTTATCAATAAAGAGCATAATCCTTATGGACAGTGTTGTGGAATCAACTACATATGTTATTTTAAGCCAAACATCGACACAAAGTTTTCTTGACCAGTAAGTGGAAGTCTGGTTTGGGACACACAAAAACCCTGGGGTAAAGTCTGACTTGAGAAATACAGTATGTGGTGACATATTTCAAGTGAAGTAACAGCTCATCACCACCTGCGGTATGTATATAGAACTCATTCTGTGGAGTATCAGACATTAATCTGACTTTGACAGTGTTTAAGAATACTGGAGTCCGTTTTTCTTCAAGGCCATTATCAAAGGAAAGGCTGACGGTGGTTGGAACATCCTGTTTGGACCGTAAACACACGGGCTGCGCTTTCCTCCCAGTGTCGGAAAAACAATCTGCGCCTATGACTCGGTTTAAGAAAACAGCCTCCCCGGTGCACCATAAGGCTTTGAATGCACTTTGAAGGGGAGCGGAGAAGGTGGCAGGTGCTTTGAGCCGGGCCCAGTTTGTTGGACGAACTTGAGAGGGATGGAAGTCCCTGGCTGACGTGTGGGTCTGTCTGCGCTGGAAATCCCTGGGCAGACTTGTCTGACATCACCTCCGCTGGTCATTAAAAGGTCGCTTACATGTTTCCTCTGCTTTTGTTTGGGGCTAGTGGCCGACATGCAAGGGAATGACACAGCTCGTGAATAGTCAACTCACTGACCGTTGGCAAAGAAGGCAGGTCAATAGTTTGAGCCACTGTTTGATATTAAAAAGATATGAGCTCAGTGTAACTTATATCGCTGAATGGTGCTCTGTCGATGTTTTGGGGCCAATCTGTAGAGCTTATTTAAAAATGTTTTACCCTAATGGCAAGACCCTTAATTAGGAGCTCACAATCGAATCAGAAATTGCTATTTGATGGTTGAATGGTTGCACATCGTAAATTGCAAAGACTGCAATAGGTAGGAAAATCTCAACAAATACAATATTCTGTCCCCATGTGTAAAAGGGGAAAGCTTCACTGTTCTATATAGTTTGTGATCGAGTCTGTAGCTTTTAGCTCCACCCTTCGGTAATCACACCAGGGGAGGAGGGACTTGTAATAGGTTTCCATTTTGCATTTACAACTGATTTGTCTTATTTGGGGCCAAGACATGCAGTGTTCACATGCCAATCTCAGAGCGATCGTCCTTATCAAATTGTTTGGGTTGTTGAACTCGGAAAGAATGCCGGACAAGAGCATTTAATAGCTTCTCTAAGAGCTTTTAATGGAGCTTTGATCGTGATTACTTTTCCAGTCGTTGATGGCAAACAGTTGGAGGTGGGTTATCCGAGGTCCGCTGATCAAAGCTGCCCTAAAAGATGCTGTGGGTAATGTATAGAGAGAGGAGCAACACGAATGAATGCAATTTGCAAATTTATTTAGGTTCATTCTGTTAGAAGAGAGGCCGTACATTCTTGCTCCTTCACAAACAGCTCATAAAAAAACAGTTCCATAGAAAAATAGACACTGAAGTTAGAACTGAAAACATTAGATTCAGTGTTTTGTTCAAATATACACTTTGCGTAAGAAACTACAAAAAAAAAAAAGGTCAGAAAGTGTGGTTTTCTCGGAGGCTAGTTTCATGAAATGGTAATGCAGCCATCTGAAAAAGAAGGCACTGCCATTTGTGTCACTGTCCTTTTTCTTTAAAGCTTATCAAGTCTACATTCAGCAAAGTCACGATTCTCTTGTGCGCACAAAAAAAAAAAATGGACAGAAAGGGTCAAGTGTATGAGAAGCTTCTCCGTTTTTTTACACCCCGACATAAATCACTCACGCCCCGGCCACGTCGGCAGAGGAGAACAAACCGGCGGAGTAAATACAGGAGAGCCCGGCTACACTACAGTACTACGAACCTATGAACATTAGCCAGCTTTGGAAAGGTCATCAGGTCGGAGAGGCAGTGGGGGACGAAGGGAGGGGGGTGCTTAAGACTAACCCTCACTTTCCCGCTCCTGAGTGAAGCTGAACACCCAATTAAAAAAACAAAACAACTAATATCACTGCTTTTTGATTGAAACCCTATAAAATGTTCAAAAAGTCTACACTCTTCTCTTTAACAACCCACCCGATCTGCCAACTTGAAATCACTTACGCATCTTCCACACGTCCTTCCTTTTTATCCTCATTGCTTTTTCTCGTTACAAGCTTAGGACATTCCGGAAACTTTCGTCAACCCTCTTTGTTCAGTCTTTTACTGACTCCTATTAAAAAAAACAAAACAAAAACACGTTCAGTTTCGCTCAATCTGGTCAAGATCCAGCTCTCCTCCCAGCTGGAAAATGTCTCTCTGCTGCATCGCACCCTTCCAGAGGGTGTGTTTGGTATCGTTCGCTACGTCGGGGGAGCCCGAGCGGGAGTCCACGCTACAGGCAGAGTCGCTGTCCTCCCCGTAAGACAGGTCCTCCGTCTCTTCCGGTCTCGGCTCCAGTCTCGGTTGGGCGCTGCGGTTATTGAAGTCCAACTCCGGGCGGTTCTCGAAAGATGGGACAGGGAAAGAGTCGGCCACTGAGAATCCGGGGCAGCTCAAGCTCTGGAAGGTCTGAAGGTTCTGCGAAGATATTTAAAAGAAAGAGGATAAGGGCAATGTAAGAGGACATCAATATTACAAACTGGAATAATTTCTATTTGAGCTAGGTCATACTTAAAAGGCCCTATACCTGATTTTCCTGTTTTACTAGTTGTGGAATTAAAGTGGTCCTGTCCTCCCTTCAGTATATTGTAAACTCATTTGTGGAAAAAAATACTGTGCATTTAAAGCATTTGCATCAAGTTCATGAACCTCAATGCTAGCTGTGTTAGCATTCCTGTGACAGTGATCCAGAAAGTTGTGAAACATGGTCATAAACTCATCCCTGTGAAGAATCGGGACATAAAACGAGATTACATGAGTTTGGACCCGACAAACAACTTAATTTACTTGCTCTCTCTTTCATTGTTTGTAAACGACAACAAAAATCAGGTACAAAGCCTTTGACTTTGTTATGCCATTTGAAAATGTGTTTTTACTTTGTCATAGCAGTTCAGTTTAGGTTGTTTATCTATGTAAACACAGTAGCAATGCATGAGGGGAAACAGGAAGTACAATGAGCCCCGTCTAGCATCTGCTTCTATTTGACCGCTTTTCTTTCCCACTTTTTGCTTAGGCATCGTCTGTAAGTATTTATCATTGTGTAACATTAGGTTATCACTTACTGTAAGTTTGATTTGTGTAACATTATTTTGAGACGTCTAACAAGCTAAGTGGTTTGTGCTCGGCTAGTTAGCTTTGTGCTTATAGCTCGTTTGTGTTTTATCATATACACTGCTGAGCTAACGTAGCTAAGCTCCATTATTTGTTTAGGTACTGTATTTTCTGGGTTTGATTAATAATATATAGATTTTTTGTACTGTGTTACAGTTTTACAAGATTCCCAGTAAACTTCTTGGAAGTAAATCTTCTGTGTCCTTGAGTTTCTCAGGAGTGTTTTAGCTGAATTGAACATAGTCCTGACAAACTTGTCACAGCTCAAAAATGTGGGTCCAGTACTTTTAAAAGAATCATGCTTATAAAATCTTAATTGACCAGAGGAAAAAACGATTCAAATTAACCAAATAACTTCTAATGAAAATCAGGCAGATGTCATTTGGTCAGTAGGACAGTAATAAGACTGAAGTATTTGCCAAAGTCTCAATAAGTCACAATAGTGTGGAAAAAATGGCAAACCTGTGGAAGTCCCTTTTCAACATGCCTCGTGCTTTCCTTGCGCATGAACCATTTTATGAATAAACTAATGAGGCAATAAAAGCTGAGAGATTTTGGCAGGGCACATTTTTGAACTCTTGGCTTTCCCAACATGTCAGTTTAAGTTTCACGCAGGCACCCGGTTGAAAAGTGACAGAAAAAACAGGCCCTACAAAACCACCAAAGGTATCCAGTTCCTCTTTTCTGGTTTACTTATCATCATATACCCCAGGGTGAGCCACACGTTGCATTCAAACTTTTACCACAGCCAGGAAGATGTTTTGTACGGTAATCCGGACAACTGGACCAAACGTGCGAGTGCCTTAAGCAAAAGCAGCATGCGCCGAGGGTCCCTGCTCCCCACACTTTTGACCTTTTTATTCCAAAGGAGCTTGTCTTTTATGCTCCGATCATGGTGCGTTTCTGTTCGCAGACAAAAGTGTGCAGTGCAGTGAAAGGGTTAATGATCTCTGGACTGGCCCGGCAGCAGATGTTGGGTGCATGGAGGTGAATAGAGATGAGGTCTGTTTCTATACAAGCCAGGGCTTACATGACGGACAACGCTAATGTTCCCTAGCATGTGTTAGGACATTGCTTTTCCTGTTACAATGAACTGGGTGTATCCCTTTTTTTTTAGCTCTCCCTAAGCTTGACTCAGTCTTTTTCACCATAACACAGACCAAAAAGGGGAAACGTCCAGGATTTTGGCAGTCTGAAACCCAGCTTTGCTCACTGTGCCGCATTAAGTGGCTGAAACATTCTTACATGGGTACACACATAGGTCATTTTGCTGGAGTTGCCCAACTGGAGTGAAAAAGGGGATTTCAGAACAATTACATGCAGCCTCTATGTGCATTCTCTACAAAACCATGATTTTCACTATATTACAGCCTATTAGTACTCAATGCAGGCATTTCAAATAGCGTATATTTTCTCTGAAGCATGTTAGCTAAAGGTCAAATAGTTAGAAGAGTTCAAATATTGGCATCATCAACGTCTATAGTGGATTCATGACGGCCGATTTGTCTTGTGAAAACAGGCATATAAGCTTTGTATTATTGGGGCAAACAATGGATAACACATGCTAAGCTCTTGCATGGTGCACCACTTTCAAAGAAACTGTAAATAGAAGTAGTCCAAACTGAAACTGGGAAGTATTTTTGTGCAGATGTGAGACACAAGGCAGAGAATGCAATGTGGAAACGTGAAGCTGGGAAATGCCTGTCTTACACTGCAGAATTATCGGAGGTAAAGAGTGTTAACACACACTGGTGGTGAGTGATGCACAGCGTGAAACAACCCTGGGACATGTTGTAGCCCATCACTGCACACAGAAACACTTCACCTCAGGACACCGACCGAGAGGTGTTCCCACAATCCTCTGGGGCTCGTCTCTCAGCTATGATCACCATGACTGCCATGCCAGGAATGAAGTGAGAAGGAGCGAGGAGGGAAGCCAGTGGGTATATTAATAGAGAAACGTCAAGTGTTTGTCTGCTCGGCTTGTTGTGCAAATAATGAGCTCTTTCTTCACTATGCACTTGTGAATGCTCACACACATGCAGCCACATCCACACTGCAGCAGTTTACCACCTCTGCAGCACTTAAGCTGCAACATTGTAAACATCGCCACAACAACGTTTTTGGCACCTCATCACCATTATCATTACCTTCACTTGGACGAGCAAAGCTGTGCAATGCTTTAGGTTATATGCAAGTGTTAAGGGGGAGGTTTGTGATGATTTATGTGTCATATACTGTATGTTGTACCACTCTGTCCCCATCAATATAGGACAGAGGGTCCGTCATCATATCCACAAAAAAAGCCATTTGGCACTATTGTGGTGACTTTGTGGCGAGTCTTTCCATTCATTAACGTCTGATCAACATGCCTGGGAAAAAACAACAGCTGAACATGGGAGAGGGGCAGCCGGGGATAGAGAGGAGCCACACGTCTAACAGGAGGGATATCTGAGGAATTCTGGGGTTGGTCTCTGATACATCCCTATGGAAGCCCGGGTATATCCGATTAGCACGACATGCTCGCGCAGAATTCACACCCTCCTTCATTGACGTGGCCGAGGAATCTGGAGGCAGAGTTACTCTGTGTTCCAATGACAGGTCGCACTGGGACTTGTTACGTGTTGAACTTCATACACTAAGCTCTAAACCTGCCGGAGTCTACAACAACACACAGCACCTGTGCACTGTGCCTTGGCTTCAGGTGTACTTTAGCCTCTATTACTTATTAACACACATTTAAATTAGGTGAAGTAGGATGGCAAGAGTGCACAGGTGTACACTCAGCCCATTTATTGACAGTAAAGTCAGGGTTAGGATTCAGTAATTGTGTTAGTTTGGATACAATAATTTCAAATTAACTGGAAAGTACTGTACAGGAAGCTCGCTGCAATTTAGTGGAAGATAGACCTTTATTTATCAAAAAAATGCTTCCCATAAAACAACAGTTCTATTTTCCACATCATCACATCCTTTTCCAGTGTGTTCGCCAGATACCGGCACTCCCTTGGCTGCAAAAGACACCAAATCATCAATTTGTTCGAGTGGATAGGCCAATTCAATACAGCTTCTTCAAGTTGGACTGACTTAGAAACTCAGCATTTATCAACATGATGGTGTGTTAGGAGTCCTCTGCAAAGAGTGTTATTTTTTGCTCTCTTTCTTCTTGGTTTAATTTTTCTATACTGTGACTCTGCTGTAATGTGAATCCCTTTGATCTGGCTGCAGAAACGGGATTGACCAGAAACCATACATTTTTCATTACAGGGAAATTGAGAGTATAGTTGGCTTGGCTGAAGTTTCATTGCCTGTTTCTATTTCACATTGCATTTGGATGGCTTTATTTGAATTTACCCTGACAACAGATTTACAAAATTTGTGTGCTAACCCTGTGGATGTCTACAAGTGTTCCTAACATGGAATGGCATCATGTCATCGCCTCTTTCAGGTACAAAAGCATGAGAAAGTAAACACAGATGGCAGCAGACCAGGAGCCACATGTTTAACCTCACGCAATTGCCAACTCACAAATAAAGAATCTAGAGAGAGCGTGGAAAAATATTGAGACTGACATCTACAATGTCCTTGAAAGGTTGCACCTTCCTAGAAGCAGATTTATAAAGACTGTATTTTATGAACGTATGATGAACGGACATGATTTTCCCCTCTTAGCAGCTGGCATGAATACAGGAAACATGCTCGCTAGGCTCCATTACCAAAGCCTTGTTGATCCAACTCTGGCCAGGTCCTCAGGGTGACTGACTGGGAACACAATCCTTTTGGAAAAGGGAAGGGAGGGAATAAATGGAAGGGGCTTTCTAAAAGAGAACTGGAAAATTGACCTTTTTCCATGACAGAAGGTAGAGGAAGAATATAGCTTGTCGCACGGGGAATAATATGAATGACCAAACGGGGAATGAGGAGAAGAGTCTAAAAACAGACTTGCACTTCCTGAGCACAGCTTTTTTTGGTAATAATGTGGGGTTCTTGGGAGTGAAAGCAGTGCAATACGATAGAATAATAAATCTTATCCAATGGCAAAACATTAGTAGCAGAGTGCATTCTTTAAATAATACTAGAAAACTATTTTTGGCCTGAGTAGTTAATAATGCACGGCCATAACTCTTCTTGTCTTTCCACAACTGCAAATCACTGGAATAAAAAGCCAAGTCTGTAAATACAACGTATTTGTGTAATGACCAGAAAAGGGCTTGAACTTTTGGACAGTTTACACAACGGGGCAAATGAAATGATAACCGGAGCTAGGCCTGCTCGAGCGAGGAGCCAGGCAGCGTGACCGAACATGAGGAATGCTTCTTTAGCGAGCACCACTCCCTGAGTTGAAGGCCTGAGATCACTTAGTCCCAAATCTCCCGCTGCAGCCCAGAAAACCTAATTTGCCTTGATTTAATCCTGATCAGAAGCAGAGATGGCTTCGATGTCGTGAAGGTGAACAAAACAGTCTTTGTTTGTGTGGAAATGTAGTTAAAGGGAGGAAGAATTGAAATACCATGAGGCTGATTTATGTTGAATCAGCGACAAAAGTGATACTTAGTTAAAGTTAAATACATTTGCGTATGTTCGCTCACGATCTGCAGTCTCACCTGAGTCATCTTAGCCAGGTCCAGAGAGGGCCGCTGCTCCTGGGCGTCCTCGGGCCTTCTGCGCTTCATGCTGATCTTCTTATCGATCACACAGGGCTGGGAGCGGCTGCGGGACAGGCAGCCCTTCCCCGAGGACCTCTGCGCTGCTCGCCTGCTCAGCTCTGGAGTGGAGTCTGGAGAGCTGGCCTCTGACGCCTCCTCTGTCTGGAGCTCTGGCAGGCTGATCTGCTCATGGGACAAGGAGAGGGGGCGCAGGAAGTGTTGGTACGGAGAGTGCTGATGGTGCGCTGGGGGTGAGGTGGGGGACACTGGGGAGGCGGTGAACTGATGGTGGAGAGGCAGGCGCTGGGTGAAGAGTGGCAGGTCCAGTGGTCCGTCAAAGGGCAGGCTGCAGCGCGAGGGCAGGCTGAAGCTGGAGCTGCGCTGCATGACAGGCAGGTTACTCCCTGAGAGAGCGCTGCCACCTCGGACACTGCCCCCGCTGTGACACCGCCTCTTCTCCACCGCCGTCCACACTCTGGAGCCCTGCGGCCGCCAGCAGGAGCGGAAGCTGCCGAACTCATCCGAGAAGGACAGGGAGCGGCACTGCCGTTTGCTGGGCGGAGCAGCAGGAGTCTGGCTGGGTGCTGTAGTGGTGCTCAGACACAGGGGGCTCGTCTTGGCGCTGTCCCCCAGGCTGAGGTCTCTGATCAGGCTGGTGATGGCAGAGGAGCCTGGTTCCTTGGCCCAGGGCTGGCTGCTCTGTGCTGGCAGTATGTCCCACAGGCTTTCCAAACTAGACCCTGACTGACAGGGAGCTCCTTGCTGGAGGGCACAGCCACGGCCCATGCCCAGCCACCTGTCCGCTTCTGCAACACAGCATATTCTCATTTCAGATTCAGTTTCAGAACTGTACCAAGGGTCTGTTACAAAATTAGGACAATATCCCCCCACCCAAAACATCAATATTGTGTGTTGTTGAAGAGCAACAGTGACATCTGACTAGAATAAAGGAGCCCAATGTTACAAACATACAATAGAATGAAATGTTTTCTGTAACTGATTTTGTCCAAATATTCACAGTAGTAAATGAAGTACTAATGTCAATATTCACAGTTTATGCAGCAGTCAAGGCAGTAATGTCGCTGAAGATGCCCCACAGAAATGAATTGAAGCATGGGCCTGTATACTGCCATGTCTTTTAACACAGGGGGTAATTACGGCTATACTAACTGAGCCAAAGGGAAATTGTTGACATAGGCAATAACATATTCAATTACAGTTTGCCTCCCGTGAGAGCAGTGTGCAACGTTGTGTGAAGGCAGGTGCACTCTGATCATAAGAGGGGGATGAGAGACACACGCCCAAAGAGAAAGTAGAAGAGCAGTGAAACTTGAGGAGGCTTATATTACAATATGAATATGTCCTTTTTTTCTTTCTTTACAGAGACAGAATTATGGGTGCACCAAATAAGTAAAAGCAAAGTAGAGGAGAGAACCTACCCACAGTTCCACAGGAGAAGAGGGTGGTCCCCCTGCTCATGGTGTGGAGCTCACTCTGCAAGTGCGTAAAAGTAGGCTCAGTCAAACAGTACTATTTATATTGTACATGTTCTATCACTCACAGGGAGAATACAACTTTTGGGTTTCCTTTTATTATGTAACAGATTGTATAGATTGGAAGATGAACAGATAATTTAACCAATTGTGGTCTGTGAGATGTGTGTGATGTGGGGGCAGGAACCAGACTGCTGGCGAGCGGACATTGCGTTTGTTGCTGTGGTTCCACGCTTCCTGTTTTGCCTCCAAATGAAAACTGCAAATGGTATTGAGAAGAGCAACTTTCATTTACAGTAATGAGAGTCATAGAAAAAAACACAGATGTGTCGGTGTTTCTGTTAAAGATGGTGAATGTGTAAATATGTAATAAATATAGAACGAACTTAGGCCTATACTTAAGGGTTGGGAATATTATACAATAACGGTACCAATACCTTTTGTAAAGTAAAAAGGTAAATGAATGAATGACTAAAAAGTTGCTGCATTGCCAGGTCATTTAGATAAAACGTGTCAATTTAAGACCATTACTGCTGATTGAATTACAAAAATGCATTGTGTGTTCCACTGAAACATTTCTTTGCACCTATACAGTGCTCTTTAGAGAACAAAGGCCTAGTTTCCCACACGCCTGTCTCCTAACCTGACACCATCACCTCTCAGCTTACGTCTTACAGCTGGGTGGTGACCGTCTGCTCAGAGGAATGAACAAAAATACTGTCACACAATGCACTGACGCACCTCCAGGTTATTACCACAACAACAAAATGTCTCCTGAGTTACCAGACTTTGAACCGCAAAAACTGGGTTATGTTAGCACAATAAACCGAACCAATTGGTAATCTCAGCTGGACGCTTTATGTTTCCCTTTCAAATAAAGTCATGCAATAGAGTAAATAATGAACCACAGAATTAAAACGCTTAATATAAAGAAATACAGGTTTAAATGTGAACTCATTCTGAACTGCTAAGCTAACAAACAATTGCACCTTTACCCCACGTTTTCAAATTACTATTTCAACTTTACTTGTGAACATGATACCCATTTAAAAAAATAAAATCTAATGTCATGCAAGCAAAGAAAAGAAAAAACAAAACTTAATGCAACAACATGCAGGGCCTAGTCGCCTAGCAAATAGTGGTACATATATTTTTCTCACCAGCAGTCTCTCCTTGTTCTTGGACCTTACATCATTGACACCCTTCTTCTTTTCCAGTGCTTTTGAGAAGATGATCACCATGTCTGCTCTAGGCCGGTCAGGTGAAGGAGAAGCCCATGAGTGGCCATCTTAGTTGAGGGTAGTTGGGAGGAAATGGTGCCTTTCAGCAGAACACACAACAGGTCGGTGGCCTCCCATCTGCAGAACTGGCCTGAAACGCTGACTGTGTCACACTTCAGCAACTGGAAAACAAAAAAATGCAAACATTATCAGTGTTGTTTGGGTAAGCGTTATTTGTGATAGGCCTTTTTCTTTCTTTTTTTTGCCAATTCATATTTAAGATGAGACATGTCTCCAAGTAATATAATATAATATAATATAAAAATACACTACAATTACAATATGGGCATATGAAAGCATTTAAGTTGACTTCATACTATGACTAATCAGATTAAATCGGGACTTGTAGGCGATTCACATTTTATTTGGTAATCTAACCAGGTCTGGAACGACCTGCCGGAGGAGCTCAGGACCGCAGAGAACGTTCATGTCTTTAAGAGCAGGCTCAAGACCCACCTTTTTAGCTTAGCTTTTAACTGACATTTATTAATTTAGTCCTAATGATATATTGTGTGTGTGTGTGTGTGTGTGTGTGTGTGTGTGTGTGTGTATGTATGCATGTGTGTATGGATGTATGATGTGGGGCGTATTGTTTTAAATGTTATCTGTAAAGCACTTTGTGATACCTTTCGGTATGAAAAGCGCTTTATAAATAAGTTTGATTGATTGATTGAACCATTATCTGGTTTTATCATAAACAATAGTTGGACTGCATCTAATGATTTTTTATTTATTTATTGTCGACAAGTCAGCTTTTTATCATTATAATGATTAGCTCACAAGTGAAATGTTTATATTCACTAGTGAGCTAATAATTATAATAGTATGGTAGCACAGCGGTTAGCATTTATTTATGTATTTGTTTATTTGAGCAGATGATCTGCTCAAAAGGAGTGGGCCGAAGCAAAAGCTTATTTGCGCCCCCAAAAATAAAAACAATAACATTTCCATTAAAAATCAAAGATCAAAGCAAGGAACGTAGTACAAGGTAACAAATCATAGACAAATCATGAGGGAACATAGGGCAAGGTAACAACAAATAATAAAGAACAATAATAAAAAAATTAAAAAAACAACAGCAAAATAAAGAAACAGCAGCAAAAGAAAATACTACAACACTCGTATTTGTTCATATTTGAGAATTATTGATTCTTTATAAACCTTTTTGAAGTGTGCCAGGTCATTACAAAGTTTGATGCTTTCATCTACATTTTTCCATATTTCTAGAGTACTGTTTATCAAAACTCCTTTTACCTCTTAAGTTGTATTTGACTTCTCGTTTGCAGAACATATTTTGTATACTTTCAGGAAGCAACTTTTGTGAGGCTTTGAACATGATTTGAGCCATCTTGAATTCAGTAAGGTCCTCAAATTTCATTGTTTTTGATATGAAAAATAATGGATTTGTGTGATCACGGTATCCAACTAAATGGATTATTCTTATTGCCTTTTTCTGAACTTTAAACAATGGGTCAAGATTACTTTTATACGCATTTCCCCAGATCTCTTCACAATATGTTAAATGGGGAAGGATAAGTGAACAGTATATAATATATAGAGCTTTGTTATCAATGATATATTTCAATTTTAAATTTTCTGACCATTTGGCATAAAGCTCTGTGGTAGTACATTTCTTTTTGAGGTCCTTCGAAGTACATCATTTATTGTAGACCAGAGAGCTTTAGTGTTTGTCTTATTTCTTTCGAGCAGTGCACTATAATAAGAGTTTCTTATTAGGTTAGTAAGTTTGTTTTTGTATCTTTTGTACTTATTTTCAGATTCACTTGTTATTTTTGTTAAAAAGACTTTGTATAGTGAATTATTTTTCTTACATGCATTTGCTAAACCCGTAGTCATCCAGGGACTCATTATCTTTTTCTTTTTACTATTGCTTTCTATTTTTGGGCATTGCAGGTCATAGAGGGTCATGAAAGTTCTTAAGATATTATAAGCTGCATCTACATTAGTTTCTTCCAAGAGAGATTTCCAGTTTGTTTCAGCTAAGCTGACTTTAAAGGCGTCTAACGTGTTATCATTTAACAATCTAATAAATTTAGTGACATTTTCATCTTTAGTTTTCCTATTTTCTAGGTTATACAGAACAAAAACTGGTAGGTGATCATCACTTACATCCGTTACTAGAATCCCACTTGGAAGGTCTTTGCTGAGAAAATTTGTAAATATATTATCAATTAGTGAGCAACTGTGTGGAGATATTCGTGTTGGCCTGGTTATTTTAGGATACAAAGATAGACTGTATAGAGTATTTAAGAAAGAGTTTTTATTATAAGTAAATCAATGTTAAAATCTCCACAAAGAAACACTTCCCTTTGTCCCAAATTTGAAAATATTCCCTCCATATAATCTGTGAAGGTGTCAATTTTGGATCCAGGTGTTCTGTAGATGCAACTTATTAATATGTTTTTTCTTTTTTCAAAACACAATTCCACAGTGAGACATTCCATAAGGCCATCTATAGTTAGTCATATTTTCAACAGCTTTTGTCTGCATGCCGTTATTAACATATAGCGCAACCCCACCCCCTATTTTGTGGTTTCTATTTACTTTAAACATTTCATATTCTTCTATGATGAAGTTATCAGGTTTGTTATCATTTAGCCATGTTTCTGAAAATGCTATAACATCAAAGGGGGTGCTGAATTGGTCTAAGTACTCAGTTATGTTCTCGAAATTTGCATACTGACTGTTTAGGTGAATCACAGATAAGGTTTCCTTCCGGTTAATTTTATTTTGTATTTCACAGTCCTTATAGTATTTGCACATACTGTTTATATTATTATAGAAGTTTGTGTCAGGCTCAATATCATCAGTTGTTTGGTTTGTGTTTTGTTCAGTGAAGATGGGTGTATTTAGTTCAAAGTCTCCGTTTATAGAATCATTACTACGTGACTCATTTTCAGATGACGATTCATTGTAGGTACTGTCAGTCATAACAGTGATTTAGGGAATGTCAATGGAGCACATTACCTCTTTTGTATTTTTCCAAGTCATGCACATATCCATAAAACCTTGGCCTCTTCTGGGGAGCCGTTTAGTTTTATGAATATTCTACAGTTTGTTGTCCATGTATCCTGAATTTTCCTTTCTTTCTTCAGCAAACGTGCTTCCTTTGCAATGCATGCATTTTTCTTGGTCAAATGTTCATTTAGGTACACATTTGTTCCTTTGAGTTTTCGACCCTGTTTGAGCACTGCAGCCTTTTTTTTCTTTTTACGAACCGGACTATCACAACACTTGGACGTTGGTTCTTTTTGGACAAGGGTGACAGGCTTCTACAGTATGTCCTCTTTCTCAACACTGATGCCTTTGGTGTTGAGAAACGACACAACCTGTTGCTCCGCTGATTCCTGGACCATCTCCACGTGTTCTTCTCCTACGGTGACAGCCCTTGCGTATGATCTTGGCTTAAGATGCAAGCCCGTGATAATTAGGTCATTGATTCTTGTGTACTGTTCAAGATCTGCAAGATGACTTTCCAGGGGAAAGATAGTTTTATCCTTCTCCTCGTTAATAGTTTTTAAGGCTTTGATTTCTTCCATTAGCTCGAATATAGATATTTGTTGTTTTGCAATCATGTCCGTTTGCTCCAGTACTTTGTTGAGCGACTTCTTGATGGCCTCAAGTTCTTCCTCCGCAATCGCCTTTTTGGGGGGCATCTTAGAGTTGTTAGCACACTTGAGTGTTCACAGGACTCACCGGGTATTTTGCGCCGTCCACCAAAACGGGTGCGAAGACAAACGCCGCATCGGTTAGCTAGCTTCACAGCTAGAAGGTCCGGGTTTGATCCCCGGGCAGACAGGGCCTTTCTGTGTGGAGTTTGCATGTTCTCCCCATCTCTGTGTAGGTTTTCTCCGGGTACTCCGGTTTCCCCTACCACTAAAAACATGTACAATAGGCCAGAATGAATGCTGTGAGTGATTGGTGGTGGTCGGAGGGGCCGATCGCATGGACTGGGTGCCTCGCTTCCGTCAGTCGACCCCAGGGCAGCTGTGGCTACATTAGTAGCTTACCACCACCGAGTATGGAGTGACTGAATAATGATTACAATGTGGTGCTTCGAGAAACTTGGTAAAACAGGCTTGAAAAGCGCAATACAAGTGTATGCCATTATTAATATTATTAAAGATAATAGATGCAGTCTAACTATGGGGATAAGGATTTGAAACAAAATAAAAGTACTTGGCATTACGGCATTAGTTTCACCCATTTTAAGCTTTTTTATTATGAGTACTTCACCAATGTTAAAAGTGCAAGCTCAAGTGTTTATCTATTAGAGTCAACTGAAGCCACAAAAGTTATGGGAACCCAGGTGGATGACAGAACAGTACAGAACAGCTTATCCAAGAAAAGACATCAATCATGAGTGCAGATGTGCTCCACAAAACATGAATAGAAACGGAGCATATAGGGAGAGGCGGTTGCAAAAGGTAAAGGCCGGACGGTAGCAAACAAACACAACTGATTTAAATGCTCTTGAGGGTTGGATTAGTTTTGAGGCAGATAGTCCACATGGGGAAAACATGTCCAGACATGTTTATTAGAGCAGCTGATCCAGCCCCATGATTACTGCACTGTAACCGGCACGCTGAAAGTTGAAGTAAAGCTGCACAATCCATGAACAAATGTAGCTGTACATACGGTATACATGTGACCTTAAAAGAAAATATTAGAATAGCGGGGTAACACAAGTAGCCTAGAATTAAAGCTGCATACTTTATTGTAACGAAATCAAAATCACAATTTAAATAGTCGCAGCAAATTGCAACGGCTACAATGATTCTGGCAAAAACTAATGATTCTCTGCAAAAGCAAAATAGCCCGTTTTCATGAGATCTTATTGTGTATGAACCTCGCTAACGCTGTAGTATAGACCTCTACAAAACGTGTTCTGAGATGCATTAGTCTTCTGTCACATACTAGTGCTTTATGAAGCTCACACGTTATGAATTGCTGTTGTCGTAAAACATGCAGACTTAGATATATGCACATAATAAACAGAAATGTGCAAAAAAAGTTGTAGAAACTAAAATTAAACTTCCTCCCTCTGGTGCTTTTTGCAAACGGGAGAGGTTTTGTTCAGCAGCTTTACATCCAGCAGAGTTGTGTAGTGCATGTTTTTCACATTGCGTACGCCAATGTTTTTAATCTGAACTTTGCTCCTTCATTAAGCAAACCACCAAACGCAGCGACCGACTATAGAGCCCCCATTGTGGTTCGCATCCTCCAATCTGCTGCAGGCTAATGACAGCGTTCTGCAGCGGAGCAACACGTGACGTTAATGGATCTTCCAGGCATACTACGCTATCCTACCCATGTAACATGTGGTTTTATGTTAAGTTTGGGCGGTTTCACTTATATAACATGCCTTGGAGAATACTTTGCGGTTTCTGCTGCTTATGACGAAAGGAGGAACATCACACAAAAATGGGCTAAAGAAACGCAACACTTCTCTTGATAGTTCTCTTAAATGCACTTTTAGTTCAGCGTTATCTCCAATCCCTTCTGCTTTTACACCCCATGACAACTATAAATGTTTTGCGTCGGCCTGCCCCCAAACCAAACGCTAGCATATGACTCCCATTATCTCCATTTATCCCAGGGGAAGTCAGTGGAGCACAACTGGGCCTCTACATTTGGCGTTGCCGGTTGGAGGAAACTTGAACGCCGATGCTATATGCACATCACTTTGCTGATTAGGTCTGACATTGACTAACTGACAATGCATTGGAAGAGTGTAGCCATGCAGCAGACCAGGTAGGGGTGTTGAGGTGCACAGCCGGCACATGTAACACTGTAGCGCACTCTTGACCAATGCAATTAGCAAGTGTGACATGTTCTATTAAGGGCTAGAACACAAACTACCAAGTGTGAATGAGTGTGCACAGGCAAACCTGTTCCTGTGTGCGCTGCCTGGCAAGTGGGGGGTCATGGGAGAGGGCAGGGCGAGTGCGAATTCAACCCCGCAGCCATGCTTACTTAATGAGGCGGCTCGACGCGATGGGGGAAACCAGAGCTTAATGGGCACAGAAAGGAAAAAGAAGACTGGAGTGCACTTGTGTTGAGAGCTCTACTGATCAGATTTTAACAGCTCAAAATGAGTTTACTCTGGCGGCGGATTTTCACTGTTTGAACTAGATTGAAGATATCTCCATAGAAGAGTCACTGAGCATGACAGCCAGAGAGACTTTTGTGTTTCGTCAGACGGGTTTGGCACTTGCTGAATTAGATCATGCTACCATAAATATCTCAAGTTCAGCAAAACATTAGTTCTTGTCTAACTGTCTGGGAATTGCCTAATGTCATTATCCCTGTCTGCACTGCCGAGTGATTTCAATTCAGTTAGGGACTAGCATAACTTAAAGTGTGAACATTCTCCATTGTGAGTCAAGTGTGTTCAATAAATAATATGGGTTCTTTGATTAGGCCATTTGATAAGGAACATTTTAAATTTTATAAAAGACTAATGAGTGTGTGCGTGTGTATGGGTATGGGTGTGTTAAACCCTGTGAAGAGCATTATATTTCATCAAATTGCTAGCAAATGCTTTGCAATAACAAGATCAGGAAGCATCAGACATGAAAAGAAGTTGCAGGTGCTGAAGCAGCAGCAGGTGCAATAGCTAACAATAGTCAATGCATAATGCATCATGCACAAAAGATTAGGCTCCAAATCATAAAAATATTTCCAAAACATTTGGTAAAATACATAGTACTACAATTTTAAAACACTTAACATGCATACTGCTGTGTACAGATCGTATAGACAATGACACAAGTTAAGTATGCATTTTCACCTTCCAGACTGGATTTGTCTATGATTTCCCTACAATCACTATTGCCGTATAAAATGACATTGTACATGCCAAATGTTGCATTACACAATTTACATTCCAGATTATTTTTCAGAGATTAATGTAATTACTAGAAATAAGATACGACATCGACCTTTGCCATGGACCATGGACAGCATATTACTGCCTGCTCGGTTTTCTTTTTTTTATAGCAAGATTTTAGCGCATACTTACAAAGGTGCAAAGGAGACACAAGACGTGAAAAGGTGACACAATACAGGGTATGAGGGAAGACATGGAACAATAGAACAGTATATTAAAGAAGGGAATAATGTGTTGATGATGAAAAAAACAAAACCTGTGTTTTCTATTGGTCAATAGTCTGCAGTAATGATCTAATCCTGTAATTACAAATATCTTATTATTAATACTTTGATCTGGAAATCTAAAGGCAGATTTTATTTGGGATTATGGTAAGGTTAACTGTAACTAATTCAGAGCCAAAGAGTAATTCTAATCAGCTTCGTGTACACTCTGGTGTAAACACCAACTCTTGGGCAACAATGGTCACCGACTTAGCGGGGTGCTCTAAAGGGCAGCTAAGATAATATGGCTCTCTGCCCAGGCTGTGATTTGTACAGGCAGATGAATAGAAGCCTATTTGGGGCCCCCTGAAGCTTGGTGACGGGGTGTTTGGTGTCCATCACCAATTGGCTCTGCTTTCTGCATACTTCTGTGGAGCACGTCTGGTGTCAAGACTTTGATTGGTGGCTATAAATGAAAAGAACAGTATCTTGCGAAACAAAAATTACAACAATCCTCATACATCTGAAATGACAACAGCTTCAAAATATGACCAACCATGCTGATAGCTCATAGCTCATAACAGTGAAACACTGTGTGCCTGTGCCCAAATTACATGGTTAAAAAAAATGAATGCCGCTGTGACCTGGGCTTTTTGTCTTGTAAGATCCTGTGGTGTGGAATGTTAATTTAGTGTCAACACACAGGCAGCCCTCCCGTATAATGAGGTTGGGGTCGTAAAAATGGTTCTAGGGAGGTCAAGACATACCATTGAGTCCTCTGGCCATCACCCTAGTAGCCACTGATGGTAAGCGGCGGCCAAAAACAACAGGCCACTGCAGCACTACATCTTCAGAAGTGCATCTGCTGTAAAGTGCTCACTTGGTCAAACTTTACGCACATTCCTAACAGTGACCATGAACCTCAGTGGTAAAAGCTTTTCTTCGTTTCAAACATTACTCACTTGAAATGGTTCGAGGAGTTCAATGGTAGTAGTCACCTAAAACAACTGCTCAAAAAGAAAACTAAAGAGTGCTGCCACAACAGTTTTAGCGGTCTACGTAAAAGTCCACTTGACATTGTAGCTCAGCTAGCATAAAGACACGCTACAGTTCATGCAAGAAACATTTCCCTTTGCACTCTCTAGGTCTTGCTTCCCTTGTGGTCACATGCCACATTAGAGAACTGGGTGTGGAACAAACTTAATTACCAAACAACACACAAAGACAAAATGTGATATCCTCATTGTGTGACTCTGAGAAAGCATAGTGTCTCAATAAACAAACTGTTAAATCTTAAAACAGTGTATACATTTGTGTGAAGAGGAGACTAAGTTAGTGAAGACACTAACTTTTTAAAGACGTGCAGTGTACGGAAGCATCAGCCCGTCTCACACACCACACTTGCAATCACTTATGTTGGCTGGTCCTATGGCTGTTAAGCTACAGAGCTTGTCAACAATGAATTATAGCTGTTAATACAACAGAGAAAATATTACAACAGAACAACACACAGAAATGCAGTGAGAGTGAGGAGGATAAACAATTTGGACCACTTGAGGATCTGAAGCTGCATTTTGTAGTATAGTAGCTACAAGTCTTTCACAGCTATGCTCCTCACTATGATATGCTTCATAAAAAGAGAGGCCAAGTACAATGTTCCAGTGAATTGAATGAGTCTCCATAGCAACCTAACACAAACACGCGATAACAGTGGTGATGTGAGAAAAGCAGAAGTCATTTAGCCAGTGACAGATTATCTGGGCTGCTCACTTTTGCATCTAGTGGAGTGTGCCGTCGTATTAACTGCATGACTGAGCCGTAACACTAACCTGCACTGCAGCTATAAAATATTGCAGCTCAGAACACACTCACGACTACTAATTGTATGGAAAACGAACTAACCTAGACTTTGGTAGGTTAGCAGGTTCAGGTGTTGGAGGTTGAAGTTAAGAGAAAAGTATGGGCCCCGAATTGCCCCCTGGGGTGACCCTGGCATGCCAGGAGTTTCCATACATAAGGTAGTACCCCCTCCCCTCCCCTCCCTCACCCTCCATTCCCCATCCATGCCTTTCTGCTTGTGGTTTCTTCCATTATCCACGAGTGCTTGTCTTCGATGCACACAAACCCTAATCCATGAGGGATACATTACTCAAAAGCCTTCAGCGCTGGCCAGAAGCCCCCAACAGCCTGCCCTCCTCCTCCTCAACTGCTTAAAATGCTGCACAAGGGGACCGCTCCTTTTGTTGTGCAAGTAGGTGATGTTGTACAGATTGCCACTACCAATCACGGAGCGATAAAGCGACAGTGCCCTCAGACGCTGTTACGTAATCTCATAATTCGTAAAGCGAAGCGCGGGGGAAAGACGGGAGTTAAAAGCATATGGTGAGAGTGGCAGAAAGAAAAGCACGGGCCACATACCGGCGCTCCATTCATTCAGAGGGGGCTCGGCTTGGCCATATGGAGGTTGCCGCTTAGTGTGACGAGCTTAGCCTGTACAGAAAAGACCTGAGGCATCACTTTTGAACTAGTAGTTTGGTGACTAAGATGATCTGGCTAAATTATTCCACAAAATCTGCCTAATCTTTTTGCCTGTCCTGACTGCTTGTCAAGTCATATTTTGAAATGTCTAACTGTTGCATTCTGGCATGTTGGTTCGCAGCATAGCCTGTCCACAAAGATCCATATACAAGGGTTCAGACCCTGGTTCCCTGGTACCTCTGTTCCCGAGCAGCATCGCGAAACAGTGTCTTCTCCTTGGACTTAGGTTAGGTCTAAGGTAAGGGTTAGTATTGGGGTTAGGATTGAAGTGGGACCCATTCCATGGAAGAGTACGAAGGGGACATCATTCCCCAAAAAAACAAGGCAGGAGGATTGTCCAAAGAAACGGGGGAACAGCAGTACCAGGGAACATCGGTACGCATCCCACTCATAGCGAGATACTATATAATCTAGGTAGGTACATTTTCATTCAGATTCAGTTGGATATTTGCATAATTACTCAAAATGACAGTACATTGTCATTTTGAACATTACATCCATCTGGATCTCAGTGTACATTGAAGAGTACACTGAGATTAAGATGAAACAATACTTGCAAATGTGATTAGTTGAATTACACCTTTAACATTATTTTCATTTTCAATGGGTGTGCTTTTGTTTTTAATCACAAATCAAATTGAGACATTGGTGAATTCTGTCCGCTATAAACTGAACTGAAATTGACAAGGTCCTTTGATAGATTAAACCCAAATAAAAACAGTAACTCGAACTTATAATAAAAACATGTTGTACTTCAATCTTGGAATAAAGAAATTGCCAATAGTGATCAATAACGCAAATCTGATTCTGATCAATGTAATCCAAGAGATAATATACTGTACATTATGTTTGACTTTACGGCACAATTTATTGTAGAAGTCACTGCCAGGAGAAGACACATGTCACAGTGATAATTGGCCCTCTTTGTACAAGCAGGATCATCAAGAAGCACTGGCTCAAGCCTAGACAAGTACGGAGACATTTATGTGGCATGTTACACTTTAAATGTCAAGCTCATATGGAAGAAAGCCATATGTTGTGTGGAAAGAAATGCAAATTCAATATAAAAAAGAAAAAGAAACCGCCAATCAATTTAAGGGACTATCACTATACCTGATACTAGTGAAACACATTTAGTTTTGTCGTCCTGTAGTACAATGTCAATTCAGACATTTGTGGGGAAAAACACTGTTCATCTAATTACAAAGAAAATCTCATGAACTCTATGAAGGCTACTTTTCTAGCATTTCTATGACAATGACCCTGAAAAGTGACCCTACAAGTTGTGAAATGTGCCTATAAACTGGTCTCTGAATAATCGGGATATTATAAATATGTTAGAGAAGTTAGGAATGGCTTTGGACCACAACATATTAATTTAGTGGCTTCCTCTTTCATTGTTTGTAATCAGGTATAGGGCCTTTAAGTGACCTTTGTGTCAGAGGTGTAGCGCCATGTTGATAATACCATGTGTCACAAGTCTGCAGTAAAGTAAAGTAGTAGTGATGCCAAGCCAGCTTCAAGCAGTGATTGATTATTTTTGACACGTTATAAGGCCATAACGTGTCAAAAATGTTGGGACTAAACTGGAACTAACAGATGTTTCAGTTTTGTTCTGAACAATATAACTGAAAAAATATTTCAAGTCTCTTACTCAAGAGTTCAAACATTAAGTATTACGGTTAGCAATAGTATACTTCAACTATACTCTTACTGGCTTCAGGCTCACATAAATGGAGATGTCCGTCTGAAAGGGAATTGGTGTAAATGTGGGTGGTGAGGATCTAAAAAATACACTGAATAAGGACTCTCAGTACAACTGAAACTCTCACTTCCCATTTTCAGAAAACGAATAGCCCCTCATAACCAAATCAAAATGAAAGTACTCCAATGATGAGTAAATGTACAATCTTGCCTCCCACCAGGCCTGTACAATGCACGGAAAATATGACGTTTAACAAAATTTTGAATATAGTTCCATTAAAAAATATTTGTGATATTTTGACATCATGTTAAATGAAAACAAAACCCCTCTTATTCGTCAAAATGCAGGACCAATACAAGGACACTATTCTTGTCCTAATGGATAATGCCTTACTTTCGACATGCCCAGTGTACAGACGAACCACTAAAAGCATTAAAAAGTATGTTAAGTATGACAAAGCAGCAGAATACAGTGCCTCTCGAAAGTACTACACCTTGAACTTTTGCACATTTTATCATGTTTACAACCATAAAGATTTTATTTGAATGTTTTACTGAAACTTCACACACAAGTAACAGACAACTGTGAAATGAAAGCAAAATGATACATGATTGTTATTTTTCAAAAAATAGAAAAGTGGGGCATGCATAAGTATCCATACAGCATTTTTCATTAAATTGCCTTTATAACATTCCTAATGACTGCAGAATGTTCACACCTTGCCCTAACCTTAAATAGAGTCTACCTGTACGTAATCTACTCTCAGTATAATTACAGATGTTCTGTGAGGGCCTCAGAGCTATGGTCAGAGTGTATTGGTCACTAAACAACATCATGAAGGCCAAGTCGCACACCAGAGAGGTCAGGGATAAAGGTGTGGAGAAGTTTAAAGCAGCGTTAAGTTATACAAAGATTTCCCAAGATTTGAACATCTCACGGAGCACTGTTCAATCCATCATTCGGAAATGGAAAGAGTATAGCACCACTGCGAACTTACCAAGACACGGCCGTCCACCTAAACTAACAGACCGAACAAGGAGAGCACTGGTCAGAAATGCAACCAAGTGCTCCACGATAACTCTGGAGGAGCTGCAACGTACTGCCGCTGAGCTGGGGGAATCTGTACATGGGACGTCGTACTCTACACAAATCTGGCCTTCATGGACGAGTGGCAAGAAGAAAGCCATTATTGAAAGGAGGCCATAAGAAATCCCGTTTGAAGTTTGCTAGAAGTCATATGGAGGACACAGCTACCATGTGGAAGAAGGTGCTTTGGTCAGATGAGACAAAAATTTAACTTTTTGGCCCAAATGCAAAATGTTATGTATGGCACAAACCTAACACTGCTCATCGTCCTGAGTGCACCATCCCCAGTGTCAAATATGGTGGGGGAGCATCATGCTATGGGGCTGCTTTTCCTCAGCGGGGACTGGGAAGATTGTAAGAATAGTTGGGAAGATGGATGGAGCCAAATACAGGGACATTTTGGAGGAAAACCTGCTGGAGTCAGCAAGAGAATTGAAGCTGGGGTGGAGATTCACCTTCCAGCAGGACAATGACCCCAAACACAAAGCTAAATCTACAATGGAATGGTTTAAAAACAAACATATTAATGTGTTAGAATGGCCCAGTCAAAGTCCTGACCTAAATCCTATTAAAAATCTGTGGAAAGACCTGAAAACTGCTGTTCACAAACGCTCTCATCCTAATTTGACAGAGCTTGAGTTGTTTTGTAAAGAGGAATGGGCTACAATGTCAGTCTCTAGATGTGCAAATCTTGTAGTCATACCCCAGAAGACTTGCTGCTGTTATTGCAGCAAAAGGGGGTTCCACAAAGTATTAATTCATTCGGTTTTCTATTTTTTTTTTTTAATAACAGAATCATGTATCATTTCGCTTTCACTTCACAGTTGTCTGTTACTTGTGTGTGAACTTTCAGTAAAAAAAATTTATTTAAAAAAAAAATCAAAAAAGTGTTTATGGTTGTAAACATGACAAAATGTGCAAATGTTCAAGGTGTATTAGTACTTTCAAGAGGCACTGTATGTATTCCAAACATTCCCCTGTGACAGATGGCAATAAACCGGAGGCACGAGGGAACAGAGTCAATCATTACAACACCGGCCACAAGTTCTCCTTTGTCTGGCCTGTATAAAAGTTGAGGGGACGGCTCGCTATCACCACCACCACCACCACCACAGAAAGACCACAGCGGCCAGCCCGTGTTGATGGGAGCATTCTTCCTGCATCCCAGAATGCTTTTCATCTCTAAGTAGGGCCTGCTGCCTGTGTCTTTGGGGTTGGGGAGTGCTTCTCTGGTATATGTGAGAAAGCCTTCTTTCTTTTCAGCAGCAGGTCCCCGGCTCTGTGGGCGTCGAGATGGCAGACTTACAAATCTGCCATGCCAATGGGCAGAGTAAATAAAAGCAATGGAATACAGTGGGCTCAGGAAGTATACTTATACCCCTCTATTTACAGTATTTCTATGCTGTAATATTGAAGTATGATGCTGAAAATGTTTTAGTTTAAAAAAAAACATACACTCAGGCATAACTTGGCTGTACTTCCTTCTATCAGGAGTAATGAATGAAACTTACCACTAACCCAATCATTTATGAATGTTATGAAACGCAGCACAGCTAATCGAGTGGAATGGAGTGGGTCAATAGGGTCTGAATATTTACAATGTCGGTATAAAATTTTAATATTGCTTTTTTTCATACATTCTTTTAGAACTGAAAGTAAAATTCATCCCTAACTTTCCTAACATCCCAATTCTTCACAGGGATGGATATACGTACATAACCCTAACATATCTTTCAGGGAGCCACACTGTAAAAACTACCCTGCTAGTTAATTGATCAAAAGGATTTATAGTTAGATTCACAGAGCACATATGTATTTTTTTCCACAAATGTCTGAAAAACAATATAGTTAGATCATTTCATCCCACTATTTGGAAAAACAAAAACTGAATAGGGCCTTTAATATGTTATTGTAGGGTACAATTTACCAATAAAAAGATATGAATGGGTTTTGGACCAAACTGCAACATAATAAGATAATAATAATAAAAATGTATTTAACTAAACCAGCTCAAGTGTCTAGAGGCAGTGCCATTTGAGGGTTGGCAGGGTCATCGAGAATAAAAGAGAAGTGAAAATGAATAGTGAGGAGCATAGAGGCAGACAGGCATAGCTAACCATCTTTTAGTTTAGAGGGAGCTTTGCATAATGCCCCCAGGCCAGAGACGAAAGAAACGAGACTGAGAAAGAGACACAACAACAGTGAAAGATACAAAGTGCATACTGACAAAATGGAGCAACAAGTCAGATTGAAATATTAGAGGAGGACAAACAGAGACGGTGGAAGGCAGCAGCATGTGCGTCAGTGAGCGGGCCGAGCCACAGTTGTACACACAGGCACAGAAAGGACAAGTGCCTGGCTCAGCACACAGCCTGCAGCTGCCCACTGACAGAATGGGGCTCTAATAGGGCCTTTTGCCTCGGACACAAAGACGCTGCCAATATGTAGGCCCTGCACACACACCAATCCCTTTAAACATCCACTGGCCATGATTGCTTCCATAATTTACACCTACACATGTCTGAAAGTAGACTCCAGACCAACAATGTGAACCTATACTTTCTGTCAAGTAGTGTTAAACGTAAATGGGAGAGGGGGGGGGGGGGGGGGGATTTTGCCAAAGGCTCAACACTGTTCTTATACATCTGTAATTACACACTGCAGATGAAATGTGATTAAACCTCAGCTTCTCGTATATATGTCAACACCTGAAATTAAGCTACACCTTCAATTTGTGAGAGTGATTTCTCGAAACAAGACTCCTCCGAGTGCTACCACTACTGATATTTCCTGTTTAGTTAACTGAGCCAGCCAGGCATCCCCAAAGAGCAGTGAACAACGTCCAAGTGGCAAAGAGGGGAACTTTTCTATTGGGCTTTTCAAGCACGAATTGGGTTTTATTTGTAATAAAAAAATAAAGATAGAAAAAAAAAGGCTGTTTGTTTACAGTGAGTGCACACAAAGATTAAGCAAGTGGTTGCAGAAAACAGAAAACAACAGACTTCCAAACAGAAAAGATGACCAATGGGTATTATAGACTTACTTTTCTAAAGCACACATTATTTCATGGTAAATAGGACAGTTTGGCATTTGACCCACATTTGTTTGCACAGAGACCATTGGAAAAAAAAAACTACATGAAGGAGTGATGAAGGGTTAGGAGCATTAAACTTCGTGCTACAGGTGTGTGGTAAGCACTAGTGTGTCAATATGATCAACCAACCACACTGCAGATCTGCCTGCCCTACAAGACAACAGCCATGCACTGAAACGAAGGGACTTTTCCACTTCATTGCGCAGTGTATCAGACAGCAACATGTTGATCTGGTCGAAATGTGGCCTATAGTTTTATAATAATGTGCTGTCAAATGTTTTGTGTATTTCAAATATAGCACACCTAATAGGCCTATAATAATAACAACACAGTAGTTCAACAGGCTTTACTACTATAAAGTTACCAACCCTACTTAACTATTCAAAACTAGCTCAGATCATGATGGATAAGGTAAAATACATCCATCCATCTTACTATAGCCTGCCACGAATAAATTAAATTCCTTCATTTAACTCTTCTGTCCCAAAGGAAACTGCAACAGCAGACAAAGTAACTCAAAGTAGTTCCCAGCCATTCAGCAAGTTAGAAATAACGAAAATAGTGTTACGATGGCGTGTCTAAGCAAACTACCTGACCAGCAGAGGTTCTGTCGAAGTTAGGTCATCTTCAACAAAGGAATCAGTGAAAACATCTGCTGTAAAAGGCTTCTCACTTTCACCAGTTCAGCAGTGCCAGCACAAGACTGAGCAGACTGCGAGCAGCTGAGAGCTCGCCACTGCTTTCAGCCTTCAGCATTGATTGTAACAATATCCGCGTTCACATATGCCCTTCCCTGTGGGGGTGGCGGAATAGACTGAGAAACAAGACTGGTGCTTTACCCAATGAATTAAAACTATGGTATAACCCTGTGCCATAAACAAGGAACAAATACAATAAAGACAGTGTCAAATCTGACTATTTAATTTGTGTTAGCGCATAGCAATTTCAGCAAATATGATATACTCCCCTTCACTAATGGTACAGTCCACCACGGTCCTCCTCCCACAGGCATGAAGCCTACTCTCTTCTACAACTTTACTGCTCATGCACTCACTGCTTTTATGAAACTGCTGAAGACACGGTCCAAAGCAAACGTTAATTATATAATTGATACTTTTGTGCCATGGTAGTATTTCTATGTGCAATTACTTTAAATATTTGAACTCTACCCACAATGGTACAGCCAGTCCAGGAGATGCTCAGTTAGATTAGAAGCATAAAAACTGCATTGCAGTAAAAACAAGCGCATTTTGACTGTGATCTTTGTGTCCATGATGGATCTATAGGCTACTTGCTGAAAACATTATCTTCCACAGCATTGTCTTCATTAAGATTCATTAGGCTGAGGGTGTAAACTTCACCTAGGCCTAAATGACATACATTTTCCAGTGTTAAGTATCTGAACTACTCAAATGAGGTTACAATAATGCACCGTCAATAAGAAAAATTGAATGACTGTGGAAGGCAGGGTGAGAATAAGTCAAACTTAGGAAAGAAGAACCTGAAATATTATTTTGGGGGGGGAAACATCCCACATTGGCACTGCTGCCATGGAAAACCTCTACATGGTAAAGTATTTCAGCCAATTGAAAATCCTATTAGAAGACCGTCAAAGGTGTTACCGAGGAGATGAAGGAAAAAAAACATAAATATTTGCTGTATTACACTCTAGTGGTTGAAATGAAAGCATAGTATTCACAGTTGTGGCATCAAGTCTAAAACCATGTTACTTTTGAGTGGACTAAAGTGCAGCTTCAAGTTTACGCCTTATGGCTTTGAGCCATAAGCGTTTAAATCAAGCAAGTAGACATATTGACAAATTTACTTTTGTGGTTTGACATAGGCCTAAATACATTTAGGTTTAGAAAAAAGTATTAAAATGCATGTTGTTAAAAGTTGTATCCGTTTTAGACAATGTGTGTGCAATTATGACTTTATTGATTAATAACACTGCACAAACTGCAGTATGTAATGACACAAAGTGTGAATAACTGTTGAGCCCACTGCAGAACATGAGACAGCACTAAGCTACAGCTTAGCAGGGGCGAGTCTGCTTCATGGGAAATGTCTAAGAGAGGTAAACATAAGCAGCATATGCACATCCAGGCAGGATATCCAGAGCCTTGTAAAATTGCAGTCGCAATTCATATAAAGCTGTGGGTGTTTACTTAACAGCATGCCCCAGCATCTGCCACAAGCGCAGCTACTGATTAGGATCCAGAGTGACATTTATTAATGAAAGCATTTAAAAAGGAAATCACTGATGACCTTTCTACCACAAAAGCCTCAGCCTCCTTTTGTTTATTTATGTTGTCAAAGAGCCCAGAGCTCAGGACCCCGAGCACCGCTGGTTCATCACAACTGAACAAATTATGGAAGGACCATTCATCACAAGCATTGAAAGATGAACGCAATTACCAGTAACTTCTTAGAAAGACTAGACACATAAGTGATTTTTCAGGTAGTGGGTGAGGACCAGTGTCTTTGCTTTGTAATGACTGGTAGTGATGCAAAATTCATAATAGTTAATTAATTATAAGATAGGATAACTGTATACTGCTGAGTCCTGACAGAATTAATTCAAGCATTTTAATTTGCTCTTTAATAATGTTTTCAAATACAAAAAGTACACATAACATAAAGTAAACAGTAAAATGCTTTTGTCTACACACAATTGAGAAACATCTTAAACAAAATACTAGGAGTGCCTCCAAACAGCACTCTAAATATTTCATGACTATTGTAACGTCAAAGTACTCTCTTGAAGACAAGCGCTGCCACACTGCTGCCGGTTTGCCCTCCAAATGTGAAAGTGGGTGTTGGCAACTCTTGCACAAACTCAAATCCTGTGGGGGGGGGGCAAGAGCAGAAGAAAGTGTACAAATGAAAGGGAAAAAAACTTCTTAAATATTCATACCTAGAAACACTGACAATTGTGCTGAGTAGGCCTGCAAATGGTTCAGACAGTGTGGGGAGTCTGGCCAGCCATTCCCCATCTGCTGTGTGTCCAGAGGCCCAGCAAAGAAAGACAGGCTGTCAGTGTCGCTAGGCCCCCTGCAGGCTCTACACAGCGACTGCACTGACCCCGCTGAACTGTTGTCGCCTGCAGCCTAAAAACCTGCCAGGTAGCTGTCTTATTTGTGTCACTCCGTCTGTGTTTGACTACCAGCAAACACTGGAGCGCCGACTTTAAAGACGCTGGGAGCCAGAAAGTCAGTCCCAGAGGAATGTAAATCCAAGAGTGGCAGATTATTGCCAGGAAGTTATTTGAATAATCCTTATTAAGAACTGTGGCATTAATTAAAAGCTAATGAAAAGTTTTACACAACATCTAAACTGGCTTACCATATAATAAAGACTCTGAGCATGAACACCCACCCCAGTTATACTACGCAAATCCATACAATGCCATTAAAATGCTTTATTATGGCAGTTTAAAATACTTTTGAATACCTGAGCATTTGTATTTCAGATTTTAGAATTCAAAATTAAAGATATGTAAGGGAAGGGAAGTCGAGAGGGGAGTGTGGTGGAGACAATTTCAGTGCTGAAATTATTAGAACAACTCAGCTTCAAAAATGGCAGCTCAGCTTAATATCAACCCTGTAATGTAGTTGTGCAAACATTTTACAGTTTTCACCAAACAGGTGAGAAACCCTAAATTATCAGTAGAAATTTAACAGCAAATATTGCACACTATTACCATGTTGACAACCCAGTCAACCAGTTTCTCTTACCTTCTTTAAATCGTTCCAGCAACTGCTCTTTGGTCCAGTTACAAGAGGTAATCACAAAGACTCCCTGATCCTTTAGAACACTTTGCAGAGATTTCACATACAGACTTTTGCTCTCTTTGGCATTGTCTGGGTTTAGGCTTATTGCGTCAAACGTCCCTTTGTCAATGCACACATCAAAGCCCTTAAGCTCGTCATGACAGTTTAAGAAATCCACCTCCTGAAGCAAACGAGAGCAGAGAAGAAGAGGGATAAGACACAAAAATAACACTGCGCTCACTACTAGTGTATAAATACATAAAGTAAACATCAATAAAGACAATTATGACGTACTGTGCCACAAGCAAATAAGGCCGTTCATTATGCCAAGACAGAATCTCACAATGAAAAAGGAAGTCATTGACCAAATAATTGTATATGTATTAATAGAAAATAATAAATGGTAACTGTCTCAACTCATATAGCGCTTTTCTACCTTCATTAGGCCCAAAGCGCTTTACAGCAAGGAACCACTTGCCCATCCACACTCTCATTTATACACCAATGTACGCAGACACTGGAGGCAAGGTGGGTGAAGTGTCTTGCCCAAGGACACAACAACAGTGTGCACCTTCAGGAGCTGGGATTCTAACCCCTGCTTTACTAACTGCACCACTGTTGCCCATACAATCAATTTACAGAAAACATCCCTGAATATTGGTGTGAATCCATTTTTATCTGGATAGAATTGATCCAGATAGATTGAAAATGTGTGTTTCTTTGCAGCATAACTCCCAGAAGCGCCCAAGGCAATCCTCAGGTCTATAGATGCCAACATCCCACTTCCTCTTTTTGCACCAACTACCCCCCTGACCAAAAAATGTCAATATTGACTCTCACTTTCTACTGAAAAGGGGCATACACTGGCAAAAGTGTTCGAAGCATAGCACACGCACAGTACTATGCAGTGACGCGAGACACACAAGGGGGGGAATACTCCCTCATCACATGCCTTAAAAGCTTAGTTTATCAGACTTTTTCCACACAATAATAAGACATGTTATATCCTGTGAAATCCATAGGGTTTTAGTTTTATGGGGCTTTTAATAAACTTCCTCAACTTCTAATGAAAATATGAACACAGAAATCTGCTGTTAATATACAGTGATAAATCTTTCAGATTGAAGAGGGAAATACTGTATGTTGCCGACAGTACTCTCAGTCAAAATGATAAAAACTTCTTAATAAAAAAGTACTGATATACCGAAATTGCTCCGCTTTGTTTTTCTACAAAGCAGATATGGGGCAGGGAACAAGAGAAAAAAATAGGACCTTGATTTTCCTAGCCATATCTTTTAATGCAAATTGCACAAATTAATTTCATTTTGAAAAAAGCGGTGTTTTGACTTTCCAAAATATAAACATACCTTAACAGTTACATTAGTCAAGCCTTCAGCAAGAAGAACACTTCGGGCCAGTTCTATAGATGTTCCAGAATAATCGATCCCCGTCAGGTTTGTGAATCCATGATTAGCCTGGGAGACAGAAGACAGTAAATACAATTGTGTAAGCTCTCAGTCGTACAGGAGTTGTCCAATGTCCATCCTAGATTAAGGTTCTTGAGTCGTCTGTTCTCTGTATTTAAGGTGTAGAACATTTTTCCTCTCATCCAAAAGGTTTCGTCAGCCACAGTAAGGCTTTCAGCGCTCAGGCAGATTAGATAAAGACCACAGTGTTGCTGTGGAAGCATTTTGGATGAGAGGCGAAACGTCCTGCACTTCAACTAGAGTACAGAGTGCAGACGATGACTCAAGAACCTTCATCTAGGAGTAAATAAAATTGTATGATCTACATTTAGTTGAACCATAGACCGTAAACATCTCTGTGCTGAAATAAATAGTTTTCTTACCAGCTCAACTAGGAAAGCACCATTTCCTGTGCCTATGTCAAGAACAGATGCATTCTCTGAGATTTTTGCTTTTTCCATCCATTTAAGCACACGGGTCATGCTTTCTTCACCAAACCTCCAAAAGAGACAAACAGATTATAGTTATTTTTTACATGGCTACATCTAAAATCCGTGCCATAAAAATGCACTGTTTATAGCATTGACAGTATATTTATAGTTATACCATATTTCACCAACATCTCCAATGTCCTTAAAGGTCTCCAGTTCCCTTTCGTAAGTATCATCCCAACTGCAAAATAGTCAATGTTAGTTGCCTACTCACGAGTAAACAAGCAACTGTCCACGTTTTAGTTTCAACCAGACAGACTACCGCGATAATGTTTTTGTGGAGTGTGAAGATGAACATTTGTTTGTGGCTGTATGATGCTAGCTGTCAAAGTCCACTATTACTTCTATACTACTACTACTACTACGAGGTTAATGCATGCTCGTGACTGGTGTCTGTTATGGTCAGTGCACACACAACTAGCTTTACCATAGCTTCACTAAACACTTACTACTCTTTCGTCCCGAGTTTCGAGGATGGCAACTCTTCTTCTGAACATCTGTCATCCTCTGAATCAGATGTATTTACAGATCCATGTGCAGTCTCTGCGGCGTCCTCCATGATGGAAATGAAGTGATGACTACAAGTCCCACAATGCCAATATTCAGTAGCGTGCTTGCAACCGCAGGGGGCGTTGGGATTGTTAGGGATGTTTCCATCATGGCGGCATCCATTTCAGGTTATACTTTTAGTTCTGTGTGTTATCACAGCGCCAACAGCAACTCAGATCATGTGAGTATGAAGAATTATGTCGACAGGCGCTCATGTAGTGGTGGCTGTCGTCTGTGACTCTGTGGCGTGAGTGGTGTTGCCCGGACGCCATTGATTTAGTGATGTTTTCCTCTGTCATCATCCTGTTGCTGACTGAGCTAGCCTGGCGCCGTCTATGTAGTGGAAGCTTACGTTTCATTAGATTATATTCCTAACATCACAAAGATATAGTTAGAGATTCCTTCCCTGTCGTGCATTAGCAGTACATAATAAAAGTAACGCAGAGCCACAGCACTAATTCTCGAAACATGTACTCCCCAATACAGGCTTTATTAATAAGAAATACTGTTTGTAAACTTAAGGTTTCAGGTTATAACCAGTGCGCTGTCATTTTGCTAATTCTGTTAGCCGGGCTGTAATGTCAAGCGACTTCCGTATAGCTGTGTTTTTATCAGAAGTGATCACATCCGCAGTCTGTGCACTTGTTATTCACTGGCATTACCGTGTAAACGGTGCAAATTAAAATAAGAAACCAGGTGTATCCATAGACTGTTAAAAAGAAAGGTTTATCACGTTACAGTATCCTTTTAGCAAGTTAGCTAGCTAGTGGAAGTTGTTGCTGCGGAATGTAATGTGAAAATAATTTAAAGTCCTTCGGTGTGTCCTGTCCAATAGCTTCCCTTTTAACAAATTATTGATTAAATTGTGTTTGTTGGCCTGCCATTAACTTCTCATTGCTGACTCGATGGGGCGAGGCAGGTGCACAGTTGTTTACAAGTTGCATTCCTCACATAGTTGGACAGAACAAGACAACCATTTTTAATTTCTTTCATCTTTACCAGCTGTTATTCTTTTGTCTCAACTTTATTATCCAGACAAACAAATAGGCTAACTGGATTAATGAATATATTTCATAAAGGTTATTTTCCCCCTCTTCCCCGTACAATACTTTGCATTGCAGGGGGGCAAACATATAAACACCAACATTGCTATTGCTATTATCCCTTTTAAGTCAAAATAGTCATTGTATGAGCCATAATCCTAAATTTATTTTTAATTCTTTCTTTAACACAGGAGGGCTTCCTTTTAGGTGAAGTAAGACAAGAAGAAACGATCAGCATCAGTGATGCTCAGATTGCCACTGCAGAAATAGTACAAGTAGTAGGTAAGGCTTGAAACATAGAAAACATTAATGATTAAATATTTGTAGCATAATTCACTTTTTGTTTTATCGCAGAAATCCATAATCATGACCCTTGTACACAATTGTTTAGGTAAGTTGATTCAAGATTTGCCACTTTCTGTACTTTGAAACGCAGTATAGCTCATTAGTAGAGTGTTGTTCCTTATTCTAAAGAACCACAATTTGACAATTAGACAGTAGGTGGCCTCATCTCATCACTTCGGATTACTCTGTACAAGCATTAAATACTATAAATGTTAAATGTAAATTGATGTTATTTTGTATATTTTAGCTTTTATGACTATGCTGGGAAAGTTAATGAAGAAAGTCTTAACAACATACTTAAAGATCGACGAAAAGTAGGTCTATCATGGTTCTATAATATGATTCGATAATATATTATAAAATTGTTAAAATCTAAAATATTTCAACAATTTAATTAAATGTTTGCTCCTTGTATTTACAGAGTGTTATTGGCTGGTACCGGTTTCGGAGGAACACTCAGCAACAAATGTCCTTCAGGGAGCAAGTCATTCACAAACAGTTGACCCAGTTACTTGGTGTCCCCGACTTAATCTTCCTACTGTTTAGCTTCATCTCAACTGCCAATAGTTCTACACATGCACTGGAGTATGTGCTTTTTAGGCCTAACAAAAGGTAACTTGGTATTAAAACAAAATTTATAATATTACAACAATTATTATTATAACAATAGCTGTTTTGGAATCAGCCGCCTGCAATTTCTTAGCATTTTCCCCCCCCAGTAGGTACAACCAGAGGATCACTCTTTCTCTTCCAAACCTTGGCAACACGAGCCAACAGGAATACAAAGTGTCCTCAGTGCCCAACACCTCAGTGAACTATACAAAGGTCATCAAAGAGCACGGGTGAGTGGAACAAACTGCAAAACTATTCCAGTACGGCATCATTTGTAGCCAAGAAAACAGATATACGGTAATATATATAAATATGGCATTTGGCTATTGGTGTTCTTTGTTGAGCAAAAGCAAGAAAAAGCCAAATTGGCTTGATTTGACATAGGATATACTGGACGTTTCTCTGTTCTTTGAGCTTTTCCATTCCCCACGCAAAGTTCATGTACAGTTGACATTGTCCCGTAACATCAAAACCTAATGTATTACAAAGTCCATTTAGATGTGCATTTGGCAAAATACCCAGATTCCAACAATATAAGACATTCCTGCTTTGTAAAAAAAATGTCCAATTGCTATTTTTCTGTACTCATTTCAGAGCGGAGTTCTTTGACAAAGACGGCGTGATGAAGGATATCCGAACCATCTATCAAGTCTACAGTGCCCTGCAAGATAAAGTGCAGGTAGAGAGAGTGAATGGCAATGAAAAGACTCAAAAAAGGAGCATCAAAAGGACAAAAAATAGTGTGTTTTACCTGTGTTTTACGGATGTGTTTCAGGCGGTGTGTGCAGAGGTGGAGCAGAGTGAACGAGCTAAAGAGAAACTCCAAGAAGATGTGAACAAACTCAAACAACAAATTGATCTCAGGAAACAGAAGACGGCAGAAGAAGAGAGGAGTATGATTGTTTTACCTAATAACTTTTTCTTTTTATTCATTATGTATGTATTTATTTATTTAATAGAATACATACAGTAACAGAGGTTGTTGGAAAGTCTGAAAACTTACTTTCTAATTTTTTATTTTGATTATATTTTGATTTTTCACATTAAAACATTTACTGCTATCAGAAGCACAGACTAGCTTGTAGAGTAGATAAAACAGGATGTGAAATGGGTGTACTTTAATTTAAAGGAGTTTAGAGGATAAATGTACAGAAAAAAATTCCAATAAATTATTTACATGAAGTTTAAGAAAGAAAACCAAAAAGCACACAACCAAGCTAACCCTAAAATAAGCGTGACTGGAGTTGAACAGAAACAAATTTGAGCGTCTTTAAAACCAAAACATCAAATTAAACAAAACTAATAGTAATACTAGTGACAAATAGGAAGCAAAATGGCATGCTGGCCACCAAGACCAATGAGCAAGGCTTTTAAAAAGGTGAGAGGCTCAATCAAGAGGCTCAGGACTTTAGTACAGACCACCAATCAGTGACGAGGACTTTTTTCCTGAAAGTAACGCGCTGACTGTATCATTCAGGAATAACACAATCTCTTTTGTTGGTTAGGGCTTCGAGAGGCCCAGAATGCAGACTCTCATTCCACTTTAGAAGACAACTCGGACCCTCCTGAAGTGGCCCTCCTGTCCAGGATAGGCTTCCACAGCCCCTCGGCTCCTCAAAGGCCCAGTACCTCACCAAACCCCCCTTACACAGACCTTCTTTCCCAGGACGACTCTCTGCTGTCCTCCTCATCCTCTCCCACCAGTGCTGCTCTACTGCCGCGGCCACAGGCTGTGGGCTCTCCGGGACACCCCACACCTGCCCCACTCGGGGTTGACTTGCCTCTGAGTCTTGGTCTTGGTTCTAATTCTGTCCCCGCCTCAAACTCTCCGTACCTCGGGAATGGAGATGGGTCCAGCTCTGATTCTTTGGACAGACACGCCGCTGGTCAAGAGGACGACGATGATGATGAAGACGACGATGAGGACGAGGAGGATGAGGACAGTAGTGAATATGAGAACCTAGTAAGCGACGCTTCTCTACAAATGATGGCTCATGGGCGCCCAGCCGCTCTAGGCCCAGACGGTGATGCTCGTGGTTCACAGGCTACATAGAAACATGACTATACTTTGCGAAGGACAATTTTTGACACGCGGTGCACCTTGAGAGCGACTAGAATGAGCGATGAAAGACTAAAAATAAGAAGTGCCAGTCCTGACTGTGAACGGCATGTGCAGGTGGTCGTCCGCTGTGTGTTCTCTCTTGTCTTAGACTCCATTTTAAGGGGAAATCAGCTGGTGTAACTCGCTGGTGTTTTACGTTTTAATTTGGACTGGTGGTGGTCAGGGTATTTACTGTACACAGATGTGACTGGTTGTGGAAATAGACCACACCTAACTTGTTTGTGATCAGAAGAAAGGTCCTACAGTTACTCCCATGATTATGATTCATTTTTGCTTGTTGATGCACTCATCCCAGCCACAATCTCTTGCACTTTTTTTTTTGCCTATTTTGTAACGAATCATTAAAAAACTGCAAAGGGAAAGTATTTTGCGGCCTTGTAACATTTTGTCAATGATACAGAGAGGGGGTTAACTTTAGTTTCTTAAATTTATGAATCATTTCTTCAACAATCATAACATTTGCATTCTTTCACCTTGATTTAATTTAGCTCTAAAGTAACCATCTCATCACCTGTGTAAAATGAGGACTAGAATGACAAATTAACTCTGCCACTTCTGTATTGGGTGCTTTATAAATATACACTTCTATTTTGACAAATTAATAGTTTATCACTTTGATCGACAAGAATGTCAATGTTGTGTTCTTTTTAGATAACACTGAAAATGTATGCGCCTTGCTGCACTTAACATGATCTCAAAAAATCATTTCAACGCTGTAACCAATGCTGTCATGTGCCACAAGTAGTTCTCCTTTGTCTGTCTGTGTTTATATGAGGTTCACAGGGCAAACACAATGTACTGTAGCTTTACTCACCAGATGCTTCAAGTTCCCTTTTTGCTGCTGCAACTCCGAGAGCTAAGCCTGCATCTGTCTGTCATTCTTCTTATAAAAACTGGCTGCTACTTCCACCTTTTGCTAGTCGTCTCTTAAAACAACTACTCGGATAGCTAGAGTGCAAGTTTATCTCTCTCTTTCTCTCTCTCCTTACTGACTTTAGGTTGCATTCATGTCCAAGACGATGATGATATAATAACATGGAGGCAAGGATTTAATATGAGTCATTGATATTTGTGACAGAAATATAGAACTTAATCGTTTTAGTTATGGAATTGGTCAGCAAACAAGTAGGTCCAGTAATTTCTTTACTAAGTTTCTTTCCTCTTCGTTACAGTGCCTTCCATCCATTTACAGTCATGGCAAATTTTTAGTCATTTGTAGTTGCTTTTTGTTTTACTTTTCTGAACCCCAGCAGAAATTTATGAAGATTTCGGAGTCACGAGAACTCGCCTCTTCATAGTGCATTGGGACAAGGGGGCCAGATGCTTTTTCGCAGGCTGTGACACATTGAATTCTAACTGAAACAGCTTCTGCCCTATTACAGTTTCCCTTTAGTATTTACAGTGAACACCTCCACAACTTCTTGCCCAGTATAAAAGCGTTGGGTGTTGGGATAAAATGCCTTTGTTGTGTGAACCATCTCAAAACGTGGAATTTGAGGAATAAGAAGCTTTTTGTCTACATTTTTGGCAGGTCATATCTGCCTTAGGTTTGTTTAATATGCCTTGTTGGGATGCCAATACTCCACCAAATAGATGCACGTGTAAACTTTGATCAGAACACAACCCTATCCCATAGATGAATTGATATTTTCTTTCCAGTAAGTCCATGGAGGTTTGGACATATGATTAAATATTAGGAATATGCTGTGCAGTAGACAAGGTCATGGGTATTTCAGCAACACTTGATTATACGTTTTACCCTTCAGTGTTGTATAGAATATCAGCTCCTAATACTGGTCCATTGTTGTTTTTTAATCAATAATACCCTCTAATCTCTAGATTGACTTGTTGGTCTTTTGTATCAGTAGAATCTTTGATGCTGATATAGTTTGTTTAAAGACAAAATCCCTTGTTACTGTTCGGGGATAAAGATGCGTTTGAAAGTCACTTCTCAAGCTGCAACTATAGCCTATAAGATCTTGGTTTCTTCTGGATTTGTGCACCTGACAAAAATAAACCAAGAACTGTGGAAGAGCACAGATGATATGGTTATCAAATTGAGGATTAATAAATGAAACGTGATTTTTCTGCGTGTCTTTATTATCTCCGACTCCAGGACCAAGTGGTGGGCTATTCCAAGCGCAACAATGCAGTTTGTTTTTCTTTTCTCGTGTAAGCTACTTGTTTATAAGTACAAACCTACTACTACTACTACTACTACTACTACTACTACACTGCTGCTACTACACCATGTAATCAATTAATTACCGCTATTGTAAACATGATAGACCCATTGCCAAGTCCAGCATCAAACTCCAATAATGGGACAAGGAAAAACAATGTTACAGATTTATAATTGAAAATAAAGCGTAGCTTGCTGTCATGCAGACTGCAGACTGCCTGCTGCAGTATTTTTACGATGACATCATTCTTTCATCCCTATCCCTTTGAGGCAGTACCACGTGGTCATTTGCAACAGATGCAACCGCGTCCGATTGGACAGTTGCTGGTATACATCTTTGACCAGTGACTTACAGAACGTGGAAGGGGGAAAAAATGAAGTACGCCTAAAAACAGTCGCCGTAGATACAGAGGCTGCCGCTTGTTTTGCTTTGAGCCTTTTAATAATCGGAATGAGAGACACGGGAGCGGATTGGCCCGTGCAAAGGAATACACCGAATGGCCCAATGAGATTGGCTGGCAGACTCAGGTGGTAAATCCTGCCCCTGCCTCACTGTAACGCGGCCCAGGGCTCTCTCTGCTCGCTGCTATGTGCTCGCCTGGATCCGTGTGTGTATTATTTTTTAGCCCTGCCTGGCCTACCTCGGCGGTTTCCCTTCCCCTGAGCCGCCATTAAACTCTCTCCGCTCGGCGCGCAGAGGACGGGGAACTCACCAAAATGCTATAAAGCGTCAAAACGCGCGGTCGAGGGACGGGACTTTGGGGGTTTGTCGCTCCGTGGAAATGTATGGACCTTGCAATGCCCAGCGACAAGTAAATATGCGGCTCTGGTCGACCCAGTGAGTGGGCTTCGACTCCGCAGGGGGAGGCTGCGAGTGTTTTGGTGGTAAACGGGGAGCGTGAACACGGCCAGGCAAAGGTAAGCTCGACAGCCACGGCTCGCTGACCTCGTAGAGTTTTTTTTTTTGTGTCCAAGGCCCTTCTCCAAAAACACAGAGGCGGAGAGAGGCATACCATAATCCCGTAATGTTAGCGAGCAGCCTGCTAGCTCAACTGAGGACTTCTGCCCAACCAAACGTTAGCTTGATACTTTTCAGGATAAAGCTGTCATTTTCACGTGTTGGGAATAATATTATGAAGACATATTTGAGAAATGTTTACACTCAATGTTAATTATTCAACTATGGGCTCGAGGGCTAACTCCTATTTCTAACTTGTTTGATATTAACAATATGGGTGGAATGAAAACTCTTTGAATAATAACCGTATTGTGACATTACTGTTACATTACATCTCCTAAAGAAAGACGGGGGGCGTTTGAAACACTGACAGATTAAAATGATGTTTTATTATTGACAGTAACTGAGAACTATATTGATCTCATGTAAATAAAAGTGCGAAAGGATATAGTTATGAGTTGAAGCATTCTCAACAAACTAAAATAAGCAAAGGTAAAATGCGATAATAAATACACCACAAGCTGTGCAGTCCTGTTGTTCAGTGCGGAGGGAAGCACCTCTCAAAATCGTGTGGAATCTCACTCCGTGTTGGTAAACCTGGAGGTGAGCTGCAAACATTGTACACACAGTCTCTTCCCCAGTATATCCAGATAGCCTACTACAACTTTGTGTATACAGTACTGCGAGAGGCTGTGGCATTGTACATTACATAGCTGCAGTTGATTTGAATCGTTTAGCAATAGTTAAGAGGCTTTGGTGGAAGTCGACTGGAGTACATCAGTGGGTGAGTGAGGCGGTCATGCGCCTCCCCACTGGGTGTCTGCTTTCATCTGTCCTTGTCTCCTGTTACCAACTCAGTGTAGGACACATGCACTCAGTGCAGTGTCTCAACTTCTTACTGTATGTGTTTAAAGCCACGGTCAGGTTGAGAAGAATGCCAGGGCTTGAATGCCCCCCCCCCCCCCTTCCAGTAACAGCTCGACTGATGCGACCTCCTGAATCTTTATCCTATCTTATACTGTAGAACTCTAAAATAAGTTAGGAAGTTTGCGTTTGTCAACAGTAAATACACTGCAAATTAAAATGGAATAAATGTACACAAATGTAAAGCTTCAAATATATTGAAGATTTGTGTAGTTTTCTATTCTATTTGTTTACATAATATATTCCACCCCCCAAATTTGACTAGTCTAATCTCGGCAAGTAAAAAGTATGAAATCCCAGCCCTGGTGAGCCTTTGACTTAGGTGGAACATTTGTGAAACTTTGTTGATCTTTGTTTGGTTCAGGGCGGCACGGTAGTACAGCGGTTAGCGCTCGTGCTTCACAGCTAGAAGGTCCGGGTTCGATTCCCACACCTTTCTGTGTGGAGTTTGCATGTTCTCCCCGTGTCTGTGTAGGTTTCCCCTACCACTAAAAACAATAGGCCAGGATGTTTGAGAGTGTGCATGGGGGACAACGGATGGAAATTAGCCCAAGGCTACAATCCGGTGTGGCTTGTTTACATGCATGAGACCCATGCACTGTCCCGACCAAATAAACCAATAAATAAATAAAAATGATTGTGTTTTTGTGACCATGTCTGTGAAAGGCGCTATATAAATAAAGATCTTCTTTTTCTTTCTTTTCTTTTTATACATACTTTTGCATAATGTACATGGCTTCCTTCTTTGGCTAAGATGGCCTTATGTTCCTGTGCCCTCTCTGTGTGACAGTGCGCTGTTTGCTGTGTGCCCTCCTTGAGAGTGGATCTGCCGAGCTGCCCTGTGACGGCGCGGAGCCTCCCACAGCGGCAGAGTGACGATGAGCGAGCTGGCTGCCAAGTGGGCCTGTGAATACTGCACATACGAGAACTGGCCGTCCGCCATCAAGTGCACCATGTGCCGCGCTCAGAGGCCCAGTGGGGGGCCATCATCACTGAGGAGCCCTTCAAGAGCAGCCCTGCTCTGGATGCTAGTCTGCACCAGTGGGATTCGGCAGAGCTCAGCAACAGCCCGACCCAGGGAGGGTCCAGCCTGCTCATATGCCCCGACTCCAGTGCCAGGCCCCGTGTTCGCATCGCTGACGTCCCAGAGACCAGCAGCAAATGGTCCTGTCACATGTGCACCTATCTGAACTGGCCACGCGCCATCCGCTGCACACAGTGTCTGTGTCAGAGGCAACAGGCACATCATCAACACCCACAACACTCCAGCCACCAAGGACTGCACAGCCAACAGCCACACAGCCCCACAGAGTCCCCTCAGACCTCTGGCTCAGGGTGCCGCTCCTCGCCCCCTGCGCCCACAACCGACCCCTGTGAGGAGTACAACGATCGCAACAGGCTCAACACGCACGCACAGCGCTGGTCCTGCGCCGCATGCACCTATGAGAACTGGCCAAAGGCCCGAAAGTGTGTGGTGTGTGACCACCCCAGGCCCAACAGCCTGCTGGCCGAGCCCATCCAACTGGCCTCTGAGCCCGAGAGCCAGCCGCCATCCTCCATTCTGAACGAGGACAGGGACAAGCGGCGGGGCATGAGCGGGCACACGGGTGGGCCGGGGCTGGGGGGAGTGGGGGGAGGGCTGGGGGGATGTAGCAGCAGCCAAAGGAGGTCACCCCCTATGTCCAAACGAGAAGCGGATGTCAACATGGACTTCCAGAGAATCGAACTGGCATCTGGGGCTTGCATCGGCAGCAAAGAAGAACTCCAAGTGGATTTCAAAAAACTGAAGCAGATTAAGAACCGGATGAGAAGGACTGATTGGCTCTTCCTCAATGCTTGTGTGGGTAAGTTTGAGAAAGGATACCTGCACTCTTCTTACCTCTATATTTGTATTGTAAAGTATGACAATTAGATTGTTAAAGCTTATTTGATTTAATCATTCATGTTTTCTTAGTGTTAGTGGGTGGCATGCAATTCTGCAATAAATGGCAAAGTACTGGGATTGGAGCGTGTTTAAAAAGTCAAGCCCTGGCTTCTACAATGGTCACTATTGTTCTATGCGTATGCACACATCAGGCTGTCGGTCATAATCCACTGTTTGGTTCTTGTCTCGGTGGAAACGGGCTGCATCAGAAAGTGCTCTTTGAAAGCATCCTGAAGAACATGGCACTGCTGCCAACGCCAAACAGTGATATGTTTTATTTTGTGTGACAGCAGTGATGAACCCTAAATACAAAACTCTGAATAAAACATCCATGCTGCTGTAGTTGTATAATATGATGAGATGTGTTGAACTTTGCACATCACTGTGTAATCGGTGCAAAACATTTTAAAACCTTCATTAATCTTTGAGGCTAAAAGCAGACATTAAAATAACACGCCATAGTAGTTTGAATTGATCTCTTTATACCAGGCATAGTGCACACTAAATGGACTAGTGCTTCCAAAGCCTCAGTCTTCTGTTAGTTAGTGTAAAATGTCCCTACTCGAGCTGCAGGGGCCCAACCACCCACACTGTGGAGTGGTGCAGGCCGAGTGGGAGGAAGGATAAATATTATAAGAACAGCCAGTCCTTCTTCTATTCTTCTCAGTTCTTCTCATCACTTTGTCCCAGATACTTACTGTATATATTTGGGAAATACTGCTTTTACACCAGTGATTGTAACTGTAGGGTCGCGTGTGTAAACTCCACGGCCGAGGGATTGCCTTCTTTACATACGTTTTTTTATGTGATTGGGCCCCAGGTTGCTTTACATTGAAAAGGTACAGTGTTGTACCTACTGTGCACACAACAACCTCAAATGATGGTCACATTATAATGATTGGACTCATCAATAAATGGATTCTGTAAATGTGACATTGCAAACACCAGCTATATGAACTCTCTGCAGTACATTTTTATCCAACACAAATGAGTTCGAATGCAAACTAGCAGCCTTATTATCCCGGCCCCTGTTTGCGCTTCTCATTCCTCTTGGACACGATAGAGTCCAAAGGTGGCAGGAGACTGCTGATAGTTGGCTCTGTGTCACTGAAGCTTTGACTTTTTGCACATTTTTATCAACTGCTTGACCCTCGAGGCCCGGTACCCAAATGGACGCCATTGTTTTGAAGTGTGTGGGTGCAATCCTTTGTAACACTCAAGGATTGGCTGCTTGGTCTGATCTGAGCGTTCCTTTTTAAAAGTGGATTATGCAACATTTTGTATTTATATGAATGTGTATTTGACTGGTCAGTGACCCAGCATCTTTATGGGTGGATAACATTAGCCTGGCATCCAGAATGATATCCAGTATTTTATACAGGGGGGATATCAGTCTGGGCAGCGAGCTTGCTGTTGCCGCTTCTGCCAATCTCAAATGGATCCGTGCAATCAGAATAGTTTATTTGTGGTCACGTGTTGTTCGTGAGCAGCGTCACGCTTGTGATGCGGAAGGTCCCTCAAACAAACACAAAACCGCTAATAATGCCACTGACTCCATTCACTAATTGGTTTACTGTACTCCGCTTTTTGCTTGCATATGTTGCGCTGTAGAAATCAAGTTGGTGTGAAGTCTTAAAGCAGTACTAAGTAACTCTTGCCCCTAGAGGCCATAAGCGCAACTGCAGGTGTCGTAGCAAGTTGCAATTTTTTTTTTAACTTATTAATTGTCCGTGAGAGTAAATACTACGCTGTCGGCCTGTTAGCTTCTTCTTCATGATTCCATTAGTGTGTATTGGTTGCTCCGGTCCGGTGGCAGTCAAGTTGCAAATGTGGTTTTCTGGCCAGAGACACCAGGGGGAGATGAAAGACCCCCCCCAATCATCCCATTAACACTTGTATTACCCCTAGAGGGACTACGAAAAGGATTTATTAAGGTAAACAAGTTACTTGGTACTGCTTTAACAAACTCCCACGCTGGTACAGCGGTGAGTCTGGATTCTTCCAGGCTAGGTTAACATGGTGCCTTTACTTTCCATCACAGTGGCCTCTAGGGTGGTCCAGGAGACCAGAACCAATTGTTTGATGGGGTTACTGGTAGGTTTTCAGTGCTGATGGATCAGTCTCCATGGTTACGTATACATTCCATCTAGAAAACCTACCAGAAACCCTAAAAAACCTGAAATAAAACTGATCCTGGAGTGTTCTAGAGGCCACTGGGATGAAAAGTAAAGGCGCCAAGCTAAACACCCATACAGCTCCTGGGTCACTGACAGGTCAAATACGCATTAATATGAACTTTATTTCATATAATAAGTTGCATAATGCACCTTAAAGTGCATAAGACACATTAGACCTTTTTTTTGTGCTAAAACACAGTTCACTTTTTCACAATTTTGCTAAAATGTTTACCCTGGTTTCTTAACTTTGATCATTTTTGTGATGTTTATAGTTTCACTTCCTTATTAGATATGGACAGGAAGTGACATAGATAAAGGCAAACTATTTTAAACTGTTGCCGTGCCAACCATGTAAATGGGAAATGAGCGAGTCAAACTGCTATTGAACTTTACCTCTATCTATGTCACTTCCTGTCAGTAGCTTAAAAAATTCAAATAGCAAAATATGCCATATAAGCTGTTACAATATTGCACTGATTCAACATTTCTCCATAGATATACTGTAACATTTCAAATGATGTTTTGTCAAAATGCATTTTCTTTTACATTGAAAAGGTTGACGATTTCTCAATAATATCTATCTTTCTTGCCTGATTTCTTGTGCTTCAAAAACAAGGCAAATGTTATTTTTAACTCGTTAAATTCAAAGATTGAATAATATTAAACGAAAGAAAACCTTTCCCTTGTATTTATGTCAGTAATCAACAGCAAAAGTTTTCAGACGCAAGAGGATGAGGTGGATAAATAAATGACTAAAGTGGATGTTCTTTTTCTGCTGGACTGAGGTTGACCCAGTGTAGAGAAGTTGTAGTACATTGTGGTGATGAACAGATGACCTTTCTGGAAATGGCTTAAGATCCCATTTGCACATGACTGTAAAATGTCACTAGATAAGCATGGGGCGAAAATAAGGCGTCGTGGACAGTGTTTGTAGGTCGGGCTTTGCAGATAAGACGATCCGATTATTATACAATCGAAACGGTTGAAAGTTTAGTTCCTTTAATTCCCAGTGTTTGACTCTTTGGTTTCCCTGCTGTGTGCGCTGATCTCCAGTCCAGTGTTTGTAAACTGGGCCCTGCCTGGATAAGTCATTTCCCCGCTCAACACGCTGCGCTATAAATACCCCCGTATACACACACCGGGCCAGATAATGTCATGGTTATTGTCGGGTAGGTGAAAAGCGCTGACCTTTGCCCTGGGGATGACGTTATCAGCGCAGCCTTGTCCGTTACCGTTGCACTACGTTGGTGATCTGCAGAATCTTTGCTCGTGCACAGCCAGATCAGCTCCTGAACACATCGCCGTACGACTTCAAAGTGTACGATGTGAACGGGAATGGCAGCGTGGTCTTGAAGAGGAAACGCATGCGAGAATACAAGGATGTGCAGTCTCCAAACGAACCTGTGCGGTTTGTGCCTGAGGTAAATACGAACTAGAGCTGCATTGGATCAGAAAATCCCCCCCCAGTCGACAGCACTGCTACTGTCGAGATGATTATTAAATGTGTGGCTGCTTTGAATTATTTATCCGCTGAGTGCGCACTTCTCTGATAACTTTGTCAAAAAGAATACTTTGGGTGAAAACAACATGCTGTAACAACATTATCCTCATGCTTCGTGACTAGACTCGGAATTTCAGTGATTTAACTTCAGGTTCAGGAGAGATTTTACTGATTCAGCCTGACTGACCTTATGCTTTTACAAACAAGCTTTGGGCTGCGTCCGAAACCATCAAATTATAGCCTCTAAGTACTAACCATAGCAACTAATCCTTAACCTTTCATGGGCTCAACTGTTAGATCCCTATGCAGTTAGTGAACTAGAGCTTTAGAGCTATTTGCCCAATTTGACCATCCTTACCCAGGGAAAGGGGAAGTGACATGACCAACAGCTGTTCTTCTTTAAGGAGATTGGCGGACTGCAGGCCAAACGAAAGCACATGCCACCACCTACTGTATTACATATGTGACAACATATGAGCCATCACATTTCCATTTAGCATTATTTTATCTCAAGAGCTGTTTCATAAAGCTACAGTATGCAAATCAGCCATGTGGCTTAAGTTTCTACTAAATGAAAGCAAAAGCACAAACTGCCTTCATTTAAGCCATTTACTGAGGCGGCTCTTTAACACACTGACATGTGACTGTGCTGTGGTGACGACAACATGTATTTTGTCACTTTTATAAAGTTTGGCTTATGCAGAATCTTTTTTTAAATTATTATTATTATTAATAAATGTGCGCCTGTCAATCAACAGTGGTTGTGCATGAATCACTCGAGGGTGGGGGGTGGGGGGGGCGTGACGGGCATGCGATGTGGTGGCTTATGGGATGGCACATAGCTCCTAATCGCCGGTAAGGGACCACCAGAGGTCACTATGCTAAAGTGGCTATGATAGTTAGCATACAGGCTCCTTTACCTAACTCCTTCCTAACTGACAGCCCATTCGGACGCTTCTTATCATGGCGGACACTGACGCACATCTGGTTTGGCGTAAGACCTCTTGCCAATCTGCTCGTTTCGGATGGGGCCCGAGTCATAAAGCTGTAAAAGCCAACATTGTTGCCTACAATTGATTGGACAATCTCTTGCCACACGTGGATGTGTTGACAACATTCTAAAGTAGGTTGGGTTCACTTGACATCACAACATTATAAACGGCCTATCATTTAAAATTGAGTTGTTGGGCAGCTGAGGATGCTATTAGCCATCAAAAATTCAAAATGCTTAATTCCTGACTTGGTTTATGGTTAAGTAAACCATACCGACTTTGCTCTGCCCAATCCTGTCAGATCTCGGAAGCTAAGCAGGGCAAGGCCTGGTTGGTACTTGAATTGGAGATTATTATTAATATCTCTGTGGCCTATCCACATGAAACTTTTTCTCTCTCAGCAGCACTCATGAAAAGGTCAGTTTATTGTCTCATAAGTGGTGACCATATTCAACACGAAGTGCTTTATGTCGGTCAGATGAAAGGACTTTGTGGCTTTGTGGCTGGTTTGTGAATCCAACCACTTCCAAATAATGATCAGGGAAAACATTTCTTGAGTTCCTGCTTGGAGATTTATTTCCAAAATGGTGTCTCTCACATTTAGTAGTATCAGCTCCTGCTCAGACATGAACGCAACTTATTAGACACCACCAACTTCAGTAGAGCACAGGCCGATATACAGGTGAAACTCTGAAAATTAGAATATTGTGGAAAAAGTTCATTTATTTCTGTAATACAGCTTATAATGTTAAACTAATATATGATATAGACTCATGGCAAAGTGACATATGTCAAGCCTTTATTTATTTTAATTTTGAAAATTATGGCTTACAGCTTGTAAAAACCCTCAAAATTTCAGAAATTTAGAATATTACATGAAATCAATAAAAAATGATTTTAAACAGAGAAATGTGGGCCCTCTGAAAACTATAATCATGCATATGTACTAAGTACTTAGTTTGGGCCCCTTTTGCTTGACTTTATGCTGCGTGGCGTGGATGCTGTCAGCCTGTGGCACTGTTGAGGTGTTATGGATGCTTCAATAGCGGCCTTAAGCTCCTCTGTATTGTTCGGTCTCATGTCTCTCATCTTTCTTAATGCCCCAAAGATTCAGGTCAGGCGAGTTTGCTGGCCAATCAAGCACCGTAATCTGATGGTCATTTAACCAGGTTTTGGTACTTTTTGCAGTGTGGGCAGGTGCCAAGTCCTGCTGGAAAATGAAGTCAGCGTCTTGTCTGCTGAAGGAAGCATGAAGTGCTCTAAAATCTCCTGGTAGATGGTTGCGTTGACTCTGGACTTAATAAAGCACAGTGGACCAACACTAGCATAAGACAAGGCTCCCCAAATCATCACAGACTGTGGAAACTTCACATTGGCCTTGAAGTATCTTGGATTGTGTGCTTCTCCTTTCGTCCTCCAGACTCTGGCACCTTGGTTTCCAAATGAGATGCAAAATTTGCTCTCATCAGAAAAGAGAACTTTGGACCACTGAGCAATAGACCAGGTCTTTCGTTCTTTAGCCCACACAAGACGCTTCTGACGTTGTTTGTAGTTCAGGAGCGGCTTAACAAGAGGAATACGACATTTGAAGCCCATGTCAAGGATCCGTCTGCGTGGGGTGGCTCTTGATGCACTGACTCCAGCCCATACGGTCAATGCTCCAGCCTCAGTCCACTCCTTGTGAAGGTCCCCCACACTTTTGAATGGCCTTTTCCTATTAATGCGCTTTGATACAGCACTTTGAGAACATCCAACTTCTTTTGCCATTTCCTTTTGAGCCTTTCCCTCCTTATGGAGGGTGTCAATGATAGTTTTCTGCACAACTGTCAGGTCAGCAGTTTTCCCCATGATAGTGAATTCTACTGAACCACTGAGAGACCATTTAAAGTCTTGGGGACCCTTTGCAGGTGTTTTGGATTCATTAGCTGATGAAAGGGTGACACTTTGAGCTACAATATAGTCCCTTTTCACAATATTCAAATTTTCTGAAATTTTGATTTTGGGGTTTTTACAAGCTTTGAGCCAAAATCATCATCATTAAAACAAAGGCTTGACATGTCACTTTGCCATGGGTCTATATCATATATTAGTTTCACATTTTAAGTGATATTCTAATTTTCCGAGTTTCACCTGTAACTCAATGTTTATTTGGGATTGGATACAGAAAATGTTCGTGTTCACCTTGTGGGTTCAAGTCCTTGAGTTTACTACCATCACTTTGCAAGGTCATGGTCAAGGTCAAATTTATTTATAAAGCACATTTACAACAACTATCGCTGCCCAAAGTGCTGTACACGGGCAATACAAAATGTCAACAAAGTTAAAATACATAATTACATTACAAACAATAGCAATAACAAGAACCACCAAAGAAAATCCTGCTCAGCTTGTGTTGAAGGCCGGTGTACACAAATGGGTCTTCAAAAGCGATTTTAAAAATATTCATAGATGGAGCTGTTTTAACGCTCAAGGGAAGACTGTTCCAAAGTGTGAACGCGGCAACAGCAAAAGCACGATCACCCCTAGTTTTCATCAGTGATCTCGGAACAACTAGCAACATTTGATTTGCTGACCTCGTTATCCTCTTTGGGACATGAACAGACTGAAGCTCTGACCGGTAATATGGAGCCATCCCATTTAAACACTTAAAAACCATCAATAGGACCTTAAATTGGATCCGTAGTTTACTGGGAGCCAGTGCAAGGAAGCCAGAACAGGAGTTATATGCTCATATTTCTGCGATCCAGTGAGCAAACGTGCTGCAGCGTTTTGGACCAGCTGCAGGCGATGGATGGAGGCCTGGTCTAATCCGTAGTGTAACGAGTTACTGTAGTCCAACTGGCACATGATAAGGGCATATGGACCATAGCTTAGCACTGAAGGGGACTCTTTGTTGAACGCGCAGGGGACTTCCTGGAGTAAGTAGGGAGAAGAGGAACGCCACCTCAAATTGAAGATGAAGATATTATCCTGGCTACAAACTAATATTTAAACCAAATGTTACTGTGAACTTTTTGAGCTCCTATGGCAATCCTCATTTTGGCCAGTATTCCTTTGTACACTTCTACTCAACACCGCTCCTCCCATCTTTGTTTATCTCAGAACTCGTTTACAGGTGTTGGCCTGTTTGCACACTTGCGCCTTGAGCATAAGCACAGTAGTGGCTGCAGGGCTCGCTCACACCCACTCTAATGGACTGTTTTGTGGAAAGCGCTTGTGATCTCCTGCCATTGGATTCTTACACTCTCTCTCTCTCTCTCTCTCTCTCTCTCTGTGAGTCCTTCCACCCACCCTCTTTCTCTCTCTCTCTCTCGCTCTCTCTCTCTCTCTCTCTCTCTCACTCATCTCCATAGACACACACACACACCGCAGCATTGTGTTTGGTCTTTATTGACATGGACAAAAGAACACCAGTGTTTTTATGCTGCCAAATGCGCAAGAGGAACTGTTGATGAGCTTGATTAAATGGGTAGGTCTAACTGATTTTCTGTAGCAATTTTTTTTAGGTATAGTGTTGTCAACCTCAACGTGAGTAAAACAAGCCCGTCAGCAATAACAGATACCATGTAGATAACTTAATTTTAATTTATTTTATTGGTTTATTTGGTCGGGACGGTGCATGTTAATGAACATGCACTCATTTACATGCACGGGTCTCATGCATGTAGACAAGCCACACCGGATTGTAGCCTTGGGCTAATTTCCATCCGTCGTCCCCCATGCGCACTCTCAAACACACTCACATTCATCCTGGCCTATTGTACATGTTTTTAGTGGTAGGGGAAACCGGAGTAAACCTACACAGACACGGGGAGAACATGCAAACTCCACACAGAAAGGCCCCGTCCCTTGTGGGAATCGAACCCGGACCTTCTAGTACTCAGAAGCAAGAGCGCTAACCGCTGTACTACCGTGCTTTTAAGGCAGATTTCTAATGCTGTAGGATGTTCCCTGCACAAGGCCGCTCTTCCGATAAGTCACTTTGTATCTATTCCCACACTCCAACTCATAATATTAAGAACAGCAGTGCTTAACTAAAGCTCTTGTTGGATATAAGGTAATTATGCCAAGCTATAAGCGAAGAAAGGTCTCAAACATTAATAGGTTGGTGGATTTTACACATAAAACTACAGGAAGGCCTCATTTATTTTCAGGCAGCCATAGCGTGCTGACTGTCGCCGTTAACCGTCCCATGGAGAGTCTTCTGTAACTGTGCTTCGGTCTTTGGTCTGGCCGCAGGTGTGGTGGAGGGAGACCTGGCAGCTGTGGAGGCCTACAAGTCGTCGGGAGGAGACATCGCCCGGCAGCTAACGGCAGACGAGGTTCGCCTTTTGAATCGGCCGTCCGCTTTTGACGATGGCTTCACGCTGGTTCACTTAGCCATCCGCTTCCAGAGGCAGGACATGCTGGCCGTGCTGCTCACCGAGGTCGGTACACGCCAGGCTGCACGCTCAGAGACGCATACTGTGCCGCGGTTAAACACTGAATCAAGCAATGTGTGAATATTTTTCTTGAGAAAGTTGCCCGTGACACGGCCCTCTTTGCATGAGCGCTGCTTGAAGACGGCTAATTTGATCGCTTAATATATCTCTGCCCTCGCTTTATGCCGCCATTTTTCTTCATTGGTGCATTTGTGATTAGATATTCTCAGTATTGGTTTTAATAACTGTGTAGATGGCACAGGCTGCAGCAGCGCTCTCCCTTTCAGAGCGTGATCCCAGATTATCTGCACGCACCTCTCTCTCTTTCTCCCACAGCGTCACTGTCCTACTTTCTCCTGAGGACGCACAGAGGAGACAGAGGCACGCCACGGCAACAAACGCCCAAAATCATGTTCTGGACATTAGCTTCCCCCTAACTTACCTTTGTACTCCCTGACCTTATGTCTATTCATCCACTTAAAGCAGTACTAAATAACTTGTTTACCTTAATAAATCCTTTCCGTAGTCCCTCTGGGGGTAATACAAGTGTTAATGGGATGATTGGGGGTCTTTCATCTCCCCCGGTGTCTTTGGCCAGAAAACAACAATTACAACTTTCCCTGCACCGGGTCGGAGGCGCAATACACACTAATGGAATCACAATGAAGAAGCTAACAGGCTAACGGGCAAAGCTAACTGTGGGCTAGCGCCACTTAAACAGTATTTACAGCCAAGTTTGAGTGAAAAAAATGATCTTATTGTGTAACTGGATGTACAATATCCCTCTCTCTCTTTGTCTTTTCTGTCAGCGTAGTATTTACTCTCACGGACAATTAATGAGTAAAAAAACTGCGACACGCTACGACACCTGCAGTGGCGCTTATGGCCTCTAGGGGCACGAGTTACTTAGTACTGCTTTAAGGACGTTTGTTTGTGTATTCCACATATTTAAAATCTCGCCATCTATTCCCAGTCTGTCTCGTACCCTTTGCCTGCGTATTTTTTCTTATCGCGTTTTGCCTTAACGTGCGTCCTCTTCTCGCAGGTGTCCCAACAGGCAGCTAAGTGTATCCCGGCCATGGTCTGCCCGGAGCTGACGGAGCAGATTCGCCGCGAAGTGGCCGCCTCTCTGCACCAGCGCAAAGGCGACTTCACCTGCTACTTCCTCACCGACCTGGTCACCTTCACCCTCCCCGCAGGTGCGTCCCAACTTTTCACACCAAGAACGCCCACTAGTGCTGCGGCGAGTGTAGCACAGGCTGAGGAACGCTGGTCATAAAGGAAAGGAAAGTGTAAGCGAGTTGGTTTCAGGGAAAGTGAGAGTCGCTGAATGAACGCTGTGTGGTCAAGTGGGGGATTTTCCTTTCACTGCGATGATGATGTATTTCTCACAATGTCTACACACCATCATGTACAAACGGAGAGTGTGATGGTCAGAGTGTAGTTTTCTTTCTGCTGCAGTCGAGCTCTTCTCTTTGGCCCGTCGAGCGTATGACAGAGCGCTTGTTTTGTTTACTGGCGCTGTATGAAATTGCCTGTTGTTCTTGGGCCGCGGGGACATAATGCTACATTTGTCTGCGCGCGACTGCCAGGAGACAGAGGCAACCTCTGGCTCTCTCTTTCCGCACTGTCCCTCGCACGCTGTCCAGGACAAAAGCAGATTAATTATTTTCTCTACTTTCTCCTCACATTCTGCGGGAATATAATTGTTGCGCGGCGCTCGTGGCTAAAGCTGCGGATTTGTGTTATGTGGAGTATTCGGGGACAATGCGGCCCTTGGCATCCGGCCACTATAGAGAGGCATTCTGTTCAGTTCCACAAAGTCAATGCATTCATTTATTTTAGCCGAAGAATGAGCTACTGTCGACAAGAACTCTGGGCCTGCACAGAAAGCCAGCGGCCATTGTGAGGAAAACAAAAACACGAGCTTCAGCTACAACACAATGTTTCAACTTCTTTTTGCCACTTGATAATCAAAGTTTATAAGACAGGTGTTTTTTTCTTCTTCCAGACATTGAGGATTTGCCTCCAGCAGTTCAGGAGAAACTGTTTGACGAGGTTTTAGACCGAGATGTCCAAAAAGGTAAGCATTCACAAAGCCCTCGCATTTAGTTTCATGTGACATAATTAGTGGGTAGTTTTTAGGCAATGTCTGAAGCACTGACAACTGACTTTGAAAAATATCTCCGCACCGAGTAGTTTCAACAATGAATCGATCTGATGGATCTTGTCTTTAATGCAAATGCTTCTGATTGTAAGAGTAAACCTCCCAGTTGCTCTACCCTAATGGGAATAGTGCCCGTAGCTGGCAGCGTTGTGTTACTTGTATTCAGAGCCAACACGGTTGCACTCTCAGACTTGTCCCTCTGCCAGACTGAGCCGTCTTTATCTCCTGCATGACTTTGCCTCGGCCCTAATCAGCCTAATTGACTTCTACGATGCATTAGATCTGTACACAGTGATGGGAGCGCACTTCCACACGTCGTCCTCCTGCCACATTAACACATCAATACTACACAGCGTTTAGTACCACCTGCAAAGTCTTTAAACACACTCATGAGAAAACTGACTGTTAGTGTAGACCAAATGCATTCAATCAATCAATCAATCAATCAATCAATGGTGTTGTATAGCCCAATATCAAAACAGGAGTTGCCTCATAGGGCTGCACCGAACATTAAGACAATAAAACAGAGCAGTAAATAAGACAATGTAAAGTTCAGGCGGATCAAGTATCCAGGCAAACATAATGTCCAAATAAGCGTCAGCAGTGGGTGGCGACGAGCGGCCACCTGTCCCCTGTCCTTAGACTCTCCAGCACGGCAAGGAAAAACTCAAAAACCCATTCAATAATCCGCTGACACCTATGTTAGAGTAATCCTATATGCTTCCCTTTTACGCTTTCATTAAAAGGCCAAATCCATCAAATACACATATTTTGAAGTGTGAACCCCAGCCATCTCTAAGAAGTGCTGCATGTGTTTATTGACCATTCACATTGTTACACACAGGCTGATGTGTTTGCTCTAACATGTTTGACCTTGTTTTGTTGTGCTCAGAACTGGAGGAGGAGGCGCCCATCATAAACTGGTCCCTGGAGCTGGGCACTCGGTTGGACAGTCGCCTGTACGCCCTGTGGAACCGCACGGCTGGAGACTGTCTGCTGGACTCTGTGCTCCAGGCCACGTGGGGCATCTACGACAAAGACTCTGTCCTGAGGAAGACGCTGCATGACAGTCTGCACGACTGCTCCCACTGGTGAGGCCCACCCTCCTCACGCCCACATGAAGCCAGCCACAGGACATGCAGCAGTTTGATCTCTGGGCTTAATGAAGCGTCAAATCAAAAAGTGCATGTTGAAGCGGTCGCCTCACACTCGCCATATTGTTAAATTGGGAAACTCCTGGGAATGACAGTACGTCAGCCTGGCTCCGCCTGACTCATGTCTCTTTGTTTGAAATTGCGGGTTCCTCGATGAGAAAATGACTATTTAGACGTAATGAGACGTAATTGCCATCCAGCTTAAACCACAAGAGAGACTGCGGAGCAGGACGACTGTAATCCCACGGCTGTGAGCGCACAATGAGCTGTAAATGTGTTTTGTCCAGGTTTTACTCGCGCTGGAAGGAGTGGGAGTCGTGGTACTCTCAGAGCTTCGGTCTGCACTTCTCCCTCAGAGAGGAGCAGTGGCAGGAGGACTGGGCCTTCATCCTGTCTCTGGCCAGTCAGGTGGGGTCACATCTTTATCATATTTATCTATACATGTTCACACTTGTATTCAAAATCATCAATATGTGCTGTCATTATTATACTAGAACTACAATGTAACATAAAGCAAAGGGCTAATTTAGCAAAGACACCAGTTATTTTAATCTGCATTAGCAACACATTTTATAAGGCTAAACAAAAAACTGATGCAACATTTTGTAAGAGGATCCAGCTCTTGTTTGCTCCAGCTGGAGAGCATTTTGCTTAGTCCACAAATGAATACCATGTTGTGGGATCATTAAAAAGGTTATCAGGCAAAAAAAAAGCTACTTTTCCCTCATCCTACCATCTGTGCAGTGAATATGAACATCAGCTGCAAAAAGTCACAAGATAAACGCATTTTTAGATTCCATGTCAAACCCAGAAAGTGCCAACCCATTCACACCTGGTATTGTTCTTGATGACTCTGGAAGGAAAAAGCTTTAAAGCACAGAAGTAGCTTTTATAGAATCCCACACAATTATCGAATGTCAAAAAACACAAACAAACTTAAAGTGCAAATGTTGACGGCGTGCTAAGCTCTGAATGTGGCAGTGTCGTGACGTCAGACTTTAAAGGCTTAAAGCTTTTCCCAGTGCTTCCTTAATGTGTCTTGCCCTTCCTAAGTGCATCCTGTCTGTCATCAGCACTTCTCCCCTGTGCCACATGTGACCTCTCTCACACAACAAGGGTTTGGATGGTTGTTATTGTACACTACCATGGAGGGTGTGGAAGGTGCAACCACTGACATTCTGTTTTTGAATCCACTGTTTTCTTTTTGTGTGTCTTGCAGCCGGGGTCTAGTTTAGAGCAGACCCACATTTTCGTCCTTGCACATATACTTCGTCGGCCCATAATCGTCTACGGAGTGAAGTATTACAAAAGTTTCCGTGGTGAAACACTGGGGTACACCCGTTTTCAAGGTAAGTTTGCATTCAGAGCTAATTGACACAGAGCTCGGATATCTTTTAGGAGGACTTGCAGAGCTCGCTGTTGGTGCCAAGAAAAACTCCTTTCTTTGTAAAAATGACCACAGTCTACACGCGTCTGCATTTCTGACATTGCTGGCATAACTGCAGCCCGGAAGTGTCTCTAATTGGTATTTGCGGCATGTATTGGCCTAATGTGGTCATTCCAGAGAGATTTCAGTCTCCAAAAATCTATGTGCAGTGTGTGCTATACAGTGGGCTCAGAAACACCTTTGTTTATTGCTGATATTTTTGAAAGTCTACTCTCAGTGTTGAGTTTTTACCAATAGAAAAGAAATGTATAAGCTTTAATAGCAGTCTATTGAATTAGACTGATGTGGTTAAAGACGATGTGAATCCCTTGTGAGTCGTAAGTCCAGGCATTGGGAGAACACTCAGTAAAAACACTGTGGTTTTAAGTGAGCGATGGAGCAGGCTCTGCGGGGCAGGGTTGCGTGATGGACGAGCTGCGCGGATACTGTTGCCAAGGACTCAATGCAGAACGTATACCCAGGGCTCATGTAAATGTGGAGGTGACCAGGTGACGGGGTCACACACACAATGGTTACTGGGACAGCAGAGCAGACACTGGCCTCGTGTGCGGTGTGTGTTACTCCACTTTTATCTGCAAACAGCATCGACTATTGTCCGCTCAGGAAATGAGATACACAAGTGCTCTCCCGCTGTCTTTAATCTCAGTCTGCTGTAGGCCGCCGTTTACCTGCGGAGTGTCAATGAGGGGAATCTATGGACAAAAGTAAAATTTTCACTGAAAACATAAGCTCTTAAGTCAAATGAAATGGCATTAAAACTGCAGTAGAGGTCGACTGACATATCGAACAGTTGATATATCGGGCCGATATTAGTTTTTTTCAATATTGGCTATTGGGCGATCTATTGCCGATAAAAGCCGATGGAACCGAAAGTGATAGCTTCCTGGATTTTTTGCACTGGAAAGAGCCCAGTCAAAGCTTTACACCTTAAGGGAGAAACATCAAGATGAAAATCAGTTTACATTTTTCATATTTTATGTTGCAAACATTTGCTTATAATTTTGGAATCATAAAAGATTTGACGTTTAACTTTTTTCTTTTGGAATGTGCTGATTTTTGTCTTTAAAATGAGCTCCCTCTGAAGAACCAACTAAACAGAATGTTTTTAATAAATCAGCCCTATGCCTCTAGTAAAGCACCCCCTGCTGTCATAGTTCAACACTGTTTAGAAGCATCATACACAGGATATCTCGCCCAACCTCGAGTGTGTATAATTTCAAATTTACAAAAAATTGACAGTAAATAGAAGAATATACATCCATCCATCCATCCATTTTCTTCCGCTTTATCCGGGGCCGGGTCGCGGAGGCAGCAGTCTCAGCAGAGATGCCCAGACTTCCCGATCCACGCACACCTCCTCCAGCTGTTCTGATTGTATTAAAGGAGTTTGATGTTGACATTTGTATTGATGTAGGATGTCTCACAACGATCCATCTGAGTTTGTTAGTTCCTTTTTAAATGTACAGATGTAAAATGTTCTGACCAGAGCCTGCTGTTGCAGGTGTGTACTTGCCCCTTTTATGGGAGCAGAGTTTCTGCTGGAAGAGCCCCATTGCTCTGGGATACACGCGCGGCCACTTCTCAGCTCTGGTCGCCATGGAGAACGATGGCTTTGACAATCGAGGCGCGGGCGCCAACCTCAACACAGACGACGATGTAACCGTCACATTCCTGCCGCTGGTGGACAGTGAGAGGAAGCTGCTGCACATCCACTTCCTCTCTGCGCAGGAAGTAAGTGCCACTCTTTCTTTGGATACACTTAACTGAACGATTTTGCCAAAAATCAATATTGCGATTCCTTTCAATATTGCGATTTCGATTTTTGCGATTTTCCGCTAATAACTTTTTGTTGCAATACAATTAAATATTTACAACTGACTTTATAAAGTATTACTTAATCTTAAGTCCTTTAATATCATATGGAATATAATTCAAAATAGTCCACATAGCCATTTACATAATTATGTAAATGGTATAAGCTTATTATAAATTATAATTTATAATAAGCTTATACTGATTTTTTTTTTTTTTTTGTAAATTGCCCAAATAATTTCTTGCTATTTGCTCTTGTGTATTAGTCAGTGGTTGTGAGATAAGGTCTTATATTTATCCAAAACATTCCCAAACATAAGCCTCCAAAAGTGAGCCGCAAGGAAGGGAAGGGAATCTTATTTGTATAGCGCTTTTTATATGACACCAGTCACACCCAAAGCGCTTCACACATGAAAGGGAGGGGGGTCATTCACTCCATGCTGATGGTGGTAAGCTACATTTTGTAGCCACAGTTTCCCCTGGGGTAGACTGACAGAAGCGAGGCTGCACACATCTGCGCCAACGGTCCCTCCGACCACCACCAACCACTCACACATAGGCATGGGGTGAAGTGTCTTGCAAAGGACTCTTTAGTCTTAACAAGCAGCACAGGCTCCCCTTCATCTTTGTGGAGGCACACGTCTCTCTGGAGGAGAGTTTCTGTGATCAGTGCATCAGAGGGATTAGCGCTGCAGCTAACGCAATGCTAACGGAGGAAAAAGCAATAGTCCTTCGCGGTGGCTGCATTATAAACGCTGATATTTTCACAGTACATCCACGATCTACCGCACACCTTAAGTAGACTGAGAAGTAAACAAAAGCACGCGAGCGGACGTCGGGGCGTCTCTCACCGCTACATTCACTTCTATGAGCTGCGGCCATCAGCTGTATGGGCTGAAATCGCGTGCTTCTGCGATTTCGAAATCGCGTTGTGTAATATCGCGATAAAATTGCAAATGCGATTTATCGTTCAGCCCTACTCAAGACCAATTTAAGTAAATCCATGTCCACTTAGGCTGAGGCGTAACATCGCTCTGATTGGTTCTCACCATCTGTTAGTCCCGCCTTAATTCAACTGGATCAGGACCACACTAGAATACAATGAACCTGTCCTACGTATGTGTATGGCTAACACCTGCAATGGAACATCCTAATGATGTCTCAAACAAACATCTTATTCTGAATGGCCTACTTTTTCCCCACAACTTCCTGGTTCGCTTGTTTTAACTGTTGGTGTATTTAATTGGTTGTTGGCATTTTGTATCTATTTCTGCCATTACATTTGCACCATGTGACGATGTAATTTCTCCTGTTTGTGCAAGTGGAGAACATCGTTTCATCAGACAGTGTTTATTAAAACTGTTCCATTTCACAGAACAGCTCTATTCTGAAATGGTAATTTCCTGCAAGTGTGGGTAATCATCATCTGTAATGGCGGCTGTTTTAGAGTGTTAAGTGTGATGATGATGTTGTCACGCTCAGACGGGGCAGAGGCCAGTGTTTTTATGTTGATTATTTTTTATTTTCAGTAGATAGATGTGCATTTTGTTAACTTACATGAACAACCGGGACGTGCAGGAGGTATTGTGAGAGCTAGAAAGGAGTAACAAACCATTTGTTCCCATTTGAGTGATGCATGTTGTGTTGCTGTGCAGATGGGTAATGAAGAGCAACAGGAGAAGCTGCTGCGCGAGTGGCTGGACTGCTGCGTGACCGAAGGGGGCGTCCTCGTGGCGCTGCAGAAGAGCTCGCGGCGCCGGAACCACCCGCTGGTCACTCAGATGGTGGAGAAGTGGCTGGACGGCTACAGGCAGATCCGGCCCTGCGCCTCTCTGTCGGACGGAGAGGAGGAAGAGGACGACGACGACGAGGAGTGACGGAAGCAGCGGGGGGAGGGAGATGAAGAAGACACTACAAAAAAAATAAACTCTCAAAACAAACCCTCCCTGACGTTTCTTTTAGTTTCAGTTTCAACGTTCGGTTCACCTTCTCCCGACACGGGCAAACTGTGAAAGCCTCGCGCCACGACAGAGGACTTTTATTTTTATTTTTTGCAAAAACACTTTACCGCAAGACTGACCAGAAGAAACTACAGAACGAGTTTACAGATGACCTGCAAATGTAATGGGACAAAGGAAAATCTCTATCTATAGATGTTAATGCATGTGGTTGTTTAAACAAAAACAAAAAAGAAACTATAAGGAATTATTCTACCAGCATCGATTCAAGTCTTTACAGCTGAACACGGGGCACTGACGAAAGCACACTTCCAAAATTTTGATGTTTGTAATAAGTTGTTTCTTCTTTTGAAACGGGCAGGGACAAAGCCAATATCACTACGTGCGGCTCAGGACGCCCACTAGAGAAAACAGATGTATAAATAATAATAGACTTTAATCCTTATTACTAAGCACTGCACATTTATTAAGACATTTCTATATAAATATTGTTGCTTGAATTTAAGGTCATATATGAAGCTCTTGGGAAAGGGAGGTTGTTCCCTTTACAAGCTAACTCTCACCAAGATTTAGCACACAACCATTCTGATCGAACTGTGTGTGGTTCTCACTTTTCATCCACATATATTTATTGTTTGAGCAAGAAAAAGTTTAGACTTTTCCTGTATATTTTTTCCCTTTTGTGGTTTAGAGTTCCGTTTTTTTTCTCTCTCTCTCAGATCTCAATGAAGACATTAAAGTTGCACAGAAACACTGTTGCTGTGAGGAACGCGACCATCAGTGAGAAGTTTACTTTCGTTGTTGCAGTACCTCAAAAGTGGATTGCCTAAAAAAAAAATCTCTGGTGCTTTATTGTTTTTGGCGGGAGCTAGATGAAACACATTTATGTCCGTTATTTCTGCTTAGGTCTCCTTCTTCATGGTACACGTCCAGTCACTTCATGTACACGCCTGTTTCTTGTCTTTACGTGCAAACCATCTTTATGTTCAGAGATGAAGCCGTCGCGAGAGACTGCAACGTTCAAAAACCAAAGTCGACAAAAAAAAAAAAACGGTGTTACTTTACTTTTTTTTTTTTGCCGTGAATGTTTGCATTTGTTTTGTTTTTTTCTTGCCATTGTGTACTGTAACCTCTTGTGTTTTTTTCCGAATCATACATGTTCGGAGCACCTGTATGTTGCTTTGTATTTATGCAATAGTTGCAGTTGTGACTATATGATGGTGTTTGGATTTAGGCCTGACTTCACTATAAAGAGTGTAACGCAAAGAGCAGGCAAAACAAGGAAAAAATAAAGGAAAACCTTTTTGAATGTCCAACTAAAATGTCTCCTGTTTTGCTTTGACAGTTTGCGTCTCAATCAATGTTCTCAATACATCGGACGACATACTGTGGCGCTCTTGCATCTTTAGACCCCTCTAGTGGTTGTTTGTGGCACAAGTCACAATTTAACAACATGCAATGTGGCTTTATTGTATTTGATAAAATAATCTCGATATAACAGCACCGACCTTTCTAAAAACAAACAAGACGGGCTTCTCACATATTTATGAATTGGGGGAAATTATAATGTGCACACAGTGATGTACAACGATATAGAGCAGTGGTTCATAGTTCCCACTTTCTCTTGAAACTTGACTTTTCAGGTGGCGCGAGGCCTAGATTAAGGTCATAGCAGGACTAAACCAGCCTAAAATAGACCTAAATCGTGAGGTGAGTCCTGCCTACTGTGTAGTATGCACTCTATGAAGTGTTTATTTCAAGTACACCATCTTGTGTACATTAATTATGGGCACACCATAAAAAATGAATTTAAAAAAGCGGTCATGGTTTTGGATCCATAGACTTTATGGGATAGGAGTGAGGGTGTGAGGAACATGGAGAGACAGAGCCAGGACTTGAACTTCTTGATGTTGGGCCCGAAAGTGTTCCACAAACGTGTGCAGCAGCTTTATCAACTAAGTTATCTGGATAGACTGTTTTTTTTTATCTGCCTCAAACTGAGGTAATAGAGTGCACAGCATAGTGTTACACAGATGCACAAGTCAGTAGGTGGTCCATTATATACAGAGCATCTAAACCCATGATGAAAGCTAAAAAAAACCCACTGTTTTTTCACTTTGTTTTGATCGTGATAATCTGCAGACTGCGATTATCCACATGAAACCCGACCCGTAATAACATTCCACAAAGTCGAGAGCTTGTATGATCATCAGAACAGTACTGTATGTTTTATTCATTGTTTCCAGCTGCACTGTATGCTATAGTATGTTCACCTTTTACAAGAAACAAATACAAACACTCACACTAAAAACCAAACAATCTGCTAGCAGCCTTCTTTCGCTAACGTCTCGGAGCTAAAGGGATGTTACTGTTCACGTGTGTGTACTGGCCGCGGCGACCATCGTGGGGATCAAACCGTGGCTGGATTCAATAAGAGCAGAAAACAAAGGAGGAACCTAGAAGGAGAAGGGCGCCTCACGTAAGACTATGGTTATAAGAACATTTAACAAGGCAATACAAATCTAACAGGAGCGAAAACCTCGAACATCAAAAACGCACAGTTGATATATAAAAAAAATACCACGATGAGGAAAAGAGATGACGTTAAGAGTATTTCTGGAATAAAGATTAGCCACATCTTCAATTTTTCCTGAGAATTTTGTTGTGGTTGGTAAGTTGGAAAGATTTTTGGGTGGATATACTTTTTAAAACAAATCTAGGGAATAGTTCTTTTTTTAATTCTTGTTTTAGGCCAAACAAGCTTTTATTTCCCCTTTTAAGCATCTCTACATTCAGGGGTCACCAGCCACAATGGGGTTTCTCAAACTAGCCGACTGTTCTTACACGCATAACTAAAGAATTCATTAATTTCCATACACTGAAAAAAAAAAAAACCCAAGACAGATATAGTTCACTTAACATAAACAATAGAGTGTAAAAAAAAAAAAAAAAAAAAAAAAACACATGGAAGAAACGGGTGGAAGAGTAATTGTCTTTGAAAGTTCGGTCTGGCATAATGTCCCAAGAACCTCCATCAAAACATCCACGAAAGGAAAGCTAAATAAATGGGGGGAGGGGAACAGAGTCGTCGGCCAGTCCTTGTCTAAGTGCGGCAGTCCGGCACCACTGTCCTCGCTTGCTCTCTGGCGTTCGCTGCTGGTCGCTTCAAGATGGCGGCGGTGTTTTTGGAAATGTTTATGTCGTTGAGTGAATGATTTCCTGGTCATCCTCGCACCCCCTCGCCCTCACGCTCACGGCTCAGTCATGTGCTCTCTCATGGGGTCACCGTGTTTGGAGGGCTGGTGAGGGGAGGGGGCCTGGGTGGGGTGAGGGCCGGGGGGCAGAGGGTGAGCGCTGATGGGCACTCCCCCCGGCACCAGGCCCTCCATGGGACCGGGGATCCCGCCCGGGGCGACGCCCATCACGCCAGGGGGAACCTGTAACGACATGGGAGGAGGTTAGTCAGGATGTTTCGGCTCGTTTCCAGCAAAGATGAGGCAGGTCGATGTTGCATTAGTTTGGAGGTGCTCAGTGAGGGTTATAGATCGAATGGGACGAATGTAATGGTTACCCTAAAATACTTTTTTAATGTTGAAAAACTCACCATACGTGTGTTTGTATCATAGCAATTCATTCTTTCAATCTGTTTTATAAATAAGCATAGGATTATTTCAATAGGCAAAATACTTTTAGTTACGGACTTTGATTTAAAAAAATAAATAAATAAAAAGTCCAGTTGACTGCCTTTTGAAAACTTGTGTTGCTATAGCTTTTACAATATGTAATGATAAAGTGTCATGGCCATGCTGTATTAGTCCAACAAACACACCTAGTTTAAAATTTGGGATTTCTCTGGGCTGTTAATGTTGATTTGAATACAATTTATGTTTTAGTTTAATTTGATTTATATTTTGAGGTTCTGTGAATATCTCCACTGTGAGATTAATAAAGTCATATCTATTCTTATGAAAGCGCTTTCACATTTAAAATGACACAAAAGTGTTGCTTTGTCTGGTCAATACACTATGTAAGGGTATGGTAAAGGAGCTACAGGCTGTGGGGGCGCGTCACACACTGGGACAGGTTACGGCACACTACGGTGAGGGCAAAGAGTGGGTTGGATGGGTGTTACTTTTCACTGAGGTTCGGCAGTGGCAGTTTGTTTTACCTTGTTGAGATTATGTATATAATTTGTCCTGCATTCCCCCGGTTGCTATGGTCTGTATCATGGTTTGGTTGACTCGGCTGTGTGAGAGAAGCAGGGGGGTATACATTGAAAATGGGGTCATTTCATTTGGTTCAGGAGCTCCATCATATTGTATAATGTGACAAATCTACCCTCTCCCGTTAACAGCGAGCACCAGTGACAAAGAGGCGACTGTGTTCTGAGCAGCACCGACCTGTAGGCGGCGCCGTTGATCTCGGGGTGGACCTGAGGTGGCGGCTGCTCCATCATTCCCCAGGGGGCCGAGGTCACAAAGAACTCCTTGTTGACGCAGTTTCGGAGACTGTCCGGAATGCGGCCTGCAAGCACAACTTTTACTCAGATGTTGAAGATGGCAAAGCTGTTAGAGGACACTATAGGTGTGCACTTGATGACAGACATTTTTTAGAAAAAAAATAAAATAAACCTATGTGTTCAATTTGAAAATAAACCAGTAAGATATACTGTTTTTATTTTATTTTATATCCTTCCTTCATAAGCAGTCAGGTTAAAAAATTGATGTAATACTTCATATTAAGTAAAAAAAAAAAAAAACATGTTCTCAAGGGAAAAATCAACTGTGCTTCTTGATACTGTCAGAACCCCTTGTATTGCCTCCCTACTGCCCTCTGCTGTCCATCATAGGCCTCCCATGGACAGTCCATGGGCGGCCTATGACAGCATTGGGATTATGACCAACCTGTGATGGCTCTGCGGATCTCCGTAGCTGCCGCCTCTCTCATCTCTAGTGAGGCCTGTTCACTGTACCAGGCAGTGTGTGGGGTGCAGATCAGGTTAGGGGCGTCTTTTAGTGGGCCTTGGGAAAAACTGCGAAAGCACAATAGCAATTAGACATTTGGTTTTGAAACATTTATGAATGTCAATGATGCGTTATGAAATGTATTATTTGTTTTGACACTCCGGAAATTTGCAGTCAAAGTATATTTCACACTAGCAAAAAAGAGAAAATCCAAGGCACACTGTATAGAAAAAATTAAAAGGCCTTTAATAAATCATGGCTCCCAAAAAATGAAATGCACCATGTCCAATGTCCAAACCTATTTCACACAAGGTTTGGACATTTTGCGGGTCACCAGCCTTTCCCAACATTTGTATTTAAATAAATGCACATCTTAATTGACTTTTGTTTTTTTATAAACATGAAAGAACAACGGCAAACTTGGCAGCGTTATATACTAAAGTAAATGTAAAAAAGTCATGGTAAAATGTAAATCAGTATCCAAAATAACAATTACAGACTAGTTAGATACCCCATACCATACAATGATAGTGCAAAATGTAATCTACATTTTACTGCATCAACTCACATGTTGTTTCCAGCCAAAATAATGAATAACCAGATCCCAAAGATCATTAAACTGATCAACTTTCAAGTAAAGTTGGGCCGTGATTTTCTTTATACAGTATATCTCCTTCAACCCTTCTCCATTGTTCAAGAGAAAACATTTCTTTTAATATTTATGTACAGAAAAAGTAAAGAATCACTACTTGAGTCTGTTCAGTTTTTGTTTTTGTTTTTTGGCTTATTAAATGTTTATTCAACAACAATTTTGTAGGAAGAGACATTTTACTATATATTTTATAAGTCTAAGTCATATTTGGGTCGCGGCTTGTCATCCCAGGGTGACAGTGGCCCCCCGATGCCATACCAGTTGAGAACCACTGTTATAGAGTATATATACTTTTGCTACTTTTGACTGCTCCCTCAAGTACCTCCTCTGCTTAAATTTCTGCCCATTGCATCCTCATCTCCCATACATGCATTCAACAAATTAGAAAGAAGACTGATATAAGACGTATAGAGTGACATAATGAAGTGATGTTTGTCCTGTAGGCAACACTGAACATGAACACTGTGTATGATGTAGTTCTAAACCGTTAATAGGTTCTGTATCTCCGTGAAATGGTTGTGTAACAACAGAATCACCTGAACGGCTCGGACTCGTGCACGTCTAAAGCCGCGCCGCGTATCCTCCCTTCTTTCAGCGCCTGAGCCAGCGCCTTCTCATCCACCAGACCCCCTCGGGCTGAGTTGACAAGGAAAGCCCCTTGACGCATCTGCAAAACAAAACAACACTTAGAAAAAGCAAAGTATCTGCAGTCAACTGTCAAAACGCTGCGTAGGATGAGTGTTAAAAACGCGACAAAAAGCCGTCAATGGGCTGTCAAACAACACACGACAGGCTGACATTAATCTTTGCCTTGAAGCTAAAGAGATATTCTACACGTTTACAAAGTAATGACTTTGCTTAGCATTTAGTGTTAATAATTAATGGGATAATTACTTGTTTATATCAGAGAATACATATTTGAAAGCGCTCTAGAGACTTTAATAATTGAACAAGCGAGTGAAACACAAACTGCATTTTTAATAGTAGCCTGTAGATGGCAGCACTACCCATTAGAACATGTTTGCATATATATGCCCCAATTACACAATTCATTTCTACGCTTAGTACTCCATTTATAAAAATAACATTACTTTTGACACCCAAGGGGAAGCGCCAATACTAGCTCATTACTTCGAGGGGGTAAAACACGCCAAAGGTGTTTTTTTTTAGTTGATACTTTTAGCTACGCATTTATGAGTGTGCACTGTGCAATCTGCGCCATGCTAACATTTGGCAGCGGCGCGGGAGCCTGTGATTGAAAGCCTCCCACCAGGAAGTCGGTCTTCAAAAGCGTGTAGCCCCGTGAACTTTTGACTCTTGGTGCCGTCGAGTGTGGCAGACCTATGTGACAGGCGGCTTTAGTGACTGGTTAACTGGCATGGAGGAGGCGCTGCTGGCAACACATGACTTGGCCCCACCGACTGTAGCGTTTCTTGGACTCGCTAACTGCTTTCCCTGGCAGATGCACAATAGGTGTGGTCGGGAGGGGGGCTTTGAACGCGCTCGCATATCCCGGACAATGGGGGAGGGTGCGAGGGTACAGGCAATTACTGTTGGTGCTTCGAGGAGGAACCCTTTTTGGTCTAAAGAATTTGATTTTGCTAGGATATTTACGCGTATTTTATTTCATATAGTTTCAAAGAAGAGACAGATGGTAGTATGGTTTACAAGTTAAAGTTTGTAGCGTGATACACAGTGGTGGCTCCAGACAATTTTGATTGGGGGGCAATGGGGGTCCTGGTCATTTCAAGGGGGGTCTCATGAAATTTAAACAGTAATGCAAGAGTCTTTTAAAATTACTTTCCAGATGCTTTTGCAATTTGATGCATTGAAACTGTCGCAGTAGTAGGCGATACGATGAGCCAGGTGGGCCCAGGCTTTGCAGGTGAGGGGTGCATGCTAGTTAGATTTATGTCCTTGATGCTGATTTGCTCTGATGCAAAGGTCCCGGTACTCTCGCGAACGAAGTTGCTTTTGACCACTTGGCTGACCTGCTTGAACTACAACGCAATGATATTACCGCACTTACTCTATGGTGTATCATGCTGGTCACAAGCCAACATATCCACAATAAAACCTTTAGAATCTCTTTATAAGCAAACACTTAGGATTCTAGATAAGAAATCACAACAGTAGCATCACTGTCAAATATTAACCAAATCAACCAGTCAACCAATCTAAAGTTACTATTCAAGATTATTAATAATGTGGCACCTCCACCACTAAAAAGGTTTGTCCAATTAACATCTGATCAGATGGTCAGAATAACAAGGTCAACAGTAGGGCTGAAACAACTAATCGATTAATCGACGACTAATCGATTATTGAAATAGTCGACAACTATTTTAGTAATCGATTAATCGTTTTCTGGTACACACAGACTCAAATAGAGCAAAAATGACATGAACATGTAGTATTTTTGATGAAAACCTACTTTGTTTTTATAGTTAGGGTCTGTAGTGGTTTTTACATTGTGAATTTCATGAATATCTGTCTGTGTCTCATCCAATCAGAAAGCAGAATTAGCACCAAGAGCCTCCAACAAACATTTACTTTAAGTTTACACCATCAATACATCCTCAAGTGCTGCCAATTTAGCTTTTGTGATAAAATGAAAACATAACATTTTTCTACACAATTCACAGCCAAGCGATTACTCGATTAATCGTAAAAATAATCGATAGATTAATCGATTACAAAATAATCGTTAGTTGCAGCCCTAGTCAACAGTGAATGGCAATGTACCATACCAAAACGAAAAACAGCATTAGGACAATTGGCAATCTCAGAATGGAACAAACTTCCAACTGCACTAAAACTATGCAAAGACTTAAAACGATTTTGCCTGGGTGTGAAACAACATTTTCTGGGAACTCAAACATGTCAGCATTAAAGAAAAAAACAACTACATTTTAGATCTGAGAAGGGTAGGGGGTGGGTATAGACTATAGACGAACACAATTTTAAATAAAATGTAAATACTGTCTGTAAATATTATGAACTGTATTGTTTTATGCTTTTTGTAGTGTTTTGTAATTGTATGTCTCGGGGACTGCAGATGGAAATTAGCTCCAAGAGCTAAAGTCTGGTACAAAGCATCTTTTCATATGCTGATTAATAATCCTGTACATGTCCCTGTCAAATAAATAAAATAAAATAAACTAAAGGCCAAAGGGATGATGGGAGATGAAGTGCTGTCAACATGTGCACGAACAGTGGACGGACAAATGATTGGGTCTCTGAAATCTGATTTGATCAGAAAGAAAGATTCTGAGAAAACCTCTGAGTTTTTCAGAGTATAAATCCTCTGATCGGGCCTGGGCTCTGCAGGCTGCACTGTCACAAAGCATTTTTCCTCCTCTTTTCAGATAGTGTTTCTGTTTAACTTGTGTCTTTATGGTGTAACTCTTTTAACCCCCTGCTCTGTTTCCTTTACACCATTTGTTGGTTTGTTCAAGTTTGTGAGACAAAATAATTCCTCTACACCATGAATTTGTTCTGAAAATGATCCATCATGATGCAATTTTAGGGGGCAATAGACAACTTTATTAGTTTCAGTCATATTTTCTTTGTTAAGATCAAAAGTATAGCACTGAGGAGAGAAGAGGGGGTCACAGCCGAGCGAGGAGCATGTTTCTGATCACAGCAGAGCAGACTCATATCTAATCACCAGTGCAGTGCGTGAGGTGCTGACAGGTGGGTGTCTTCCCGTCATGCACGGGGTAGCCGCTGCAACAGCCCTTGGGGAAATGCAGCGGCTGGGGACTCACAAGCTTTCTGTGCCCCACACGCCCGTGACATCAGAGCAAGTCCAACAGAAATCTAACCAGCATATTACTGTGCGTCTGCAGGCGGCTATCAAAACTAGGCTCGCCTAATTATTTGCATGTGTGCGCGCCTTTGCGTTGATAATACACATAAATCCCCCGCACGTGTGTAAAGTGTCTCTCCCAAAGACACAACAATAGTATGAGTTTCAGGTTCACACTCTAACTAGGCCTGCTGTGTAGATACATCACCCCCCAGGAACTTATAGATGTTACAAAATGAACAAATCAATGAATAAATGAATGTTCTTTTGTGAGCAACAAAAGATCAATACAAGAACAAATGAGTAGATTTAGTGGATTTTTAAACAATGTTAGTTATAGGCTTCACAGCTCAATATAGTTCTGCTTTGGTGCAAAGTTTGTCTTAGTATAATCTTTGTTCACTTAACCACAGAAAAGTCTTGCTATTGATCCAGATCTCAATCTATCCTTGCAGAAAAAAGTCTTTTCTCAGGGCATCAGTACAACCTTGAATAGTAGCCGGCCGCTGTTATTGTGTGTTCATATACATTTGCATTTGACCACTTTCACTTTTAGCATTGAAGCTTCCATCAAAGGCTACATTAAAGGTTCTGATGGCATCCACCAATGAAAGGATGCAGTGAAGAATGCTAGTAGACTGCAAAATAAATGAAGTGCCATTCTACTCTTTTGACATCTGACAGGACTTTGAAGGATAAAAAAGACAGAAAATATCTTCTTTATTCTTAGTCATTTGATTGAGGTTAGTTTCCAAGACCTTAGAGGCGCTGACAACATTTAAATCAAGACAAAAGCAGAGAACGTTTAAGCAGAAATGTTACTGACAGGCTTTTGTCTGCTGCCTTAGAAAATAATATTGTAATAATACATCTGTAAATAAATCTGTTGCTGTTTGATTGACTGACTGACTGACTGACTGACTGACTGATTGAATTGTAAAAAGTATTTGAATACAGGCAAAATTCTTTTTCTTTTTTGCATTAAACCATGTTAAACATAGTTCCTTCGTCAGGCAAATTGCCTGATGAAGGTCTCAGGACAGAAACATTGGTTTTATCCAAATTAACTATTTTTGCAGGGTTGGCAATGTGCAGGAATTGTCACTGTTAAACCCAAAATGTCCTTCCCAATAATAAAGCCCATGATCGAGCATTGTATTGGTTCTAAACCGTTTTGCGTTCATCACATGCTGAAGCTGTAAACCACATGTTGATCGAAACTGAAAGTTGGCTATTTAATAAGTAATAATTCTCACAGCTGCTAGCAGGAGGAGCCCCAGTCAAAGTCTTCACCAGCTCTAGCCTATATTTTATTTTCACTGTTACTATTGAATACTTACAGAGACATCATTTCAAATTATAAAAGCATAAAATATAAATGATGAGCCACCCAAAATAAGGTTTTTAAGTCTATATTTAAGCCCCATCTGCAGGAACCTGTATTTCCACTTTAATGTAAATTATGTTAGATTTCAGTACTCATTTAGTTCAAAAACACAATTTTGAAAGCAATTTGTTCAAGTTTTCGTTCTATTTTGTTTAGTCTGTGTTTTGCCTTCAGTGGCTTAGAGGTTTAGGTTTCAGCATATATGATGGGCGCTTTAATACAAATAGTCTCAGCAAATTCCCTGCTTCAACAATTTGCTGAATGTCTCTCCGAGCTTTCCTTCCCCCATTCCACGCCAACTTCCCGAACTTCAGCCCTATCTACAAAACAAGCAAACATTTTCTTCAAATCTCACACAATCTCTCAGCTCCTATGTGAATCAAGTTGTTTGGCGTTTCGCGGTCGGTCACCTGTTTGATGGTGAAGTCGTTGATGAGGTGGTGGTTGTGTTCGTTCAGGTTGCAGTGCAGAGAAACGCAGTCGCTCTGGTACAGAAGGTCCTGTAGAGTGTAGACCCTCTGCACGCCCAGCGAGCGCTCTAGCCCGTCCTGAAGGTACGGGTCATAGAAGATCACGCTGAAGCCGAACGCCTTGGCCCGCATCGCCACCGCCTGTCCCGTACGACCTGACGGGGGGACCCGATAACACGCATGCAGATCAACTTTACGCTCCACTCATGTGCATCTAGATGTCATTTTGTTTTGAAAAAGAGAAATCTAAACAGTTCAGTACAGTACAGGTCCTTACCGAATCCGATGAGGCCGAGAGTTTCCCCTCGAATCCTGGCAGCCCCTGACGCCACTTCTCGGATCTGCTCCACGCTCTGGACCCGTGTGCCCTCCCTGAGAGCCTGGTACAGCCACGTGTTTCGTCGGTACAGGTTGAGGACGTGACATAATGTGGAGTCTGCCGTTTCTTCTACAGCTGCTGAAGGGATGTTACACACGGCGATGCCTGCAGGAGAAATCCGCAATCAGAAATCAGGCATGTAACAATAAATCCGCAGCTATAACAGATGGCCAAGGGGTTAAAGCTGCAGCACATATTCTAGTAGAGGAAAATACATGACCTAGGCTCCAATAATATTTAATAATAATGATACATCTCTGTTCAGCTTTTGTGAATCAAAAATGCGATAAAAAAAAAAAAACTTGAGATTTGAATATCATTACATCTCGAAATGAAGATAATTAACTGGCTTTTTCAACCCACTCCACTCGCCGTTTGTGTGCCGACATACCGCATATAACATAATAATTAGGATATCAGAGCAACTCCCACTCTCAAAGCAAACATATGTTGAGGGGAGCAGGAGCGTTTCAAAGGAGCGCAGGCATCTGTTGAGCACATTCATAAGACATTCTGTTTCAGTAAATGTAATACTCCCCATTACATATGCCGCTTGTGATCAGAGTCGAGGGCCTGGCGTGCGTCCAGAGGTGTACGATCGTCATAAATAAATGCGTTTGTTCTTTAATCCATCAAGGAAGCCATATAGGAATTTACTGCACAGGTCTTTTAGTATGAATATTGTATTGTGTGTAAAAAAAAAAAACTCCTCCTGGACCTGTTAAGAAATGTAGTACTACAAAATGCCAGCAGAGGGTGCTACTCTATCTGTAACTACAGTATAAAGGGAAACCATTTGGAACAAGGTCTGCTTAGTTGCCAACGTGGGTAATCTCCCGCACAATAGACATAATTCTGAGCACTTGTGTGTTTGAGCGCCTCACCGAGTTCGCCGGCCGCTTTGATGTCGATGTTGTCGTAGCCGCTGCCGATGCGGATGATGATGCGCAGCGCCTTGAACTTCTCCAGGTCCTCCCTGGTCAGCGTGATGGTGTGGTACATCATGGCTCCCACCGCTTCATTCAGCACCTTCAGTGAAGATACAAGGATTTTTTTTTAAATTTGAGGTCCGTTTGGGTTTACCAGACAGGACAATTCCAGATGAAGGGGGTAAAGAGCAGGGGGAGACGTTCAGCAAATTGTCGAAGCAGGACAATTGCTTGAATTCCAACCATTGCATCGAATTGTATCCTTTGTGTTGTATAAAAAATAAGTATTTTGGGCAATATATGCAAGAAGCTCTGCCGATGCGTTGGTGCAATGTAGGGCTACAACTACTTACTTTCCAAATAGATTTTTTTCTATTACATTGTTTATTTTTCTGATAATGACACAAAAAAATGCAAGTTCTTTGTTTCCACTTAATCATTGCTCTCTATATATTTTTTTATCTCCTCTTTGGCTATATTTTATATTTTAGAATCTCTACACTCTGAACAACAATAATGACTGATTACTTAAACGATTGCTGGTTGCATGTATGTGGAATCAGAGTCAGAGTCTTAGCAACAGCCTGGATTTAAAAAAAATAAAATAAAATGGTGTGTCTACTAGAATCTCCTTAAACTACCAGTGTGACAGCTTTGTTTGCGGCTGAGGCCTTTGGTTTATAGACGCTATTCTTCATCTAAATGCAAATGGCCTGTTTATATGAGTGCGGTAAACTAAAGAGCGTCCCTGTGTGTCGATAATGAGCGGAGTGAAGCTGCTTTGTGTCAGAGAACAGTGAGCACAGGCGGTCTGTTAGAGCAGACCTACGGTTGAGCAGCAGCTGGAGAGAACAGGTTCAAATTCGCCGCCTGCTAACTGAATTACGCTAACCGGGCCGGATTAGCATAGCCATCAATTTGTGGTGAACAGTTTTATTGATGCTAGCAGGAGACGGGCAGGGATGGTAAATTCAAGGTTAAAACTCTCTTTATGCATTGATCTAATGGGCGCAACAGGACTAACCCGCAGCCAATAGGAACAGTAACATACGATTAACAAAACAAGCGGACATAAATAATGAGCTTTGGCTATCTATGTGAGATATTGCAATGATTAACCTCCACCTTAACTGAGCGCATTTTCTCCTGTTCAGCTTTACCGAAATCTAAAAGCTTCTCGACTGGAGAGCGGCAGTGTAATGCCTCATTTGAAAACTAAGGCCTACAAAACTGATCGCAACTTTTTTTTGAGTTATGATCAGATTAGTTTTTGTCACATATTTGAAGTGTTTTTTTCAGTTTTTGTTGCTTTTTTCATGTTTTTTCCAATATAACAATCTAACTTATCTGGCATGTTTTTGTTGCTCTGAAGTTGCTTCTTTGTCGCTTTTTTGATGCGTTTTTCATCACTTTTTCCGTTGCTTTTCTGTCGTGTTTTTGTCACGTTTTTGTCGCTTTTTTGATACAATTTTGTCACATTTTTGACGATTTCTGGTCACATTTGTGTTACGTTTTCATACTTATTATTTTGATGCTTTTTTCTAGACACTTTTAGATTTGCGTAATGCCAAACTGGAGAGAATGTCCTTGGATCAGGTGGGGGTTAAGAGGCATGTCTGCCACCAAGGTTTTGTGAGTTGTTTTTTGTTTGTTTTGGTTTTAGGATAATGCAGTACGTTCCATTAAATGTATACAAAGTGTAAGCAACGTTTTTTCAGCAAATAGTATCAAGACACGACTTTGAATCTGGACCAAACCAAGGCTAAAATTGATATCAACTAGGAAATGTAAGACTAAAACTGAACGTTGGAGCATTTTGAACTTACCACACGTTTCTGTTTTAGGCTTTGTTTGCAAAATTGTCGGCAGCTCAGTCAGATGTAAGATCTCAGTAATTCTGCGATATATTGCAGGTTCTTTTGATGTGGGTATTAAATCAATTAGTATAGAATTTAAATAATAATTTGGCTTTATTGCACAGCACACACTTGTATCATTTGGCAAAACCAAAAGATGATTATTTGAATCAGAATGAACAATGTGACATTTAATTAATACCGTCTTTCTATCTGTTATGTATATTGTATTAAACGCATAGACGAAGTTAACCCCACCAAGAATGATGTAGCGACCAACATCCATATTTGTAAGCAGACATAAACAGGTATTTGTGACAAGAACATTACAAGCATGATCACTGTCCTGGGCACAAAACTGGCAGTGCAACCAAAAGCTTCATCGCTACAAAACACGCTACACCTTTTCCACAGCAGGAAACAGGCCGTGCTTTCTTTCATCTTGTTTGCTTTTATTGCAGCACATTGTCACAATGTGTTCGCTGACATCCATGTATCAGAGCATTCTTCCTGTGAGCGCACACCTTTCAATGATAATCCCACACAAAGCAGCGTAAGAAGCTTGTCCACTCTCCTCCTGTATTCCAACTTTCTGTTGCTTTCAATCGTACAAACAGTGAAAGAGAGCGCAATACAATCAGTTTCCTATTGAGCTGGTCCTTTTGCTGTGACTACAGTGTAATAGGCCTTTTCAATGTAGCACCACATTCCAGTGTTTTCTCTGTGCTGAAATTTGGACACTTCACTTAACAAAAGGTGTTTGATAACACTTGAAACCGGCTACATCTCATAACAGCCTTCCTTTCGTCTTTCCAAGGACGCCGAGCGCTCTTTCCTACTCTCCAATGTGTAATGCTGCCGCCAACAGGTAGCTTCGCTTGCCGTGTTCAGACAGCTGCCGCCAAGTGCCACAGATACCACAGCCCTTTATTTGGTTGATGTGGAAATTTTATGTTCGAACGGCACCCCTCCACTTCCATTGAAGTTAAGTGCAGTGCAGCTATCGGGAGATATTTGATGTGAGATTTTCCAGCATATGAGCTAAAATCGTGTTTTTTAACCTCTCTTCTACCAGTTCTAAAATGTGTTGCAATCTAAGAGCCCCATGTGTATCAGGCCACTTACAAAATAAAGGTAACCTGCTCTGTTTAAAGTAGCAAAGGATTTCATAACATAGCCATCCAGATTTGGTTAGTTTGTTTTAGGGCTGAACAATATTCAATCAATCAATCAAACTTTATTTATAAAGCGCTTTTCATACCGAAAGGTATCATAAAGTGCTTTACAGATTACAACATTTAAAACAATACGCCCAGCATCATACATCCATATTATATATTTAAAAACAACAACAAAAAACCTCTTCCTCACCCTCCGCGGGTGGTCTCTTTTTCCTTCAAGCTCGGGTCCTCTACCAGGGGCCTGGGAGCTTGAGGGTTCTGCGCAGTATCTTTGCAGTTCCTAGAACTGCACTTTTCTGGACCGGAATGTCTGATGTATTTCCTGGGATCTACTGGAGCCACTCCTCCAGTTTCGGGGTCACGAGTTCCCCAATGACCACGGGCACCACTGACGCCTTCACTCTCCAGGCCTTCTCTAGCTCTTCTCTGAGCCCCTGGTATTTCTCTAGTTTCTCGTGTTCCTTTTTCCTGATGTTGAAGTCACTAGGTATTGCTATGTCAACCACCACGGCTTTCCTCTGCTCTTTGTCCACCACCACAATGTCCGGTTTGTTCGCCATTACCATTCTGTCCGTCTGTATCAGTCAACGTGAGCCTTATCAGCCGCCGTCTCATCTGCTGAAGTTGCCGCGCAGGCGCACTCTGTAGCTTACAACCAAAACAAAACTTTCTCGAAGCTGGAATCATGTTCGAGACGACAGCGCTCTATCAGCCTTCAAACATGACCAAGTCTGAAGTCTGGGCATATTTTGGGTATTTTAAGAAAGCCAAAGGACAGTTGATAGAAGACAGTTATTCTGTTTGCGGAACATGCAGGAATAAAGTGTCTGCTAAAGGCAGCAATACTTTGAACCTCATGACTCACCTGCGTGACTGTCATCACAACTCTATAGCCAATGCAAGTAAGTTAACGTTAGCGTTTTAGCTGAAATGCATGAAGTGGGGACTTTGGGTTGAGGGAGAATGTAACGAGTCGCCCCATAGTGCAGCCGCAGCGCCACCACCAGCATATAAGCCGTGTCGCGGATACCTCAGACACAATGCGTTACAGGGCTCCTGGAGGGCAGATAAAAGTTGGTCGCCAATATAACAGATTCACTCTTGCCGCAATATTAAGAATTTAACAATGATTACTGTCTGATGGCATTTTCACAAATCTGCAACGCGAAAGCAAACTGGAAGGACACAAACTGAGAACAATATTCCTGATATAGAGGGTTTATCTAGTTAAAAATATTCTAACACGGGTCTGGCGCTATAAATAGTACATGTAATAACCTCCAAACGATGACCAATTCATAGTTATATGGTAGTTCCTTTACTTTGATGTGAAAAGTTGCACTTTTGATATGGCTTTCTCTGTATTTTATAAATATAACAAACACTGTTACACTTTTTTGAAACTATTTCAGTTTGTGTACGACTATCAATGCTTTCTGAACTTATTAACACACATAAAAAAAATACTGCGATATTACCGAAAAACGTGATAATTTTGGTCACAATAACCGTGAGGTAAAATGTTCATACTGTGACATCCCTAATACACACAATATACAATATATTATTAGGACTAAATAAATAGATGTCAGTTAAAAGCTAAGCTAAAAAGGTGGGTCTTGAGCCTGCTCTTAAATACATGAACGTTCTCTGCGGTCCTGAGCTCCTCCAGCAGGTCGTTCCAGAGGCGAGGGCCATAATAATGTTTTAAAAAACGGGGTTGGGACCGGGTCTAAAAGAAATGTGGTGGGCCTCACTGAAGAGAAAACTTTATCAAGCATCTCAGCATTAACCTAGGCACAACTGTGCAGTGTTTCTTTGGGAATTTCTTTTGAATATTGAAGTAACTTGCAAAATGCGATATGAGTGACGATAATAACATTATTATTGCAATATTCCACTAAACCATTTCAACACGATTCTAATTAAACACTAATCGTAAGAAACAGCAAATTATGTCAAAAGAAGAGTTAAAAAAGACGACATCAGGACCAAGACAAGACTAAAATTGAACAAAGTTAGTAAATGTTTAACTAAAACGGAACTTTTGAACTGAACACATTCATAAGTTCAATGCATTGTTTGTTTTTGATATAGAAATGTGTCGATCTCAGTCAGATGAAGACTTTAGTGATGTTGCGATATATTGTGGCTTCTCGCAATACGCATATTATCACTAAATATCACCTAATATCGCGATACAATGTTTTTTGTGATGGGACCTTCAATTGCCGGGTCTACATTAAGTTAAATGGGACTCCGGAGGAGGCGAAAGTTCTTTGGGTGAAGGAGGAAAAGGAGCTAGACAAGTACAAGTGACAAAGGTAAACACACCTAATCATTTGACATGACAGACACTACTTTCTCTGACTCTTCCTCATCTGATAATGAGGTCATAAGTTCCACTCAGGAGACTGAACTTGAAATATTTTCATTCAAAGACAATAAAATAAACCAGCTAAGCGATGTGGATCCTGACATGCACTTTTTCATAATATATGTCGTAACTGTAAGTACTATCAAGACAATCAAATTTCCCAATTAGGCGAACAAGAAAACATGCCAATAATTCATTTAAATTGTCGTAGTTTGTATGCTAATTTTGAACATAAAAGATCATCTGAATAAACTTAGTTTGAATGCTGCTATTATTGTGCTATCGGAAACATGGATAAAGGAAAACAAAATTGGGAATTTTCAGAAATTGTAAAAAAAAATATTATAGAAACATGATTGAGGTCAATAAAAACAATATGAAAGGACTATGGAAAGTCTTAAATCATGCAATGTGTAAAGACTCGAAAGCTGCAAGTTACCCAGACTACATGATTAATAATGATGAGAAAATTACAGAAGGGAAGAGTGTAGTTAATGCATTCAATGACTATTCTGTCAATATTGGGCCTCATCTGGCATCAAAAATAGCCAAAACAAACAGTGATGTCTCTCAACATATAAACATGAATGTTCACTCCTTCTTTCTCACGGCAACGAATGAAAATGAAATAATTAAAAAAGTTCAAGCTTTCAGAATAAAAAAATCGACTGAAACGACTTTGACATGAACATGATCATAAAAATAATACACAACATATCTATGCCTTTAACACATATTTGCAACTTATCGTTTTCAACTGGTGAATTCCCCGACCTCATGAAGATTGCCAAAGTCGTTCCAATTTATAAAAGTGGGGATAATCATCAATTTACAAATTATAGACCGATCTCTATACTTCTACTATCCAAGATTCTGGAAAAACTTTTTTCTGCCCGCCTGGACAGCTTTGTGAATAAACATAACTTACTCAGTGACTGTCAGTATGGGTTCAGAAACAACAGGTCAACTGCACATGCATTAATCAATCTAAGTGAAGAAGTCAACAACACTGACAATAAGCTGTATTCACTGGGTATATTCATAGACCTCCAGAAAGCCTTTGAGACTTATAGATCATGAAATACTTTTATAAATAAACTAAATAACAATGGGATCAGAGGGATTGCAAACAATTGGTTGAAGTCATACTTGACTGACAGAAAGCAGTACGTACAAATTTATGAACATGTATCAGGACGAAGGAACATAGTATGCGGAGTCCCCCAGGGGTCAATATTAGGACCTAAATTGTTTTTGTTGTACATAAATGATTTGTGTGAAGTCTCAACTAAGTTAAAATGTATATTATTTGCGGACGACACAACAATTCTGGGTTCTGGCAAAGATCTACAACTGCTTGTCTCAGAGGTCACAACAGAATTATATAAATTGAAAGAATGGTTTAAAAGCAATAAACTATCGCCGATATTGACAATACTCGAATTGAACAAGTAAAGGAATATACATTTCTGGGTGTGATCTTCAGTCATAAGGTTAGCTCACAAATAGATCACATACGTGGGAAAATGGCGAAAAATGTGGCCATAATGGGCAAGTGTAGATTTTTTCTGGACCACAAGGCTCTCTTCACCCTGTACTGTTCCTTAATCCTACCGTACATAAATTATTGCTCAGAGGTCTGGGGTAATACCTTCAATAGTCATTTATAAATCTGTAAATAACCAGCTCCCTAGTAATATACAACAAATGTTTGGTAAAAGAGTGGGTAGCTACGATTTAAGGGGCGCTCATAATCTGAAAGTGCAATGTATTCATTCTACCTTAAAAAGTCACTGTATCACCCGGAGAGGTGTAAATCTGTGGAATAATCTAGAGGAACCCTTAAAAGGCGCTGTTAGTCTACAACAATTCAAAAAACAGTATAAGAGAAGTGTGTTTGAGAATTATGCTAAAGACATGTGACCTTGTTCCTATTATTTACAAGTAATTTTGTATTACTGTGACCCTGTTAACCACATCATTGCTGATAGAACCAATGTCACCAACCGCTAAGTTCAAGTCGTTATGAACTTAGCGTTATGAACCCCCAACAGGTTCATAAACCTTGCCTTTTTAATGCACCACCCAGTATATGGCTCAAGAACTACCTCACAATAACAACTAGTTAGGTCAGCAGGGTGAGGGCTTGCTGATGGGAGGCTACTGCCCTCTACCAACTGGCCATATTACACTCTGGCTTTTTAAGGCACCTCAATAAACAAGGCAAACAACAAAAATAATAAACAATCACAACCATATTTTACAGTGGAAATGGGAATGTCAATAATAATGGGTCGTGTTGACTATGTATTACTTATTATAACTAAATCAATAGAATGGTGACTGGTGTTTATAAGTAATCATTGGCTATGGTTATTAAGTGAATAGGAAAGGGAAATAAGAAAAGAAAAAAGTACAAATTGTAAATAAATTAAAAAATAAAAAGTGTATATATATATATATATTGGTAATCAGCATACACTTCTATCTCCATGTTATGTCTTTCTTACTTTGGAAATCTTGTAAACATCCTGTGATTTTCTTTTTGTAAAACATGAAATGTTTTCCTTTAACAATGTTGTTATATGTAAAGTTAACGCGGACAATTGTAATTGTACAATTTAGGAATTTGTAAAGTGTTATATTGTATGTAAACATGAGCTGTTGTATTACTGTATCCGGAATGTAAATTAATTTTGAATATGGGGGTAGGCACTTATAAGCTTTCTTGCTTCTGCCTACTCCTTTTGAGTTTTTTTTATTTACTTTATTTATTTTTTGCACTGTAATAATATTAATGTAAATAATCACTCAAATAAACCCAATCAATTATTGTGCAGCCCTGGTTTGTTTAGTTGAAGACGCTTCGCTAGTCATCCAAAAAGCTTTATCAATGTGAAGTTGCACTGATCAGAATATACAGTATTGGTCCTTGAGGTCACTTGAGGCCAAATAGTTTGCCTTTGGGTTTTGAAAATAGGCGGCAAGTGGAATCCCAAGCCTCCATTTCGGTTCAAACATGATGCATTCTCGGAGTTGAAAAGTACCCCAGTCCATATGACAACTTTTTGGAAAACTTCAGCTGCTACAGAACTAGAGGACTGAGAACCTCCTCCTTTTATGTAATTAAACAACTGCCACGACGTTAATAAGCTCTTTTTGTGCGTTCTCCACTAACTGCACTTTGCTTTTAAAACACCTTCCTGAAATGGCAACTTTGTCTCACATAATTACAACGGCATTTCTTGGACGTGTGTGTTTTCTATACGCGGTGACTGCATTATGTACAGTAATTGAAGTCTAATGTGCAGCCTCATGTAACATATAATTTGTGACTTTTGCTGTATCTGTTCAGACTGACATGTTAATTACGCCTGTTATGAATTAGCCGCATAAAAAGACTCCCTGCTCCTAAGCCTCTTTTAATTGACTTCTCTATAAAACTAAATGATACACCATAACAGGCTCTAATGCAGGGCGGAATCAGACCGGCCAACTCCAGTGACATCATGTTTTTCTCAGAGAAAGGGCTGTTTCGCCTCGCGCAGGTGTTCGTGTGCATTTTCCAACTTTTTGTTTCCCCTCCCTCGATCTTTCCGACGCCACATGAATGCAACATGAGTGCCCCATCTGTACCCTCTGCAGCGTAGTTATGGCTTTGGAACGCTGCCAACTCCCTATACTCCCCAAAAGGGTCCGCCCTGCGTGTGAGAATAACTTACTAGGCACACAGAGAAGGAGAAAAAGAAGGATAGGTGAAAATGTGAAAGGTGTTATAAGGAAAAAACGAAAGAAGATTTTTATCATTTCCCCACAGCCAAAAAACAACAGCCATTTGCAGTGTGTCCAACAGATATCTGCTGAAACCATTAGCATTAGCTCCTAAAAGGCGTAACATTTAAGACCATATCTGTGACTCTTTACATGCTTATTCTGTTTGTGTTTCAATATATTGGACCAAGAGATCGCTGGGACCTCATTTTAACCCGGAAGTTTTATCATTTAGACTAGCCCACATACACCTCGTAGGGCGTTAAAAGTTTATACGTCAAATGTTGTCGGATAGCTCCCGGCAGATGACACTTTCTCTTCTCACATGGGCCACCACATCTGGGGCTAATACATCTCCACAGTCAGCAGAGCGAATTATGCAAATGAGAAATATATTATTTATCCACTTTTTTGACACATGGGTTGCCTTTTTTCTTCCTGTCCACTTCTTTTACTCGTGGATACTCTGTCTGCAAGATGATTAGACTGTACTAACTGGAGCTAACTTGGAGGGGTGTTCTATGGTATCTCCTGGTCGAGAGCATGCATGAAAAGCGATTTGAATACCTCAGTCATTATTTGATATGACCGATCCATTTGTGTAACTTTATTCATGCCTCAAAAACAGCAGCCCATGCTCCTGCTGTAGCTCAGTTAAAGCCTATAGGCGTATAGAGCACAACTGTGGGAGTTCGTAATCAACTCTTTTTTTGGCTGCAACAAACGTGCGGCGGCCCCACCGGGAAGCATCGAGACTCTCCCGATTACCCAGCAAGCCACTGCATGGGACAAACATGTATTGATCATGTTAACAGCATGACTCCAGACTGTTGTGTGTAGGGAGACTATACGTCCCGGAAAATTCGGGACAGTCTCGAAATCCAGGCTCTCGTCCCGAATCCCGAATCTGACCCAAATTGTCCCGAAAAATATTTTTAGAATGTCGAAAGTGCTGTGTGCGCTCTTAATATGGAAGAGTGGCTTGATCTGGACGAGCTCTACAACAAAAACTGCGCTCTGAAGAATGTTCTAAAGTAGGGGTCCCCAACCTTTTTCCTGCTCGGGACCGGGGGGAGCGCGCTTAAAAACATGTGCGTAAATGGCTCACGTCTTTTAAAGCATGGAGCGCAGCCCTTTGATCGCAGCGCGCTACAGCGAGACCGCGGCACGGTCACTCCTCTCTCTTTCTCTCTACTGTTCACTTAACAGCGGGACAAATGCAACTCTCTGTCCTGTGAAAGCGTGAAAGGTTGTGAGGAAAAGTAGTGATGAGCTGAGAGGGAAGGCAAAAGGGAGAGAGATGCTCTGTGGCGCAGGTGACAGATAGAGCTGCGCGCAACGCACTGAGCAGCACAAGGCTGCACTGATTCTGTCTGTAATAAAACCAGATGAACTCGACTCCAAAGCACTTCTAGGGCTACTTTCAATAAGTTCCATTATATATCTATTGATGAGCTTATTGCGTGTGGACAGGCCAAAGATAAATAGGACAATAAATAATTTCCTAGTTAGATTTGCGGTTGTGCATAATGTGCGTAATTCTGAATGTGGCATATAATTTAAAAAAAAACATGTACCCTCCCCCTCCCGAATTTCAGGGCAACTCATCTGGTCACCCTAGTGCGTGTGTATGTGTAATCCCAATATCTGTTTTGAAATGGTTGTTATAAACGTTACATGGCCTCAAATACACAAGTGTTTCTGCATTAAATGGTAAATTAAGTGGTTAGAAAAAAATCACATAGCCAAATATGGTAACACTTTAGATTCCATATGTAGGTACACGTAACAAGTAATTACACATGTAAGTACACATTAAAGTGCAAGGTTTAATAACGGTGTACAAAACGAAAGTGTACCTAAGGTGTGTGTAACAAAGGGGCATAAGGTGTAATAAAGGTGTACATAACGTCTCACTAGAGCAGGGGTCACCAACCTTTTTTCAGCCGACGGCCACTTCAAGAGCATTAAGTTGTTCGAGAGCTACCAGTTAAAAACAAATCCTAAAGACTTAAATGTACACTGTTTACTTATAGGATATTGACCCCATATTATATCAAAAATAGTTGTATTTTAAACTCGTACTGAATCACAAGAACAGAAATAACAGTATTTTTAAGAATCAGATTTGAGAAAATTAAGTGTTTTACACCTAAGAAAAAGTCTCAAGGGCTACTGGGCATGCCCCAAAGGGCACCACGTTGGTGACCCCTGCACTAGAGATTACAGCCCGCACTCATGTGTAGCGACACATCAGCTACGATGTATTTTCGCATAGTTATGCAGCATCCATCCATCTGAGCAGAGATGCCCGGACTTCCCGATCCACACACACCTCCTCCAGCTGCGACACCAGGCCAGAGATATAGTCCCTCCAGCGTGTCCTGGGTCTTCCACGAGGCCTCCTCCCAATAGGATATGCCAGGAACACCTCCCGAGGGAGGTATCCAGAACAGATGCTCGAGCCACCTCAGCTGGCTCCTCTCAACGTGAATGAGCAGCGACTCTACTCCGAGCTCCTCCTGGGTGACTGAGCTCCTCGCCCCTTATCTAAGCCACCCTGCGAAGGAAACTCATTTCGGCCGCTTGTATCAGCGACCTTGTCAGGCAGTTATGCAGTAATGTTCCCAAACTTATGAAACTAGTATGCCCTTTATAAAACTGGCACATGTATAAGATGACCAAGGTTTGTTCCTCATGAAAAAGGACGTTGTTTAAAAGGCTTCCTGCCGCTTGCTCCTGCGTCATATCCAGTGTTTCTCTAATTGGTTGATCCCGTCTGTCAATGTAGTCCACCATAAAAATTGCTTAGATCACGCACGCTCCCAGACTACATGTCTTAGGGTCAGCATGTAGTCTGGCAGGCCAGGCAATTATTAACCCTATAGGTGCCAAAGTCTCAGAAATTAAACCTTGCACTTTACGTTGAAAGGAGCCAGCTGAGGTGGCTAGGGCATCTGTTCCGGATGCCTCCTGGCTGCCTCCCTCGGGAGGTGCTCCAGGCATGTCCTATTGGGAGGAGGCCTCGTGGAAGACCCAGGACACGCTGGTGGGACTATGTCTCCGAGCTGGCCTGGTGTCGCCTCGCGGCCCCCCAGAACAGCTGGAGGAGGTGTGGATTGGGAAGTCTGGGCATCTCTGCTTAGACTGTTGCCTCCGCGACCCGGCCCCGGATAAAGCGGAAGAAAATGGATGGATGGACTTTCCAGTGTAATTACTTGTACTTACATGTGTAATTACTTTGTTTCCTGTACCTACACATGGAATCTTAAGTGTTACCCAAAATATATACACACAACAATTACAATGACATGATATAAGGCTGAGTGCTGAAATGATGGTGTTGAAGGTATGGACTTTAATGGAAAAAACTTTAGAAAAACCAACTACAGTAAAAATATACTGAAACAAAACAGAAGTCCTGGTGCGTTGATGAAAACGTTCTGATCAACTTCTTTAGACAGAGCGCGCGCTATTCATCGCGCTGGACACATTTTCACACCCTCTTGCTCACATTGCGGGAAACCATCCCAGTGTGCAGACCGGCGAAATGTTTCACCCACTCCCGCTCCCAACAATTAGACGAGCATTTCTATTAGCGACGCGAACCTCCTCCTGATTTAACGAGGCGCCCGGCGGGATTAGCGCGCTGATGACACTATTACACTTCTACTGGGAGCGGGAACGAGCTGGCGCGCAAACATCATTAAAACATTAGGACTCTTTAGATATACTGTATATATATGCTGAACACATTCATTTTGCACGGGAAAGACACTTCTAGTTATACCAGCGAAGCGAACGGATGAGCGCTCTGCAAACAGCAAACCCCCCCCAAAAAAAGATTGAGTTTACAGAATCGCAGTATTTTTGGCCGGCGATCGCTTATGTAATTAGTTCAAGATGTGCAAATGTTCTTCCAATGAGCTTGCAAAAAAACAGCTTTGATTCAAGAGAGAAGTGAGAGCGTTTGTAGATGTAAAATGGCTTTTTTTTTTTTTCTGAAGTGGTAATAGAGAAAGTAGATATGTCATTTGTAATATGGCTGAGCGAGTTACAGATTTTGATGTTCAGGGGAGATCAGAAAGAGTCGTTAGTGATGTGATTTGAGACTCCTGATGAATGGAAACGTTTGGTGAAAGATTAGACTTAAAAGACTAGTTTATTTTAGGGAACTATTTTATATACAGGTTTTAGCGTGATAAGACTGGATGACAATATGGAATTTTGTTCTCTGCAGAGGACAATGTTTTGCAGCTTTTGCAATTCTCCAATTGTGGCCACATTGTATTCCGCCTGATTTTGAAGCCCTGCTGCGATGAGCTGTCGAATATGATGCTTTTCAATTGTGTGTTAGCATAATAATAGTGGTTTAACAATGTTGCTGACTTCGCCTGCCTTCGCTTTTTTTCATGAGTAGGCGTTTGTCTCTCGAAAGAAAGAAATGCTCTCAAACCGTTCTATCAAATAAACAATCTTACCCTTGAAAGGCAGAGCAGAAAGAAAGACACTTTTTTCCTCACAATGCACACGGCAAACACACACAATTTAGAGCTTTGTCATCCGGCAGCTCAGCGAAACGGCCGTATGTGCGCAGGCCGTCCCAGTATTTACCAAACACTAACAGAACAAGAAGTGCGTACCTTTTCGTGAATCTCTTGTGTGGACTGAGCGTCGCAGAAAGCCACAGTGGCCAGGTCTTTGAGGATGGGCATCTCCACGGTGCAGTCGCGCCCGTCCAGCAGCGCCACCAGGGGGCGCGGGTGCATGGGCCCGTTCATGATCTGGGGCCGAATACCTGCAGAGAAAGAGGGAGAGGGAGGAGGTTATCATTAAGCAACACGTTTCACTGTATCTTCATATTCTCTTCCTGGTATTGACTTTTACTAGATTCAAAGGAATATTGTGTGGATGATTTCTACTCTATTTAATGGTCTCTACTTATATAGCGATTTTCCACCTACTCTCATTCATACACAATATACGCAGCCACTGGAGGCAAGGTGGTTGAAGTGTCTTGCCCAAGAACACAACAACAGTGTGCGCCTTCAGGGGGCGGGATTCGAAGCCCCAACCTTTCAATCATGAGACAGCCCGCTCTACCATCGGCGCCATTTTCACGTTTCAAAAGTTTCAAAATACCTGTGGCTTATTTGCTGTTTCACATTTAAATGTATTTCTGTTTTTTGGATGAGCGTGTGGTTAAGCCGGGATTCAAACTCTGAGGCGGGCCATCTTTGCTAACCCCTATGCCACTGTGAAAACACAAAACTATACATCCATTTTTGCCTAAACAGTACATCAAGGTTGCTACTATTTTGTGCATGAAGGTTACAGTCCAGGGTTTATGCAGGTAGCGACAAGTTACATTTTATGCGTTTTCATGCCATTTTAAAGCCCAAATACCACTTAATGCCACAAACGCGACAAATGTATGCATATTTCATTTCTTACGATTCCAGCAAACAGAGGAATGAGGGGAAATTTGAATCATCAAAAGCAAATAGGACACACCGGGAAACTTTCGAACAAAGAAATGGGGACAATTTCTGCCAAAACTGCAGCTGAATGTGTTTAAAGGAACAGGCCACCGTTTTTCCATACTGAGATATGTTCTTACCTGAGCTTAGACGAGTTGATACGCACCTGTCTGGCCTTTGTGCGTAACCGTGGAAGAGCTTGGTCGCTTCCAGCTTCGCCCTTGTTTGGAGCCATGGGGATATGCTGGGAGATGCAAAATGCTAACAACATCTTTGGTCTGAGCGCACGCACAAAGTCCAGACAGGTCCACATCAACTCGTCTAAGCTCAGTATGGAAAAACGGTGGCCTGTTCCTTTAAGATCGTCATTTTTGGATTTTTTTACAAACCCGTGCAGTAAAAAAACAAATTTTTGATATCTTGCAAGAAATTGAAAGTGAATGTCCGTTTGAATCCAATTAACGTGGAAGTCCACAACAATGTGATAAGCTTTGACGAGTTTGCCAACACCGTTACTTCTATTGCGATTTATTAATGTGCAGTCAAGTGAGCGGCAGAAGAAGCTGTAAAATGTGAGAAACGCCTCCCGCAGCAGGAAACGCGCGCGGGTCCCGGCTGTTTTGTTGGACTTGATTAGGCCAATGTAAAACTCTCACGTACACACACACACACACACACACACAGAGGCAAAAAACTGCAACTAAGCCAAATCAATAGTCTTAAAATGGACTTTGTACTTGCCCCCACTATCATCATCTCCCTTACCTGGCAGCGCTGGTCGATATCACACAACACTAACCCCCCGCCCCCCCCTTGGTCCGCTGTTATCCCGCACTGTTACCAGGCAACAGGTACTTTCACCCCATGAGGTCATCCCCTCCATTATCCTATCACCGTACAGAGACGCTGGCAGGACTTGGATGCGAGTGACGGCTGTGCGAGACTGAGTGTGTGCGCCCGCGCTCTTCTCTTGAGATCTTGTCGGCACTAGACTAGAAATCTCCACTTCTTTTGATTCGTTGAAGCGGGAGTCGAAAGGATTTTTGTTTTTTCTTTTTTTTTTTAGCTGGGGGTAATTTAGTTTTATCTTCTAAAAAAAAAAGTACAGCAGCTTCGCATGAGTAAAACACTTAATTAATCTGGAGTGTCTTCTTGACTTTCTGTACCAGCGCACTTTTATGGAAAAATAAAACCGCTAGATAAATATGTACAACGGTCTTGAAAGAAAAAAAAAAAAGAGGGGGAGAAAGCGAATGGAATAAGAAGGCGGGGGGTCCACACACACACACCCACACACACACACACACACCAGCCGGGCTCTGACTCCCTGCTGCCTGTTGTCATGGTGATTAGAGGATTTTGGGCAGGATTATGAAATATTTTATTTAGTGGCATCTGCGCTGCTGGACAGGATGTCCGTGCCCTGCTCTGCGGCCGTCTCTGTCCGCGCCGCGAGCGAACATGCCCGCGCTGAAACATGCAATAACGCTGACCGGAACATGGGCCAATTTCACAATGTACAAAAAAAAACGTTTTACACACAGAGTCTCCACCAAAATGAAATCGAGCGGCTGCGCGTCCCGTAAAATTGCACCCAATATAAAAGACAAGTAAGAAAAAAAACATACATTAAGCATGTCCAGCCTAGTGCCCTGGGGCCCAACGGTGACCAAGGTCAAATCTTATAAGGTCAGCGGCGCTTACGACACTCAAAAATCCAATATCCATCAAGCCTTTCTGATTTGATCAATGTGAATACGCGATAATAGATATGTACTGTTTTCATCGTGGAGAGTACAATTAGCCTTCATGTATTTTTTCTCATTTCTCTATAAAACAGGGAACCTTTAGATGCGGCTGAATGGACACTAGATAACTGAAGGATCTTTCAGAGATTCAAAAGACGGGGACACAAACATCAGTCGACAAAAGAGTCCGTCTTAAAAGGGTTGCGTTGCAAGGTGGAGCTTGAAATGGGTTGAGTGCGCAGAATATTACTACTGTATAGTGGAATAGAAAATAACCTCTTGTATAATGAATTCCAGCGTGTTTCCATTTTGTGAAAAGAATTATTAATAGACGATACAATAAATCTCATTACTAAAGATGCCATCGCTTTCTTTGCTTACTGTTGAGCTAAAGAACACCTGCACTGAGAAGAGAGTTCGACCATGGACAGGCTCAGCAGAAGTTTGAGGGGGAAGGTTTCTAGACTTTTTGCATGACTTATATCGGAGTGTGGGCTGGCATTCCCGATTGGGGAAGAGGAATAAAAACCTAAATCTCACATCTCATGTTTTTCATTTCAGTCTGAACGGCCAGGTCATTCACATTCACTTGTTGTGGATGAAGCCTGCCACCATGGTTTAAAATTACGTTCCTAAATCCATTTTTATAGCCATCCTTACCTGCGCATCTCACATAGCGGCGTTTACGTTTTGCCTACTCAACGCATTCGGTTTTCTGTCGATTTTACGAGCTTCATTAACGCTATGAGGATTATTCTACAGCCACAGCTTGTAAAAAGTGAATAAAGAGATTAGCCTGTTATCATTTGATTATATTACACACGCATTAACACTGTCGTCGTTCTGCTGCTGCAGTTCGCAAACTTTTAACAGCATACGCCACAACAGCGGAGGATCGGCACAGGGAAAAGATTGGCGGAAAAAAATAAAAATAAAGAACAGGTTGAAAGGGTGTAATGTCAGTGTGACCTTCACGTTTGAGTTCTTATTCCAGAGTGAAAGCGCTCTCTATTCTCCGTCGAGAGCTGCGCGCCTGTGCCCGCGAACGCACCTGTGGCTCCGCTGGCTCTCCCGAGTTACCCTCCCACTGGGTTCATTATTGCCATTTAGACCGGCTGTCGGAGGATATACGGAGGTTTACGGCGAGAAAATGAGGCCGGCCCGCGGTGAGGGAGATTTGAAAAAAAGAGGCAGCGCGACTGGACGTATAGACACTTAAAAGCCAGCGGCACTGAGGGAAGTGGGTCAGAAATACTGTTGATTAATTATTTCAGGAGGGGCTAATGGCCTTCCTAGAGACTAATAAGGCAGAACGTGGCACAGCATTAAACGCATGATGAATCTGCATCCAATTAGCAGCGAACAAGACTCTTAATAAGCAGACGCCATAATGACTGTAATACCTGGATACTTGCTTAAGGAACTAGTATGACGTCAGAATGTCTCATCATAGCGACTTTGAGAACAGCTTAAACACACACTAATTATGAGGAAGGTCTTTCTCCACTCGAACATGTGTCCCAAGTAAACCATGAAAATGTATTAGTATAGTATTTTTTGACTTCTGATTACAAAAGCAACATGTTTATGAAATGGATCGGTGCTGCTTATCTGTAATAGCATTTTTATTTAGTCATGGTGAAATGAATTGGGTTTGGACTACAAGGTATCCCGTCAAGCTCAATCACGACCGATTCATTAACAGAAGTTTATCTTTAATAAATTAGTTGGATCTGCCAATAATCCTGAAGATTTGCTACAAGGGCCTAGATTTGTATAGGATATGCAACTGTGCCATTTCTAACCCGCAGAAACGCGCTTTGTTGGGCTTGGACAATGTATCGTTTTGTGATGTATCGCGATACGGTGTTGCCGCATCGAATCGTTTCACCAGCAGCACGTGATGTCATGGCGTTCTGTAGTGTTATTTGATTTTGATGGGCACTATTGAGTTATGGAACTTATGATTTGATTTTGCCACTTTGGAATGATTACAGTTCTGTTTAGAATGAGAGGAACGCATGTGCATGTCCTCTATATGCCATGTTTCAATATTAGTTTACCATAATATAAAGGTTATTATTATTCTTTTGTTATTGACAGGCCCACACTCAGGCACTGAACAAACCAAATGTTTATGACTTCAAGGGCTTGGGCTGGTATAAGTAGTGTTAACACCAGCTTAGACACTGACTGACAAAGTTAAAAAGTGAATTTGGTTTTGCACTTTTCAAAGCATTTCACTTAATAACAAACTGATTTGGTGTAAAGCTCTTGGAAACGTCACGGTGCTTTCTTTTTCAATTCTTTCAGGCTGGCAATTCAAAACTCACAAATTATTGTATCGCAACATGACTCTGTGTCTATATAGTGATATGTGTTGTCTCAGCCCTACAGCTTTTGCAATTTGCTTTGAGAAATAACTGTTAATAACTATAGCTGCTTCACACCCAAATGAAACGGCTAGTATCAAAAATAGCTAAAATACTGAAGCAAACGCATCTCGTCCACTGAGGCTCAGTCTTAGGTAACTGCTCCCTCCCCTCCGCAGCTCGCACAGCAGCTGGCCTCCTCAGCTACATGGAAAAACTGATATGAGCGTTCCAAAAAAGGGCTCTGTTCGTGCATTCTTTTTTTTTTTTTCTATAGCTGACTGCTGTTTGTCCTGCAGTAATATCAACCGTCCCGCTGGGCTTGCATTAGCCGGAGGAAAACAGTGCGCCAGAGCTCCACCCATACACAGTCCCACATGACAGCAGACAAAAGCCTACATTTTCCCTCTTTGGAGGAAAAAAAAAAAAAGAAAAAAAAAGAAAGAAAGCCCCGTGGAGTTGGTTTAAAGTGTTGTTACATAAACTTTGCAAGCGGTAGAAACAAGATGGTTTACATTAAGCACAATGATAGTTTGGCAGACGAGCGCTGGGGATAGAAATGCTAATTGCCTGTGCCAATTTCCTGTTATTGTACTCGGAGAATTTATCGCAGAACAACAGGCTGCATTGTCTGAGCGCCAGTAAGTAATAAAGAAACTCCAGATTCTGCTGAATGGCTAAACGTAAACCTTGTTTGGCTTGACAGCTCTGGGACAGCTGATAGCCTTATCCAGCAGAAGTCACATGATCTCACATCCCTGGAGGGGGGGGGGGCTTGAATGGGCTTGAGGTTCATGGTATATAACCAAAGATAATCACTATCTGGCCTGCTCTCAGGGAAGTCGAGAGAAGAAAAAAAAAGCAAAAAAAAAAAAAACTTTTGCCGCTGCTGGCAGGATTGTTCTGTACCACAAATGGATTACAGATGTTCCAGACTAAAAAGCTCCCTCGAATTGTGACAACTGAAACAGAAGTGATCTCTTTAAAAGGAGGGCTCATAGAAATACGCCTTGGTCCTCGGTGAATACTCCTTGGTGTTTAATTCTCCAGTTTGGAAAGGGTTGATCGGGAAAAAGCAGCTTGGGAGGTTGTAGCAAGCTGCCAGACGCTGTGAGTCAGTGTTCAGTGGGAGAGGGGGATCGTTTCCTAAATAGAGCACCAACAATCAATGAAAGAAAAATAAACTGCTCGCTCCAAGGGCAGATTCTCCCTTTGGGCCTGGAAAGCAATCTTTAAACTGGTATTTAATAACCTCTCACCCCATCAGTTATCTTTACGTCTCTGTACAAAGCTGGTCTTCTGGCAGATAGCTCAGCTCTGGCTTTTGTGGTTTCATGCTTTTCCAACTCGCCCTGGCCGGCTTTATGAAGACCATTTCAAAGGCAAGTCAGCGCGATCCCTATAGGTTTTTCTTTGTGGCTTGTTTTTGGAGCCATTGTGGACAAGCGCTTGAAAGCTAAATGGTCCACTCTGGGACTTGCAGGCGCGTATTCATTTACCTGCGCAATCGAGTTCGTATCAATAACCACACTGAATTGGCGTTACTTGGACAAAGTTTAGTGTCCCGGAGCATTAGGGACTTGCATTATGTTTCCTCTCCTTTTCATAAGAACATGTGTTGAAATACTGACATCATAGCATCTCCCAAAATGGTGTCATAAATGTCACCGTCTGCGCTCCCTCGGCGTCCCCTCCATGCAACAAAACAAAAGGAAGTGAGCGGGTCTTTTCCAATGGCGCGATGATATCAAGGCCTCCGCGGTGGTCGCCGAGTTCACAAGAGAGATTTGAGAGGAACTCCACTCCGCTTCTCTCCAAGTTGAAGTGGCGCCAAGACGGGCTCAGCGGGCTTAGGACCAGGTTGTGGTTACTTAGCAACGCTCTCGCTGGGGGCCGCAGAGGCAGGACGGTCCAAAAAGGAGGAAAAATTAAGGAAAGGGAGGAGGGTGGCGTGGTTTCATTTGTGATACCCGGGTCCACTCTCCAAGGGCAACCTACGGGAAAAAAAAAACACCCCAACCTGGCAACCCAAGAGAGATATGAAAGGGCTTTGAGAACAATGTGGCATTCATGCGGCACTTGGACGGGTCCAGGTTTGGAGATGGGGGTAGGAAGTAGTAGGAAGTGCTTGCTTTGTTGTGCTAAACGCTCAATAAAGCCAAACAATGGGACGCATCAATCAGAGGCAAGCAAATATGTTGATTCTTTTATATACTTCATGTTCAACGTTTTACTTGAAAACTTTCAAACTATTACAAGCTATACAACTGTTTTTATTATATAGTAACACGTAAGGCTGCACAATTTTGTGAAACTATCACAAATGCAGTGATTAGTTGTTGTTTTTTTAATTCAAGATTTGGTTCACAATGCACACATTAACCAGGTCAAAAAGTTATGCTATTTTAGAGAGCTGTTAAACTAATACTATCACCTATCACTGACACCTCAACGTGTCAAGTTAGACGTTCCACACCAAACTTTTCCAAATAATGATGATTCAAAACCACACACTTCTGAAGAACTTCTGAAGTCACATGACTCCGGCAGACTTGTAACATCCTCCCAAATTGACTCATCCTGGACATTTTTCAAAGGAATAAGTTTCGTCTGCTCATTCACCTGTTTGCAATTCCCATTAATCAGATACGCATCTAGAACATCCAGGTTAGTAAGAATTCCGTGTTCCGAGTTTGGGGAGTGCCTGCTTTCGGGAGGATGTTTTACGACCTGCTGGCATGTGCACAAAAAGAAGGGAGGCTTTTAATCTTTCTCCTCTGGCAGACCGTCCTCCTCCCGGGCCCCAGTGGGCCCTATCAGCGTCCGGCGAACAGCACTGCCACCCTGGTCCATCTCTTGTTCCACTACGCGGGCCGCACAAAGACCTTGATTGTACTTGCGCTGCCTCCCCCCATACCACCCCCTCCCACCCCAACCCGAACTTATCACCGCCTAAAAGCCCGGCCAAGAGTGTGACGCCGGGGCGAGAGAGGAGCCTCCAACGATCAGACAACAAGTGCAACATGGAGAAGAATCAAAATAAAACAAGGCGCTGACAAAGGCACGGATGATGTCACCAGCGGGGAAAAAAAGAAGCAAAGAGACGACGAGCAGATGAGCACTCAGGGTTCAGATGACAGATTTTTCTATTTGGCTTCCAAATGCTCCAAGACAAAAGCAGCTGTCAGATGATGATGTACTTGAGCTCGGGTGCAAGAGGAGCTTACGAAGCGAGCACAATGCAAGTTAGACAGCACTTCAGAAAGGGATATATATGCCGGCGATGATGAGATGCTCAAAGAGACAACAAGAGCAAATCAAATCAGAATCCACATATGCATAAGAGAATGTAAGAGAATGTCATATTCTTTGCAACACAGCTGGAATTGTTGGGAGTAAGTTTTTAGGGAAGTTTAGTGGACAGTTAATAGGATACTTGACCTATTGACATACACTTGGCATGACCTCAGATTAAGATTTCATAATAAGTGTAATTACGCATTTGAAGGAAAATGGCTACATATTTAAACTGAAAACATACCAAAATCTGTTACCAATTTTGGCTCCAACCAACTAAAACCTTGCAATGTTTATTTTAGCATAAAACCTTAGAGATCCCACTCCTTCAATTAAAAACAGCAGCATTGCAAATGAATTAGCCGGACAATTACAGCCAAACTCAGCCTCCGCGCCACCTTCCCCAGTCACCTGTGTGACCTATTGCCCCGTGAACCCTCCTACACCCGCGCACATTTCCGCGACTCCAGTCAGACCCAGACTCTGCACATGGGTCCCCCCCCCCACCCCCCTCTCTTCGCCTTTCGTAGACTTGCTGTTTTCATGACACACTCCATTGCGAAAACATAAGAGCCTCATTAGCCTTAAAAACCCCCCCCCCCCGGTCCGCGACTCCACCCCCGCGCCTCCGAGCATCCTTCGCAAAAAAAAAAAAAAAAAACACCGCACAGCCTTTTTATTATTAGCTTTCATGTCCACTCAACACACATGCGAACAAGAAAACATGCCCCTCTTGCCTGGGAAATGTTGCCTCCACATCCTTGCGAATCAGGAGAGACACATGGTAGGGGGGTCGGTTGAGGTGGGGGCAGAATTCTCAAAACAGTTTGCCTTGGGGGTTATCCACTACACCCCCCCCCGCTTGCTATTATCCGGTTTTGTGTTGCCTTTTTTGTTTTTTTTTTCCTCCAAAATCTTCGTCACCTCACTCCCAGGGGCTCCATTTCTTTCAGGGGAAAAAAAAAAAACGGAAGGTGGCAAGGGGAAAAAAAAAAAAAAAACGGGGCAAGGAGGATGATCCGCGATGGTCAGTAAAGCGACTGGCAAAATCCCTCCAACTCTTAATAAAAGCAGGCTTGAAAAAAAAAAAAAGGAAAAAAGAAGATCTTCTATTCGTCTCCTGCCAGGAATCGCCACTTGTGCGCGCTCTCTCCGTCCTCTTCCAGCGCTCTTGGCCACATCGCTTTTTTCCTCCTCGTCCGGCTCCCCGTTAGCGCGGTCTAGCTCTTCGCGGCAGGTTTTTTCGGGGGGCTATTCATCCAGACGTCAGGCTCACTTGGTCAGCCTTTTGTTGAAAGGAAGAGAGAACGCAAAAAAAAAGAAAAAAAAAAAAGAGAGAGAGAGAGCGAGAAGGGGTGGGGGATCGACACACAGCAAACAAATGGGGGGCCACAGCTCCGCCGAGGGAGGAGGGACGGCGGTGAAGACTAGAAAAAGGGGGTGGGGGGGGAGTGAAAGAGGAAAAAAAAGCGTGGTGACGGCGAGAGGTGCAGCGCTTCTGGCACACGTTAGACTCGAACAATTCTCTCCCCGAGCCTTCCTCCTCCTCGCTCAACATATTTTCCCTCCCCGTTTCCCTCCTCCTCCTCCTCCTCCTCCTCCCTTTTGGTTATATTATTCTCGATCTGGCCTTCATGGTTCTTTCAAAGTGCCAGCCCCCTTCCCCAAAACCTCTCAGCCCTACCCCCCCCTAAAGATCTCCCTCTGTGATTTTTATTTGGTGTTCGTACACTCCCTGGCATGGGCTTGATATTGGATACGGCGTACTGTTGAGCTAGTCATTTTGAAAACACGATGAGTAGTAGTAGAGGAGCAAAGAGGGCTGCACGAGCATTGCAATCTAATCAACGTCCCTGTAGTTTAAGACCTCTGCAAACAAGTTCTTAAAATTAAAGCATGCGATTTTCTTGGTTTAGCCGTTTTACTCTAAAGTGTTATTGCCAATGAAGTTACTTAAAATGTTAGTGTTTTTTAAACCATCATTGTGAAGCTTTAAGAGAAAGGAACACACACACACACACACACCTGCACCAGGGTGAGTGAAGGAAAAAAACGTTTTCCCAACTGAATCGTGTCAAGTTGTGGTGAAGGAAATCCTCGTAGGAGACTAACTGATCCCCAGATTGGAGCGGCGTTGACAGATTAGCATGTTTACTACAAGAGTGGTTGGAGATACAGACTCTGCCCTGGGCTGCGACAGATGTCTTAAAGGGACTTAGGCGGCAAAGGCGAAGTCTACGACCGTGGCGAGACTGGGTTCAACGCAAGAACAAGAGTGAGAAGTTGACCAGAAAGCGCATGGATTTAATGGTTATGTCAACATACCACGTTTGACATTAAGAGAGCAAAGACCCTTAGAAAGGCATTGGCCGCACTGTGCATTGTTTAAGACATACAGCGTAACATTTCATCCCATAAATAAAGAAAGATAAAGGTATTTATCTCATTGGAGGTGTTTATAATGGTGAAAAATACAAATGACTCCTCATCCATCCATGGTGATGTTGCCGCTTTGCTTTGACTATTTATAGGGTCCAGGACTGTGATGCCATATCACTAAGCATCATGGGATTTGCAGCAATAATAAACAATGGATATTTTGAGGTAAAATACTGGAGTTATTGTTCACATCAAAACACTTGGACACCACAGTGAGTTAGATGTATTTACCAGTAGTGACTCCGCAGCTAACGGAGTAGTTGTATGGCTTTTTCTCCACTTTTATACTGTTTTGCATGGTAGACAATAAAGTTTTTCTTTTCTATTATTCTATTTTTATCTAATGTTAGTCTGTGGAAAATGTACGCTAACAGACACAAACATGGTAACAGTAGATTATCCCGAACTCTATTATCTTAATCAGGAAAGTCCTACTGAGATTAGGAATCCTGGCCCTATTGTACATATTTTTAGTGATAGGAGAAACCCTGAGGAAACCTACGCAGTCAAGGGGAGAACATGCAAACTCCAAACAGAAAGGTTAGGCCAAACGTTAGGTTTATATGCTTTATTGCTGGCCTTTTGTTTGACTTTTACAACAGTTTATCTAGGAAACAAATAAATGACTCCTTTACTCATCTTTGGCTAACGGTATAAGAATAAGAACCGTTATTTATAACCGCATTAACATTTTGACCCAAGTAAAGCTTGGCCAGAAGAAAGCGGTACCATATTAGTACAAGGAACTTCATAGAGAAGTCATGATAGCCGTTATCACCGCCATTTGCCAACAAAAGCAGACACACTGTACCACTGTCTCACTCTTGGAACAAGCTGATGCTAATTAAAATAGCATAGGTATCGAAAAAACAATCGCTCAGGTACTGTACTGATGGAACCTACTTTTACCGTAAGAGCAACGTTGAGTAAACCGAGCAGCCCTACGAAGCTGAATCCCTGGGCAAACATTAAAAATCTCCACACATTTAACATTCACAGACATTGTGTGAATGCTAATCAAAATTGTTAGCACTGCATATCATCTCTGCATATCATCTGCGCATCAAAAAAGCTTTAAGAGGTTTTAAGCTTAGAGTATTCCAGCGCATTAGCCGAGTGTGACTTTGTAGTGCTTGTATGTTCGATAAGTGAGTCGCCATCGGTGTCAACATCAGTGTTATGTTAGTTAAGTTAAATAGTCAGTCACGGCAAACGTACAGTGGTGTATCATTTGTTGGACCGGATAAAGTGGATCGGATGTATTTACAGTCCACTCAATGGGCAGTTTAACATGCGCCATTCAAGAGGTTTGATTACAACATGTAACCAGAGCACACCGTCCGAGGCTTTGGGAGAAAGAAGGAGAAAAAAAAAACCCATTCATGAAAAGAGAGCACTCGGAGGTGAGGAGAGCGAAGAGGGGGGTCTGCTGTATCGTTTTGACCTCTAAAAAAAAAAAAAAAAGAAAGAAAAAAAAAAAAACACAGGCGCATCTGCTGCCTGCGATCGGCAAGGCGCAAATGTTGCCAAATGATTCACGCGATTCAGGGGGAAAAATGCAGAGAGGAGAATGGAAATGAGAAAGCACAGCTGCAGGTGGACAACAGATGTGTGGAGGGGCTGAGCATAAATACTTATTAGTCCATTCAAGCCGAGCGTGCGCGCATCCCAAACAAGCCATTTTCACTAAAGATTGTTTAGAGCCAACTGGCAGTGTTCATAATGATAAAAGCAACAATACCGGATCAAAGGTGAGTCGGCGAATAAGGACGTAACGCTGCACAATATGAGGAGGAAAATGTGATATTCGATAACAACATCATTGCAATATTTCACTAAACCCTTTCAAAACAATACATTTCATAAACTTTAATAAACAGCTTCATAAAATGTGCCTTTTCATCATATTGTGTAAAAAATAAAGAAATAAAAAATCAGGACCAAACCAAGGCTAAAATTGACTGAGCCTTTGCATAATTTAGAGTGTTTTTCTCGGTCAGACTTTTGTGATTTGAGTCACCACATTTCAAAAAACAAAAAAATTGGTGTTACTGTATATCGAGGAGGCCTAAAACGGATACAGTAGATGTTTTGCAATACCAAGTTCTTTTCCTCATATATTGATCAAACTTGATTTCGGATTCAGTTTTATCTTTTCATTTTACAAATAAATATTAGCTTTGACTAATGCGGTTAACCTCTTAACCCCGCCTTTACCGAGCACATTATCTCCAGTTCGGCGTTACCCAAATCTAAAAGCCTCTTGACTGGCGCTTACAGCCTCTAGGCCAGTGTAACGCCTCATTTGAAAGCTAATAAATGTATATTTTTTTCCTTGTGTTGTTGCTAGTTTCTTTGTTGTGTTTTTGTCAAAAAATGTTGCCACTCTTTCAGCGTTTTTTTGTCACGCTTTTTCATTGCATTTTTTTGTCGCGTCTTCGTCACATTTTTGTCACTCCTTCATCGCTTTTTGTCGTGTTTTTGTCACTCTTTTTACTTTTTCTTTATTTTTGTTACGCTTTGTTTTGTTTTCACTCTCGTTTTTGTTCCTATTTTGGCGGGGGGTTTTCTTTCAAGAAGCTTTTAGATTTCGGTAATGCCAGACTGGGCAAAATGTGATCGGTTTAGGTGGGGGGGTTAAGAGGTGAATGAACAAAACACTTACCAGTACCATTTTACACAACTACAATTTCCATTTTACTCCGTCAGACTTTAAGCCACAGAATTGGCTGTGGACCTGTCATTTAACAAGCCACAAACCGATAATAGAAATTGGCCTTGGAATAGATTGCGATTCCACAAAAAATCTGATTACATTCACTGCCCGTATGTGGAAGAAAAAAAAAACATTGCACATAAGCTATATTCCGTTCCATTCGTACACCTCAAGCCATTTTAATAAGCGTGAGTAATTAAAATTGCAAGGCATTCTGGGTAGGCGCGGAATGACGGGAAATACTACGAGCTTTGACCTAACTTTTCCATTGAGACTAAAAAGGCATTTGCAAAGTCTGTAAATCACGTTACGACGCTCCTGCTGAATCCCACGGGGCAAAACGAGATGGAAATATTTAGTCAATGAATTAAACTATTTTCGGATTCACTTTGCGTCGTGCTGTCATTTTCACGCACTGTGCCGCGGTCAAGCAAAGTTGCAGTGTTTTAAGAGACGCAGACTGGCTGTGGTTGAACTCTGAACCTGCCCGAGCCTTACAATACACCTCAAATTCATCTTCTTCACCTTTTTTTGTTCCTGAACCACTTTCACAATCCATTCCAATTTCTGCTCAGCTCAGCCCGTGTGAAATATTTCCATTTACTCACTTGTTGAAAAAGAAGAAAGGAAAAAAAAAAAAAAAAAACTGCACACAATCCTATTTCCAATCCCGTGTGATCTGAACACAGCTGTGAGCGCCCCTCGAGACGTATATATTTGCCAAGTGCAAATGAGATTCATCCACACCTCCAAACTAACTCCGCTACCTTTTGTTCAAACACAGCCACGCACCGTCGCACGGCCAGAACACGCAACAGCCTCGGCTCTGCCTTAAGACCCGTGAAGACTCCCTTCTTTTTTTCTTTTTTTTCTTTCCAGAGATGAATAATTTAGGGTGGCTCCGCGGCTGGTGGGAGCGAAGAGGGCAGATTTAATGAGAATATAGAAAAGCCACATTTTTAATTATAATTCCCCCCCCTCCCCTTCTTTAGATTTATTTTTCAGCCGCAAATGTTTAAGTACAAGTGACCCTGCGCCTGTCTTTTCTTCCCATGCGCTCCCAAAAGCAACAGTTAATCAGTCCATGTCTCGGTGAAAAGGACGAGGCACACTAGGCACAGAAAGGCTTTTTTTTTTTTCTTCCCTTTACTCTCACACTCTCTCTCTCTCTCTCTCTCTCGACTGGCTTTCAAGGACTGTTTGCTTTTGTCGATCTTCGGCAAATCGTCTCTATGCCTGGCAGGCTTTCCACATTTTTTTTTTATATATATATATATATATAAAAAAACAAGATATGTCAGGTGTCAGGCCTCTTGAATGCAATATAATATCAGAGTGTTTTTGAGAGGATGAATGGCTTCTGTGAGCTGACATTTCAAACCTGCTACGGTAATTTAACTCGGGACACCACAGACGGTACCAAAGAGAGTTGATCGATCCTATTAGTATTGCATTACCAAGTTTTGGGGAGGAAAAAAAAAACACGTGGTACTTCTCGCCCCCAAGTACGACAATAAACTGAAATCCAATGTTTCGAAGCAAGAGGGAGCTCATAGCTAAGGTTCCTGAGAAGTCATCTGTACGTGGTGGCGTTCTAAAGCAGTAAACTTTTCTTGACAAGTGCTACAGGCCATCAGCCATTGGACGCATCGCTTTTTGTACTTGGTATGGTTCCTGAATCTTAACAACACCTCCTTTTCCTTGTTGTTGCTTTTACTTTTTCAGCTTCCACTCTCCAGCTGTCTTTAGTTACCATCACGCCCATTTTCCTAAAAACCCACAACCGCCGTCACAGAATAATTGGCAGAGCTTGGCTGTAGCATTTATTTAGAAACATATTTCCTCCCGTTGCTTTCTCTTCCACGCACTTTCTCAAGTCAAGCGGGTGTCAAGGCAGAATAATTTCCTGCAAAGATTAATTTTCTTACCGGGGAGAGGGGAGGTGGAGGAGCACAGCCGGGGAAACAAAGCAACAGTGGCATGATTTAAGACAAAGAGAAACGGCGAGATAAAAGAGAATGAGAAGTCATGATGTGAATAGATTTGAACCGAGCAGAGACCAAGAGGCAGTGGGATGTTTCATATATTCATTTGAGAAGAGGCACTGGCTGAGATTAAGAACAACATCTGGTGTGGGGAGAAACTCTGCACGCTTCCAGAAACGACACGGCCACAGCCACCTGCCAACAGCAAAGCAAACAGCACACGCATTTTTGTGCAAATAAATACCGGCTGCATCTTTGATACAATGAAGTAAACAAAACTGAATTATAAAGGCTGACAGGAGAGGTTTAAATGTTAAACGCCTCAATTAGGATGAAGCCATTCAACAGGGCACGTCCTCATTTTACTGTTTAGTGAAGAACTCAAGGTTGTGACATTGCTAAGCTGTCCACTTGGTTTCCAAAATGAAAAAGTACCGGACAAACAAGCCGGGAAAGACACACTAGCATATCAAAATGACCTTTAACTGTCTGCTTCAGGCCAAAATATACCACCAAAAGTCTTTTAGCTACACAGCTTTATCGCCACGCTAACTTCACGGTTGACTGACAGTTGTCAAAGTGCCCTTTACCCCTCCCCCGTCCGACAACGAGCAATCACTGTCCCATACTCAAACGCTGCCTTTCCTCTTAATCCTCACTCAGTGCAACAACTGCCCACAGCTCTGACCTGCACACAGTTAATACATAATCTGTATCCATCTCCAGGACTAATATGGCAGACCCTCCCCCACTGTCAGACCAGGGCCTGGCCCAGGAACAAGATGACGGCTAGTGTGTCACGCAGAGTAGAGCTGACCTTCACTGGCAAGGGTCCACTGCCAGAGTGGGACATGGGCCAAGTGACTGCAGGAAGTGAGCAGGAGGCTGTCATGGAGTGTGGGGGAAGGGAGACTCCTGGTAAGTCATAAAAGACAGGGCGTCACTGCGGGTGCAAACGAGACGAACGCATGTGTTCACACAAACATGTTAGAGGTGCTATGTGCTTTCGGGAAACTAATGAACTGATAATGTCATATGACATGTCATTAGCACAATGAAACACTAACTTGTCCCAGGTACTTTTACTGAAGAAAACTAAACGGCACACTGTTATCACAATGTTACATGGTGAGATTTACACAAAAGGAAGTGTGGCAGGAATAAGGTTCACTTTTTAATCAAGTGCACAAGCTCTACTGTTATTTGTAATTTGCTGTGTTGTGTGACAATAGACCAGCCCTTAACCAGGAGCAAACAGCCACCAATAACCATCCAAAAGCATGTTGCCTAGCAACATACAATTTAGGAACATGCTTTCAGAGCAGCCTCGCTGCTGTGTCCATTAACAGATGAAATTACCAAAGCTACAAATGTCAGCCACATGCAAATGAAGTCTACCCTGCTGACAGTGTGTATTAACAATGTGCTCCAAGTGTATGTGGCAGACTTGAAGAACGCCTTCTCAAGCATGTGTCCATCTGTGCACTGAGCAGCCTGTTTTGACAGCCAGGCAATAGGGCTCATTCATGGCTCTCCTGGGCTTGAAAATCAAAGGGATGAGAACAAAACCACCCCAGTTAAACGATTTGTTCCCAGTGCGACTATTACTTTTACTATAAGACCAGGTGAGCTCACAATGAGCCGGTAGACTGCTCTAACAGAATCAGAGAATGTGTGGATTAGCGCAGCAGTGGAAATGGAGGATCTAAAGGATTAAAATCCTCTCTTCTCATTACAGCACAGAGAAAATGATACAAACACATCAGCACCACAATTTGATTTGATCTGGCCAGCAATACTGCAAGTCTATAGCACTGCTAATGGATACTGAAATAGGCAACTGTCTCATTTTCACCATCTCAATTAATATTTAATTGAGCACATTTGTGTTAAATATATTTCATTAAATTTGAAAAAAGGAAAGTTTTGGCACTTTTTGGCAGTAGAAAAAAAAAATCACCAAAATAGTCACAATCAAATAATACATGATTCTCATGCCAGGGGCTGGGGCTGGTGAGATGGAGTGAGCAGAGCAGCTTAGCAAAATACATTCTGTAAGTATGTTCTCATGTGTACCAAAGTCTGACAGGGCTGTCTGAGATGCGATCAGTGCATTCTACCTTTATTTTCAAGAAAGAAATGCTCTTCTTTTTTCATAATCCTGTGCAACAAAAAAATACACATCTTATTTTACTAGTCTTAGTAATCGAATCGAATTAAACCACAACAAAATATTGCTCAACAACAAGTGGAGAATAAAGCTTCTCATAAGCAAAGGGTCAAAACTGTTAAAGACTGCCAAAGGGAAAAATAAATATGTGCTACAAGGTAAAGTAAAATGAAAATAAAAGACTAACTTGTATCTGGAGATGCCATAGTGGACACGATGACTGGAGGACCTGTCCGTCTACTGAGCTTCTGATGAGCAAGTCCAGTACTTTGGCTTTGACCAGGGATGCCCATTGGGACGAGGGCATTGTCTGGGACGGCACCACCTTTACGCATCAGCTGAGGACTTGGGTGCGGACTGTGCATAGGCGACATTGGCAGTATGCTCCTGTCTCTCTTCATCAGTTCCATGGGCACAGTGTAATTTGTAGAGTAAGCTTTAGGTACTTGTTGTGGTGGCTGTGATAAAGCTGGCATTGAAATAGGCATTTGCTGGGGCATGGATGACAGCTGATGCATCGATCCTGCAATGGCAGGCATTGAACCAGACATTTGCTGAGGCATAATCTGCATACCTTGCATGGGCATTCCGGGGACTGTCATCCCTGAAGAGTATGCAGACATTGGTCTTGACTGAACAGGCATTATGGCGCCCACATATGGCCCAGGGAACGAGGGGGCTGTCCAGGAAAACCTGATGCCTCCAGTAGGTGCTGAGAGGGGGCACTGCTGGGCCTCCGGCACACTGCATCTCCAAATCTTGGGGTCATACTTTGCATGGGACCAGGAGTTTGTGGCGGCACAAACTGTGGATCTACAGTCAGCGCTTGTGGAGGGTGTGGTGGATGATGTTGCTGGCTATATATGTCAGAGCGATGGCTAAAGCTATTGGATCGCCCTCGCATTGGCATCTGAGGGTGTGTTGGTGGCACTTCAATGGGTCGCTTGCAATTTTGGACAACCTTTGACAGTACACGTGCCTGGCCAAGGTTAGGCGCTACAGTACGAACATCATTCTCCTCCATGACTGCGAGCATGCTGGTAGAGTCAAAGCCTTGTTGGATAAGCGAAGAGATGGCGCTTTCTGAAAGGCCCTCATTGCGTAACAAAGCCAGAAACTCAGGGTCTGCAGGTTTCTTGGGGTCGACTGGCAGGGGAGTCTGTGGGGCAGTTGGGGCTGGTGCAGCGACAGGAGCAGGCAGAGATGTAACAGGGGGAGGAGGTAATGGGGTAGTGTGACAGGAGGAGGTGGAGTGGGCAAACCCCCTGCAGCCTGCACTAGGACAGGTGCAGCAGGAATAGGAGCGGCCAAAGGAAGATTAGGGTCAGCTATGGGCACTATGACTGCAGCAGGGAAGGGCTGCTGCTGCAGATGTTGCTGCATTTGATCTTGTTGAATTTGCTGTTGAAGCTGCTGTTGCTGTAACTGTTGTTGTTGGACTTGCTGCTGTTGTATCTGCTGTTGTTGCTGCAGTTGTTGCTGAATTTGCTGCTGCTGGATCTGTTGTTGCTGGATCTGTTGTTGCTGCAGTTGTTGCTGTTGTTGGAGTTGTTGCTGAATTTGCTGCTGTTGTTGAACATTATAAGGCGCTGCAGTTTCCTGTCTCATAACGATACCCTGACTGGAGGGGTCTACTACTAAACAGGTGGCAGACTGCTGCTGAGGATCCAGTGGTCGCCCGTTTATATCAGTATATACCTGTCCGGTCACAGGGGGAGGCTCACCTGCATAGCGTGGAGAGGCATGATCCAAAGCATAATGGGCAGGTGATGGAGCCCGTGACGGTATGCGCTGTTGTCCATCAGGCCCCATTTTGGCAGCACGGTTCAACTCATGGGCAGTTGGTGGCGGTGGAGGGGGAAGAGGCGATGACGGGCCCTGGGGTCCTGTTCTTCCACCTGGCCCATGGTCCCACCCGGCCCGAGCACCTGGAGTTACGCCATATTGTGAGCCAGACCTACTGAGAGCATGGAGAGGTGGTGGATGGTGTTCCGGTCTGTAGTAGCCTTCAGGGGGCGCGGTGTCATGGCCGGATCATGGGATAGTAGTCCTGATGAGAAATAGATCCTCTATGAGCCATGGGTGCCCTTTCGTAGTGGTTGAGATCAGGTACAGAGCCCTTCCTCAGCCCCCGTGGGTCCGAGTAAACCTGTCCGTACGATGGGTCTTGGTAATATGGATCACGTTTCGAATCCAGGTCAGGAGGACGCACCCCTGGAGGAGGTTCGTACCACCCACCTCCTTCTCCGTAGGACAGAGAACTCCGTCGACCAGCTACTCTTGCCTGGTGCTCGTATACACTCTCAGCAGTCCTGTCCCACTGACCCTCATTCCCCCCTAAAGTGTCCCAACTGTGGGAGCGACCGAGAGGCAATTGTTTGTTGGCGACAAGCATTGGCAAAAAAGAAAAACAAAAAGAAAGAACTTCAAGTAGAGAAGAAAAACGTAGTCAAGTAGAAGTTAGGAAGAAGTTTTTTTTTGGTCCGATAAAAAAAAAAAAAAAAACTTCAGAAGAGGGATGCACACAACTGAAAAAAACTGGTCTATTGTTACCCCTGAGAAGGTTGTAATATTGTAAGACCACAGTATCTGGTGACTCTCTCTCTTGGCAGGCCGTTGTTGAATAATTAATCTTTGGTCATGATGGTAGTAATTGTCCAGGAGGAAAGAGGACACCCCTTGCCGACACAGATCACAGCCAAAGTCGTCCAGTTACTACGTTGATCACAGCACCAGAAGAACGTACGAGATAACCACTAAATGTTAACACATCGAATAAAACAAGAGAGGCAGGGGAAAGAGGATGGGGATAGGCTGAGATAGGAATTGGGATGGGCCGGCTCGGACTAATCCAATGGGGTTTATCTTTCCCTTCTCTGGGACATTTTACTAGTCTGCCGATTGCTATGAAGGATTACATCTAAATAAAGCCTCTTTAATTCCACCTCCCACTGTGACGTCACATGAACCAGATTCCGGCAGATCTGGTGATGTCGTGGTCAGTATGATTATGATGATGCCAACAATTAAGTCCTGCCCCCAAAACACTTGCATTGTACTGGTGTCTCTCTTACCTGATGGCGTGCGTCAACGACAAGAGTTCTAGATTCTACAAGCTGGGTGGGGAGGCCGGGCGGAGCAAGGCTGTCGGCTTCATTGAACGCAAATGAAATACAGTTCTCTCGGCTAAGTCCCATGCGCTGTCAGTAAACATCAAATCCACTCTGATTGAACACTAATCCTCCGGGCCTCATGCTCGCAGCAGAGTCACCACGTAACTGCTGGCCAACTTACTCTGAAATGTCCTTGATGGCTCTGAGGCGCTCGCCACCGATGCCCCGCTCTTCACAATCCCGGATCACTGACCGGTGGCAGATTCACCAAACATGCAACCTGTACATGCAACCTACTTGCTGTAAAAGTCATTCATTTGAACGTGTGCGCACACACAGTATAATATTATCAATTCATATATCGAACAAACAGGAAATTATTTAGGATATTGGTTCAACTCTGTACCTCCCCCTTTTCCCTAAACCCTGATCCCCTTCTCTTAAGAGTTCAATAATCTGGATTGAGTGCTCTGTGGAGGGGGAGGAGTTTGTTTTTAATCCAAATAAGAACCTACAACCCTTGTGTCTAAATTGCTTTATATTCCATGTATGCTAGTAAAAATGCGGAAATAAATCAAATATAACATTGACAGATTTTATGAAAAATCTGCCCAAGTGCTAAAATAGATCATTTAAAAGTCTACAAATTAATAAAAAGGTAAACCAAGAAAAAAAAGTGATTAAAAAAAACAAATCCATGTGTGTGTGTGTAATCCCAAATTTAGCAGGGATTACACACAGTAATACAGTAGATTAGCCTGTAAACTCCAGAATGTCTAATGCAAGAAAAGGCTATTTGAGGGTGTAGCTACAAACCTCACTCATGTCTTTGTGGTTAAAACTTGATCTCAGCAGAGGAGTGGATCCCCGTTTACTAATGCATGAAAACATATGTAAACTGCGGAAGTGTCCTTTCCTCTTCAAACCTAATTGGGGAGTGTACGTTTATGAGAAAATATATCCGGTAGTGCTCTGCGCGCATAAAAATGTTTATTGTCAAACTACAGGTAGTCAACGCTATAAATCATAGTTAAAAAAGACAAAGATCAAAACAGGAAATAATACCAGCGCAGTCCCACAAGGTGACGGTAAAAATCTGATGAAAGCAGCTCAACTGGGCCGATGACAGGCTTTTGGGAGGTTCAGTGGAGCACAAGTTGACTTCATATAAAAGAAAATTAAAATGGGATGGGTGATGAGATGAAGGCGCATGTGAGAGAAAAAAAAAAAAAAACTGATAAAGATGAATTATTTAATCAAGTCTGAGCCGAAAGAATCTTTGAAGTCGCCCCAATCTTATTAATAAGGTAAACTTGTGCCACTTTTTGTAATCACATTCGTCATTCACACTCAACAGTGGTGGATTTTGAAAAGACATCCATACATTGTGTCACTTTCCGAGCCATCATGACTTCCTTTCATGCATGAGAAGCTAATTAGAATGGCAAGTACATTTTCAACGAATATATATATATATATATTCATAAAGACTATTTCAAGGGCAACGTCTATAGAGTAAATGTGATCCCTTGCCACGTGCCCAACCTCTTCCTGTCTTTCTCATTAGTTCTAGTTCAGCTCTCTGGAGGCGATGGCTCTCAGAAATCTCTTAAAAGTCAAGCTCAAACAGAAGGCCAGAGGTGCGCGCTCTCTGGTAGCGTCTAATCCTGACTGGAAAGCAAATTGCAGCGCTCCATGTGCCTCCAACTATAACAATGTTTCGACTTTTCAGTTCTGATGTTTCTCCGGTTTGCCATACATGCTGGGCGATGCACACGGCGCCAGTTTCACTCAAACGGGCGGATTTAGGAATTAAGCAGGGGATTTTTAAACAAATATAATACCAGCGCAGCAGAAGTGTATAGACACCAAATGCGGAATGAGGAGCGGCTAATTCGGGAAAGCACGCACGAATTGGTCATATAGTGTAAGTACATTATTCAAGTGTTAATAAATCTCTGAATGGAACACTGGTTATAGAATTAAAGTATCTTGGATAATCCTCAAAAGCGCCATTCTGTACAACTCACATTGTGAAAAGGAGACGAAAGGGTCCAAGCAAAGCAGCTAAGATGGGATTTTTGGATTTACTATTTTTACATTTGTGCTTTTGTGATATGCATTTACTGGTGCTGCAGTTTTTAAAAATACATTTCATAAAGAACTTTTGTGTCAAAAACTAAAATCTTACCTAAAGTATTTATCTATTTGATAGACAGAACAATAGCATTGGACAAACCAGATGCATTGTTGTGAGTCATAGTCAAATCTGCTCATTTGCAACACTTTTAACAAAATTAACGCGTCACATACAGTATATGAAAAAAGGTCAACAATATACATTTCATACAGTGTTACCATGTGTGAAGCTCTGGTTCGACTTGAACCACTGTTTCATACCTCTGTTAAAGCTGTTCAAGTCAGTCTGCAGTTTTGAGTCAGTGGGCAGAGAGTTCCACAGTCTAAATCCATTAAAGGGAAAAGCTGGACTGTCCAAAAGATTTTCTACATTTTGGGAGAACACAGTCCCCACTGACCACGGTTTGGTGGAGGGTCTGAGGGAGCCCTGACATTTACCTTACTACTCTTTTCTATAACTTGATTAAGGTGGGCTTCATATGACTTTGCTGATCCCCCAGAGGATAGTCGAATTAGCTTCATTTTTTGTTTGTTTCAGTTTTGAAGAATATTCCCTGTTTGACAATGTGCACTAGTCACAAGTCAGTGCACTTTCTGAAATAACACATTTAAGCATTTCTAATGTCAGTGAAACACAATACAGTTGACATTTGGCAGTAAACACTGTATAAGGGGATATTATATGGGCACCAGTGTGAGTTATTTAACTCTGTACGACATGCGTGCTGCATTCTAGAGCAGTAGATTTCACACGCACTGGGCCAATTTCAGTGGTGTTGTCACTTAGACGCAGCCATGAGACAGAGCAGGGAAACACACAGGGCTTTACAGTCCTGGTTCCTCACTTGGGCCCTTTTGACCCCGCTCCAGCTCTGCGCATTGACAGCGGCACTTCGTTAGTGTCCCTTTTCATCTGCACACGCAAGCCTCCTCCAAAGCCATAGCCTTGGTCTGACGTGCATACATGAATAAAAATGACACGCAGCTAGTTCAATGGGAATAGAATAGTGCAGGAGAAGTAAAAACAACTGTCTATTGGGGAAGGCCTGATTTGAATGATAAATGCACATTGGCTTGTTCGTGTGCGTGGGGCTAGAGGCTCCGGCTGGAAATGGGATTACTATGGCCACGTCATTGCGGAGAATAATGCTGTCAGATAAATTGTAATGCACACTTAACTGATAAAACGTACACAGTTGGCTTATTTGCTCTAAAAGCATTTCCATTGCCACTGGATGGACTGTAAAATGGAAGCGGGTGGCAAAAAAGTGTGTCCTCCGCGTCTCAATATGGCAGTGTACTTTTAATATTCAAATAATTTGCTTTTACTGTCTTTTTTGTCAATACCTGTAAAACAACCCTAAATATAAGCCACACACTTTGAGTACATTTGAGAGAGGCCAGTGGTTTTTCTTTCATTTTTTCTCAACCAAAAACTCAAGTCAGACCCATCGCTGCCAACACAAACATAAGCCACTGCAGACACTAGATACAGGAAATGGACAAAAGTGAAATTAAAAGCATTCAGAGCATAAAAATTATAATAATGGTGGACATGCCAGAGTGCTACAGCAGACTTCCCTCCAAAAACAACACACATCTCTGGTTTTTCCTCTCCGATGACTTCATCCCAGCGCTGGGTGCCAAAGAGTGAGCTGGGCTGGGGGACAATGGAGCAAAAGGGGAGGGTAGAGGATAAAGCACAACACCATAACTACAGGAGAAGGAGAGATGGAAAACTGGTGCTGCATCTTACGTAGAGGGGTTTCTATTTGTTAAATGTGTCTTTTAAAATCCACAATTGAGTTTGATGTGACATGTGAAGCTGCTAACGTTTTGGTGATAAAGAGATTTTATAATGCCAGTTGGCTCTGTGGTTACTCCAGCCCAGAAGGGCATAAGGCCTGGCCCACTAAATGGTTTCATATTTTGTTTCAGGCAGAGCTGGGCTTTATGAAGCTTGTTTCGTGTCTTCACCAAGAGAGTTATACATTTCACTCCCTAAACTACAATGTTTGCCTGGAACAAATTCAACACTCAGCACACAACATTTTAAAAGATTTAAAATAGCAATTTTGATGTAGGAAGAGTGAGGTGATTTTTCTTTATTTGTTTTTTTAAGTTATGAAATAATATGGGATCCCCTTTCCCCATGATTGTGAATTCTGATTAATTTTGCCAGAATGTGATTTATAAATTAAAACTTTGCACCTAAACAGCCTGTGTGTAAGGTTGCTGCACATTCTACACTCACCCGGTGCTGTCTTACTTTAAAAAACCTTTAAAGTGGGCATATCATGCATGAGGTCTGGGTGCCTTAAATTTTTTATTTTACATTTTATAATTATAATAAAATTATGTGTCTGTAAGAATTAAATTGTAACCATGCAAATACAGGCACTAGAGCAGGTGAAGACTTTGCCTGGGGCTCCTCCTGCAGGCAGGAGTGTAAATAACTTATCCTGGGTTCGACCCCGGCTGGACGGGGCCCTTCTGTGTGGAGTTTGTAGGGTCCCCCTCGTATCTGCGTAGGTTTCCTCCAGGTATTCCGGTTTCCCCTACCACTAAAACATGTACAATAAGCCAGGATGAATGAGAGTGTGAGCGAGTGGTTGGTGGTTGCCGGAGGGGCTGATGGCACAAATCGGCAGCCTCACTTCCATCAGTCTACCCCGGGGCGGCTGTGGCTACAATAGTAGCTTACCACCACTGAGTATGGAGTGAATGAATAATGCAGGCTTGTAAAGCGCAATACAAGTATAAGCCTTTCGTTTACAGCTCCAGCACGGCAGGACAAAGACATATAATATAATGTTGGCTTATGGGCTTTAACAATGTAGAGGATCGTTTTGGGTTTTAGCAAAGACACAATTGTATCCAGGATGTACAGAACAAAGTGCTGACACCGTCAAAGAAGAAATTAGACCGGTTTACCCGAGGATTACTCAAAACTGTGAATGTAAAATACAACTACAGGTATGTATTTGACGAGGGAACATTATAACATAAACATAAAGACATGGCTCAAAAAAGTTGATTTTGCATTATACAACTCGTTTAAAGTCACCTGAACCAGAAAATTCTTATCCTCTTATAGCTTATTTATTTGGCCTTTATTTAACCAAAAAAAGTCCCACTGAGGTTCAGTCTCTCATACAGAGAAGTCCTAGTTCCAGAGGGGAACCTATTTTACATGTTTTAGTGACAGTAATTTTACACAAACTATACTTTCTGATCAAAGACTTAGGCTTAAAGTCTCCATTAAATCATTAAATGCATTACATGGTTCAGTAAATTTGTCAAAGACCCATTGAATATTAAAAACTGTCACATTAAGTAGAACCTTTGCCCATTAGAGTTTGTACAGTACAGAACTGTGCTAAAGTGGTTTCATCTGCCATCTGATGCGTTTGATCCTCAGTGACAGATTCCACTACCCCACCTTGTGGTGTCTGCGTCCAAGCACAGATTTACAACTTGTAAATCAACATTCAGGAACATGCTGTCACATCGCTCGCCTCCGCCTCTGCCGGACCAGTCAGTTAGCACTGGCTCAGCCACACTGCCATCAAATTGTGCCGCTGCCCAAGCCAAAAGCATGCTGGGTACACAGATGGAGTAGACAGAAGGACACACAGAGACAGAAAAGGGGGATAACAGAGTACAGGAACTGATGCTCACAACAGATGTTTACCACAGTTCCCTTATTGCACTTACACTTCAGCTGGCGCATCACCAACCACTTTACAGATGGACCACTCGAACCATATATATTTGGATGTCTGATATGTATTCATGCAAATATGTCCAGGAGACTGTAATGTGTCCAAATTCTATAATAAATCACAACAGCAGCGCCATGATGGCTCTGCTGACAAAACAGGTTGGTCAGAAGTCAAAAGCAGATCCTGGAGGAGGCTCCAGTAGATTTTCCAAGGAAATTAACTAAGCTAAAAATGATTCTGTAGATGTACCAAGTGGAATGGTTAGCCTTTCATCAAAAAAAATCTGAATGGTGTTAATGATAAAAATGATTTGTGGGAACTATTCAAATTACAACAACACAAGCTGGAACGACCTCTACAATTATTCACCAAACTGCAGCCAAGAGAAATACGAGAAACACTAGTCCCTGGCTGTTTCATGTTGCACACTTTTTACGGAGTGTCCGAACAGACGACAAGTTTCCTTACAATGGACTGGATGAAGCAAACGTTCCATTAGGACTTTCAAACTGCTCGCTAAATTTTGATGTGCCACTTCACAGCGAAACAGACTGCGTGTGACTTGACTTTTACACCAAATAAAGTGCGGTTTCAAAGTGACTGGGGAGTAATTGATTCACGATTTCACTCTTGGATGTCTTCCGTCCGCACAAAAATCTGAGATGAAAGGGAGAGGACAGAGAGCGAGGGACAGATAATCTTCTCCGAGGATCAGTTATCTTCAGTGGAGGCGCAGTCGCCGTTCCGCTCAAAATGCACATTCCTGGACCGTGACTCCTTCTGATGGGAGTAAACAGGCACATTTGATCAGCCATTTCCAACCGGGTTTAGGCGGACAGGCGCGGCTCGACTGGCCACTCATTGCGGCGAGTGGAGACGTAATCAATGCACTCCGCTGCGAGACAAGTATTGGATTGACACAGTTATCCTGAGAAGATAAATGCAGATTAGGGAAAGCTCCTCTCTCCGCCACAGCGCAATCAAAGAGCACGCCCCCATCTCCTTGTTTTTGTCAATACACATGATAGCAACTTTGATTTCTATTTCACGCCTCAGTCCCAGCACTGTTTACAGATAATACCGGCTGCTTTTGACATTACGGCGCACGGCGGGCCGCACTGCGTTTCATTTGTCTGAGGAGATTTTAACTTACCGTGAAAATAGCGTGATTCACTCGCGTCATTGTTCAATTCTGAATCACCTTCCCCTGGACATGTTCAAGAAAAGCAGCGGTGACTGGATCATCTCTGAAGAGTTTGTACTTCAGATGTTAATTCAAACATCTAATTTGTGTTACTTTCTTTGTTTTAATCCAGAAAAGGAAGAAGAATTGTGGACAAAGTGGCAGCAGACTTAGTAGTAAGAGCAGTTGTATTGTATTGAGTATGACTTGGCTTTATAGTAGAGATTTTGAAATGTGTGTCAGGACAGTCATTCTTGTCCGGTCTTTGATATTTGAAAAGCTCTCCTACAACGGGTAATTCCTGGATGACTGAGAGCCTACACAGGCAGAGTATGACTTAACAGTGAGGACACTATGAATCACCGTCTTTATCTCTCAACATGAATCACCCTCTAGACATTTTTAAAAGCTGCAACACTGCCTATCGGAGAGAGAGAGAGAGAAAAAAAATCCTTCTACTTATATTTGCTTTATGGCTGATAAGTTGAGCAAAGCGCACCGCCGAATCTTTCAATAAATGCCAAACGGAGAGGAGAAAACACAGTTAAGAATGTTAAACACGCTGGCCTCTTTGTCGGAGAGACGTGAGTGGATGACGACAAAAAAAGAAAAGAAAAGAAATCTCTTGGAGCGAGCGATCCTGGAGGTTTGGAGTGGTCGCTGACTGCACATGTGGCTCTCATTCGGAGGCTGGAAACACACGGCATCACGGCTCCATTCGAGGGGCTTTTATGTTGGATCTCAAGTAGATTTTTCCTTGGAAATGAACAAAGGTAATGGAAGCTATTTTAATTCGGTGTAAATTAGGTTTTTATTTTAAATGCTGCGGAGGAAAGCTTAGCAAAAGGTAAAGGAACTAAATAGAGCTTTCTCCAATGCGAACTATAATTTAATTAAAATTGTAGATGTTTTCTTGGTGACACACAAGGTTGTTCCAATAATAAGCAAGAACTGAAGGTCTATTTATGATGAAACAATTCAGTACTGGTACAAAATGTGCTAGAAATACATGTAAAAGGAAAAGGAGTTGACATAGCGTAGTCACAAACTGGTCACAAATATGCTTAGAGATCTGTCAGATCTATGGGGAAATCAAAAGCGCTTTCAGACCGGGTCAAAAGTCCAACGCTATTATTGACAGAAGGTGACTTTTTTTTCTTCTTCTTTTTTGCCATTACACATGTCGTCGCAATCTGACCATCCCTACAGAAAGCGCTGAATAATAATGACATCACACATCGAGTCATCTTCTGGACCTGATGACAAACCGGGCTTATGGTGCACGAATGATTTACAACCGCTGGAGCGTGCGTTCTGTCATTCACCACAGAGGAGCCGTACAAAAATAAGAGATCCCTTTAGTATTTTGTAAAGAGTGCCCCCGTAAAACTTAGCCCTGAGATGTTCACAGTGTTCACATGACATCATAACATTTTAAACAATATTGAAGAGGAGAGCAAAGAGAAAATCCTTACAAACTAATAGAGACTGCTCATCGATCCTTGTTCTACATCAGAAATAATCTTATCAAATTCAAGGGAAGCACCCAATTCAAAGTTAAACAACACGGAAAAACAAATGGAAAACTCGCATGACTGATGGGATATAAATGAGTTCTAAGCACCAACTTTTGACAGGCAGGCGTTGCTTTGAAAAAAAAAGAAGAAAATCTCTGCTGCGTCTATTGTCTTTCGAACAGAGAGGAGCGCAAACACAGCCACAAATCATGGCGTTGTAATCAATCAGGACTCTGAGGAGAGCTCCAGTTTATTACCAACTCCCTGCTTCATCTCGGCGGTAATCTGAAGACGACGTGCACCCTTTTTGTTCGGCCGTCAGCCCACCGCCCCGGCCTCCTACAAAACGCTTCCACATCTCTCCCTCCGCGTTCTCAGACTGACTTCCAAGGGCCGCTTTGGAGCAATGGCTGGTCCCGAGGCGCCTTTTGACACACGAGCGAAAACACACTCTTATGCAAACGATCCCAGCGGCTTTTCGCTCGGTAGAGAATGAAAGCTTTGAGTCTCGGAACAGGGCCAGTTTAGTTAAAGCCATACCGCGTAACATTTTATTGAACAACTGGACTAAAATGCAAGCAGTCATTTCATTACGGGTGACTTTAACAATGAAAGAAACTCCCATCTTTTAACTGTGAGTGGGCTCGCCTCTCCTGGGAGCGGGACAGCACCATCTCGTCTCCATGGAGATGCCGCTGCTTGGCTTTGATTACAAGTAGCCAAACATGCTTCCAAACGCTTTATTTTGATAACAATTGTAACAATAGTATCTAGTTTGCTTATGTGACGTGGCGACATATAACCTGAAACGTTCCGCAGTGTGGCTTTAAGAGACCAACGAACAACAACGAAGCCGATGGCGGAAGTACCTTCGCAGATCCGGTCAAGCCGCTGGCGCTTCACTTTGTGTTTGTCGGCCAGAGCCATGCTGGTGCGAGCGTAGGTGCCCTCGGTTTTCGAGACTTTCTGCCCACCGCTGCTCCTCCTTTGGTCCTATGGTTCTTCAGAGGATAACAACTTAGAGGGATGCTGTGTTACACCTGAAAACAACAACACGATTTAGATTTAGTTTGAGAGTTGTCTGTTTCAAAATGTCACAGTTCATTCCGACGCATTTGGACTAAAAGATAGACGTGTGGACAGTGGCGTGCTGGGACCTAATTTTGGCCCGGGAATTTAGCGAAGACAGGCCCAATTTTGTGCGGAATTATAGCTCATTGGTAGTGTGCTGGTCTCAGGTACGTTAGGTCGCCAGTTTAAATACGGCCTTGACACTTTTCTAACGCTTTCTCTTTACACATGGGCCGCTGCACACATATTCTTCATATTGCACTATTTTCTGGGCTAAATTCATCGAAATTTGAATTTTTTATCGTGACAGGCCTAGAAATGGGATAAATATGTAGGCGGCAGTACAGCTAGGCGCTTAAACTAAAGTACGCACTTATTTTCTTGCAGAAGAGCAGAGATTTGTTTTTGCCACTAGTTTACACAAATAAATAAATGCAAACAGACCATTTGTATCAATAGTGACAGTTGTCAGTGCAAGAAATATGTTGCAGCCATGGCAAACAGTTTGCCCCACTATCTCCTCCATTCACGGTTTGTAAATGGAGAGAGTCAGGTATCCCAGCTTCAAGTTGAGATGAAGAATCAAAGAAACCTGCAGCAAAAATGTATTCGACGCGTTCACTTTGACATATGTCTTTGTACTTGTGAGACGTTTTATTCTGATTCCATAAACCCTTTAGAATGACAAGTCTGCGTTTTCACTTCAGGTCTACCCTTTTAAAAGTGTGGACACCACCCACTCCACATCCAAAAGAGCAGCGTCTCTATATACGGAGCAATAACAGTCTCCTGGCAGTGATAAAATGGCTGACCAGTCGCCGTCTCAGGTGTTTTCTGTGAAGACCATTACTTCAATAACTGAGACCCCCCCCTTTCTCTGGACATGGCACAGCTGTCACCCACCCCTGCAGAGCCTGCGCTGTCCACGAGAGGGAGCGCCACCTCTGAGCTGATCAAAACAAGCTGAAAATATGTCATCTCCACTATCACAACCCCCTCGATCCGAACCCCGTCTAGTAAACGCGGACAAACTAAACAGCGCGCAAATGAGGCGTTTTACCAATCATTTGCGTTGCCGAGTGACTAAGGGGCAGCCGTCTAATTGGTTCCTGCTGCCGCCTGAGGGCCGCACCGCAGCAGCAGCAGCACAGTTTTTTGGGGGGAAGAGGGAGGAATGCACAGCCTCTTTAGGTGCGAGGCGACACAATGACAAACAGATATGGGCCTGCCGCGCGCATTGACTGGGAGGAATGTGGGTCAGTTAGTCAGCAGGCGGAGAGGGGAGGTTGGATCAGCAAAATGAAGACACAAAGGGAGGGAGCGGGGGGAGGGCAGAGGGAAGGGATAGAGACGGGAAAAAAAAGCATCCTCCTCGGACTGAAGCCGCTCATACAATATGAGAGATGACGAGAGGTGGCAAAGGATGGAAAAGAAATCAATAATCATTTCCCGAAGATTGCTCAATATTTGGCCAATCAATTGATTTTATTGAAGGAAAATGTCCCACTGAATGCAACTAGCTATACAACAATGTGAGTTTATGTGATAGCTAATGTATTGTAATAACTGGCCAGATTTTCCAGGCCCACACTGCCTGAATTATTCATTTTCATACATTTTCAACACTGAAATTCAGACCGTATCAACAGACTCCGGCCAAATTCTCCCATGAATAAGGGATGCTCCTTTCAGCTGTGCAGATACTTCGGGTTAATGATGAAAAGGGTAACACAGACTAATATTGGCCAGGCATGAATTTCCTTAACAGGATGATTATTACTGAATCAGTGCATCGACACATTTGACCAAGTGGAAAAGGTCACGACGATGCAGTTGGAGGTAAATATCACAGTGTGTAAAGGTCTCACATTATTCTAAAAAGGACTTTCTGAGCTTTAAAGCACATACTTACCTTGACGTCGTGAACAAAAACATAAAATATACAATGATTTCATAAATGTTTGAGATCGTCTCCCTCACAATAGAAAACACTTCATCAGGCTTCACACACTGGAGCTGCATTTTCCGTTTAACATAAAAGTGCATAAAAGTGGGGAAAGTAGAACCAAGTCTGTATTAGTTTAAGGACTCATTATAAATCGGGTCTCATCACATCAATTGCAAAGCTGAAATACTGCACTGTAGAAGGCCCTTAAATGTTTAAACAATGACAAAGCACCCCGTCATACGCTGTCAAATTAGCTTTATTTTATGAAGCGTTTGGAGGAAATCCAAACATAGCGTTCTGAGCCCGACTGAGCCGGCGTTTTTGCTGCTTGCAATAAGCCTTTACAGCAGAGCGCAGCGAGCGCACTGGCCTCTTCCCACTATGTTCAAACGCATTCTTTATTTAGTCTCCTCTCTCAAGTGCCGCTCTCACTCCACTATTTAAATCATGATGTATCGAGAAGCGTGCTGTAACTACAATTAGACTCACTGGGCTTTGGGAGGTGGGAGGTATACGCGCGGCAATATGGCTCAAATGATGAATGGGTGCAGCATTTCGATTTGCCCAGCTGTTGAGGCAATTTCCCAGCTGTGTGCTTTCTGGGAGAGGGCACCGGCAAGCAACACCCCGTGAATCTTCCAAGTGAAAAACACATCGGGGTTCAGTTTCTACTTCAGCTAAAAGTCGCTACACAGCTCTGACAAAAGCGCTCCCCGTTGTTTTGTCTTTAAGTTAACCCGCGCCGGAGACTCGGGCACCGCCGCCTCCTCCTCCGCAAAGGTAAGCGCAGAGCTGCCAGAGAGTGCGCCGAGCCACATGTGAGAGTTGGAAGAGAAGCAAATTGAGCAAGAGGGAAAGGCAGGAAGCAGTCAGTCAGAGGCGGGGGAGTCACAGCAGCAGAGGCAGGGGTTGTGGAGAAAGCTATGAATAGGCTGGAGGAGAAAGACGTGCATGGGCATCTCCCTGCCAACACTGGAGGTCACAGGAGCAGCTGACCGCGTTCTGTACAGCAGCAACTCGGTGAACACAAGCAATAACTGCCTCGGGTGCTACAGCGCGCTCGCATCGCCGTGCACAGGTGGTGGCGGCGGGGAAGAGTGATAGGAGTATGCAAGTTACAGTGATTAAGTAGGACTCCTCAAGTCCTCGGTGGTGCCCCATGCTTCAGAGCTTTTCTTTATCAATTCCATTTAAAACTTTAGCAGGAATCAACAGGTGACATAGGATAGAACTGCTGAAACAGAGGTCAGTGGAGAAACTTCATTAAGGTGCACACAAAGAGTAAACGTGCACAAAGAGGATTTCATCACTGAGAACCTGGACTTTTCAATGAGAAATGAAATATGTGAAGAAACGTCAGAGACTAATCCGCAATGTTCTCATTTCTGACTGTAGCGCATATATTTCACGAGATGTGGAAATAGAGCAGATGCTTTTATTCTTTTTGGTTTGTAAAGTTTTGGATACATGTCCATGAGTTACCGCAGAGCTAATCACCCGCCATCATTCTTTTAAACTCTTTTAATGAAAAGTCTGTGGGTATATTTAATGGCATTTTTTACTTCTGGGCGGGACTGTTGAGCTCCATTACATCGGCATCACCAAGCATGTGATGTGACCAAAATGCAATGATGTTTTGTTTTTTCCCCCCTATTTATTATACAACAAAAGCCTTCCAGAGAAAAATTGAAAGATGAATATCTTCAGTGCAACTAAAATGTTTTTTTCTTCTGGGCTGTCAGCTATGATAAATGCCTAACTGTTGCCCCACATTTACAGCAGCACAGTTCAGTTCCTATGTTGTGTTTGAGGGGAACTATCCATTAGCACGTTATGGAGCGTGACATGGAACAAACTGTCCCTTTAACAAATGGACAGACCATCACATCTGTAAAGATGAGTGGCTTTCTTATGGCACTAGTTTTCCTTCTTAGTTTTCATACAATATTAATAACAGTATCACAGAAAATGAGGTGACGACGAGGATAGATAAATGTATATTGGGTCAACTCTCCTGTCATTTACTGTGATTTGTTTATGTTTCTCTGCAAATACTGTACATTACTTTTGAAGTCCAAGTGATAGGAAGAAAGACACCCCCAGCTGTCTTGGGATGGAAAACTAGACTTGCATAAGGAATGCTAGTTTCTCACATTTCTGAAAAGCCATATATCGTGGTTTGTCGAACAACAAGCTAGCAGTGGCTTTAAAAAAAAAAAATGAAGGAAAAAAATAATTTTCTGATCTAGTCTTCAATTGACAAGACAGAACAGCACAAAAGTAAAACAATAAAAATATCACTGCGAGATAAAAGAGGCAATTGAAATGTGCCTACAGTTCAGTTCCGGGAACGCTGGGGCGGTTTTGTTTTCGCACACCTGGAGTGAGTTGGACGGCAGATGGTGAAAACCTGTTTAAAGTGGACATATCATGAATGTGGGGCTTAAAAGTAGACTTAAGCATTGTGCTGGGTGCCTCAGCATTGATATTTTATGTTTTATAATTGGATATTGTGTCTCTGTGAGAATTAAATAGTAAAAATGAAATACAGGGATGCAGCAGCTCCTGCAGGCAGCTGTAGGAATGACTTATTTAAAAATGGTAACAGTGTATTTTACACTACTTTGATACACTGTACCTGCCAAATTTAGTACAATGTAATGTGTTATGCAACAATGTGTAATAACTTGTACCTATGGGTAACATACACGATGGAATAATATGTATTTGTAATTTGAGGGTATATAATGTAATAAGACATAAGACCCTTAGGGTTATGCCTTATTTTATTAAGTACCTCCAAAGTACTAATACACATTATTCCATTGTGTATGTACATAGGTACAAGTTATTACACATTGTTACATAACACATTACATTGTACTAAATTTAGCAGGTACAGTGTATCAAGTTAGTGTAAAATACAGTGTAACCAAAGTAACTTTCAGTTTCGCTTGACAGTGTGGTTACAGCTTCAGCACGGCGTGACTTCGAGCTCAGAATGGCTCAGAAGTGATACAATGTTAGCTTAAGGGTTTTAAAAATGTGGAGGACAGTTGGAACTATTGAAACAACTAAATTGAACAAGATTACACAAAACTGTGTGAATGATGTGCTACTACGACTCCAGGTATATTTTTTTACGAGGGAACACTGTAGTAACATGGTTTGTAGCTCATAAAAGTTGATTTTGCATATTATGTCTCCTTAAAATCAGCTGATGTCTCAGCAACATGTGATTATGTCATATGTAATAAGTAAGCAGCTGATATGTCAAGCCACAAACAAACTGAATCATAGTCTAATAAAAAGGACCTTTTGTCTTAAGTACAGGATGAAATGTGGAAAAGACAAGTTGCATTGTTGCACTTGACTGTTATCTCACCAAGCCATTTGTTGACCCTACTCTTTACACGTTATGTACCTGAAGTACAGGTGAACATGCTGTACCTTGAGAACCTCTGATAGACGGGTAGAGTTTACACCTGGAAGCGTTCAGACATGACAGCTCTGGTGCGTACCCTCTCTGGAGGTCTCTGAGGGATTGCAAACCCCACTGGCTCACAAGAATCCACTATTCAGCACTTCCACACGCCATTTCAGCCCAAACCCCCAATCTGTGGTATACATGACTTCATTTCCATAAATTAATTCCAGAGACCGACTCGTGTGACAAGGGGATACACTCCATTTGAGAGAGAGAGAGAGACTCACGGCATGCACAGGTCGAAAAGTCAACAACTTTGAGCTCATCCAGAGAGGTGCCAGAGAAGAAGTAGAGCTATTTCATTGCCCTGAACACCAATCACTTCAGGAGAGTTACATGAAGGACTGTTATGTAACTTAACAAAGACCTAAGAGACATACTGGAGGCTGGAGTCAAAAAGACACAACACAAATGGCATTCAGGTTTCAGAATAATAAGAGAGAGTTAGACAGCCACATTTATCGGAAAAGAAAGCAATAAAAAGCTGGAGACGAGTTATGGGCTCCTTTTACACAGTCTCCAGTAGATGGCTTTAGATCACATCATGGCAAATGTCAACAGAAGCCAACGTGATGGACAGAAGTGAACAATTTCAAGCATTTTTCATCATCTGACAGACTTGAACTTGGACAAAGGTGTGAATGTCTGTCTACCTACCTGAATCTTTTTGTAATACTTGAGACCAGTGTTGTAGTAGAGTCATGACTGTTCAAGTCCAAAACAAGTCTTATTTTTCTCATGAAAGCTGAATCCGTTGAGTTGGAGTCCTCTGGTCTGAACCTCAAGTCGAGTCATGCGAAACGAAAAAGTGCCAGACCAGCTGAGTCTTGTCAGTAATGTGGCGAGTCAAGAGCCATGAGACACATTTTTGAAGTTTTTAAACAAGTTGATAAGTTATGAGAAAGGGATGCACTGATGTGAAAAATGCTGCATTGGCTTTGAGTAATTGGGCAGCTGATGAAACAACATTTGCACCAAGGCTGGATATACATTTATTTCCAAAAACATAACAAATCTATCACACTATTACCAATTTGCACACTGAATGCTAATTTGGAAAATGTCTAAAGCTCAGTTTTAACAGTGAAACATCTCAGGAACTGTCTTTGCCGCACTTTACTGGGAAATTATGAAGCCCAGAAGTCAAGTCAGTCACCAGAACAAACTTTGAGTCTTACTTTGTTCTAAATTGCAGACAGAGGCATGAGAACACATCAAGCGTAACATGTGCGTTGTTGCAGCTGTTGCATCAGGTTGAGCCCTTATGAATTTGTAACTTCTCTTTCTCACATGCCACAAGTAGAAAGACTTTCCCACACTTTTTTCTGCTGCACATCTTTCTTCTCTCTCGTTTTTGCGTTGAAAAGGACTTGAAAGCCGGGCAGCCCATGAGATCTTGTTTGGGCTGGTAGTAATAGTGCAAAAAAAAGAAAGACAAAAACACAGAGGGAAAAGCAAAGTAAAAGGGAGAAAAAAAGTCTTTATCTCTCAGAGGAAAGGCTTTTTGAGATGAACCAGTGGCTTGGCTCAAGGTTAAATGGTAGCAAGTATAGAACATCGGCTACTCAAATAGATGGAAAATGTCATGTTATCATCACAAAGGAGTAGGGATGGGACGGTATGATATTTCCACAGTATGATAAACCTTGACAAAAAATACCACGATATCACGGTGTACCGTGAAATTGCGCTTTTCATATTTAAAAAGTAAAAACAGGGTTCACATTCAACAAACAGGGTTTGTTTATGGTACATTTGTAATTGGTTATGTCTTTACATGCTGCTAAGGATCAATAAAGTGTACTATTATGACTTATTATCCAAAATAACACTTTGAACAAATGGATAATTTTACCTTAATCACTTTAGTCACAGACGGAGCATGTTCGCTGATGCTAATCACTGTTTGTTCGATGTCTGCCCAAAAACCTCCAAAGGCAGGCTTGCCATTATAATTTGATGCTTGATTTCTTACTAAAGTAGTCTGTGCATTCAACTTCATATAAAAAATAATCCTAACAGTATACAAAAAGTGTCGTATCAAGCGGTCAACAAACTTGAGTGCTTGTCTAATAATTGACCGACAAGCAAACTGCATCAGGTAAAGGTTCCACCCATGTCTACCCTTATCCTGCAGTGACGACTAGAGGGTAAAGAATAATCATGTTATCTGCCTATGCGATGCATCAGATTATTGTTTGGGGAGACAGTGGAGTAGTGCGTACTGTGTAGGTTTGTTTATATCACGTAATAGTTAATAGTAGTAGCCCTGGCAGCGTGTGACAGCGAGCGGAGTTTGTAGCTAAATGAAAATCAGTGCATCTTTGATGAGCATTTGGCAAAGGAAGGCTGAGCGTCTTCTGAAAAATAACACGTAAAACAGTGTGGTCTAGAGTGTGTCTGATGAACGATGGGCCACGACATTTTTTTTCCTAGGATGGGAACAACCCTAGTTTAAACTGATCCAAACTACCCGTAGACCTAAACCTAACCCTAACCTTAAAAACACTAAAATTAATGGGAAAAGCCCTTTACCATTCTAGGAAAAAAATTTTAGCAGACTGGATGATGAACCCCAAAGCTAACAGGTTAGCGTAACATGAGCTACAGAGCTAAAACGCTAAAAAAGACGCACTCAGCATCTTTTTTTAACACGACAGAGCCAAATAAAGCTTCATCTCAGCGGCAGCGTTTATGTTCACGGAGGACAGTGACTTTTTCTCTGCTGCTACGGGCCGTGTTCAACAGGCTGACGGCCGAGAGAGAGAGGGACTGCGCCGCAGGGTCAGGTGAGGAGCAGCAGAGGAGAAAGGGAGAGCATGGGTTTGCACGGAGCGCAACTTTTTTTTGACAAGAATAGTATATAAAACACGCTTAACACCGTCAGACAGGGAATCTTCACAGTAGTGATACTGTAGCATTTTAATACCACGGTATACCATGAAACCGGTTATCGTCCCATCCCTACAAAGGAGTGTTTTGTTTTTTTAAATTTTACACCGAACAGTCTGTACTCTATGAGCAATTTTTGCCTTGACAAGATATCCAAAAGATATTTCATTTTGTACAGTAAAATCTGTCACGAGACCATGGCCGATCCATTAAGATCCAGACTATACTTAACTACAAGGAGGCCATTTTGTACAAACGTCATTTTTGTTACTTTGTGCGCAGATTTTCTTTATATATACAGTATATACAATAATACAAATCGACAAAGCGGCTGCAGACGGTGTATTAACTTTAAAATGCAATTACTATTATGATAAACATTTGTGCCAATCCTACATTGACCCTTAAAGAATTAATATATGAAAAATCATTAAAAAAAAGATTATTAAATCCCTTTGACAAAACACATTTTACGCATATTCCACATTTATAAAATGTAATGGATATGCCTCAAGGTTTTTGGACCAGTTTGTGAGCTCAACAAGCTGTTTGACCTCATCCCCCTCACTCTCATCCTGTAGTGTTGTTTGTTTTTCTCTCGAGGACTGGAGTGCTTGTTATGCTGCATGAAAGGGAAAGAGAGAAAGCCTCCATGCGTTCGTAATTTTTTCCCCTCCTCTCTTATTTCGAAATGCAATATGATGTATCCAATTCCATCCCAAAGTGTTTGCAACTTTCGCATACATTTTTTATCAATGTCTACATTAAGGTAGTATTTTGAATGCGGTATTATGCATCAACTAAAATGGCCAGACGTTAATAGATGTTGAAAAGTCCAAGGAGCAAGGCCATCTCAAAATGTTGTTCAGCCTAAGTGACCCTACATACATGCAACTTGAGCCAAGGAAATTCCCACTTGATAGCTTGCAGTTCTGTGTCCTGAAGATATCTTATTTAGGTGCCGAATTTAAAAGCACAGCTGAACGTCCTCAATCTGGCTTCAATCCAAGCATATGTCACTACATGTTTTAGTCCCGCTGTTATCTTTTTGAACAGCCTAACCTTTTGTCCACACTATTACGACAGTAGAACTACAGATTAGCGGAAGGTCTTTGGGATGGTGCCGTTTTAGTGGTGGGCAGTGCCTGGCTGCAGTAGAATCTCATTAACACTGCGCGCCTTTAAAACACCAATAGCTTATAGTTACCGTTTGAGGAGCAGAGTGCGTTTGTGTGTGCGTGGGGAAGTGTGCAGCAGCGGCAGTTTCCCCAAAGTGACTGCTTAAGAGGCTATGATTTATGTCCCCTGAAAGTGCAAGATAGCAGAAAAAAAAAACAGCCAGGAGAGGGGAAGGTGGTTAGGGTTTCTCTTCTCTCATTAATCGGATAGTTGGGGCTGCGAGGGCCACGTAAAGCTGTCTCTCACCCGGCTGATTTACAACCTGCCCGTTCGCTGCCAGCCACTCTACTTCTCCCTCCTCCACTCCTCACTGTCCAAATACGAGAAGGCCTACTGACAATTACATCTCGCTTCTTTCTTACCTAACTATCACTACGCTTCTGCCGCTTCTGTCAGTCCATCTGTATCCATTTCATTGGCCATTTCATGTCAGCCGCTGGCACCTGACGTCCTTTTATCTGCGCTTTCTCCTTTAGGATTTCTTTCTTTCTTTTTTTTTTACCCTCCTCATCATTTCCTCTCAAATGAGACTGCAGCACTGCTAACTGCTGACTTGCGCTAATGCACAATTTTGTAATAATGCCTATTCGTTTAAGTCACCCAGGAAACGTATAATGGTGACATTATTGAGCGCGGCAGCCTGTTAGCCTTACCCATCAAGCCTTTCACCGTGGCCCGCATTCCTTCTCTACTTACATCTAATCAACTCAAACAAAGTCTGGCACAAACCTCCGCTGGGATAATTGGCTATTTATTTTTTCATAACGCCATCACAGAGCACGGACCGCCGAAGACTCGCTACAATATACTCCACATCCAAATTCAATATAAAGAATTGTAAACATGTCACAGAATATTAAACAGGCGCGGTTATGGACAAGCAAATTCATATGGACAGACGCGACCACAACAACATCATGGCAGCCTGGTTTCTGAGATACAGAATGCCACGAGATGCCATTCCAGACATGCCACTAGTAACCATGCAAATGTGGTTAGAGAGTTTGGAAATTGTTTCTTCACTTATGTCGCTATATCTTGTTTGTGTCCATATGGCCCCGCTGCAGTTTACAAGCCACTGTATACACTGAAATAGGCTTTTTAAAATTGCATTTGACCTTCTTATCGTGTTAATGTGCTCATTCGGTCATTAAATACTGTTGAATTTGGAGATTCTAAGCTTTTAAAAGAGGTATAACATGTCAACCATATCAGAAACTTTTGGCCGAGAGCGGACATTTCTCTAAGCCAGGGTTGGCGCTACACAGTCAGCTCGGGAGGGACAGTCTCTTATATAGATCGATCGATCCAGAATCACATCACAATCAGGTGGTGATGACGATAATGATGGGAGAGTGTCACCACTGCGCAAAGCCTTCTCCAGCACATCCCAAAGATTCTCAACGGGGTTAAGATCTGAACTCTGTGGTTGCCAATCCACAGTGTTGGGAACAACAGTGTTTACAAATAACACGGTTAGTAACTGGTTAGATATTCCAGTCATGAGTAATGTAATTAATTACTATTTCCTCTGTTAGAACAGCAGTCCCGTTTCTGTCTGTGTAAAGGAGGTAATTATTATTACTGCGTCCCTCAGATCCAGCTCTCTTCTTTGCGGAAGTGCAGTTCAGTGTTTCAGGAAGTGACAACATTGACGTTGATTGGCTGACCGAGTGATTGACTGCACAAGGGACCAATCATCTGACCCACTGCAGCAACCCCAGATCATGTCTGCCTTTTCATACAAAGGTCCAAAGCTATGGAATTCATTACCCATACAACTTAAGACCATATCTGAGTTTAAATGTTCACTTCTAGGGTTAAGTCTTGGCTGAAACAAACGAAAGCCTGTGTGTGTGAACGAAACAATGTTGTATTTTATATTGCAAATTGTGTAGAAAGACCCAACCAGGAATTAGCACTTGCTAGAAGCTCTTTATGCATCGTATCAGCTGTAAACCTAAATAGTAACTATGTTGATTGCATTGTCCCTGATAAATAAATGAATTAATAAATAAAAATAACAAACAGTTACATAGATGCAGGTGGCGACTTTTTTTTTGGTCAGGCAGTGTATAAATAACCCTAACCATATGCGTGTTTCTAGCCCAAATTTATGACAAGTTTCCATTAGCAAGTGCCTGTTTTGGCCAATAATAATGTTGAGGAAGCTCGATTTTGACCTGCAAGATATACCCACATTTCTCCTCTGTAAGAGGATGCATTAGGTGACATTATTAGCCAATTTTAAACTTTCTAATTCTGACTACCAACCCAAGTGTGCCAGCGCGTTACTGTAAAAAAAAAAAAAAAGCAACTGCCCAAGACCTGTGCCAAAGTACTAAAACCAGTTGGCCTTCGAGTCAAATTGCAACTTTTTTTTTAGGTCTTGGCTTGAGTAAATGATTAATTTCTTTGTCCTGGCCATGTGGAGTTTCAGTTGGCTGCTACTAAAAGTCATCTTTAAACTATTAAGAACCATCTGTTGACTTGTTGAATATAGCCGTTTAAGTGTACAGTTTCCACACGTTTGCTCGTGGCCGCGCTTGAATGGTGCTTTAGCGAGATAAAATCTTCCCAGTAAAAAGAGGCAATTAGCAACAAAAAGGCAGCTTGGTTGATATAAAGTCATGCTTAACCTCCCCCATTATCTATTAGGAGCATTACAGAACAGCACTTTCTGCATAATAAAAACTTCATACACATCTTCATGATCCCACTTAAAATACTTTCTCTTTAATTACGCGCACTTGTACATTTTTGCGTGGTGGGGATGTCTAGCGTGCCTCGTAATTGGTGAACTTGATGATCTGTCTCACTACCAATTAGCAGCTGAGGACCTGATGCATATGCAGCTCTGGTAAAAAGCAATTAATCTGCAAATTAAAATGAGATCAATTAAGAGAGTGAGTGCAAATGTTAATATTTTCAATGAGTGCTCCTTCACAGTTGGACATTTCTAAAGGAGGAAGATCATGACAGGGCGACGCGGCTCTCAACGGGAGAGGCCGACTGACGCATTCGCCGGCAAAAGACTACAACAGCAATTTGGTTTAGCATTTGGGATAACTCGAGATCAAATGGAAATAAACAAATCAGTTCTTCTCTATTTGGCAGAGAGCCAAAACATATTATTATACCACCTCAGGGAGGTATTTTTTACTGAGAGAAGGGGAACGAGCGAGTAGTTTGCACAGAAGCAAAAAGCATGCGACTAGTGAATGTATATCTCTATGTAGTTCATGTCCTGGTCATTATTCAGTTTCTTTTCTAAAACAAAACACTGCTAAGGCGTCAGTGCAATAATTCTTCTATTTAACAATTTCATGCTTTTTATTTCTAATGAATGATAATTAATATTCATCAAGTGATTGAAGTTCACTGGCTCACAAGAACAGCCCAGACCCTAACAGACCCTCTGACAGCCTGAACCCCCACAGGAGACATCTCTGGTGGTCTCCAGGTCACAATGTAAGAAGAGGGGCGAGCAGCCTTTTTCAGTTTACGCCCCCAAGCTCTGGAGCACACTTCCACCTGAGCTCCGGTCCATAAATTAACTAATTCAGTCTTTAAATGAAGTCTAAAGCTGCGTACAGACCAAACGCTGACACACCACCAACTTCCATGTTAACCCTATGTAGACGTGCTTCGACTCGCTTGAAATGTCAGCAAAGCCGTCCGCGCGTATGAAGCGTTGCAATGCGAGCGGATGAGGATAAACGCGCGTCAAAGCCAGTGAGAACAGCGCGGTACAGAGCAGCGGTGCCGCGCCCACTGCTTCATGCAATCAAGTAATCACAATCTACACGTGCGTTCATTTACGCCTTGTTAACCAATCAGGGACTGGGCTCAAATAGTGAGCACAAGCGTCACCTGTTACCTGCAGCAGTGGCGCAAAAGAGCATACGCAATATATGCCTTTCATAGGGGCGCCAATAGTGATGTGTCGGTCGCGAATGATCCGGCTCTTTTGAACGAGTCTTTACAGTGAACGATATGAACGGGTTCGCGGAGGTGAAGTATTGTTTTTTTAATTCCTCTTTAGATGTGCATGCTTATTTTGCGAAACAAAAGTCACTGCTGGAGTGGGGCAGAGAGGAGGTAGGATTGGCAGAGGGACATCATCTCCGCTGCTGCAGCCCACGAGGAGCCAAAGTGAGCATAAGGCAACAAGTTGAGAAATAAAGTCCTAATGAAATAATAAACACGGTTACAGAGGAGATCGTGTTGAAGCAAACACCTCTTCACTTGCGTTGTTTTCCCCTCTTGCGCGAGGGAGAGAGGGAGAGGAGGAAAAGTTACATGAATGAAGCAACAGAAGCTTAATCGGCCGTGTGATTGTTTTTTGTGATAACAAACTCCATAGAGGAAATGTCGATGTTATATTGTGTGAAATAGTGACATTTTCATTAAAATAAAGTCAATTCAGAGGGTATTATTTTCTTTAAAAAAAAAAAAAAAAAACAATCAAAGAGCCGTGTGTGTGTGTGTCACTTATGCAAGCGAGATTTGCATAAGTGACCCTGAAAAGTATTTAGACTTGTTAATTTGAAATGGGACAGTGCAATTTCATATAACACATGAACAAACATGGTTAAAAAAGGCAGAATTAGCCACAGGGCTATTTTTCATCTGTAGTCCCCTGTGACCATGCAAGTTGAGAACTGTGCCTATAGCACGTCCCTGTAAATAATTGTGATGCAACAAATATGTTTGGAAAATTAGGGATGAGTGTGGACCTTACAGTAACTAACATTTTAATTTAACAGTTTCCTCTTTCATTGTTGAAATAAAAAAATCAGGTAAAATGCCTTTAAGGTGACTACAAGTACATTTAAATTCAATAAGGACTAGTACAACTTGTTTTCTTGACAAAGAATGTCATAGTTACGAGTGGACAGTAAGAGTGGTTTTGACACTCTAATAGGAAATAGCAAACATGAAAGAGGATGTTGCTAAAGATAGTAATGAGATCATTGGTGTCACAGTAACCCATGGAATGTGACAATAAACCAGCACTCACTGCATACATAAGGACTCCAACAGGCATCTATGTTAATTAAGCCTTTAAAGCAGTGCCTATGGATTTCCTTGTCATTAGCTACGTGACTGACAAAGTGAGTGATAATTGCAGTGTACTAGCTGTGGCTTCATCAACCTGCTCACAGCATTAACATCTTGTTAGCTCCTCGGATGTGCGTTATAATACAAGCAGACTGCATGTTAGTGGTGTTAATGGGGTTAAGAAAAGGCCAAGTCGCCCCAGAGGCCGCCTATCTGCGAGCCGAACGCCACTGACCTACATTAGTGGAGAACACTATTAAACACACCCCGCTCTCCTGTATCCTGCTTCTGTCTGCCTGTGAAATGATTCCATCTGTCAGTCTCAGCTGGGCTGCAAGAACGCCGCCCGACACTGCGGCCCACACATACGAGATGACTGCACATGGCACGGGGCCGCAGTGGGTTTCTGCAGTCTCCAGAGAGGGGTGCTCTGTGATACTTTAGAATGTTTATGAAGAGTGGACAGGGCAACTTTGGTCGACAACTCGATCAAAGCAGTGATTAAAGCTGAACTCAAAAACAATGTCATGACCTTTTGTTCTATTGTTCTGCACTTTCAAAGTACACACTGAGAAATTGTGTTTAATTGGTTTGACATTACAGGAATGCACTTTCTATATTTTAGTTTTAGAACGTGCATATTATCTTTATGGTCATTGTTAACTTCTACTTTTATGTCCTTAGCTTACATTTGTTTCACTAAATGGTTTTGCTGCAATCTTTAAGATGATACGTTTCCATGCAAGTGTGGGGGATAGGCAACATTACTACCATGTTAACAGACAGCAATGTCAAGACGGAAAACAAAGAAAAGGCATGAAGATGGGAAGTTTTAAAATATAGAAATGAAATCAATGCATCTATTTCATTTACATAAATGCCCTAAGCATTCCTTTCATACAAAATAATGTGACTGAGAAGAAACACATTCTTTTTGCAGGCAGTAAAGAGAAAACAAATGAACTTTAGGTGGGTTCATAGGAGTTTAAGAGAATTTTCTGTCACACCAGCACTCTTTTTTGTTATTATATACATTTAACATAACATTTTATCCTCCTCTTATTTCAACTAAAACATAACTCTGGTCTCCCACTTCTTTTCACATTTAAATTACTACTTCTGGGCAAACAAGGAAAACAGTGGTTTGCGAGTCAAACAAAAATTGTCTAAAGCACTCCAGAGTTCAAACGTTCATAGCAACCGCCGTTCTCTGAGACATGATTGGCATATCTAAGTAATTACGCCGTTTGTTTGGTAACAACGGAGTCGCTGACCAAGGACAGCAGCGGCAACAACAAAGACAATCAGAGTGCACTTGAGCACTGAGTAAGACGCAGGCAGCGCAGGGGCAAGAGATGGATTAGCCGGCACAACTGTTGTTTAGAGAAAAGAAAGGACACCGAGTTTAGCGATGGAGAGAGACGGGCGCGCGGAGGTCAGGGCCAGAGAATAACCAAGGGAAGTCGAGACCAAAAAAAAAAAACCCTGCGCAGCGAGGTTTCTGATCTAAAACTTCCCCTCGAGGCTGGAGAGACCTGAACACATACGAGAGCGAGTTATCAGCCGTTCATCATAGAGCGCGCAGAGAAATGAAAACAACTTCCCTGTGGCATCTTCCGGGCAAAACTAACAAAACAAAGCCTCGCGCAGAAATAAAAAAAAATAAAAAAAATAACAGACAATATTATCGCTACCTGAATAAAGCGAGCGGTGCGTGAAATTCAACTGAGATGTTGCCCTCGCTCCATCAACTTTTAAGATTTCCGAAAAACAAATTGATCTTTCTGGCAGAAGTGAATGGATGCGGTGTTGGATAATAACGGGATCTTCATCTTTTTGAATTAGGGGAAGCTTATTTTAAAATTGGATAGCTGTAGGTAAAGCGTATTCTCCGTGTGTCAGCAGAAACTCAGACGAGGCAAAGTCCTAACATACTGCAGCTTTGTTATCTCACTAATGGACTGGCCTCTGTTGTCTGATGGGGGAAAAAAGAAAACCCTACATAATGTTTACCCAGGGTTAAGTGATATCAGTGATTAAATTAATAAACGCATTGTCTCAACGAAAGCACAATAGTCGCAAATAATAAAACATAAATAATAAAAACATAAATCATAAAAAACGTAGATCCCAAACAAAACTGTGCAAGCATCTCGACGTGTGTGAATGCTTTGGGATTGATGGCGCGCGTGAACAAAAACGGTGCAAACATGTGTTTAGCATGTAAAAGGAGCATTTCACCCAGGAGACAAAAAATCCAAACTGTAGAGATCAAGTCCCAGGGGAAGTGTTTACCCAGCACTGAGTAGGAGGGACTCTGTCAAACATTAACCCTCTGCAAATCCTCTTTGTTCGGGATCAGGAATCACACATCTCCATACGGCAGTAAATCAAACATCCTTCTGAGCGAACAAGCTGATGAGTTGAAAAGCCAACCGTCCCACTGAGCTTCTCGGCAGCGCAGAATCAAAGAACTAGCCCCGGGCTCACCAAACACTGATAATATCCATATTCATAATGGAGATATAGCTGAGGTGATAAGACGCCATCGCTCAGCCTCGCCACTCACATTGTCAACACTTTTAAACTGGGGAGAGCTGAGAAGATAATACACCATTTTATGTAACACAAGAGCGACGAGAGGCAGAACGAGGAGATACTGTATGATAATTGCCGCGATGTGATTTTGTGCATGTGTGTCAGTGTAGATACAGCAGTGATCCGCCGCTCATTTCAATCAATAGGAAATACAGTCTCTCACTTAACTGTGTGCTTCAGGAGTCAAATGGATCCATGGACAGCTGCCAGAATTTCCTGTCTGGGTGTCTGCCAACATTTAAGCAAGTAAAAGGCTGTTAAATGCATAAAAAGCATGACATGAAGGCACTTTAACCCAGTGTGTTACAGCAGCGATAGCAGGCTGCAAAGGTGAACTTAGGGATAAAAAAACAAAAAAAACTGCGTTCTTTGGACATGCCAATATTCACAGATTCACCTCTTGGACCTACCACATTCAATAAATCAAGACGAGAGACCTTTTCAACTAGTTTCATAAGAAATTGCTCTGTCTCTACTGGTAGACATCTGTGTGTCTTAAAGTGAACTAGTAAAACACCTCAATATTTTATCTCTATCCTCTTTTTATGTGAAGCAGCACATGTCAACAACTGCCAACTGGGTAAATTGCATTAAAGCAGCAAACAAAAATTGCATAATAATGCAGGGCTGAGAGCCTCGCTGTGAAAACCTGTAATCCAGGGTAAGAGCCAGAAGCAGACCAAGGCCATGAGGCCACACACAGAAAGCAGGTCAAAGTCCAGGGGGATTCATGGCACTCATCTGGCCTCTAACACACGGTGCACAATAAAACTGAGACCTAGAGCTTCACTGCAGGGCTGCCCAGTCCAATCCCCGGGGCCCCGGTCTGAAACAGCAGCCCACTCTGACACAACATCTGAAAGCTTGTAAAACAAGCTGTTAAACTTTATCTGCATCATAACCAGCGCAGTAATATTCTACAGATGCCAGATCTTCAAAACTCCCCCAGGGTTTGTTCTGAATATAAGCGGTTCTTTTTGCTTATGTGCTGACATAATCACACTCATAAAAGAAACAAACTCATCATTTATTTGTGTATAAAAGAAAACTTTAGACTCATCATTACCAGTTGCCAAAATTAACTGATGCATCGTCCTCAGCTCTCCGAAATAGCACTCTGACCAAGGGACTGCATACTGCACTCTTCCAGATTGAAACATCCTATTAGCCTGCACATTCACCCAGCTATTAGCATTTAAATATGCAGGAGCTGTGCTCCTTTCAAAATGCCATTTTTACTCTGCTGCAAGGAGAGTTCTCCAGTTGTCATAAACAACTTTTTTTCAAGGACCTTTTCAAATGTCAGGGCCAATCAAACACAACACGACAGGTCTCTGGGTAGAAAAATACAGCTCAGAGGGCAAAGAAGAAAAGAGGACTTATCATGCATATTCATGTGGCGAATGTTTGCAGAGGCAAAACACTTTGTGTGGTAAGAGACAGCTAAAAAAATGCATGCTTTTTAACTCTTTTCTCCCCCTTGGCGCGTCCAAATGTCAATGTCACAGACCCACAATAGTCGCAGCTCCGAGTGCCCACCAGTGACTCCCACAACTCAGACTCCTTTCTTCCTTTCATGCCGTCAGCAAATTCAGCCAAAAAACTTTTCTGTGTGAAGTGGTGCTCAGCAGAAAGGCAAACAAACAGAGCCATCTCTCCGCTGGCCCCGGCCCACTTCAGCATTTTAGACATCTCTTTCACTTTGTGCTTCCCTAACATCAGCAGGATGGATCCTCCTGACACAAGTCTATGTCAGCTGGTCTGAGCAGGGCGCTCACTCTGACACAAAGCCCTTCCTCCAGCAGCTGCCATCTCGCCACTCAGACGCTGAGGCAGGAGAATACCTACCGTACAGGAAGGAAGAGGAAATAAAACACAATACAGCAGGCTGGATTTTCACTGTGTTCTGTGTGATCTTTGTACCAAACTTCACCAGCTCTCACACAGACTGGGATCTCTGCTCTCTCCACTGTATCAGCCCCTCTCTCCACTTCCTGTCTCTTCATTAGTGTCTGTCTCTCTCTGGCTCCAGCAAGGCACTGACATCCAGGAGGACATTATTAGCTGTCAGCATTTACAAGCAGCGTAGCAACAGCGACGGCAGGAACAGTTTCATAACAATGCTGTGCAAAACGCCTCTCCTCTGTCCCAGGGAGGAGAGAGGGCAGCCGGGACAGCCCGCTGAGTGCAGATGGTGCTTTGTCTTTACTGGTACTTCCAAAAGTGTCACACAAACGCACTGCCATAGTTGGATGCCAGTGCCGCTATTCATTCCTAAATCCTGCGAGGTTTGCATGAAAGTTAATGGCAGGTGTTTAAAGCACTCGCCATGGCAAGCGAAGGGGAGGAGGGGTTAGGAGGAGAAATCGCTGTTGGCAAACACTTCACCAGGGCGGCCATAGCGCTGCTCTTAGATTTTCAACTGCACCCGTCCATCCATCCGCTCTTGCATAATGCCCACCAGTGCAGTTGAGAGCAATTAGGGCTTCTTTGGAGGGAAATGGCTGGTCATTAACGAGGAGCAGTGACGGGCGACACACTGAGATGCTTTACACCTGGTGGGAGGTTATTAGACGGCCAAGTGGTGTGAGCCAACTCCCACCCACATAAACACGGGCCACGGTAAACATCCTCCACTGTAACCTCTGCTCATACAATGAGTTAATAATTTAAGGAAATGCTTTTTTAATCATCCACCAGCAGTCTCAATGCTATGGCTTATATAAGAGCTCTCATTAATAATGCACAGGTTACGGTTTACTCTGCTGCAGCTAATTGTTTTATGCTACTTTTGCTTAAACTTTTACTTAACTCTTCCAAGATAAAGACAGATACATTTTAAAATCGACAGTTACTACCAACCATGGACTATCATTACAAGGTTACTACATATAAATAACCTACAGCCACATCTTTAAATGTTGATAAAAACAAATCATACAATAAATTCAAGTTCACTGATATTATACGACCAAGTGGCAGCTCCCAAAAAACTTTTTTTCTAAAAAGCTTCTCTTGAGGTCGTCCTAGGTATCCAGGAAATGCTTTCCTCATCTCTCGATCTCTTACTCAGCTTAATCCTTTCATCACAAAGTGAAAACCCTTGCAAAGCTCCGCTACAGCCACACGCTCCAAGCTGTGTATTTTTAATTTCTTTATTGAAACCGCTGCGCAGCAAAGGGGAGCAAGAGGAGGGGGTGGGAGGAGTTATATGGAGATGTGTTTCAGATCAATATTACATTTTCTAACAAATGTCTTTGACATTAAACCAAATAGCTGTCAAAAGCATAATACCCCCTGTTTAAACTTTATATAAAAGTGTTATGGCATATTGAGCAAGCAAATTGAAGGCAGTATATCATGAAGTGTTGTCTCAATTAAAAACTTAATGTTTTAAAATACAGCCCTGGCATATAATCCACTTGTATCCTGGCTACTGCTGAGACGATGATAAAATACCTCATTGTGAGTTGGCAGCGCTGTGCCAGCTCGTGTGATGCCAGTGTAGCAGGAGCTTGCTGTACCCGTTTTTAAAAAGTAAATCTGACAGACTTTTTTTTTTTTTTGCAACATTTCCAGCGAACAATGAATGATGTTTCTATGCCTACCTTATCCAACAGCACACACATAAACTTAAGAGCATCCTGGGTATGTGCTGGTAGACTGGGCAAACAGGCTTTATCAGCGCAGGAAATCACTCGCACCTGCTGCTGCTGCTGTCTCCGAGAGTTCACATCAATTTGACTCAAAACTACTTCTCACAACTGGAAGACAAAAGACACCATATAACCGGAACAGGTGCAGGAAAGTGGAACCATTATGCAAAATAACACAGCCGCCTGGGTGTTTGTTTGAGCTCAAGAAAAAGCTACAACAACTTAAAAAAAAAAAAAAAGTACATTTTATTCCTGAAAGATGTATCAAATTTCCACTTTCATGTACACCACAAAAAGACTGACGCACATTGCTTTGACAGGTGCGATGGGTGCTGTCGTTAAACAAAAAAAAAAAAAACAGACTAAAGATTTGAAGCTGTTTTCACTGAGGATGACTTTTAATCACACCTGGAAGCTCGGCGGCCGACTGCGCCAGGCGGTTTATATGTGGGTGACACCGAGCTGTACATTTTCGCCTCTTGCAGATGGCACAGTGTAATTTCACACCCATTACCTCCTTCAGCACAATGCATAGCGCTCTCACATGACTGCGAAATCCTCTCAAACCAACTCCTACGGGAACTTTTAGGGAGCCGTTAGAGCCCGGGCCATTATGGGAATTCTCGGCAGAGTTCACGAGGGCCATTTCAGTCGCGTCCAAATCGCGGTGTTAAATGGGAGTATTAGGCTACCAGGATATGATTAACCCATTGTAAATGCCTTCGCTTGAAAACAGCCCGGCTGAGTCGCTGTCGGGTTGCGTCAAGTTGTTCACAATCAAACGGAGCTGCAACTTGAACGGCTCAAATTGGCAAATCGCAAAGACTGCAATTATTTCGGCAGTACAATATCCTAATCTCTATGGTTCTTACCTGCTAATCCAGTAGTTTAAAATCAGTGGTCGTGTCGCTTCGGGACTCACTTTCATGAAGCCACGGAACATATTAAAAGATTACCCCCTCCTGGAACCGCCACCTTAACGTGGTGCAGGGGTTTGAGCGCCCGCATGATCCTGGGAGCTCTGTTGTCGGGGGCTTCATTCCCCTGGTAGGGTCTCCCATGGCAAACAGGTCCTAGCTGACGGGTCAGACAAAGAGCGGTTCAGAAGCCCCTTATGAGAGACCAACAGGCCCGGTTAGAACCATGACGGCCTGTCCTTCTGTGGACCCACCACCTGCAGGAGGAGCCATAAGGGGCTGGTGCAATGTGATTTGGGCAGCTCCAACAGCTGCCCCCCACGACCCGGCAACGGACAAGTGGAAGAAAATGGATGGATGGATTTTCAGATTACAAGCACTGCAATTTGGCAATGTTTTATTTTCTGTTCATACTATCAAAACGATCACAACATTGTTATTGTCACACATTCCTAGCAAGGCCCCTGACCCACTGAAAATGGTCCCGCGACCTACTTTTGGGTCCTGACCTTCCAGTTGAGAACCATATATATTTAAACATGCTCTGAAACGCATGCGAGTCTTGTATTAATAGCACGTTAGTAAAGAATTGTTTCAGACGCCGCGCGGCCCTAATTCGCGGTTTCCTATTCTCCCCTAGTCCGCCAGTCCAATCCTGCCAAGATCCACGGTTTGATAAGTGCGAGGGGAAGAAAAAGAAAAGTAGGACATGACAGCGATGCAATAAACAGCATGGGCTCCCTGTCCAATAACAAGACGGCGTTGAGCGGAGTGAGAGACAGCACCTGCGCTTTCAAAAGCTATCATCTCTCCCTGCACCGCTGCTCCTGCCCCCCCTCCTCCTTCCTCTCTCTCTCTCTCTGTCTCTCTCTCTGTCTCTCTGTTCTGAAAAACACAGCACAAAAAACAAGAGAAATGAGTGGCTACGCAAGCATGTAGCGCTGCCGATCCGCCGTGTACAACACTGCTCCGTACAAGCACAAATCATGTTCATAATCACAGCGCACTGACTCCAGCAGCCACCAGGGAATACACGCCGAGGCAAATGACACTCGCACACATACTCATAAGGCACAGGCGCCGACAACGATAGCTCCTATCAAACAAGCTAGGTAGCATTAATGTAGATTTTGCAATACTTGGCTTTTTTCCGCCTTAGCGATGAATCCAAAACAACCTGATAGGAGCTGTCGTGTACAGTGCGATGCTACGTGATGCTTTTTCTTTCTATTTTTTTCCCCCCTCCTTTAACCGCACTGGGGAGGCCACGCTTTCATATCTGAACACAGGCACAGGCCAAAGAGACAGGAGAGGAAGTTTGAGCCCCCTGGGGAGTGGAGGCGAAGGATGAGGGGGGAAAGGGATGCAGAGAGAGAGAGAGGAGAGGAGAGAGTGTAAAAAGAGTACAGGAGCGCTGAATAGTTGAGAAATATGAATAAAAAGTCAAGCGGGATGCATTTTGGGGAAAACTTCAACTTCAAAATGACAACAGCTCCTCTTACTCGCGTGTTTGTAGTTTGACTTGTATTGCTTCTAATTCGCAAAGCCGGAATGTTCATAACTTTTTTTTTTCCTTGTAAATAATTTAATCACTGCATGCTTCGTTTGCCTTTTACTTCTGTTTTCATTGTGAATCCGAGCTAATGCGGGCGAGTAATTCCCCTCGTAGATCAATAAAGTCTAAATACGAACACAGAAAGGTGTACCAGCGCGGCTATAACCTAATGACTGATTCGGAGGTTGAAAAGCAAACATTTACCCAAACTACAGCCCGCCTCTGATCCACCACAAAGGGCCCTTTTTTTTTTTTCCTCCCTTCTTCTTCTTCTTCTTCTTCCCCCTGTGCGGCCAGACTCCTCGCTAAGTTACCCTGCCTGTAGCGACAATGCCCACAGGGGGAAGAGAGAGAGAGAGAGAGCAGATGTCCGTTTGCCAAGCAGCACATCTGCATACAGCCTCCAATCCCCACCCCTTTACTGGCCAGACAATAGAGCTGCCCCCACTCCACCTCCTCCATCACCACCTCCACTGTCTCCTTTGAGGTCCAGCTCCGCCGAAGCTTCCAAAAGACTCCCAAGTTTTTTTTTTTTTTTTTTTTTTCAAGCGCTGCCAACACTCAACCTGGCAAGAAAGAAAAAATGCACGTAGCACACACTTGATGTTAGTTGCTTGCAAGTAAAGTGGGCGACAAAATGAAGGACTTAACAGTGTTTTCGATATGCATGATTTCTGTGGAGGTAAAAAAAAAAAAAAAGAAGAAGCCTGTTTTGCATTTCAATCATTCAATCAAAAACACCAGCCTAGCAGTTCTTCTAACATCTTTAAATGCAGGCGCCATATGGAAGTACATTGGCTGTCAGTATATGATCTTACATTATTACAGCAGTGATCTTGCATGTGGCAGACCTGAAATTATGAATAAGGTCAAAAAGTTCAGTAAACAGCATTCCTTACCTTAAACCGTGCAGGCCAATAAAGAAATGTGACTTGTCTAAATAATAGCCCTAATTATCAGAAGAGAACAGGGTGTGTGCTCCTAACCAACACATGCCTCACTTTATACCTACAACTTTTATGTCGCCATTAAAATAGTCCAGTAACTTTTCCACATGCATTGAACAATAGGTCAAACTTGCGGTGAGCTTAAACATGGCCGTTTCAGTGAGTGCACAGCTCGTTAGGAAGTTAATAGCGGCTATTCCCACATCCCTTGAGCAGCTCGAGGAGGACATGCTAACGCACCGCTCCCACCCTCCCCGTGTCCCTCTCCGCTGATGGCGCAGGGACACATGGACAGCGATGCGAGTATTGCCTTCAAAACTATTAGCGAAATATATTCTTAGAGCACCTTGAGGATAATGTGCAGTCCTACCTCGACGGGCTGTTCACTGGGAGTTCAAACGTCGGCTTTGGGGGCTCCAGATATAGCATGGCAGGCTACGCATTTCAAATTCGCTTGTTATCTCGGATTTAGATAATGATCCACCTTTAGATGAACTTAATCCTGAAGGCAGCGGGACAAGCTCCGGTGCTGAGGACACGGTAGTCGGTGTTTAACGCGGGGAAGTCGCCTCTGCTCTGCCTGGTTATCCCGCTGTTTACTTGGACGCTTCATAAACACTCCTATTCTTTTCCTCCTGCCAGAATTGAGAGGTGTGTATCAGTTTGCTTTTCCCTTTTTTTCTCGCTCGCTTTTTTGAACGAGGCGGAGCCTTTGCCCACTTGTCTCGCGCACGCGGCTCGCGCGCTCACACACCAGAGCAGGGGGCACTTCAAACAGACACTTCTCAGATGAGAGACATGGGACAGTGGGAATTTTCGAGAAACACGCTTTGATTGGAAAGGGCTATGGCTGCTTCAAGGCTGCATGCGTCTTTCTTTTCCTCTTATTTAACTCTTTGACTGATCTTGACAGACATTTTTACACATTTGAGGTTTTTGTGACCGACTGAAGACCGCGGGAAACTCCAAGGGGAGTTTGGCTAATCTACTACAATTTACTGGGAACTATCACTCAGGAGATACAGGGAAAAGATTTTACAAACAGATGAAAGATCTTTGCATTCAACTCAATAATTGCTTCTTAGAAATTTGAGAGTACTGTCCAGTGTCGAAAATAACAATTTAGATAATTAAGTAAGATTTGTTTTTGAATGTGCTCTCAGATCACACCATATGCACAAAACAGCCTACCCAAACTACACAGAATAAAACGGCATAATAAATGAGTAGAGTGTGACCAGTATTCATGAGTGTGCAGCCCATGGAGAGGTAATTAGATGTTCATTAATGGTGTCAACATACAGTCACAAATGTTTAAGCTCTTGCTGCTGTTTGCTCCCCCCCCCCCCCCCCTTTTTTTAGCCCATTCAGAAACAGAAAACACCCGGTGCAGCTGTGCCTTGATGTCATGAGCTAAACATGCAATCTATATTCTTCCATTTTTACATTCCAGTGTCAGCAGACGAATGTCCTCAAACTCCATTTACTGGAAGTGCATTAAATGCTGCAGATGGTAAGCAGCATCTCTTAAATTACCATGGCCATTTTGATGCTTGTGTATTTTCTCTCCCAAACACCAGTAACTCTCAATGTTTTCATCTTTTCAGAATAAATAGGCAATTCCCAGCGTGCTTATACACCTTTTGTTTTGCATCTTTTATGCCGTGCCATGAATTGAGTCAGTGTGTGGTCTCACGCTGTCCAGAGGATCTTTCCCTGTGGTCACTTTGTCTCCGGCATAATGTAAGTACCGGGAATGCACCCAAAACTGTTATGAAAAAAGAAAGACAGAGAAAAAAGACAGGGGACACCAACCCAATGTGTTTGAGATTGATAAACTAAGCTCACAATATGGAGCCCAAGTCAAGCGTAAGATTATTCCTTCTCAAAATCAATAGCATTAACAAATCAGATCAGTGTGCCAAGAAGAAAAATGGCTGATTTTGCGATGTAGCGTGCTCCACTTTGACATATGATGAAGTATGTAATGCATATTTGTTGCCACTCTAAATTCAATTGTATCACGTGGGAGACTTATCCACAATGGCTTTTTATGCTGTTATTATAATTGGATGCATGCACCGCAGATTGAGTTATAAAAGTCTTGGTACAGGGAATTGATTGTGTGGCGTAAAAATGCAGAGGGTTGTAACCTGAGACAAAGCTGTAGGAGTATTGTTAATTCGTAATACTACTACTTGACGTTTGCATTTAAGATTTGACTCATCTTTTGTACAGGTAGTGTTAATGTGGCATCCTACTTTGATATTGAGGCCGATGACTTGCCTTTTACCTGTCATGTTGCAGATTTGTTTCCTGTTAATATCTCTTTAATTATTGGGCCTAAACAAAAACGGTCATAAAAGCTCAATATCCTCTCTGCCACTACAAATTAACTTAAGCTATTAAAGTTGCTATTATGTTTTATGTTTTAAATCACAGGGGCTCACAGTTGAAATGATTTCTGGCCATAAGATTAAGTTTATTTAATCAATTTCTAACGAAAACCAAGACAATCAGGTTCAATGTGTGTGGATTTTCTGTGTGGCTATTTCTTTCAAAATCAGTGAATCAGTCGTACAGTTATATTTGCCATTCCCCTAAGAATATGACATAAAAGTGAAGAATGCCGTGAACCTAATGATGTACTGTATTTAACACCATATGATGCCATGAATAAAAGTACGCACAACTGTAATTAGCTCCCAAATGTAATAGTTACTCACACAATAATAATGTTTTTGATAGTGTAACAAAATACGACACGCATATTTTAAATCATAATGAAATGTTTTTAAAATGTAACACAGAAATGTCTCGTTTCCTACTTTTTTTGGGCAACATAAGACTACTGTATATAGACAACAAACTCGAGTAAGAGTAATGTTAGAGAGTACAGTATGCACTTACATTAGACTCAACAGACTCAACAGTGCCGCTCACTGCCGAACATTGTGACATCATAGGCATACCCTATAGTACATCAGATATCATCTCATCATAAATATCATCAAACGACTGTGTGTCAAGCAAAGAACACTCTTAGAAGTTCTATCTACTCAAAAGGTTAAGTAAATGTACCTCTAACTCATTACTAGCTAGCACTGTAAATATCTAAATCCCCAAAATTCAACCAAAAATGCAAATTAATTACAATGTTTGTTCTGCATGGGATTAAAGGAACGCCAGAGATTAGACTGTACTCGAATGTTACACACTGATTGGGTTTTGTTTGCACATGACTTGTTAAGAGTTGACAGTCAAACCGCACACCCCTCTAATCTCTCCACTGTACACTGGGTATTTGAGAGGATCAGTAGCGTGTGACTGCATATTTCTGCAGACAGACATTATTTCTTCCCTCAATTCCTCCTGGCAGAGATCTGAGTATTTGACCTTTTTAAAATGCAAAGCGATTCTTCTTACTCCGCGGAGAGTGAACGGTGCGGCTCATGATTGTGCTACTAAATTTGAGGGACTTAATGCGGTAACTCATGAAGGAGTTAGGTTTTTTTTGCGCACCTGCCTCGCTTACACCGATACAATAACACCTCCAAGGGTTATGTTAATCTTTAAAGACGGTTTATTCTTATGCCGCTGCACTCCGCGGCTCATTTGAATTGAATATTCCAGCGCCACAACCTTGAATCAATGTGTTGCTCTTAAATCAACTCATAGCTTGAGCATTTTCACTCCGTCTTGTGCAGTCAAAATAAACTACATTGTTCGGCCTCCGAGCTCTCCGCCAGTCAAGAGCATTACCGCTACATAAATCACAATTCACCAGACAGTTATTTGACTAATGACAAAAATGTTGAGCTAATTTGGTATTAGCATAGCGCTTGATGATTAGCAGGCGCACAAAAGTGAAGATCGTGTACAAGCCCGGGGAACCTAACAGAATGTGACATACATAAGGGATATTGTAATGAGTGGCTTATGGGGGTGTAATTTACATTTTATTATAATGTCAGATTGCTAAAGTATGCCATTGTGCTCCACGCGCCTCCTCCACTAAGTGCACATGCGGCGGAAGAATGTGTTTTAACATTGCTTTAGAGATGGCACAATGCGATTCAGATAGCAAACAAAAGCTCTCTTGCCACACTCATGTCGACTGTAATTATGTTGGAGCACATTAAGGCCTCTGACACATGGGTAGCAGCATCAGCCACAGCCTGTGGAAGACACTCTGATACCTAACCCGCCTCGGTCCGGAATGTAAATGAAGCGCATGCACTTCTTAGGTTTATTTGATTGTGAAATTGAAGTGTGAAATTGCTTAATTAAACTTGGGTTGAAGCCCCTAGATAATTTTTGTGGGTTCCTACAAGGACAGATTAGAGCATAATGTTGAGTGGCGATAGCGTGTAAGGTACAGTAGGCTGTTTAGATCTTCGTAAACAATATACAATATCACAATCTATTTTTTCTCCTGGGTCGCCATACAAGTCCATATTTACCTTGTGGTATGCATGCAGTATTGGATTATAATCCAATGTACTATACTGTAGATGTATATAGCCAAACTAGGCATTGAAAGTATTGCAAATGTAAAAACCTGTGGTAGAGTGCAATCTAATATCAATGTACAGTGCAGTGTCTTTCGAATACCAAATAAGTAAGTAGGTGCTTTATCTGTCATTGTACAAGCTTACAATGAAATAGTGTCCTGAGTCATGCGGCCACTGTGGGCTGACCTGACCAGCCTGTTTTTGGAGGTAGAGGAAACCTGGCTGGCTGCCTTCAGTGCTCTTCTGATTCTCTGAAACGGTGCAGCGCCTCCTGGGTTTGTCCCTGTTTCAGAGTGTGGTGTCCTGCACTGATCAGCTCCTTCTTCCTCTGCCTCCTGCGCAGCTCCCTCCGCTCCACAACAGTCTTTCACCATCTTCTGGGAAGAGCTTAGCAGTTAAATCCTGCCAGAATTGTTTTTGTCCCCTCCAAAAAAGTATGGAATCAGAAAACTATTGGCAAATTCGGTATTTCCTTTTATTGCAGCATGCGATCAAAGTATAATGAGTAAAAGATGTCTTCCGTTCCTTTGTTGTAGCTGTAGATATGACTGACATACTCCCCCACCAAGGCACTGACATCACACAGGTGCAATCAATAACTATTCCAAAAACATTCTAGTCTGCACACACAACATTGTTGGTACGCTAACCAATGTGTACATTATGACACATAGTTTACAATTGATTTGCAAGGTTTGAAACAGAACTTTAGGCTTCTCTAATAAGGTATGTTGGTCCTTTATATCACTGAGCACCAAAAACATTGAAAGACGGGATAAAGCGATGAAAATATAGTGTGCAAGGTGTGTGTTCTCACTTCAAAACACCCTTTTAGTTAATGAGATTAAAGACTCGGTTATGAAGGATCAGTGCGTGTAGAACGAGGAGGTGGAGCTTCTTAAGTACTGATGAAATACTGAGTAATACCACAGATATGACGGGAAACTGTGGCTCCTTTTGATCCCATATATATATTTTGAAGGATAACGCTTCCTACACCGGCTTCATATCACTAAGCAAATAAAAAGATATGCTTGAAGTGCCACAATCTATCCAGCATGAATCGCACTCTTTACAATTGGCATTTCCCGTATCAATTTACTTCATGCTTCCATGTCTGCTTTTCACTAAATCGGGCAGATTTTCCTCACATTAACTATGCATAATAAACCCATCCATCCTTGTATAAACTATTTTGCTGCCTCGCCTTCTCTCGGGAGTGATACTTGTACAGACTGCAGCTTGTAGGTCTTTGTTTACGACGAGCCTAATGTAATTATACTCACCACCTACATACGAATTAGCATGCAAAGCGTGTCGGAGAGGCTGAAAAATACATGAGGCAATGTGACTTGGTGCAACTGTAGGTTAGCCTTTTATTCTTCTCACAGCCTTGATCGCTAACAAGGTCTTATTTGAGCTTGCACATACATCGAAGCGGATATTAAAGCAAGACAGAAGGATGAAGTCCAGTGTGTAGCTAGTTGCAGTGCTTAATTTGATCCCCCGTTTCCCCCAATTATCAGTTTTTCAGGGTAAAGCATCCGGGAAATATTTAGGAGGATCCGGCAAAGATTTGATCTGATATAATTGTGTTTAATGAGAGTGTTCCGGCAAATGTTTTGGCCTGTTCCCCGAATCCAACACATCAGACCAAAGTGTTCCTGAAATTACTAATTTACAAATTAAGCACTGGCTAGTTGCATGTTTATAGCAGAGCCGATTATTTGGACCTTGAGTCCGTAATAAAGTTGAATTGAATATAGTTTAAAGCGCACTTAACAGCACGGTAGTAGCATGGTAATAATATTGAAAATGCCGATGAATTCAGGATTAGCTGGTAATGCTGACCATGCTTACAGAGTTTACGTTAGGCTGTGGTAATGATTAATCTTTCCATTACGTCCAGTAGATGATCCTGTTTCCATGAGTACTTTATGTGTTATAACCATTATTATAGTTAATTACTATTTTGTTCGGGTGAGTCCGATACCGATACCGGTCGGTGTCTGTATCAGCGACTATCCGATACAATCATGTGTTTTGTAGAAGAAAGCTCAGTACAGATGCAAGCCGCAGTTGTGTACTGTGCCATGGCTAACGTGCTCATTAGCTTAAATAGGGCTGTCTCCAGTTCATTTCAGTTTGGTTCAGTTTATTAGCCATTCGCAGCATAAAACCACATAGGAGGAAAAGTGCAAGGAGCTCAAAGTGCACTGTCAACATTTAAAAAGGACATAACATGACATAAAAAACAAACAAATGTCACATAAAATGCTTAAGGGTAAAATACTGTACAATAAAAAGTCCGTACAAAAGTCAAATTGCATTATTTAGAGTCATCGCGGCTCGTGAAAAGAAACTCTTAGAATGGAGAACATAGAACATTTGATCAAGCGGTATCTTTTCCTTGAGGGAAGGATTTCAAAAATGGCCCTGGCAGGGTGGCCCGAGGAGTCATTAACTATCTGTAAAGTCTTGCTATATACAGTATGACTCCAGGACCTGCACAGTGCAACCAATGGTCCTGCTGGCTGCGCAAACCACTTTTATCGGTCTTTTTTTCTTTTGGAGTGAGGTTACAAAATCACACGATAACTGGTTAGAACACTCTAAAAATTATGCAATGCGGGGGTCCTGCGTACACTAAACCCTAATTTTTTTGTTGCCTTCATTTAAACTTTTGAGCGAAAGCACGCAAACTTTGTTTATCATGCATGAGCCGTACACAGTGGGAGGAAAAAGTGAGTACACCGTTTGGAATTTCTTACATTTCTGCCTAAATTGGTCATAAAATGTCGTCTGATCTTTATTAATATCACAAGAATGAGTAAACCGTGTTGCTGGGTTAATCAGTCCACAGTGTATTTGTCAGTAGTGCTGTGAAGCATCCAAGTGCTCTTTAGCAAACCAAAGTTGAATAGTTTGGGAGGAACACACAAAGTCATCTGTGGAGGAAAAATGGAACAGCACATCAACATCAAAACCCTATCCCCACTGTGAAGTATGGTGCCTGGACAACTGCTATCATCAATGGAAAAATGAATTCACAAGTTTATCAAGATATTTTGCAGAAAAACCTGAGACATTCACAACAGCATGGAATAAGTAAGGGATCCCTTGTTTAAATAGCTGTCTGATCCTTCTTTAGCAGCAATAACTGCTTTCCTGTAGTTGCAGATTAGACGCTCACAACGATCAGGATGAATCTAAGACCATTTCTCTTTACAAAAGTGCTGCAGTTCAGCAGGTTCAGGGGTGTACTCACTTATTCCTCCCTGTCCTTGAATGTTTACATGTTATGGCCATAAAAATATCATAACGTCTAATTGTTTGGGTGGTATTAGTTTAAGCAGACACTGTTCAATCATTCATATGATTTTAATTACATTTTACGAACAATTTAGGCAGAAATGTGAGAAATTAAATTTTTCCTCCCACTGTATACTCTGAGGCATACCATCTTTTTACAGGCTTCGCTATTGTTTTTATTCACACCCTACAGATATCGGATTGGTCTTGGTATCGGCGACTACACTGAGCCCAAGTATAGATATGATAAAACACAAATAAGAGAAAATAATGAAATAGCTGGTTAAACTGTGTGGCGCAAATGATAAGATACAGTTGTTAAAGTGAACAATTGTGCACAACAAAAAAAAAATATCTGAGAATGGCGTTACAGACAGTAGCAAAACACCAGTTCTCACATTTAAATAATACAAAGGTATATTAAGCTTCTTCCTTTTTTTTTAGGCCCTCTAGCGGCACTTTTGCCCAGTCTCTGTATCCAGCTAAAACTGCCCTGGTGTAATGACGCAAACACACCAACATGTAGGTTTCATAGCTGAGGTTTAACAGGCACAGCCCTTATCTCGGCTGAACAAACTCCTCGAATGATGGAAATGTTCTCCGGATGTTATCTTGTCCTCTGTGGAAATGAGATAGCCTGCCACCTTTATCGCTGCCCTCACACTCTGGAGGACTCCCATGCTGCCGTTAAAAACACAAGGGCCACTGGGCAGTTTAGGGGAAAGCGACCAACTGTCCTGGCAACTACCAAGAACAGGGTAGTAGGAGGTGATCCAACTGACAGTAAGGGGAGGGAAAGGGTTTTGGCATGTGCAATTTAGACGGAGGTGCAGGTGGTTAGAAATGTGTAACAAAAGTCCTGTTCTCTGTTTGAACTACTGCAAAACATTTCACACAATAAATAGGAATATATATAAACAAGCTATTATTTTATCATGAACGTGAGGAATTAAAAAAAAAAGTGTCTGTGCTGTGTACTGGCTCGCTTGACCGCAGACGTGATAAATACATTTCGCAGCGAGTGGGACATCCCAGGTGACCAAACAGGAGGTTTAAATAGCCAACATTTGATCGTCTTCCAAAGGCTTTATTTTGATCACTCATTGCAAAAATTACTGGTGCCTAAGCTTAGAATAAGGGGTTTAGTATTGTTGGTGCGCTTGTTTTTAGTTTTACAGTTTATTCAATTTTGAGGCAGCGTCATACAACCTGGAGTAGTCCGTCATGTGGGTTTAAGGGATTTTATAAGATCAAAAGTCAGAAGTTTAATTTTTTATCTAAGACACTTGCTATTAAGAATACACTTAAAGATATACCTTCATGCAAAACAAATGGTGAATCTTTGAGTTTTAGAAGATGTTCAGCAAGAGATGAAAGATATAATCTTCGCGGATAAATGAACCTAAAGAAGAAAGAAAAAAAACGGCCCACACCTCCTTAAAAAGTAAGTGGTAGAAACTTGCAAACAAGCAATATTGCCCAAAATGCTAATACTGAAAAATCACAATATAATGTGTGTATGCGTATATGACTTTAAAATGAGAAGTATCAATAAAATGAAATGAATGTCAACAGCTATTGTTTTGCTCATATAAGGGGGGATAAGCATTTATAATTCATCTTCCGCCAACTGGAATGCTGTACGTTCCCAATTTTAATTCATCTATTTGGGACCTTTGCTCTACTCTACACACCTGCTCATTCACTGTGTTATACAGATTGACAGGTGTGGATCAAGGATTGTTTACTTGATGCCTCAAGAAATATGAATAAAAGAATCACAGAATCATGAATGAAAAGAAAAAGTATTCTTCCATTTTATATCATTTTGAATTTATAAGGCATCAGCATTCAAACATGTAATATGGCAAGATAAAAATCCATCTCCATAATCCATTTAGCTATTCAAAACTTGATGAGTAGAATATAAATGTAGTTATTCTGCATATTTTTCCTCAAGTCAAAGTCCAAGTTAAATTTCTTATATCCAAAAAGGGTAAAGTGAATATATGCAAACATTACTCATATATTTACAAAATAAGTTAGCCAAAGGGTAAAAGTGATTAAGCATGCATCTCTGCTGCAACCTTCTATTTCAATGAAAGCATTACATATAATACATCTAATACCAAATGCACATCTCACTTCAGGATCAGTAGGAGGCAAACAAAGTTGTTTCAAAAAAGTGCCCGTCAAAACATCGCATTGGTCTGTTTTTACAAGAACCCACATGTCGGTCGTATCATGGCAACACAAATCTTATTCTTGTTGCTCTTATTTCAACTATCCGGCAAATCCACCTCTTGTTTTCAAAGCTTTTTTTCTTTCCCTCTTCCTCTCTAACAGGTGCAAAAGCTCTCAACTGCACACATCAAAGAGCCGTGTTGCACCTGTGAATAAATCAAATGCTGTGGATTCAGACTGGGGCCCTCAGTCCCAACACCAAAGACGCACAATTCAAAGTGTCTGATTTGATATGCATGAAGGGACGGTCTTTGGAGGTCCAGCACTTGTTTACTGAGATGTGTCTTTTGTCCTTGGTAGAAGGTCTGATATTCCATCAAGCCACTGTATTTACATATATTTGTTGTTCTGCGTCAACATGATGAAACACATGCATGGATCACTGCTAAACGTATGTGTGGGACTAATGTGTTGAAAATATCCTACATGGTGGACTCTCTTGTCAACGGTGGAGGTTTTATATAAAGAGTGGAATTACATATTGAAAATCTATAATAGTAATAGTACAAACTTAAGCTATTCCTTCTTATATATTTTTTTCTCCCATCTTATTTTTTAACCACTTTTTAAAACCCAACTTTCAGATCTTCGTTTAGTAACAGATCATGTGGAGTGGGCTGTGATATTTTGGCTGACAAGAAAATGTGACTTAATCCTCTAAACCAGGGGTGTCGAACTCATTTGGGTCGTGGGCCAAAATTCAGCCCCCACAGCGGGTCGCGGGCCGCATATATTGTAAAGGACTGTGATCTAATAAATGACAACAGCTTACACTTTATCAGCCTGTGTCACACGTTTCTCAAAGTGCTACATAGTCATTATTCCTTCACTCCACACCTGATGGCAGTAAGTTACTATAGCCACAGCCGCCCTGAGGCAGACTGACCATTTACCACATGGCTATAATATACTGTTTACATCCTGATCTCTTATGTCAGTGCCCTCTGCTGGATACGTGTCAAATTCTTTCCTTTTTTAAATGTAAGCTTCCCCCTTTAGCATTCTAGCTATTTCTTTAAAAAATCATAACTCAGCGCAGAGATAGAGAGCATAGAGACTTACTTTTTTTTAAATACATACTCAGAAATTCATGCTCTACAAAGGGCCACATTAAATCATATCGCGGGCCGCATGTGGCCCGTGGGCCTTGTGTTTGACACATGTGCTCTAAAGTCACAGCACGCTCCCCTTGTTGTTCCTTATTGTTCTTTCATTATGGCACATGCACTGGGTCTGGAATTATCGAGAAGGTGGATTGATCAGAAGCTTTCTAGAGACTGAACAGTCAGATAAGTGGATTCTGATACTTATGTTATGAATAGAACATCAACATCAACACTGAATCCTAATAAGGTGCCTAAAGTTTAAAATGTTTAAACTTTAGGCACCTTATTAGGATTCAGTCCATACAGGTAGTAATATCTGTGTCAGGTGGAGTTGTTCCAATGCAGTCCAACATGATGGGTGCTATATTTAACAACACGGCTCATCTCTTCTATATCTTACACAGTGTGAGTGCTGAACATGCGTATGCTGTCGTACAAGGATATGACCAACATAAGAATTCATGCATTATAACAATTCACGGCTTCTTTCTAGTCTCATCTTTTTGGTGGAGCCATTCATTCCTAATAATTAGGTTTGCTATTCCATGTCAATATAATAAATCAAGTGCTTAAAACAATATTTGGCATCTTGGGATAAAAGCATCTAGCAACAACACATGCTTTATGTAATGTAGGGTGTCTGGAGATTAGCCCAGCAGCCATATGTGCATGGGGAGGTGGTACACAGCCTGAACTGACTTTCCGAACCCACTGCACTCCATCTCTTGCACCTGTAGAGGCTGAATGGTGTGTGTCGCCTTTATTTGTCAAGTTGTGGCAAGTCCAAAACCAAGTGCAGTCTGCAACCTGAGCCACTGAGGCGGAGAAGGCAGAGACAGTCAAGAACAGACATATCCCACTGTCTCCTCACAGGTGTCAGTCAATAATTAACTTTCTGTATGGTTCAGTCTACCAAAGCGAACGGACTTCAACTGCATGATACTGTGTGCATTGGAAAGCACCTCAATATACCTCATGTTTAACTTCTACTTTTGGGGAGGAAACATGTCACCCGAGTGCAGTTATCGTATAAAAAAGTGATTTGGTGGTGCTATGCAAACGAAAGGATCTAAGGATATGTGGCCAGGCTGTAGTAATTGTAATCAAAATAGCTGTGGTAATATAAAATATAGCCTACTGTAGGCAGAAATGAGTGGTGGAAGCACTGGTGGTAGTAGTAGTAGTAGTGGCAGCATCAGGTAATACTTTGCAGGATGTGCAATTCATTTTTTGATTGATTGATTGATTTTTATTTTATTTCGAGCTACACACAACACAGGCAAAAAAGCCAAAAGAAAATACAATAAAAGAGAAAATAATAATCAACACTCTAGCTTGAAAAGGAGTGGGAAGAAGACAAGCTTATTAACTCCCACCCCTGTTCATATACTTGCATAATAATGTGGTTGCTACAATAACACTGTTTAGTTCTTATTAACTTACAAAACGATTAACAATTAAGTTGGTTACATATTAACAGATGCAACAATGCAGTATATTAAGTCAACATTCACAGTATGTTACACTTTATAACAATTGAATTTTTTTTTTCCCTATACCTATTTTATTACCATATTGGTATTACTGTTATTCACCATCATCATTACAGCCCATATAAGATTACTCTGTATCAGAATATCAAATACTCTGTATTTTCAATTACCATTGCCTATACAATCTTGTTGAGTATGGCTGGGCGTACAAAACGAGTACTAGTATACAGAAGGCTTATTCAACTGGACATTTCTTTATACAGTCATTTTGAGAATCATCCAATTCTCTTCTCCAAAGCTGTTGAGTCCCATCAGGTGATATATTACTCATATGCTGGTACTTGTTTACCAGTATAACTACAGGTACTGTAGGCTACTGAGAAAAGTACTGAAAACAGGTAATGGAGCCAAAAATGTTTTTCTTTAGATTAGTTTCAAATAGATTAGTTTCGACAGCAGTAAAGAACGTTAATTATACCAGCTCAAATGATAAAGCTCAAATAAATATGTTTCATTTTTAATGTATGGACATGTATGATCATTCACTTTATTGTTATACTACAGCAAATGGTACAATACAGTATGGGCCTGTTATTCAGGGAAGTAACGGCCTACGGGAAAAGTTAAAGGTACCCTGTCTGTCTTTTTGTTAGGTAGTACTTTTATGCACTTTTAATTCTTCTGCATGTTCAAATCCCCTTCAGGGGTGGGCCTATCAAATTGCTTTTGTATCCAGGGACCCCAAATCTGATACGAGACAAAGCATTGGGTCCAGGTGGATATACAAAATCCCTGCAAGTTATCTCCCACCTTTTCAAGTCGCCTAAACTCCTCAAACGTCAGTGCTCCGACTAATTACAGCGGCTAAAAGAGGCTTGAGCAAAAAAGCCCACGTCTCTGGTGAGTACTTAAAGAAAGAAGGCAGCTGGGCAGAGCGTCCTCAGGAGAGATACATCAGATATAAAAGAGAGACGGCGGCGATACTCTTCACTTAAGAGCCATTCTGTGCGTCTCTGTCACTCGCTCCCACGCGTTTTCCTTTTCTCGAACGAGCCCCACGCAGATACATCGCTCTCGGCCCAAAGGGGGGGAAAACAAACCCCTAAAATATTAAGCTTAATTTATTTCATATGCTCTGGTCTCCGTGTTATTGTGCAACGAACAAAAATAGCCCTTTTTCCCCTAATGATTTCCCTGCGGATTTGCGAACACTGGGCGCACACATTACGCACAGGTTTCGCCTATGTTTCCTCCAGCAACTTGGCAGCGCCACAAATCGATGACTCCACAGGCGACAGGGCAATTGCACACGAGTGGCGGCCTCTGCTGGTGATAAGTATGTACTACCATTAAAACAGATTTCCTTTTCTCCTCTCATCACTTTCAGTTTATCCTTTTAACTCGTGTAACAGTTCTATTAATCGCACATGATCTTACCAGTCATTCTTTTTTTCCCATCTGTGGCAGAGTGGGTTTTGCCATGTGCTCGTCTCACAACCTCATGATCCTTTTACCAAAGACTGAGGATTCTCAATCTGATCCAGGTCTGACTGACTGACCCTTCCTCTGCTGAGCTAAATGTGTATTTTGATGTTGCACAACATTTTGATGTTGCGCAATAACTACTGTTTGGCATCCAAGGTTTGAAAGTGATGCCGTTTTGTTTCCCTGTATGTGCGTTACATCGTGTGCTAGAACTGACACTAAAACTACCTGAAATAGAAACATTGTTGTATGAATCTTGGGAACTGCTCTTGCGTTGTTTAATTTTACCCCCTAGCAATCATACCAATACAGAATATAGTTAAACACGGTAGGTTGCCATGTGTAGGAATTTTATTGGCAAGAGACAGCACTAATGTTTAAACAAAATTTGGTAAATTGTAGTCTTTTAATAGTACTTCACTGGTAGGCGCACGCTCTAAGCTTTTTCTCTTCCAATCTACAATATTCTACTGATCTAAATCACTGTTGAAAATGTGTACATTTGGTATCTGAAACCCTTTAACATGCAGTCAAAGGTTTGTCATGCACATAACAAATCACTCACCACGTTAACTACAAATAACTTTGAGAAAAAGGATATTAACAAATTCCTTTGCTTATTCCTCTATTGAGCCAGTTTAAGAAGTCATCACTTTTATATTCTTAAGAGAGATCATGCTCTTCCAAACCACATGAAATGGTCCTCTCCCTGGGCCTGTGCAGCCTGCCCTGACTTGAGTCGGTGGTCACGGGAGAACCTCCTGTTGCCGGTGGGATCGTTGACCTGCTTCTCCATGTAATCACTCTTAAAGATGCTGGTGTCTTCTCCGGGTTTGACTTCAGCGCCCTCATGGCACAGGGAGAAAGTGGACCGGTGCTGGCTCTCCAAGCTTTCTCTGTGAACACCTGCCTACAGAAAAGCTACATAAAGTCAAATCGTAATGTCCTGTAAAAGATCATATTTTGGAACGTTTTTCTTACTTGGTTATAGGTGAAGATGCTGTCTTGTAAGGCGTACCTGTTGTCATGTTCGAGTATGGATATTCTCTGCTTTCTGTGAAGAGAATCCTTTTTAGAAAACTCAAACTAAATCATTTGATGAAGACTGCACACAACGGTCTGTTTTCCCCCCATGAATTTCTATTTTACCAAATTATTCAATGGGCATAAAGGATTTTACCCTGCAAAAACTAAATCAGATATAAAAGTGAAAGCAAATGAAGCATGGCTTGTGCACACCTACATTCAACCCTATAGGCTCAGTTGCATTTACAGAGCAGTTTTAAAGCCAACCCTTCTTTCAATGATAACATTTATTCTGTAATTTATTCTTTCAGTCATATCATTTTCTTTTATGTAGATGCAATCTTGAGGACGCTTTTCTAAAAGAAAGAAAGTGCTCCTGTTGCTCCCGAGTCCTGTCCACAGTGACGATGCATAAATGTTTGTTGCACTGAATACAGGGCTGGCGCACATAGTCACTTCCCTTTGTGTAAAAATAAAAAATGTAAACTACTCAAACTTAAGCTAAACTTAATAAATGGACAAGAATTTACAACTTTTTTTTTTTTTTTACACACACCAACAGAAAATGTACATAGACATTTTCAATTACAAAATGATGTAGGCAGATGTGTTACTTGTGTTGTGTTCCCTTTATTTCCAAAAATAAAGGGAAGCAAACTGTTGATTGTCCAGTGAGGGCAACCCGTTTAACCTCCTAGAATACAATACTGCCTGTGTAGCATATTATTTTGCATATTCATGACAATTAATAATTTAAAACTTGTGCACAAAAAGATGTAAGCAGGGCCATGCTTGGGGAGTCCACAATATGGCAGTAGGGAGAATCATAGTACAGTAATTATATAACTATTCAGCTATAAAAACTTGTTTGGCCTGACGGTCGAAAAATAAAGGCTACTCAGTGTATACTACATGGGTGAGTACTACGACCTAATTATTCATAGTGGAGAATTTGGTGCAGTAGTAACGAACCTTGCTTTTGGTGTAAGTTACCCAAATATTACCAGCAAATACATGAGATGCAATGAGGACTCTGACTGAAAACCAGGTATTATTGCGAGGCCGTTTTAAAGTGTGCCATTTTTCAAAGTAACAACGCGGTCCTTATGGGCTCTCAGCGTTTTATGTGATAACACAGAGAAGCCGCGAAACACAAAACACAATGGCGTAGCTTACATTATCTACACACACCTGCTGAGATTTCCATTTAGGATAGCGCTCGATCTGCAAAGCCTGCGGCACTGTTGATTTCACTTGAGTCAGCATGATGCCAGTGCTGGTACAAGTCTCTCGGCTTCCCACCTCGCTCCCTGCTGCGTCGGGATGAGCGAACTGCAAGAAAGGAGGGGAGGGGGGGGGAAACCTACATCTTTCTTGTAAGTGGCAACAACTACACTAAATTTGTACAGAATAAAGCTCACCCATTTCCCACCGCTGTTGGCTGGCGTGAACTGTCTTCTACCTTTTACCATTTCGACAAGATTGAGGTTTTGATTGTGCCTCTGTAGCTCTCAATCTAAGAGTCAAGACAAACTAATGCCAACACTGGTGGTGGCCATGGAAACCGGCTGTAAACAAGCAACCTGAAATTTGACCTTGGTTTTGTCGTGGAGATATGCAAGGACGAATCTGGATGGACTTTCACTTCGCGGGTTTTTAATGACGAAAAACAAGACGTTTATTAAGAACGCATAAAACATTCAATCAAAGCAAAAATCCGTGTTAAATATTTCTCGATGAAGCTTATTAAAACAATACAAAAAAAGATGCTTAACTTAAAAACAGAGAGTATTTTCTTATTAATGTGTGCCAGTAACCATGAACACATCAGTAAAAATTCAAGCAATTAAATATATAAAAAAATAAAATCATGTTCATTAAAGCAAAGTATTAGATTAGGTCAATGCAATTTGTCAAAGCTAAAAGTCTAGCAGGAAATTTCAGTGTGAAAATAATTTAAAACAAATGTTTTAAGTAGTAACAACTTTAAGATAGGCAATCTCACATAGTCTAATATAAAGGTGTATTGGAAATTGTAAGGCAGTAATTTCGAGTCTCTTTATTTCATCCGCAGTGATTTTCTACTGACGGCTTTGGAGCAGCAGCGCCAGTTAAACAGGTCGTCACCTCGGGAACACAGGGCATGCCTATTTCTTTGTGTTTCTTGAAGTATCTGACCAGCCGGTGCCACCTGAGTAGGTCAAGGAAAAAAACAAAAACAAACAAAAAAACCTCTTAGGTGCAGTAAATGAGCAGTATGTTGCAGAGCGAGAATGAACACCAACATTACATTGTTTTGTTTCATTACATTGTCTTTTTCGTTTCAATGTTTTAACCTCTTACCACCTGCCTTAACCGAGCACATTTTCTCCAGTTCGGCTTTACCCAATTCTAAAACAACTTCACTGGAGCTTACAGACTACAGGCCAGAGTTACACCTCATCATTGGAATGCTAGACCTAGAAAAATGATGGTAACTTGTCACATTGCCGTCGCGTTTGTCACATTTTTTTGGTGCGTTTTTGTCTCTTTTTCTCACGTTTATGTTGCTTTTCAATTGTGTCATTATTGCTTTTTCGGCACGTTTTTGTCACTCTTTTGTTGTTCCTTTGTTGCTTTTTAGTCGTGCTTTTTTTATTGTCTTTTGCGGCATGTTTTGTCTGCATTTTGACGCTTTTCTCAAGAAGCCTTTGAAATTGGGTAAAGCCAAACTGGAGAAAATGTACTCGGTTCAGGTGGGGGTTAATGTTTGGTGCAGCCCTGTGAGGCAAACAATTGATTGACAATTCATTCTCAAAATATTTATTCACTCTAGGCTATCTCCGATTAATTGATTAAAGAGAGAGAGAGAGACACAGTTGATAAGATTGTGACAGAAAGATTAAAAGAATGAAATAGATAGATAGAAAGAAAGAGCTTTCAATGAAATTTATACCATGGTAATGCTAACTAGCACGCATTATTTTCATAGAACCGCAGTTAGTCCGGCAAAAATTAAATCACGTTCTGTATCACTCCACTGCAGCGTTTCCATAGTAACAACAATTGAGCTGGAACTAGCTTCAGGTAAAACAGCGTAAAAAGTGAAATAAGCATAACTCCTGCTCAGGACTTAAAAAAAGCAAACAGACCCAAATTAACAGGGACCATGGTATAAGCGGATTAAACAACTCGGAGCCGTGCAATAAACAGTTTTAATGCACTCCGCTGCGCGTCGTGGTGTTCTTGACTCCGCGTCGTGCATTAAAACTGTATTAATGCACGGCTCCTCGTTGTTGAATCCTTACATAACATTCCTTGAACTTGTATGGATTTAAATGTGGGACCTTGATCTATACTATATTAAGGTTGGAGATCTCTCTTGCCTAGGCTGCTGCTGCACTTTCATGTGGAGCACCATTCTGGTGTCAGAAGCAAGAGTTTGAGTCCTAGCTCCAACAATTTGCTGAGACTCTCACCTCTCTGTGCTGTCCTTTCGATGAAGTCTACAGGCCAAAAAGTAAAGATATTAGAGTCTTACTTCTCCTGAGTGTTGTTGAATTCATTGACTCTGTAGGCCTCCTCTCTCCTCTTGTCCATCCAGTGCTGCAGTAGCTGGTCGTTCTCTCTTTGGGCCTGAGCCAGTGCCTCCTTCAGCCTCTCCTGCTCTCTCTGCAGCGACGCCAGTTCTTTAGCCTGACACTCCACCGTGAACTCGTACTCCGACAGAGCGGACTTCAGGCTGTTGCTGCTTTTTGCCAGACGGAGAGCTTCTTGTGGTAGTGGGACACGCTGGGAATAGTCAATGATGATCTGTCAGTGGTATTGACGGTGATGACTACTTTTGGTATGCAAAGATTAGATTACCGTGATTGCCAGTATTGCAGTTCGGCCTCTTTTAAATACAGGACAGCAGTGAGATCTGAGACTGTCTGAGAGAGCTGTAGAGATTTACAGGTCAATGATTGCAATGTTTTGTAAAAGTAGGCAAACATTTTGTAAATTTTGATTTGATTATTACTTCACTGCATACATACTATGTGTAGGCAGCCTGAAATTTTGCGCTATAGTTTTTGCTGTTCCCTCATTGTACTACGCTGGCCAGCCAATTGGTTGGCTTATCAGACTTTCATTGAGGAGCAGCAGGGGTCAAAATAAACGATTGTTGCCAGTTCACCATGATCTTTTTATATATTGGCCCCTGTAGAAACAAATCCTAACCTTTCCTTCCAGGTGCTCACTCTCTCTAAGTTGCAGCTGGAGGAGTCTTGTTTGTCTTCCATCTTCAACGCCAAAGCTTAAAAGAAAAAAACAAAACTGTAAGAAGAATATGCAATAGATGGATTAATCTGAGCGTCTCAGACCTTTTAGAGTGAACCTCCTCCAGTATTTGAGTGCAAAATTCAAGCCGCTGCTGCACATCAGACACTAAAACACAGTATGAAATTAAATATTTCTGATCTCTACCACTAAATCACCCAAAGTAGGCTGCAAACCATTGAATCTTACAGCATGTGAATAAACCACTGACTCTTACAGCATGTGAAGACGGCCGAAAAAGGAACTTTCTCCGTTTCGTCCCTCTGCATAAGTCGGGAGCGCACGTGACTTTTCCACTCCACCATTGTTATACTACACAGGTAGAACTACAGTGAGATCTCGAAGCACCGTTACTTAAACTTTCATATGTCCTCGAGAAAATTCACAGCTCCGCCTGGCTCTAATCAGCGGTGAATGTGGATCCTGATGTGGATGGGCAAAACAGATGAGCCATGTGGACTTATGCTGCCACCTACTGGCGGCTGATGTATGTACCAAAATAAAAGATGGAAAGTAGTTTGCGCAGATCTTTGCACAGGCATACTCAAGCAATGGACTCTTGTTCCACTGGTCGAATCATCATCTCTAATAAGAGTGATTACTTACAATTATGACTGTCAGTTATACAGATTTGTGTTTCGTGTAGAAGAAAACATAATGTCAATAAATACAATTACAAGTTTGCAAAAATGACTCACAAAATCGCCTCTAATAAAGAATATACGAGAATGCGATAAACCTTCTAGAAAAAAACAACCTGATGAAGACTTCCGGGCCACATCAAAAGTCTTGCAAAAATGTACTCAGAAAATGACTTCTAATTACTTTGTAATGTGATTCAAAAACGTTAGAATCCATCCTATGCACAAACGCATCGTTTAAAATAAAGATAAATAAAAAGAGAATTGTGTATTTATGATGACCCGGAAGTTGTCACTAGCAGATTCGCGAACGTGAGCTTCCACCATGGCTCTACTGTAATATCTGCTTCCACAACAAACGGCTGTTCTTGAGGCAGCTCTCAAACCTCGCAAGATTTTTGTTCCTGACCAAGTGACAAGTTACAGACGATTCTGCAGACGAAGGTTACTAGAATTTATACGTAGTTTAGTCAAGTTAATATTTACCACGGTTGATTTTGGAGCTAGCTCATCAACCTACAGCAACAAAGGTAAAATGTCATGTCTCAACCGTGACATCTCTACAATGCACATTAGATAGCTTATTTAAAAGCTCATTTGTGGTCGCGGATGTCCAGAATGAGCTCCTCATCGGCCGGGGACAGAGAGGCTGACACCCCCCTGACAGCTCAAAGGAGGACTGCAGTGGACTCTCATGTACAGGAGAGAGCAGTAAACAGGTGAGCACCTGGGCTAACTTTGGGTCTGTGCTTATGTTTGCCAATGGGATATTTTTCACACTTTTGATGCTCTCGATCGTGCAAAACAGTTACATTTTGGGTTGCCTTAATTCTGTCACTTGAGTATTTATAAATATTAATTCAAATAGAAGTACAAATTTGGAGTAAATGTGAGACCAGGATAGATAGATAGATAGATAGATAGATAGATAGATAGATACTTTATTAATCCCAGCGAGGGGAAATTCAGTTGTCCTTCAGTAGCAAACAGCGGATAAAAAGACAATACATATAAATATAATAAAAAGTACTTGCCCGAAGTTAAACCCCCACACATTTACATCAGCAATAATCATTATAAAATCGAATTGCAGCAGGGATGAAGGATCTCCAGAAGCGCTCAGTCCTGCTGTATACGGAGAGGAAACGATCCAATCTATTGCTCCTCTGAGCAAGGCAACTTTATTTATACAGCGCATTTCGTACACAAGGCAACTCAATGCGCCTTGTGTACAATTACAAGTTTGCAAACAGAGTCCCATGCAGAGGGTGCCTGGAGTTACTGAGGATGGCCTGGACCTTTCTCCCCATGCACCTCTCAACCACTGCCTCAACAGAGTCCAGTGACCCCCCGACCATACCCGCCCCTAACCAGCTGTCCAGCCTGTTACGGTTTTGACAGAGATGTATTCCCTAGCAAACAGCAGGATAAAAAAGAACAGCAGCCACAACAAAATAAACATAGACAGCATTTGATTACACACATCAAAGGACTTCAGCCTCCTCAGAAACAAGAGCCTGGTCTGACCCTTTTTGTAGAGAGACTCTGTGTTGATGTTCCAGTCCAATTTGTCATCCAGGTGAACACCTAGTTATTTGTATGAGACACACGTTCAATGTCCTGTCCATGTATATTGATTGGCTGTAGAATGTTCTTTTTCTTGCCAAAGTCGACAGTCATTTCTTTGGTGTTGTTAGGTTCAGAATTAGTGAGTTCTTGGTGCTTGCTTGGAGTAAACATTTGGGTGCTCAGATTGGGACCAAAAGCACCAACATCAATATGAAGAAGTACTTGGAGAAAATGTTACTTGAGTATGTGTATAACTGAGTAACAGCGGCACGGTAGTACAGTGGTTAGCGCTCATGCTTCACAGCTAGAAGGCCCGGGTTCGATTCCCACCTGGACGGGCCTTTCTGTGTGGAGTTGCATGTTCTCCCCGTGTCTGCGTAGGTTTCCTCCGGGTACTCCGCTTTCCCCTACCACTAAAAACATGTACAATAGGCCAGGATGAATGAGAGTGTGTTTGAGAGTGCGCATGGGGGATGACGGATGAAAATTAGCCCAAGGTGTGGCTTGTTTACATGCATGAGACCCATGTATGTTCATTAACATGCACTGTCCCGACCAAATAAACCAAATAAACCAACTGTTTGAGCGGAAAAAACGCCATAAATTGTGTGAAACAAAACATAAAATCATGTGGAAATCGTGATACTTACAAAGAAAATTCCCCCAAAACGGTAGAAAATACAGAAAAACGAAATAATTCTAAAGAACAAGGTGCACGAGGCGACATCTACTTTATAGATCAAAATTAAACATTTAGTCATAGTGGAAAAAGTAAATGTACTTGAGTAAATGTAACTGAGTACTACCTGCCTCTATCAATATGGTAATAAAATGTTTCTGTTTTAGCGTTGAACAATAACCTTATTGGGGATGAGATTTTGATGAATGAACCTTTAATTAAAGGCTTGATGGAAAGCACTGTGAAGGCTTGTAGCAGGATCTTTATATCAAATATTGTTAATGTGCTGGGAAGGCACAAACATGCGATTAGCCTCCAAAGTACATTTTCCTGCTCATACTGTATTTGGCCAAATGTCACACAGTTGATTGTGTAGCTCTTCACAGTATAAATACTGTATTTATGGCCCCATAGCATGGTGTTGTTGTGAATCTGTTGTGCTGAACTGGGTTACAAATAATAATCCAAATTGAAAAATAAATAAATAATCAATTCAAATGCTGCATAACTGATGCTTTTCACTTTGCAGGACACACTGGTATGTTCAGGCAGCAGTGAGATAAAGAGCAGCGCTGTGTGAAGTACTCGCCGCTCCGCTTCCGACAAGCTACGCAGTACTTCAAGAGAAGACGGACCTGAAGCTGCCTCCGGCGAACTGGCTCAGGGAGAACCCTCAGCTGGGCACCGCCGGCACCACTGTGTTAGGCTCCAGCAGTAAGAGCAAGCCCTTTTCCAGGTAAAACAAAAAAAAGAGAAGATAAAGATGATCAAAATAGAGGCTCAGTTGTGAAGCGTTCACCCACGAACCCAAAGATAGGCAGATCGATATACAGTATTGGTGGTGGCTCCAATTGATTACCACTATTTTATGAGGTAACTATATACATTGTAAAGTGGTGTTTAGTGTTTCATAAAGCGCACTACTAAATTAAAAGCGGTGTTAATCTGTAATATTTATAATTTATGGACTCTGCGGTGTTGACTACACAAACAGAGCGGATGCTAATCATTGTTTACTCTTGGCTGAGAGGATCAAACTCGCCCGGCTAATTGCTGCAAACATTCGGAGCAGATGGCCTCCCTTGTTGGTCCGGATGCTCTGAGGAAGATGGATTATTGCTAACAGCAGTATCCATGTTGGGGACTGTTTGTTTTGTCAATGCACAAGGAAGCATTCATGACAAACTAGTGTATTATCTGATGTCTATTGCGCATTTACTGACTCATTGTAACAGCAGCTTTGTATCTTGTACCGCATTGATTCGCTGAACTGATATCATTTTTCTTTTCCTAGTTTTGGCATGGCTTACGAGTTCATCGACAGCATAGGAGATGACGTTGACGTGGTTTCGGACTCAGAGGTTTGTGTACACGGTGCAAAACTAAGGATACTATTTTGTTTGATCGTGTTTCTAATGTATGGCCTGCCGCATTTTTAGAACATCAAGAAGCTGTTGAAAATTCCCTACAGCAAGTCGCATGTCAGTATGGCTGTTCACCGAGTGGGGAGGACGCTGCTTTTGGATGAACTGGATATTCAAGAACTTTTTAGGAGATCCTCTCAAGTAAGGACTTTTTTTTTTAGTGCAGAAAGCAATTTTCAAGTAAGTGTTTATGATTTTTTTTTGTCTGCTTATTCAGACGGGAGATTGGACATGGCTGAAGGAGTTTTACCAGCGGCTAATGGATCAAAAGTGGCAAAGAAAGAAGAAAAGTAAGGAGCATTGGTATCAAAAAGCCATCCTTTCGAAGTTTCTTTACTACAGGTTTGTATTTTTCCTCCGATCTATACCAAAAAGAAAATGAAAGCTTTGTTGTTCATCTTGACGTGACAAATGTTTCAGTATAAATGGTGACGGAGCCGCAGCGCCAGTACCAAGTGACCTACTTGAAGAAGAGGAGGAGAATGAGCCAGAGGAGCTGAGGTCTTCATGGCCGACCACCCTCACAACCTCACCTACAGATGAAGACGATTCGGCTGCTGCCAAAGAGGTCCAGTCTCCTACACAGAAGCAACTGTCAGTTATCGGAGCGTTTGCTTAGTCATCGCTTACCTGAGATGATGTTGTTGTTGTTGTTGTTGTTGGAGCAGGAAAGCGTTTCTGTGGACAGCCAGTTTGCCCTCGGCCATGTGTTGTCAGTTCCGAACGAACAGAATCTTCCTATGCTTTTCAATGAAGGAGAAAATGGACAGGTAAGAGCGTAACACGAACATTGTAGCACAGTTGTAGGGCTGTCATGATTAATCGATTTTTTTACAATTATTTAAGGTTAGATCGCCATGTTTAGTGACAGCTGCTAGCAACGTCCATAGAAGTACATCAGCAAAAATGTGCTTCTTTTATGTGAACATGAACTCCAGTAGTTTACATTTTAGAACCTGAATTGATTTATTGTTGCGATTGTGCAATAAATCTCAGAATTCTTAGTGGTTTGGATGCCGCGGTCTCGAGCTCAAAACACCGAATCATGCCAAATCGATTTCATATGAAGATTTTCAATTATAAAACTCGCTCAAACATAACATAAACAATTGATTTAACGCAACAGGTCCCCGAAAACTTATGGAAGGATTTTAGGTTTAATGAGGCATATCTTTGTATGAACTTTGAGCACTATGCTTGCAATGTGCTTTGACAGGGATTACGGAATGACTTTGTGCGTAACGTCATGTGGACCTTCGAGGATATTCACATGCTGGTGGGCTCCAACATGCCCATCTTCGGAGGTGGTCGCTATCCTGCCGTCAGCCTGAGACTCAGGTACTTTTTACAATAAAAATGACATACTTTTTTTACATAACACTTACCGGTTTGTTCTGTTTTAGGGACAACAATAAGCCCATCAACATCCTGACGGGGATCGATTATTGGCTGGACAATCTCATGTGCAATGTTCCAGAGCTTGTCATGTGCTTTCACGTCAATGGCATTGTGCAGGTATTGTGAACATCCTTTTAAGAAGTATACAATTGCATGATTTTTTTTCTGATAATTAGTGCAACGTTTGAGAGAAGAGAAGATTTTTTTGTTAGGATGACTTTTGCAGTGAATAATCCATCCCTAACATTCTACAGTTCTTGCCTTACATAAGCTATTTTGTTTTGTTTTCTGCAGAAATATGAAATGATAAAAACAGAAGACATCCCACATCTCGAAAACTCCACTTTTTCCACTAGAGTGATAAAAGACATTGCCCAGAACATCCTCTCCTTCCTCAAGTCCAACTGCACCAAAGAGGGACACACTTACTGGCTTTTCAAAGGTCTCCGCACAATCTGAAGATGATCTATGCTCTTTCCAAATGTTGATTGTATTATGATGATGATGAGTGTGTTCAAATTTGCAGCCAGTGGGAGTGACATAGTGAAGCTGTATGATCTTACGACGCTGTGTGAAGAGGCTGAGGAGGAGTGTCAGAATCCCTTCACTCTGCCCGTGGCTGTCTTACTTTACAAGTAGGTCAACTGGATTTAGGCCCGCGAAATGGAGCCAGTATTTGAAAATGCTTTCTCCTTTCATTGGTACTTTATTTAATAGATACATTTGCCATTTTACTTTTATTTACCGTAATTTCCGGCCTATACGCTGCTACTTTTTTCCCATGCGTTGAACCCTTATTATATTAGATCCATGGTTGAACCCTGCGGCCAACATGACGGTGCGGCCAATATATAGCCCCCAACAGGCACTAGAGGCACTCTCTAGCAGTAAACGCAAAAGTGAGACGGGACTTCTAATCAACGCTGCTCTTGGCTGAGGAACGGTAGATGAGTAACTTTTAAAATGATGAAGGCTCACTTTAGACCTAAATGTCTAAGGGCTTTGCTCGCCCCAACGGACACCGAAACACCTTGACGCGCGGAAAAAGAGCCGTCTCCTTTATTTTCCATGAGAGAACGCACGCCGAGGTTGCAGTGACTTGCAGTGATTCTGCTGATTCCAGACGCGGCGCCGCGGAGGAAAACACAGGCTTTTAACCTCCTGCAGAGGCACAGAGGCGGTCTGGTCATGACAGACAGGGAGACCGCTGTGAACTTTGTTTGGAGGGATGAGAGAAGCCGCAGAGACAGAGAAACCATCGTCAGGGCTCAGCATCAGGGGAAGCATGTTAAACTCGTGTCTGTCGCCAACTCGCTATTAACCTACAAAAAAGAGCCACGTTTGCTGTCTCTCTTACAACACGGACATACGTGTCGTCTTTTATTTATGATAAATGTATAAATCACGTGTGTAAAGCCCCACACGGTTTGAGAAAAGCCTCTGAAGTGAAGTGACGCGGCGCGCTGCCTTCTGGTGTGCGTTGGCCTCTACACTTCCACATTGAGGTCGGCTACACTGGCCATTTCTGCCTTTTTTACGCGTTTATCACTGCCGTCCCTGCCGCCTCCCTCTGCCCGCAACTGCACCTTTCTCTGGGATGAAGTGTCTCTTCCTCCTCTGCGCCATGGGCCGCTCTGAGCGGATGCATGGCACTACGAAAACCAGCTGGTTGTATACGAGTGCGGCCTGTATTTATTTAGCTGGCGTGGCTTTTAGTAAGATGCGCTTAATTGGCCAAAATTTACAGTACCTGTTTTTAAAATATTACCACTTTTCCTATTTTAGCCAATTATCCTGAAATTTGATCGAAAATAGGCAAATCTTATCAAGCAAAACTTTTGACTGTTTACGTACATAAATAGACATGTTTTATTATGTTTGTGTTTTTAGGGTGGCTACCAACTTGATGCTCAAGGCACGACAAAACAGAAAACACTATGGAACAATCCGAACTCTGCTGCTCAACTGTATAAAACTCCTGGACCAGGACAAGCACCCTCAGGTAACATGGAGGAAAACTACCAGTAACTGCTAAGCTAATGTTTCTAACCAAACATGAGCTAATATTAGAGTTTAAACGCCGTGTCTAATTGTTCCCATTGTCAGACATATAAAAATACTTACAGGGTTTCTGCGAGGCATTTAAAAGCATTCAAAGTTATTACATTTTGCGCCAAAATGAGAGACTTAAAGGAGCTATATCATGCAGAATCGACTTTTTGGAGCTTTTAGCCATGTTGTTATGCTATTTCCTTATCAAAAACACCCCCAGAGCGTTTTTTGGCTTCATTCACGCAGTTCTAAGTAATCCTCCTGAATCCTGCTCTCTGAGCAGCTGCTCCGCCCTCTCCTGGTAAACGACTGAGTTGTTCTGTTGTGTCGTCAGAAAGGAACGGAAGTGCTCGACGTCTGTAATGTAATGCCTTACGGCCTGATTTTAATTTATCAAACAGCTTTTCATTATTTTTGTTGTAAGAGAGAAATAAAAATAAATACATTAAAAAAAGGAACTCTCCGACGCATCTGTGCTATCCCAGGAGAGTAAACAAACACCCCCCCAGAGGATCCGCCTGTTCTTTTTTCTTACCCAACGATAATGTCACGGATGCGCGTTTGGCTCTATTAGATCCATGGTTTTGCTAGAGGACTACCTTCCTAAAGAAGAGTGCACTCGCCAGAATTTGCAATTTCTTTCTGGGATTCAGCTACTATATCAACCAACCTGATGGATGCTTGGTGAATCTTGGCCAGAATCAAAGTGGATTCACTTTTATAACCAACGCGATCCCATAACCCGATGGGGAGGCCAGACTGAGCGGTGAGTCAATCAAAACGCGTGTTAGCGTGTTTGTTAGCCATTTATGAAACTGTTGCACATGTCAACTCCTTATAACTGCATTATGTGAAGTAACTTCACTTTTTGCAGTGATATTTATATTTATAATACTGCAAATGTGGAATGAGCGGAGAGAGGGGCGGAGTTAACTGAATCGAAGCATCTTGTCTTCCGGGTTTGGAAAATACCCCCAGAAAATACTTATATTTCTCTCAAAAATGAGTACTTCATAGTGATAGAGGTACAATATATAATATAAATGCCTATACTTTAGTTTGGAATGGCTAAAATAGCATGATACAGCTCCTTTAAAGCAGAACTAAGTAACTTATGCCCCTAGAGGCCATAAGCGCCGCTGCAGGTGTCGTAGAATTGTCCATGAGAATAAATACTATGCTGACAGAAAAGACAAAGGAAGAGAGGGATATTGTACATTGTGCCACAACACAATTACACAATGGAGATAATTTTTTTCACTCAAACTTGGCAAAAGTTACTTAAATTGTTAAGTAACAAATGTCTCTGCCTCCTTGCAGTTTATTGTGTTCAGAGTGGATTTAATTTACTTAGGATTTTATTTTTAGTATAGAAAAAACAGCCCCTTTTAATGAATTTACTAATTAGAATTGCATGACCTTGTCTCGGTCAGATCATTGCTTCGGCCAACTACATGCTGTCGGAGCTCTTCCAGCTGGACGATCCTGCTGATGAAGACGAGGGTGAGTCGCTGCGGGCGGGGGGTCAGAGGACAGCTACAGCGATGAAGAGCAGGAGGAGGAAGAGGAGCTGACGGAGGAGAGCGACGAGAACAGCTCCTACACGCGCTCTCAGCAGCGCGACAGTAAGGCTGTGGCGATCATCCGCTCAGTGGTGGAGCTGTCCGTGCCTGAGAAGTACAAGTCGACTCACCAGATCAGAGTAAGATGGAACTCAAGCCACATGTGACTGTAAGGGAATCTTGTGTTCTGATGCTTCTTGATTTTTTTTTTTTTGTCTCTTCAGCCAAATTATTCTTTTCCTGTTTCTCAAGACAAAGAAGAAAGATGCAGACATGTACTAAGCTATGTTTTAAAGGTAACTCATTTGTTTATGTATTTTCTATATCAAGTGGGGTTTTGGCTTTTGTTCCTGCAAAATGCTGTCAGTGAAGTTGGTTGCACTTTACTTTACCGCCCAGTAATAATAGGATGGATAAGAAATTAGAATACCATATACTTACTTTGTAGAGTGCTTCTTATTATTCTGTTGTTCTTACCAGGGTTTGAAAGCAATAGACGGTACCATAAAGAAGGAAAGTGATCTGCCAGCGGCTGACCCAAACACACCCATCCCTCTAAAATATGAAGAGAGGAGCACAACCGGAGCCTGCTCGTCTGAAAACGGCATTTCGCTACTTTTGGAAAGAAGTTAGTGTCCACCAGTAACTCAATCTTCCATAACAGAACATTTTTCATCTTTTAATAATTAACTGTCTCCTCCTCTCCAGCTGGGATTGTGCGTGAGGACCAGAAACACCCCACTCGCTCAGGGATGATCCCCGGCTCGTGGCAGCACCGGATGAAATTGCAGCTCTTCATCAAAGCCGCTAAAGCTTACTACATCCTCTCAGACGCCGCCTCTAACCTGCTCAAGTACGGCCGAGCTCTGCGTTACATCAAACTCTCTCTGCAGTGCTACGGTGAGACTTTTATTTTAACCTCAGATTTAACAACAGCCACACAGGTTAAGATTTTCCTTTTTTGTGGGAAATTGATTCACAAGCTAAGATAAAGCTCTGTGCCAACCTCAGCATAGTTAAGTGGATTCAGGTCTTTCCACTATTCATCGCGTCAATCCTGTTTGTCAAAAAATCTTAACAAAAGGATTGCTCCTCTGTATAATTATAAAAAAACAACAACTAAACTATAACTGAGCTCTAAAATGAGTAAATTCTAACATGTCTTTTTCACTCTGGTTGTCAGATGCCTATTGCTGCGTGAGCGGCACATTACACCCCCACGTGCTGCACTTCCACAGTCAGTGCCTGTCCCTGTGTGGGGATATCCAGCTCATGTTGGCCCAGAACCTTAACAACAGAGCGGCCTACATGGAGGAGTACAACTACCAGACCAAAGAGGACCAGGAGATCCTGCACAGCCTGCACCGCGAGAGCAGCTGCCAGGGTCAGTCACTCACTACTACATTATTCTCTAACTGAACTGTCATTAAATCCCCGTCCAGCTCTTGGCAGATTTCCTTATACATGTTTTCCCACTGTGATTATCCCCCTCTCTTTTAGCCTTCAACATGGCAACAGACCTGGCCATGGACCCGGAGTATCAGCTGTTTGTCAGCTGTAAGTGTTACGAGGCGGCCCAGGAGCTGCTCTTATGTGACGCTCTGAAGGACGGCGCCGCCGAGCAGCTGAACCAGGTGCTCAAACGACTGGGCAACATCCGCAACGAGATGGGAGTGTTCTACATGAACCAGGCAGCAGCCCTGCAGACCGAGAAGGAAGGTAGGACACTGGAGTCTACGATAGACTGTGCCCAACACTTATTGGCACGATGATTTTTAATCAGTCCACAGCGACGAAGGAAACTTGGTGTTGTGTTTTTGGAGACAGATTCCAGGATCAACAACTTCAGTGCTTCTCTAGTAGCGAGTCATGGATATTTTGGGGTCATTATAAGTCAGGGTCATCCTGGGTCATTACAACAGTTGTGTTGGAACAGTGCGTTGAGACCTGACATATCAAAAATGGAACATAGAGTTCAATTATTTTAATCACATGAATAAAAAAATAAGATATTGTAGCATAATATATCTATTGTTATAAAAAATTAGGGCTGAAAAAAACGACTCAATCGATTATTGAAATAGTCGACAACTATTTTAGTAATCGATTAATCGTTTTCTGGTTCACACAGACTCAAATAGAGCAAAAATGACATGAAAATGTAGTATTTTTGAGGAAAACCTACTTTGCTTTATAGTTAGGGTCTGTAGTGTTTTCATGAATATCTTTCTGTGTCTCATTCAATCAGAAAGCAGAATTAGTGTCTCCAACAAACATTTACTTTAAGTTTACACCATCAACACGTCCTCAAGGGGCTCCACTTTGGCTTTATGTGATTTAAAAAAATTAAAAATACAATTAACGATTAATCGTAAAAATAATTGATGGATTAATCGATTACAAAATAATCGTTAGTTGCAGCCCTATAAAAATATCAAAACTGTGGTAACACGACTTCAAATATAACAGATTATGTATTGGGGGTGAGCCATATCATATCGGATATCGTTATCGCGATATATTTTTTTGATATCGTTGTCATTTTTTATATCGCTGTGGACACGATATAATTAATGTTATGCTCAGCTCCATCAGAGCAGCATAAACGCTGACTGAGTAGGCACGGGGGAAGGTGCTTAAAAAGTAAACTGAAATGAAGTATGTAAACCGCTTGAGTGATCATATTTGTGAGGAAATTAGTATAGCGCTATAAAAAGAATGACATATCTTTGCATTAATCTTCCCAATAGGCATAAGGCTGGAATTTTGAAGTAATTGGTTTGTTGTCAATTATATCGTTGATACTGTGTATTGTTAATGTGATATTTCTTTTTTATATCGTGATATAGATTATAGGCCATATCGCCCTGCCCTATTACTTATATTATCTACTACTATAAACTACTGCCACTTTAGAGTGTACACACACATCAAACTAATACTTCCAATACAATGTTTCTACCTTCTTTACAAATACGCATGTCAAGGTTACAAATACAAGGGCACTTTAACATGTTATTAAAAACATGCAATAAGATTAATACTGCATGTTCCATTGTTTACTCTTTTTTTTTTTTCTTCAGTGAAGAAGTCGGTGTCCGTAGCGGAGCAGGAGATCTGGAAAAAGAGCTTTGGCTTCTTTGAGAAAGGCCTGAAGGACTTTGAGGCCATAGCGGACAGTACGAACATGGCTCTGCTACTGTGTAACACTGGCAGACTAATGAGGATCTGCGCCCAGGCCCACTGCCCCGTGTTTGAGGACCTGAGCAGAGGCGAGTTCTCACCAGAGGAGGCGCTCTATTATAACAAGGTACAGTCATATAGTCTGAAAGGTGGAAAAATATCAAGCAAATCTAAGAATTGACCACAAAATTACACATAAAGATTTACCATTATCCACATCCCATTTATGCTATAGGCTGCTGCTTTTTCCCCCAAAAAATAATGTCTTGTGCAAGTGTATATGCACTGTAGTCTCAAACGGTTTGATCATAATTTATTAATTTGCTTCTATTCTGAAGGCCATAGCGTATTACCTGCGTGCAATGAAATCCCTGTCCACCAGAGAGAGCCACCCTGTTGTGTGGGACAGCGTCAACTGGGAGCTATCCACCACTTACTTCACTCTGGCCACTCTGCTGCAGGACTACGCCCCGCTGTCGAGAAAGGCTCAGGAGCAGGTTCTTACAACCGCTGCGCATTGGCATTGTTGCACCTTTATGCTTGGAGTAAAAAGGATTACATGAACTAAAATCTGTGTTTTCAGATTGAGAGAGAAGTGACTGAGGCCATGATGAAGTCTCTAAAGTACTGTGACCTGCAGACGGAATCAGCCCGGCAGCCTCTCTATCAGTACAGAGCCGCCACCATCCACCACCGCCTGGCCTCCATGTACCACAGCTGCTTCCGCAACCAGGTACCAGCAAATCACGCTCTGAAGTTTATCTTCTTGAAAAACATTTTTATCCAATATAAAACTAACTATAGAATCACCCGCACTATTGTAGGAATGTTTAAGTAAGTAGTTCCTCTCAGGATCTTTTAAACATTTCATACTTAAAGATGCATTTTGTAACTGTTTTATGCAGAAAAAGTTAATATTAGTGCGTAGTTGACCTTTCAGTGTACATGTATTTGACCTCTAGGACGCTCCTGGATCACTTTTATTTCAGGTTTTTCAGGGTTTACAGTGGGTTGCATAAGTATTGGCCCCCCTTTAACTTTTCGACATTTTGCCATACTATGTACCATAAACATCAATATAATTTCATTTAATTTTTTATGAATAAAAAAACTGAAAGTGGGATGTGCATAAGTACCGGCCCCCCTTTACATTTAGTGCAACCAATTGCCTTCAGAAGTTGCTTGATGAGTTCTGAATTATCACTTGTTGACCTAATGACTAAATGGAGTCATGTCTGTGTGTAATCTAATGTCAGTTGAAATACAGCTGCTCTGTGATGGTCTCAGAGGTCTGTTAAGAGACTATTGGGGACAAGGCAGCATCATGAAGTCCAAGAACACACCAGACAGGCCCGGAATAAAGTTATTGAGAAGTATAAAGCTGGGTTAGGTTATAAAAAAGATTTCCAAAGCTTTGAACATCTCATGACCCTGGATGAACTGCTACAGCTCAGGTGGGGGACTCTGTACACAGAACAACTATTCTTCGTACACTGCACAAATCTGGCCTTATGGAAGAGTGGCTAGAACAAGCCATTTTTGAAAGAAAACCATCGTGGCCTCCATGTGGCTTCTGGCATACAACAAATGGGACTTCTTATGGTTTTCTTTTAAAAATGCCACTTTTGCCATAAGGCCAGATTTGTGCAGTGTACGACTAATAGTTATTAGTACAGTTTCCCCCACCTGAGCTGTAGCTCTCTGCAGTTCATCCAGGGTCATCATAGGCTTCTTGGTAACAGCTCTGGTCAGTGCCGTGCCGTCCTTGCTCGGTCAGTAAGTTGAGGAGGACGGCCGGGTCTTGGTAGGTTTGCAGTGATGCCACACTTTCTATTCCTGGATTGTGTATTTAACTGTACTTTGAGAGATGTTCAAAGCTTTGGAAATCTTTTTATAACCTAACCCAGCTTTAAACTTCTCAATAACTCTATCCCGGACCTGTCTGGTGTGTTTTTGACTTCATGATGTTGTCTGGTCCCCGATAGTCTCTTAACAGACCTCTGAGACCATCACAGATCAGCTGTATTTGAACTGACATTAGATTACACACAGGACTCTATTTAGTCATTGGTCAACATGTGATCTCTCAGAAATCATCATGGAACTTCTGAAGGCAATTGTTTGCACTAAAAGTAAAGGGGGGCCGGTACTTATGCACATCCCACTTTTCAGTTTTTTATTTATTAAATAAATTTCATTTCACTTCACGACTGTGTGTCACTTGTCTAAATGTCTATTAAATATGTTTATGGTCCATAGTATGGCAAAATGTTGAAAAGTTAAAGGGGGCCGATACTTATGCAGCCCACTGTATACGTAACCATGGAGACAGATCTATAAGCAGATAAATCCTACTACTACTAAAAACATCTAGGAGCGTCTTGGAGGCCACCGGGATGGAAAGCAAAGGCGCCATGTTAACCACCCATACAGCCACTGGGTCACTGAAAGCACTGATTAATAATAATAATACGAATGACACTGAACTAAGTTGACATATGCTGCTTTAAAAAATATGAATTTGATTTTTGTCATTATTCTGGTACACAGGAAGTTAATATACTGGTTTACAATTTTGAATGCAACATATTCTCAGCCCAACAACTGAATTAGTATTTCCTACCTCAGTGGCAAGTGATTGACAGGAGGCTGCTTCTTCACTCCCTCTCTCCCGTGGCAGGTAGGGGATGAGCACTTGAGGAAGCAGCACCGCAGCCTGGCCGAGTTGCACTACAGCAAAGCCATCAGTCTGTTCCTCAGCCTGCGGGACGCGCCCTGCGAGCTGCTGCGGACACTGTTGGAAAGAGTGGCCTTCGCTGAATTCACTATGGCAGGTCAGTTAACGAGCAAGGACGGCTGTTGCTTTTCATATTCAGCACGTCTCATTATTCCAGGGCATCTTCATTTTATTTGGCTTTTTCCAGGTCAAAGCAGCAGCGCAGCTAAACTAAAAAGTCTAACTGGAGCCTTAGACATCATGACTGAGACGAGACATGCTTTCCAACTCATTCATAAAGAGCTGATTGAAGAACAGATGGAGGTAAATATCAGATGTCGTCATGGCAGATAATACAGAAGTTTGCGCTCAGAAGGCAAGGCAAGTTTATTTGTGGAGAACAATTCATACACAAGGCAATTCAAAGTGTCATCTGCGTAGTTGTAGTAGGACACATTATTGCTGTTTATTATCCTTAAATCTGAGTAAAAGCAAAATGATGATATTTGGCAACTGTAATTCCAATGCTCAGGAAGCAATTCAGATAGAGGGTGTTCTTATCAAGCGAGTACATGAAATTAAATTCCTTGGAGTTATTATAGATGATAGAATTATTCACATTAAATATATAACTACTAAATTTCTAGAAGCATGCAGTAATAGCAAAAGCAAAGCACATTTTAAATATCAAAGCTCTACATATCTTATACTGTTCTCTTATACTGTCCTATTTAAATGATTGCACTGTGGTTTGGGGTAGTACTTATAAAAGCACATTAAAACCAATAGTAATGCTACAAAAAAGAGCTTCGATTAATTAATAAAGTTGGGTTTTTGAACCACACAAACTCATTATTTTTAAAATAAAAAATCATTACGTTTTGTGACATTGTTGAGTTCCAAACTCTACAGATGTTATCAAAGCAAGGTACAAACTGTTACCGGGCCAAATACAAAGAAGGTTCCAAGAACGTACTGGTCGTTATGAATTACGTGATGAATTGAACTTTAGGATTCAGAAACACAGCACAACTTTGAAAAGTTTTAGCCCGACAGTTAATGGGGTCCTATTGTGGAATAATTTGGAGATGGAGATGAAACAATGTCCAAACATCAACCTGTTCAAATATAAATACAAACAAAAGACTTTTGAAAAGTACAGAGAAGAAGAAACGCATTGTCTCTAGGGGAGCAGTAGGATTAATTTGCATTCAATTAATTAAGGAAGAGTGTTGTTGCTCTGAACAGTTGTCGTTCTAATGCTCAAAATCACAAATAGAGAATTAGAGTAGGCGAGCTCCAAATCTGTTGAGAGGGACCCTCCCAACGGGCTCATATACCTTGTCTTTAACGCACTACACAGCATAGGAACATCATCTACCAAATCAGCTAGTTGGGGCAGCTGGGTGGGGGTTTGTTGATGAGGAGCTACTGCCCTCTTGGACCCGCTCTACACCCTGGCTTTTTAACGCACTACACTATGCAGGCTTACATAATTTCATTGTACAAAAAAAAGGAAGCAACCAAGCAAAATTGTACACTAATCAATACCATATTAAGGATGGAAATGACAACTGGGAAGTAGCAAGATCACAGATAATATGTATTTAATGTTCTTTTAACACAAAACTAGTGACTTTCGGGAATGTTGACTGTGTTTGGCATTGATAACCATCTGTAACTAAGTAATGGCCTTTTGTCACTTGCTTTGTACCAGACATTGTACATGAAATGAGAGCGTTGTTGTAGTTGTAAAATGTACATAATATTCACTGAGTATAATATGTATATTAATGTGTCTTTTTATCATAAAACTAGTGACTTTTGGTAATCCTAACAATGTTGGGCATATGTATATTAATGTGTATGATTTAATGTTTTTATTGCAATGATGTCGGGGGTGGGCGCTTATAAGCTTTTGCTTCAGCCCACTCCTTTTGAGCAGAATTTTAACTGCTCAAATAAACTAATAAACTAAACTAAATTAGCTAACCCAATGGAAGCATGTACAAGTTGAATAAGAGGCGTCCTAAGATTGACCCCTGGAGGCCTCCACAGGTCATAGAACAGAATTTATACTGAACTTATGCACACACACAAAAAAAAGTCCAACAAACAAAATATTGAATTCATTGGCCTATTTTATGCGCAGATTTATCTACATCATAGTAAGATGTATTGAATCTTGGTTGAGTTTTCAGCCTTTTGCGTTAATTTTATTGATCATTTTTGAAGAAGGAAGAAGGCGCGACTGAGTCGGAAGACTTGACTGCCGATGATGGGTCGGGACTCAACATAGAGGAAGTGGTCAAGTTAATCGGAGTCTTTGAACCAAGCTTCTCCTTCCTGTTGCTTCAAGTCATTAAAATCCTCACCACAATCAAACGCAAACCAAGGTGAGTACAGATCCGAAACTAAACTACTGCTAAAGTATTTCCCAATTTGATATTGTTTGTGACAATTTTATGTTAGCAGTAAGGAGGAAGAATTACTGAAGACTTACAAGAACGTGTACTCCAAGCTGCTGCGTGCCGAGAAAAACGCTCCTCTACTCACACGGGTCAAGTTCTACATCGAGCTACTGCTGCAACTGAAGGCAGAGACTGACGGTAACGGTAAGGAGTCATAGCAAAGGCTGTGCACTACTCGGCTGAAAGAAATTACACAACGTGCTCGAGTAGAAATCTTCGCTTTTATCAAGGATCATCACAATTCTATGATTGTTTGTAGGACGATATTGTAATAATATGCCAATAATGTAGTCATTTTTGTTAAGAATATGATTAGATTAGATATTTATTTTATTGTAAATGTTTTATATGGAGTTGCTAAATTCATACTTCAATCGTTTCCCTCTCCCCAGCCATAACAGATGAGATATTTAGTACAGCTGGGACTGTCATTGCGCCAGCTACAAATTGAAATGACATAAACCAAATTTGCCCTAAATATAATAAACCAGGCCACTAAGTCAATTCAACCACTTCCCAATTTTAACCTGGTGGTGCTGAAATTGCTCTCCAACATCATTATAAAGATCTATTACATTAATGGCCTTTTCTACATTACCGGCTCCTATTACATTATCGGTTCCTACAAACTATAATTTGAAAATGTTTACTAATACGTCTTTACAGTCATTATTTCTGACTATATCGTTTCAGGTCGGGTCATTATCTGACATTTGGTATGAGCGTGTAAAAATGGTTTCTAAATTAAAGTTGGATTTTTTACGAGAAATATATAAAAAAAAAAATTCCACACAAGTGCCCACTGTGCAGATTTTCAGCACAGTTTCTAAATTATTCAGTGTCCCATATTTCTGTTCCATTTTTCTGCTACCAAATATCTTGTAATATTGTGTTTAATAATGAAGATTTGAATATTGCTGCTGTAAAAAAAAAACTATATTATAAGACGTGAGCAAAGCTTTTTACACAGAATGATAGTTTTGATACCACTTTATAATGACTACTTTAAAGCTTAGCATTGGTAAATACTTTATTCATCATCCTAATCATTTTGTTTAACCATAGATATGCATACAGAGATTCAGAATCTCTTTTTCAGGGGTGTACTGGCCCTAGAGGGAGCCCTATGGTGTTGTCTTTTGTGGTAGAACCGGAGCACTCCACACAGAAATCCCCTACCTGGCCTGACCCAGCCATTGTGTAAAACGTTGATAAACTCATTATAAATTATGAATAAAGGACTTACCAATGTGTATGTAGTTATTATAAACTGTTACCAATGTTTCAAGTTATAGCACATGTATTTAATGTTGGTGTGCTAATATTCAGCGACACCAGCATTACTGTAAATAAAAAAAGTCCTGGTCTGAGGTTTTCACCAGATAGCCTTGTGTGCAATAGTGCGGCAACTGTCCATGTAAATGCAGAGAATGGTGTTGTGTACAGCTGCTAGAAAAATGGCATGTTTTGCTGTGACTTGTAAAATAAAACTTGTACGATAGCTCTCACTTCAGGTCTGCCATTATTTTGAATGTCTTTTATCGATTGAAGGACAATGCTTTGCCAGCTGGTATACTGGTATTCAAATGCAGCTAATATTTACAGCAAAATTCCAGTTGTTTGGGTATTTGGGTAGACAAAGCAGTCTTACAACAATGACATATATTTAAGCATTTGAGAGAGGTATATCCGTCTAAGCTTTCAAAAACCAATAAAAACGTGTTACAAAAACTGCAAAGTCATTAAATATTTATTGTGGTAACGGCTTCAAGTGAGTGGAATGACATTTAAAAAAATCACATAACATTGAAGTGTCTGTTGTGAAAAGTGTAACAAACTAGTTTAAATAAAAATTGACATATTAAACACAAATCAAAAGGATCATATTATATTTAAGGATGATCTTGGTCCGTTATTACTATTGTATGACACATCGCTCATGTGTGTGCTCCTCCTGGTGGTCAGTCGGTGTTACTGCAGCTTTCCCTTCAGAGCTCTGAGACGTGCTCCGATCCAGGATCTGCTGAAGGATGTCTTTGCTCTCACTCGACGGCAGGTTGTAGAAGAAATACTGCGGCGCCATCTCAATAAATCTACGGGGGGGAAATGGGACCACAAAAAAGGCGATTGACGATTTCTACACGGTTTTAATTTCTTCATAAGGAACAGATAGAAACATTCAACTGAGCATGTTTAAGCAATGAGCAACCACAACACTGCCACAGTTTTGGTTCTGTCAGTGATTTGTCCAACCGTATTCCTGTTTCCTTCGGTCCCATTTCACTTTGAACAGATACAGCTGACTGAAATCCTTGCCATCTTTTCAGAAAAAATTTCCTCTCCTCTGTGTAATAATCCGGCTCTCCACATTGTTGGACATGTGTGTATGTGTAATCCTCTGTCCCAGCAGCTGATGCAGTGGACAGGGATTATCAAACCTCCTGCACCACCAGCATGATTATAGCTCAAGCTCTCCCTAAGATCCAAACGTCTCTACATTTCAAAGACTTGGAAAAACTGCCCATGTTTTGTTTAATGCAAGATGTCAAATGTAGTTGTTACAAATAGCATTGCTCAATTCAACACAGGCTGGGTGCACTGTTGGAGACTTACTGGTGTGGTTTGATTTGCGTGACGGTGCGGAGGCAGTTGTCCTCGGAGAAGGAGTGCCCGTGGAAGATCACCCACTCAGGAAGGCCCAGTTTGGGGCTTTGGGACCATAGCAGGACGAGGGATGGATCTGTGCCACGTGTTTGTGAGTCACGATGAAGTAGTTTCCACAACCGTCCACGTCCCGGGCCACCTGAGGGAACAGAGTACAGGTGAAGACCGTGACCTCCACAAATGATGGAACTATTACTGTGGCAGAAATCACAGCAGTAAGCTTAATACAATGTACAATGTACAGTAAATGCTAGCACATTTAAAAACAACTTCAGTTGATCAAAGTGCTTCACAAGAACGGACACATAATTGAGGAAAAAGTCAATGTCTCATGCTTCCTGAATCACTCTCTCTTTGAATATGTGGATTTTCAAGTGTTAATAATATGTCTATGGTTCATTCTCAGCTCAGCGCCCGCACCCATCCCCCATTTAGGGTATTTGCAAGTTATTTATTAATTCAAGTCATAATAATGAGTTTTGAAGTCATAACTATGACTATAAAACTAATGACTTTAGAACTCATAATTATAAATCTCATTACAAAAACTCCTTTGTATAGGTAGTACCTAACTGCAAGCTATTATTCATTAATTTTTTATGACTAAAGCCTGGTTTATCTAACCTGCATGAAGAAGCCTGCCAGCAGAGCTCTTTTGACGCTGATGGTGTTGTGTCTCGACCCAAACGCAGGCAGAGAAACAGGCAGCTCAATCCTCTTCAGTGTGTCTATGAGCTCAGAGCGGAGACTTTGAGCGATCAGTAATGAACCGTGATTAAGGAAGTTGTCCCGACACCACTTCTCCACATTGCAATCTACAAAAAAAACATGTTAATACCAAGACTTCTGATTTGTCAGGTTTTTTTCTGACTCACGTGGATCCTTCTGGCTCTGAGTGAATGCCTTGTAGATGTTGATGAGGGTGAAGTGGTCGCCCTCTGGGTGCTGAAACTTCATGTGGCACTGTGCTGCATCAGGCTTTAGATCTTTAGTGGGAACTATGAAACAAGAGGGGGCTGGGGAGGAAAGGACACAATCTTAAATAGATTTAATAAAGGCATTGTCATTGTGGTTGTCAGGACAATACATTTGAGTTTTGTTTTTGTTAGCTAAATCTGGTGCTTCACTTTGCTTTGTGACAAAGCTATGCACAAGCCTGAAGTATTACAAGAACTAGAAAAGGATTTGGGGCAGCAGCCAACAGTTTTTGCTCAACTACATCCAACTTTCACGGCATGAAAATGTGAGAAAACACTTTGCCCGTCACTGTGAAAATCTAAAATCTAAAAATAACCTGCACCGAGCGGTATTTATGAGTCACCTGTCAACATGGCGGCGATGATGACCACCTCGCTCACGCAGTCGAACTCGCAAGACGCCAGCAGCGTCTTGGCCAGCTGAGGCTCCAGGGGCAGCTCTGACATGATGATGCCCACCTCCGACAGGTTGCCATAGTTATCAAGCGCGGCCAAGTAGTCCAGCTCCTCCAGCGCCTGCATCAGACTGCTGGGGTCTGCAACGTACAAGGGTCAATAAGAGATTGTTAGGCTGCAGACACTACACAGGCAAGAATCTAGATCAAAGACATATGAGTCTTGAGAATACTTTAGGCTTATCTTGACTCTGTAGTACCAGATGATCTTCTGAAAACAAATTGAACATTATTGACGACTAATGCTTCATAGACAAAGGCTTAGAAGTCGTCATCTGCACTGAGTTGTGTTAGAGTCAACAACTAATTAACTTTTATTTGCTTGTGATGCGAGAAGTGAAATGAGTTTTTTTTTTTTGAGTTTTATTAGTTTATTTGAGCAGTTAAAATTCTGCTCAAAAGGAGTGGGCTGAAGCAAAGCTTATAAGCGCCCACCCCCGACATCATTGAAATAAAAACAATTGATCAAATCACACAAGTACAGGGAGCATGTTACAAAGTACAAGACACAAGAGCAGGAACACAGCATGCACACACACACACACACAACGTACCCCTCCGTGACCCAACTTTACCTGTTATAGTTACATTATCAATCCTACATTAAGCAACATCATATTTTGATTTTTGTATTTGCCCCACCGGCAAAGAGAACCTACAACCCACCAGAGCGGCCGTTTCAAATGCAAAAATGCAAAAATGTTTTAGCAAGCTCGAATACACAATCCTGTATTGAAACTAATGCTCAGGACTCAGTAGACTTCTGCCTTACACCATTTGATTGCTTCGCCCACAAACTGATGGTTCAATTGGCCAGTATCAAATAAGCTTCAAATCAGTGAAGCGCTCAGCGCTGTTAAGTGCATTGAGCATAAGACTCATTTATTCACCATTTTAAACAACTGCAGCTTTAGCCGGCGTAGAGATTATAATTGCAAGATTTGTTATTATTAGGAGTCAGGATTAATTACAGAGCGTGGGATTTTTGGGTGGTACATTTCAAAGGGATAATCCTAATATCTGACCTACTGAGGCATCCCCTTGCAAAAAGGCCTCCGCAGATTAGTATTTTTATAATCCTCCTCAACATCTGGCATGTATCACTATGCTAAATTAAAACACTTTCATCTCACCCAGAAGATTTGCTATTGTGCTTTTATTTTGTGACAAACATGTTTATGCCAGACAAAATCCATTCCTCTCTCCCCCTCGGCGGTGTGTCTAATATCAGCAAACAGGGCTCCATCATTGCGTGCCTGTGTTTTGGAGGGGGTTGATAAACTCGGGGAAACAAAGCGCAGGAAGCAGGTCAGCTCTCAGAACAAGAGCTGTCAGTTCGGCAGCGACACGCTCCATCGCTCAACAATAACTGAAGTTCTGTTCGCTTAAACAACGGGCCTGGGACAGAATGAAACCCCAAAAGTACAGCGCAAATGATCCCAAAGTTAGGGAATGAACTACTGAGCCGAGACAATGCATGATTTAGATTTGGATTTTGGAAATGTTTGATTAGCTTTTGAAAATGATGTTCGGTACAAAGTCCTCTGTCAAAAAGTAAATAAAAAGAATAAATGTTATAACAAATACATTTGAGAGTTATAGCTTGAACATGAACTTTTTGATGTGTCTTGTGTTTTCTGAAAAATGTATTATTTTAGCAGTTACCCTGCTTTTCCATTCGATTACCATGTCATTACTAGGGCTGAGTACCGTTAAACGATACCAGTCTGGTATCGAAAGCATCGAAAACAGGCATCGAAAAGAAATATAAAATCTTTATATTCAAGGTCTGATTGAATATATTGTGATTGTTCATCAAAATTTAAAAGAAATAAATACATTTAACATTGGGGGAAAAAGTGGGGAAAAATTGGGAAAAATAAGTGGGCTCAATTTGGGAAACATTTATTAAAAATTTGTGAAAAAACGTGGAAATAAAATGAAAATAATTGTTGAAAAATTAAATTTGGGGATAATTGGGGAAAAACCCGTCAACATTAAAAAAAAAAATTTTAAGGAAATTTAGAGGAAAAAACGTGAACACAATTTTAAAATATGGGGGAAAAAATAAAAACTTGGAAAGTGTTTTTTCTGCCCTTTTGTAGTTAAAGGAAGTTTCTTCGTTGTTTTAAACAATTGATACAAATGCAAAAGAAATAAATAAAAGGACAAGGAATAAATTAACATTACTATTCAGTTTTATGGAAATGACAATATATATTATTTTAGTATAGGTATCGAAAAAAGTATCTTCCAGGTATCGGTATCGAAAACCAAGTATCGTTAAAGTACCGGTATCGAAAACAATTGAACGGTACCCGGCCCTAGTCATTACTGAGCTGTAAAGTAAAAAATGACCAGATTTGGATGACAATTCAAGATCACTATGGGGGCTTTTCAAACAAAATTAGATTCAAACCTTTTCTCTGTATGTGTCTCTATTTTTGTTTTTATTTTGCCCAAGAGAATTCACATCTTCAATAACAAGAGCATAAAAATGCACCATAAATATATTTGATGGACCAAATGTTGATAGACCAAATGTTCTAAAATTTATGGATAAACAAAGCACACAGCCGACACAAGCTGCTATTAAATCCTGATCAGCCTGAGACACAAGCGGCTTATATCGGAGTCTATTAAAATGTGTCACAAATATTCCAAGAATGTAATTTGTTTTCTTTTATAAGTCTCACCAGGGCGGTCAATGAAGTCACAGTGGCCCAGTCCGGCTATTTCCATCCTCTTTAAGAAAAGCACTGTCGACGTGATGTTGGCTTCCGCAATGAGAGGCCTCGTCTCGGCAGGAAGCTGCCTGTCCTCTGGGTACAGACAGAAGCACTTGCCTGTCGAAGGAAAACGCGTATTTAGGAGGAAGTTTATGGCAGTTGTTAAGAGTATTGTTCACCAGTGATACCTGTGGGTCCGGCCAGCTGCTGTCTGCTCGTGGCTTGGCCTGCGCTGATTGGCTGAATAAGAACGGAGTTTGTTCTGATCCTGGGGTTGTGCACCTGCGGTGAAGAGGAAATGGAAGTGCATTTGTCAATCTCTTAACCCCCACCTGAACCGAGCACATTTTCTTGGAAAAAAAGTGTCAAAATGGAGACAAAAACGTGCCAGAAAAGCAACAATAACGCAATCAAAAAGCGGCAAAAACGCAACTAAAAAGTGATGAAAAAGCCAGAAAAAAAGTGACAAAAGAACGACAAAAAATACGATGATGTGACAAAAGTGCTTCAAAGACGTGACACAAACAGCGCTACAAAAAAGTTACCATCAGTTTTGTAGGTCATAGCTTTAACCAAGCATAAAAAGGGCGACAAAAACGCAGCAAAACAGGCGGTAATAAAGTTATGAAAATGCAACAAAAACATGAGCAAAAAATGCGACGAACAAGTGATGACAACGCAAGGAAAAAATCTTTGATCATTCATTTTGATGATTGCTTTTGTAGGTCTTAGCTTTCAAATGTGGAGTGGAGAGGTATGCGTATATTGTTGGAGCCGGTACTCGATCTCAGAATGCTCGATCAGTGTAGTACCCTGCATATGTGCTGTGGCCTAACCCCTTAGCCATCGTGCCACATATCACAGAGTATTTCTTTAACCAACTTTACACAGCTGTATGTTACGACAGCAACACTATTTTGGGAGATTTTAACAAATGTTACCAATATTACCAATAGTCCAAAAATGGTCTGTGAGCTGAACAGTATAAAAGAAGGCTTAATGCCAAAATTTTAGCTCTTTCTTGAAACCACAATAAATAGCTATGAGCATTTCCAACCTGACATACAGGATGAAAGTATTCATCTTTTGTTATATATTATATACATGATGGTTTATCAGTTGGATCCCGGACGCAGATGTGAAATTGTGAAATAAACTAAACTAAACTAATTGATTTTGACACTTTTAGTCATACAGTAGTAAGAATCAGACATACGTATCTCCTCTCGAGTCCTGCATCAATGACAAATCTGATGGAGTGGATGGCCCAGAACAAGTCCTCGTTGGTGCTGGAGGTGAGGAAGACTCTCCTCCTGCGGCTCTGCTCCTCAGCGCAGTCCTGGAGGCTGCCTGTCGCCCCTGGGTGCACTGGGATGGGCAGCAGCTCGCCCAGACCAGAGGGCAAACTGTCCGCCTCGTGACTCAGGATCTCATGGGCCAAGCATATCTCCTGGAATCACACAAGAGCAAAGTTCAGTAAAAAAAAAAGCATAGTCATTATGGGGTGTACGTTACTGCAGTTCCTGTGTGATTTTAAAAGTTAGATCGTCCAGGAACTTATCACATAAATCAATTTAATAAAAATAATTGGAAATATATGTAACTCATATATATCAATATAACTCATTGCTCATTAGCTTGAATATTCCACAGATTCTTTTTTTTGTCTTTTACCTGAGTAGTGACTAAAAACACCAGCACATCTCCCTCTTCCTCTGAGCGGTGGATCTCCAGCAGCAGCCTGAGAGCAGAGCAGAAGTAGCCCTCCTGCGTGGCGCTGTAGACGACCTCTCCCACCGCCTGGTTCTGCAGCCTGATGTACGGCACAGCCGAGCCAGAGAAGTGAGTCAGCAGCTTGGGCCCGGGGTCTGTGGCAGTGAGGACCACCACGCGGAGCTCAGGCCTCTGGACACATATGTCCTTCAGCAGGCCCAGTAGGACGTCTGTGGACACTGTCCTATGGTGGGCCTGGTCCACTACCACCACGGCGTAGTGCTCCAGGAGAGGGTCAGACATCATCTCTCTCAACAAGGTGTCGTCTGTGCAGTATCTGGAAGACAGAGGCTTCAGTGTAACGATAAGTCAACAACTTTCTATTGTTGAAGTGCTAAAAAAAAAAAAGTTCAATAATGGTTAAAAATTAGAAGATCCAATACCCCATACTCTTATAAATTGTTAAAAGTTGGTGTTAACTAGGGCTGGGTACCATTACATTTGGTAATGTAACGATACCGATACCTGAACAATACACAACCATAAACCAGATTCATAATGTTAATTGTTAGTTCTTCTCAATTTTCCCAATTTTTCCATTTCTTTTCCTAAAAGTTTCCCAGTTTTCTCACATTTCCCCTCATGTCTTTCCCAATGTTTCCCCTTTTTTTGTTTTTCCCAATTTTTCAACTTGTGTTTACATTTTTCTTTTATGTTTTGTCTCCCCCCCCCTCCATTTTTGCCCCCACTTTTTGATGACCAACAGCATCAAAACTTGAATACAAAGATTTAATATTTCTTTTTGTACCTGCTTTCAATACTTTTATTTTTCCGACACCACTAGTGCCTAAACCTTCTTTTCGATACCAGACTGGTATCGTTTAACGGCACCCAGCCCTCGTGGCAACAAAAGGATTAAACAACTGCATTTGTAACTCTAATTGGGCTGGTGTTAGCCTAACTTATCTGCAGTGTTAGCGACAGCAGTAATTAAACTTGAAAGCTAATTGTAATACAAAAGCAAATTCCACTCAAAATTTCCTTGTGTCCTATATTGAAATTGTATGTTACTGCGCTTCTGCTTATCAACCATTTTAAGTCAAGTTTTTAGTCAAATCTAAGAAGAATTTCCCTGAAAGGAGAATGTGAACTTGAAGATCTCTGACAACAAACTAACACTTCAATTTTGCGCATTGTCTAAGAGCTTTTGTAATTCACCATATATTAATCTATGTAACTCGACAGCAGCCTGGAATGCAAATGTATTTCAATATGTGCTGCCATTGTCAGGAATGCAATATCATTCTAAACTGGGACATCAGCTGTTCCTATGGGTGTGCTAGGGCAGGCTACAGAATGTTCAGATGCACATTTTGTCAACCAGTTAGAAAGAACTGCGCGAAACCCTTGACATTTTGAGCTTAATCTTTTTCAAAGTGCAACATAAAAGCATTTTCCTAGAGGGGTTGGAAGAGTATCATCAAAGTCACTCCAGCTCGGGCCCTGTGAGTGTAATTTACTCTGATAATTAGTTTGAGAGTGGATTGTGTTGCTGCCTGTTTGTCTTATCTGCCTCCTTCAGTGCTCTAGGCTCTTTTGTTCCCCGGGCTGACTTACGGAGAGAGCGGATTGGAGAGGGTGACATATGGGTGCGCACGGGGCAGCTGTTTTGGAGCGCAGCTGAAAAGAGAGGGCCCCGGCTCTTTTGTTGCCTTCGATAGTGAAAGGGCAAGGAGATTTAGCATGTGTGACGGCGCAACATTTGGGGTTTCTCAGCAACACGGGGGAAAGATATGAGGAGTATCAACAGTGTAAAGATACACAAATAAGAGTGAATCCAATCACTCTAAGCATCTTCTATTTCCAACTCTGGGTCAGATCAAATGCCCCTTGAGATCAGCTGCTTTATAAATCATTCAGATAAAGGGCTAAACTTAAGAACTTTGCCAACTGCAAATGGCTAAGACGACTTTACTACGACAAAACTCACAAGTAATGGGAGAATGAAGCCTAAAAGTTAATCATCATTGAGTGTGTTTACATGCGCTCGAGTATCCTGGTTATGGCAATATTCTGGATATGATGTTTACATGCGTCCGAGAAACCAGGACAGGACCAGGACACTATGCTTGTTTCCATGAGCAACTACAGTATCCTGGATACGGAGAGGGGCGAAGCTAAGGAGCTAAATACTTTAGCATTATTGCTAAAGCATGGCTTTTCTGACATCCAAAGAAGCACTTAAAACAGTGGAATTCTTTCCCAGCTTCAGTGACAGACGTGAGAATTGAAAAAAGAAAGAAATTGGTTTCATCCAAGAGCAGTGCTGACTTCCACCGGACATACTACGGAGCAAAGACAGTAGTTGTTTGTTAAGGTTACGTCAGTGTTTTGTAAATTGCAAAGATGCAAAGTTTAAAACCCAATGTACCAGATAAAATGGCTGTAGGAAAGTTTGTGCTCCTGCCGTATCTGTTCCAAACGTTTGCACATGCTCAGTGCGTCAGCAATGGTGAAAAATCAGGATACTGTGTTGACATGATACAGTATCCTGGAAACTGTGGGGATATCCCAGTGAGAATATCCTGGTTTCTAATAACCAGGATATTGGCTTATCCAGGAAACTGAAACCAGCATTGTGTGTTTACATGAACCAGACAAACCCAGAACACTTAAAATCCCTGTTAATGACCTGGATACTTGAGTGCATGTAAACACACTCATTGGGGGGAAAAAAGGTACTGTTTGTACTATTGAACGCTGTACCTCAAAACTGTGTCGTTAGCAAAGCACGTCTCCATAGGAATGCTGTATCCAACTTCATGCCCGATGTTGACGTCCATCTCATCTGCCACTCGCAAAGCCAAATCCACCGCCTGCTGCGCGTGGATTTGCGTGCACACCACCATGCCGTTACTGTACTGCTCGGACAGGCAGAACTCGGCGCACCACTGCGGAACCTGAAAACGTTATCCCAAAAAAATTAAAATAAAGAAAGTTTAGTTATACTGAAGTGGAATGAAATAACCAACAGTTTTGCATTTACTTGGGAACTCCGTCCGGTCCTGGCGCAGCCGCTCATCCACACAAACTGTTCTTTCGCCAACATATCTGTGAATTTGTTTTTAGCTTCCCACGCTGGCAACTCTTTCCTCTCCTCCAGCAGCTTGTAAAATCTCGAAGAATAGGGCAGCCCGTCAAACTGGTTGATCTCCAAAATATCATCATACTCTTTGTCCAATTGCCCCAAGCTCTCGGAGTCCAGATCAAACTCTTCCTCTATGTCTTGTTCCATCGTTACTTAGATAGAAATGCCCAAAAGTTGTAGACAAGTGGGAAGGGATAGCCGAGTGAAGGTCCTTTCGCTAGTGGTAAAGCTTGAGGAGTCCAAATGAAAAGGGAGTCACAGCAGGCGTCCAGCCTTGTGTTGTCATGTGGTCAGTAATCCCAGAGAGGCGCACTCGTCAGCAGAGGACACACACATACACCCCCCCCCACACACACACATACACATGAGAGGGCAGACAAAGGGAATTGGCTCCCAAGCACAAGCTAGAACAAGAAGTAGGAAGGACAAAGTGACCATACTATGCTGGATTGACTTTACTGCATGCTGTAATGATTCCTCATTAAAAAAATTAAACCTGAAATTGTGTTATTTCTTTCATCCATGTTTAAATAATCCTGCATATCTAGTCTTTTACTCAACAGATCAAAATCCCTGTCAAGTTCTTATTAAACCTATTTAAACTGCTTCACCTCTGCTGGCAACAATGGCATTTCCTGAACATAGAAATGAGAGCTATTCTTCACTCCAATAAAACATCGAATACCAAGGCCCATAGGAAATGTATAACAATAAACCTGTGCCAACCCAGTGCTCAGTCTGCTCTTAACCAGAGGGCTGTTTCATAAAGCTGGCTTACTCTGTAAGCTAGGCTTATTTGGCCAAGTCTGGCTTATTTTGTCGTCTTTTCGGTTTCATAAACCAGGCTAACTCTGAGTCTGGCTCAGTTACTATGGAAATATAGTCAGAGAACTTAGCCTGGTCTGGACTAGGCTAAGACATGTGTACAAAATGTATACATTTACACACAAAGTAAAACATTGTAATTTAAAAAAACACATCAACCTTTGAACTCTGACTTCGTTTTAAATCTTGGAAAACTTAAGCGGACTCATTCTACTCTAGTACCACTAGTTTCTGAACTGGTCGGTCAAGAAAAGATAACTGTTTTAGACGTTCACCTTTCTTTCCTAAATCTTTCTGTCGGTCCTACTTGAATCTTAAAGGGACTACACATAAGTAGCTAAGGCCACTCAGTAAGATCAAACCATTCTTGTCCCGAGCTGACCTTGAAAAATCCATTCATTCCTTCATCAGCTCGAGGATAGACTACTGTAACGCCCTCTACACTGGACTTAACCAATCACTCCTCAATCGGCTTCAACTGGTACAAAACGCAGCAGCCCGTCTTCTCTCCAACACCTCCAGACGCTCACACATCACCCCTGTCCTCCTCTCTCCACTGGCTCCCAGTGCGGTTTAGGGTGGAGTTTAAGATCCTGGGTCTCATTTATAAAGCCCATGTACGGACAAAAGGAGGCCAAAACCTTCCGTAAGAACTGTTCTGCGCCAATGGTGGTATTTATAGAAATCGAACTGAACGTGAAACATTACGCACCGCCACACTAGGTCTGTACCTGCCGTACGCAGTCCGCACTTTTCAGAAACGCTGCACACACACGAGGTGAAGCGAGGGAAAGCAGAGGTCGGATTGAGGAAATGAAGTCTGGTGCACATTTTTAAACTGCTCATTTCTTTATTTTCTACAGAAATGATTAAGATAATTAAAAATAAAATCTAGGAAATCAACCGTTGGCTTTGTGTAGTGTTTCAATCTTTCGTTTATATACTTAATAAAAATATTGTAGTAATGTGTGACACTCAAAGACGTGCACGCTCATGTACGCTCATGCACGGACACCGGAGCGCACTGCCGCCGGCTGGGAGCGAGAAGCAGGAAGGATTTAAGCCGCTCTGGGGCCTCATTTATCAAGCTTGCTGCGCGCAAAATGAGGCCAAAACTTTGCGTAGCCGCTCCTCTGCGCAAAAGATGGTATTTATAGAAAACAAACTGAGCGTGAAACATTGCGCTCCTCCACGCACACTATATAGCTGCCGTGAGAGGTACGCACTTTTCAGAAACACTGCTTAGAGACGGGGAGAGGCGAGGGAAGCAACGAGGGAGGACAGTTTGAGGAAGTGATGTTTGTTCACTTTTGAAATAGTTCATTTGAACTTATTTTCATCAGAAATTACAAAGATTAGAATGAAATGAGCAACTTAACACGATATATCCAATGTGGTTTTGTAAACAACATATTCTGCATTTTAGAGCCCCATTTTATTTTGTTTTACTTAAAGCCACACCGTGTAATATTTTACCCAATATATACAATTGAAATACAAGCTTTAATTTATGATGATATTTTCATCATTGAAAAATACGTCATAAATGTACAAACAAACATGTGCCTTTGCTGTGAGTGGCTCAGCTCTCCTAAGACATGATTGTAACTTTACCAGGAGTGGGTACGTCCAGCTTGTCTCCATGGAGATGTTGACTAAAGGCTGCAGAATTTGAGATTTAAATAGGTTAGCTTCTCATCCAAATCCATTCATTGATTACCCACTGCAAAAATAGCATTTTCTGTGTCAAGCTGCTCATTGGGAACATGTTTTGTTTTGATGGCAACAGTATCGTCCAAAATGTTACGCAGTGTGCCTTTTTAAAAATTACTTGTAGGCCCTCATAATCAGTGGCGCCTCCAGAAATTGTTCATAGGGGTGGCCAGATGGGGCCACTTAAAATCTTGGGGTGGCAAACCAAAACTATCAGCCATAATTTCACAATTGTATTTACTGTTGTAGTAAACTGGCCTGTAGAAAAGTATCAGAAAGACTTAAGGAAACGTCTACTGCTATACTTTGTTTTAGTTTTTTATATTTAATGTTACTAATGATCCAATAACAGTACAGTTAACATTTTGAGTTTCTCAATAATTCAGTTTTATTTTGCAGTTAACACTGGCCAGTGGGGTGGCCAATGGGGTGGCCAGGAGTCGGCCAGGGGTGGCCACGGCCACCCCTGGCCACCCCCTGGTGGCGCCACTGCTCATAATGAATATAGTTAATGTGTGTACTTAAAAGCTGTGGGTCCAACCTTGGTTGTGTAGCGTGCCCCTTGAGTCGTTTATTTATACTCCGAGAACCCCTACCTCAATGATCCTTCCAATATATTTTACAAAGTCACCAACTAAACTTGGATTATTCAGTATTTATTCTCAAATTAAAACCTTTTCCTGAAAAAACATCATTAAAATCAACATTGCATTTAGCACCGCATAAGTTGTGTGGTCCCTGTGTCTTTTTATCTATTTTATTGAGTTTATTCTTATTTATAGTTTTTAATGTGTTTTATTTATATTTATTTTTTAAACTGTTTTATTTATATTTATTCTTTTATACTCATTTAGTGGTAGAGCTCATTTGTATTGTTTTGGTTTTATTGTTGTTGTGGTTGCATGTTCAGCACTTTGGAAACGTTATGTTGTTTAAATGTGCTAGTATATAAATAAAGTGGATTGGATTGCTTTGAAAGTAAGACTGAAATAGAGGCATTTCCCAGTCCCCTCCAAGTACCCCTGGTTGGGAACCCTGCTTGAAAGTACAAGGTTTACAGTGTGTTTCTGGCTAGAACTTAATGCAGTGTGAAGTATTTTGAGTACATGATTTGATTTTTTGATTTGAATATTTTATTTCGAGCTAAAGAAGAAAAGAAAACAGAAATATATATATACATAATAAAAGAAAAAAAGAAAAAATAATTTACATTACAGCTCGAAAAGGAGTGGGAAGAAGACAAGCTTATTGACTCCCACCCCTGTTCATAAACTTAAATAACAATAACTAACAACACTGCATATTTCTTACCATTTTACAAAACAACTATCAACCGAGTTGGTTACATATTAACAAATGCGACACTGCATATACCAGGTCAACATTCACAGTATCTCACACGCTACAACCAGTGTATTATTTCTGTCTCCCATACAGAATTCATTACCATGTTGGCATTACCGTTATTCATCATCACCATTACAACCCATATAACATTACTCTGTATCAAAGTGTTTGAATGATACATAAAATACTCCACATTTATTCATGAAGGTACAGTAATCGCAGACTGATTGATGTTCATGATAACAAGAATAGTCTTAATGATATGTGTTAAAAGGGATTCGGGGCTTTTCTTTCTTTTTCTTCTTTCTGTGACTGGACCTGCTGCCAGAGGGGAGCAGCCCCCGAGCAACCGGACCATCATTTGTTAAGTGTCTATGCATTAAAAGAGACAAATTTTAGGAGTCTGCTGCCAGAAGAGGGTTTCCTCGAGCTGCCGGCCCCACATGTCTGCCCTATACTATGGGTTATGTTGAATGCGGAGTACATAGATATGTGCATGTTTTACTTCTAAGAATTTAATTCCTTTATATTACCATCAGCATCAATAGCAATACCTCTGTCTGAATCGATTGAGTTTGATTCTAAGAATAATCCACAGATTGTTAGGTATTAATCCTAGACTGTTACATTTAAATTTTAAAGTTAAAATAGTGATGATAACAACACAACAGCAATAGCAATAACAATGGCAATAACAACTGCAATAGTATAATAGTAACAACCACAATATACTTCATTATTAGTTAGATCTGACCTTTAAAGTATACAGCACTTTGTGACACCCATTAGCAATCAAGTACCCATTTCCTCCTTCTGGTACTTTGACCATACCATTTTTTTATATCTTGATTTGAAATGATGAATATTTGGACATTGTTTATATTCTGCCCCCAATTTGTTCCAGAGTTTAACTCCACATACAGACACACACATACTTTTCCTAGTGGAAGACACTGCTTGAACCTTAAAGTTATCACACCCCCTCAGGTTATATCCCCCTTCTGTGCGTGCAAAAAGCATTTGTATCCTTGCAGGTAGCACATTTTTGTTGGCTTTAAACAGAAGTTGGGCAGTAGAGAAATCAACTAAATCATGCATTTTTAACAGTTTAGACTGCAGAAATAATATATTAGTGTGATCACAATATCCTACTTTATGTATAATTCTTACAGCCCGTTTTTGGAGTATAACAAGGGGGTGTAATGAGCTTTTATAGTTATTGCCCCAAACTTCTACACAGTAGTTTAGATATGGCAAAACTAATGAACTATATAACAAAATAATGCATTGTAATTTAAGAAAAACTTTGCTTTGTTAATGATTGAGATACTTTTGGAGACTTTACCTTGTATGTGTCTTATGTGTGGTTTCCAGCTTAATTTACTGTTAATGGGGACTCCTAAGAATTTAATTTCTGATACTGTATCTAAACTACACCGTCTATATTTACTGAGTCTGGTTTTCCATTATAATTACCGAAAAACATTACTTTTGTTTTATTTAGGTTGAGGGACAATTTATTAATGTCCATCCATGTTTTTAATTTCCTTAGTTCACAGTTTATGTTAGTTACTAAATTACTATAATTGTCATTGGAATAGAAGACGTTTGTGTCATCTGCGAAAATCACTAATTTTAATAATTTAGACACATTAAAAATGTCATTAATATATAAATTGAACAACTTTGGGCCTAAGACAGATCCCTATGGGACCCCACAACCAATGTCCAAATAACCTGATGTAAACTCCCCCATCTTCACATACTGTTGTCTCCCAGTTAAATAGCTTTGAATCCAGCTCAAAGCCACTCCCCTTATGCCATATCTGTCTAATTTTTTTAATAATATAGAATGATTTAGTGTATCAAATGCTTTTTTCAAGTCAATGAATATTCCAGCTGCATGTTTCTTTCCCTCTAAGCTATTAGTAATCTCTTCTATTGCATCAATGATGGCCATTGAAGTTGACCTTGCTGCTCGAAACCCATACTGACTTTCATTAATTAGTTTATGCTTATCTATGAAATTATCCATTCTACTGTTATAAAGTTTCTCTAAGATTTTGGAAAATTGGGGGAGCAGAGAGACAGGTCTGTAGTTAGTGAAGATGTGTTTGTTCCCATTTTTATGTATAGGTATAACTTTTGCAATTTTCATTTTATTTGGAAATGTTCCTGTTTGAAACGATAAGTTGCATATGTAGGTTAATGGTTTCACGATACTATATATAATTTGTTTAACTAGTGTCATATCTATATCAAAACAGTCTGTAGATGATTTGTTCTTACACCCGTTAATGACATCTATTATTTCTGTTTCAGTTACTCCAGACAAAAACATCGTTTTTGAATTAATGTCTATCAATGACTCCATTTCGTTGTTACTACACTTCGGAATCTCTGCTGCCAGATCCGGTCCAACATTTACAAAAAAACTATTAAAACTTTCCACAATATCATTCATATTATGGTTGTCATTGATCCCATCAGTGAAATAGTTTGGATATTAATTATATTTTGCATTACCCTTGATTATAGTGTTTAGTATTCCCCATACCCCTTTCATGTTGTTCTTGTTTGTATATAATAGATTGGTATAATATAGTTTCTTAGCCTTCCTTAACATATTGGTCAGTTTATTTTTATATGTTTTATATCTACTTTCAGAATCCTCTGTTCTTAGTCTAATGAATTGTCTATATAGAGTGTTTTTCTTCTTACAAGCATTTTGTAAACCCTTGGTTAGCCACGGACATTTTGTCATTTTTCTGTTTTTACTGAATTGCTGAATTGGACAGTTTTTATTGTATGCTATACTGAAAATTTCCATGAAAGTATCGTAAGCACTATCTACATCATTCTTGTTATATACCTCGTTCCAATCTTGTTTTTTTTAAGTCACTATAGAGTGAGTGAATTGAATCCTCAGTTCTTGCTCGTTTATAAAAATATTTTTGAGGTGATTTTTGATCTAACCCATTATCATCATATACCGTGAATACGGGCAGATGATCCGTTATATCACAAACCATTAGGCCGCTGACATTTGTGAACTGCATATTATTAGTGAAAATGTTGTCAATGAGGGTGGCACTGCTCGCTGTTATTCTGCTAGGTCTTGTGATAGTTGGGTATAAACTCATACTGTACATCCTATTAATATACTCATCAGTTGTCTTATGTTTATTTGGATTTATCAAATCGATGTTATAATCCCCACAGATAAATAATACCTTGTTACTCAATTCAACTCATGTTTTTTCTGCCCAATTTGTAAATATTTCCACGCATGAGCCTGGTGACCTGTATAAACAACTAACTATTATGTTTTTCTTTTTTCATTGATAATTTCTATTGATAAGCATTCAAGCAAGTTGTTTATTGATGCTGTCATGTTTTCTAATATTTTGAATTTAAATTTGTTGAGGACATATATAGCAACTCCTCCTCCCCCTTTATTGGTTCTGTTTACATAGTTTAATGTATAATTGTTTAACTCAAAAACAATGCCTTTATCCTCATTAAACCATGTTTCTGATAATGCAATGATACTAAATGGATTCTCAAACTGTTGTAAGTATTCTTTGATTGCATCGAAATTCGCGTACATGCTTCTACTATTGAAATGAATAATTGAGAATTTCCCTTCTGTTTTAACAGAGATGTTAAATTCATTCTCAGTATAGTATTTGCAATTAATTGCGTTAGATGTTAAGAACAGGTTATCTGGGTCTAACTGATCTTCCAAGTCCAGTGCATTATGTTCGGTGTACTCTGAAGCTTTCAGCTCCAAGAGCTCACAGTCCAAAATCCTTTGCTGTAATCCTAGGTCACTGCCATCAGTAGCATATGAGGTATGATTGGACGTCATTGTATGAGTATATACAGTATATTACAGGACATGTGAAATTATGTGTTTTTACATACCAAATCCATACGTTTTCCCCGGTGTTTAAACTTGATTGGTGTACTGGTGCACGGACGTACAATGAGTTTATCATATCGCAAGAAGGCTATGTCCCCCTTTCCCTGGCTCCGGCATCAGCTCTTTTCGTTCCTTTTAATGGAGTCCGTGTAGTCCTCGTTTATGTAGATTTTCGTTCGAGTTGTTTAGCGCGCTGCAGGATTGCTTCTTGATCCTTCCAACGCAGTAGTTTGGCGATGATAGGTCTCGGCCAGTCTCTCCCGCCAGGTTTCCCTACGCGATGGGCTCTCTCCATTTCCACCGGGTGTTGTAGTTGTAGTTTCTCCCTCAGCAGTTGTTTGATGTTACATGTTACATGTTGAAATATTAACTTTGACTTCAGACTTCTTCCAATGGATACGCTGTCATAATTTATGTCCATGAGCATATTGTTATGTTGAGTGTTTGTGTTATAACACTTATGATCAGATCTGCATTTAGTGGTAATAAAGTTTTCTGATAAAATAAGTTTGTTGTCATATGTCGTTTGTTATAATTAATTTGAACTTAAAAGGAGGAAAAATGATTACTATGAACAATTATTTTTTTGCTTCCCATTAACTTAAAAATATGTAGGAAAATGATTGCTATGAACTAATTATTTTTGCTTCCCATTAACTTAAAATATGTAGAAATACGTATATTTACTATGAATTAAGATTTTTGCTTAGCAAACTGTATGGAAAAATAATTTGGACAAACTTTATTTTATGTTTAGAAATAACTTAAAAGTGTGAGGAAAATTGATAACTACTAAGTAATTATATAACTTCTCTTGAAGCAACTTTTATGTGTTACTTTTAAATAATAATCAATGGCTGTTGGTTTAAGCAATTTTATTGCTTAAATTCAAAGAAACACTTATTACAGTGGGGGTGTATAGTTGCCATAGAACCTACATTGTTTGTTTTGTTTTAAATTTTGTTGTTTTGATTCTTTGTTCAAGTGAAGAGCTTACAGTAGTCCCAAAATGATATTGTGCCTTGGGTGGTTTGTCGGATACCTTGTCACCAATGCCATACATCGGCTTATGGACAGCTTCAGGTGAAGACAGAGCCGGTTTTTCCTATACGCAAACTACGCAAGTTGCGTAGGGCTTATCATTTTAAAAAGTGGGGGAAATAGTCTAGTGTAGTCCTAAATCCCAGTCTGACAGTGGCAAATGATTAGTGGTTCTCACACAGTGGGGCAGGGCCAAAATTGAGGTCATTATGTTCCCTTCTGCCCTGCACTACAGCGTGTAACTATTTTGACCGTAAATAGCTTCGCTATTCGTCGAAAAGCCTTGGGATGCGTACTGTAGGGCCTGGATTTTTGCTTAGGGCCTCAGAAGGGCCAGCACCGGCTCTGGGTGAGGACACGCTGACAGGGTCTTGTCTGGGGGTGCCGCTGTGTCTTGGACTAGACTGATGGGCTGTTCTCTGGACCTGTGCTCCAGGACTTCTGGGGGGGTGTCGAAATCACTGGGTTTTCTAGTGTTAATTGGGGTGTATCTTATTATACTTAAACAGTCCTGGGGCCACAAATATATTTATTGCCTTTCATTGAGATATTTTTTTTGCAGATTCTCCCTCTTCTGATGAGGATGGCTGGTATACAGAGACTTCCTCGGATGAAGAGGTGGATATGGCGGTGGTATTGCAAAACATAACGCCATTGATGCAGGGTAAAAGACTCTTCTCTTTGCCTTAGGCGTAAGATTTTATCACCACCCCTGGCATTTAAAGTGATAACCTCAATTCCTGACACCTTTAGGGTGGAGTCATGGCTCTGATGGACATCCATATAATGTCTGGCCATAGGATAATTTGGGTTATTGGAGCGAATGGCATATCTGTGTTCAGCCACTCTATCCCTCAGCCTCCTTCGAGGCCCACGTAGAAGCACCCACAGGGACATTCAAGGCGATACACTACATGGGTGGTGTTACAGTTGATAAAACCATTTATACATCCTATTAGAAGCCAGATCCATAAAAGTGTCAGTCTTCACCATGTTCTCACAGTATCTACAATGGCCACAGCAAAAGTTCCCTTTTGGACGGGAGAGCCATGTGGTGGGCTTAGTAGATGGGAGATAGCTCCTCACAAGCTTGTCTTTAATGGTTGGGGCTCTTCTGAAGCCTCCCTGAGCCTCCAGGAGTCATCCTGGAGGCTCAGGGAAAACCTCTCTCAGAAGAGGATCACTCACAATAATATCCCAGTTTCTTTGTATAACTCGTTTACCTGGGTAGCCTCTTTACTAACTTGTGACAAAAAAGGGCTTCTGCGTTTGCTCCTGTCTTCCAATAAGGAAGTGAAAACATAAACGTCACAAAAAATGGTTAAACTAAAGAAAACTGGGTATAATCTTTAGCAAAATCTTAAATATAATCGTGTTAACTGTGTTTTAGCAAAAATTAGTTGCTAGTGTACTTAGAGGCTATAATTTGATGGTTTCGGACTCAGCATTTGACTAGTGCGTCTTATACTCCGGAGTGACCTATAGTCCGGAAAATACGGTAGTACAAAACAAGCTTGTCGCTGATGCGATGCAAAGAGTTTATAGCTAGTGCTAATTTTCAACTCCAGTGCCTGGTTGGGCCTTTCTACACTACATTAAACATTTTCAATTTCATCCTAAAAATGTGCCTATTATACACACACATTTACATACATGATTCCAATAATTGTGCATATTTGCTTTCTCCCGCAGCATTGAGCGGTTTCAGAGGGACAGTGAAAAGTTCAGTCTGAAGCAGGAGACAGGGCAGAAGACAATTCAGTCACAGCAGGGACAGGGCTGGAGACACTTGTAGTGACTAAACAACGGAACTCAAACAGTTGTCTTTTGGTGATTTATTATAAGCAGTAGAAAATGATAATTTGTGAATAGCAAATGAATAAAATAATAAAAATATAAGTGAGACTGACAAGACAGTAATGTGATCACATCAAATCCTAAAGTCAAGTCTGAAGTTTCTAACCCCTTCACTCCCAGTTATACTTCCTCTGTTGACCCTCCTCCCAGAACAGCAAGCTGGGAGAGAAGACACTGATCAAGCCTGATAAGAAGCCCATAGACAATGTAAGGCAGTTTTATGGTTGCTTCTCGTCCTGTTTAGACCAGAACTGAGATCACCAGATCAGACAGGTCAACAGGTCATCTTTGTATACAATTTCCCATGGGGACACCTGAGCCTGGTACAAAGGTTCACATACCAAGATGATTACAACAACACTTCAGTGCACAATGATAGTTTTCACGGAAATTATACAATTAAATCAATTTCCCAACTACAATTCCACCCTTTTGATAATTGTATAATCACAACAATATCAAAGTAACATAAAATTGTCATCATTATCACAGATGGAAATTTCATGATATCACTTAACAATGAATAAATAAACAAAAAAAACAGGCTTTAATGTACTCAGTAATGTAACAATGATACAAGCGTCGAGACGTAATGGTATGCCTAGATAACAAAAAACACATATATAAAATAATAACACTTTATTTGATGTAGCAGAGCGTTTGGCAACAACAACAAAAATTCGAATGATAGTGCGGATAGTAATGTGTAGTATGAACTAAACTAGACAGAATGCTAATGGCAGGGCGGAGATTAACAAGGGCACAAGTACTAGACCAGTTTGGAGGTAAACCCTGGTACAAGGCTAGTCCACAAAGCCAAAGAGCAGAAAAAAACAGTCGTCAGGCCAGGAAACTAATGTGTTGGCAAATTTAGTAGAATTACTTAGGCTAGACCAAAGGACAAAAGGAGAATTGGGGATCAGACAAGGGGTTTTATTGTGGACAGGAGGAGGAAAACCACACGTATTCGGTATAATATGCAAACAGCCAGAGGTGTTGCCTAGATGTATAGAAGAAACATGTTTACGTCGTGAAACGCAAAGAGGGTGTCTAAGGGTTTTCACTAAATAAAAGTCGCAGCAGGCTTAATTAAATCGGCCATTTTTGCGGTTAAATTGTGGCCTGAAGCATTTCGCACTTTGTTTTTACTGTAAGTCGCACAGGGGACAGGTAAATTTTCTGGAGAAATGGACCAACCGTTAGGCCCAATGTGAGATTTGTCATGGAGAGTAGAGAATAGTACCACTCTGTCAAATTCAGTGGGACTGGAGCAATAGGTAAGGCCGAAGCCGTGGTCTTAAGCGAACAAACATAGCAAGACGTATTTTCAGATTCAGCGTGAATCCAGGAACGAATAATACCAGAGTCGGATAAAGATAGAGAAGAAAGGGTGATAACTAAGGGATTACATTTCATGGGGAGACATATGAAGGACCGTGGGCCCTTGAGATGCTAAATCGCTTAGCTAAATTATTTTGCTTGGCTTTCTGTGAAGCACTAATCAGTAGGTTGGGGTTTGACGCACGTTTGCTGATGTGGTGAGAAGAAGATACTACCCGTCGTTGTGACAGGATAGTGTAAGAGCCAGAATACTCATCTGAGGAAACAGAAGAGGGAAAGGGAGGATAAACTGCAAAACAACCGAACCAAAGGGTAATAAGTATAAAAACGAGTGTTACGATAAGTGTAATATTTCCTTTGACAAAATATTTCCAACCCCATTGCCTTTGCAGGGAAGGAACAGATTCAGGCATTATGTCAGGTAATCGAGACACTGTGGTAGGTAAACTAAATATATAACAAAGTTTCAATCCAATCAGCAATGCAATACTAATAAAAATTCAAAAATCAATACATGTAAAGCTAGAGTGATTATAAAACATATATATATATTGGCTATTACGGATCACGAAGAATGTAGATCAGCAAGGAGGAAATCACACTAGCCAGGGTGATTCTTGGTGCTGGGAAGACAGGCCAGGTCAGCAGGAGGTGGAATGATTTTGCAGTGACTGGCATGGATCCAGGGAACTCTTTCAGCAACTTTGACGGCCGTGTGGGTGACAAGAAGGACTTGGTACGGGCCACGCCAGGACGTCTCGTTCCAGCGCCGTTTCCGGAAGTTCTTCACCAGAATGTAGTCTCCGGGCTGTATTTTAATGGAACCGATGCATGGCAGGCTTAGGCGAGCACTCCTTCACCTGGGTCCGAATATCTGACAAACAGAAAAGAAATACAATATGAAAGCAAAGGTTCAGCGAGTACGCACTCTAATCCAACATACATCAAGGCGATAGGCAGGCATTGTATCCAAGATTTATTCATTTCATCACTAATTTTCGCTGAACTTTAGTTTTGAGATCAAAGTTTAACCATTTGCTGATTGTGGTTAACACCTCGTTAACAAAATTATTTACAAATGATTTTCTAATTCCTCCCCTTGATACATGATCAACTCCATGTATCAATTTCACATACACTGGAAATAATGCTTTTGGAAGGCACAGGTCAGATTTTAAGAAGTTTTGGGATGCCCAAATGGCAGAAAAATTGAATGAGAGAGAAGGCATATTTACCATCTGTGTAAATTGTCACAGAGCGACCGTTAGCAATTTCACAAGCTCTTGTAAGGGCTATCAGCTCTGCCGCTTGCTCTGACGTACAGTATGCGAAGGAAGAGGTGCAGATTCAACCAGTGTTGTCATCCACCACAGCATAGCCGCAGTAGGAGACACCTGTAGTCTTATCTTTGGAAGCGAAGCCGTCTGTGTAAAAAAACAAAATCACTGTTAGGAAGTGGAATGTCCTTGAGATCAGGACGAGGAGGGCAGCACAAGGACATTTCAGACAAACAACAATGAGGTTCTCCATCATCTGGAAGAGGCAATAAGGTGGCAGGATTCAACAAGGTACACCTGGAAACAGTTACATTAGGCAAATTTAACAATGTTGTGTGATATCTGAGCAGTCGTGTCGGTGTCAGGGGCGTAGCCTTTGATTGAGTCAAATCATTGCAACCGAATGAAGAGCCAGTTAGGGCTGAAACAACTAATCGATTATTGAAATAGTCAACAACTATTTTAGTAATCGATTAATCGTTTTTTGGCTCACACATACTGAAATAGAGCTAAAATTACATGAAAATTTAGTATTTTTGATGAAAACCTACTTTGTTTTATAGTTAGGGTCTGTAGTGTTTTGTACATTGTAAATTTCATGAATATCTGTCTGTGTTTCATCAAATCAGAAGCAGAATTAGCGCTAAGAGGTGCCATTTTAGCTTCATGTGATGAAAAATAACATTTTCATACACCATTCACAGCCAATCGATTAATCGTAAAAATAATCGATAGATTAATCGATTACAAAATAATTGTTAGTTGCAGCCCTAGAGCCAGTAAAGTCAGTGGAGCATAATTAACATAAGGTCTTGATGCCATCACTGCTGCCTCACAGGCTGCTAGTGCCCTCAGGCAAGGGGGGGTTGACCTTGAGGGGGTCAAGCCGGGAGGAGAAATAGCCAACTGGTTTATGGGGGTTTGCCTTGTTTTTGAGTCAAAACAGAGGTCATACAGCCATCACGTTCATCAATAACTGATAGAAGGGTTTTTCCGGATTAGGAAGGGAGAGAACTGGAGAAGTTTGTAAAACATTTTAAGTTCCACAAAGGCCAGTAAAGCTTCAGAAGTTTACTATTCTTAATTAAGCGTGTTTGTACTATAGAGTGTCAGGCAATTGAGTCAACAATGGAGAAATGTCAGCGGGAGTCAGGATAGTTTTTCATTTTGGTAGAAATTTTATCTTCAAGAACCACATAGCATGAACGTGGAACGCAAAGCTTAATAGTGAAAAGCACGTAATTAAAATTAGTGCTATCAGAATGGAAATATCGGGATGACTCGGATCTATTTTCCAATCTGAAACAGACATGCATATTTTTGACAAATAACCGACGTCGCACCATTCGTGGTGTTTTGTTTAGCGATGGCAACATGAGGGACTATGAGTCAAATCGTCAGAGTTTCTTCTGTTCTGGAGTAAGCGAGACACGAAACGCAAAAAAAAAAATACAGACCCTCAACTGTGAGGTCGTCTGTATTTTGCTGGTACCAGAGCTTTCCAAAATTTTGGTCATCCACAGAGACATGTGATGTAACATCTGTCTGTGGCTCTCATGAATTCAAGAGAGGGAGTCACATATTGTTTAGCCTTGTGTTTTCAAGTCAGTGGCAGGAGGCAAATCCACTTTCCACCGAAACACATCTGTAAGCGCATGTTGATGTCGACATCGTTTTTCATAAGGCAAGAATTAGAGCTTGTTCGTTTTATTTTTATCCCATTTTCGTTTTTTCTTCTTGACAATTTGTCCACTAGCTCAGGAGTCTCAGACATGCGGCCCGGGGGCCAAATGCGGCCCGCGAGATAATTTTTTGCGGCCCGCGAGATGATTTCTTATTTATATTACTTGCGGCCCACCGGTAAATTGCATGAAACACGTTAGAACTACATTTCCCATGAGGCACCGCACGGTAGCCCAATGCCGCTGCGGACGCGAGAATGACCACAACATCAGACAGGGGAAGAGAGATGCGGCGCTTCTGCAGATGATTTATCAACTTTTTCAACAAAGAAACGGACTAACAGCAACGGACAGTGAGAGGAGCTTCTGAAACAGGTGGAGACTGTCAGAACGCGAGGGAGAACTTTAGTTGTTCAGCTAAACATGTGCTGGAAAAGTGACAGCACTGCAGCATGACAATAAGCACCTTTACCATCGTTACCTTTATGACTTTGCAAGCGAACACATCGTAATTAGTGTTTAAAAGCGTCACAACAGTAGCCTGGCCTTAGCCGTCCGTAAACTCCGGTCAATGATAATTTCCCTACATGTACGAAACGAAATGAGTACGAGGGTAAAAACCAGGCTATCACAACAGTAAAGTGAGGAGCCTTTTCTCTCCATCTCTCTCTCAGAGGAACATTGTGTGCTCACACAAGAAGCACATCATGTCAATTAATTTAATCTTAAGGACACGTGCGAACACATGATCCATAGTTACATTAAAATAGAGAATATGGAAATGTATAAAAAATACTGCAAATAATTACAGCAACATTGATGGTAAAAAATATAAGCCCCATCCATTCTCTAACTGTAGGTCACAAAAAGGCATGAGGCCAATGACTCCACATTATTTACTTGAGGTGAAGCTCATTGCTAGTGCTCATTATCAGCTCCAGTCCCTGGTTGGGCCTTTCTACACTAAATTAAAATGACATTTGAATTACATTTTGCATTTCTTTCTAAAAGGCTAACAGACAGAAACTGGACCTGACTCCTGAAAGATCATTCACTGATGCCCTGAACCAATTTACCTGAACCAAAATGAGATTAATTACAAAAACACTAATTGTCAAAGTCTGTCATTTCTAATGAAGCTCAGCAAATGTTTGGCCCATTGGAAACCCCTGGAAGCTTAAAAATGTGCAGATAGTTAATGTACAGTCTATTTTAAGGTATATTACAGCAAACAATAAAAAGTTGCTAAATCATAACTGACTTAATAAAAAAGGCTTTGTCTGTTGCGGCCCCCGACCAACACTGGATTTGCATTTGTGGCCCCCAGTCCAAATGAGTTCGAGACCCCTGCACTAGCTGAAACAGAATGCGTCACTTTACCACTTAATTTTGTGGACAACTGGCTAGTTCTGATTAAAGAATTTGTTGTGCCAGAGCCAACCATAAAAGTCAGGGTTTTGCTACTTGACATTTTATTGTAGGAAGAGCATGGGTGACTGCAGAAGTAATAAGGGCATAATTCTAATTTATCAAGTGTCCTCTAACACAGGGTTCCCAAACTTTTTTGGCTGGGACCCCAAATATTGACACGTAAACAACTCGGGACCCCCATTGTATAAAGTTATTGCCTCTTACGCTACTTTAGGAAAGAAAACACATTTTAAAATCAAGTTAACATGTATTTAAACTGTTTATTTTAACTATATGAATGGATTTCACAAATGATATGCTGTTGTTTGCCTTTTTCTTTTTTATTTCATCCTAAAATCATCTGGGGACCCCCACCCAATGCCTCGCGAACCCCCCGAGGGGTCCCGACCCCAGGTGCTCTAACAAAACAAGCATTGTGGCAGTAGCCCAGTGTAGAGCCCTGCATTTGAGCCCGAGCGGCCCGATGGCCCGCAGGCCGGGCTTCGGGCCCATTACCACATCATTGCGTTGGACACGGGCCGGCTCGGTGTTCCCCTGCCAATGCGTTGTGCTGTTATTTTTTAATCAACTTAAATGGCGACATTAAATGCAGCACCCGCTCTCCTCTCTCCCTCTCCCACACCCCGACTTGACCCGCCAACACAACACAAACATGTACCTGCCATCCCCGTGGGCCGTGGCGTGGGGGTTTTCCCCGCCGTGGGTAAACCTCTGCAAAGCGGTATGGAGAGAGAGGACGGAGCGGTTCGCGTGCGGAGTGCTTCTATCGACGGTATGTGTTCGCAGTGCTTCCAGGAAACAAATGCATGCGTGTTCCTCCCAACAATAAAAATTAAACACTGTCAGGGCTCGAAATTGCGACCATTTTGGTCGCATATGCTCCCACATTTATGCCTTTGCGATCTAAAATAGAATCACTCGCATGTTTGCGACTGCAAACAAATCCTCCAGTCCACCTTAAAGAAAACCTTCTCGTGCTACCTTAAAAAGGCTTGTGTCATTGTTTTCACAAACGCTGCCTGTCAGCAACAGCAAACTTTCTGTTCTAAAATAGTTCGAGAGCATATAAACTACGATCTGTCCTCTCTCTTGGCTCAGCGCCGCTGTCATTCCTCCCGGTCACACGCGCTGCCTGGGACAACCTGCACCAGCCCAGCCCGTGTTCTCTGGGTGTGCCTGTGCTCCGCTCTCATTCCTCTGCCCGCTTTCATTGAATGAGCCAATGTATTTACTATCTCTCAAATAATGCGCGAATCGATGTTGGGCGGAGAAGCAGCGCAACTTCAATTGAACCCACCCGTCACCTCGTGCAGCGCTGAAAGCGAATCATCGCCGCTCTCGCAAAATACAAAACGTAAAGTCACAAACGCAATGTTTAACACGTCTTCTAAGGTTCTGGCAAAAGGGTTAGCCGTGTGTTGCGTAATCTATGAAGCTGTCCCACAGCACAGAGTGAGGAGAGTGAAGACTAAGGACTAAGACTAAGACTAAGACCAGCAGTAGGTGGCGACCCGCGCCGCTCGTCGCCACCTACTGCTGACGCTTATTTGGACATTATGTTTTCCTGGATACTTGATTCACCTGAACTTTACATTGTCTTATTTATTGCCTTAATGTTCGGTGCAGCCCTATGAGGCAACTCCTGTTGTGATATTGAGCTATACAAAACCATTGATTGATTGATTGAAGACGCAGAGAGAGGAGACTATGAAGTGCAGTGAAGCAGGGGCGGAGCAAGTCGGGGGTTGGGGGCGATTGGGAGGCACAAAATAAAATTTAGCCTAATGCATCTAAAATGCAACAGAAGGCTGGAAGTGGCATGTGATATGTTTAATTCCCTTCATCCCTGTTAAAAGCTTCCCTGTTTTTTTTGGTTGTGCTCCTAAGTTTTTGACTGTGCTCCTAAATTTCAGAATTAGGAGCACAAGCGCTACCAATAAAAAAAGTTAATTTCGAGCCCTGATTAGGTGTAATTTCTGGTTCCTTTTTCATTATCAAATATCTATATGGCTGTAAAATTGACTTTTCTAAAACATGGAACTGAAATAGTTTGTTGCGTGTTGCTCATGGGGCTGCTCTCTGGTGTAACACGCACCTGTGAGTCTGCATTGATGCTTATAAGCCACTTCTGCTGCTGTGTGGTCTGTTTAGGACAGACCTTTCCTTCAAGGGAACGCGCATTTCGAGTGTTGGTGCGTAGGAAAAGGAAGGAGGACGCGGTTTTAGAAAAGGCACGACTAACCCCTCTGCCACAGTTCCACAAGCATCCATTATCATCCCAGATACTGAGACTTTATTTTTAACTAATCTACTCATATGGGCCCCAAAACTGTACATACAACGTAATAAAAAAAAACTAATTGGAATATGAAGTATTTACCGCCAGCATACAATGAACTAGTTGTAAATTAAACTTAACAGTTCTTTTTAATTTCAGGTCTGACCGGCTGATGTCAAGGATTCAAGCTGCTTTTCCTCCGATCACCGTCTAATCTGAGAAATAATAGTGAACTTGTGTCTTTGCACAAGGACTGTAGTTCAGGAGTTACACTCTACTGTACATCAAGAACTTTTCAGCCTCCTTGCCTGGACAGAGGGTGCTTTACAACAGTGGTTCCCAACCTGGGGGGCGGCCTTCCCACCGTGAGCTCTTGGACGGCAGGTGGGGCCCAGAGCTTTGTCTGGGCAGAGGGTCAGGTCATAAATTTGCACAAATTAAATGGTTAAAAATCACGACGGCGAACTGAGTACAGGTGCTTGAAACAATCTAATTTCAGAAAATGTGTTAAAAATGCATATCTGTAAATATTTTCATGTTTTGTTTTTGATGTATTTTTTATTTATTGGACTGAGGGGTGCAGCCTGACTACAGCATGACTACAGCATGCGCAGGAGGGGCTTCAAGAAAAAAGGTTGGGAACCACTGCATTAGAAGGTCTTACATTGAATGATTACAAGAGGCAAGACTGAAGTCAAGCTTTCGTCCATATGCCAAGATACACTTGATCTGCTTCTGATGGTTATAAATCACAAAAAATAAAAATGTTTGAAACTTATCTGGAGCAATTGTTTATGTTCATAAAATCTTATCTGAAAATGTTATATGTGGAAATAGTAGGTCCCATAGTGTGCTTGTTTCAATATGACATATTTCAAAAAAGGCATATTTTCAAAAGTTATTTCTTAAAAACTAGTGTTGCCATCCCATTTTTTGCACTCTGCTATTTGCACAAGTGCTGAAGCGCTTTTTATTATTCATGTTTGGTAAATGTTCACTGTATATAACAATATCTATTCATCTTTTGCAAATGTCATACACTGCCGTTTTTATGGGTTGAACCGGAAGCACTGTGTCACGTGACTTGCCCGGATGAGTTTAAAAAGCTAGGCCCATAGCCTCTCTCATTGTGAGAGCTGTGGCGCAGCAGTCGGCCGTGGCCTAAGGCTTTGTACACCTGTGGGACGTGTAAGTTTGTTTTCTGTTTCTGTATACTGGTCACTTACAACTTAATCCTAAAACCTTTTTTTTTACTGTTTATTCACAGGGGACCTATGTTTACCCCGTCAATGTTTGAGCTAAAAATAAACTTAAGAAAACGACATCTGAGTGCCCTGGTCATTTCGAGGGGGCAACAAAATCTTGGTGTTTCTGCCCGGTTGGGATTAAGTTTGTGGATCATCTGATCGCTGCCGTGGATTGCTGCCAACGGAGCTCGTGTGTGGATTGGAATCGTGAGTGGATTACGCTACGAGAGACGCCAACACGAAGCTATCACGGAGCTAATGCTAACGGAAGCTAGATCACGGAAGACGACACAACCCACCACAAGTTACGATCAAAGCCAAGGTAAAAGACTTTCCAACCATGCCAGACTTTAATGAACAAGTGTCTGAATGGGAAATACGATGGAGGAAATCGAGGGAAAGCTTATTGCCTTACCTGTTTCTGAACTTCTTGGAATATGCACTACACTCGGAATCACTATTGTTGATGAAGATAAAAACTCACCTCGCAAATTGAGAAAGCTTATTCTGCAGTATTTGGAGTGTGAGGATATCACGTCGCTTGAAGATGGAGGAATGTCAGTATTATGAAAGTGAATGACCGAATTGATGAACTGTTCCAGTCTGGTCCCACGTCGCCACGCCGCCCTCTGGCGGACACAGCTGGTACTGCACACAGCAACACTGAACCTGTGGTAAGACCACGCACTTCTGCCACTATGTCTACTGCTACAAATGTGTCCGAAAGAACTCAAACTGTTCACCCAATGTACAGAAAAGACTTGAAATTAATGGACAAATTGGTGAACATAATCAAAAGGATAAGCTGGGATATGCAAGTTTAGAAAGACAAATTATGAAAGCATTAAAGAAAGGATATGATGAATGTGAAATTATTGATGCAGTCTTCAAGCTATTATTCCAGGGACAAAACTGAGAAGTACCTGGAAGGTAGAGATGATTTGTCATTGCAAGCTTTAAAACAAATATTACGGACCCATTTTATTGAAAAAGATGCTACTGAGCTGTACCACTTTCTCACTCGTGCTGCACAAGATCACGGAAGAGACTCCAGTCCAGTTTTTGGTTCGAGCTATGGACTGAGGCAACAAATACACTTTGCTTCAGAGAGGGCAGCCACTGGATTAAAGTACAGCCCAGAACTCATCCAAAATCAGTTTTGCAAAACCATACTCACCGGACTCCAAGATGACACCATCCGTACTGACTTAAAGCCATATTTGCAAAATCCAAGAGTAACTGATGAAGTCCTGCTGGAGAAAATGACTGCTGCCTACAACCTGGAAATGGAGAGGAAGAGCAAGCTGTCAAGCAATCCAGAGCCAAGGTGTCGGCGTGAGTCATGTTTCCCATCTCACTGACTCAGAGAGCTGCAGTTATGACAGTAACTCTACCAAAAAGGAAAGTAAGCAAAAAGAAAAGTTTGAAAAACGTGACACATTGATGGAAAAGTAGACCAAGGGAATAAAGCCATCTGTGAGGCCATTCAGAATCTCACCACCCAGCTGTCAAGCCTGCACCAACTACCCGGACAACCACCACCATGGGGACAAGCCAGCCACAGCTACAACAGACCACACAAGGACACGCCCCACCCGCAGTGTCACCAGTGCCAGCGGACCAATCCAGGAGGGAAATGCGATCACTGTTACAAGTGTGGGAGCATAGACCACTGGGCTGTTGGTTGTCGCAGAGCACCCAGGAACACTACAGCCTCCACAAACAAATCGAAACCAGCGTACATCTTGGTAAGAACACAGACCTATTCTGCACTACAGCACCCCTCACTGGTAAACAACATCAAACAGCTAAGCTAGTGGGGAGAAGGTGCCTTGTTCGAGCCACAATGAACAATGTTGACACCAAAGTGCTGTGGGACACCGGCTCTCAAGTATCCATCATTGGGGCCGAGTGGAAGCAGAGACACTTACCTGATGTTACTGTGAGGTCTGTGGAAGAGTTACTGGAGGAAGGAGGGCTGGATCTGTCCGCAGCAAATGGGACAAAGATCCCATACCAGGGCTGGATTGAAGTGAAGTTTGCACTGTCACCAGATGCTGTAGCTGGCTGAGTAATAAACCAGTAGTTGTGCCTATTCTAGTCGCCTCTACAGATCTTGAACGTCCTATTATTGGATTTAATGTAATTGAAGAGCTGGCTTGACAAATGAGGGTTCTGGAAGTTGTTTCCTTCTGGGCACATGGTAAGGAAATTCTCTTCAGCACTTGATGTTGGTCAGAAAACTGCTAGGGCTGTTCTAACTGTTTTACAGACGCAGCCACCTGAAAACAGCCCCCACATTGCTCGGCTGGGAAGAATGCCAATTACTGTCCCAAAGAGGAACACCATCCAAGTGCAATGCAACTATCTACAGCAAGGTTTGCTATGTGGCACTCATGTCGTGTTGGAGCCTAATCCGGAGACACCGTGGCCCACAGGACTGAAAGTAAGAGAACAGCTTATTCAAGTTCAAGCGAACACGAGAATTAAGGTGACTGTTGAAAATGCAACAAGTTGTGACGTTACGCTATGTGGCCGCACGACGCTTGGCTGGTTACATAGTGTTGATGCTGTTTATCCACTAGAGCCAAGGTCTACAGAGTGTCAACCATCAGAGGGCAGTGCCACATCATCACTGGAGCAGCCCAGTCAAGCACCAGAGAGGGAGCCCTGGGTCCCGCCAGTGGATCTGAGTCACCTCCCAGCCGAGCAACAGCACAGGGTTCGCCAAATGCTGAGGGAGGAGGGTGACGTGTTTGCCAGAGATGAGTGGGACGCCGGCTGTATTACTGGCTTGCAGATGGACATTAATCTGAAAGACTCTGTTCTGTCCAGAGAACATACAATGCCATACCCCGACACCTGTATCAAGAAGTTAAGGCTCACATTCAGGACCTGCTAAACCGAGGTTGGATTCAAAAGTCATATTCCTCTTACTCTTCACCTGTAGTTTGTGTCAGGAAAAAGGACGGCACTCTCCGTTTATGCATCGATTACAGGCTGCTGAATGAGAAGACCCTGCCAGACCGTCATCCCATCCCCAGAATCCAGAAATCCTGGAAACTTGGGTGGAAATTCCTGGTTCACTGTTCTGGACCAGGGCAAAGCCTACCATCAAGGCTTCATGAGCGAGAAGAGTAGACCTTACACAGCCTTATTACACCGTGGGGACTCTATGAGTGGACCAGGATCCCATTGGTCTCTCAAATGCCCCGGCTGCTTTTCAACGCCACATGGAGGGATGTCTTGGAGATCTGAGGGATGAAGTCTGTGTGCCCTACCTGGATGACGTCCTTGTTTTCAGCCGCACATTCGACGAACATGTGGACAACGTCAGAAAAGTCCTGCAGAGACAGAGAGCCTGTGGGATGAAACTGAGAGCTGAAAAATGTGAGTTTTTCAAGCCGCAAGTAACGTATGTTGGTCGTGTTATCTCTGCAGAAGGATACAGGATGAACCCGAGGGAGGTGGAGGCAGTAAAAGCGCTCGCATACCAGACCCCAGCTACAGTGAGGGAGGTGAGGAAGCTCCTGGATTCCTGAGCTACTACAGAGCTTACATTCAAGACTTCTCAAGGACTGCAAAGCCACTGTATGAGCTGCTGGCAAAGCCCAAAGGTGACCAAAACACTGCCACAAAAAGGGGACAAAACATTTAAGTGCTCAGCTCCCACCTTCTTCTCCGGTTCAGTGGACAGAAATCACAGAGTAATTTTGTCTTGGCCATCACAGAGCGTTTCCGTGACTACCTGTTCCACGCGCCACACTTCACAGTCTACAGCGACAATAACCCACTCACCTACGTCACCAAGTCGGCAAAACTCAACGCCACTGGTCACCGCTGGGTGGCAGAGCTGGCAGACTATAGATTCACACTCAAGTACAGGCCTGGAACAGCTAACATAGACGCAGACTTTCTCTCTCGCAGACCAAAGCCCATCGAAACCATCATGCAGGAGTGCACGGAAGAGTGTGAGCCGGAGGTCATGGACAGCATCTGTAAAGCAATCAAAAGCAGCCAAACAGGTGAGATAAACTGGATTTCGGCGTCACCTGCAATGTGGATGTCCTATCAGATGGCAGTGCTGTACCACCCTTCAGCCCTTCTCCATCCAAGACATCCAGGTCCACAGAATGCAGATCCAACCATTCAGAGGTCTCCAACTGAAAGGGAAAACGCTTACCTGAAGTACAGAGACAAAGCAGCAGAGAGTGAACAAGTTCGAGTTCTCCTGAAGGAATGGCCAAAATTGCTGCTGGATGAAGATGGAGTTCTGTGGCGGAAGACCAACAACCGGCTGCAACTGGTGGTGCCAGAGCCCATGAACCCCTGGTGTACAAGTACCTCCATGAGGAGATGGGACACTTGGGTGCTGACCGGATGGTTGCCCTGGCCCGAGAGCGCTTCTTTTGGCCAAAAATGAGACAGGAGATGAGCACTATGTCACACGTGTCTGCAGCTGCATCAAAAACAAAAGACCCAACGAGTCACAAGAACACCACTCCAAAGCATTGAAACCTCTGCACCTTTTGAGCTGATCTCATAGACTTTTTACATCTGGAGAAATGCAGTGGAGGTGAAGAATACATCCTGGTGTTGGTGGACCATTTCACTAAATATGCTCAAGCCTACGCAACCAAAGACAGGCTGGGAAGACGGCTGTAAAAAGCTGTTTGATGACTTCATCCCACGCTTTGGTTTTCCATCCAGGATCCACCATGACCAAGGAAGAAGAGTTTGAGAACCAGCTGTTTCGGAAGCTCCAGGAATATGGTGGTATTCATCACTCTCGCACTACACCTTACCACCCCCAAGCTAACCCTGCCGAACGTTTTAACAGGACTCTGTTGAGTATGCTGCGGACGCTGGAGGAGACACAAAAGGCCAGATGGAAGGAGCACCTCAACAAAGTAGTTCATGCCTACAACTCCACATCACGAGGCGACGGGTTACTCTCCTTTCTTCTTGCTCTTTGGACGTGAACCAACCCTCCCAGTCGACCTCCTGTTTCCGAAGAAGCTTGGTGACGCGGAGAAACAGACCCCGACTGGCTACGCGGAGAAGTGGAGAGAGGCAATGCAGGAAGCATATGCCATTGCCCTGAAAAACATGAGGAAATCTGCAAAAAAGGGCAAGACTATTACAATCAGCGCGCCTGGAGCTCCACGCTGAAGCCAGGTGACCATGTGTTGGTGAGAAACCTCACGCCTCGAGGTGGTCCGGGGAAGCTCCGCAGTCACTGGGAGAACACTGTCCATGTGGTGAGGAGAGCAAAGGCCCTGGAAGCCCATCTATGTGGTTGAGCCTCTGAATGCTGTGGGAAGAAGACGTGCTTCACAGAAATTTACTCTTACCTTGTCCTTACCTGGTTGAACCTGCTCCTGTCGTCCCCAACCTAAGAGGAGGAGCAGAAGCAGAAGAGCCAGAACGTCGTCAGAAAGAGGGACAAGTGCTAAGAACAACATCCAGCCTGCAGATACGGAGAGCTCTAGTGATGAAGACTACCATCTCGTCATGCCACCCCACCCACTCTTCAGCCACTCAACCCAACTGCCAGAGAGTTCCAACCGAGACCCCACTTCAAGACAGCCTGAAGAGAGAGCTGAAGTGGTGATCCTGATCCCAGAGGTTGACCCTGAGCCAGTACAGGAAGCGGATTCGTCCGAGCAGGAAGCATCCACGTCTGACTCCTCAGAGGAAGCTTCTGAGCCCCGCCCTGCAGACTGTCAGAGCCAGACAGCCCAGGCGCATCTACACCTATGACGAACTGGTGAGCCTCGGTCCGAGAAGTGCAGACTTGTCCCGTCGATGTGCCAAACCAGCGAGGGTCTGAGACTGTTAACACCGCTGCCCACCTATGCTTCTAAGGACTATCCACCCAGCTACGCAAATGGACCGCCTGTGTGTACCGCTATGCCAAAGGACTTTTAAGTAACTGATATTATTAATTTAGTCCCCGGTTGTATTAAGAAAATGTTGGTTTACATTTTATTTTAGTGGGGGAGGGTGTTGCCATCCCATTTTTTTGCACTCTGCTATTTGCACAAGTGCTGAAGCGCTTTTTATTATTCATGTTTGGTAAATGTTCACTGTATATAACAATATCTATTCATCTTTTGCAAATGTCATACACTGCCGTTTTATGGGTTGAACCGGAAGCACTGTGTCACGTGACTTGCCCGGATGAGTTTTAAAAAGCTAGCCCATAGCCTCTCTCATTGTGAGAGCTGTGGCGCAGCAGTCGGCCGTGGCCTAAGGCTTTGTACACCTGTGGACGTGTAAGTTTGTTTTCTGTTTCTGTATACTGGTCACTTACAACTAATCCTAAAACCTTTTTTTTTACTGTTATTCACAGGGGACCTATGTTTACCCCGTCAATGTTTGAGCTAAAAATAAACTTAAGAAACGACATCTGAGTGCCCTGGTCATTTCGAGGGGGCAACACTAGCACGCCTGTCAACCTCTTTTTCCACATATTGAATATTTTTAGTATTGTCTTTATTACTGTAAAATTGTAAGTCTGTGCCTTTTATACTTTTTGAAATAATTGGAGTCAAAAATGCCAGTAGAGGCTAAAATGTCAATTTTTTCACAAACTTCCCCACTTTAGGAGCCAATTTCTCATTAACTGCAGGGAGTCTGCGTGTGGAACTTTTTGTGGAAGAAGTTAACCTATTTTACTTGATAAAAATCAAAATCAAAAGTATTTCCTATTTCATGGAACAAAAGTCAATTTCTAAGCACTTTGTGAGAGCTAGCTGATGGCCTAGGCATTCACGGAGAACGTAACCCATGATAAAACCCGCTCTCAAAGCGGATTTTAGCTAACGGAGGGGCATTCGATAGCTAGGCCCCCAGTGCAGCCAATAATAACGTAGACTTAACCGATAATGACATTAACCCACATTTACAGAGAATACGTTAGCAAAGTCATGACTAATGTCTCTGCGATTAACCAGAAAGCCAATGGAAACCAACATTTCCCCAAAGGGCTAGCTTCTGATATTTAGTCTGCTAATGCCTAGCACTGACAATTCAGAGCTATTTTTATATTTTAATAAAAGACAGTCAAAAACAGTGACTACATAGCGTGAGTATACTACTAAATTTCATAGACTCACCGTTCAAAGTCCAGGACCAGCTATGTGTTGCTGTCTGTGCTCCTCCAACATTGACGCGGTGCCTTTGTCTGTCCCGCCTTCCGTCTTCTTCTCTTCTGACAATGAGACTAAACAGCGCCAATATTTGGTGGTGGCCAAAAATATACAGTCTATGGGCCAAAACTAACATGTTTTAAGCATAGACTGTTAAAAGAAGTTTTAAGCCATTGGTTTTTGGGGTAGATTGACTCATACACTGCGTTAACGTTTGTGACACATAAATAATAATTTTAGATATAGTTTATGTATGTATGTATGTATGTTGTGCAGGGTTTGAATTACAAAGTGCTTTCGGGGGAGCCCTATTTCCGATCCTCCCTGACTAACTTTAACGCTTTGAAACAACCTCGGGAGGTACCAAGATGGCGGCGGAGTAGGCAGCCGCGTTTTTGAGAGCTCTCTTCATGACCGCAGTTTTGATGATTTAAACTTATTTACTCCACCCAAACTGAGACGATGGATATACAGCAGATACTTAACCAGCAATATTGCAGCCGCCGGCACTTCAAATCCTAAAATAACAGAAAAGCCAAAGGAAGGTGAGCATGACTATTGTGCAATGGATGTAACTCTGCAATCAAGCGGGAACGCGGACCAGACTCGACGCCACCAACTCCGAGTAAGAATTCAAAAGAAAAGAAAGCTAAGCCAAACAAAACAACGAGAGTGAAAATGCCCAAGCTTCAAATAATGATATTTTGGAGGCAATATTGGAGCTTGGGAAACGAGTGACTGGAACTGAGTCGCAGTTAGGAGACATCAAAGAACAAAACCGACAGAACACCGCAATGATTGCTAGCTTAACCAAGACCGTGCAGTTCAACTCGGAAGAGCTAAACGGGATTAAAAAGAAAGTGTTGGACTTGGAGAGGGTTAACAGCCATTTACTGGAGGAAAACAAAGAACTGAAGAAGAAAGTGATTGAACAGAAACGATATAGCATGAGGCCGTGTCTCCGAGTGAGGGGACTAAAGGAGAAGAAAGAAGAAAACCTTAGAGCGATCATAATTCCTATACTGAAGAAAATTGCCCCAGAACATGCGGCAGACATGGAGCACGCAGTGGATGTGGTACATAGACTGGCAAACGAGAGGACGGTCGCTCCAGACAAGTCATTATCCTGTTTGCAATGAGACATGTGAAAGATGAAGTATGGCTGAAAACCAAAGACTCTCCAATATGCAATAGGGAAGGTATCAGCTTTGCGGAGATGTCACCAAAGAGGATTTGGAGGCACAAGAGCGTTTGTGGCCGTTGGTTGACCAGCTAGAAAGGCGGGAAGCGAGCCTTTTTCCGGGGGCCCTACGCGTACATCGATGGACGTCGTGGTGAGGACAACGGATAACAGACTACTTCAGGATGATTAAACTTCGAGCTGGATGGTGGACCCTTTTTCAGAGGCCCTACGGGTACTTTGATGGACGTCGTGTTGAGGATAACGGACTACAGACTTCTTTTTTTTTTAGGGTAAGACTTTAAAAGGTGGAGATTTTATGAGCGGGTTGAGAGCTCTAACATGCTTCATGTTCTTATTCAGAAGCACAGCCAAAGTATTTTACAAACGCTTTCTTTTTTTTTTTCTCTCTCTCTCTTTCCTTTCCGTATTAGTTCATGTTAAATGTTAAATTTCTCTTGGTTCTTTAAATGTTAGTGGCTTGAAAGAACTTGTTAAACGAAAGCATTGTTTTTATTTTGTAAAGGGCAAAAATCTCATTGTTTATTTTTACAAGAAACCCATTCCACAGAAGCTGATGCATCGTTCTGGTCAAATCAATGGGCGGGAAGATCCTTTTTAGCCATGGCTCTTCCAGATCCGGAGGAGTAGCGATCTGTTTCAACAACTTTCCTGGAGAAGTTATTACACATCGGACTGACACAGAAGGACATTGGTTGACAGCAGTGGTGAAAAGGTTTTTCATAATATTGTTCAACGTATATGGGTATAATAATGATAACCAAAATAAGTCAATGTTAGATGATATATGTGATTTCTGAACTTAAAGGTCGGTATCCTACAGATTATATTTTATGTGGAGGGGATTGGAATATGACTCCAAATGAGTGGCTTGATAGGTGGCCTGCAAGAGTTGGAAAACCCCAATATAATACCCTAATTAATAACTTTATGGCTGATAATCATTTTAGTGACATTTGGAGAAAAATATACCCAGGAATAACAGGTTTTAGACCTAATGGAAGTTGTAAATCTAGGATTGATTATTGGTTGGGTACTGACAATATTATGAGTCACGTTACAAAGACAACTATGTCAAATGCACCTTTATCAGATCACTGTTTCATATAACTAGTTTTAGAACCTATAAACAAATCAACATTTAGGAAAGGCTTTTGGAAATTTAATGCCAATTATTGCATAATGAAGAATATTGCAGTAAAATCAAAGAAGTAATTACCGAAATAAAAAATGATAACGCAATTATTGGTCATATTAACAAATGGGAATTCATCAAATTCAGAATAAGAGAAGTCAGCATTCAGTTTAGTAAAGTATTAGCTAAGGAAAATAAAGAAATGGAAAGCAAATATTACAAGAAATACATACATGCTGTAGTAACACCAATTTAACCTCTGAAGAAAAAGCAGATAGTCGAATTGCAGAACAAATTAGATCAACATTATCTTAACAAAGCACACGGAGCTTTCGTGAGATCGCGAGCAAGGTGGATCGAATCAGGCGAAAAGAATTCCTCTTATTTTTCAATCTAGAAAAAGCCGACAACAAAAAAATTGCATCTCTAGTTATCCTGCTCTCCTTGTGTGTAACGATGTGTGACACAATTTAGCAGTAGCCTAACTCCCTTTGAAATTGTACGCAGAGTCAGGTGTAGCGTCCAAGCTCCAATTTATTCAGTACAACTCCAAAACAGAGTAAAAAGACGGTGATATCGAAGGCACACAACACAAGGCAGATGGCAATGGATGGACTTGTGGCACATGTTCCCAGGTACCAAAAAACAAGATGGCCTACCTGTCTAAACTTCCTGCTAACAACTGCCTTCAAAATAAAAGCCTAAATTAAGAAACTAATGCAAATCAATGCTGCACTATATGCTACAATGATATATACAATTTAGGGGCAGAACACTCCCGCCTGGTGTCTGTGAAGATACCACATAATAAACTAAACCATCAGATAACTAAACATTTCAGTCCTTTGTTTTTAGAAGCATTATGATTTCCGTCACTGGCCTGAAGAACTTCTTCACGGATCCATCCTTGACGACCTTGACCTCGATCTTGCGGACTTTACCATCATGTCCAGGAAAAGTCTTGGTCACAAGGGCCATGGGCCAGTCGTTACGGCAAGCTTGGCTGTCCTTTAGCATGACAACGTCACCTTCTTCGATGTTAGGGCTGGACTCCTGCCATTTGTGTCGAACTTGTAACGTGTGCAGGTATTCACGCTTCCAGCGACTCCAGAATAGGTCGGCTAACCTTTGCACCTGGCGCCACTGCTGCTTATACAAGTCTTTCTCTGTGAATTTCCCAGGTGGAGGTGGAACACTCTGCTTATGAGTGAGGAGCATTGCCGGGGTAAGTATCTGAGGGGCATCCGGATCAGACGAAATGGAAATAAGCGGTCTGGAGTTGATAATGGCTGTCACCTCTGCCATGAAAGTGCACAGGACTTCATGGGACAAACTTGAGGAGTGAGTACGCATCAACATTGAATCCAAAATCCTCCTTGCGACTCCTATCATGCGTTCCACGCGCCGCCCATGTGCGAGGAATGGGGTGGATTGAAATGCCATGAACAACCTTGATTGTTGGCATACTTTTGTACTTCTGACTCCTTTAGAACTTTCTCAAACTCCAGCTCTTTGCAAGCACCAATGAAATTGGTTCCACAGTCCGAGTGTAGCTGTTGAGAGGGGCCACGGATTGCAAAGAATCTTCTAAGGGAGTTGATGAAGGAAGAAGTGTCCATGGACTCAATCACCTCTATATGGACCGCACGGGTACTCAGGCATGTGAACAGTACAGCCCATCGCTTGCTCTGAGCTAGACCTCCTCTTGTGCGTCTGGCTGTCACAACCAGGGACCGAAAACATCCACACCAGTGTACGTGAAGGAGTGAAGTACTCAACGTTCTTGGGGAAGGTCCGACATTTTTTGCGTGTCTCTTTTCCCACGAAGTTTGCGACAGGTGACACATCCATGTAAAATGCTGCTAATGCGTCTCTTACCACCAATCAGCCAAATACCAGCAGCTCGTACGGCCCCCTCTGTGAAGCTTCGGCCTTGGTGTTCAACCTTCTCATGATGGTGTCTTATGAGCAAAGTAGACACATGATGTTACCTGGCAGAATGATGGGATGTTTTTCAGGATCGCTGAGATCAGCCAGCTTCAGCCTGCCTCCGATTCTCAACAAGCCATCAGGGCCTATTACAGGATTCAGCTTTGACAGTGAACTTTTCTTGTTGACGACAAGACCTTTGACTAAAGAATCATATTCTTCAGGAAAGCAGACTCTTTGTACAGCGTGAAGGACAACTTCAGTTGCTTTAGACAACTCATCAACAGTGTGAAGCTTTGAGCACTGATGCCACCCAGTACATTCTTTAGTTTCTGGGTTGCTGACTTGAAGGAACGAGCTACATGGAGAAGGGTTGCAACTGCTCTTTGCAAGGACTTCCAAGAAGAGAATCTTTCAAATCTCTCAGGATCCAGTAGCTTGTCCTTTTGGCTTGTCACACAACTTGTCACTTGTGGTCGGATCTCCACATCTGAGTCTGGATTGATAAGTTCAAAGGACTGTTGTTGCTCAGTAACTGACTTGTATAAGAAGGTGGGTCCAGAAAACCAGTTAGTTTGAGTGAGGATGGAGGCTTGAATGGATCTGGAAGCGTGGTCGGCCGGGTTCAGCTCCGTCGGCACGTAATGCCATTGCTTTGGCTCTGTGGACTGCCTGATCCTTTGAACCCTGTTGTGGACATACACATAAAACCGTTTCGACTGATTATGTATATATCCGAGCACCACTTTACTGTCACAATAAAAGGTGACTGCATCGAGTGGAAGATCAATCTCTTGGACAATAAGTTCCGCCATTTCTACGGCTAACACTGCCGCACAAAGTTCCAGTCTGGAATGGTGGGCTCGTTGGGAGGTGCAAGTTTGGCTTTACCAAAGATGAAACCCACGTGAATCTGGCCGTCTTCGTCAGTTGTTTTGAGGTATGCTACAGCACCGATAGCTTTGTGGAGGCATCAGAGAAGACGCATATCTCCTTTTGCTTTGCCTTGGAGGATGAGGTGGTGGTATAAGCACGAGGAATATGAAGATGTTGTAATTCCTGTAGTGAATCTCTCCATGCTTCCCACACATTGAGCTTGTCTTGGGGAAGTGGGATGTCCCATTCAGTTCCTTCCAGAGTGAGTTCTCTCAGCAGTGACTTTCCTTGAATGGTCACAGGAGCAACGAAGCCAAGCGGGTCAAAGAGACTGTTTATAGTAGAAAGAACTCCACGACGTGTAAATGGCTTGTCACTGACAGATACCTGGAAGGTGAATGTGTCCGTTTGACTTCCCAGTTTAAACCAAGGCTTCTTTGTGCAGGTACAGTTTCTGCTCCGAGGTAAGATCTTTGATGTCTTTCGCATGATCACCTGCCGGAAATGCTGTCAGAACTCCAACGCTGTTGGATGTGATCTTGTGGAGTCTCAAGTTTGACTCAGAAAGGGAAGCTTGAGTCTTCTGCAACAGAGCAATTGCTTCCTCTTCAGTGGGTGTTGAGACGAGTCCATCGTCTACATAGAACTCACGCTCCACAAAGTGCAAGGTGTCCGACCCGTACTGCTGTTCTCCACTCTCAGCTGCTCTTCTGAGACAGTACGTGGCCACTGCTGGGGAAGGGCTATTGCCAAATACATGGACCCTCATCCTGTACTCAACAATGTCTTTGCTGGGGTCGTTATCTCTGAACCAGAGGAAGCGCAAGTAGTCTCGGTGGTCTTCTCTTACAACGAAACAATGAAACATCTGTTCAATGTCCGCCATAACAGCTACTTTCTCTCTTCTGAAGCGAACAAGAACTCCCACGAGGCTGTTGTTCAGGTCTGGTCCAGTGAGCAAGACATTATTGAGCGAGATGCATTGGATTGTGCGCTGGAGTCAAACACAACTCTGATTTGTTCAGGTTTCTGGGATGATAGACTCCGAACATTGGTAAGTACCAGCATTCTCTCCTTTCTGCAGTTGAGGTGCTGGCTCTGCATGGTTGTTGTTGAATATTTTTGCATGAAGGCGACAAACTGTTCTTTCATCTTGGCTTTCGTTCCAGTGTGCGTCGCAGAGATGAGAGGCGGGTCATGGCTTGCTCTCGATGTTTGGCAAAGGTGGTCTGGGAATCCTGAAAGGGAGTGGAGCCACCCAACTGTTAGACTCGTCCTGGAAAACCTGATCATCCATTATTTTCAGACACTGTTCATCTTCAACTGAGAAGGCCCGTTGTCGTCATTGACGGTTCTTGCGAAAACTGTGAGGCAAGTGAGTCATTGTCTGTCGTGCAACTATGAGAAACTCCATTGACAAGGCTGGGGCTGATTGCGTGTTTAAGATTGATGTGGCTCTCGCATTGCCTAAACAGTGAAGGCCTTCCATCTTCCAGTATGTTTGTTTTGTAGCTGTGGACGATGGGCTTATGGACTTTTCCCAAACACACATCACCGACCAATACCCATCCAAGGTCAAGTCTTTGAGCAAAGGAGTATCACCAGGACGTTGATCTGTTGTCTCACTTTGTGAACACAGAGAATATCCCTACCGAGCAGAAGAAGGATCTGGGCGTCGTTGTCCAGGTATGGGATTTCATTGGCAATACCTTTTAGATGGGAATGGTGAAGAGCGGCCTGTGGAGTAGGTATTTCATCACGATTGTCTGGTAAATCATCACATTCGATCAGCACTGGCAATGAAAGGTTAACACCACCATTAACTGCTTCGATCTGGTAGCCAGTTGCTCTCCTGCCAGAGATAGTGGCTAAGCCGGCACAGGTTTTGAGCATGTAGGGGTATGCATCAGCTTTGATTTTGAAGATATCAAAAACTGTGACCTGGCCAGAGATCTGTTGCTCTGGTCATCGAGCATTGCATACATTTTCTTAGCTTTCTCTGGCTGGTCATTTGGATATACTTTGACAAGGCAAATCTTTGAGCAGGACCTAGATTTTACATGGTCGCCACATACTTTGGTGCACAGAGGACTTACAGCCTGAGTTCCTGCCGTTTCTTCCTTTTTGGACTCCCCGCCATTATCTTTAGGGGGTTTGAAAATTTAGTAGCCCATTGTGGTGGACCAGGATGAAGAGCTGTAATATGACTTTCACTGTCACACTCGTCACATTTCAGAGAAGACTTGCAATCGCGGGCAAGATGAGAAGAGGATGAGCAACATTTGAAACAAATGCCTTGATCCTTTAAGTAAGCTTTTCTTTCTTCGAGAGTTTTAGTCTGAAGCCACGGCATTTCTTTAAGGGATGGGGCTTATTATGGATTGGACACTGTTTCGACATGTCCTCTTTGGATTCTGTTTCGTTTTGTGTAGCAACAGTGGAGACATTGGTCTTGTGCACTGAAACTGCAGTTCTGGGAGCTATACGTTTTGGTATTGCTCTTTCCAGTGTTAGGTTGTTTCCAGAATGTGTGAAGCTGGGATCGTTCCTGGTTTTAGCTTGATAGCAGATGAAACTGGTGAAATAAGAAAAGGGAGGGTAACTGACCTTGTGATCCTGTTTATACATTGATCCCTGAGAAAGCCATTTCTCCTGCAGATGAATGGCAACTTTTCCACGATTGGTTTTATGCCGCGAGCAGTGTCCAAGAATGCTAAGCCTGGCAAGTATCCATCTTCCTTCGCTGACAATAGCTCTTTCAAAAGATCTCCTAGTTCTCTCAACTTGTAGTATTCCTTATTTGAGATTTTAGGAAAGTTGTCGAGCTTGGTGAATAGTGCACTTTCAATAACTTCTGGCGCCCCATAGCATTCATCAAGCCTGTCCCAGGCCGTTTTCAGAGCCACCGCTGGATGGCCGATGTTAACGGCCCTCAGACGCCTGACGTGTTCAGATGACTCTTTCCCGAGCCATTTTGAGAGTAAATCCAACTGTTCACTAGCTGTAAGATCCAAATCTTTGATTGTGTTGGAGAAGGTGGACTTCCATGCTCTGTACGATTCAGGACGGTCATCAAAGTTTGAAAGCCCTGTGCATACAAGCTCTTTGCGTGCCAGGTACTTTGCCATGTCCATTATAACGGAAGACTCTGGATTGGTTCGATACATATGAGATGTATCCGAGTACTTGGGGAAAGTTAACTTGGACGTGGGATTGACATTGTTAGTCCCTGAGTCTTGTTGACTTGAAAGTGAACTTGGGCGGATGGCTGTGCAGCAGGAGTAAACTTGTGTATCACGTGGAAGGTTGAGGTGACACCGGTCTCTGTTGAGGTGGTGCAGGCCAAGAGTCTTTCACCATGAAGTCTTCCTCTTTGTAAGCATATGGTGTTGGAACGTTACTGTTAGGCTTGATAGATTGCTCTGAAATGTCTGACAAGCACGTGGGTTCAGGGTGATTGTCATAATAAGTGGTTTGGTCATGGACGTATTCGATTACACGTTGTTGTGCGTCTTGTACCATGACAGGGAGGCTCTTTCTACTGTGTAGTTCTTCCTCTTCGAGCTCTGCTGCTGCTTCCAAAACTTCCGCCTGGGCATTAGCAGCCGCGGCTTCCCTTTCCAGCTGTAGGGCATCAAGGTTGGCTTCGAGTCTTGCTTTGTCCACTTTGATACTGATTCACGATCTGCAAATGATACACGTGCACGAGCAGCTTCTGCCTTGGCTCTCGCTCTCGCCGCTGCAGCACTGACAGATGATCTATTTGAACTTGAGCTTTTATGGCTAACAGAAGCTACATCTTGAGAAGACTTGGGGTCTTTTGGTCTTGCATCCTCCATGTTTATGTAGCCCGCTAATGTGTTGTCGCTTGCCAGCTGCGTACCGTCTCTTTACTATCCTGCTCTCCTTGTGTGTAACGATGTGTGACACAATTTAGCAGTAGCCTAACTCCCTTTGAAATTGTACGCAGAGTCAGGTGTAGCGTCCAAGCTCCAATTTATTCAGTACAACTCCAAAACAGAGTAAAAAGACGGTGATATCGAAGGCACACAACACAAGGCAGATGGCAATGGATGGACTTGTGGCACATGTTCCCCAGGTACCAAAAAACAAGATGGCCTACCTGTCTAAACTTCCTGCTAACAACTGCCTTCAAAATAAAAGCCTAAATTAAGAAACTAATGCAAATCAATGCTGCACTATATGCTACAATGATATATACAATTTTAGGGGCAGAACACTAGTCTTTTAGTAAACGGAGAGGAAAGGAAAGATTATAAGATCATAGAAAATGAAGTCTACATGTTTTACTCTAATTATATTCTTCTAAATTTTCGAAAGAAGACTGTAATAATCTCTTTCAAAATCTTTGCCCCCTAATCCCTCAGATTGATTTGTCTTTTAAAAATATCTGTGACTCTGAACTTAGAATTGATGAACTGGATACAGTTCTTAAGAAAATGGCTTCAAATAAATCTCCAGGATCAGATGGTCTCACAGTGAATTTTTACAAACATTTTTGGGAAGATTTGAGAATCATATTATTTGAAGCACTAAAAGAATGTATAATTAGAAAAGAATTAATGACCAGTATGAAACAGGGTGTAATTACTCTGATTCCAAAGCCAGGGAAAGACAAACGGCAATTAGACAATTTAAGACGATTACACTATTAAACACAGATTATAAAATATTTTCAGGATCCATTGCAACTAGACTTAAAAAAGGGATAGCAGACATAATAAGTGAGACACAGTCAGGCTTTATAAAAGGAAGAGTCATTCATAATAACATCAGACTTGTTATGGATTTATTAGACTATAGTGATTTAATTGATGATGATGGATTTATACTCTTCCTTGACTTTTATAAGGCCTTCGACTCTGTTGAGCATGAATTTATTTGAAAAAACGCTTCATTATTTTGGTTTTGGCGACAAATTCAAGGATATTATACAAATGCTCTATTCTGATATAAATAGTTGTGTGTCTTTGGGTCATGGGACTTGTAAAAGATTTAATATTCATAGAGGAATAAGGCAAGGTTGTGGAAGTTCCCCCTTGTTGTTTATAATGGTTGCAGAAATTCTGTCTATTTTAATTAAGAACAGTGTGATAGAAGGTCTGAATTTGAGGGGCAAACAAATAATTATAAGTCAGTTGGCTGACGATACAACTCTCTTTCTCAAAAATGAGCTCCAAATTCCCATAGCATTACAAGCTATCAATATTTTCTCAAAAGCCTCCGGACTTGAATTAAATTTAAATAAATGTGAATTATTGCCATTAAAAGAGCAATCTATGCAATCATTATATAACATAAAGGTGAAAAAAGAAGTCAAATACTTGGGTATTGTGTTGACTAAAGACAAAACGATCTCTGAAAAACAAAACATAAAAGACAATGTTGACAACTGCAACTCGTTCCTAAATAGGTGGCTACAAAGAGATCTCTCAATTTTTGGCAGAATATTGCTAACTAAAATGGACAGTTTATCTAGATTAATATGTCCAGCTTACTCACTTCCAGTAGCACCCCAAATAGTTAAAACTATCAACAAACTAAATTTGATTTCATATGGCGGAATAAATGTCATTATATAGCCAAGCAGGATTGAATTAAACCACGAGGATGGAGGTGGTAATGCAATAGATTTTGATTGTATGAATGGTATGTTGAAAATTAGGTGGTTGAAAAACTATATTCAAAATCAAAATTCATTATGGGCTTACATTCCCAATCTGGTCTTTGAAAAAGTAGGTGGAATTAAATTTCTTCTAAATGTGATTTTGATCTTAAAAAGCTTCCCATGAAACTTTCAGATTTCCACCAACAGGTCCTTCTATATTGGAAACTTATATTCAAGCACAATTTCACACCACACAATACACCAGTGTGGAATAATAGGTATGTATTGGTTAATAGAAAATCTCTGTTCATCTCAGAATGGTTCTCTAAAGGTGTCTGGGCTATTGCCCACTTCATGGATGAGGAAGGAAATATTTACGACATGTTGATTTCTGTGACAAATTTCAAATTAGATGTACCCAGAGGAAGTTTAAACAGATTGTGAAAGCTCTCCCAATATCACTTGTAGCTATGATTAAGCAGGATACAATATATTCAAAAGTCACTCCTACCTTAAGAAATCTTTACATTAATGGTATTGATTTTCATAATTACAAATGTAACAACAAACATATAAGAAACTGTTTACTTAATTGTCAAACAAGTTCTCTCAAAAGAGATTATATTCTCAAAGAATTTAGAAAGGAGATTATAAAAAAGATTAGATGTAAATACTTAAAATTCCCAGTCCTGCCAAAGATGAAAGAAATGCAGTTTAAAATTATTAATAGGATTTATCCAACTAGTGATTTCTTAAAACAGAGATTTAAAATGGAGGTAGGAAACTGTAGCTTCTGTGAAAAAGAACCCGAAGATTTAGATCACCTTTTTTGTTTGTGTGAAGTTGTACAGGTTTTGATTTGATTTGATTTGAATATTTTATTTCGAGCTAAAGAAGAAAAGAAAAAAAAAAACAGAAATATATATATACATAATAAAAGAAAAAAAGAAAAAATAATTTACATTACAGCTCGAAAAGGAGTGGGAAGAAGACAAGCTTATTGACTCCCACCCCTGTTCATAAACTTCAATAACAATAACTATAACAATGACTGACAACAGTGCATATTTCTTACCATTTTACAAACAACTATCAACCGAGTTGGTTACATATTAACAAATGCGACACTGCATTATACCAGGTCAACATTCACAGTATCTCACACGCTCAACATTCACAGTATCTCACACGCTACAACCAGTGTATTATTTCTGTCTCCCATACAGAATTCATTACCATGTTGGCATTATCGTTGTTCACCATCACCATTACAACCCATATAGCATTACTCTGTATCAAAGTGTTTGAATGGTACATAAAATACTCCACATTTATTCATGAAAGGTACAGTAATCGCAGACTGATTGATGTTCATGATAACAAGAATGGTCTTACTGATATGTGTTAAAAGGGATTCGGGGCTTTTCTTTCTTTTTCTTCTTTCTGTGACTGGACCAGCTGCCAGAGGGGAGCAGCCCCCGAGCAACCGGACCATCATTTGTTAAGTGTCCTATACTATGCATTAAAAGAGACAATTTTTAGGAGTCTGCTGCCAGAAGAGAGTTTCCTCGAGCTGCCGGCCCCCACATGTCTGCCCTATACTATGGGTTATGTTGAATGCGGAGTACCTAGATATGTGCATGTTTTACTTCTAAGAGTTTATTTCCTTTATATTACCATCAGCATCAATAGCAGTACCGCTGTCTGAATCGATTGAGTTGGATTCTAAGAATAATCCACAGATTGTTAGGTATTAATCCTAGACTGTTACATTTAAAGTTTAAATAGTGATGATAACAACACAACAGCAATAGCAATAACAATGGCAATAACAACTGCAATAGTGTAATAGTAACAACCACAATATACTTCATTATTAGTTAGATCTGACCTTTAAAGTATACAGCACTTTGTGACACCCATTAGCAATCAAGTACCCATTTCCTCCTTCTGGTACTTTGACCATACCATTTTTTTATATCTTGATTTGAAATGATGAATATTTGGACATTGTTTATATTCTGCCCCCAATTTGTTCCAGAGTTTAACTCCACATACAGACACAAACATACTTTTCCTAGTGGAAGACACTGCTTGAGTCTTAAAGTTATCACACCCCCTCAGGTTATATCCCCCTTCTGTGCGTGCAAAAAGCATTTGTATCCTTGCAGGTAGCACATTTTTGTTGGCTTTAAACAGAAGTTGGGCAGTAGAGAAATCAACTAAATCATGCATTTTTAACAGTTTAGACTGCAGAAATAATATATTAGTGTGATCATAATATCCTACTTTATGTATAATTCTTACAGCCCGTTTTTGGAGTATAACAAGGGGGTGTAATGAGCTTTTATAGTTATTGCCCCAGACTTCTACACAGTAGTTTAGATATGGCAAAACTAATGAACTATATAACAAAACTAATGCATTGTAATTTAAGAAAAACTTTGCTTTGTTAATGATTGAGATACTTTTGGAGACTTTACCTTGTATGTGTCTTATGTGTGGTTTCCAGCTTAATTTACTGTCAATGATGACTCCTAAGAATTTAATTTCTGATACTGTATCTAAGACTACACCTTCTATGTTTACTGAGTCTGGTTTTCCATTATAATTACCGAAAAACATTACTTTGTTTTATTTAGGTTGAGGGACAATTTATTAATGTCCATCCATGTTTTTAATTTACTTAGTTCACAGTTTATGTTAGTTACTAAATTACTATAATTGTCATTGGAATAGAAGACGTTTGTGTCATCTGCGAAAATCACTAATTTTAATAATTTAGACACATTAAAAATGTCATTAATATATAAATTAAACAACTTTGGGCCTAAGACAGATCCCTGTGGGGACCTTCAACAATTGTGTGTCTCCAAAGGAATTCAAATGACCAATCTGACAATTAATGATATAAAATATGGTATTTTTCGCAATAATCATAATTTTGGCATTAATAATGTAATTCTGATAAGCAAACATTATATACATAAATGTCGTTTTTTCAAGACAAAACCCAACATTACTCATTGGAGAAATGAGCTGAAATAATTTTATAAATCTTTATTTTTTATCAACACCCCAAATGCAGAAAAACTGACTTCTTTTATAGACAATCTTATAGGATAACTGCCCTTTAAATTATTATCATTTTCATTATTATTTTTTATTTTTTCTTGAAATGTAAATGCCATTTATATTATAACATGCCCCCCAAGTTTCATTTGTTCTTTTTACAATGTGTGCACTAAAATTTCTAACACTGTACCTATTTTGTTTGTATTTACCTTTTATGAAAAATTCATTAAAAAAAATAAACTTTTACGCTTTTGGTGCGTGTTCGGGCATTTGTGTTGACGTAAACGTAGTAATTTCGGTGCAGCGCCGCCACGCATGGATGGTCACAGCAGGAGACACAGCATTGCATTTATTAGCGGAGACAGATGTTTGGAATAGAAAAAAAAAAACAGATGTTCGGAAATAGTAATGTAATGAGCGAATAAACACACAGCATTGGCACATTTTTTATATCATCATTTATTTCAGGAACCTTAATGTACAGAAAATCAAAATCTATATGCGACACAAAAAATGAACAGTGTTTTAGAGCTCCCCTAAAAGTCTCAAAGTAGGCTTTCAGGGGAGCCCAGGTCCTTTTCAGGGGAGCCGAGCTCCCCTTAGCTCCCCCGTAATTCGAACCCTGTGTGTGTGTGTATGTATGTATTTATGTATTTATTTATTATGTTTTGTGGTGTCGCGTCTCAGTTACCATTAATCTTGCCAATATTGGCTTAACCAACTAGAATGGTAGTTTTTCTAACCAATCCATTTTTAGGGTCTATCTAACTGTGAAGTTGACATTCTTCAGTGTAAATAATATTACAGAATTGGTCGGTACAAAGTACAGTTTATGAATATTAACAGAGTAAACCTGTAATAATTACAGAAAATGTATGTAGAATAAGACAGTATTGGGCGTAATTGTGGTTACAGAATGTGTCATTTAAAAAAAACGTGCATTTCTTTAAATTTAACAGTGCAAAACTGTACATTTTCCATTATCTAACTGTGAAATTTACATTATTAACTGTAAATAATTTTACGGAATTGATCTGTAAAAGTACAGTTTATTCAGTATTAACAGGGTAAACCAGTAATATTTGCAGCAAATTTATGTCAAATGTACAGTATTGTCAGTTTTCAAAAAACAGTTATACACTGTAAATAAACAGTAATTTCCCATAAACCTATTTACATACTTTTTCTGTAGGTAAATTACAGTTTTTTACTGTATAATTTACTGACTTTTTTTACAGTGAGTTTATCAGTAAAAAAACTTGATTTGGTGTTTAGTTGCTCTTTAAAGATTTAGAGGGATCTCCCAAAAACTCCCTCCACTGACTGCAGGAGGTAATGCATGGGCTATGCAGTTTGTGGCCGCTATGCGAGGGAGAGAGGTGGCAGTGGGTGATTTTAGAACTATCTTAAATCACTGTTCATCCTCTTTTACTGCGTTTTAGCTCCCAAGAATAGTTTTTTTTATTGTGTACTCACACCACTGGGTAACGTTTCGGACTACAAGTCCTTCATCAGACATGAATGCAGGACTAGGCACACCTGCTTTTATAGTGTGATTGATTAGACAGGGGTCACATGATACATGTCAACATTAAAGGGAAATTTTTACATGTGCTTAACATTTATATATACACATAATACATACGCAATATTTACAATATTTACACATTTGACTCACATAAAGAAAAACATGACCATACAAGCATCAGGGTACCCGTCATATAGTATGGAAATGTCATGGTTTGTTATGTAGGTGTGTCCTAGACTGGTCTTAATGTGGTGTTGAATGTGAAGACCACAATTGGCAAAAAACAAAAACAAGATGTACATTTACAATATAAACATGAACACTGCAGTGATGGTCCACAAGAAAGAGACAGCACAACACCGGAGTATGGATGCTTACAACGCAAAAAAATATTATAAAAAAGGTCTTAGGTCAAAATCTTCATTAAGACCCTTCGGACTCAGTGTATCCAAAGTGAAGATCCAGAACGCTTCTCTCCTCAACAGGAGAGTGTTAATGTCACCACCCCTTCTAGGTAAGTTGACTTGTTCTATACCAATATATTTGAGAGTACTGACATTATGCTTAGCTTGTGTAAAGTGGATTGCCACGGGACTTTTTTTGTCTTGGGTGCGGATATTGGAGCGATGTTCAGTGATTCTATTTTTCAAAGGCCTTGTTGTTTTACCAATATATGCCAGGCCACAAGGGTACTTCAGCATATATATTACATTATTGGTGCCACAGGTGATCAACCCTTTGACATAAAAAGTTTTTCCTGTCCTAGGATGGTTGAACGTTTTTGTTTTTGAGTGAAATTGCATTGGGTGCAATGCCCACAACGGTAGTTACCTTGTGGTACTTGTGAAAGAAAATGAGGTTGGATGATTGAAGCATGTTGTTTAAGTTGGGTGGTCTTTTCAAGACAATGCGAGGTGGTTCGGAGAGATCTTTCAAATTTGGATCGGACTGAATGATCTACCAGTGTTTATTAATGATGCGTTTGAAGTCTTTGCTTAGAGGAGAATATTCAATGATACAGTTGACTTTGGACTCTGTTGTTTTATTTTTGTATGTTGTAGGCATGCACTTTGAGAGACAGAGTCAAATTTTACACGGGCTCTGGAGATCCATTCATCCTTGTATTGTCTTTCCTGAAAACGTCTGACCAGTTCATTTGCTTGTATTTGGTAGTCTGAGTCTGTGCTGCAGATCCGGCGAATCCGATTAAATTGTGAAAGAGGAAGGCTCTTTTTTAGGGGCACCGGGTGGAAAGAGCGTCCATGAAGTATTGAGTTCCTGTCAGTACTTTTCCTAAAAAGGTTTGAGCCAAGTCTGTTACCATCTTTATAGACCAGAATGTCCAATAAGTTCATTTGATTCGCGTTCTGTTCCATAGTGAATTTGAGGTTATAGTGTTAGTGTTAATGAAGTTATGGAACTCCTCTAGTTGTTCGATAGGGCCTGTCCAGATGAAAAAAATATCGTCAATGTACCTCTTCCAGTTCGTAATGTTCGTGAGGTATGGATTTAAATTTTCATTGAAGATGATGTTGTTTTCAAAATGTCCAACGAAGAGGGAGGCAAAACTTGGCGCCATTTTGGAACCCATACTGGTGCCAGATACCTGAAGGTAAAAATTATTATTATTTTTTTTTTTTTCAAACCTTTTAACAGTAATGGTCGAGTAAACAGTCGCAAATAACATAAACTCCATTGTTACTGAGTCTTGCCCTTTATTTGTGAGTTTAGGCATCAGAGTGGATCTGTGGAAGTGTTTAGGAAAGGGGCAAGACAGTGTTAAAGCTTTTGAACTAGTATTTGTACAAAAAAAAGGACATTTGCAGACAAATAAAGACAAACTTGACCAGCTGTATACATGAGGGTATGGCGACGACTGTAGAATTCCAATCATTTTTATCCAAATAATGGTTCAAAAAGCTCTAACACTGTCTTGCCTCTTCCTAAACACTTCCAGAGATTCACTCTGATGCCTAAATTCACAAAATAAAGGGCAAGACTCAGTAACAATGGAGTAATGCAGTTGTTTATGTTTTTAACAACTGTTTACTAACAGGCATTTTCTTCCTCCTGCCAAACTAGGTAAACATGTGTCAGGGTGTTAGTTTGAAGCCTAAAGGTTCAGAAAATATGCAGGAGTTTGAAATTACATTTTGATTTTACATCTGTTTTTTAGAAGCGTTTTGAAAAATCGTGATTACAATGTAAGTCAATGGACTCTGTAAATGAATGGGCCCACAATGGCAATACATTTTAGTGACTTGGTGACAGAAAGTTGGCAATAAAAGGGTTCAAACATTTTAAAAGCTTGATTATTTTTATATATATGATGAGAGGACAACCCCGCGAGCTGCTACCTTAACGTGATGGGGTTGTTTGAGTGCCCGAATTATCCTAGGAGCTATGTTGTCTGGGCATAATGCCCCTGGTAGGGTCTCCCATGACAAACAGGTCTTAGGTGAATTCAGAAGACTTCTATGGACAGTATTAAATCAAGGACCGTGACGTGGCAATCTCTGCACCCGGAGGTGGCCCCCAGGAGTAAGGGATGCTGTCAAGCTGAAGAAGGAGTCCTACCTGGCCTTGTTTGCTTGTGGGACTCTGGAGGCAGCTGAGAGGTACCGGCAGGCCAAGTGTGCTGCAACACGTGCAGTCACAGAGGCAAAAACTCGGGTCTGGGAGGAGTTCGGAGAAGCCATGGAGGAGGACTATCGGTCGGCCTCGAAAAGATTCTAGCAAACCATCCGGCGCCTCAGGAGGGGAAGCAGTGCTTCACCAACACTGTTTACAGTGCAAGTGGTGAGCTGCTGACCTCAACTGGGGATGTGGTCGGGCGGTGGAAAGAGTACTTCGAGGATCTCCTCAATCCCACCGTCACGTCTTCCGATGAGGAAGCAGAGACTAGGGACTCAGAGGGGAGCTCGCCCATCACCCGGGCTGAAGTCACCGAGGCAATTAGAAAGCTACCCGGTGGCAAAGCTCCGGGGGGGTTGTATGAGATTCGTCCTGAGTAACTTAAGTCTCACATCGCGTGGCGGTCGGGGACAGTGCCCCTAGATTGGCAGACCGAGGTGGTGGTCCCTCTCTTTAAGAAGGGGATCGGAGGGTGTGCTCCAATTACAGAGGGATCACACTCCTCAGCCTCCCTGGTAAGGTCTACTCCAGGGTGCTGGAGAGGAGGATCCGGCCAATAGTCGAACCTTGGATTCAGGAGGAACAATGCGGTTTTCGTCCCGGTCGTGGCACACTGGACCAGCTCTATACCCTTCATCGGGTGCTCGAGGGTTTGTGGGAGTTCGCCCAACCAGTCCACATGTGTTTTGTGGATCTGGAGAAAGCGTTCGACCGTGTCCCTCGTGGTGCCCTGTGAGGGGTGCCCCTGGAGTATGGGGTCCGGGGCCCTCTGCTAAGGGCTGTCCGTTCCCTGTATGACCGTAGCAGGAGCTTGGTTCGCATTTCCGACAGTAAGTCAGACCTGTTCCCGGTGCGTGTTGGTCTCCACCAGGGCTGCCCTTTGTCACCGGTTCTGTTCATTACCTTTATGGACAGAATTTCTAGGCGCAGCCAGGGGCCGGAGGGTGTCCGGTTTGGGAACCTCAGGATCTCATCTCTGCTGTTGCAGACAATGTTTTCTGTTGGCTTCATCAAATCAGGACCTTCAACGCGCACTGGGGCGGTTTGCAGCCGAGTGTGGAGCGGCCGGGATGAGGATCAGCACCTCCAAATCTGAGGCCATGGTTCTCCACCAGAAAAAGATGACTTCCCGTCTTCAGGTCGGTGGAAAGTCCTTGCCTCAAGTGGAGGAGTTCAAGTATCTCGGGGTCGTGTTCACGAGTGAGGGACGGATGGAGCGTGAGATCGATAGACGAGTCGGTGCGGCGTCAGCAGTGATGCGGTCGCTGTATCGGACTGTTGTGGTGAAGAGGGAGCTGAGTTGGGGCAAAGCTCTCGATTTACGTTCCCACCCTCACCTATGGCCATGAGATTTGGGTAATGACCGAAAGGACAAGATCGCGGATACAAGCGACCGAAATGAGTTTCCTTCACAGGGTGGCTGGCCGCACCCTTCGAGAGCGGTGAGGTGTAGGGTGACCAAATCGTAACCAGCAAAATGTGGGACATGAAGCACTTTAAAGAGGGACAAAGCAGGACAATGAGGGACATTTTTAAAGACGTAAAATTACACTCAATTGAAACATCATCACTATTTTAAATTAGCCTATTTTAATCACATGGGCAATATAAATCAATCAGTTGATCATTCACTTTCATTTGTTATGAAAGTGCATAAATGGTGAACATTCCCAATAAAAAATACCCACTGTGCAAGCATTAGCAGAGCAATAATCGCTCATAATTCAGTGAGGGGAAAAAATGTGTGGCCTACAGTAACAGTTGTCGAGATTTAAAATGTATGTTAGATACCCCTTATGAATTATATGCTAACTGTATATAAGGCTTAGATTCTTCCTTTAAACTAGTGACGCCGGAGAGGTCAAAGGCCATTTGAACTAGAGGGGGGAGCAGAGAACATCCTGCTTAGAGGGCAATAAGAAGTGTTATCTGTTGCAGCACAAGGTCTCCAGATGTAATCAGTAAGCTAAAAGAATGTGCTTTGATGAGCAATTGAGGAGATCAGGTTTCTCTCTTTGTATGCTGAAATGCATGTGATGTGCATTGAGTGGGAGGAGTTAACAGTTAAAGAAATACTTGGGAGAGCGGAGTTTTAGTTAGACTTTTCCAAGCAACTGAACCAGCAACATGTAACATCTATCTCCAATAAAAGAGCCTTCTGAGAATACGTAACCTTCTGGTACCTTCTGATGCCTGCTGATTTCTTCTGAACACCTTTTGATGTTCATCTGTTTGTACAACAACTCCTGGAGTCGGATAGCGATATTTTTCTGCCTTAAGCTCTTTAAATTTATTCATAATTTGGTGCCCGTCCGACGTGATCAAAGCGCAAGGCAGAACTCGAAAGCGACCCAAGTTTTTGTTGGAAACGCAAAGAGCATTGAAGGCTGAAGAACTGCTTTTTTCATCAAACGCTCCAAAACAGCAGCAGGAGGACAACGGAAGCAGCACCATGCACGCGCGCGGCAACAGAGACAACGGCCCAAGCACGCGCGCCGCAGGAAAACAGCAGACCGCGCATGCGCGCCGCAGGAGACCAGCAGCGCCATAAGCAACAAAACACGTGTGGAGGAAAACAGAAAAGGACGAATCTCAGAAAGAAAAAAACATCCGAAAAGTCTCCATAAATTTCGAGTCCAGAAGATTTTAAGTGCACACACAAAGAGTGGTAAGACCCCTTTCTAAACTGCTAAGATTGGTCTAAAAATAAATTAAATGTGATTTGATGGACTGGGACTTTATGTAAAATAATTCTCAAAAAATAAGCAATAGAAACAGGAAACGCTGTGTAAATAAAACGCGTTGTAAATAGGACGTTTTTTTAATTAGAAATAGGTTATCCGGGAGAGAAGAATAATAAATAAATAAGTCAGCCGTGTTAGTTTCTTAAAAGCCATTAAGGCAAGGGTCACCAACCTTTTTTCAGCCGAGGGCTACTTCAAGAGCATTGAGTTGTTCGAGAGCTACCAGTTAAAAACAAATCCTAAAGACTTGAACGTACACTGTTTACTTATAGGATATTGACCCCATATTATATCAATAGCTTTATTTTTAAGTCGTACTGAGTCACAAGAACAGAAATAATTGTATTTTTAAGAATCAGATTCAAGAAATGAGTGTTTTACACCTTAGAAAAAGTCTCAAGGGCTACTGGGCATGCCCCAAAGGGCACCTGGGTGCCCGCGGGCACCACGTTGGTGACCCCTGCATTAAGGCAACTTCTTTGTTACACGGGAGAGAAAAGTAAGCAAAGGAATATTTAAGTTATCCGTGTTTTTTTGATATAACCGAAGGTTAATCTTTGAAATACGAGGAGAAAATAAGTCAGGGACGTCAATACCGTGTTAGTTTTTGAAGTCAAAAGACTCTCTTTGTTACACGAGGAGATAAAAGTAAGCAAAGATTAATAAAAGGCCAATATAAGTATATTAATCTGTATATAGTTTCAAGTGAGGAGGCGAAGTCTCCTCTCGTCTTGTTTAACCCCCTAGCGACCGGCTACGCCGCGGTCGGCCCCTCCCCTTTCCCTTCTCCAGTGGTGCGACTTCTCCCCCCCGGGGTGCTGCAAAGAGCAGCATGACGGAGGAGAAGTAGGAGTAGGAGGATTAAAGTAACGATAATACAGAGCGCCTTAGTAGATAAAAGAATAAATAAATGCATGAAGCAATATAAATATTATTATTCATAACTAATAGTCTAATTAGTCTAATAACTAAATAAATACAGAAAATATTGATTAACTAAGACCTATATAATCCCCTTAACTAAGCATGGCGGATCTAAATATTATTTTATATATAATCATAGTAATAACAAACGCAATTAACAATAGAATGTCCCAGTTCTTCACACGAGACCAAGTAAAGCAGTATGGAACCAGAAAGGTGCTGAAACATTATTCTTGCAAACTTGACTTTCATGAAAAGGCACAATCTGGATGTGCACGTTACTTGGCAGCTTTGACCAAGACGACAGAGAAAACCTCACATCCTGTGCAGAATCATCAGTTGATTATACATACGAATCATGGACAATTTGAACCTCATACGTGTGAAGAAAAAGTCAAACTGAACTGTATATCAAAGCCGATCTGAAGACAACTCCACTGCCCAATCCAGAAATGACTTTATTCTGTGATGGCTGCTCGTACAAAGCGAAAGAAGGAATTTCGTCACATGCTGTAGTCAAACAACTGTCAACACAACAGCATGACATACTGGAGGCAAAACAAATACAAGAAGAATCGACGCAAATGACAGTACTACACGCCTTACAACTTTGGAAGGCTGCGAAGCAAATATCCATACTGACTCAGTTTATGCTTACAAGACAGTCACAATACCTATTGCTGACTGGATCAAGAATGGTTCCAAGCTAACAACGGGACTTCCTATAAAGCATGAAACACTGGTCAGACAACTTATTGACGCAGTTCAATTGCCAGAGAAACTAGCCAACATGAAATGCAAAGCCCATACCAAAGGCGGAGACTCTGTGTCTCTGGGCAATCATGCAGCTGATAAGGCAATCAAAGAAGCAGCAAACCGTAACAATAGACCTGACCCGAACATGGACATTTCTCCAGAATCTTGGGTTTATGTTAAAGTGCATAAACTGGACCCAAACGTACCAGACGGAGCCATATCTGGATCTTCAATCTACATGGAAGACAAAGAAGATGGCTGTTCCAACATCTGGCACTGATGATGGACACCACCTGTCATCAGTCTTTGCCCTGAGGCTTCAAGGGCAGAAAGAGGGGAGAGTCCAAATCACATGCTGTGGACGAGGCCCACTGCTGTGAAGGCGTCATGAAATCTCCCTGGATTCACCAACTGGGTGAACTGAAGATGTCACAATTCAAGAGGAAGCAACCATTCAAGTACATAAAACACTGTTAGAACCAAATAAAAGAGCATGTGTTGATAACCTCTGCTCTAGGCATATAGACGATCGTGGTCACATCATACACACTTGCACGTGACCAGAAGAAGTCAACGTCACCATGGACAAATCAAAAAGTTAGTTTACAAAAATGGGATGCTCACTTTGAGTAGTGATATGTGTTTTTTAAATTTTGTTTATCGTAATTGTGTTTCTTTATTACTGTTTGAAGATTGGTTAAATGTAGATTCTGAAGTTTGACATAAACGTTACATCGAGAGAGAGATTTGGAAAGTATTGAAAAGTGTTTGATGGATGCTGAAATGGCATTGAATGTGGTTTGCGATTTAATAAGGGGTGTGTAAGTGAAAAATGAAGGTAGTTGCAAGTGACGGAAAGTCATAAAATAAGGGAGTTCCTTGCTCAGAAGAAATCTGTGCATGTTAAAGCTAATATGTTATGAAGATGTGTGAACTACGGAGCTCATCTTGCTAGTAATACTGAATGTTATGTGTGTGCCCACCTTCCAATGTCAACCACCGACATCGTAATATATTCTTCTCACTCCAGGCTTCTAAGCAGGCCATGGATTAGTTTGAATTAAATTGAATTGTTAAGCCAAAAAATTATAATTAAAATTGTTAGTTTTGATTTTGCCATACTAAATTGTTAACTGACTTTGCACATAAGCCTTTGGCTTCAGCTCAATTCCTTTGAGTAGGTTAACTGCTAAACAAATAAATAAACTAGATTAAACTAAACTAAGTAATTTTGCATGTAATAGCGACATAAAAGCAAAAATAGAACTAACAAATAACGCGTTTGTGAGGTTTATGTTGATGCAAGTGGAAGGTGGATACATATCACGAGTAGAGATAAAGTTTTGAATTTTTAGTTTTTAGTATGTTAGGATTTAGTTTTTAGTTTTGCATGTATTAAACTTTAGTGACATTTTCTTTTGGTGAACACATAGAAATGTGTTCAAGAGGGGGAATTGTCGAGATTTAAAATGTATGTTTAGATACCCCTTATGAATTATATGCTAACTGTATATAAGGCTTAGATTCTTCCTTTAAACTAGTGACGCCGGAGAGGTCAAAGGCCATTTGAACTAGAGGGGGGAGCAGAGAACATCCTGCTTAGAGGGCAATAAGAAGTGTTATCTGTTGCAGCACAAGGTCTCCAGATGTAATCAGTAAGCTAAAAGAATGTGCTTTGATGAGCAATTGAGGAGATCAGGTTTCTCTCTTTGTATGCTGAAATGCATGTGATGTGCATTGAGTGGGAGGAGTTAACAGTTAAAGAAATACTTGGGAGAGCGGAGTTTTAGTTAGACTTTTCCAAGCAACTGAACCAGCAACATGTAACATCTATCTCCAATAAAAGAGCCTTCTGAGAACACGTAACCTTCTGGTACCTTCTGATGCCTGCTGATTTCTTCTGAACACCTTTTGATGTTCATCTGTTTTGTACAACAACTCCTGGAGTCGGATAGCGATATTTTTCTGCCTTAAGCTCTTTAAATTTATTCATACAGTCTGCAGCAAAGTATAAAATATGAATTTTGTTTAACATCAGACATCAAACTGTTTATAGCGGTCATTGAGCTCAAGTGTCTCTGTAGCTCAAGTCACTGCAGTGACAACTACACAACTGACTCTAAAACCAGACTGAACTGTTCTACTTTAAACTAAGCAGACATTCATCAGCCATCAGTTCAATAACTCCATTATATTTGTAAAACACGGAGAAACAAAGTTTTCCCCCATCATAGTTAGGTCTTGATCCCTCGCGGAGTTCTCATTGGAATCTGCTGCTGCGTCTGCACCGGAGCGCCAGCGAGCGAGAGGCGGGCTTTAGAATAAAATATCCAATCAGAGACAACCTAACACGTCAAAACACGGCGCTATTGGCTGTCACAGTCTGCTGCGAAGACGAATGCGAGAGGGGACAAATGACACAGACGCGGAGGATCCTGCCGAGCGCTCTCTCTGCATCTGAGGAGGAAAATAAAGTTTGTGCAGCAGCAGAGTTGAATGCGGGACACCGCTCCAATTTGCGTGATGCGGGATTTGAGTTGGAAATGCTGTGCAGTCCCGCACAATGCGGGACATCTGGTCACGCTAGTGAGGTGCTCAGTTACCTGGGAGGAGCTCGGAGTAGAGTCGCTGCTCCTTCACGTTGAAAGGAGCCAGCTGAGGTGGCTAGGGCATCTGTTTCAGATGCCTCATGGTCGCCTCCCTTGGGAGGTGTTCCACTCATGTCCTATTGAGAGGAGGCCTCGTGGAAGGCCCAGGACGCTGGAGGAGGTGTGCGGGATCGGGAATTCTGGGCATCTCTGCTGAGACTGCTGCCTTTGCGACCCGGCCCCGGATAAAGCGGAAGAAAATGGATGGAAAAAAAAAAGTTTGAAAAAATATTGTTCCTTCATTGAGTTACAGCTCTCTAAAGTTACAAGCACATTTTTGTGTCGAAGCTCCCTTAAAGGGATACTTCGGGATTTTTGACATAGGGCCTCATTTCCTAGTTATCCAGAGTGTTGTTGATGTCTGGAGATATTTTTTTCTTAAATTCATGCAGTTCTTATATTTGAAGAGTCTAGTTGCGCTAGGCTAGAGCAAGGCTAAAGCATTTCTATGGTATCAGTTAGCCTGCATTAAAAACAGTCTAGCGCACTCCACAGTGCACCTGAGGTAAATCACTTACAACGCCAGACTAACCATATAAATGTCTAATGCACTATAGTAACTTTGGCAGTTGGCATTTAAAAAGTTAAAATATTCCAAAAGTAATATTATGTTTAATGTATGAAAAGAGAACGGTCAGACCTTCAGAATAAATAAAAAGTTTAAAAAAATATTGTTCCTTCATTGAGTTATAGTTCTCTACAGTTGCAAGCACATTTTTGTGTCTAAGCTGCCTTAAAGGTGCTATGCGCAACGTTAAATGTTAAAAAATAACCGTTTTTCTAACCCATACATGCTTAAACAATTGCCTGATGTGCTGAATGAGTTCCTCTCTGATCACTGTGATTGCCCCTATAATCCTGTGCAGTCAAATAAATAAGAGGAATTCGGGCTGGAATCTTAAAGGAGCTATTGTTCGGGAATTTATAGTCAGACTTTAGAAACGCCCTTTTGTATAGCCCAATATCACAACAGGAGTTGCCTCATAGGGCTGCACCAAACATTAAGGCAATAAAACAGAGCAGTAAATAAGACAATGTAAAGTTCAGGCGAATCAAGTATCCAGGCAAACATAATGTCCAAATAAGCGTCAGCAGTGGGTGGCGACGAGCGGCCACCTGTCCCCTGTCCTTAGACTCTCCAGCACGACAAGGAAAAACTCAAAAACCCGGTGGGAGAAACGAGAAACCTTGGGGAGAACACAGAAGCTGGAAAGATCCACTCCCATGGACAGACAGGTCAGACTTTGAAGTTTATTATCATCTCGGATTCCGGGAGAATGAGACAGAGGCCGTCTGGCCTTCTCGCCAGCCTCAGCTCAAACCCAACAAATACAAAGATCACATACGGCTATATTGAAAACTATAGCCACACCCCATTCCCTTCAAGACAGTAATTTTCCATTGGGGTCATAAAAAGCCTCCTCCTCCCCTAGACCCCTGAGTCAGAATGGGGCCTGTTCAGTATCCGGTAACTTTCCGTTCGCTGGAGGTAGTCATAAAACTCCCCCTTCCTCAGTTAGAGTGGGGGCTTTAACTCCCTTGCTTCCTGAGAGGGCACTGCAATTATTTACCTCTGAGACAGGAAAGACTAACTTTGGGGGTCGTAAAAGCGCGTGTGACTGGCAATGTTCCTTTTCTGGGGGTTTTATGGCTTTTAACCAACAAACAGACAGGAGACCTTTGGAATTTCTCGTCCAACGCCAAGTCAAGGAATAAAGAGTTAATATTTCATCAATACACAAATTCATTTAGCAACAGTACCACATGCAATACATATGATAACTTTACAAATTCTTTCACAGCTATACCTGATTTTTTCCTACTGTATTATAGAATGAAATTTGTTTCGTCTTCCTAAAAGCTGGGGTACAAGACTGCAGTGGCACCTATGGCCTCTAGGGTGCACAAGTTACTTAGTACTGCTTTAAGCTCTAAGGTTGTTATAATGCTTTGTCCTGTCAAAAAAGTACTAACTGAGAGTGAGCCTCTGTAAGCACCCAAGTAGCTTCTAGAGCAGATGAGATATCACATGACATCAATGGGGTGGCAGCTGGGGTGGCAAACCATTACTAGTGTTGGCAGCTGCCACCCCGTACCACCCTCTAGATCCGCCCCTGAAGCAGACATTTGTAAGACTCGTCTAATTTTAAAGCTTACTTTTATCAATGTCATGAACTGAATGAACTCCTGAAATTAAGAAACTTGCATCTAAACATATCTATGTGAAGAATTGTTGATTGTTGGAATTGCGTTTGGAAAGCTGGGAATGAATTTGGATCTCAACGAGCAGTTTAAACTTTACTCGCTTTACTCTTTTTGCTTGTTTTACACCCAAAAAATAAATAAAGGTTCATAGCTTTTCTGTAATTTAAGAGGTCCAAACGTCATTCAGCTTTACCCCAGTACTATTATACAAAAGTATAATAAAGAATATTTTTATATGAATAATTCGATTGTCCAGCTGTTTTTGTTTACATATTTAGTTTTAAAACTAAATATTATTTGTTAATTTAATGTTGTTCATTCCACATGCCACCCCTTTCATAAGTGCATTATCTTCTATATACTTGCTCCTTCAAATTAGTTCAAGTCAAAATACTGCAAATGCTACCGTTTCCAAACCAAGCAGAACCCAATGCCACCGTCTCACACCTGCTACTTCAGAAAAAACACAGGTTGTAATGATCAGGTCTGGCCTAAAGGTGGCAGAGTTGTACAACTGTAGTGCTTCTCTTCAAACGCTCATAAACAGGCTCATATTACCATTGGATTAGTGCATTTTTATAAAACAAATAAGAGACAGTGATACCTGAAAAAATGTTTAATTTACAATACAATGGCTTCGACTTTGTTACAATTACACATCTTACTTCATGGTGACATTGACATTGATACAGCAAGAGAGTGAACACACAGCTTAGAAAAACAGTCCCTCTTACGAACAGCAAGTCACAAGGAAATCACAAACTTCCATGACAACATAAAGACTGACAGAATTCATGTAGAAAAGAGTAAAGGCAGAGAAGAGAGATCAGGAAAGTATGGACAGCTCATGGCACTTAAAGCCCTCCTTCTCGGCTCACGTAGAGGGCTAACACGAGACATTTAACATCGCCGGTGAAGAGGCAAATATTTGGTGTTGCTGTGATAGTCTGGAACTCAATCGCTCAAATGTAATTGTGTCAGACCAGTCTCTGCCAATATTCAACAAACTGGTAAAGGTACATTTAAGTCCACACTTACATATTACATGAACTTGGAGCGGACTATAAAAGAAGATTTTTTTTATAAATAATCGTCCAAATACCTGGATTGGCAGGCATAAAAAAGATTGAAATTCAAAAGGCTAGATTATGTTACGTGTATTTGGGACACGTATACCACAGCATACAATCATTACACTGTGAATCCTTTAGATCGACACTTTACTGATTCACTTTAGTGTTTGCAATATATCAATAGAATAATTTTGCCCCCAGTAACAGTACTTGGTGAGTGTGAACAAGTAAGTTTGTGCTGCATTTCCCTTTTTCACATCATTGCTTATAAAACAGTACATAAGCAGTGTCACTTAAGTATAAAAATGAACACTAAAACAAAACAAAAAACGTTGCAGTTCAATAATAAATACTTAAATAGTTCTTTGTACCTGAGTGAGGACAGAGCGCCGTACAGAGGCGCAGCACCATCGGCGGATGTTTAGTCCCCGTTTGTTTCACTTTCAACATGAAAGCTCGCATCTAGAGTGTCTTTAGTGTCTTTAGTGCAAATGATAGAGTCTGTATAGAAACCAACTCGTCAAGAGGGGTTCAGGAGTCCGTGTTCTTTGGCGGTCTGTAGGGCAGCGCCGGTACAGGCCTGGGAAACAAGACATGGGCGTAATTATTATACAGTAAGGAATACCGTAAGAAAGAAGTGATGGGTATAGGCAGACATATAGTGATATAGTGTTTAAGATGGAAAAGATAGTTATTGTTAAATCAAGGTTAAATAAAATGCTAAAGAGCGTTAGCATTAGAATCTTATTAAATCGACAAAATCTTTTGAATCTTGAATCTTTGAATTTTGAATCTTTATTTTTTATCAAAATTCTTCACAAAACAACAACCCGGATTCAGACACCACACAGATTCAAATACATATTCAACCTCACCACATAATTTACCAATTCATTTGCTTGAGGCTACAAAACATGAGTCACATTGTGGCTGGCACACCCTTTGTGATACAGTGAGACGCTCAAACACCCAGGAGGAGCTCAGAGCAGAGCCACTGCTCCTTTGAGTAAGGACGAGAGGGAAGGGAGAATAGAAATGTATTTGTATAGCGCCAGGCCCACCATGCTAAGCTTCCCAGATCTGACAGGATCTCAAGGGTATGGCGGAAATAGCTGAGGTGGCTTGGGCATCTGTTTCGGATGCCTCCTGGTTGCCTCCCTGAGGAGGTAATCCGGGTGCATCCCACTGGGAGAAGGCCCCGGGGATGACCTGGGACATGCTATGTCTTTGAGCTCAGGATCCCCCCCAGAAGACCTGTAGAAAGTGTGCGTGGATAGGGAAGTTTGGGAATCTTTGCTCGGACTGCTGCCTCTGCACCCCAGCTCGGGATGAAACAGAAGGAGATAGATGGATCCACCAAGGGCCACAAACACAGGGGCCGATAAAGAGCCTGAACCCATGGACGCCCGGCTGGATTGTCCTGTATCCGCTCCCATCCAGACGGAGGAGAGCAGACGGGGGAAGAAGCTCCAAAAGAAACTGGAGAGGATGAGGACCGAGCTCCAAAAGAACGTCCGGAAGAACTAACTCTCCAAAGGCAGAAGAGACTGACTGTGGAAACTCTCCAGCAAGAAAACAAAAAGGCAAATCAAGCCAAAACAAGATCTTCAGAAAAAGCTTGATGAGGCCTTGAACCTCAAAGAAGAAAAACATGTCCTGGCAAATGAAGATCTTCAAAAAAACCTGCACCAGGCTAATAAACTGGTCAAGCAACAACACGTCAGAGCAAATGGAGTTCTCAGGAAACAGCTGGACTGAACAGTGGCGGAGACAGAAAACATCAAGAACCAGCTAAAGAAGAGTGAAGAGTGGAGGGTGTACAGCAGACTGACGAGACACCGCTAAACTTTGTTAAATGAAATGTTATTGTTTTTACTTTGGGGTGGGCGCTTATAAGCCTTTGGCTTCGACCCACTCCTTTTGAGCAGATAAACTGCTCAAATAAATAAATAAAATAAAAAATAAAATAAACTCCCTCCTATAAACTATTAGCAGTTGCAAAAATAAAAATAACACACCCACAAACGATGAATGTCTGCCAAGGGAAGAACTGCACTGCAAACACGTATAATGTTTGACATATGGTCCACCCCGATAACAAAGAATCTGGCTGCACTGGTTCATACCTGCTGGGTAGGGGGATGCTGGGCGGAGGCCTGGGCACAGTGGGTATAGGGAACGGCCTTGGTGCAGTGCAGTGGAGTCTGCTGCCCCCTTCAGACAGACTGTTGAACCTGCGGGACGTCCTCAGCACAGGGTCAGCAGGGAGAGGCTTCTGAGGAGGGCTGGGCTTCTCAAAGTCCTACACGCAGAACAAAGGGACTGGTTTACTGATGTATAGATTTCACACAAATACAGCAGTGGAATTACTGAACTAGGCATAGACATAAACAAAGCAGATACAGGAATGAAGAGCTATTTGTTTTGTGTTTTGGAGCAGTTAAGTCTGCATTCGGTCGCTTCCAATGCAGGATATTTATGTAGCATATAGGACATACTCAGTGTTGTCACCATACAGTATATTAAAAACATAAATATTTTAAATTATTATGCAGATCTATTCACAATTACAAGCACGTTAAGTTGCCAGTTTTCTATAACCATTAAAAGGACTTTATTCCACACAGCTAGAACCTCAGCGCCTGTCCACAATCGTGCTGATAAGTGCTAGTGCACGTCTCTTGTGGCTAAATTCTGGAGGCACAAACACACTTTTCCGGTCAAGTCAATTTTACACATATAAAAACTGATAAGCGGATTTTGACATTTAGGTTATTTGCAAATGAGTTTTCCCCTTAAGCTCTTATTTGGGTCACCTACAAAAACAGGCACAGGTCGCATTTATTTTAAAGCGCAAACAACATTCATCATCAAGGCAATTCTATGGTGTCAAGAGTTTGCATTTGTTTTCCAAAGATAATCCACTCTTTTTCATGTGTGGCCTCATGCATACTAATGTAATACAGACTCAAATGTGGCGTTCACTGCTTTCCCCCTTTGACATTAATTTAAAACACACTATAGGCCGGTGCACATTCATCATGCCTTTTACAACTGTATGCAAAGTAAACCGGTGAAATGTGAGTAATGAGCTACATCACCCTCATAACATGTGTTTAATATGGATTAGGTGCGAAGGAGGGGCGGATGTGTGACGCTAGAGGGCACTGTGTTATCGCACTGGCCTTTCCCGTGTAAAGGGAGCCATGCTGCACCAGTAGAAGTTTATCTCAATCCGCTCGAGCTGTGTGGTAATCTACAGTGGGCAGGAGAGGCAGTGATCTACATCCGCCATCACAGAGAGCTTCAGTAAAAATGCCGTTCATCCAGGGTGAACTTCAGAAAGTGGGCCTACATTTTACGGATTCTCACTGTATCTAAGTGTAGAAAGTTTGTATGTGGGCATAACGTAATATGGGATCTTAAATCAGAATCAATCATTATTAGTTTAGTTTAGTTTAGTTTATTTGTTTGAGCAGTTAACCTGCTCAAAGGGAGTGGGCTGAAGCCAAAGGAGCTTTGTAGAGCTTTGATGTTTAAAATGTGCTTTGCTTTTGCTATTACTGAAATGCTTCTAGAAATTTTCGTAGATATATATTTAATATGAGCTTTCCAAGTAATTCTGTCATCTATAATAACACCAAGGAATTTGATTTCATGCACTCGCTCTATGACAACACCCTCTATCTGAATTGCTTCCTGAGCATTGGAATTACAGTTGCCAAATATCATCATTTTGCTTTTACTCAGATTTAGAGATAATTTATTTTGTTTGAACCACTTATTGACACTTTTGAGTTCCAAGTTAACAATCCGACACAGTTGCTGTAAGTCGTCACCTGATGCAAAAATATTTGTATCGTCAGCAAACAAGATAAATTTAAGTACTTGAGACGTTTTACAAATTAAACAATTTTGGGCCCAGAATGGAACCTTGAGGTAAACCACACACAATTGTCGACAACTCGACTGATAATCACCTATTTTCATGTTATGTAGAGGCATGATCAATTACATCAAATACATTTATCAAGAATGTAAATAGAAAAATGTTTCAGTAAGCTCTCATGAGGATTGAAAAGTGTAGCAAGTTAAAATTAAATGAAAGTGCATATGACACATTAGACACCATTTTTGCTAAAACATAGTTAACACAATTATAGATTTTGCTAAAGACTGTACCCAGCTTTCTTTAGTTTGGCCATTTTTGTGATGTTTATAGTTTCACTTCCTTATTGGACACCGACAGGAGGTGACATAGATAGAGGCAGAATTTTAAACTGTTGCCGTGCCGACCATGTTCAGTCAATGGGTAATGAGTCAAACTGCTCTGGAACTTTACCTTTATCTATGTCATTTCCTGTCAGCAGCTTAAATAAAAATAAGTTTTCTGCCCAACATTTCTTCATTAAAACTGCTGCTTCATTGAAATAAAATGATAATTATGCAACTGTTGAACTTGCAACTGATGTTATCCTCCTAAATAAGTCATATTTTTTCAAAGGCATTAAAACCTGTCATATGCACATATCCACCAACTGGATGGTGCAAAAGCCAGGTCCAACTCCTCCGCACAGGTTTTCAAACCAGGGGAAAACGATCTGAAGAAGCTTCTTGGATGAGATGTGGATCTCAGCAACATAGTCCAAATAACAAACTTCTGCTTGTTGCCACCTGGATTTAACAAAATCTCGATTTATCTGATTAAAGTAAACTTTGCTAAAGTAAACACATTCATATATAAAAAAATGGTTGGTGGAGTGTCTTGTACAAGGACAAAGTGACTGCAGCAGAGACACCCACTCAACCACTTAAGCTCCTATTGTATTATTTTATCTGGATGCAAGATTTTCAAGATTTTTAATCTTTTCAAGACATGGTCGTAGGTGATCGCGATAACTCCGGTTTGTGTTATGTGTTGGCGGTCATAATGTACTGTACTTTTTATGGACGGATGTAGAAGCTCCAAAAGTGCTTCCAGTTAAAACTGAGAAGGAACCTTAACATTCTATGAATGTCAAATCCTCCTGCACACGATTTATTGCCTTAGGATTCATCAGTAAAGGGATAAAGGCTGCTTTAAACATATTATGAAGAAACAATCCTCTCATCCACAACCTTTTCAGACCTGTTTTAAAATGACGTTAAAAGGCAGCTCCTGTGGAACCATAGAAATGGAAATGACCGTCAAATGCCACTAGTTTGACATTTCTATTTGAATGGACCCAGCACAGCCCAATATCCTGACTGACCGGTAATGCTTTATTGACGCAGTGACCTCAAACACATCAATTACTGTATATTAAGTGTCAATGTTTGTGTTTCTCCAAAGCCTATGCAGCATGTAAAAGAAGCTCAATAGCTCAAAACTGCAGTAGCGCACTTAAAACAGGAAAAGTTGTTGAATATCTTTAAGCACAGGCAGAATGCACCGATCTAACTTGGTTCAAAGGACGATAGGTTGAGGGCTGAAATCCCGAAGGACACTGTTTGCGAGTCTGGGGTGATGTGCTCCCGCCACAGGGGGATTGTTACCGTGGAATAAATGGGATAAAAGTGAACATTAATTGGAAACGACACTGATAACGTTCCACATACAGTCAACAAGCCAGTGTTGCATGAAAACACTGGTCTCTGGAGAAACACGTTCAGAGGAGGCTGAGACTTCAGTCTGTTTACATTAAGATCAACATCCAAAAGTTTTAAATATCACAAACACACGAGATTATACTTGGATTTGAGGCAGGGGACGAGCTGCAGACCTTAGGATGCTGGCCAGTTTTTCATTCAGTGTCAAGTTGACTTTAAGGAGTGTTTATTGAAACTGAACCAAATATAGGACTGATTGTCAATTAATTCATTTGTTAGGGTCCAGGAGCACAAGACTGTAACAACTGCATAATCTTTTCAGAGCCATCACGGATCACGTTGCAAAACACAGGTAATTGTGAAGTAAACCACACTGAAAAAAATCCCCACCATGTTCTTCCAAACAGACACCGGGAAAACAAAGTGATCGACAAAGATGTCAAAGAAACGATGTGTCTGCTTGTGCAACATAGACTCTGTGTGTTTTGTAATGGCAGCGCTGGCTCAGGCCACTGCCTTGTGGAGAAACATTTAGGGGCTGTTTCCTTCACATAGCTTAATTCAAAATTAAAGATGGCTCTGTCCGCGGTGACTGCAGAGAGATCTACGAGCCCTGGGGCGCAAAACCACCTTTCAAAAAAAGCCACATGAGAAGTTGAAAAATGCATGTGTGTCCGGCCAAAAGCAAAGACATTATTCTGAGTTTCTAAAGATGACAGTTTTCGGAGAGTGAGCAATTACCGTAAGGAACCTTCGGCGCCCCACCTGCACTGTAACCCAACTATAATATAGTTGGGTTACAGTGCAGTGGTACTGAGCCAGGTTTTCAACGTCAGTTTTTTTTTTTTGTGTCTTATTAAATTTTCAAAGCCATTCCCGTGAGGCAAAGTGAGCGGGCAATATTAGGGCAGAGCATTGTTTTGGCAAGCCCCTGATATTTATAGAGCAAACCTCGGCCTTTCAGCTTAAGTGCATTTGGGGTTGGCACGCGCCTCTCCCGAGTTGTAAATGTGGAATCGCCGCAGTGACTGATGCAGACAGGACCGCGCTTACCTGAATAATTAATGGCAAATATAAAATAAAAAAAAACCAACAACAACACACAAGATGTCACGATTACTATAAAACAAAGTGTCACATCGGGAGGCTAATGTCTCCTGAACCATCTGCCAATAACTTTGAGCAGTAAGGACATCCCGTATTAAAAAAAAAAAAAAAAGTCCATGTGGATTTGGACCGAAGTGAGGGAGCGGACGGATTTACTATCTATCCTGCCAGCTCAGCAGAAACCTCGCAAGACTCATTGGAATTTGCTGTCGATATTTTAGGGCTGACCACAACACAGCATAACAACGGCTTCCACGGTCTAACACTGTGAAACTAAAGTGAATAAGACATACCTGAAGCTACTCTAAGCCTTTCGCTGTAATTTCCATGTATTTCTCATCACTATTAATCATATGTTTAAAGCATATGTAAAGATGAATGGCCATGATCAAAGTTCTGTGCCACTGGGTTTTCTTAATCCGAGTATGGCATGAAATTAAAGCGTGTGAGCTGTGGGCAATAAATCAAACTGAATAGGCACATGTCCATGTTGCTGTAACATGTATCGACTTCTATGAGTGTAGGTGGGTGAGTGCGGGAGTCAAAGCTGTTTTTTTTCTTTTTTTTTTCAATCCAAAGTAAACCAAAGAAAACATGCACCTGTGTGAAATTGCATATTCATAAAGAAACTTGATTGGGCTCCCGTTTCTAAAAAACCCAAAATAAATCTATGTAATCAGACAGGTACTCATGAAAGCGATCAAAAAATCCAATCTTTGAAACTTAATATTAATATTCATATATTTTCCAATCATTTCATGCACCTGCAAAAGCCATTTCGTACTGGTAATCACAAGCGCACGACAGATTTCATCCGACCTGACTTTGTATAAAGATCTATCTGATTACTTAAAACTGTCAATAGGAAATGACAAAAGTGCGCAATATACACCTTGTATAAAGTTAGTGGAAAGCTGTCTACGACCCAGTACGGACGACAGCTTAAGAACCTATTCCTATGATGGAAAATGGCAGTGTGATTGAGCTCACGCAAACATAGTTTGAAGTTGTATATGCAGCAAATGCAATCTAAGTATTTCTACCTGATCCACTATGTAAGAGGACTGCTGGCGCGGCAGGCTGTGGAAGGGCGGCACCCTAGACGGCGAGAGTATGGAGGCATGGACAGGCAGCAGGCGGTGGTGAGCGGGCAGAGGGGGCAGAGCGGGCTGTCCCACACTCAGAGACGCGGGCATGGGCTGACTGATGTGCAGCGGCTGGTACAGGGGGAGTCTGCGCAGGCTGTGGGAGTGGAAGCTGTGAGTGGCAGGAGAGGCTCCACGCTCATGAAAGACGGCTGAAAGAGACACAGAGAGGGCATTTATTTTAGTATTTCAAGGACACATGAAAGGTAAATGTTATTTTTTTGTCTGTTCACAGATAGTGACAAAAGAAGGAGTTGAATTTAAACTGTCGACTGCCCAACTAGTTTCTTGCTCTCAAAAACCCTTCCACACATCCCGATTGCTCAAGTGTATCCATTCAGTTTACAACACATTCATCTCCAGGTTTGCAATTGATAAAATGGTTCATACTATGATGCTGACTCTATTTCCCCCCACAAATAATATCTAAATAAAATAATTTAAAGATACACCATGGAGGGAAAGGAATTTACTCCAGTGCCCTTTGTAAAAGAAAAGGCTTCTTGTATTCAGGAGAATGGAAAGCGAACAGAAGCTTCTGATCAAAGATTTAATGCATTTCCCCAAGGAACAAAAAAGAAGTTGATTTTGTTGGTTTTTAGTAATTGTTTGAATTTTTTTGATTGTTTGAATTTTAAAGCAGAACTAGAGGCCATAAGCGCCACTGCAGGTGTCGTAGCATGTTGCTTTTTTTTACTCATTAATTGTCCGTGAGAGTAAATACTACGCTGACAGAAAAGACAAAGGGAAAGAGGGATATTGTACATTGTGCCACAACCCAATTACACAATGGAGCTAAATTTTTTCACTCAAGCTTGGCTGTAAATATGGTTTAAGTGGCGCTAGCCCACAGTTAGCTTTGCCCGTTTTCCCGGTGCAGGAAAGTTGCAAGCATGGTTTTCTGGCCAGAGACACCAGGGGGAGATGAAAGACCCTCCATTCATCCCATTAACACTTGTATTACCCCAGAGGGACTACGAAAAGGATTTATTAAGGTTACTAAGTACTGCTTTAACCCCCAAACCGTCCTATTTGAAATGTACAGTTTTGTTTTGTTATATAAGTAAAATGACTTTTTAAAATATTTTATTCATTTTAACGTACAACTCAATACAATCTCCTAGGTTCTTCTGCAAAGCGTATCTGTCAAGTCCGGGGCAGGTGGTCCAGAAGACATTGCCATGTTTTATATAATAGCCATTACCAAAAGTTCTTCAAAAGCAGTCTTAATAAAATTCCTGGTTATTTCTATGGAGCGTTGCATTCTTCCAAGATTGAAGTCATCATGCATCATTGTAAACCCATTTCCGGACAAAACTGATTTGTGCATCGACGTTACATTTTCATGACATTTGGAAAAGTGTTCAGGAGAACTTCAGAGACCTGAGTTCAACCACATGTCCATAACAGCTGCTATCTTTCGGCACATCCGGATATCCAAAACTGGTGGCGGCGGGTCAACGCGCACTTTAGTCCCTTTAGAAGCTGTTAATACTGAGCGACATCTGGACATTAGCATAACAATGAACCATTTCTAATTTCTTATTTGATTAAAATATGTTACTATCCGAATGACTTGCAATCCTCTCAATAAGAACTCAACAACAACTTATTTTCTATCGATGTCTCCGATAAACACCCCCCCCCCCCCACTCCCCCCACATCACAAATAAACCCCCTGTGCAGCTGTAATTGCTATATCCAGGGTCTGGCTATTGCATTTTAATGGAACAATCTGCCATTCATGAGTCCTCTGCCTGCTGCGCCGTCCACAATAGGCTCATAATTAATAATTGAAGAGATAGAAATGCACAGAGCAGCATGCCTTCACCTTGTGCCGTCAACAATCCAGACCTGAGCAGGAGCGCGGCGCGGCTTTGTAAACAGAGTTTGTCTGTGTTTACGGCTGTACATGGTCATTTAAGATCATGCAGAAGAGAATAGTGTATGGAGGGAACACAGAGGGACAAACCTTGTAAATATTGGCGGTGGATGGTTTGGGGGGAGGTTTGCGGAGCGATGTCGGTCGGTACAAAGAATGGGAGCGTATTGGACTGGTTGGTCTGCCCGTCTCCATGGATCTAGTGAAAAACAAACAGAAATCGTATTTTCTAAATGATTGAAGAGGAGTAAGAATGCTAATTTATCATAGTATCAAGTATTACAGGGAATATCAGGTATACTAAATGATAATATGCTAAGAAATATGTAAGTATAAGCTATAGACTTTTTCCCTCCAATATTTTTATGGCCAGAATTATTGTGTTACAAAGCATATTTTTAACCTCTTAACCCCCTTCTGATCCAACCACATTTCATCCAGTTTGGCTTGACGCAAATCTAAAAGCAAAAAAAGTGTGAAACGTCCCGGAAAAAGCAACAACACAATTAAAGGAATAGGCCACTGTTTTTACATACTGAGATATGTTCTTACCTTAGCTTTGACGAGTTCATTTGTACCTGTCTGTCTTCACGTGTGCCTTCGTAACGTAAACACAGCACAGACGGCGTTAGCATTTAGCCTCTCTCTCCTCTATAGCTCCAAACGAGGTGAAGATAGAAGCTACCAAACTCTTCCACGTTTTCCCTATTTAAATATGGTTACTGAAGTGTTACACTACAAAGTATAATTACACAAAATTAAACAATGTGGATTTTCTAAGCGGATAAAAAGGGAAACTATATTGTAAGGCGTAATAATACCAGGAGTAATTATCCGCGCAGTGATATCTTCACTTTACTGTGCGGATGCCGAATTACTCCTGGTATTATTACGCCTTACAATATAGTTCCCCTTTTTATCCGCTTAGAAAATCCACATTGTTTAATATTGTGTAATTATACTTTGTAGTGTAACACTTACATAACCATATTTAAATAGGGAAAACGTCATTTGGAGCTATAGAGGAGAAGAGAGAGGCTAAATGCTAACGCCGTCTGTGCTGTGTTTACTTTATGGAAGGCACACGTGAAGACCAGACAGGTACAAATGAACTCGTCAAAGCTAAGGTAAGAACATATCTCAGTATGTAAAAACAGTGGCCTATTCCTTTAAAAAAGCGACAAAAACGCAACTGAAGAGTGATGAAAAGCAACAAAAAATGACAAAAACAAGGCAATTAAACTAAAGACAAGAACACGACGAAAAACACTTCCAAAATGTGACAAAACGCAGCAAAAGAGCAACAACAAAGGTGCTGGAAATTCAACAGTAACACAGACTAAAGAGTGTTGACAATGCAACAAAAAAATTATCAAGAAAGCCATGAAAGCTGACAAAAAGTGAGCAAAAATGTGACAAAACACAACAAAACAACAAAAACACTTTGAAAACACGGCAAAAACGCTTCAAAAATGCAACAAAAAAGTCAGTTTTGTAGGTCTTAACTTTCAAATAAGGTGTTACCCTGGCCTATAGGCTGTACGCTCGAGTTGAGAAGCTTTTTGCATTTTTTAGTTTACTTGGGTCATACTTTGGTCATACAGTATTTTAGATCTATATTTATACCTGGCATTGTACTTTTTTGTGCCAAGTGTTTGAAAACCACAGGCCAACAGCTTTTAGAAACAAATGACTGAAAACCGCAAAAAAAACCCCAACAACTATGATTTCTAACAAGTCTGTGAGTTTGTACCTGAGCTTCTCTAAGGTGCTCTTCTTGTTGGCGAACAGGAGGCGCAGCAGAGCCTTCCTCTTGAGGAACACCAGTCCGGTGATGAGCAGGAGGCTGAGCAGGGTGACCAGCACCGCCACAGTGATGATCACACTGTCGGCTGATGCCACATATGACAACACGCACATTAATACACACACACGCACATCTACAGCACAAGAGCGACAGGACACACGCCGTTATTGTTAGGCCCGACAAGCGTTTCACTGTTGTTTTTGGAATGTACTGTGGGATGGAGGATGGAGGAGAATGAAGGAGGGCCAAAAGTTCAAAGCAAACATTAACAGGGAGGGAAAATAGATGTGGCAGGTTCTTTTGTTATATGCTGTTAAGGCATGCAGTGTTATTTCCTTATCCAAGTTTATATATACAAATTTGTGTCTACTTTTGTCAGTGTTACGCAATATCAACAATAATTGACACTTGAATGCTATGGGGCAGATACGTTTTAGGTTCGTTTCAGCTCAGTAAAAGTGGCAGTACAATCTTTAGAACCGAAGAGCTCATTTGTGTAACCAGATTAATTGGGGAGGAGGCATGTCATATCTTCAAAAATCTATTTTAAAGCTACAGTACTGTATAAAATAAGCAAATCATTCTCAAGCAGTTCCTCATAACTTTGTTTCACTACTAAGATATGCATTTTTTTTAAAGAGGGGGTATTATGCTTTTTTCAATCACATAGCACCAGTCTATAGCATACTACAATGATGACGTAACCTTCTGTTGGTCTGTATATGCAGTAAATTAAAATAACTGCCTTGAATAAAATTGCTCTCTCAAAATGGCTGTACTGAACGTCTTGAAATAGGCCTCTGTCTCTTTAAGAAGCTTTCCGACACGCCCCCTTCAGCACACTGCTGTGGCATCTAAACAACACTACTGTGCGGGGAGGGGGCTCTGCTGAGCTGAGGAGCAGTGTTGGTGGCTTGGCTGGTGACAAAAGGTCCAGAGGCGTCTCCAGGAGGTGGGGCGTTCCTGAGGCATAGCTACACCTAAAATGGCTGCCGTCTAAGTTTTTACTGATTACTCAAAAATATGTGATGAGCCAAGGCAACACTCAGGCATGTGTTTAATGAGGGAATGACATAATAACATGATATAAAGCTTGAAAAAGTCGATTTTACATAATACCCCCCCTTTAATTAATTATCTGCTTTTGCATAAGGAATTTGATTTTTTTAAGCTCTTAAAGCTTAAAAAGGGACTAGATCGAGGTTGACATTTTTATACTCACTACTGCCACCTCAGGTCTTACACGTAGCTGCAGTCTATATCAAACAGTCTATATTAAACTCGTGCATGACGGCACTTCGGACCCGAAATAACAACTTTTTGAGTGACTGTGCGGGATTTTAGCATTGGGTGACAGTGCAGTTGTGGTGAACAGGTCTGGGCTCATTCTACACAGTAGGACATTGCTGGAGCAAGTAGGGGGAGGAAAATACTTACTTTTAACATTTTTAAACTCCATCTAGTCCCTTTAACCCCCGCCTTAACCGAGTGCATTTTCTCCAGTTAAGCGTAACCCAAATCTAAAAATGTACAGCCGGATAGGCCAGTGTAACGCCTCATTTGAAAGCTAAGACCTACAAAAGCATCGAAATGGTTCTTTTTCCTCGTGTTGTTGCCACATTTTTGGCCACATTTTCATCGCTTTTTGTCACTTTTCAGTTTCTCTTTTGTCGCGTTTTCGTCACACATTTGGTCACTTTTTCCGTCATGTTTTTTGTCACTCTTTGTTGCATTTTATCCTCGTTTTCATCTAATATTTGTCGCCATTTTGACACTTTTTTCCAAGAAGCTTTTAGATTTAGGAAAAGCAGAACTGGAAAAAATGTGCTCGGTTCAGGTGGGGGTTAAGAGGTTATAACAGATACAGAGCTATATTCATATAAAGCAATGCAAAGACTGTTTGCAAAAGTCACTTAAACAACATAAAAGTTAGAAGACTCTTAAACAGAACTAATATCTGAACTGTAGCCACTACTCTCGTATACAAAGAGTATAATACATTACTATTTAGAAATATGATGAACTTAAATATGTTTTGGTATGATTCGTGGCATGAGTCATGAGTGAAGGATGACTACAGTACCTGCCAGTCTCATTGGTCCACTGTCTATGCTCCCTCCAAAGCCTGTCTTCTCACAGAAAGGAGGGGCCCAGTGCGCCTCACAGTGGCAGTTCTTCTTATTGTTGCACACCTGTAAATACAAAACATGAGAACTATTGCTTTAATCTTTAACAGGTACCTACTTTTACTTCTCATTTGAAAGCAATGCTGCTCCACTGTATATTATTCTTTTTGACATTTTGCTATACCAATACATTTGCGATATCATGTCCAGAACTTGTAGTAATGGGTAAAACATGTGTCCGGGGAAAGTCCATCCTCTTTAAAGCCTTGCGTTTCCAGAGCTGGAGTCTGATCCAAGAGGATTCCCGATGGGGCGACTTGAGGCGGTCCAGCTGTTAGTGGAGGAGCAGGCCGCGGGGGACTTGTACATTTAGCTCCAAAAGAGAACCAGCGCAGCGCCTTCTGTGCTCCTCAGGCCCGGGACACTCCTTCCAAACCCCGGGGTTAAGAGGCACTTGGGGAGAGTTTTGATTGAGTAGGAACCCTATCTGTATTTGTGTAGTGGAATACGGCACTTGCACAACACCTCGTTGAAACATGAAATATAAAGGGAAGGGAGTTATCTAAAGAGAGGTCTTTGACACGAAGCTAGCGGAAACATCTGGCTTTTATCATGCTCACTTCGGCTGTAGTTTTATTGGGCAGCTTTGATAGGGAAAACAACTCAATATGTTCTCTTTATGTACACTAACATCCAGGATCAAGAGGCAATTTGTACATGTCAAACACTTGAATAAGAAGAGGAAACTAGATCTGCGGATAGTGCCTTTAGATGTAGGGTGAGTTCATAGAAGAGTTCAAAATATGTACCTTTATAAAGTAAGACAAATAAGTAGAGGTACTTGTAAATGAAGTGGGGATTAGGGACTACAAAGAACATTAGTCTAAATGTGCCAACGCGGGTGTATTTATGTAATGTTTATTAATGCACACTGTCCCTTTTCAAATAAATATCCTGACATAATAAATCCATCGCAAACTTTTAAATGACTGCGTGATGGACAACCTTTCCATAACTGACACCAAAACAACAAATCGACTTCGACGCAGCGGTCTAATGAAGACAGACGGGGTAAAAAGAGACGAGCGGCTGCTAAAACGACGTCGTAAAATACTCTGTTGTGTTAAGGAGCTGTGGACTGACTGCATTTCTTCGGTGACTTTAGTGAAACGCGGCGAATTCACAGGCTCGTTTAACAGTTTGACAAGCCGTAGTGTCTAATTAACACCCAAAGCCGTATAAGACTTTGCACTCACCCCACGTCCGTTGCACTTCCCGGAGCACTCATGCACGCCAAACACGCTCACGTTCTGGCACTGGCGGTTCAGGCACACCTATAAAAGACACAATAATTCAGGCAGTTTGAGAGGAAATAAATTCAAATAAATAATAAAAAAAGAGCTGTATTGCAGGTAAATTTTTATTGGACCTCCATGGCTTAAGCTAAATGTCAGGAAAGATTTATAAGCTTTCTGCACGCAACGCCAAATGAGCGATGCTCACTTACTGAGGGATTTCACAAGTGAAGCAGTAAAGGTAATACTGGCTGGTAAAACAGGCACTCTCTAGCATCGCCCCCAGTGTGCTTTATAGCAGGAGTTGACATGGAGTTTTAAAAGTGAAATGTTGTTTTGTGGGTTTGGAAGACGATTTGATTGCTGTAAAACTGCCAAGTTATATGGTATGGCACATAGGACCAGATTAGTATTACATCCAGAGACCGTAATGCGTTTTAAAATGGTGCAGTTGGAAAAGATCTTAAACAGATTTATGTTTATAAACCACACAGAATGCAGCTGAAAGGCAGAGGTTTGAAGAGGTCAATGGCCTATGCACTGACCTCTTGTGGCTGGGGTTAGTATTACAGTAGAAGCTTTTAAACACATTCAGTTATCTTACTAACAGACTGAAGTTGATGCTGATCTTAAGATGAATAAAACATTTAAGTCAAGCAGAAATGTTCTTGTAAAGCTTTTTTTTTTTAAGGTTATACTTCTGTAATGACGCTATGTAGGTACACAGTAAAACATTTCATGATGTGCCAAGAGAACCTATGGGAAATGAAAAGGAAATATAAAACAAAAGTTTTACTTTAATATTTGAAACACTGGAATGATGCAATTTAGTGCAATTGTGTGGTACAGGTATTAAACTGCAGTGAGTAACGCAGAGAAAAATCAGATATTCATGCTTGACTTGTAAATGTCATGTCTTTGCTATGCAAGGTCTCGTCTGATCGCTGAAGCTCAGCGAGGTTAGGCAAGTACTTGGCCGGAAGAGCGTGAGGGTGGTGCCTGGGTGAGTGCTGGGTGAGTGCTGGGTGAGTGAGTGCTTAGTGATGGTTGAAGGGGCCAATGGCACAGATCGGCAGCAACAGGGCAGCTGTGGCAACAATTGTAGCTTATCACAACTGAGTATGGAGTGAATGAATGATGCACAAAATTGTAATGCAACTAAATATATATATATATATATATATATATATATATATATAAATAATGGCCAAAAGCTGCTGTGTCTGCTATACATTTAGTGGCCACAAAGCCAGTCCAACAGACAACAACATCACAACTTAAAACTATTAAAAGGCAGGTGGGAAGATAATCACTTTGCTCTGCCTCTTGGGTAAAGGCTTTGCATGTGGTTAAAAGTGTTACTAAATTTTAGAATGATTCAGTCCATTTTTGTCAAACTCATGACCTCATTGGCACACACATTTAACAACTTTTGGGAATGAACAAAAGCCTTTGACAAAAGAGGTACCTCAGGGCGTCAGAATCCAGAGTGTAGCACTTGGCACAAGAATAATGTGTGACTCTTGTCCATGCCTCGTCGAGACAACAGCCAGTCAACAAGCTGACCTGGCACTGTCAGCCCACAGGGGCAGGGGGTGCTTTGGCACCGCGAGTCAGGAGCTAATGCCAGTGCTTTATGAGGACTTCCAGGAGTCTAAGAGCCCACAGTTGTGCCTCTGTCTCCAGCCAAGATTCCATCACATAAGCCTGGATCATGGATGGACTGGGAACCATCAAGTCCCAGGCAGTATTGGCAGCTAGAGGTAGGGTAAGTAATGTTGGCATAATTCAACACCCAGGGCACGCCCACTTTCTTTGAATTTCTCAGAACTCCACCAAGAACAAGAGCGTGCGAGGAGGAACATCAGGAGTTGAAATACAGTTCATTTATGACCTAGTTAACCATTTTATGTTAGAGTTTGGATCTAATGGGATGAGAATATGCGTGCATACTACTGATTCCACCTTTCATATTTTACCCTTTCTTCAAAACAAGAGTCTCTCCTTAGTGGTCATACCTTATATCACCCAACTAGCGCATCAGCCACACTCACCATCCCATCTCCACACTTGGTCCCGGCCAGAACCAGTCCAGGGTCGGGCATGTCGTCCCCGAGATACACATGAGTCCCCCTGCACAGAATGCGACCCCCCTCCTGCAGCGGGATGTTGGTTTCAATGGACACTGCGTTTGTCCCGATCACAGGACGATTGGCTCCTCCCTGGCACTGGATTTTACCACATTTGGCATCTCTGTGAACAAACAAGAACCACGAGGCATGAAAAATGTACCTTAAAGGGATACTTCGGGATTTTTGACATAGGGCCTCATTTCCTAGTTATCCAGAGCGTTGTTGATGTCTGGAGATATTTTTTTCTTAAATTCATGCAGTTCATATATTTGAAGAGTCTAGTGGCGCTAGGCTAGGGCAAGGCTAAAGAAGTTCTATGGTAAACGCTAGCCTGCATTAAAAAACAGTCTGACCACTCCACAGTGCACCTGAGGTAAATCACTTATAACACCAGACTAACCATATAAATGTCTGTGTTAATAGAATAATTTTTAAAATAAAACTGACCTTGTATCACATGAATTACCGCATTTTGAGGGACTATTTTCTCGCAGATCACTCCGCCGCTGCCTTAGCTTACAGCCACGAAGCTGATGCCGCTCAAATATAAGTTATTTTAAACGCAAAATGGTTAAACTTAACCTATCGACACAGACATTTATATGGTTAGTCTGGCGTTATAAGTGATTTACCCCTGGTGCACTGTGGAGTGGTCAGACTGTTTTTTAATGCGGGCTAGCGTTTACCATAGAAATGCTTTAACCTTGCTCTAGGCTAGCGCAACTAGACTCTTCAAATATAAGAACTGCATGAATTTAAGAAAAAAATATCTCCAGACATCAACAACACTCTGGATAACTAGGAAATGAGGCCCTATGTCAAAAATCCCGAAGTATCCCTTTAAGTAGGCTGGAAATGCTCATCAGTCACAAACAAAATGACTGAGGATGAGCTGTGAGAGATGCTGCTCGAAACTACTTGGATGTTATTAGCGTCTATCTACACAAATCAGCTTGAGAAAAAAAAAAAAAGACCTCATGAATGATTAAGTATTATATCTTGGAAACATGTACATGTGTTTTCAGATCACGTATCAAACACCAAAAGTAAAAAGATAATGGTTTGAGCTTTTAAACCTTTCCGAAATAGTAAAATGGTGCAATATGTTGCCAAATAATCGTACTAAGTAACTTGTTTACCTTAATAAATCCTTTTCGTAGTCCCTCTGGGGATAATACAAGTGTTGATGGGATGACTGGGGGGTCTTTCATCTACCCCTGGTGTTCTGGCCAGAAAACCACCCTTGCAACTTTCCCTGCACCTGGTTATACACACTCATGGAATCACGAAGAAGAAACAACAGACTACGGGCAAAGCTAACTGCTGGCTAGCGCCACTTAAACAGTATTTACAGCCAAGTTTGAGTGAAAAAAAAAGTTCTCTTTTGTGTCATTGGGTTGTGGCACAATGTACAATATCCCTCTCTCCCTTTGTCTTTTCTGTCAGTGTAGTATTTACTCTCACGGACAATTAATGAGTAAAACGCAACATGCTACGACACCTGCAGTGGCGCTTATGGCCTCGTGGGGAGTTACTTAGTTCTGCTTTAAGAATTCTGCAAACACCTGCTGAGATTGGGCTCACATGGACTACGAAAGGATAATGTCAAGTTTCAAGACAAAAAAAGATAAAAACTCTTAATAATTGACCATCTTCTTGAAACACATCCAGTTAGTTGTAAGTGGGCCATCAGACACTCCATCAAGCCGGCACGGTGTAATTTGTGCGTCCAAAATGTAACAGCGAGTGGGCAGCTTAGAAGGAACAAACAATTTTCTCGCCACCAACGAAATGACTTAGTTTCAGATCATGACGGCTTATGCATCAAATGAATAGAATGACATTATTTTTGGCTGAATTTATCTCTGCATATTATCAACCATCCCATTTTTTTCTCCCCCCCCCCCCCCAATAGAGTTGCAGCCCTAGTTCAGAGCAGCTGCACGTCGCCTTACCTCGCCTCACATTTGGCGAAAGAGCCTTTGGAATCCTTCCCGCAGTTCCCATAAGGGTCTCCTGCAGAGTTGACTCTCTCAAAGCAGATCCCGGGAGCAGGCTTGGCTCCTGCACTCAACACAGGAGGAGACGGAGTAAGAGGCGCAGACTTGACGAGACGTGGGTTCATCCAGATATCAAATGTAATGCTTTTAAATGCTCCCGATTCAAAAGTTGTAAGGCTTTCTTTTTTGCACAATCCATTTCATCTGAGGAAATGTAGTTAGAACAAGCGGGGAGACAGGAGCGTGAAGGATGGAGGACGGATTGGGAGTAAGTTACCTGGCCCCCACAGAGTGATGCACTGCTGCTCGTGCGTCTGACAGATGCCGTTGTAGCAGTAGCCCTCCACGTCCTGGCAGGAGTGTCCGTCGTGGAGGTAAACGTTGGCGGGACAGTGGGGGCTGGCACCGGTGCAGAACTCAGGCAGGTCACACGAATTACTGGACTCTCGACACATGGTCCCGGCAGGTTTGAGCTGGAAATAAACGTGCAACAAAGCTTCTATTCATTTTTCAGTCGCGGTGATGCAGTAAGAAAAAACAGCAAAGGGATACAGATGTTGAAGCTTAGTGTGTTGCAGGAGAAAGATTGGTTGTCTTTACACGTTTAAAATCTGCATCTGAAGCTCTTAACCCGCGCCTGAACCGAGCGCGATTTCTCCAGTTTGGCATTACCCAAATCTAAAAGCTTCTTGAAAAAAGTGTCAAAAACGAGACGAAAACAGGGATGAAAAGGCAACAAAAAAGTGGCAAAAAGTTACCATAAAAAGCAACAAAAATGTGACAAAAAGTGATGAAAGTGCAGCAAAAATGTGACAAAAATGCAACAAAATTAGATAAAAAAGAAAGTGAAAAAAGTGACAACAACAACACAAGGAGAAAAATCTATTTAGATCAGTTTTGTAGGTCTTAGCTTTCAAATGAGACATTACTCTGGCCTATAGGCTGTAAGCTCCAGTTGAGAAGTTGTAATATTTAAGAATATAATCTGCTCAGTACAACTGATGCAGTTGACCTCTTTTTCCTGTAAATGAATTTTGACTCAGGGAAAGGTCTGTGGACAGAAAAGCCTGCAGCCTAAGTGCACTTAAACATCTTTTTCAAAGGTTCTCTGTGAGATATCTGTGCTTCATGGAAAAAGGTTTTCCTCGTCAAAGAAAAAAAAGCCTCCTTTGATAAGATGGAAGTGACGTTTGTTTCAGATTTTCTTGGCCTTAGTTATGTTGGGCAAATGCAAAAAGTGACAAAATGTATTCGTATCTGAGGACATGCTGTTTTAAAATATGAAAATTAGTTATAGTCACAGTTAAGACATTCTAGTTAGCTACTTTAGTAAATAAGCTTTAATCTGTCCAGAGCTTTATATATTTCGAATGTTGTTTCTCACCATACAATTCTCACAGCACTGTCCATGGGCACACACTGCGTCTCCCTTCAGTGTACACGTTGTGGCGTTACAGCAAGGGTTCATGCATTCCTGACAGAGAAAAGAGAGAAAATGGCAGAGTGGTTAACACACACACACACATGCCGTCACTGCCTTGACGCATATCCTCACAGGACACTGCATGATGCAGACTTTTCCAGCAGGTCAGCGGAGCACACTTCCTGTCTGGAGAGTCCTTTCCTCGTTGACTTGACCCAGTGACTTTTGGGTGGAACTTTGAAAAGGAGAACCGGGAAATGGTGTAGATACAAAATAAATAAATGCTGCTCAATGGTGCTGGGCTTTGATGGAAATTGTTCTGCGGGCTTGCGCTAAAACAAAGAGCATCACTTTTTTAAAACTAATAAACTACTGACAAAATATATAGAAACATTTCGTAACAAGGCATATCAAGACTGAAAATAATAACTTAATGCAGAACTAAGCAACTTTTTTCTTTCTTTTTTTTTACCTTAAATCATTATCGTTGTCCTTCTGGGTTAATACAAGTGTTATGATTGGGGGTCTTTCATCTCCCCCAGTGTCTCTGGCCAGAAAACCACACTTGCAACTTTCCCTGCCTCTGACCCGGTAGCCCCAATACACACTGATGGAAAACATCTCCCTCACTGCTCTCAGTTGTCTACAAAATCACTTTTGGCTCGCGTTTCTTTATGACATGGTGGACAGGTAAGCCCTGACTGTATTCTGTCTGCAGTTTTCGTTTTTTTGATGAACATTTTGCAAAACGTTGTTTTGCTCAGGTCTCTGCACTGGCTTTCTGTCCCTCAGAGAATAGAATTTAAAACAGCTCTGCTTGTGTACAAGTCTTTTCATGGTTTAGCACCAAAGTACATCTCTGACATGTTAGAGCCGTATGAACCATCTCAGGTCCTGAGAACTTCAGGGAGGGGTCTCCTGGTGGTTCCCAGAGTCAATAATAAACACGGTGAGGCTGCTTTTCAGTTTCATGCAGCTAAAATCTGAAACAGTCTTCATGAGGATGTGAGACAGGCCTCAACTCTGACAATGTTCAAATCCAGGCTGAAAACAGCTCTTTTTACCTGTGCATATGAAAACTGAAAGTATTTTATCTGCACTCTTGCCTTTTACTGTAATTGATTAATTTTATGTTGATGTTTTATTGATTGATTTTATCTGTTTTCTTGTAATATTCTGCAACTGTGAAGCACTTTGAATTGCCTTGTGTATGAATTGTGCTCCACAAATAAACTTGCCTTGCCTTGTTAATGGTTTATCACGATCAGAAGAAGCTAACAGGCTAACGGGCAAATACTAACTGTGGGCTAGCGCCACTTTAGCAGTATTTACAGCCAAGTTTGAGCGGAAAAAACATATCTCCGTTGTGTAATTGGGTTGTGGCACAATGTACAATATCCCTCTTTCCCGTTGTCTTCTCTCAGCGTAGTATTTACTCTCATTGACAATTAATGAGTAAAAAAAACGCAACATCCCACGACAGCTGCAGTAGTGCTTGTGGCCTCTAGGGGCAAAAGTTACTTAGTTCTGCTTTAACTTTAAGAACAGTGGTATAGGATAAGTGTTTGCGTATGAATCAGAGGGTAGCCAGGTCAAATCTAGTATGTATAATAGGACAAATCCTATGAGAGTTTCACATTGACTAATTGAAGTTTTCAAATCGGTCAACTGTTGCTTGTTGTTTAAATATTCATTATTAGCTTGCATGACAATTCTCACAAGCATAGCATTACAGTTTACTATAGAACTGTATATAGGCGAAGATTACAGGAATGACAGCATTATCTGGCTACAGGGAGAAAACAGCGTGAGATGAGGAGGTTCACAGGTTATAGCTCAAAGAATTTGGTAAAAGACTTCTTTTTTATAAGATGACAAAGCCCATAAAGCGTGTTAGCAAGCAGCGTGACAGTCCGCGCTATTATCGTCATCTGCGCTCCTAAATGTGTCGGTCTAATGAAAACGCATGTTGATGACTGATGCTATAGCTGCATTGTTAGCCATCTTATTTTCAGCTAATCGTTGTTTTATGAGTTTGGCTGTTTATCTTTTCACCGCTGATGTAAGTGTTTTGTTTGAAAAGGGGAGAATATTTGTTCTTTTATTGCACAGACTAATGCGCGGATAAATCATGCAGCTTTTATGCGGTGACATCATTGAGGCTAAAAGGGGCAGAATGGAAGAATAAGAGCTGGACGGGGTAAAGGGGCTGGATTTGATTTTAGTATTGCCAATATCGGAAATATAATTTATCAAACATATCGCCCCTCTAAATAAGAAAAACAGTTTTTCTACTTTATAGTGCGTTTGTGACTTTGCAGAGACAAATCCTGACTTGTTGGAACAATGAGGCTCAATCCCTTCCTGCAATAAAACTTAGAATAAAACGTAGAATAAATAACAACATATATCAGAAAATATCACATATACCATGAAGTGATTTACTTAATCTTATTTGATTCGAATATCACCAAAAGCTTAATTGATCCCTGACTGGATTTAAAAGGGATTTTTCATGAAAAATCAACTTTTCTGACCATTCCCTCATCAAAACGTACCTTAATGAACATTTCTCTTCATTCAAGCAGTTTTGAATGATCCTTTTTACTTTGATCTAATATTCATCTTCTGCCGAAGTGCCCTGATCTGTATTTTTTTAAAATCATGCATAACTCAAGCACCGCCAGCAGAGGGCGCTCCAAACAACATACAGCAGTCTTTACTGATCAAGTATATTTGTGTTCACTTTCATTTCTATGTGACACTTGACCACATCTACCTAGGAACTATGATCAACTAAACAAAACTAAAGTCTGAAGTTAATTGGTTCAAGAAATGCTTCGAGTAATGCTTTTAGGCCTATTTTAGACCCTCGGCTTAATTTAGCATCAAACACTGCCTTTAAACGGGCCCATTCTCACAATAAAACAAATAGTAGGCTTCGGGCAGGTCTCCCATTATCCTGTGATGTATTCATTGTGAAATCCCATTCTCTTTTACACCTTTTCTGTTATACCAGGGACACAGCTGCTTGGCCATGTCTTAGAGGGAACCTGTCTCCCACATGTGATTCTCTGTTGGCTTCCTCGGTGTCCTGTGGAGTGTGAGAATGAGGGATGAAGCGTGTCGGGGCAGGTAGCACGCACCGCTGTGTCGAGCCCAGCCAAACAAAGCATCATCGAACTTGGAACAATAACATGTCTGTTTGGGCACTGGGGCTCCAATGGACACCAGTTTGATGAATGACTGGAAGATGAGGGAATGACATCTTGGCGAATGCTTTTGGGACAATGCCTGAGGTAAATGTAAGACTTTGGAGCACTTCGTGAGGGTCAATTTTCTTTGACTTTGTAGCGATTTGAACTCAATGAACTAAATGGTCTTATCTAAAAAAAAAAATTAAAAAGCAAAACAAATATGCAGTTTCTAGACTTTATTGCTCCTGGAGGGAAATTTGCTTTTCGACTTTGACCCATAATTCAATCTGTGCGTTGAGAACAACCTGTCAGGGGCAGCGGGTGACCGCAGTTGTGCATCCAATACCTCATCCCCAGATTTTGAGTCAAATACAAACAAAAAAACAATAGTTGGAATGTTTAAGGGGGGGGGGGGGGGGGGGTATTATGCAAAATAGATTTTTTAGAGCTTGTTACAGTGTTTCTCTTATCAAAAAGCATACCTTGAGTTGTGTTTAGAGCAAGTTGCGCTCCTCACCTGTGGCACGGCAGTGACAGTTCCCAAAAAGATGCTTCTGAGGTCCTAGATAACCAGGATATGCTTTCCTTACCTCTCGATCTCTTGCTAGGCTTAATCTTCTCATTGTAGGGTTTAACCTGCCACAGCTTCACTACAGCCACATGCGCCAAGCGGTGTATATTTCTTATATTTTTTGCTTTCTATTTAATGAAACAGCTGCACAGCGAAGGGGAGCAAGAGTAGACGGAGTGGGAGCGGCTTATTTTGTTTAGCTGTTTTAGATCAATATTGCATTTTCTAACCAACAAAGTGAAAGAGTGATAAATATGAGTTTGAGATTATCACTGAATAATAACCCCTCTTTAAGCTTAAAACACCATTTCATGTTTTCTTCTATTTCATAAACAGCATACATCACTAAGATCTGGTACCATGCCCAGTGTTTTCTATCCCTGGAGAACCTGGGCACCAGGCGGCGGAGCGTACCTCTGGCTCTCCGCAGTCGCACTCCTCTCCCTCCTCCACGTAACCGTTGCCACACTTCTGTCCTCCGTAGAGCACCTTCACCTCGGGCATGTTGTACAGACACATGCCCACACCTTTCTCCAGACTGGCTGCCAGGTCCTTCTTACTGCATGTGCTGAACACGGTTGGGAACGGGTACCTGCGGACACAATATGTAATGGAGAGAGCTTCAAACACCACAACAAATCACTCATCGGTGAGAGTAAAGGACGGAGGATGTGGTAAACAGCTGGAGTTTCTCTTAGGGTACATTACATTGTTAGTTGCTAAAAGTATCATAGAGAGACCAAGGCTTGATCATGACATGTTTCCAAAGAAAACAAAGGTGTTCTGCCTGGGTAACACATTTTGCAGCCACTAAAGACACACATCCGATATGTTTCATCTCCCCCGGTGTCTCTGGCCAGAAAACCACACTTGCAACTTTCCCTACCTACCAGTCCAATACACACTAATGGAAAACATCTCCCTCGCAGCTCTCAGTTGTCTAATAATTCCTGTGGTTTATGACATGGCAGGCAGGTAAGTCCTGACTGTATTCTGTCTACAGCTTTCATTTTGTTGAACAATTTGCAAAACGTTGTTATTTGGTTTATCACGATCAGAAGAAGCTAACAGGCTAATGGGAAAAGCTAACTGTGGGCTAGTGCCACTTTAGCAGTATTACAGCCAAGTTAGAGCAGAAAACAATATGATTGTATAATTGGGTTGTGGCACAATATACAATATCCCTCTTTCCCTCTTTCCCTTTGTCTTTTCTCAGTAGCGGTTGTGGCCTCTGGGGCAAAAGTTACTTCGTTCTGCTTTAAGTGTCTTTTGGTATTTTGAAATAGACACTCAGAGTTCATTTGCAGAAAAATCTCCAGGACAAAAAGATCAGGGAGGTGTAATGTGACTTTTATCGCACTAAAATAAATTGCATTTATTGCACTTCCAGTTTATACAGATATTGATTACTATATTTGTTATGGCTAACCAATATGCAGCTGTTATCTTGGTGTGAACATAAAAGTAGTGTGTGTTGGGGGGGTCTCTGCTTCGTAGATGGGCAATACACAAGATTAATTTTATTTTAATGGAATTCCTGATATCTCAATATAGAAAATGAAGCCTATTCTCACCAACAAGTGCTCATTCTGCTGAGTAAACCAAATCCTGAGACAGACTGTGACTCTCACTATGTAATGGTCCACTGACAGTGTATGAGATTCCCTTCAATAGACGTCTCCAATTGAAAAGCTGAAAACTCCCCGGCTCAACCATTGAGGAGCCTTCGCCTGATATATGTGGGACAATTTAAACTAGTGACTGGAGGGGAGATTATATTGAGTCGTGTGTGTTCTGTGTGAGTGATAATAGAGCCAGCCTGGACCCACACCGCGCCTTAATTTCACTCAGTGGTGGAGGTGCCTACCTGAAGTGCTGACTAATGTCTAATTTAGCGCGCGGCGGGATTGGATTTGAAAATGTTATGAGTTCTTGAAGATGAGACCGTGTGATATGCCAATAACGGCTGCTAGGCTCAGGGGAAACTTCTTCTCTTCCAGACTCCACCGAAAATAAAGAAATTGGGAAGGTACAGTATTAGAGAGGCTGGAATGAAGAGACCGGAATGCACGTGCAGAGCGTGGAAAATCAACAGGCAAAATGATCATTTATGATTTTTAATTAACCTCTTAACCCCCTTTTTGATCTTTTTTTTTGCCTGTTTTAGTTTTTTTTTGTGTCACCTGTTTTGTTGCGTTATTGTTGCTTTTTTGGAACAGTTTTGTTGCCTTTTCATCTCTTTTTGGTCGCCTGTTTTGTCGCTCTTTTGGGCAGCACGGTAGCGCAGCGGTTAGCGCTCTTGCTTCAGAAGGTCCTGGGTTCGATTGCCACCAGGACAGGGCCTTTCTGTGTGGAGTTTGCATGTTCTCCCCGTGTCTGCGTAGGTTTCCTCCGGGTACTCCGGTTTCCCCTATCACTAAACATGTACAATAGGCGAGGATGAATGATGTGTGTGTGTGAATGCATGGAGGTGGTCAGAGGGATCGTTGCCACAGATGTGCACAGTCACGACAGTGCTTCTGTCAGTCTCCCCCGGGGAAACTGAAGCTACTAACGTAGCTTAGCATCACAGAGTATTAGCAAGAGTGAATGTAATGCTCTCATGTAAAGCGCTTTGTGACCACGTCTGTGAAAGGCGCTATATAAATAAAGATCTTCTTCTTTGATTCTTTTTATGCTGCGTTTTCATCCTCATTTACGTCTAGTTTTTGTCGCTACTTTGATGCTTTTTTCAAGAAGCTTTTAGATTTGGGTGAAGATGAACTGGAGAAAATGTGTTCGGTTAAGGCGGGGGTTAAGAGGTTACATCATTTTATTCCTTACCTTCCTGGAACCTGAACAATACTGTCTGTCCTAGCCTAGGCTGGCCTGGTCACTTAACTGTCTGCTGACTTACTGAAAATTCAAACTTTGTGTCAAACACCAATATAAATTATACTACCGATACTAATACTGGATTTATTGCTACCCAGCCCTATCAGTATGCTGACACTATTTGCTTGCCTGGCCTGCCAGACACTCCTCCTTTCTGTTCAAAAGAAGAACCGTCTGGGCGGCTGCTCGCAGCCAATCATTTCACGATTTGACCCACATCGGTCCAATCACGCACCAAGAGACGGAAGCCATCACCTGTCACCACCACGCACTCTTCCAAAACATTAAAGATGGCGGCCGATACACTGTTTTCTTCTGCTCTTTCGTCTGTTTTAAATCATTTGGAAAATATTAAATCCCTAAAACCGGAGCAAGGAACAGCGTTCGAAGCGTTCCTCGTAAAAAAGGACGTTTTTGGAAAGGCTTCCTGCCGCTTGTTACTGCGACGTATCTAGCGTTGCTCTAATTTGTTGATGCCGTCTGTCAATCACGCCCACCGGGAAATTGTTGAGATCATGCTCGCTCCCAGACTATATGTCTTTGAAATACCTATGAACAGGCATGTCGTTTGGCAGGCCAGGCAAACTATTTGCCATTCCTAGAGATGTAAAGTGAGCCCCCATCTTAGTTACTTTAGACAGCCACAGTGGGGTGTTGTCCAGCTTATCGAGAGCCCCTGACTGGCACTTAGTGAGCATAGTGCCCCATGACAAGTCTCTACATCAGACCAGAACATGTCACACTTATGCGGCGATAAACTGAATGGGGCCTTCAAAAGCACTGGGGCACGGAGAGACAAAGATTTGTGTGTGTGCACTGAATACATTTGCAATAGCCTGGCATTGGGATAAGTCAGGGAGGAGTGGCGAGCCAGCGCCTGAAGGGATTTGGCTTCTTCCAAATGCATGGATATTTAGTAGACTATAGAGGCGCTCTTCCTTAGGGGGACGAATGGCACGGTAAAGGCACTGAATGGGAACTACAAAAACAGAGATTTTCCCCAGAACATAAAAGCCGGCAAAAACATCCACCTCTAACAGGCGCCCTTGGGTGAAACAGCCACGTCCACTCTGCCCACCTTTTGAGTGTAAGCTTTCATTCAGTCCCAACCCCCCCCCCCCCTCCCCCCATTCTACCTGCCTCCCCTTAATCCACTCCAGTTTTTTTTTCTCGCTTTTACACCACTGACTGCGCTATCGGTAAAAAGAGATTTACTGTGCCGAGTGTGTGTGGGACCAGGCTGTAAATCAAGAACAGGCAGCCTATGCAGATCAGACACCGCACAGAGCAAGTCAAGCCTCTTGTCCGGAGTGTGGACCACGGCTGATAACGCAACACAGACACGCTTTAGGTCGGAAGTAATCTTTCTAGTGTGCATCATGGGTAAAATTGGTTAAGAACAGTCTGCTTTATTCAGTTCAGTTGCAGACGGACGGAGGGTTGTCACTTTATTGTGTTTATATTATCTAGAAACAGGAACAAAAACCTATACAGTCTGAGCAGGGGCACCTTCTCTAATGGTAATTCACAGATAAGGTTGACAAAAACAGTAACTCCATAAACTAAGTGCATCAGATAAATGTTCTGAGTGGATGCCGGATGATAATTCTTTCTGCCATGCGCGTCATACTATTGAAAATAGTGGGTGTCTTGCACAAGGACACGACCATAGCTACCATTCCGTTAGTCTTCTCCGGGGCAGCTATGGCTAAAGTAGCTTAGTGTGTGGGATGAATGAATAACACATGAAATTGTAAAGCGGCAAACGACTACAGGAGAGGCGTTATTATAACGACAGAATCAAGGATGAACCACCGACCTTCTGGTTGTGGTGGGGCGTCTGCTGCATCAATATTTGATGATTAGATGATAATGGTTTAATGATAAGTTAAGTCTTGGCTGTCCCTGCAGGGCGAGAATTTACTTTTGCACACAACCCCACACCATACACTGTACAAAATAGACAACTCCTCCTCACTCCCTCCCTTTTTGCCATAATAACTACTACTACTAAAATGTTTCTTATGAAAACCAACCAGGTTTCTTTAATTGTAACTAACCCAGCGTTATCACAAGAGGAATATCTCGCTGTAGCAAGTTTAGGAACATTAGCAACCAGGCTTTAAAGTTGTTTTTAACGTGTCTAAAGTGCAATGCTTTCTAATGGGGGACTTGCGGCTATATGGAGGTACTACAGCAATGGTGGACCAATGGCTGCCCCTGTTTTCGTGGTCTCGAAGCAGAGCACCACACACACACCTCAACAAATGAAAGTCAATCAATTGTATAATTTATTTCAATTTATATTTCTGTGTGTTTATTTAGCACACATACACAAAGCTTTTTTCTGAATTTGCTAGACCCAAATTGCGTTCTATAGGTTTTTGTTGCTTTTTTTGCTATCCCAATCCTTTTGGACACACTGTGCACAGTTATATTGATGTTGCTGTTATTCTTTGACAACAGGTAGCCAAAGATGACTTTTAAACACATTTGGTCCTCTTCCATAAGCTTAAGTTTGACCACTCTCAGTAAAAAGAGCCTGGTATCGGATCAGGTTTTACAACAGTCACGTTGATCTTGTGACCTGGAGTGTTCCGCAGTGTGGCTTTAAGAAAAGTTGTAATCGTTATCACTGATGCGGTCTTCCATTGTGCATTGTCAAAAAGTTGAGCATTGAGTTTGTCAGACGATTACGTTGATAAACTGTATGCAACGATCCCCGGATCTTGCTGGGTCGGTTTTTGCTCGTACTCAGAAGCACAGTTCTAGCTTTAATGGCCTGTCCAGCGCTTTTATGTCGAATGGGGGAAGCCAATGCCAGTAACACGCGGCCAAACTGGGGTCCTCACGAGTCCCAAAATAAAAAGGACAGCAGAATAAGACATTAAAGGAGTGCGATGACATTTAAAAGCCAGTTTAGGACTGTCATCCATCAGGGAGCAATGACGTTAGGCTCGCTCGTTTACATGGTTCAAAGTCACTTTTAACGGTCGCATCGGAGCCAAGGAAACTCTTCGCAATGAACCAAGTTGTGCTTGTAATGTGCCTCTGCTGAAGACTGTGATGGGCCATTTGAGTAAGTCAAAAATCTTACAAAACTAGTGGAGAAGAAATAAATAGTTTTCAAACTCCTCTTACAGAAAATTGTGTGTAAAAGACAATTGCCGCATTGAAATGCAATAGCAGGATCTTGCATAAGACCCATACCATACAAAAGGTGTGTGGCAAAAAAGATTCCGAGGCACTCTGTTTAGAAAAATTAAGAGTACAGTACTTTATTCTATATGGACATGCCTACACATTTCGACAAACAAAGTGTCTTCCTCAGGGCATCAGGTAACATCTTGTTACCTTATGCCCTGAGGAAGACACATACTGTAAGGACGCGTCTTATGCAAGATCCTGCTATTTCATAGTCTATAGGCCTTTTCCTTGAAGAGCTCCTGGCTTAACAAATCTTTACAACATTGCCTGGATCCCACTGCAGCGCTTACCTTTTAGTATTTTGAAAAATGCCGCATAAACATGTTGCCACATTACAATGTACAAGAAGAAGAACTAGTACTACTGTAGTTAAACAGTATATCAAAGTCACATTTATTATGTTGACATCCTCCAACACTAATATGGAAAACAGGAACATTTGTTTGCATGGCACACGCAGAAATACAGTATACGTGGTTCGGCCCCAGGCTTTTGAAGTACATTTCTGGCCTGACCATCCATAACATCCACACTGTTTAAATTATGTTGTACATTACTTTATCTGGGTTTTGTTTTCCCATGCAGATGAAATATGTAAATCTCAAAGAACATTTGGCGAGGTAAATATTGAGAAAAGAAAACTTATTTGTAGGGTGTGAGATGTAAATAGCACCGGTGTCTAGAGGGTTGAGGACATGCCGTGGTTCAGAAAAGAGCAATTAAGACATTTTGTAGGACGTCACGGTAACGATATTGATATTAACCTCTTAACCTCCACCTGAACCGATCACATTTTCTACAGTTTGGCTTTACCCAAATCTAAAGGAGCGTCAAAAACGATGAAAACAAAAGACGGTGACAAAAACATGCCGGAAAAGCAACAACACAACAAATAGTGACAAAATCGCAACGAAAATGTGACAAAAAAGCAATGAAATAAAGCCACAAAAGAGCGACAAAAAACAACAAAAGAGCAGCAAAAACGAGCCAGAAAACACACAAAAAAGTCTTCAAAAATGTGACAAAACTGCGCCAACAACACAACCAAACATTTTCGGACAGTTTTCTGTCAAATGAGGCATTACACTGTTGCTCTCCAGTCAAGAAGCGTTTCGATTTGAGTAAAGCCGAACTGGTGACAATGCGCTCGGTTATGACGGGGGATAAGAGGTTAAGGTAATAAGGAATGCAAATTGACAATAGATAATCTACACACAAGTATTATTATGAGCAATCATTAGAAATGAGGTTAACGTGGTCATTCTGAATTTACTGTGTTTCTAATTGAAATGTGGGGAGTTCAAGCTTTCCACTGACTGTCAAGATATCAGCCTCAGAAGTTTAATTATGGTCAATGATGGTCTGGTTAATAACATACACTATGACATAAAAAGACTGTTGTGTTGGGCAATTATTCTGCTAAACATTGAACCTCAAGAACTGACATATCATTGGGAGCATAACTAATTTGTGTGTGTGTGTGTGTGTGTGTGTGTGTGGTCTACCTTAAACACAGATAAGAGTCAAGCTAAAAGCCGTTACGCTCACAACTGAGCACACACCGCTGCCCGCAAAATGACCCCAGCACAAGCCTTAACTCTCCCCGGATAATCGCCCTCTGCAGGTGCACTTTGCTCTTGTGGAACTAATTTAGCCGTGCACAACAGTTAGCTCGAAAACATAATTAGCCATCAGGCAGCCCCCCGCAATCCTCTCCAGGCTTTCACTAAAGAACACAGAAACGTCTTTGCACCTCGTGTGAAAGGCACCTGCGCCGCCTCAGATCATAACCTCATTACTGCCCATACAGCTCCCTATCCGACAGACAAAAGGCGCACACACGTGTTGCCGTCGCACACAAAGCAGCCACCGCATTCGCCGTATCGCGGTTGAGCGAACAAAAATCTATTGTTAGCAATCTGACAGGGATCTTATGGAGCATTTAAACACAATTCAATACTCCTCTTTCTGGTGCGATGCTATCTTCCCCAAGGTTTAAGGTCTAATAAGAAAAAAGTGGCATTATGAGACGGCAGGGAACCACAAAGCCCAATGAAACAGTGTTGAGTTTATTGGCTCCAGTTACGCAAATCAAGCTATCATTTTTCACATGATAATATTTGACGTAATAATATTTAACATGGAGCTGTCGTAAGATTCACTGTCGACCAATGTGCGTTTGGTCCATGGAACAAATAGAGAGACAAGCTGACCTTTGTCAAAATGTTAACACTGGTCTATAAAAGATTCAATGTGGGCAGTAAACACTTGAGCTTAATGGACCTCGTTCTACTACATTTGTTGCCCAAGTTGTAGAACGGCTTCAGGATAACGCCAGTTAGTTCCTCTTCACCTCCCTTGGCCCAATATGTTGTTGCCTTGCCTTTTAGCAGCTTTCAGTTGTATTAGTGCACTTGAAGCTTTATTCTTATTTTTTTTATCAGCGTGGGTGAAGTCTGGCTTACAGTAGGTTGTGCCTTTGTGTTTCCTTAGCATTAAGAGGTACAGTAAGAGCCAATCTAAATACTGTGCTCTTTTGATAGCTGCACATACTACACCATGCCAGGCCGGAGTAGAACAAAAAAAGGCCAGTCCAGAGCCTTAGCAAACTGACACAGACCACAACAATCACCGGAAACATTTCTGAGTAAAAAAAAGAAAGTCCTCTCTCCTGCTGATGCAACTCTTAGCTCACCTTCCAGACAGTCGACAATATTCAAACTTCCAAAAACAGCCCTCCAATGCCGACCTCATCCTGACATCTAAATCTCCGGACAGTCATCGCAGTTGCTTAAAACATTTCCTTCGCTGTCATTCGTTTTCCAGCTGCCTCACCCCTGTCCCTGCGTAGTACAGCTATGGCTCAAGAATAGATGAAACAAATAAAAAGTGCGTAGCCTTTCAATCCGGTCAATCCGGGCCATAAAGCAGCTCGGCCTATCTTCCTGTTGGTGCACTCTGGCCCTGATCGCAGCTGGCAGCGTCACAGATAATCATGTCATTTAGATGCAGCCTGCTTCTTGCGCCATTAGCGGGCTACCAAATGCGGACTGTAGTCAAAAAGCCCCGGCGACGGAAAGTGAGCTTTTACAGTCTACATGCGTCCAGACAGAAGGGCTAATGGACGGAATAACAATAAAGTAATTGGGAATACTGGAAGGAGGAGAAGATGCAGAAGTCCGGGTTTGCCAACATGGGAGGGGCAAGGCATATGCTGAAAATGAGGATAAATTTGGGATGGTGTAGGGATGGTGAAGCTGTCTTTAAAGCAAACAGAAATCCTGTTTTTAGAGCGTTCTATTAGTCTTACATTGTTTTCATACCTGGAGCTGTATATTTAATCATTTATGCATATTTGACTTATCTTTGAATTAGTGTTGCTCCGATAACATTTTTTACAACCTTCAAACATATAAATTATAAACAGTACAAATACAAATCCAGATACATCACGACACGGACACACATTTCTAGTTAAAACATGAGCAATTTCCTACAGGCACATTTTCCAGACCTTTTAATAAAACTCTAAATTGTCTGGTGTGAATTAAAAACAACAGGGAAGCTCTTCCTTTTCTTTCTCTGTGATTAGGAAATCTAAAAGCTTCTCGACTGGAGCTCACAGCCAATAGGCCAGTGTAACGCCTCATTTGAAAGCTAAGACCTACAGAACTGATTTTGTTGCGTTGTCGCCGCATTTTTGACGTGTTTTCGTCTGTTTTGTCTAGTGTTCATAGGTTTTTCTTGGTCTTGTTTTCATAGTATTTTTCCTTTTTGCTATTTCATCACTTTTTAATCGTCTTCTTTTTTGCTTTTCTTTTGTTTTATTTTCATTTTTGAAGCTCTTAGATTTGGGTGATGCCAAAATGGAGAATACTGTACGTTCCGATATCTGTGGCATCGACACCAATACCTATAGCATTGTTGTCGCAACAACCTGACTTTGGGTTTCCCGTGGCAACCGAAGCTCACCCTTCCCCCAGAGCAGCGAGAGCAAAAACATTCCCCGCCACAAAACGGTAAGCAGCAACACCTTCTGATACAAGGGCCTTATGGTTCACCGTAAAATACAGCCACGAAGCAGAAGAGGCAGCTGTGTGTGTTTTTGAAGGTGAGCACCCGTGGGAGAGGGGTCTCAAAGGGTCGGAGGGGAGTTGCGATGCACATCAGGTGGATAAAAGGAATCAATATGGCATTTTAGATCAATAAAGCTTTTTTTTTACCTCTTAACCCCCGCCTTAACCAAGTGCATTTTCTCCAGTTCAGTTTTACCCAAATCTAAAAGCTTCTCCAAGTCTCATTTGAAAGCTAAAACCCACAAAACTGATCGTAACTTTTTGTCATATTTTTGTAGTTTTTTTTTCGTGTTGTGTTTTTTCATTATTTTTTTCTAAGCCTTTTTGTTGACTTTTGGTCGCTTTTTTATTGAATAGTATTATTGTTGGTTTTTCATCACCTTTTAGTCGTGTTTTGTCCCTTTCCGTAGTGTTTTCGTTGTGTTTTTGTTCATTAGGGATTTTGGTCACATTTTTGAAGCTTTTTTTGTCATGTTTTCCTCAATTTTTGTCTCTTTTTTTGTTGCGTTTTTCATCCTCGTTTTCGTCGCTATTTTGACACTTTTTTCAAGAAGCTTTTCGATTTGGGCAATGCCAACTGGAGAACAATGTGCTCAGGGCAGGTGGGGGTTAAGCGGTTAACCAACCAAATGTAAGACAGTGACATAAATACCTGAACAAAAGCACATAACCCCAATCTTAACTATGTGAGTTCTTGTGTTACAAACAGAAGTAACATATTGCAAGTTCTGCGTCAAAGCAATCAAAATAACTTTTATATGCAAAACCTGTAAAGTATTTAAAAAAAATGTGTGTATGTATTTTACAAGCAGATGTTGTCCTTTGGAATTAGATTTACAATTCGCAATGAAATGAACGATTGGGCAAGAGCCGTCCAGTACTTTCCCCCCATAAATGCAGGTCTTGTCAAACAGTCAATATCCATTTAGCATAAGAATAATACGGAAAATATTGATAACTGCTCCCTTGGTGTTTGGTAAAGGTCACAATCAGCATTGTAAAGCCTTGTCACCCCGTTGTTAGTGGGGTGACAGTAACAAACACGGCCACGCTTTAAAGATGTATTTCCTCTGCATTATGCATGAGCGCATGAATCCATAGTGCCCATCAAAGTGTACTTTAGATAACTGTTTAAACAGGAACTCGGTTTGTCGCTGCTGTCACTGCTCAGAATGGATGCTGACAGTTTTTCATCCACTCCAGAGCTGTTTTGGTAAAAGGTCAGTTAAGGTAATACAGTCCCGGCAGCTCGCCTCTTGGATTACTTATCTGGTCTGCAAACAGAGTAACTCAACCGTACGTGATATGTCAGTGGATATCTACAGCTTATATAAACTTTGACAATGTGATATATTTAAAAAAAAGAATGTGCGTAAGGGCACTGTGGGTCTCAAACTACAGTATGATACTTGAACGTCTTCAGGTGGCACTTAAGAGTCAGCTGCATTTTCATTATCGATAAAGAAACAATGCTTTAGTGATGTCATTTAACCTCTTACCCCCCCCGCCTGAATCAAGCACATTTTCTCCAGTTCGGCTTTACCCAAATCTAAGCCTCTCGACTGGAGAGCAACACCATAATGTCTCATTTGAAAGCTAAGACCTACGAAAGTGATCGGAACTTTGTTGTCACATTGACACCGCGTTTTTGTCACATTTTTGTTGTTGTTGTTGTTGCTATTTTTGTCACTTTTTTGTTGTTTTTTTTGTCACTTTTTTGTCGTGTTTTTGTCACCTTTTGCTGCTTTTTCATCGTTTTTTTTCATCACTTTTTTGTTGTGTTTTCGTCACGTTTTCATCATGTTTTTGCTGATTTTTCATCGCTTTTTGTCGAGTTTTTGTTGCTTTGTCGACACGTCTTTTGTTGCTTTTTTGTTGCGTTTTCATCCTCATTTGTGTCACTATTTTGATGCTTTTTTTTTTCAAGAGGCTTTTAGATTTGGGCAGAGCCAAACTGGAGAAAATGTAGTATTTGGAAGGTCAAATCATATATGAGGAGATACTGGGTATGAATGAAAAGTTTGAGGAACACTGGTCTTTACTACACCACTAAATAAATACGCGGCACAGACCAGAGAAAGTGCTCGTTGTTGGAGATGACAAATTATGAACGGGTGAGCAAAGCACAGTAATGACATGAAGATTGGATGGAAATTAGCGCATCTCAATGTGGAAAAGCATGATAATTATGGTAGTCACATTGCAGGACAGACACCTAATTTATTGTTTGCTTGGATTAATTAAAACCCGTGCCCTAACCCGCCATAGAGACTGTAAATTACCAGAAAACATAATGGTATTTTCTTGGTGATATGGAAACAGGGCTGCAAAATGCTCCATTTATGCTTCAGTATTTCCGCTCTATTACTATATTAGAACTGTATTATAACGTAAACTGCGACCGCAAAGTCAAACGAGCAGAATACAAGCAATAGCAATAAATGTATCTCCTACTTCTTGAGTCTGTAGTGGCGCTCTCTGTCCCGCACTGCATTCCTCTCTGCTTGTGTTGGTCATATTGTAAATATAAGGCGACTGTTATCTGGTCACTCTTGTAAACAGCACAGACTCCATCAGCATAAGGCGCTGTGTTATCAGTGTGACCTGGTCCATAGCAGCAGAGTCCAGGGACAGATGCTTTTGGTCAGTGCAGATGTGTTTGTGAATTCAGTTTGAATAAGAAACCACAAACAGATATGCCCCACAATTGACTTTCTACAAGTGGACTTCATTATCTCAGGAAGGATTACCATTCTCTAGCAAAACTCAGCACAGAACCTTCCCATTAATCTCATTAAAATTTTAGAATTTACAAAAAGACAAATTCATTCTCCCCAACATTTCATTATACAAGGGTCACAACAGTTAATCATTCTGAATAACTAGGCTCTTCTCTTCTCTCTTTTTGGTCCAGTTAAACTTTTTCCTGCAAATTCTCAAAAGGTCAAATTTTAAATTAAACATAAATTAAATTTTCTATCAGAAAAAGTTCCAACATAGCCCTGGGAATTTAGTTATTCTTCCACTCAAGTTTTAAACTCCGCACAACAACCACGACTTGAACTATTTTAACATTCTTTTTCGCATCTGTGTTAACTCCAGAATGTGAAACCATTAAAGGTGCATTATGCAACTTTTTATGCGGAAAAAAAAAAAGATATTTGTGCGTATTTGTGATGGAAAGTGACACAAGGTCAAATGCGCACACATAAACCTTTTTTTTACCGCATAAAAAGTTGCATAATGCATCTTTAAGTGACATAAAAAATTAAAACCAGTAAAAAAACGGACAAAATAGTTAACACACAAAGGGCTTCTCCAATCATGTTAGAACATCTCTATACTGAATTATACTTTGACCAAGGCAGTGTCCAAGGTTGAATCACAGCTTTCAATATGGATTCAACAGGTTGTCAGGGTTATCGGCACATTCACTGACATTACTGCTAGTCTAAAGCTATGTTTCTGTTTGAGCGATTTGTTTTAAGAAAGATGAATGAACCCACCCTGTAGATGGAGTCATGATGCAGCCTCCTCGGTCCGCGGTCATCCTGCAGCCGCAGCCGCGCTCCGGAGTGTCGTGGTTCATCCCAAAGTTGTGGCCCAGCTCGTGAGCCAAAGTGACAGCAGCTCCGAGAGGGTTCTCCGAGTGGTCCTGCAACGAGAAAATATGAGAGTTATTTGATTACATTCAGTGAAGTGCATCTGTTTAACCTCTTAACCCCCACCTGAACCAAGCACATTTTCTTTAGTTTGGCGAAATGTTTTCTTCTTCCTAAGGGGTTGCGCCGGAAAAAATATTTGAGAAGCATTGCACTGTTAGATTTGGGTAAAGCTGAACTGGAGAAAATGCACTTGGTTAAGGCGGGGGATAAAGAGGTCACAATACAACAAGAAGAAAAGTACAAACAATCAAAAACATATCGATGTTTGGATATTTTGAGTGTTCGAACTAAATTGATAAGTGCTAGCATAATACTTTGTTAAAATGTTATTCCGTCAGTCAACTTGATAACTGAAGTCCATTTGATGTATTTGTTGTGTCTTGTTTGTTATAGATATTGAAATAGCAAAGAAATGATAGTGTTTCCTGAACCACTTATTACCATTCTTTTAATGTTTTCTACAAGCAAAAAAGAATATGTTCGCCATATCATAAGCCCACCCAGAAATGCTGTTCCTGTACAGTGCATGGGGAAACCACTCGCTTCTTCCTAACATAGCGTGTCAAAGTTGAGCGTCTGATTACAAGGCGGTACCCGAGAGGGTTGCGCCCTGCCTTTGAACCAGGAAGGATGGGAAAACTTTTCTCATCTCCGCTCTGTTTACACAATTCACAGGCCAACGCTCCCTCACAAAAAGACCTTCATATCAGAGTCAGCGCGAGTAAATCACAAGTCCCAGAGCCCACCAACGTTACTTTGTGGAAACCATGACCCGTAACTGCGGAGATTGTGTCGCTTGTGATCACAACAATGCTTTCGACGCCTCCTCCCGGATATCATTTTGTGGGGGGTAGAAAACCTCATTTTCAAGAGAAAAAAAAGTAAATAAAAGCCCCGCAGATATTGTCAGCTTTTACAATTCTCACAATAGCCCCCTTCCCCGACACGTGACTTAGTTATGACCAAAAACCGCATTACGCTGGTACAAGCTGTGAAAATGAAAAGCGCGCGTGGAGCAGAATAAAAGGTCCTGGTGGCTGGTGAAGAGAGAGATGAAAAATGGCCGCTCTCCTCCTAACTGGTTTGTGTTGTTGCGCTTTCGAATCTCTGTCTAAACCATCTGCCAGCTGTAAGTAATGAGGAAGTCAAACATCTGGAGACGTCCTGAAACTGCCAGACCCAGCGAAAAATATCGACTGCCTGCAGTAATGGGAAATGCACTTCCCTATAGCCCATAATGGTTTATAAACCATCATCTCCACATAGTAAGGCCGGGGTCTTCAATGGTTCTCTTCATTTCTACATGAGCTGCTGTAGATGAGACATAATATTTGATTAGAGTCTTGGTGAAACAATTATGTATCAAGTCACATTTATGGATGCGAGAGAGAGAGAGAGAGAGAGAGAGAGAGAGAGAGAGAGAGAAGGGCGCGAGGTGTGTGTATTATAGTATCATGTGCTTAGAAAATGGAACTGTACAGGATTTTGAAAACTTATTGCGCAAATGCTTAAAACAAGTTAGTTGCAATCCAGTCAGCAGTTTTAAAACTAGAGGTCGACCGATATGGGTTTTTATAAGGCTTTTTGGGGATTTTTATTGGCCGATGCTGATATTTTTGACCAATATTTTTGGCTGATGTTTTTCAAATGTCTGGTCCTGTAAAAACAAATATTTGGCCACTCCAGCAGTGGCCAATTTTATTTCATTACTTTAAATCAGTGGTTCTCAACCTGGGGGTCGGGACCCCCGCGGGGGTCGCGAAAAAAATTCGGGGGGTCGCCAAATCAGGCTAGTAAAAAAAAAGAAGAAAAAAAAATCAATTAGAAAAATATTATTTTATTGTAGCATGTGTGTGGTATTTTATGAAAGGTGTATTATTTGTTCTTAATTATTAGATTTTGCCAAAAATTTCCCGAAAAATATGTTAGAACTCCTGTAGAGTACCAGGACACGGCGCGCAGACCAGAGCCGCGGACCTGTGCTCATCTGTGTCTTCTCTCCTCTCTCTCTCCGCTGTAAACACACACCACGCTGTTTTTGCATGGTTCGAGCATGGGCTTCTGTTCTGAACACTGATTGGCTGCTCTTCCTGCCTGTCAGCGTCACTCTCTTCGGTTGCTGTTTAGCAAGTCCCGCCTTACTCGCACGGCCATTGGTTATTTTTAGCAGGCGGGAGTAAATGCGAGCAGCGCCACATTCCGCTTTGGCTTGTGCCCCGGGGGCCGTTCGGCCTCGTAGAAGCGATAAAAACAAAGGGGTAAATATGGATTAAAACAAACTTCTGTGCCCTGAGATGAGGCGGACTTCAGACAGAATGGTGCCTGACAAACTACAATGACAGCACAAGTTCCAGAACATGCATTTACGGACATTAGCCTGTATAAGAATCACCTCTGTAACAGCTGCAGAAAAATCCATCTGTAAGAGTTCAGCTAAAACAGTCTGTCTGCTACAGGTAAGACTGAGCTTTCATTATTATGAAGATGGATGTTCACAAAGCTTATTATCTCTGCATTGGTCTGTCTTCATGAGTTGTTTATTTGAGCAGATCTGAGTGTTGTTATTATTGTGGATAAATGATACAGTCCAGTGTTACAGTATATATTTCTATGTTTCTATGTTTGCGCGTGTGTTGTGTGTGTGCGTGTGTGTGTGCGCGCGCGCGCGCGTGCGTGGGGGTAGCGGCGGTGGGCGGGGGTCACGAAGCCCATTAATTGTTATTATGGGGGTCGCGACTCCAAAAGTTTGAGAACCACTGCTTTAAATGATTCAATCATAGCTTCTGTACCAGCATTGATTAGCTTCTATTAGCATTAGCATCCTGCCGTCAGCATTAGCATACTGTTGCTAGCCGTGGAATTTTGCGCGGCGAACAAAAATGCAATTGCGGAGGTTACAACTAACTCAGAGATTTAATTCTCCAGGTTCAGCGCTTCAAAATGACATGCAGCATGTCTATATTGACAGGTTTAGTTGGTGAAGCATTGCCTTGCTGTGTGACTGTATACGTGATGACCGCGTGTGATAATTGTAGTCTAATTTATGAACATGAAAAGCAATGATAGCCTGTGTTATGGATGTGATGCCCTGTGATGTGATGTGAGGTGATGTGATGGTAATGACTGAAAGATTATTTGCACTGTATATATTCACATTGTAATTCTGCTTTTGTCCCCTAGGACTACAGGTGGAAATTAGTTTGAAAAAGCTACAGTCTGGTACAAGCATCTTTGCTCCGGAGCATAATGTAACTGTACATTGTCCTGATAAATAAATAAATGAAAATGAAAAATAAAACTTGTGTTTAACCAAATAACTAACCAGTTTTCATCACGATATTTCTCTCTTTCACTCAGGCCTAGGAAGTTGTGGGAGAACTCGTTTTAAATCCTTGACTTAAACTATTTCCAATGCAAAAAATGGGAAATCTATATCACTTTTGGTCCCAGAGATATCGGCTTTTATGGGCGCTAGATCAGCCGATAGCCGATATTGTAAAATCCCCAAACTATCGGCCTGATATATCGGTCGACCTCTAATTAAAACGGCTGTGTTACAATGTAATACTGTCATAAAAACAAACAAAAACCTATCTACTGTTTTGAGGAAGAGCTAGATTGAAGGCTGCACACTCACCATCACAATCCCCCCAGACTGCTCCACGGTGCACATGCTCATGATGGGAGCCATACCGATGGTGGTGCCCTGAAAGTAGACTCCACTGCAAAGGGAAAAGAGACAGAAAAGGCAGTGTGTTATTGTATTGAACATTTCTGGTACTGAACCTCACTGTAGGAAATCAGTCAGGTGTGTTTCGGAAGAAAGACATTTTTCAAGTTCCACCGTGGCCATATCTAAAGACTGTGAAATTGTGATTACACACACCTCCCGCATGTCTGGTAATACGACAGGTTCACCGAGTGTGAAATTTTAGACCTGAGTTTTCAATAACAGCCCCATTTATCATAAGTGCACTCAACAGGACTTTCCCGACATCATTGTCTTTTACTGTGATTTGAGTGGCATAATGTTCACCTAAGTTATATAATTAAAAGCTGACACAAAGTCAAATCTCGTGTAGGTAAGTCCATAGAGTCATGTAAGAATACTTCCAATCTACTGCAACATTTACAGCGAATAGTACGAGAACAAATAGGACATAGTGGACTGCAGTAATAGGAACAGGGCTCTCGGGCCTTCACTATTGCCCTCTGCAACACAATGCAAACATACTGTGCTGGCTTTTCCCAAAGTTAAGTGCTGCAAACGCAATTCTGAATATAGTTCAGTGCACAACCCTCCGCTGCACCTTAAATGTTAGGGCACATTTCTTTTCAGTCCAATTAAAGCTCTTTAAGTTGAGCATATTTCGATTTGATTTCTACCATCTGCGACAGTGGTGCGGGTCGTCTCATGATCGCAAGGTCGGAGGTTTGAATCCCGGCTCCTGCAGTTGAACACTATCATTGTGTCTTTGGGCAAGGCACTTCACCCACCTTGCCTCCAGTGTCTGCGCACATTGGTGTATGAATGAGAATGTGAATGGGTAAGTGGTTATAAAGCGCTTTATAAGTTGAGACCATTTACCATCATTACGTTTTATTGACTGTAGTACTTTTACTGTCACTTTTCTTGCTTTTATTTTTATCTAAGCACCTAGAAATACTTTTCCAACATTATTTTTCATATTGTTTAGTGAAACAAATACAAACATACATACAAGGATTACTCCAACAATAAAATGTTAAAAATGTCAGAACTTACATTTTAGATCAAACTTAAAGGCACACTGCGTAACATTTTGGACAATACTGTTGCATGTTTGTTTGTACATTTATGAGATTTTTTCAATGAAAATATCTGTCATAAAGTAAATGCTTTCAATTGTATTTACTGGGTAAAATTCTACGCGGTGTGGCTTTAACTTCTAAATCCCTGAAAAAACAAGAATATTTCTTCACAATCTTCCTACGTTTCCCTCCCACCTTATGAGCTGCGCGTTGTCATGGGGTTTCTGAGGCAGCAGCTTGACTTTCCGCCAGTCGAGGAACTCGTGCAGCGTATTGAAGGGGTCCTGAGTGATGGGACATTTATCCGCGTCGCTCCACACCTCCAGGCCCACCAGAGCCACGCGGATGTTCAGGGCCCGGTAGAACTGAGGCGGACATGCACAGACAATCACAGGTTAACATCATCTGGCAGACTGCAGGCGTGTCACGTCACTCCTGGTTATACTCAAATCGACGCGCATTTAGGTGTGTGACGGCGTGATATTTGCCCGATATTGCACGTTAACCTTGAGAAAAATGTGGGATTGTGTTGTTGTTGAAAATGCTTTGAAGGCCAAGACTATAATGACTTTTTCTGCCTTTTAAAACATTGGGAAACTTAATCTTTTACTCATGCAAACTCTTCATTTATCACATCTAAACGAATAGATTACCTCAAGCACTGTCATTTTCCATTTATGTGAGCAAATGCTTATCTTTCTTGGTCATATTCAAACGATTAATACCGATAAACCAACAAATTCTAGGTTTAGAGGCCAACCAATATGAGTTTTTCTAAGACCGATTGGCCGATGCCGATATACTCGGCCGATATTTTTGACAGATATTTTTGGCTGATTTTTTCAAATGTCTGGTCTATAATCCTGTGCTCCAGCACTGGCCGATTTTATTTGATTACTTTAGGTGATCCAATCATATTTTCTGTCCCAGCTTTGATAAGTTGTCGTTAGCATTAGCATATTGTTACTAGCCGCGGCATTTTGCGCGGCAAACAAAAATACAATAGTACAAAAAATACAAAACTAACTCAGCAATTGAATTCTCCAGATTCTGCACTTCAAAAGGACATGCAGCATGTCCATATTGATGGAGGTTTAGTGAAACTTGTGTTTAACAAACTTGAAGCTAAACAATTTTCATTGCGATGTTTCTCACCTCCCCTGAGGCCTAGGGAGTTGTGGGAGGACTCGTTTTTAAGTGATTTAAAGTGAGGGTCCAGCAGTGAAAGCTCCCAATTTTGTAATAGTTTCTTACACCATTAGGTTAGTATGTGATGTTTGTTGACGTGATGTCTGATGAAGGGCATGTGGCCCGAAATGTCACATATACCTAACCTAATGGTGTAAGAAACTATTAAAAATTGGGAGCTTTCACTGCTTACTTTAAATCACTGTTTTCTTATTTTGGATCCAGCACACAGGTTTCACTGCCTTTGGATATGCGTGCCTATTTCTTTTTAGCCCAGGACTCGTTTTAAAGCCCCGACTTTGCTCTTTCCAATGCAAAAAAACCAACAAAAAACAGGAAGTTTTTATCATTTTCGATCCTGGAAATATCAGCTTTTTCGGCGCTAGATCGGCCACTAGCCGATATTGTAAAATCCCCAAATATCGATCTGATATATCGGTCGGCCTCTAGTTCATAAAGTTCCATGTTTTGCCAATCATAGCTACAGTATACTAGGTGACACATTATTTATACAGTATATACTGTATATATCGCAAAATCACTGATCTCTCCCACCTGAGAGATATTTTTTTAAATGTTCTTACACAGGCAAACACAAAACAACAAAAAGGTTCAGTTTAAATCACTATTTTCCCAAATTTCTCACATTTCAGCCCTACTTTGTAATATTCAAGAATGATGCAATTTTGGCCCACATATTCTCATATTGCGCAGCCCTAGAATTCATGGACATTGATTAACATACTTCCTAAATGGCATTGCTCTGGTGTTACTGGCTAATTGGTCGGATTACATCAGTCAATTCAAAGCAGTGATGGTTGAAGAAGAGTTCAACCCCCCCCCCCCCCCCCCAAAAAAAAAGGACTTATCTCAATCAACATTGAATGCAGTATCAAATAATTAGTTATTTTAGCGATTGCCATCTCCGTCCTTCTTGCGTAATGTTCAGCCTCAGAAGGCCCTCTCCGTGATCACGTATCCTTGCTCCCTTTCAAACCCCAATTCCCCTCTTGCACCTGCTAGTTACTCGTCCACGCACACAGCGCTGGGATTGCTTGTGAACAGCCTAAAAGCAGCTGTTTTAGTGGGACATTAATCCATCACGCGGTTGAGCCATTAATCTCGGCTGGCAGCCATATTTCTATTTTAAAAAGTGATTTATCCCCCCTGCGCGATGGGGAAGAGGATCCTTTACCTTGTCTACATAATTCGCTATTTCCGCCAGTCTTTGCTTCACTTTCTCCACGTCCTTCCCTTGCTTCTGAACCTGAAACGGAGACAAATGTTAGCCCAAACGGACACATCAATCAAATGCAAAATCAAAATGGCGTCCTCTCGGTTGTTTTGTATGAAAATATTTGCAGCGGGCGAGTTTAGCGTGAGCTTTCGGCCAGACTGTCAAGCTGTGACCATCTGGATGCGGACAAATCTCCCGGTGTTAGCGTGACGAATGGCAGGCCCACAGGGGAGTAAGTGTATTGGCAGATCTGGCAACTGGGGGAAAAAAGCTTTGGATTTAAAGTGGTGACCTTCTGTTCACGCCCCGCTGCGAGTTCAGCCAAAATGCATCTTCAAGTGGACCCTGTGCTTCAGAATTAAAGACAGGAATATTTTGTTTGTGAATTGACTTTGCATTTGCAGGAAGAAGTTTCTGATGTATTGAAACAAAGATCAATTGGCCAAAAGTTTAGAGAGTAAACAAGGACATTTACACCACTCTTTCAGCCAAAATAAGCTACAGCAGACAGAGGATCTATAACCGCACTCAAAGTCACTCCATTTCACAACAGCAACTAACCTGTTATAAGCTTTTTACCATGTACAATATTGTTTCTTTATCAAACACATTCTTTGAGTTCTGTTTTGAGCCACTCGCACATGGTTGAGCAATCTTTTTGTTTTATTGACAGCAGTCATACAGAAGGGGAGTGAGGGGAGGGGTTAAGGAGGGGCTTATGGACAGAGCACTTAGTCAACCAGGAAGTAAGGCTATGGGATTTTTTAAATAAGTTATTTTGGATCAAGACACATAACTTTTTTTCTAACCAACGTGTAGGAAAGCGATTAAGATGTGTTTGAGGTTATTACCAAATATTTGCAAAAAGCACAATACCTGCTCTTTAAAACATAATCAATGCCCGCGATACCAAAGCGGATCCTAATGCACAGCTACACATTGACGATGCTATTTTCAAAATACAGACTATGGAAAATTACCAAATGTAAACCTTGTGTAACCTGTGTTAAGCTAAGCAGCAACATCTCCATGGAGATGAGCTTCTGATGTCCCACTTCCAGGAGGAAATTGCTGCATTCCAGGCAACTAGTAACTGGTAAATTTCCAAGGAAACTGATAAATTTCCTCAGAAAAATGCCTTGGAACGCCACTCAAACTGGTAATTACAATATGTGGTCCAAGTTCAGATACGAAATGAAGAGAGCAGTGTCGTCCCTCAGTGATAATGTGTAATGACAAAACTTTAACAACACCACTGTATCATTGATGTGAACATTTGCTTTTGGTCACAACGTTGTATTGAAATACAACATTGTAGCATTAGCTGTTTAGTTTACATATGTGTTTATTCAGCTCTGAGGCCGTAAGTCGTAATTTTCAAGTGGGTAAAATCACTAGTTACCAGTTACAGCATATGCGTCAGGCCTAGCCAACAGTAGTGGGGACACATGTTCATGAGCTAACTATCGTCTTATAGTTTATTTTTTATTTTTTTACTTACAGTCTGAAGCGGCACAAAGTATGGATTTAAGACGTCTTTCGTCAGCTGGTATCTCTAACCACTCAGATTGCAAACCCACTTGTGGTTAGGCATAGTATATTTTATATAGACTGTATACATAAAGTTTGGTTGCTAACCTGAAAGGCTATATATCATCTAATAATAATCGTTCCTACCAAACATTTTTTAAAGGCAACACTATGGGACATTTGGTCTGTTTCAGCTAAGGAAGAGAAGACTGCGAGCACATATGGTACTGTAATGTGTCATTACAGTACCATACATCGGGCCTATATAAAAGTAACAAGCTCAGTGGATCCTGCAACATCTGTGTTCTCAATTAGGACAGTGCGCTCCATCACTCAAACTTTCAGAGTGGAATAGATAGTGAGCCAGGTGCATTTGTCTTTTAGAGAGAAGACTGCTCTTGCATTATTTATGTCAGGGATCCATCAAAATGACTTTCAAAATATGCTTGATCATTTTGAAGCCATTTGATTTCTCAGAACAAAACACAAGTTATATCTTTCATCTTTCACACCACCTTAAGAATGCCAGTCTTGTTTGATCTCGAAGGCCAAGTAAGGTCGGACCTGCTTATTACCAGGATGGAAGACCTTGTGGGAATACCATGTATAGCATGTGGCTTAGTAGTTAGATCATTAACAAAGACGTTGAGCTAGAAAAAGAAGGTGTGAGTAAATGGTCTCTTATGAAGAGCTTTGTGACCTAGGTATGTAAAAGCAGCACTGTACAAATAAAATTCCCTTCCCTTTTGGCGTTTGTCTTCTAAGCTTGCCTCAATAAGTGGCTTTCCTTTAGTGATTTGGAGATTAGTTTAATTTACTATCTTTATACCTGATTTCGTATTCATATGAGTGGAGTTCCAATTACACGGGCTGTGGAATTTCTCGGAAATAATTACAATAAACTGTCACTATTTCTAGCTCCAGAGGGAATAATGTTAAGATCCTCTCAGACATAAAGCCCTAATAAAGGGGTCACTTGGCTTCTCCATCCACTGGGCTGTTTCCTGTTTCCTGAGAGCGAGGCTGGGAGAATCATTGCGAGCACTTCCTGTCTGTGCCATCAGACCACACTGCTGTTCACACACTGACCCAATTCTCCAGTCCTCAGGGGAGCTTCTCAGAGTAACTGCAGCTTACCCAGATCCTTCCCATGCGCAAACAAAAGCTGAAAGCGCGTCTTTACCATAACATTCATACAGTGAAACTGGTAGGAGCATTTACCTCTCTGTTGTCAGCCACGATGATCAGCTCCACGTACTTAGTGGTTTTCTGGGTGTGTCTTTTGTGCTGGGGAGGAGCAAAACAATAATGTTAAAAATGAGTCAACAACAATAAAAAACACCAGCCGATTGTGCATCACATTACAAAACTTTAAAGCTTTTTGAGTTTTTTTTTTTTTATTACAATGGCAACATCCCCACTTGCGTAGCATGGGCAAACACTAAAGTTTCTTGTCTTGTTCTTGAGATTTTTCAAGATTAAATTCCTAGCCTGATTTCCAGAGCTATGAATCCCAGAAATAATGCATTTTTGTCCCTTAACCTCTCAACCGCCACTTTAACCAAGCACATTTTCTCCAGTTCAGCTTTACCCAAATCTACAAGCTTCTTGACTGGAGCTTCCAGCCTATAGGCCAGTGTAATGCCTCATTTGAAAGAAAGACCTACAAAACTGATTCAAACTTTTCTGTCACGTTATCGCAGCATTTTAACACATTGTTTAGTTGCATTTTCTTTGCCTTCTTATTGCTTTTTAGTCTTGTTTTTGATGCCCTTTAAGTGCTTGTTACTGTTGCTTTCGTTTTGTGTGTGTTTTTGTTCCTTTTTTGTCGTCACATTTTTGTCATACTTTTGTGGCTATTTCGTCATGTTTTTGTTGTGTTTTTGTCACGTTTTTGTTCACAGCCTATAGGCCCTTGCAATACCTCATTTGGAAGCTAAGAAATTGTAGTTTCTGAAAATATGTGCAAGATCTGTGAAGACAACCTACAGGAGATGGATGGTAACTGGTTAACAAGTTTAAACAATCTAGTATAGTGGTGCCCAAAGTGGGGCCCGCGGGCACAATTCCGTTGGCCCGCCAGAGGGTGACATACTTTTGCAGCCGCGTGTGGTAAAAAATAACTATCTTAACTTTTCCAATTCATTCTCAAGGTAAGCTCTTACAGTATAGATGCAGTACACCTTTTGGCTACCAGCGTCAAATTCGGGGCGCTGTTTCACTCCTCCAGCAAAGTTAAATCTGGGTACCTGATTTTTCCTGTTCAAACAGTGACATTTTTTGTTTTGGCCCAAACTTGTTTATAGCTCTCACAGTCCCTCCTGTGTATTCAAATTGTTCAAAGAATGTAATTATATGCACATTTCACACCCATATACAGCATTGAGTGGTGACAAAGTGAAGCAGGGGCTGCCACCTCCAAGATAAATTCCACTAATGTAAATTAGACTTCTATCATCCATTGCTCAATAAGACTTTAGGTGAAGACAATACAACAAGGTCTGTGTTTTGCTGTGTTTACAACATATTCTGAGGCAAAACGAAATGTATTCTACAACACCAATAAAAAAATCAGGTACCCCAGCTTTAAGGAAGATAAAGACCAGCTTCATGTCTCTCACTAGCTTGTACAGTTAAAAATGCAAGGATTGTTGTTTACAATTTGCACTATATTGCTGCAATTTTGTGGCCTGATCTGGTACATAACAGATAAGATCAATCTTGATTTGCTGTTTGGCCCTATCTTTATGAAAAACGCAACGCCATTCTTTTTGTGTCCCTGGTGATCTTATCACCGTCATCCACAAACCAGCTACATTGGACCTATTACCTGCCCTGACATCTTATTACCAATTCCATCTGCACGTCTCCGGTAAAACATATTCACTTTAATGTGATTACACCAGCTGAAACTTGAACATGCCAAAATCCTAGCAGGCGCTAAATTTCTCCTGTCCATGCCCGCGTCCCCTCAGAACATAAAACCGCAGGGTCATTAAGGAGTGCCCGTCCATAAGTCGTCCTACCTGACATAAATTGAGTTTTGTTAATGTTCGGTACTAGGGGCCAGATGGATACCGCACCTGTTCCATACAAATTACAGCCAAACCTTCTGCTTCTGGCCTTCCCACTTGGGCTCGGAACAGATATAAAACCAGCCAATGGCAACACCTTTAGGAAGTTATCCAAACCGGTATCCTTGCCAAGCTGCTGATCTTTAGTCAAGAGCCATTTATATTTCATCAAATTTTGGTTTGCGAGCTGCGGCCGAACCGAATCTAGCAAATTACCTACACGCGAAGAGATCTAAAAAGATGAATCGCTGTGCATTTTGAAGGATGCCTCTGTTGGATGTAAGACAATAATCTCACCCTGGAGTGGAAGGATTGGAAAGGGTTTTCGAGAGGGTCCGCGGGTGCAGAGGTGGACATATTGGAGAGGTGACCGCAGGACCCCGAAGGCAGCGTGAGCTCTTCCCCTCTGTAGATGAAGTGGTCTGCGGTGTCACGGCCCGGCGCTGGCTCTATGATAAATGTCCTGTTCTGAAGTGAGATGAAGCCTCTGCACTCACGCAAAACATAAAGACAAAGCCATGAAGAACAAGCAATATCCTTCTGTCGGAAAGGGACAATATCTCTGTGTCAAGACTGATCAGCAACAGTGCCCTCGTGTTTACATAGCCGGGCTACATGGCAAAATGTTTAACCCAATTAAAATGACATTTACTAATACGGTCATGAAATACACAGAGAATGACTCTAAATTAAAGGCACACTACCAATTTTCTAAACTGTATCAGTGCTGTTCCCAGCCCATCTGCCAACAGTGCCACAGGTTGTTGATGTTCCCTTAAAAATTGAACATTTTTAATTTGTGGACCTAATGCCAAGACATAGCAGTCACTTAAACTTATCTGTATTATTTACACATTCAGGGCACGCAAACATTGTGAAACAATCTACGGTAAGGTATGGGGCTTAAAAGCACAGATTACATGAATTTGAAAATGTGCCGTCAAATGAAGAAGGAAAAAATAGAAAACTAGTATGTACAGTACACGTTTTGTGAAATCTGTAAACAAAACATTAAAAGGTGAATTATGCAACTTTTTATGCGGAAAAAAAAGTTGCTATTTGTGCGTATTTGACCTTGTTGTGACCCAGTGGCTGTATGAGTGGTCAGCATGGCACCTTACTTTCGATCACGAAGGTCTCTATAAGGCTGAAAGGAGCTGTATTGCTATTTTAGCCATTCCAAAGTAAAGTATAGGCATTTATATGATATATTGTACCTCTATCACTATGGAGTACTCATTTCTGAGAGAAATATAAGTATTTTTGGGGGTATTGTCCCTACCCGGAAGACAAGACGCTTTGATTCAGTTAACTCCGCCCCTCTCTCCGCTCATTCCACATTTGCAGTATTATAAATATAAATATCGCTGCAAAAAGTGAAGTTACTTCACATAATGCAGTTATAAGGACTTGTAATGTGCAACACAGTTTCATAAATGGCTAACACACACGCTAACACACACGCTAACACACGTTTTGATTGACTCACCGCTCAGCCTGGCCTCCCATCGGGTTATGGGATCGCGTTGGTTATAAAAGTTAATCCACTTTGATTCTGGCCAAGGTTCACCAAGCATCCATCAGGTTGGTTGATATAGTAGCTGAATCCCAGAAAGAAATTCCAACTTCTGGCGAGTGCACTCTTCTTTAGGAAGGTCGAATAGTCCTGTTCCTCTCGTAGCCAAACGCGCATCCGTGGCATTATCGGTAAGAAAAAAGAACAGGCGTGTCCAGAGTAGGTTAGAAAGAGCTAAGTCTTCAAAAACAAAACTTCTGCTCGGATCCTCCGGCCGGGGGTGCGTTTGATTAGCCTCGTGGGACAGCACAGACGCGTCGGAGAGTTCCTTTTTTATTTTTTTATTTATTTCTCTCTTACAACAAAAATAATGAGAAAACTGTTTTATAAATTAAAATCAAGCCGTAAGGCATTACATTACAGACGTCGAACACTTTCCTTTGTGACGACACAACTGAACAAGTCAGTGGTTTACCAGTAGAGGGCAGAGCAGCTGCTCAGAGAGCAGGACTCAGCAGGATTACTTAGAACTGAGTGAATGAAGCCAAAAACCGCTCTGGGGGTGTTTTTGATAAGGAAATAGCATAACAACATGGCTAAAAGCTCCAAAAAGTCTATTTTGCATGATATAGCTCCTTGAAGGATCAGTTGTTTTGTAGGTTTTCTGGTGAGATGGTCCGTCAGCAGTGAAAACCTTCCAAACAATTGATCCTGGAGCGTCCTAGAGACCACTGTGACGGAAAGTAAAGGCGCAGTGCTGACCACTCATACATAGTTGCATAATGCACCTTTAACATCCATATGGATTATAGTGAATTCAGTTCTGACTATGAGCAAAATTAAATTTCTCTTTAGTACCATACATCCTTATTAAAAGTAATTAATTCAGCTTCACTCTAGGCCTGTGTAATTAACCACACTGAGCAAAGTGTCTTGAATTCCCTTATCTTTCAATGTTTTTGGTCATTAGCAGCATCTCCGAGCCAATTACGAGCACAAGAGGGGCACAGATATTTACTGGCTCCCTCCGCGGACATGCCCAATGAGGTGTGACATTTTGCTTGCTTCCTGCAGCACATACTAACTATCCGATGGCACTTTAGCGCTCCTAGGACAGACAAGCCGCTGTTCTGAGTGACTTGAGTAAACATAAACAGTCGTGAGGCAGACAGCGATATAAAGGCCAGTGCCTTTTGAAGAGCAACAGCCGATTACAACGCTCACCGTAGCAGACCGGAGCAGGCGCTGAGAGTAACGTCCGAGCGCGAATGCCCCTGGACCACTCCGTGATAGTAGCAGTTATGCTGGAAAACAATCAGACCACATATTAGTCAACACAGGCAAAAATAGGCCACATCATTTGTACATTTTACTCTCAGTGATTGACATTTTAATTGTTCTATAACTATTAATCATAATGTTGTTGCCGTTCACTGTCAAAAGACCATTCAGCTACTTGTTTACTAGTTCAGACTCTTTCATGACTAATTCATCAATAATTCATTCATTTTCATCTTCTGAACAGTGACTAAAATGTTCACACTAAAAGACTAAAGCGGAACATCGTCATCTGAATGGGAACTGACAGTAATATGGTAATTGTTTTTTGTCTTCATTTTTCCAGGACAATGCTTTGGTAGCAGAAGAAGAAATTAGGACATCTATGAGCGCACATGAGGAAGCTGTATATTCGGGGGGGGGAAAAGCTTCACTTAATGTCAAGTACCACTGCAAATCTCTCGGCGCAAAACAACAGGGCATTACACCTGGCAAAAAGAACAAAATGTGTGGTACCCTGTTTGCTGCACTCGCCTTGACCTAAATTACACGAATGGAAAAGTTGATCATGTTTTTTTTTTCTTCTCTCTGTGCCTTAATGGCTGCACGATAAAATATTAAAGTTCGGAGACTGCCTTCAGGTCCAAACAGAAGAGTACAGATGAAAGGCATTAGGGCTAACCGTGCTCAGGGGATTAGAATGAGAGATATTTTAAGTTGTGAGCATAAAGGAAGTTTACAGCGTTAGAGCTGCGGCGAAGACAAACAGGTAAAAGAACATGTGGCTGATTCTGCAGGTGTACAGTGTTTAAGAAGGGGATTACACGTGTAACAGAGAGAGGCAGAAACAGTGGAAGGAAACTGGAGACTATTTAGCTGAACTCCTAGCTTGGACTTGCTTTAAAAAAAAAAATAGGAGTAACCTTGTCATAAAAAATTCAGCAAGAATAATCCAACATTTATTATTGTATAATTAAATCTCTTAGGTCTTGGTCGAGGCGTGATCTAATTTGGATCAAGGCGTTTTTTAATAGTACAAACTTTCAAAACTTTCGCTGGAGAATTGGACTGACATTGTATTGCCTTTCATCTAACTAAGAAGCCTTTCTGAGTTTCCCCAACCAAAAGTTAACAAGGGAACAATGAAGGGCTATGGCAGGTCTCACTCCTCAACCTCTTGACCACGACCTTAACCTTTTTCCTCCAAGTTCGGCTTTACCCAAATCTAAAAGCTTCTGAACTGGAGCTTACAGTCTATAGGCCAGAGTAACGCCTCATGTGAACGCTGATCGAAGCGCTTATGTGACATTATTGACACATTTTTGATGTTTTCGTTGCTTTTTTGTTGTGGTTTTGTAGCTTTTTTAAATTGTGTTGCTTTTCGGGTATGTTTTTATTGCGTTTTTGTCTACATTTTGTTGTTTGTTGTTTGTTTTTGTTTACAGCCTATAGGCCAGTGAATGCTATGTTGACCTCATTTGAAAGCGAAGACCTTGTTGTTTCTGTCACGTGATCAGTGGAGCTCCAGACCTCCACAGGAAATGATGTCAGCTCTACTTTTTTTCCCCCTCAATAAAACACCTTTAGTAAACTCCACTATCCTTAAGGTTAGGATTAGGGTTATAGGTTTAGGGTTAGTTTGGATTGGTTTAAGCGAACGTTGTCGAGAAGTGGAGCTCCTCTGATCACGTGCCCCTCCATCGGCTGCGTTTAGACCCTTCTCAAAACAGCAGGGAACTGGTTAAGAGTCATGATTACATTAAATCTAGTGGGCAGACCAGTTTACAATCCAGTTGACTACTGTCTGAAACCTTTGCTACTGTACAACTTGAGATATGGTTGCTTAATAAGTCAACACCACATCACACGCCAGTCAACAGCTCACGTGTGGATGGATGACTGCAGTATCCGAGCTGCAATAAGGGGATTCCAGATCCCAAAACCCCTGATAATCATGTTGTATGTAAAGTGCTGCTTATCAACAAGTAGGCCGCGGGCTCTTTGCCACACAAGAGCTTTTGGAATTCACCCAGGGAGATTCCAGCTCTTCCAAAATACCACCACCCCATAAACCTTTGTGCGGTCAAATGTCCACGATGTAAATGCAAGAAAAAGTTGCTCCTCCTTGGCCCGTTTTAAAGGCGTCAGTTTTTACAGCGCGACTGCCCAGGCGCCACTGTAGGTCAAGCTGCCCATAAATGTCAAAAAGCACTGGAGTTGGCACCGTACCGTAAAGTTGTGAGCACCCGTGACTGCGCTTCCATCCTCTCGGTAATGTGTCTCTGTGTAATGACTCGCGAAAAGTCCCCTAAGAAGAGAGAAAGACAGAAGAAAAAAAAAAAGAAATAGATGAAACGAGATATCCAAGTTGACTTTTCATGCTAGATTTTATGGATAAAACTGTATTTGGCATTCAGGGGAGGGTTTGATGTGAACTGATGGTGTGATCGGAGTCTTTGCGTCCCCCTGGTATTCGGCTCGATGGAGTGCGGATCCCCCGTTGAGTCGATTATTTTGGGCTTGTGCGCGGGAGTGCGTTTGGAATCAAGTTTGAAGTGTCTGTTTGGATCCGCGGGGCGTGAGCAGACGGACACGTGAAACCCCCCCCACCCCCACCCCGCGAGCGCTGGCCGAGGAGCGGCAGGAACACCCATCCTCTGCAGCTGCACAATCACTCTGACACCGGGCGCCGGGATGAGCCCACAGAGAGAGGAACGGGGGAGAGAGGGGACTGACAACGCTAGGCAAGCCAAAAGCAACATATTTGAGCTCTGTATTAGATGTTATAAATGGCGGGTTATGGGAAAACAGAGAGCTATACAAGTGTTAGTTTGCCTTGTAACTCCTTTCCCATTCAAAAATATTGCCACCAAATACGCTAATAAGCAAGTCTGGCTAAAGGTGCTATCGCTCCACATCAAGGTGAAAATCAGACCCAGGGACATTGTGCCTTTTGGGATTCACAGCTACACCTTTCACTCCACGTTAGCACTATAAAAGGAACACAACAAACAAAACACACTTCTGTTCTCCTTTAGTTGTCGGCATTCTTGATGAATACTGATAAATGAATAGTATACATTTATATTCTATTTATACTGAATGACAATATCCATGCAAAAGGTTATAGTTCCACAGGCTACCAAAAGTATTTCAGGGAGTGGAGCAACACGCTTACAAACACATTGAAATCCTTCCAATTCCAGCCCCTCGTACTAGGGGAAAGAATAGAATTGAATGTATGTCAAATATTTCCACAAACATGGCTGAAAACAACATGTGTAAGCCTTAACTTACATTTATGACCCATTTAACAGGGATCATCTCATCATCCCTTCATCCTCTCTGTATTCTCCGTCTCGTCAACGTTTTAATGTGCTTCATCATACCAATAGTGAGGAGAAACCCCAATCTGATAAGCGCACGGTAATCATTTCAGCTTAGTGTCTTGTAGGGCTGAGTACCATTCATTTTGTTTTGCGGTACCAGAAGTTACGGGAAAACCACGATGCCAGCGTGTTTCTTGCATTTTGAGAAAAGCTGCTGCTTCAGGGCACTCTTATCACACAGAGGGCATTCCAGCTTGGGAGTTTTACATGATGGACTTGGGTATACAGGTTTTTACAAGCCCATGAATATTGACTATGTTTTTGGGCAGCTGCTCCCCCTCTGCTCTGGCTAGTTACATTTCAACTGCATCATATTGGGGCTAGAAGTGTTTTCTTTTTTTTGTATTTGTGAATTTGTGGGGGGGGGGGGGGGGGAGTGCGTAAAAAGAGAGATTGTCTCTTTTATTTTGTCTTTTCTTATAAGCACGTCTCTTCAGTTCACACAGAGACGGATGGGGCATTTTCATCAGTCCGCCTGGATGCTTTAGTCATGCCATTTCTCCTGAATATGTAGTTACGTTCCTTTTCTCAGAGGCGGATGAAACATTTCCATTATTCCTATTTTTTTGTTGCAAATAACATGCAGCCGATCACGCGCAATTTACGCTTCAATGAGGATGGCAATTTGCATGAAATGACTGGACTTGATGGATGATTTCAACAGATCCTTTATTCTTTCCTTTTATGATATAAAACACACAAAGAATATGAACGAAAGGAAAGAAAGACCACCCACATCGCGCCCACTCTCTCCACAAGAAACAGCTAAGAAAATAAATACATGTATATTTTAGTCTTGGGTCAAGCCAAAATGTAAAAAAAAAAAATGGAGCCCAAATGGAGTACCGTATTTTCCAGACTATAAGTCATAGTTCATAGTTTGGCTGGGGGTGCGACTTATACTCAGGTGCGACTTATATATCAAAATATACACTCACCTAAAGGATTATTAGGAACGCCTGTTCAATTTCACATTATTGCGATTATCTAAATAACCAATCACATGGCAGTTGCTTCAATGCATTTAGGGGTGTGGTCCTGGTCAAGACAATCTCCTGAACTCCAAACTGAATGTCAGAATGGGAAAGAAAGGTGATTTAAGCAATTTTGAGCGTGGCATGGTTGTTGGTGCCAGACGGCCGGTCTGAGTATTTCACAATCTGCTCAGTTACTGGGATTTTCACGCACAACCATTTCTAGGGTTTACAAAGAATGGTGTGAAAAGGGAAAAACATCCAGTATGCGGCAGTCCTGTGGGCGAAAATGCCTTGTTGATGCTAGAGGTCAGAGGAGAATGGGCCGACTGATTCAAGCTGATAGAAGAGCAACTTTGACTGAAATAACCACTCGTTACAACCGAGGTATGGAGCAAAGCATTTGTGAAGCCACAACACGCACAACCTTGAGGCGGATGGGCTACAACAGCAGAAGACCTCACCGGGTACCACTCATCTCCACTACAAATAGGAAAAAGAGGCTACAATTTGCACGAGCTCACCAAAATTGGACAGTTGAAGACTGGAAAAATGTTGCCTGGTCTGATGAGTCTCGATTTCTGTTGAGACATTCAGATGGTAGAGTCAGAATTTGGCGTAAACAGAATGAGAACATGGATCCATCATGCCTTGTTACCACTGTGCAGGCTGGTGGTGGTGGTGTAATGGTGTGGGGGATGTTTTCTTGGCACACTTTAGGCCCCTTAGTGCCAATTGGGCATCGTTTAAATGCCACGGACTACCTGAGCATTGTTTCTGACCATGTCCATCCCTTTATGACCACCATGTACCCATCCTCTGATGGCTACTTCCAGCAGGATAATGCACCATGTCACAAAGCTCCAATCATTTCAAATTGGTTTCTTGAACATGACAATGAGTTCACTGTACTACAATGGCCCCCACAGTCACCAGATCTCAACCCAATAGAGCATCTTTGGGATGTGGTGGAACGGGAGCTTCGTGCCCTGGATGTGCATCCCACAAATCTCCATCAACTGCAAGATGCTATCCTATCAATATGGGCCAACATTTCTAAAGAATGCTTTCAGCACCTTGTTGAATCAATGCCACGTAGAATTAAGGCAGTTCTGAAGGCGAAAGGGGGTCAAACACAGTATTAGTATGGTGTTCCTAATAATCCTTTAGGTGAGTGTATATTTTCACATGTTTGTTATTTTCACACTGACAGCCGCTGGAGGGCGCTCTAGGCGTGTGTACCAGTATCTGATACTCATGTACCACTGAAAAGAAAAAAAAAAAGTTATCGAGCAGCAGAAAGAAAGTTTGGAACGGGTGAGAAACTTGTGATGGGCTGGTGAAAAGCGGAGGCTACTCTTACTGCAATGAAGAAAACAAAAAAGCTTAAAGCTAGATGGCCCCAGCTAGAGGACCGAGTTCGCAAATGGGAACTTGAACAACGTGCTGCCAGGAGAGGATCGTCAACGTTGTAGTTACACCTCCATGCCCAGGTAATTGCCCAGGCTGGTGCGACTTATAGTCTGGGGCGACTTATAGTCCGGAAAATATGGTCATTACTTTTATAGCCAGATTCAAATATTTCAGACAGATTTTTGAAATGCAATCAAAAGTATTTCCGTGAGTGGAACAACATGCTTACAAAGTAACACACGGCTAAAGTACACAACCAGCAAGCAAAAATAAGTCTCTTTGTGAGTCAATAAACATCGACTGGAGGCTGCTAAATGTGTGCTGCGAATCATTAGCCACAATCTAACGTCCAATTAAAGATGCGCTAATAGTCGCGCAGGTTAATAGTGATGAATGGGCGCCTCTTTAATGGCTCTATAGAAGGGAAGAGGATACAGTTATACTCCAAAAGATGGCTGCCATTCTCTTCTGTCCAATGCTTTCCGGCTCAGTAATATCCTTTGTCGAGCCCACAGCCAGGCACGGATCGATTGTATCGTTGCAAATGCTACAGCTTTTCAATGACCCAACACCTTTTGCACCCAGAATTCCCGTTCATGTTTATATCCTTTAATTGAATTCTGATGTCTATTGTGGTAGACGTATGTGTTCAATAAAAAAAAGCAGATACAAGTTCACCAGAACACAAAGACGCTTCCAGGCAAGGACACATTGGAAAAAGGAATTACACCCCCTCACACTTCTTGATTTGTTGGACAACAAATTGTGAAATTGTTTCGAAGAGAGATTGAAATTCTTGTCTCAATTGAGCGAAAATAATGTACAATTTTAAAAAATACGGACATGCTTCAAGAAAGAAGATCGTTCAGTCAGACTTGTCAAACTGAAGGCCGCAAAGAGCCAATTTAGTAAGTTTCACTCAATTCGAAGAATATTAGCAGTAATACAATTTAAAGGTGCATTATGCAACTTTTTGTGTGAAAAATTAGTGGTCAGCAAGGTGCCTTTATTTTCCATCACAGTGGTCTCTTGACGCTCCAGGAAGGAGCACTTCTAAAAACCCTCTCACCAAAAAACCTACAAAACAATTGATCCTGGAGCATTGTAGAGGCAACTGTGATCGAAAGTAAAGGCGCCATGCTGACCACTCATACAGCTGCTGGGTCACTACAAGGTCAAGTACTCACAAATATATATAATTATTCACCTTTAAGAAATAAAGTACATAAAGGACAATCTTGGGAATGTCTTTTTAGGAGCAATGACCATAAAACACAATACCCAATAAACAGATATATAAAAATATCCCTAAGAGGACAATTGTGACATACTGTATTTCAGATTAACTGCCTAACTAATTTGATTTGATACATTTCTATACACTTTGAAACGCAAACTACGATAGCTTCAGAGTGCCATTTGTTAGTATAGTGCTAGCATGCACACTCTTAGAAGTGTAGTTAGACCCAAGCCTGGACAATTGGTTGATTTCTACTACGGCAATGTAAACATGAAAAAAGAAAGAAAAGAAGAACTTAACGGGGTCTGTACAGCAAAGATCACCCAAATGACTGCTGATTGCTTAAAGGGGGGTATTATGTAAAATCGACTTTTTCAAGCTTTATATCATGTTATTATGTCATTCCCTCATTAAACACATGCCTGGAGTGTTGCCTTGGCTCATTCACATATTATTGAGTAATCAGTAAAAACTTAGACGGCAGCCATTTTAGGTGTAGCTATGCCTCAGTCCTCCTAGGAACGCCCCCACCTCCTGGAGACGCCTCTGGACCTTTTGTCACCAGCCAAGCCACCAACCACTGCTCCTCAGCTCAGCAGAGCCCCCTCCCCGCACAGTAGTGTTGTTTAAATGCCACAGCAGTGTGCTGAAGGGGGCGTGTCGGAAAGCTTCTTAAAGAGACAGAGGCCTATTTCAAGACGTTCAGTACAGCCATTTTGAGAGAGCAATTTTATTCAAGGCAGTTATTTTAATTTACTGCATATACAGACCAACAGAAGGTTACGTCATCATTGTAGTATGCTATAGACTGGTGCTATGTGATTGAAAAAAGCATAATACCCCCCCTTTAAAATCAAATTGATTGTAAAATATGTGTAGTGAGGGAGTATTGTTTATTCCCCTTTAATTCCAGTTACAGCAAACCCGGCTGCATCCAGAAAACCACTACAGTATGTCCTGTATGCACATTTCCTGCGCGGCGCCTCCTCATTTCCATATATTTAACTCTATGCCTCTTGTAATAACTTACCATTACACAAAGCCCCCTGAGCACCAAACCATTTGAGAGAAGAATCACTGCTTGATGCAGTGGCGCTGCTCCCTTTGAAGACGGCTAACTTGGTAATTTCTCTTTAATCCTCCTCTTCCCCACGAGCCTAACCCTAAGCCTTCCTATAGCTCCGGCTTATGTTACGCTCCTTAAAAAATGTTAAAAAAGTAAACAAAAAAATGGAACGGCGGATGAGGGAGCGGGGAATGAAAGGTGTGGTTGACGTAGCTAATTCTACTCCCTCATATGGCTGCGTTGTAAATTGATTTATATAGCGGGCGTCCCTTTGGATTATGTAGGCTCGGCTCTGGTTTGCATGCAAAGCCAAAAAAAACATGAGAGCAAACAGCTGAGACACACAGCAAAACTCCCTGGACTGGAGAATTAAAGGGAGTGCCTCCACTTCACACGCGCTCTATCTCGCTGGCTTTGACACAGTAATCATTCTGGCAGTGGCAGTACTTCCTCTGTGCGCAGCGCATTGTGAGTAAAGTGTGTCCAAACAAGTTATCTGACACACAGTTCAAAGACAAGCAGACCACAGCCAGGGGAGGAGATAAATGTTAATTCAACCATGGCAGTTCAGGGAGACCCGCTGCTTATGTTCAGTGGTTAGCAGCGTTGCCTCGGAGCTGATGGATGTGATGCGTAGCTGGGGGGTGAGTGTGGATTTAGAGTAGAAAGTCAATTTGATTGCTATTGTTTACTTTGTTTAACTGACTTATCGTTCAATAAATGACAAATTAACAATACATTTTTGGGCTGAATATTTATCGTCTGTACTGTACGTTTGCATTTCCCCCCATTTTCGAATAAGTTCTTCAATAATATCACAATATTTTACTGCCTCAGTATATCAAACTTCAGATTATGTTCGCGTGACAGGCCTAATAAGCTAAACAAAAGTTGAAAAAATAAAATAAATAAGTGAAAGCCATATTTAGTCTGTTTTTGAATCGACTTCTTGTTTAGCTTTGTTGTTTTAAGATGCATCTTATTAAAGGCACACTGCTTTTGGACTGTTCTGTTGACAGCAATACAAAACTGGCTCCGAATGACCAGCTAGACGCAGACAAGGCTATTTTTTTGGCGGGTAATCAATCAATAGATTTGAATGTGGTCCTAATATACTAAGTGCTATTTCTCCAGTTTGACTTTACCCAATTCTAAAAGCTTCTTAAAAAAAGCGTCAAAATAGCAACAGAAATGAGATGTAAATGAGGATGAAAACACAGCCAAAAAAAAGCTTTAGAAGAGCGACAAAAATTCAACAAAACCAGTTACAAATGAGGTACAAAAACGCGACACAACAAGCGACCAAAAAGTGACAAAATAGCTTCAAAAATGTGGCGACAACGCAACAATCAGTTCTGCAGGTCTTACAGTAGGTTTCAAATGAGGCGTTACTCTGGCCTATGGGCTGTGACCTCCTGTCGAGAAGCTTTTAGATTTGTATAAAGCTGAACTGGAGAAAATAAGGCGGGGGTTGAGAGGTTAAATAAAGGTCAATAAAGTTACAAGGCAGGTCTTAGGAGAGGTGAGCCACCCACAGCAAACCGTTTGTTCATTCATTTTTTAGGTATTTTTCAACATCTGTTATAAAATGTATGCTTGTATTTTATAATATTTATTGGGTGAAAGGTTATTTTTATTAGATTTTTTATTTTTTTGGTTGTTGGTTTGGTGGCGAAGTTGTATTAAAAACACAAAACATAGCAGATATGGCTAAATAAACCACTAAAATCCTTACACTGTATATAGTATTTATGGCACTGTTGTAGCAACTGACCTAAGCAGGCCATGGTCATCCATGCAGGATGCTGACCGGCAATGTGAAGCGAACTGTTTAACAGTACTACTTTTGGGTTTGCACCGACAACCAGAGGGTGATCTATTACTCCATCATTGACAGAAGGAAGTCATAATTGGGGTCAAGTGTGAGGTACTTCAGCAGTAATAGGTGGCATTGGAATCGAGGCGAACCTGAGATGAAACATTACCCACATAACAACTGGAGGGGAATAGTTACACGGAATCTCATTTCACATCTTTATTTGAACCAGTTGTGTCTGATTTCAGCAATTTAGCCTCAACTTTCCTCTTTCAAACACAGGATTTTTACCGAAAGTCACGTCCGATCGGTTGCAGACAAAGACTTCCCAATTTACACAGTCAAGCCAGCAGCCGACCAATATCAAACAAGCAGCTGATGGGCCAAAAACTATTTAAATATTGACTGACCAAAGCAAAGATAGCTGTCTAATGAGTCCGGGAACACCCGCTGAATTCGCAAAGCTGCCCGTCTGCCTTTCAAAACGAGTTCTCCAAAGCACCGGCCATTTTCTACCAACGACCTTATATCTACAGAGATATGAAATAATAAAATAAAAACAGAAGAGTGGACCGGACTAGATGGAGTTATGTGGACGCTGTTTGGAGATAGACGGCGACCCCCAGGTGGCCCTTAAGAGTGATTTCCATTTGGAGTGGAAGACAAGCGCCAGTGATGAGTGCTGGATTCGTAACTGGAGTCCATTATAATGCTGACATGTTGTTTCAGATCCGCCGACTGTGGGCCTTTGAAGTGTTCCATCATCCTGGGAGCGGTGGCTGGATGTGTCTTTGTTTTCCCTCCGTCTCTCACCTCGGGCACAGCATAGTTATGTGTGATGCGGTGCCCAAGGCCAGCGGAGGCATCGCTTCAGTAAAACACACCGCGGGGAGAGAGTAGGGAGAAACTATAGGCTCTGCAAAGATAATGGAAAATGGGACAGAAGCAGACTTAGAGTGCACCTCAGTTTAAAGCTGTACTCTGCAACCTTTCACCCAGTAAATAGTGTTTAATTTAATTAAGGGTGGTTTTGTTGGGGCGTCTTATGAATTATTAATGTTGATTTATTCCATAGCAGACTATTTATTCAGATTTTGTATAATTTATTTGCACTGAAATAATCAAGTAACTTTCCTTAGTGCTGTCTCAGGATTAGGTATCACGTTAGTGCTATGTGTGGCACACACATGAAGTAGTAGTAATTAGGATGCACCAATCCGATAATAGTATCGGATATTGGTGCAAATACCTGAAAAAATACGATATCGGGTATGGCTACAAATGTCCCATGCTGAACCGATACCAGTTTTGGCTCTCACTGATTTAAAGACTCAACTTTTGCCAACAAAATTTAAGTGAATATGGGCATGCAGTACCTCATTTTGAAGAATGGAATTGCTAAATTAGTTTTAACCTTCACAAATGTGTTCTTGCCGTGGCTAGCAACAGTAGGTTATGCCAAATTTAGCGGCAGCAAGCTAATGCTAACGGCAACTAATCCAGGCTCGGACAGAAACTATGATTGGACCTAAAGTAGCCTAATAAAATAAAATAAAATAGTTTGTATTTTATTTTTAATTTATTTATTTGTTTATCCTCTCCTGGAACCGCCACCTTAACGTGGTGGAGGGGTTTGAGCCCCCGAATGATGCTAGGAGCTCTGTTGTCGGAGGCTTCGTGCCCCTATAGGGTCTCCCATAGCAAACAGGTCCTAAGTGACGGGTCAGAGAAAGAACGGTTCAGAAGCCACTTATGAGAGACCATATGCTTGGATCCACCACCTGCAGGAGGACCCATAGGGGGCTGATGCAATGTGATTTGGGCAGCTCCAACAGCTGTCCCCACGACCCAGCAACGGACAAGTGGAAGAAAATGGATGGATTTTAGTTTATGAAATGCTAATAAGAATAACTGATCTAAATTGGTTATGCACAAGTAATGATGAGCTTTTCATATTATTGCAAACCTAAATAGCTGGTCATATATTCAGTGTAGAAAAGTCCAGTTATTCTTGTTTATAAATAGATAGATAGATAGTGAAGAGTTATAATATTTTAGTGATGTTTTGCCCTTTTGGCTATTTAGCAATTTTAACCAGAAGTTTGTACAAGTGTTTTTTAGCTCTTTGTTACAGTGGAAAGTTACTGGCCCGAGGGGGTGTGTGAGAAAGAACAAAGAAACCCTCCCCCCAGGAAAAAAGGAAAACATGTGGAAGAGAATTAAGTTTGTAAAATGGCGGCAAGGCGGAGCCAAACGTCACATGACGGCTTGGGAACCAATGGAAACAGCGACACGTGGTCTTAGGTTCAGGAATACTGCATGATGGGAAAATGTGACGTATACTCTGACTTTCCCTGTTTTTTGAGTCAGTCTCTCCCTTGGGAACGGAGGACTGGCAGACTTTCTGTTAGGGAAATGGGGAAGCAGAACTATGTATTAGATAAATTGTTAGGGAAATAAATTTACGTGATTTAATCTTCTGAATCCTAGTCATCTATTCTGGTATGTTTTTATTAGCTGATAGAGTAGTGTTGACGAAGAAAAAAATCTAAACTTCCCTTCCAGCGTTGAACGCGCGCGTGTTGTCCGGAGTCAGGTAATTTACATAGGAACAAAGACGCAACTGGTATTAAGATGTATTTGCTCTTTAAAGGTATCCGTGGACAACACAAGAAAAGATTAAAATCTTCAATAGGATCGGTGCATCTCTAGTAGAAATAGTACGACTTTGCGAATATGCTGTACTTTGCAACAGCTGAAATTCAAACAAGCACTGAAGATGGTCTTAGCAGTATTCTGTGTGAACAGTATACGTATATTTTTCAGCTGATACAAATGACTGGCCACATATGAACAATGCATTTACGGTAGAGGGTGATGTATGGTGTTGAAGGCAAAGTCACGGGAGTGAATGGGTTGGTAAATGGCTCGGAATGGGATTTTTCTCCTTGGGGGTGGGGGGAGGGAGGCGATGATTTGTGTTGGGAATGAAAAAGCATCTCTCGACGGGACGCATACTTGATAAGTGGAGGAGCTACATGTGTCGTCTGATCGCTTTACGGCGGCTGAACAGAGCACACTAAAAGCCCGGGCATTACTGCCGGAGATAAATGTATACCTGCGGGAACAGACTCGCTCCACCTGCTGATAGATCTTCTTTAAATTCACTTTGCTCTCATTCAGTGGAGCTACCGACTTGGGAGACATTTGTAGCATCTCTGGCACAGAACCTATTCAATTGTCTGACTCTGTATGCTCGATTTTGAGCATTCAGGAAAGTTACATGATACGTATATACTGCACAATAACAAAAGTTGAGATTCAGATAAGTTCATGAGTGGCCCATACAACAGCGGGCTGTTGTTCAACTCTGTCTCCACACAACGGTAATAAGCTACTGGTGAAAGAAATGTGGCTGCCAATCTGTGCCAACAGCCTTCTGACCAGTAAAAACACCCAAGGACACAATGAAATGGCTGGATTCAGACAACAAAATAATATTTCTTCCTTATGCTACAGTAACTCTTACCTGTGACAGATTTCGCCTATTGAAAATGAAACCTGACAGCCAAAAAAATAGGTTGCAGCAACATTTGTTACCCATACTTTCCCATAGTTTGGACACCTCTAATCTTCAATGTTTCCTCCACACCGTCGAGTCTGAAATTTTACGGCATGAACCTTTACCGCATACCAAGTCAAAATCTGATTATGTGGCTCATCAAACATGCACATCAGAACTCGTGTCACTGTGCATCTACTGTGCATCTACTCTTGGATCTCGACAGCTCTTGGCCTATACCCGTCGGGAGCATTTTTGCACAACATGCGCGAAGATCGTCATCTCATATTCCCCCTGCGCCCTTAAAAGGGAATCGTTTGTGAAATCTGTGGGAGTGAAATGGGTCGAGGCCAAACTCTTAACATCTCTCTCTGGGTATTGGTCAACTCCAGCAAAATTACATTCTGGCCTCGCTATCTGCAAATACTGCGCCGCAGGCATTATTAGTTGGAAGAAATGGCTTCAGATTGAACGCAAAATGTTCTGAAGCAAAAAAAATGTATGGTTAAATATAGTTTGCATTACCTCAAACAAAAGAGCCCTCCTAAATGTACTGTGTCCCGCTCAGGGCTATACACCATCCTCACTGCTAATAACAGCCACTCAACCAGAAACTGTTTTAATTGCGTTCCCTTAATTGCATTTCTGATCAATATGCAGCACTTAGAATTATGACTATCTTAAAACCTATTATGTATCTTTTATTCGCTAATGGCCCTGTACAAAGGTTCTGCTTATTACTGGACACTTTACTCTCTTTATTGTGAGTAATTACTAATTCAACAGTCAGCTTTATTTCTGATCTTTGCTGAATCATTATTTCCCCCGTAGCTCCCAGCTATTTAAGCTTTGGTTTATGATATATATATATATAAAATAAAGACAGGAAAAGTGACTGGATAATGTTCTTATGATCATCGCCTATTCTGTGAAGTAATGTGTGCTTGAAGAAGTAACAGCACACAATATTTACATTTTACAACCAAGTACTCAGTTCAATCTAGGCTGCCTGTATCTACGTGACTACATGACAACTCAAACAGCCCGGTCCAGGCCACATTTGAAATAAAATCTAAACTATAATAGATCATTCCTGGACGACTGAGGGCCTCCACAAACATACCCCACTTGTAGCTTTATTACGGATCCCCATTTGTTACTACCACAGCGATAACCAGTCTCACATTTATTTCTTAGATTTTTCGATTCTGAGTAAAATCCTTGTTTATTTGTCCCATTATTTCTATTGAATCTACCCCCGCTTTCATGCCATAAAACTAAAACACACATAGTATTGCTGAAATATGACTACCAAGCTTCAAACCTTATTAAAAGTTTGGGAGGATAAAAATCTGAGAAGAGCATCTCTACTTCATGTGCCCAGTGCAAAAAAAAAGAACAGATTTTCTCGCAGCCTGCTTCAATATTCCCATCCATAACCCTCTCCACACCGGAGCTAATGAGTGACTCGGGATCTTCGAGGGAGGTGGCCTCTTATTATTCATTGAAAAAGAGTAAACAAATGCATAAATGTTAATGTCAGACGGTTCCTATCGGTCCAATTAATCTATGGCTGCTCCCCTGGGCCGCTTCATTGTGCTGCCATACTTTTCATGTCTTGGGGGTACTTTTGCAATTAAGTTAAAAGCAGGAAGGAAATATGAAATATGTTTTTACAGCTCTGTTTTCTTCTTTTGTTTGATTTCTCTTCAAATGAAGCATCTTTAGGATCAGCACATCGACGTCGCCGATCCGCCTCACCTTTTTCGAAAGTTAAAATAAGAAGCTTATGCCTCAGCTTCTTTAACGCACCTTGTCATTTCATTGACTGCTCCTATACCGGAATGTCAGGAATCCACAGCAACCCCCCCACCCTCACCCCACCCTCGGTTCTGTAAAAAACGCAGCGCACCATTAAACTCACACTTTGCACTTTCTCATGGCTGCCCGGGCCGATTTTCCCAATAAGATAATAGCATCCGATCTGTCATTCCCCGCGCCATTAGTTTGCAAACATGCAGGAGAAGGAAACTTTCACTCGCCGCTGATGTATCATTTTAAAATAAGGATCTGGGTGTGAGTGATCTGTCTGCAGTGCTGATGTAGTAGAAAGCCGGTGGTCACGGGAGGCTGGGCGTATTAGAGGAAGGGTAGGTGGCTATTCATTCCATGTGGCCTGTGTTGGTTCTGTATGGATTTTGTGGTCGGACTGTCTGGTAAATGTTTTTTTTCCCCTTCTTTTTTAATTTACTAATTTACTAATTCTAACAACAGACTGGTGTGGATGGTGGTATTATGCCAAAGCACGAACAAAAGGGGGAACACAGAGACATTGCAATTAACTGTTTTGTTTTTTTCTGTAATGATCTCTCACTGTGATTTATTACATTGAGGTAAAGTTCTGCTGCTTTGCTGTTTTTATTCTAGATAAAGTGTATAACCAATATTGGTTTATCAAGGTCTTCCCTATGTGGATTTCTAAACTTGAAAAAGGTGGGAAGACTTAAAGCAGAACTAAGTAACGTTTGCCCCTAGAGGCCACAAGCGCAACTGCGGCTGTCGTGGCATGTTACAGGATTTTTTTTTCCTCGTCACTTGTGCGTGAGAGTAAATACTCAGCTGAGAAAAGACAAAGGGAAAGAGGGATTTTATACATTGTGCCACAACCCAATTATACAATGGAGATGTTTTTTCCCCCACTCAAACTTGGCTGTAAATACTGCTAAATTGGCGCTAGCCCACAGTTAGCTTTGCCCGTTAGCCCGTTAGCGTCTTCTGATTGTGATAAACCAAATAACAACGTTTTGCAAAATGTTAATCAACAAACCAAAAGCTGTAGACGGAATACAGTCATGGTACAGTGACCTGTACCATGTCATGAACCTCAGAAATGCGAGCCAAAAGTGATTTTTTTTAGACAACTGAGAGCAGTGAGTGTTGGAGTTGCCGTGTCGGAGGAAGGGAAAGTTGCAAGTGTGGTTTTCTGACCAGAGACACCGGGGGAGATGAAAGACCCCCCAATCATCCAATTAATTTATTCATTGACTTTTATTTAACCAGGATAGTCCCACTGAGATTTAGAATCTCTTTTTCAGGGGAGTCCTGGCCCCAGAGGGGAACCTATTGTACATGTTTTTGGTGGTAGGGGAAACCGGAGTACCTGCGCAGACATGGGGAGAACTCCACACAGAAAGGCCCTTCTAGCTGTGAAGCATGAGCGCTAACTGTACTACCGTGCCGCACGTTAACACTTGTATTACCCTCAGAGGGACTACGAAAAGGATTTATTAAGGTAAAAAAGTTAATTAGTTCTTCTTTAAAACTGGATTTCATTCAAATTATGAGGCATTTCGTCTTTTTATTGCTTTTGCATTTTGGTGAAATATTGAAAACACAAAACACAAAGAAAAACCCTATATTTAAACATAATATTGAACATTTCACTTGGTGTAGGATTGGGAACCAAAAATGATATGCTCACCTCGTACTGATAAAAATAAATTCACACATAGCCAATGACTATGTGTGAATGATTAATAGACAATGAATGTCAATAACATAATTGAACAATGACGGATTTCTGCACCCCTAAGGTGACCTTTTTAGAGAAATATCATAAAGATTTTGCAAACAATGATTTATTACTATGGACTACTGCGGCTATTGATAATGTGAACGTCGTCTTACCGTTACAACATATTCCGCACAGTATAAATATAGATTCTACGCCACCGTATAGCATATTGCAAATGTACATTACCTAATTAAATGTAGCGGGACGGTGGCTGCCCTTATCGACAGACTGGCTCTGCGCACTTGTCAATAATCCCCGCATCCTGTCCAGGTTGGGGAGAGATATTGCCTGCATTAACTGTATCCCATAAACACCTGTGAAACGCAAACCAGCTGCAAAACTTGTCGCCTGTGGACATTGAACATTATGCCAATTTGTTTTTACGTACAAAGGCCCAAATGACAGAGATATTCAGCATAAACCAGATCAAAACAGTTTGACTGTTAAAAGGCCATTTCGACTGTAGATTTCAGCCCAATCCTGCTCCATGATGGGAAATGACTCACTCATATTCTTCCTTTTACATGAGTGATAACTAATACTTTTGCACTATGCTTTTATTGCAATCTGGCCTTCCTCCAGTCCGGGGATTTTAATGTGATGACAAACTTGTGGCTGGGATGAAGTCACAGACAGATGTGACTTGTACATTATGTCTCATACAGTATGTGCGAAGGTCGTGGTGTGCTTTTTATTAAAGTGAGCCATAATCACTCATTCCCTCATCACATTGTTTCCCGCGGGTGTAGATGGATGCATCCTTAGATAAATATAGACGTTATGCATCATCAATAACCCCACTCAGCCATATCATAACTCTTACTCATTTACTGATGACCTACTTCACAATAACGACTCTTTTAACGTGCATGCTTATCTGGATATTAATATTACTGCCCTCTGCCTTGCCCTCACCCCTTCCCGGTCGTGGAAAGAGTCTGATTGGAGGAAAAAGGTTGTTCTACATAACATCGCCATTGGCCATGGGTGTTTGTCCAGCCCACATACTTGATGCGTCAGGTCTGGAGCTGGAAGATCTCACATTGCGCCCCTCCTAGGCAGAAAAGGTAACAATATACTCCGCGTTTAGAAACACAAGATCGGGCGCAAAGTCTTAAAACCACCTGCTGAACGTGGCACTTTATTTTGGGACTATCTACACCTACTAATGAAGTCAGCAGTGAGTGCATTTTGGGACATTAACATCCTTTGTAGGAGTAGGAAGGACCTTGCATGGCTCCAAAAAACAAGGTATAATGCCAAGACGCCGCAGATATAAGATTTTGGCATGATATGAATTCCGTGCATTAAAAACTCATCCACTCTCGACATCTTAAGACAAAAATCAATTGTGGTTTCATGAGAAGTGAACTTTGGACAGTTCTCGACTTTGGCTTTGTTATTTGGCATCACTCCCATCTAATGCATCTCTAATCTTTTGTCCGAGCAACACCCAGGACTCACGGTCTTCCTTGTTGTCCTTCGAGAGGGGCCAACTTCACTTCCCCAAGGACACTCCGCATTAGCCACATGCTACCCCCCCATCCGATAATAAAACATGGTAGGAGGCGAAATGGGACGGTTATTAGCGTAACCACAAACTTAAAATGCTGCTCACAATAGAAGGCCATAGTCATTTGACATTATGATTTGATTGGCTATGTGAAGACAGTAAATAGTGTGCTTGGAAATACAAAAAACAATTCAGTTATATATTTCATCTGCAGTGACAGATAATGTCCATCTTAACAAAACAATTAACTGACGGGTTTATCGAAGGTGGAGACATCCGATTGTTCTGCTCTATTTTTAAACATATGCTAATAGCTGTAACAAAAGGCTGTGAAGCACTAGGAGCTAATCCCTTTACTTGTTACTGCCTCGTATTTAACCTTGTAATAACAGGTGAATAGATTGCGGCTGGCTGAACAAAACGCATTGGCACGGGGAAATCAATTCACACCGGGACTAGGCACCAATTGGCTCAGGTAAACATGCGCTGGCGGTGCACCAAGCCCGAGCTATAACTGCGCTCACCGCTCCCTAACGGCTCAGCTCCGACAAGGTCTCGGGTTGCGCGGTGACAGAAAAACAGCGTTGAGTTCGCACAAGGACGAATATGTGTGGAAAGGTGTGGGAGGGGAGACAAGAGAAGGGAACGAGTACATAAGGTGATGTGGACAGAGGAACAGGGGAGAAGCGTCAACGAGAGATGGCACTGGGACAACAGCCATCACAAAACAAACAGGGCCAAGGGAAACGGCCTCTCTCTGTGCAAGGTTACTGCAGTCACACACACACCTATTGCACTTGCGTTTGAGTTGGTTAATAAGGTCCAACAATTTGATACAAACATCTAATTGTGATTTGAAGTGTTAAAACTGGAATAACTTATCCAGTCTATGATATTATTTTGCACTCATCAGAAAACTGAAATATGAACTGCTAAACTAATCACTAAACTAATTACCCTGCATTTCAGAACATGTCATGGGGCTCAAATCCTGGCTCCTGGAGATTGACGGACTGCCGTTGTGTCATTGGGCAAGACACTTCACCCACCTTGCCGTGTAGGTTAGTGGTTGGTGGTGGGAGGAGCAGGTGTGGCTACAATAGTAGCTTACCACCATAGTGGAGTAAATGAATTACTACAGTGTAGTGCTCTGAGAAACGGGAGAGCGGGAGAGACATTCAGCAAACTCAAACCCATGACGCAGAGGAACAGTGTTCCATATACACGGCAGCAGCCTTGACCACTCGACTACCGGCTGCGCCTTCCATTTGCAATTACAATTTGTATTAAATAACTATTAATCTTGCAACAATAGTTAACATAATAGTGACAGAGTGATTGGAAAATAATTCAAACCGAATTTGAATTTGATTTGAGGTGTAAAACGGGAACGGGAATCTGTTACACCTTCTTTTTCACAGTCTGGAAAAGTATAGGGCTGAAGAATTAATTGCAAAACCCATTAGGGTTTTGAGTTTTCCCTCGCCGTGCCGGAGAGTCTAAGGACAGGGGGCTCATCACCACCTGCTACCGACGTTTAGTTTGGACATTATGTTTGCCTGAACTTTACATTGTCTTTTTTACTGTTTTGTTTTATTGATTTAATGTTTGCACAGTCCTGTAAGGCAACTCCCGTTGTCATATTGGGCTATACAAAACCATTGACTGAATTGAATAAAAATCACAATTTTCAATCTTTTGAACCCCCTCCACAATAGCATTCGTAGGTGGATGTCCAATGATTGAACCAACAACCAACCCATGAACTGCCTCAAGTTGGGATCATTGGTTTTCCTATTGCATCCCATGCTGCAGTTACTTGAAACATCCCAGGACCTTCCACCGCCTACAGTTAAACACGCATCCCTAAAAACATACACATGCAATTAGCGAAGTGGAGCAAGAACCCTGTGTGTTATAATGAGTGGCCTGCTAATACAGTGTAAGATCTCCTCTGTAGCATCCTGTATTGGAGAGATCCAGGCATTTACACTGGTGTTATTGAAATGCACTGCATCTGTCCCACAGAAAACACAAGAATGATGTTGCTATGGGGATTTTTGTCCCAAACATAATGATTTTGTTTGGATGTGGTCGTGTCTTTCAAAGGTTTTTTTCCTCTCCTTTTCTTTCCTGCCGCCAAAGAATGAAAGGAAATGTTCTCATTGGGAAACACATGGTCTTCAGCTGAGAGCTAATCTGAGCAGCTCATTAGAGATGCTTTGTGTCGGAGGTAAACGCTACAGCTTATTTCAGCTCTAAAGATGATTTAGATGGGAGCGGGATGAGTCAGTTGCAACAGCTGTTTGTGCCGTAGGTGGATTCATAAAAGGGCACTTGAGGCTTAGCCACAGCCTTGGTCACAAGAACATCACATAACAAATAACGTGTAATTATTAATGATGCCAGAAAAAAACAAAAAAAAGAAAAGAAAAAGCCCAAACTAACAAAAACAGTTGCCAAATCAACAAGTAAAGCTCTAAGTCAGGGGTCACGAATTAAATTTGACCAAGGTTCGAATTGAAAAAAGCAAAGCAAAGGTCAGGAACATAGGGTAATTCACGGTTGGGTGATGATTTTTAAGCCTTTTTAAATCTATTACTGTGATTTCAAAATAATGCAGTTAATTGAATCCTGTTATTATTCATTTTTTTGTCGAAAAAAAAAAAAAATCTTAAATAGCAGAATGCATAGCCTCTATTATACACAATGTGCACATATGACAGTGTTGTGTTTCTCCTCTTTGCTCAGTTCAACTGAGCCGTGCTTAGTCCTGGCTTAGTCCTGTTTTTGTTGTTGTTGTTTTTTTGGGAAGAAGTTAGCTGATTGGGAAACAGCTGTGCTATTTGCGCATTACGATCGCACGTCCATATTTAATTAGGCTGTCCTCAGTTTTAAAACTTTAGCGAGCCGTATTCCAGTCATTCCGCAGCCGTTTCTAAAAATATAAAAAGTGTTTCGAAGCTCAGAGGTAGGACTTTCTCTTTCGGTTCATCTGGGCTGTAGTTTACCGCTCTGCAGTCAGAGAGGGGGAGGGAGCGAGCGAGAGCACATGCAGCCGCTCGTCTGAGGGGATTCACGGTCGGGTCCAAAGTTCGGATCCAAGGTTCGGGTTCGGACCGAGGTCCACCGTTTTAGTGACCTCAAGTGTTGCCAACGAGAGCTAAGGTGAACTTATACAGTTTATGCTAAAAGTGTGTTGATATTTGTATGGAAATGTAGTAATGATACATGGCTGTGATTGGTTCAAGCATCTGAAAAGAAAGTAGCTGACATACCAGACAAGAGTTTTGTTACGTATGAATCATTGCTTTACACTACAATGACAGATGACATTTTTTAAGCACCAAGGACACAGCAAATTATGAATAATAAGTGAATACAACTATCTTTTAAATGCCTTTAGAAAGATGGTCATAAATCTTACACTGCAACATATGGAAAGTTAAGGATGCAACTTTAGAGGCATAATAACCACAAATTCAGCTCATAAACTGTTCCGAGGTAGACTTCTCACATTTCCCCTGCGCTCGTATTGAGGCAGGGCTGTTCCCCCAGTCTGTCCCATTGAAGTCTTTAATTAAGACTAATGTGGAATGTCCCATACAGCCGTCATTAATCATGTGAACCTGCTGCAGAGCCATTGATCAGAGCCATACATCAGAGCTGGAGGTGCTGGCACGGGCTGCGACGGTGCGGCTCACAGCACTGAGAGAAATATTGAACATGACATGGCATTCCCCACAGCCCCTTAGGAACGGGAAACACAAATGAGTGATGGAAAGCATCTTGAAACAGTTATCGTAAGGATTTAACTGAATTTATGTTACATGCAGGTTGTAATAAGGATGCAGAGGATGTTATCTTCTTTCTACAATGACAACGCTTTTGTTAATGGTGAGGTTAAGATAATGCTTACCATGTAGAGAACCTACTGCTCCCTAAAATTGAGAACCATTACCGCAAACTTAGTCAGCCACCACACTACTCATGAAACATTGATTTTCATAGTTTTGTTCAAGGATACTTTCCTTCACTTTTGAATACCCAAGGTTCTCCGCACTTCAGAGTCTGTGGTATATGCTCAAGGCCAAGTTTTCCCCTCACATGGGACGCTGCCAAGTTGCTAACAAACAGCAGTTTATTAATTACATCGGTGGCTTGTTTATACTGTACTGGTGGAGAGCGCAATCATTTCACACGGGCTTTGGAACAGGTGGGCTCAGAAGTGGTGTCAGGAGAAGCAAATAGTCTCGACGCGATCAGAAAACTATAGAACGTGTGGATGCCAAAACAGAGCAGAAACTTTGCAGTTGCACTTTGTGAATGGATGCAATGCCGGGGACTGGAGGCAGGTGGAAACTCATGGACAGTGCAAAGAGTCAGAGACCTTGGAAGATGTAAAAACCGAAAAGCAGAACATCCTTGGCCTTAGTTTTGAGGCCAAGACCGCCTTCTTCTTCTTCTTCTTCTTCTTGATAAATAAAATTAAATATGGGGTACAAAGACTGCTCCTTTTGCAAATTCGTAGAATAGGATATCATTTTCTTTCCTACCTTACTGCAATGTTCAGGTTAGACGACATGCATGCATATACTTTTGGACCATCTGTGTGTTTCAAAATATAATAAATAAGCTATTAGAAATCAGCATTTGAAGTAGCATATTTTCTCTCTCAATGGGATATGGACATCTGTCGAATGATTGAATTAAAGAACATCGGGGGGATTTATAGAAGCTCAGAACTGGCATTGGATTCAATTCTCCTAATCCCTTTTCTTCATGCATACTTGGGCTACAAGAGCATGTCGCAATAAAAGTGAAATCGCAATTTGAAAAGCTGCAAGTCAAACTTTGTCGTATACAGTTTAATTAATGTATTCTGCAAACAACAAAATACCTTGTCTCCATGGGGTCTTACTGTCTTAATGTGCCAAATGAATCCTATTGTTATTGTTAAAACATGTTTTGAAATGCATTTAACTATAGTATTAGTATGGCAGTTCATATTTCGGTCGCCTCCTTTTTTAAGAAAAACTCAGAGGTTGCACTGGAGCTAAAAACAGGAGGAAGAGTAATTGTTATTAAAGCTAGGAATAAGGTAGAAACAAGCAACAGTTTAAATTTAACAAGCTCGTATTTTTTTAGGGTGGGTACTGGGCCTTTAATACGCCTGGGTGTGTTTAAAGGTTCTATAACATGTGTGAATGGACAAAACAACACTTCATGCATGTTTTTGAATATGACATAATAACATGGCAAGAGCCAGCCTGATAATACACTGATTCATATTAGTAGGGCAATAATCAGGGAAAGCTCTTATTTAAATTGAGATAATAATAATAAGAAGATCTTTATTCACCTTTATAGCACCTTTCACAGACATGGTCCCAAAGCACTTTACATGAGAGCATTTTACATTCACTCCATACTCAGTGGTGGTAAGCTAAGTTAGTAGCTTCAGTTTCCCCTGGGGGAGACTGACAGAAGCGCTGTCGCAACTGCACACATCTGCGCCAACGGTCCCTCTGACCACCTCCATGCATTCACACACACACACACACACACACACACATCATTCATCCTGGCCTATTGTACATGTTTTTAGTGGTAGGGGAAACCGGAGTACCCAGAGGAAACCTACACAGACACAGGGAGAACATGCAAACTCCACACCGAAAGGCCCCGTCCAGGTGGGAATCGAACCTGGGACCTTCTTGCTGTGAAGCGAGAGCGCTAATCGCTGTGCTACCGTGCCGCCAGGCACAAACTTTGAGCGAAGCACTTGCTACTGATTGGATCAAGTGCACCTTATTTTGCCAATCACAGCCAAATCTGAAAAGAACAATAACTAATCCATTGAATATTTTGTTTTAACATACATTATTTAGGTTCAGATTTAAGTATGTGGCAGCATATCTCCTGTAAAAGTACTGATAATGGAAAATGGATTCTCATTTTAGTGAACTAACAAATGCCATGAGAATGCAGCTTGCATGGAAGGTTAAGGAAATAAAAGCATGGATTAAAAGCTCAAAAACGTCAAAGTCATGAGAAAAAAAAGCCCCCGAAAAAAAGCCCCTTTAAAAATGTCCACTGTGATCTAAATCTGGATTTTCAAAACATAAAATATAAATCGAGTTTTGCAACACATTTTGTCCAAAATTGTGCTGCCCAAAGGTGTACCACAGTGTTCTTTTGTGACAAATGTGTCAGGCACCAAATAAAGGCTGTGGACGCGAGAAGCCATAGAACACCTGTTCAGAAGGGCAAAGGCTGTTTCAGAGGGCACATCTGCGCTGACACAGAGCAGAGGGGATGGGGACGGACCGGACTGGCAACATGTTACAAGGTAAGAGGCTAAAAGCACTGACAGATGCACCACAGCGGAGGCAGGGGTCATCTCAGGTGAACAGCAGAAATACACAAGAAAGGGGTCACTCAGGACATGAGGTTTTTTAGAAAAAGGGGGATTTTTGAGGAGGATTTCGATATGAGACTGCAATACAAGTATACTCTATAGTGAATCTAAGAATGCATTCAGAGAGGTCCTTGTTCAAGTGTTACCCGGGCTGGCAGTCCATCTCACGGTGGAACAGATCCATCAAGCCACTGTCAATATGTGTATCCCAAAGCAGCAGCATAAAATATTACATCTCCACTCCCACTGAATGAGAAACACTGGCCAGAACAAGACCTGAATCAGCAATGCCGTCAGTCACTCTGCCTGGGAAGAGGAGCTATGTTTTCCAAACTCAAGGTGTTCATTATGTTAAATAGATAGAGGAAATACATAGAGGAAATTACAAATAATATCGACAAGAAAAAGTATTCAATAGGTATTTTCATCGATCTTAAAAAGGCTTTCGACACTATGGATCACAATATACTCCTGAACAAACTACAAAAATATGGGATAAGAGGTATTGCTTTCAATTGGATTGAATCCTACTTAACAAACCGTAAACAGTAAGTTCAAATGGGGCAGTGCAGATCCATGTGTGATACCCAAGTGTGTGGTGTCCCCCAGGGATCGGTACTGGGAGCTAAACTATTTTTTATTATATATCAATGATTTGTACTTGGTTTCCAAGAAGCTTAAACTGGTCCTTTTTGCAGATGATACAACAATCATACTCTCAGGTGCAGACTTAGAGCAAATGGTGATCGAGATTACAGAAGAAATGGATAAATTGAAAGATTGGTTCTGCGTAAACAAATTGTCTCTAAACATTACGAAAACCAAAGCAATGTTCTTTGGAAATCGTGTAATGAATGTACAATTAGCAGTTAAAATTGGCAACGAAACTATTGAAAGAGTCTATGAACATACATTTCTTGGTGTAACACTTGATCATAAAATCAGCTGGAAACCCCACATCATCAAAATTAAAACTAAAGTTACAAAGATTTTAGCCCTAATGAATAAATCTAAATATATAATTGATAACAAAGCTCTATATATTATATACTGTTCACTTATCCTTCCCCATTTAACATATTGTGAAGAGATCTGGGGAAATGCGTATAAAAGTAATCTTGACCCATTGTTTAAAGTTCAGAAAAAGGCAATAAGAATAATCCATTTAGCTGGATACCGTGATCACACAAATCCATTATTCTTTAAATCAAAAACAATGAAATTTGAGGACCTTATTGAATTTAAGATGGCACAAATCATGTTCAAAGCCTCAAAAAAGTCACTTCCTGAGAGTATTCAAAATATGTTCGGCAAATGAGTTAAATACAACTTACAACAGAACATCTTTGAAAAGCATGTGTCCCACGAGACGTGGTGTAGAAATATGGACAAATTTAGATGAAAGTATTAAAATATGTAAAAAAAAAATTACCAACATTTTAAAAAGGTTTACAAAGAATTATTATTTATTAAATACGAACAATTATTGTGAGTGTTGTAGTATATTCTTTTGTTGTTGTTTCTTAATTTTGCTGTTGCTTTTTTTATTATTGTTCCTTATTATTTGTTGTTACCTTGCCTTATGTTCCCTTCTTTATGATTTGTTATCGTTCCTTGCTTTGATTGTTAATGTAAATGTTATTTTTAATTTTGGGGTGGGCGCTTATAAGCTTTTTGCTTCGGCCCACTCCCTTTGAGCAGACTTACTGCTCAAATAAATACATAAAAAATAAAAAAAGATATTATCAATAGATTTCAGTGACGATTTCCCTGGTGCAGATGCCATTCAAAAGAGAGGGATGATCCAATGTCTCATCATAACATTTTTCAAAATCTCATTTGAACTAAAAAAATCCTTTCAGCACCCATGTCCACCTGTCAAAATCAACACAAATCAAGACTTCACCCTCTGTCCATTTGGAACACAGTCTATGAATAACTGCAGCTAAAGGTCAAAACGAGACAGAATTGGGACTTCACCGCCGCATCTCCCCCTCTCAGAGTTGTATGTCGGCAAATGTCATACCAGTTAAACTACTTCCTCCTGCACCCTCCCCGGCACCATCTATCTCCATATTTTTGAACTCCGCATGATCTCTGGGCCTCGTTTCACAGTGCGGCGTGTGAACGGAAGGGCGCGAGATGCGAAAGATGCGGGAGCGGCGCTACAGGGAGGATAACCATGTCCCCCCAGCATCTTTCAGCCTGATTCGAGCAGCTTTCATCTCCGGGCCCTCACTATAAAGGCCCCTAATCACAAATGCACTTCATCACACACGGCTTCTCCTCCCCTTGCAAGAGTAGCAGCCAGCCGCATCCAGCAGTGTGGGTTCTTTCATGGTTCCTGTCCGATTAATCACTGTCTGCGCTGACTTTCTGTACTATGTCCATTATGAGGCATTATTCATCTTTTGTGTACTACTTTAACACCCCCTTGTCTTGTTATTTCAGGCCCTAAACTCTAAAATAATGAGTAAACCCTATAAATAACCATTAGAGCAACCTTAGACATTAAACCTCTATAGACCGTGCAAGGACTTCAGCTGTTGATGCTTTGAGTTGAGGACTTTGAAAAGGCTAAAAATATTGACTATGAACTGGCTTCAAAGTTAGAAAGCTACGTAGTGGATGTAATTTGACAGATGAAATCTGATGCCAGCAACCACTGTCTTGAATAATATGAAAAACAGTGACTGCTACTGTCCGATAAAGGTGGAAAAACTCACTCATTCTTTTCCAGGGACAGGATCAGCTGTTCTCCTTCCGCCTCCAGCAGCAGCTGCAGGGATGAGGGGTAGACCTGAACCACACACACAAAAGAAAACATGGCATGAGGATTTGGAGACATGGAGCGGATCTGAGCCATCCGGACTGTGGGGCAGCCTCTGTGTGAAGTTTTACCTTATTCAGACAAAAACAGAGCAGGATGTGGCAAGGTACAATAAATAGTGCACACACGGAACAGGAAGAGACGGGCTGCTTCCTACCGCTTCCTGATCTTGACAAGTCTGGCTGTAGCACTTGCTGGGATTACAAACTGAGGCATTGGGTAGTACACAACACAGCCCAGGTCATGACAATTATACAGTTAATGAGCAGATTCAGCAGTTATTCAGTGTACTGCAAGTTTCGGAAAAAGTTGAGTAGCTTTTTCAGTGATTCATTCATAACTGCAGTTGATTTTCACAATAATCAGCAGATAACAGAATAAGGCATTACCCAAAGCTTAAAGCTTATTAGTGCCTACTCCCTTCCTACCCTCCTGCCAACACATTCAACACTCAACAATGAATTAGAGCGGGCCGATTATTTTTTCGATTCGATTCGAATTATTTGAAGTGCATTAACAAATACTCACTGTAAAAGACTGGAAGTCAGTGTGCAGTGTGCAGTTTTTAACATACAGAGATTTTTCATAATATTTAATTCAAATCGTTTTCCCCCCAGCCCTACAATGAATACAAAATATCATTCAACAATGTTAAGTGTGGTACATTCAATACCCAAAATAGCTATCCAGCATGAAAAAAATATTTGATTATAATCACAATTTCCTAGCCTAAGGAATTTATATGTATTTGTGGTCATGGAGTATACATGTATGCATCATCCATACCCAGGCCCAGACACACTGTGAGCCTGTGCTGTTAATTAATGTATTAAGTGTAGTTGTGTCTGTGTCCATATCCATGAATGTACATAATACCATAGGAATCATTTAGAGTATAATGTTTAGTATACAAGATGGTTGGAACAATAATAACACAATCCCCCTCTCTATTAGTTAATTATACAATCAGCCTGCAGCCATGTATAGATGGCGTCTTGGTAACCTTCATCCACAAAACAAACACAGGGGCTATTCAGGGTTGGTACAAAATACGTGCCAAATTTATATTCCCTTTCAACATCAAAACCTTGTTTTGCACCAAATGAAAGACTTTGCTTTGCTGTTGATTATCGATAATTCTGCTAAACAGAGTGTCTTTTGTTATAATGAAAAAGTCATTTGTAATCTCAGTGGGAGTTGCTGGTTATTCAAAGCCATATCTTGTGTAACTCTGGTTCAGTGAGTACAAGAGCTGTGAGATTGCCTTGATTTGATTCCCTTGCCCTTGGCCTATCAGACCATTCAGAAAGCCCACTATTCAGTGTATATAAGAAATAAAGATTGGACTTTTCTATCTTGTCGGTCTAAAAGTAATAGAAAGAACAAAATGTCAGACCTGTTCCCTGAAATAGATTTATGTTGTAATGATTTATATTCAGCGGCGCTGTGCCATCTCTGCTCTGTGGCACCTCTGTGGTCTGCGGGCTGGTCCGGACTTTATTGAATGGACCCTATCTGAGGTCAGCGCTGTGCGGACGTAATAACTCATAGACACTTTACAACTGCTTGATAAACCTGATGCCTCCTCATAGAAGGTTAACCCTTGCTGTGTCGTCTACTGACGAAGTTGTGTACACACCTAACCGCACGGACCGCGCTGCTGCTTCTATTTTGAGGCTTGAAAGGCTTGTAATCAGACCATCGTATGTGTTCACCTCAGGCGGAGCCAATGCTGCGCGATTCTATAGAAAAAAAAAAACTCAGCGCAGTTGCTGCTAAGCATTAATATGAATGAAAACGGTTTCCTGATTCTTTGTTTGTACTTTGACTGTTTTGACTGTGGAATAGTTTAACTAGCCTACATTCCTCTGACACTTGAGGCACATCTCGCCTCTTTTCTCTCTCCCTCTCTCAGATATTATTTCAATACGTGTGGATTTGAGTGTGTAGTACCTGTCTGTCCAGTGATCATGTCACAATACAATCCTCTTTTAAACATGTTTGTAATCCAGTGCCATGTTAAATGCGCCCACGTTCATATTTTCCTAAGTTTATTGAAGCATATGATTCCTCTGATCCGAATGCCTGGGCTCGGGAAAAGCATTTCAAACCACAGCTGCTGATCCGATCGTCATAAATACTTCTTCTTTTCAGACGGTGTCTCCGTCTCCCTCTTCACTTGTGTCTTTATGACACAAGTGAAGAGGTAGTTATGTTGCTCCAAATTCAGATAATCAATAAATTATTCCTGAATGTGTCTTTGGACTCCTCCTGTCTCCTCACGCCACTCACGCCGCTCTGAACAGCTGGAGGGCATTGCTGCTGATTGACACCGCTGCAACGCACCTGCTGCCACGCACACTCATCACCCGCACATGTGCGGGCATTTCACATTGACAATACACAGGAATCAACTGCCCCTGCAGTGTGAACCACTTTTGGTGTGTAGGCACATTAAGACAATCACGAACGCTCCAGCAGTCAGTTCAGAACTCGGGCTGAACGATTAGTTGCATTTGCAATTTTATCGCAATTTTATCGCGATATTACACAACGCGATTTCGTAATCGCAGGGCACGCAATTTTTAAGTGAATGGAGCAGCGAGATATGGCAGCAAAGTCCGCTCCGCCGCGTGCTTTTGTTTACTTCTCTGTCTAGTTCAGGTGGGCGGTAGATTGTGGATGTACAGTGAAAATATCAGCGTTTATCATGCAGCCACCACGAAGGACTATTGCTTTCTTCTCTGTTAGCATTGCGTTAGCCGCAGCGCTCATCACGCCATTCTCTCACTGCTACTACACGCTCTGATGATCACAGAAACTCCCTCACCTCTGGATTCACACGTCTCTGCCTCCACAGAGATATAGCCAGGTGAGCCTGTGCTGCTTGTAAAGAGTAAAGAGTCGTTTGTGGCTCAGTTTAGGAGGCTTATGCTTGGGAATGTTGTGGATAAAGAACTTATCTCAAAAGCATAATAACGGTTCATGACCATTAAGTATCAGCGGAGGTCATGAGCCTTTTATTTACCTTTGCATCTACCGCATATGCGCTCCATAGGTAGTACAGACGCAAGATATAAACACTAAACTGCTGTATGAAAAGGGTTGGAAACTACGATCCGAGGCAGGACTCCGTGCCATGTCTTATTTTGTTGAGGAAATGTGCTGTTTAGTGCTGAAATGTCACTAAATGGCTGCGAGTCAAAGAGAAAGTAAAACGTGTACCTCATGTCGCCGTCTCCTTGTGTCACTGTTCTTCTCTTTCTTCATAATGTCCAAAGTTACATCCCAAAACCAAAATGCTGCACCTATTTCCACTGTGTTTGGTGTGTGCTCCATCTGGCCTCTCCGTGTCCATCAATAACGCGCATCTGAAGCAACTACGAGTCGCAGCTCAGACCGGTATTTGATTGGCCGAAATAATAAATAATCAATAGTCTATTTGTATTAATTGGGAGTTTGATTTCCTAAAACTTTTCCAACTAGTGAAAGCAGACGCTTGTTCGTACTTTTCCTGCACTTTAGTATGACTGACTGGATCAGTGAGTTTTATGTGAGTTTGAGTGAGTTTTATCTTCTTATATATATATATATATATATATAAGAAGATAATATATATATATATATATATATATATTATATATATATATATATATATATATATATATATATAATCTTCTATATAAGAAGATTATATATCTTCTTATATATATAGAAGATATATAATCTTCTTATATATAAGAAGATTATATATATCTTCTTATATATAATCTATATAAGAAGATTATATATATATATATATATATACACAGTATATATATAAGAAGATTATATATATATATATATATATATATATATAATATATATATATATTTAAATAATTTATCTTTTATTTATAGACTGTACTGTTAAGTACTGTTGCAATTTTCACTTCAAATTAATCTAATATTGTTTATTATGAAACAGACTGATTTATTGCTTGTGTTAGGTGAAAAATACATGAGAAGAGGACCTTGCAACAATAATTGCATATTTAATCACAATCGCAATATTGAAGAAAAAAATCCCAATTAGATTATTTTCCAAAATTGTTCAGCCCTATTCAGAACAAAGGATTTTTCGGAACACCTGGCAACACATCAAGAAACATATCCTTTCACCATTAGTAGCCAGTTAAGCCTTATACTGTTATTTGTGGCATTGCTAAATAAGATAGATGTACCTTTAATACAAATTACCACCTCATGATCAGTGTTGTTTTTGGCAGCCCTTTTAGTTTTAGTTTTAGTCTTAGTCTTTTGGACGAAAATGCTTATAGATTTAGTCACATTTTAGTCATTTCTAAATGTGATAGTTTTAGTCACGTTTTAGTCAGACGAAAATTTAAAAGGTTTTAGTCAAGTTTTCGTCAGTTTCATTATAAAAAAGTTATAATTAATTTAGATAACTATTGGAAATTGGGATAAATAATAGTTATCTATTGGCTTTATAGCTTTTGACAAACCGATTACACCACAGGCAGTAGTAGAAGTGTTTTTGTGAACAAGACTTTCCCCAAAAGCGCCCGCTCTCCTCGTCCTCTGATCAGCAGCGCTGTCTGCACATACGTAGCCACCTCAACATGCGTTCTGCGTTCATACGCTACGGTATTTAAAACTGTCCTGAGTTCGATGTCCCTGTGACATCGATAGACGCGCTCCGTGTAGGATGTACACTAGCAGTGCACTGCACGCCACGGGGAGAGTGGTAGAGAGAGAGAGGCGCTGCTGCCCGGCAGCATCATGAGAGCGGCGGCGCCGCTCTGTGTCACGTTTACCGGTTTGTTCTCCCGCTCCGCGTATAAACTCTGTTTGTGAACGATCTGACGAACCACTTTCTCCCATTTTAGTCTCGTCTCGTCTCGTTGACGTAAACTCATAAACGTCTCGTCAGGTTTTAGTCCCCAAAGAGCTATTTTTAGCTCGTCATCGTTACGTTATCGTCATTAAAAAAAGGGGCGTCAACGAAATCATATCGTTATCGTCTTCGTTGACGAAAACAACACTGCTCATGATATCAGCTGCTGGAACTGAGTGTATTCATCACTTTGAGTAGGCGGAAAAATATGCAGGATAACTCAAACATGGATGAACAAAACTAAACATTACTCAAATCAAGGTATTAGGTAAAAGCTCAAATAATTATTGTTTTTAATGATTGCAAGCAAAAGCAAAGCACCTAATCCAACATCAAGGCAAGTTAGCTTTTTGGGAGGTACATTTTCTTCCTCATCAAAATCCACTTGCCGAACCTCCCAATAGTGGCCCCATTCCAAATCCCAGTGTCGTTCATCATATCTGTCTGAACATGGGGGTTGGGGTGTACTCTAGGAAATATTTAAGTAATTGGCAACCATATTTTCAGTATTTTTAGGGCACTTTAACAGGTTTTCTCAAAATCATCTTGGGGCCCTTGGTTCTATGCCGGAGGGACGGATTTTGCCCCCAGGCCTGACGTTGCCTACGCATGTTTTAGAGTGTGTCTTGCTGCCATCAGATGCCACACGTTGCTTATGTTCTATTGTACTGTAAATAAAAATGTCTATCTTCGTACCATGCAGAAAATGCTAAGTTGTCACCAGGCTGTTTCTCGCTGCTGTAGGTTTGCCGTGACTGATGAAGGCTGACGAGGTTCACAAATTGTTCGCAGCATGTACTGTAGCGCCCACGGGCCTAACTTGTGTTCAAATAAACAAAAGGCGGGCGCATACAAAGCAAAGAGAGGCGGTGAAGCCACAAGAGAGAAGGAGCAAGACTATACAAAAATGAAAAGGGGATTTTTTTTGGAGGGGGGATGTAGTAGCAGCGGGCAGCTAGGGAGGGGAGTGTATTCTGTGGTTACATCAACCATGAAGCCCAACATGTGTACTTGGCTGCGCTCTTTGGAAGTGGGCTGATCCACTGAGTCATGGGTAAGCTTGTCCAAAACAGTTATGATTTCATTATTGTTGGTGTGGCACTTGGGCGTTTTGTTTCTACAGGGACTACGAAAGGGGATGCAGCACAATCTGTCGTAAACTTAGTGGAAGGGAAGGGCACCATAGCAAAACGGGTGTGCAACTCATTTGTGTTTAAGTATTTAGTAAAAGAAAAAAAAAGAATTGAAGTTGGACTGTTTGAGGAAAATCTGGTAACTTTTGCACGCGGCTGTTTACCTTGTTTGTAAGCTGGCTCAGAGGTCTCCGCTCCTTTCCCCTCAGAAGTAGAGGTACGGTGGTCTCATGGCGTTTGGTCAAGTTTTCGGTTTGCACCTTCTTCTCATCCAGACCTCTCCCTGTAAACAAATCAACATGTAAAACTTAAGACTAAAAATACAAGAGTTGCTAATGCTCATACAATAGCAACTCTGAGTTTTTGTAAACATGCCGAGGCGAAAAAGTCAAGAATCCATATTGTTCGTTTCCATTTTCAATCATTTCAAACAGACGAATCATGTTTTATTCTGATGACACTAGCAGCTAAGCCTCAAAGAAACGCACCACACGACGTAGCGCATTTGTAAAACGGTAAAGCACAGCGGAAAGACGGTCGAAGCAGGAGATGTGCGGTATCCCAAAGGCCCATCGCAATAAGACAGCAGCCGTAGACTTATCAATAATGGATGCTCAACGCAATTTTAAAGAAGTTCGTCTTTCGCGAGCAAGAACATAAAAAGGAAAAGTTGAGCTAGCTTCCTTCATTCTGTGTGTCATAAAGCAGCATGATGTTCATCTACTTAACCATATAATCTACTGCCTTTTTTCATTGAAGAGGAATGTTACGGGTATTATAAAAATAGTTGCCAAAATGAACTAGAACTAGAGCACTTACACAGACATTTAAACTAGAACTCATCAGGACAATTTTATCGGCACGTAAACATGAGCAAACCTGCGAACAGGTAAGGTATACTTTTAAGTCTCTGAAGGGAAAATCTCTCTTCTGTATTTGACTCATCTGTCATCACCACTGACCGTAAAATTAAAAATTGACTTATTGTGGCGGCTGGCTCCGGAAGTTTCTGGCTCCTTTGGACTTTCCATTGAAACGATTAAGTCACCTCCTCGTGTTTCTCCTACCATGCTCAACATCGTCCTAATTTTATCCTTTCACTATTTTCGCCCTATTCTAAATAATTTAACTGGCTCCTAAAACCCAGCCAAATTGCTAGCATGAACAAGCTTCAGCTAGCAAGCGCTGAGCACTATGGGGGAAGCCTCGCCCTTTCAGTCCATTCTTAATTTTACAGTCTATGGTCATCACCCAGGGAAAAACCCATCTTTACCCGAGGAGAATTATGCAAACTCCACACCATCAGGAATCAATTATTTCAACCAATTATTTCCACTGAACATCATTTGTTCCACTGTTTATTGTCTTCGTCTGAAAAATTAGTCACGTTGGCTTCAGGAACCATGAATTTCTGCTTGTGAATGCAAAAATAGAAATGGACTCACAATCACAAGACACAAGTAGCCTCAGGCCGGATATGAGACTTCATTTCCCAGACATCCCTTGACATCTCCCCACCCCAATACCTCTATCAGTCCACACAGACCAGTGGGACTAGCCCTAATGCTAGCACAGTATCACCAAGCACGTCCGACCAATAGAAGCCATAAAAGCTTAATGTGGAGAGCAACAGACTGTGTAAACCCCTAAATAGACAGTGAAAACTGTGGCAAAGCAAAAGAGGTTGTTTGAGGTTCTGTCACTAAAGGAACATGGAGAAGGCTGTTGTTTACAGAGCACCGGCTAATCCCGTGAGACGCTAACGTAAAGCATGTTTGTGTCTGTGAGCGCGTGTGCATTTCAGGCAGGGTACAAGAGGAGTTTAGTGGAGCAGAGTGGAGGGATTCTCACTGACATTTTATTTACCCTGTCCCCGGGCTACAGTGTCAGCTCCTTTAACCTTGCTGTCTCCTAAATGCCGTGTGTTGGTGCACTTTGGAAAATGATATTCTACGGCTACATTCACAGGGCAAAGCTAAAAGTACCAGGAGTTCTCAGTTTTTAATTCACTAAAATTCTACTGCAATAGAACCATTCTATATTTCTTCTTTTGGATGCTCCCTTACAGAAATAAATCTGCATTTGGCAAGTCTCAACTCCTTTCCGGTCACAGTGCATCTTGGTTGCTAAATTATTGTAGTTAACTCAAACCACCTCTCATAATTTTGTGTATCCAAAAGATTACTATTTTTTAGACTTACGGTATATGACTTCCGTGCAGCACTAAAGTACATTGCAGAAGTAAATGTCCTGTGATATATAAGTATAGATATAGATAGATATAGAAATAGAAGTAGGCTGACAATGACAAGCTGAGCATGCAGAGAAAGAACTGCAAGATGACCGCAAACATTTTATTTTTATTTATTTGTTTATTTGGTCGAGACAGTGCATATTAATGAACATGATTGTAGCCTTACGCTAATTTGCATCCGTTGTCCCAGACTTAGACTCTCAAACACACTCTCATTTATCCTGGCCTATTGTACATGTTTTTAGTGGTAGGGGAAACCGCAGTACCCGGAGGAAACCACACACGGAGAGAACATACAAACTCCACACAGAAAGGCCCCGTCCAGGTGGGAATCAAACCTGGGACCTTCTAGCTGTGAAGCACAACCACTAACCGCTGCACCACCGTGCTGCCCATAGACATGTGAAAGTGGTAATATGTAGTAGCCAAAAAATACATATTTTCAGCAACTTTTTATCTCATTGAGAGCAGCAGTGAAAAGGGGATTTTGGATGGAGTAGTAGAGGGCAGTGAGTACGAAAAGGCAGTTAGTTTAATGTGATATTTTGTCTGATGTACACTGGAATAGGAGATAACTTGCACATGCTGGGTTACTGACACTGCTGCTTTTGTTGATGCCAAACCACACAGAACTTTGACAGTGAGTGGAAAACTGTATTAACCAGGGAAACGTGTGACCATGGGATCGCAGGCTGTTGTTTGTGTTCAGCCCCAGTGGTGACTGACCAGACACTGCTTTCTCTTTCCTGCCAATGGTTTTTCAGTTTTTCCTTGCCTTGAAGGATGAATGAAGGACAGTGGACACTTGGGAACCATTTATCTGTTGCTTCTTTCCTGACTGTCCATTTAGACATTTGTCTGTGTCAGTTTAATATGCTATTGTTGATTCCTACACTGTTCCTCTGTTTGATCAAATGAGCAATGCCTGGAAAGCCCTGTGAGGCAACCGCTTTACTGTACATACAACTAGATTTACTAGAAATAACACAAATAAAAGTCTTCTAATCTGACTGTTATTAGTGTGCCTGAATCCACATGGAGCTAAATGTGTGTTCATTCAGTTAAGCATTTGAGGAAACTGGAAGTACACGCAAACGCAGTTATTAAGCTACTTTTTGATTATTATTATTATGGAAAAACTCTATTGAAAAAGACATCTATTAACACATTTTGGCAGATCATGACCTACTATACTGTATCTGTTTAAAAGTCAGCTCAGTGATTTAAGGACACTGTTTTCCATAAGTGTCTCACAGTGAGAGCATGTTGCTAATTAACTGCTGGGTAATGGGAATTAAAGCAGGAGATGCAGTCCACCTTGATCAGCAGGGAGGCAGCAGAGCCAACAACATAAACAGATTAAGACAATTACCTGGCCTCTCTGCTGTGTACGAAAGACAGTTTTACCCCTACGATAAAAAAAGATACAATAGATGTGCTTTTAACTTTCAAAACTGAGTAAACTCTGAATGACAAACAGGTTGTCGTGAACAGGGGTTTTTCATCAACTTTCAAAGTCCAGGTTCAGTCACAAGCCGCCAAGGACCTTTGTGTGTGGAGCCACAAAGCTGATATTACTACTAATAATAATTTGACAAACTAACACTCAATCTGATTCCCTTCCTGAGCGTTACAATGGCAGAGCGGAGTAAGCGTGGAAATAAATAAATAACTGGTGCAACAAAGGCAGGAAGGTCAGGTGCTGGGGTTGAAGGACCGATCTCGCTCCAGGCAAAGGGCAAAGTGGTTAACAGCTTGACAAGAAGAATAGGCAGCTTCATTCAGTGAAAAAATAAAAAGGTTATACGCGATTCTCTCAAGCAGTCCCTGAAGTTAAGTATTTAGGGGATAAATTTGACATTTCTGAATCTTTGCAAACTTCGCCGTGGCGCTGTGCCATCTGCAGGTGCCTCTGAATAGCCAAATTGGCAGTGATTTTACAAGAAAGTGTGGTGGAGTTTGGGGAAAAGGGTTTGTACTGAGCAATTTAAATTTTTACGGCTAAATCTGTCCGCAGTCACCGAGTTTACAAAGTCTTTAGCTTTCTGTCTTTCTAACAGGTAGAACAGGTGAACTAAAATGTATAGCTGATGATGGACAAAGGCTTATGAAAGTGCTCAACAATCAATATAAAAAATAATGTAATACCAAAATTACAAGTAAAACGCTGAAAGCTATAGGGAGGAAAGATGTTTTCTTTGGGAGAGATTTAAAAATGCGTAAGTGATTGTGCCGTCCGCAGAATAATAATAAATATTTCTAAATGAATTCTAAAATGTACAGGGTACAAAGCGTTCCGATCGATGACAAGCCACACACTTTCCTGAATCCCCCCCGAAAAATGTTCGATCACTTCCTTCTACAACCGAGAACTGGGATACAATGGCAGTCTTTACTATTTAATTCACACGTTTTGCACCAAGTTATCCCAACATGACCTGCGCAGTCCCGAAGTGTCCGAATCCAGTTTAAGATTCATAAATGAGGACAATTTGAATATTAATACTGTCTTCCTTTTCATGCCTCCACCAAATCTGCCACTTTAATCCCCGATAGACTCATTGCGGCAACTTTCTTCTCAGCTGAAATATTAAAGTACAGAGACAAAAGTGGCCCCATGAGACATGTCTTTCCAGGTCTTTCTTCCCCTCCTGTGTGAGCGGCTCCTTTATAACAGCGGCCGGGGAATATGGAGGTCTGATTATGGATTTGATAATAGTGAAGATTTAATGTTCAATCTCTGCACTGCAGCGGCCACAAAACTAGATCCATTACGGCAAAGCCTGCTCGAGACAAATACATAGCGGGTTACAGACAACAAAAACTAATTTGTTAGCAATAAAAGGCTCAACCTCTTATGGAGAAATATCTAATAGTATTATTTGAGATTGTGAGAGAAGACTGAAATGTTAAAGAGTCACATGTGGTCTCACAGAACACATAATAGTACCTGAAACATTCTGTATGTCGTATCCTCGTAACTAAATCTATCGCCGTCTACTCCCTGAAGATAAAATGCACCGAATGAAGAAGATGTAAAAGTGTTTCATCCATCAGATCTGAGGGGAACAAAGTCGCTGTAAAAAACACTTTAGTCTAACATTCTGTAGGAATCCAATTAGACATTCTCTATGAAAATACCACTGACCTAAATACGGCCGCCGCGCCTACCCGGTGCCCACGGTAATAAAAGGAACGTTGGGCGAAGGTGCTTTGAATCTCTCGCTTAATAAATGTCTCAGAAAATCTTCCTGGGTACATCAATGAGACTTTGTAGTGTTAAAGACTCCTCTGTAATAAGAGAAAAAAGGAGGGGAAAAAAATATATAAAGATGTGGCTACTTTTGTCAATTAGTGAAAAGGCTGTTTTAACAATTGATTACGATAGAACACGATGTTCGAAATACTGCTTCAGACAGAGAAAAGAGTACAGTGGATTGGACATGGCTTGGCAATAACAGCCTCTACGACCAGTGGATTTTACATTAAATTTTATATCTAGGGTTCTTCAGATGCCACATTGATGAATTCTGGTGGTGTAGGCTAGAATGATCCAATACATCATATAATAAATAACAATTTGAATACAAGAAAGAGAGCACATAGACAAAAAACAATAAAAAAAAACACTTATCAACACAACAGTGGATATTAACACCTGGAAGACCTACTCTGCAGCACTCATTCATTGCCTCATCGCCGGCAGCCTTCACCAATCATCCATCATCCATCATCCATCATCCATCTCAAGCCGCACCTTCGCGACAGCTAATCATCGCAGCTGCTCATTCCTGCTTCACTCATCGCCCAGGATCCCCTTCTTAAGGTTCCTCGTCCATCACTCGGCCGTTTCCCAGCTGTGCTGCGACCCTCCTCCGCCTGGCCTCTCCTCGGCTCTGCTCGTCGTTGTCAACTGGCCGCCCCGGGTCTCATCCTCTACCACCACCAGTGTACAGACTTCACCATCGCCGTGTATTTCATATCGTTAATTCAATCTTCCGCCGGGGTTTGAGCCCCAATCATGATTCATGTCCAATAAAACTCAACGCCACTCTGTTTCTGTGAGTCTTTTCATGTTGAACTGCTATTGTCAATGTCAATGTCAATGTCAACTTTATTTATATAGCACATTTAAAAACAGCTACAACTGCCCAAAGTGCTGTACAACAAACATTATAAAGTACAATTGAAGAGTAAAAACAGTCACAAAATATACAACATGAAACAATAATAATAAAATACATGGGATCTGCTCAGCTTGTGTTGAAGGCCAAAGCAAAAAGTGAGTTTTCAACAACGACTTAAAAACATGAATGGACTGGGCCATTTTGACATTCAATGGAAGGCTGTTCCAGAGTCTCAGAGCCGCTACGGCAAAAGCCCGGTCTCCTCTGGTTTTATGCTTAGATTTTGGCACCTCCAGAGTCATTTGATTGGAGGATCTCAATGTTCGACCTGGATCACGGATCAACAAAAGCTCCGAAAGGTAAGATGGAGCCAACCCATTCAAACATTTAAAAACCATCAACAGTATCTTGAATTGAGTCCTAAAGCTGACTGGAAGCCAGTGCAGTGTCAGTGAAGGCACATTCACAAGACATTTTTGGGATGCAATAATGCAACAGGTAACATAAACTAGTCATAAAATAATACGATTAAAAAAGATTTAAGATTTTAAAAAGGGTGGCACAGTTGGTAGAGCGGGTCGTCTAATGATCGGAAGGTCGTGGGTTCCCAGCTGCCGCAAATGCACACTGTCGTTGTGTCCTTGGGCAAGACACTTCACCCTACTTGCCTCCAGTGCCTGCGTACATTGGAGTGTGAAAGGTTCCTTACTGTAAAGCGCTTTGGGCCTGATAAAGGTAGAAAAGCGCTATGTAAATTGAGTCCATTTACCATTTAAAAAACAACAACACCATATATATAGTCAAATTAGCTAAATTCTAAATATATACAATATATACAATGTAGATAATCTGAAAAACAGCGGCACGATTGGTGGATTTACAAATGGACAAAAATCACGAGTGAGAAGTGAGGCAAATAATCATGTAGTGCAAATATAACAGAGCAAATGCAGGTAACAGGTTATTTAAAGCCACGCCGAGAAACCAGAGGCATTTTTCTGTGACCTGCGCTTTGTGACTGCCGGTCAGACTGCCCTTTGAGGAAATGTAACAAACACATATAACACATATAACAAATTGACCGTTGTAGTTCCATTAACTTCAAAAGGTTTGAAATGTCAAAAGAGCTTTCACATCATCACGTCTGAACCTTTATGAACTATGTCAAAATGATTTCCCCGGCTATACTCTTCTTTTAAATGTCAAACACTAATAGTAATAGCAATGTGATGAATATTTTAAAACACCCCATCGTGAACCTCCCAAAGCAGTGCACATTTGTGGTGCCAAATGCAGGAGAGAGAGAGACTCAGACCTGCAAAAGATGGATTTTAGGTGTCATATCGTATGAAGTCATGTGTAATGTCACAAAATATGAATGAATGAAACCTTTGTAGTCCCAAAGAGAGCAAACAGATGCGACTGATGTGGAAGATTATGCCTTGATTTCCAGGATGTTGGTTGAGATTTTTCGTTTACACTCTGAGTTTTAGGGTTTCAAAATATATAGGTTTAATAAAAATGAATTTACGACCACATTAAGAGATAACCAATTTGAACTTCCTTTTTTGTTTTTGGATAAAAAACTAAAATAAAGAGAGAAATCACAGACATTTTAATATTCAAAATCGAATTACATAATCTTTCGTAAACTGAGCTTCTTTATTGGAGTTCTGAAGTTAGGAAGCGACAAGGTTTGAATTTTTGACAATGTTACGAGACAATTTCTCACATATTGTAATTCAAAAGATTAGAAGAAGGACTAAACTCATCTCCCAACTTTTATGTTTGTGCTGAAAAAAAAACAGAATCACTTGGCATTTGATCTGTGGAAACAGCAAATATCACTTTTTTCAACAACTGGCATTTGTCTAAACTGGCTAATTACTCTCTGGCTCGCTGTGATGAGGATGGAGGCGTTAATCCTGGCTGCGAGGTCCCGGTTCCCTTCCACAGGGACAGAGCAGCCCATTAGAGCAGCGACGGCCCGGGGGAAGTCCTGAGTGTCTGACTGAAATAACAGCAACATGAGAGGGTTCGGGGCGAGCGCGGGGATTAGCCTGTGTCACATCAGATTCCCCATCCGGTGGGAGCCACAGTGGAAACGCCAGTCCCCATCCTGTTCTCAGCAGATTTGAGAATCATTTACCACAGCGACGGGGACTTCTGAGCAGGGATTTGGGGATTAAAGATGGGAGTAAAAGATTCTTCTAATCCAATACACCTTTGTGGGATTCACTGGATATCTCCTCCTTCCGTGCAGTGTGTCAGGAAGTAACAGACTCTGGTGATTGTGCACCACATGCATTGCTGATGAGGGGGGAAAGCTGTCTTTTTAGTTTATCCACACTGCACTTTTTCAGCGAATTAACACCTGAGTGATGAGTGAGCACGCGGCAAAACATCTGTCAATCGTTCCACAAAACTGTATATTGCACCAGTAAATTTGCTGTTTGAAAAGGCTTTGGAGGAACGAGCAAAACAACACTCACCAGCAGGTTGTTGGTTGGATGTTTCAAGCAAAAGTATAGGTTAGTTAGTTTTTTTTAAACAGGTAACCCTTCAGTAAATACTCCAACCTAGTTTCTGTTACTCTCATTCTTAAAGGAATAGGCCACCGTTTTTACATACTGAGATATGTTCTTACCTTAGCTTTGACGAGTTCATTTGTACCTGTGTGGTCTCCACGTGTGCCTTCCGTAACGTAAACACAGCATAGATGGCGTTAGCATTTAGCCTCTCCTCCTCTATAGCTCCAAACAAGGTGAAGATAGAAGCTACCAAACTCTTCCACGTTTTCCCTATTTAAATATGGTTACGTGAAATATTACACTACAAAGTATAATTACACAAAATTAAACAATGTGGATTTTCTAAGAGGATAAAAAGGGGAACTATATTGTAAGGCGTAATAATACCAGGAGTAATTCGGCAGCTTCTATCTTCACCTCGTTTGGAGCTACTGTATACAGGACAAGAGAGAGGCTAAATGCTAACGCCGTCTGTGCTGTGTTTACGTTATGGAAAGCACACGTGGAGACCAGACAGGTACAAATGAACTCATCAAAGCTAAGGTAAGAACATATCTCAGTATGTAAAAACGGTGGCCTTTTCCGGCCACCGTTTTTCCATACTGAGATATGTTCATACAGTACCTGAGCTTAGACGAGTTGATGCGTACCTGTCTGGTCTTTGTGCGTGCGCTCAGTCACGCAAAAAGACCGAAGATGTTGCTAACATTTAGCCTCTCCTCCTCTCTTCTATGGGGCCAAACGGGGGTGAAGTTAGAAGCGACCAAATTTAAATAAAAGGGGTACTATATTGTAATGCATAATAACAGCTTAGGAGCACTTCAACTTCCGCGCAGTAAAGTGAAGATATTACTGCGCCTTACAATATAGTACGCCTTTTTATCCGCTTAGAAAATAGACATGTTTCATTTTGTGTAACTATACTTGGATCGTGTAACTACTCATGTAACCGTATTTAAATAGGGAAAACGTGGAAGAGCTTGGTCGCTTCGTAAAACTAGTACTCCGAAGAGGAAAGCTGCAACATTACTTTCACGCCACATACTGTAACAAAGCCCCTATGATTAACTGCTTTTCTACCTACCATAGACGCTTCAGTTGTCATCTTGTAAACTGGAGATGAAGCTCAAGGCTGACTGTTGACCTGTTAAAAGCTCGGATAATAATAACGTAAACAGTGTAAAAGCACGGCCGAAGTACAATTGTGTGAAGCTGACAGTTAATACCCCGACACAGAGGCGCGATGACCTTTCTGTTGTGAAATTATTGATGTAAGGCGACCTGGTGGTGTGCTCCGTGGCTCTGAGCGCCTCACTGTGAGAATGCTGTTGTTGCATCAGACCACTTTGGTGTTCTGTCCTCCTTTCTCCCATCAAAGCACAACTTTCATGAGAAAAGAACTTCTCCTTCAAAGTGAATAGGCACACACTGCAAACTACTGTTCAAAGAGTTCACATTTACACCAAAAAAAACCTGATTTTTTATTTTATTGCAATCATTTTGAACGCCAATTGCAGCTTGCTGGTATCTGTCAGCATCCTGCCTGAAAGAGTAAACATAATGCTGAGCGTGTAAGGCGAGCGGTGACACTCGTGATTTTGTGCTTTGTAGCTACTTTGCACGCCTTACACCCGTGCTTTAGCTATTTGCACAACAAAAGGAGAATTTGCTTTTTCAAATAAATGGAAAAAACGTAGGCAAGAAGAATGACACCGTCACGGCAAATGGGGAAAATTGGTTTTAATATCTTTTTACCGAGGGAAATAGAAATGCATATTGCAGCCAGTTACACTTGCAAAATAATTCTCTCAGTCAGTCTATGTAACTCCCTCCTACATCGCTAAATAAAAAGAATAAAACAATTCTTATGAAAAACACTGAGTCACTAAAGACTAAAGAGTCACAATCAATTTTACTTGGCATGTTTACTGTGAATCTAAGGACTGAACCGGGGCTAAACAATTACTAAACCATCAAATCAATCAGGTCTAAATAAGAAGGGACTCCACTCCAGATGTGACCAGCATGTTCAAACCAAGACCCACCGCTACTTCATCCGGCCACCTTTCACTAAATAGGGCAAGACAGTACCATGATGTGACTCCATAAGACAATAATTCCCGCTCTAGACGTTTAGCAAGAAAACACTACGGTTAAGATTAGGGTTATAGTTAGAATTGACCCCCTCGTCATCATATTTCTCTCCCAGCAAGAAATGCCAGCGCCCAGACACTCACTCGCAGATGTTGACCAAGTCTGATTGACAAATTTACATCTTGAATCCCCGATCAGTCACAGAAAGTTACAGCTGGCGCGGGTTCCCAACACACAAATTGCAGTGACGGCAGCTGCAGAAAATTGAGGCCTTCGTTACCAAACTTGTCTAACTGGCGAACTCCGCTTGAAAAAGAAATCAATCACCGTAATGCTTCTTGGATCTTGCGCGAGTTTCTTTTTTTCACTTCCTGGATTCAATGACCCATTCCTACAGATGTCCCGAGAATTACAGTCTTCTCGACATCTGAAAATGCTCACAGCTTTATTGCCCTGTACATTCTTCATTTATCCCCGACACTACATCTACAGTATGTGTCTCGAGTTTGCGGCTCCCCTCAAAAAAAAACCCCGGCATCTATTACCTCTGCGCTCCCATCCTCCTTGGGCAGTGCGGCGCTTGGTGAGGGGGAGAAGGAAGAGGCTAAATCACCCTGATGGCTATAATGACCAATGATGCCTAACGGGAGGAGACGTCTCTAACTGCGTCCGCGGCTCCCTTGTGGCGAACAAATCAATGCCAGCTTGTCCTCAAAATGTCAGCTGACAGCGACTCCTAGGCTTTAAAGGACAGGCTTGGGCGAGGTTATTTCTTAAATGGCTTTAGCAGAGAAGTTTTGTAGCGGCTTTACGTCAATGCTCCTCGGAGCCGCGGCTGACGATAGGTGTGACTTACATCCCCAGGAAACTGAACTGAAAGATAGGCTGCATTGCACCAGAGCTGAAGGCACCGGGGGTAAATTTGGATATTTTTAAAGTGATGTGCCAGGATTTCCGGAGCAGAGTTGTCCTTGAAGTAGTGTGGCTAAGTTTAAGCTTGTGAAGTGACTGGAAAAGAGCTATTATACAACGAAAATGCATGACTATTATGAAGTTAAGGTGTTAGTGATTTCACAGATAGTAAGTAAAATGTGCATTCAAAACAAAAGCAAATGTGCAGTCATAGAATACTGACGGACTAAAGATATTTATATACAAGGAAATACTGTAACTTTATCCATCAAATTACACATGAATATAAACAATTAAAAAAAAAAAACAGTGCAGAGAAATAGTCAATGTCGTGGGAGTGGATTGATAAAAGTGACAATGGCGATGACTATAAAGATCATTATTGCTGACAAAGACTCTGGAGGTGAGAGGCGAAACCTCTTCAGTGTTAAAAACAACCTGATGATGGCTTAAGAACCTTTGTCTAAAATAGAAAACGGATAAAAGCAGGAGCTTACAAAAGCATTACACATGCCTGATCCCCAAAAAAGTGACCTTTAATTGGATTTAACCAGCTGTTCTGATCTGGGGTTTCTGCAGGTTTAGGTTCAGCAACACTATGTGCCCATGAATGAGATCCACTGGCTACCTGGACATCCTGAATGAATGACCATGCTATTCCATCAATGGATTTCTTCTTCCCTAATGGCGCGGACATAATCCAAAATGACAATGCCAGGGTTCATTGGGCTCACTTTGCGAAAGAGAGGTTCAGGGAGCATGAGACACCATTGTCACACGAGGATCGGCCACCACAGTGTCGAGATCTTATAACCCCATTGAGAATCTTTGGGATGTGCTGGAGAAGGTTTAACCAACGATCACAATCTCCCATCTTCAATACACGATCTTGGTGAATTAATGCAACATTTGATATTTTGACATTGTACGCATTGTGTTTAACGCTTACCGTAATCAAAGCTAAAGGCGGCCCAAATATATAAGGGTGTGACCTGTCTTTGTGACAACTTTTTATTTGGTCAGGCAATATAAAGAAGAAGCATTCTGGCAATCTGTAATAAGACTAATCAAAGCGAAACACAATAAAACCCTAATCTTCAAAATGTCCTTACGAAAGATTGTGGGTAGGGTTAAGTCCGTTTGAAAAGTACTGAGAGTCCCCTTTAAGTGCCAAATGGAAAAGGATAAAAATAGCTTTAGTTTTTGTCAAGTAGAGAATTTCTCCATGGAGGTAAGTAAGTTGCAACCAAGCAACATATGAGAAACAAATCAGGTATCAACCAGTGATTCCTGAGACTACAGAAATAGATCCTAGCAAATTGTAGTGCCTTGAATCTAAAACCTCTTAACAATGAGTTTCATTAGTGTTGGCAGGAAGAGCGAGAAAAACTAAGGTGAGTAGAAGAAGAAGACATGAAGACAGCGAAGTATAAATTAATTTTTTCAGAATAAAGTACTTTGCATGGCATGATTAAATGTTTCAAAATGCTACAATAAAGCAACACTTATCTCCTGTTTTCCATACGGTGAACCCTCCATCCAAAAACATCTGGAATATCACTTGAAGGCCACTTGGTCGATTCTTATCGTCATCTTCTCAAGTTTGTTTAGACAGCGCAGACAATCTAATCTTTCTAATTAATTCTGTCTGATGCTGTGGTCCTGACCAGATGATATCCACCCCATCTAATCCAGGTCATTCGGTCCCCCTCTAATTATTTATCGAGCTTCGCCTTCGCCGAGGAAATATACTGAAGCTGGTTGATATGCAAGACGAGAGACAAAGAAAGATGGAGGCCATGAACGGGGAAGATTCTTCAAACATTTGTAAACATCGGCCGCGCCATCCAGCTCCTTTTGGGACTTCTCTTATTTTTGGAGTAATAGTTCACAAGGTAAATTAGCTCTGGAGAGGAATAGGCTTCATTTAAGAGCGGGTATGTGGGTTTTTCAATGTAATTAACAGTCTGGTCTCTAAATAAACAACTTTTAAGAAGACTGACACACATTAAAGGAATCTGCTAATTACTGACTTTGAACATAGACTCTTACTCGCTTTGAAAAGAGCAATTAATTGGAGAAAAAAACAAAAAACAAAATCATCCAGCTCTTACACAATCTCTCTTTCTGCGCCTTTCAACTCATCTCTAATACTTTTTCAGAGTCGCCCGCCGAATGGGATGCCCTTCCCGATCCAGCACAAAGGCACAAGAACAGTATGCACTCATGGCGGCAGCAAAACAGCGGGTCATTCAGCTGGAAATATACATTTTTAAAAAGGTATGCTGGTTGATGATTTCCTATCCATTTGTGTCACATTTATCTCGTATCTGTGTTCCAAGTTTCAACAAGATACTTTCAATCAACCGTGCGAGGCTATTATTGCTTAATGCACCGCTTAGCCTATGGTAACCGCAACACAACGCTGTTAGAAAGGCTGATGGTAGTGAAGCCTTGGCAGGCAACTACAACCATTTTTGGCACAAGCATACGTCAGATTAATTTTGCGGGGGCGAGCACGTTCTGTTTGAGATTGGGAATGCACATCATCCTCCATAACACAGCACTAAGACAAGCTTTGAGCCATGTCAGCAAGGCATTATCCACAATTTGGCTCGTTTTTTTGGAGTAAAATACTCTTTGTAAATTTGGCTCGAGTCTGACAGCCGGATTTAGGCCACTGTTTACAGTGCCATTTTGGCTACCTACTCTCAGATACATACTTCAGGTCCATCTGGACTCAAGCGCTGCAATATCACAACCATTATGGACTCAGCTGATGAGATCTCAAGTTCTTCCCTCAACGCTAATCTCCGCTAATGTTGGAAAAGCCCATAACAAGCATTACAGCGAGTTAGAGCGGTCAATATCCTCCAACATCAAAGACTACTACTGCCCCAATTCAATCCATACACTAACCTTCAGACTATTTTCTACTCTCACTCTCCAGGATAGTTTCACAGAATTGAGTTTGACGTTGACAATGCAACACTGAAAAATAAAATGGAACCATACGAGTGAGAGATGTGGTTGAACCTTCATGATAATCGTGAAAGAATTGTAGCTTTACAAGATCTCTTTAGCTAATAGTTAATCAATATACCCAGTTAATTATTCTATGTAATTAATGACTTATTAAGGGACACAATCATGGGCAGCAATGACTCAACAATTAAAATAACCATCAAAGACAACAAAGTACTAGATCATTTACTGGATTATGAACAAACTGACAATAATGGCACAAAGACAATGTATTTCGCTATTTGGGGGTAATTACTTGTTAAAAATTCCCTCTTAAGTTGTCAAATTGAACACAAAAAATTGAGAAGAGGCAAGAAGAAAAAAAAAAAGCCTGATTGTGAAACAAACCAAAAAACAATGAATGGAGATGCAGCCATGTGGATAGCCAGAACACTCAATTACTCATACAACAGTGGCACTTAATGACAGCCATTCTGGTAAAAAGCTCAAAACAATAAATTATTCAATGTACAATGTGACTTTTTTCCCTGTACACAAACCTCCACAAAAAAATATTCATCACCAGAGCATAAGCCTCGTCCCATAAACACACTAGCCTCTTGTAATGGCTTGCTAATTCAGCGCATTATATTTAGCAGCTGCAGAGTGTAAAAACATCCTGTTGGACTTGTTTACAGCAGTGAGGATGAGGCAGGAGCATTGATAAACTCATCAGTCCGTCAGCCAGCAGAATGGACACACTTCCCTTTATTGTTTCATCCAAGCAACACGGCTATACTTTCAAGGAGTGCTTTGTCTTCTTCCACAGTCCCAAATAAAGTAAGCATAAATCACAATTCATTTTTCTGATAAACGAAAAACGCCATAAAATTATAATTAACATAAGGTTTATTATCAAGATTTGACATTAAAGGTGCATTATGCAACTTTTTATCCGAAAAATATAAAGTTAATTATGTGCGTATTTGACCTTGTAGTGACCCGGAGCAGCCTGTATGAGCTCCAGGATGTATTGTTTTGTAGGTTTTCTGATAAGAGGGTCCATCAGTGGGGTCGGCCCATTAGTCCAACGTCTCATTATTCCGAAAATGTCCCATTGAGTAGGGGTTGAAAAATAAAATTAGGTTCAGGCAGAGTCCACTGACCTTAAAGAGCAACTAAACACCAAATCAAGTTTTTTTTTACTGATAAACTGTCTCAATGGGTGTCTCATAGTGTTGTCCACTGGTCCCTGACATTATTCTGACATTATAGCGCAAACATGTGTCAAATCCTAACTTTGGCCTGAAAACGAATGTGTTGCGCCCCCTTCAGGGTAACTCTGCTACTAAATTAGAATTTCCTGATTGACTGGAGACGTGTCCACGGCCTCCACAGAACGTCATAAGCCGCACCAGCTCCACACATCGTCATCAGGTGCTGCCATTGCCCATTGTCCTGCCCCGTACCTGTGGTATATAACCAAGTCCCTCCCACGTAATCTGTCTGCTGTGATTGTGCCAATGCAAAGGCCCACACACCGCCCCCCCCCCCGCATGTCACCCCCAAACTTCAGAGACCGCCTCTTTCACGGCAATTTTTGACTTTTGTTTGTGGGTGGGGAAAGGCTTTGGCACGCCCGTTTAGGTACTCTTTAAGGTTAGGGTCAGTGGTTGTATATGGCTCTCTAATCCACAACAAACTGGGTTAGAGATGTCGACTCACGGCACCTCTGCTCAATGGTAAATTTTCGGAATAATGAGACGTCGGACTAATGGGTCGTCGGACCAATGGCATAGCACCCCGTCAGCAGTGAAAATCTTCCAAACAATTGATCCCGGGGCGTCCTAGTGACAGGAAGTAAAAGCGCCACGCTGACCAAATACAGCCGCTGGGTCACTACCAAAATATCAACTTTTTTTCCACATAAAAGTTGCATAATTTACCTTTAACACTAGCTTTTATTTATAACAAATAAATAAACACATAAACAAACAATAAAAAAAGTTTAAAAAAATATGAGTTCATGTCAAATGGTCTCAACTTATATAGGCTTTTCCACCTTCATTAGGCACTCAAAGCGCTTTACAGCAAGTATCCACTCACCACACCCAGTGTACGCAGACACTGGAGGCAAGGAGGGTGAAGTGTCTTGCCCAAGGACACAACGACAATGTGCACCTTCAGAAGGCGGGATTCGAACCCCCGATCTTCCGATCGGGGATTCTACCATCTGCGCCACCGTCAAGCCCTTTATTTGACAAACTTGGAGCATCCACGGGACCCCCCAATATAGGCTACCTATTTTTGAACCTTTAGTCAAATGTGGCGAAACGTCACGGCTGTAAACCCTTTTCGTCACATATTGACGATTTGGGTTGACCATACACAACATCAACAAATCATAATATGGCGCAAACTTCACGCATCTGGGAGATTTTCCCCACAAATGATCTTACTTTCAAAAGTATTTGTCATGTTTTACAGTCTAAAATTACATGTAGAATAACAACAGTATTGACTGTGGCTAAATACTGATTTACAATACTGTTTAACCAATATAGTTCTACATTTTCATTTGCTTTGGTGCGCCCCTTTTTTTTGTTGCCACATCAATGAAGTTAACCTACAGCGTGTGCATCAGTAGGGGGTCAATGTCAGTGCAACCTTTAATGAAATAATAGGCTAAAGAAAAAAAAGAAAAACAAAACTGTAGTCATTGTAACTTACCTTTCTGAGTGTTGCTCATTGTTGTCCCAGCATTATCTGCAGACACGGAGAGGCACACGAGTAGAGCGAAGACCCCACGGGCGAAGTTCTTCCGCCGGCGCCACGGTCTCATGATGCCAGCCCGGGTTAGGTGAGGTGAAAGCGGCTGGTACTCTCCGCTCCGCTCCTCCTGATGCTTGCAGCCACTCCGGGCAGCTCCACTACGGTCACAGGCTCCAAAAAAAAAAAAAAAAGACACGAGGCAAAAGTGCTCACGGAAGCACCAGCAACAGAGCAAAAACAGAGCGAAATATTCCTTACAAGACTTGCGAGAGAGATGCAAGCTTGTCAGTCCTGGAGAAGAACAAAGTTTTCAATAGTGTATATAGTGTATCAGGAAACAGAGGTAATTAACGCTTACACTTTTTTTTTCTGTGTTAATATGTGTCGTTGAGGTTATTGAGAGCAGAAGAAAGCAGAGGGAGAATGAGGGATGTTGGAGCGGAGAAGAGTGAAGCTGACTTGCATCGGAAGAGCTGCCTCTCTGCCATGTGCTCAGTGAGTTCTGCTGGGTCCTAGCGCCTATTCTTTCCAATCCACAAGTTGCAGACCCATGATTGGTTTGAGAGGTATTCGTCCCTTACCGTTATCCTAGCAATATAAGCCATCTTGATAATATGCATTTTGTTCAGGCATAGAACTACCGCCAGAGGAAGACTGTGATTAAAAAGCGCAGTCAATATTGGAGGCATATCATTTGCTGCATTCTTCACACCATAGGCTAGCCATTGAGAGTACTGATCCTGATCGTAAATTACTATTAAAGCTATGACTGTTCTTTTTCTTTTAGCAATAGGCCTATATGTCTTGAACAAATCCAAGGATAAAAAAGACTTTGTTAAATGTTTAGCTCCAAAAATCAAACAGATTTGATGCAGTCGGGTTTAAATATAATTCCTTGCAAACTGTCAAATCTAACTTGAAAGATGAAGAGGCTGGAAGTAATCTATCTTTTAACATGGAAACGAATGCTCAGTAATTAATGTGACAAGCCATCCTTCATGTTGAGATACCTGTGAGGCGAGATAGCCTAGTGTCCTCACGCACAGATGAACCAGCGCCACACTGGACCGATCTGTGTGTTGTGCACAAAACCAGGTCTGGTTTGAACTAATCTTTTTTAGTGTGCTCTGCTGTAGGCACAGTGCCACAGATGTCTTTGCAATTGTCGGTTCACTGAGTTTGAGCTAAAGCTAGACAAACTATGAAAAATACTGTCATTTTGTGTTGGCCAGGTCATTCTCTATTTTTCCATCTTCTATTGTTTTGTCAAACATACATAGGCTTAACAGCTGTGCCCTTTTTTTTTTGCTTTCTTGCTGTTTTTTATTATTGCAATTTTAGCAACATAAAATAAAATGCAGTGAATGAGACAATTATATTTAAAATCAGCATTTAATTCTCATACAGCAAAGTCTAATACAACAACATAAATGTAGGCCGTATTGTTTAAAGTGGACATACAGTATTTATGCAAAGGTGTCGACGCTTCGTTTTGTACTTCCTTGCATCATTATTAAAACTCGAAATGGTCCTCCACATTTTGAAGGCCCATAAGAAGCCAACATTATATAGGTTCTGAGCTGTTCTGCGCTCAGAGTGTGTTCATCACGCAGTGCTGAAGCTGTAAACCACACCGTAAATCGAAACTAAAAGTTAGTTATTCCTACAGGTGCAGCAGGAGCAGCCCTGGCAAAGTCTTCACCAGCTCTAGCAGCGGTATTTCTCTGTTACTACTTAATTCGTACAGAAACATAGATTCAAATGTGAATAGTGAAATATCTATGCTGAGGCTCCCTAAATGATGTTGAAGTCTGAAGTCTATTTTAAGCCCCATGTGTGTAATACGTTCACTTTAAGACATGCTGTGTTCTGATGTTTTGTTATGTGATGCACTGGATGTAATTTATTGAGTTTTATGAGAAAAAAAGGGAAATTTGTAACCAACAGAAGTATGTGTTTGAAGTTAGCAGCCCTTTGCATGTCTCAAAATGCCTGTGTCACAACAAATTGGTCATTGAGTGGAACTGTATTACACCACCCATAACTGAAGGCTGAATTGTTACTTCCCACAAACCCTTAACAGCAATAAGTTGAAAAGATTAATCAATACTTTTTAAAATTTCAACAGTTTATGCTTAGGTTTACTAAGAACCCCATTAGGTTCTTAGTACTGTAATGGGGTTTACTGACACGAAATAGTTCATGTTTCTACTTTAAATTAGAGAGAGAACATATGCATATTTTCATTTCCATGGAGCAGACAGATCATTTTATGGAAGGATGCGCCTTCCTGGATGTTTTCGCTGTTCTATTGTGGCTAGACTCTCACAGCATGGTTGCCAGTCAAATGACTAATGATTTTAATCAGCGGCTCAGCTCAGATGCTCACAATTAGCCACGGTTAGCTCTGCTAGTTTGTCTTCGGTAAGTCTTCTCTGAGCCAGACGTATCGGTTTTCGCTTCCAGGCATCCGAATCAGTCAGGGCCACGTGTGGCGCCGCCCCAGGACCCTTGGAGCACACACAGTCCACATCAGGCGCAGATAGCAATGTGACAAGCAGACACATGACGCCTGCAAGACTGACAGGAGGCCTTCTCCGCATATACATCTCACTGTCAGTCCCTGCTCAGCCTGCGGAACCAGCCCACATGGCAGGATAACAAACCTCCCATGTGGATTACTCTCAGGAAGGGCTTTGGTACGAACAAGCATCAATGACAAGTCAGAAAATTTGAATACATGCACTTTTTAGATGATACACCTTGCTATAGGCCATAATCAATCATCCGCGAAAGTCACTTATTTAAAGGAACAGCATAGCCCTGTATAGAACCCTTTGATTATATTTTGTAATTGTACTAGTGACTATTCTGAATGCAAAAGTATAGGGTTTGTTTCCAGTCTAAACCTTTTAACAAAGATAAACGCCCAGACAAACAATTACAGTATGTACAGTAACAGTCAAAGTGGCCATTGATTGAATTGAACTGTTCAAACGTGACTTGACTCTGTGTCGTTTATGTCCCTTCCCTTTGCCATCCTTCCAAGAAGACTTAAATGTCCAACGTCAGTCAGCCTTATACACTATACATGTGCACACAAGTCTCTTCTGTTATAACAATATCCTTTCTGGTTTAGAGCGGGGTGACAAAGGCCCCATTCACTCAGAGATGCGTCTCCTGAGTTCGATTAGCTTGGAATTCCACTGTTCCGGATGGGAGGTTTCGGGAGCCTTGGGCCGTACATGGATTCAATGACAAAACGCTGGCTCCACCTCCTTCCAACCAACCTTTTACATTTATAAACTCCTACCGTACTGTACCAAGGACAATCACTTTCAATATATGTGCACATTACCCACGGAATGTCTTTTAAATGTCATATACATTAGGGGCTTGCTTATTTGATCTAATCTTGAGATACTTCAAGAACGTTTTCACAATATTAACGTTACAATCAGATTTGAAGTATAAGATTTTTTTTAATTTCGATCATGTGAATTGGTCCACAAAAGCAATGATTAGCAATGTAACTTTTTAAATGGCGAGAAATAAGAAAGTACAGAACCGCTTGCTTTGAATTTTGTTCAACTTTAGAAGTATTTGTGTATCAAGGGAAGAGTAAATGACAAGAGTCAAGACAACACGTTTAAGGCTTTATTCAGTGTGTTCTTGGTACTCAAACTAAAATGTCTTTCAGATCAACCCAGTCTTTATAATTAATAATCAACTTACTTTTTCGTCATATACTGCATAATTAATATCTTTCTCAAGCACTAAGCTTATTTACAGCAGTGCGTTAGCAATGTCTGCAAGGTAGATGTCATTATCTCCAAGCATTAGCCGACAATTACCAACAGAAATTGAATTTCAGAGTCCAATTTAGATGCTGATCTGCAAATGATGTGAACGTCCTTCTGTCCTCTTGTGTTTATCTTTGCAGAACTTGGTCCAGGAGTTTCTGAGAAAGAAAAAGAAAAAGTCATCAAAGCTGTTTCGTCTCCAAAGAACAACTCTGCGTCACAACGGACCAACTCCTGCTGCTAAATTGGCTTCCGCTTCCATCAGCTGCGCCCCAGAGGTGACCAGCACTCAGGTAGGGGGAATAATTCTAGCTTACTATCTTGGGTGAACACGGCACTGTGCAATCACACTCGCCTCATACACAATCACGAAAATCCTGATGCAGGGCGGAAAATAGAGACGCACACAGGTTCATGAGGAAGTTGCAAAGTTTTTCTGGGGGCCAACCACGGTCAGGTCGGACCTGGCTAATAGCTTCATTTGAGAAGTGCTGAGGTCATGGCACTTTCATAACTGTTAATGTAACTGCTCCATTTCCCCAAGAAATATCTCCTTAGACACCACTATTGGCTGAGGTGGTATAGGAACTGCCTGCTCCATTTAGCCGCATTGCAACACACATAATGTACGCTTATTTGAGGCATTACATATCATATTTACAGTATACCCAAGCAAAGACGATAAGCACATCTCCTCTCACTGCCACATAATCTGAAGCTCCGATGATTGCTGCAAGAAATTGGAGGCATCTCTTCACATTTTTCATACTGCACTGGCTGTCAGGAAAGTCATTGTTGTGGTTAGGTCATAATGGAAACGATTCACCTTTGGGGAAACCAAGACAGATGTGTGTAAGACAGCCCGTCCTCAATGCTGCGCCTATTCTGCATATGCCGCTCACTTAAAGGAGACATAGTGAAATTGCCTATGAATATTTAGAATGGTCTTTTAATATGAATACATGAATTTGAATGACTATACCATTTTTGACCGTAAGTATGACATCAGAGCGCACTGCAGTAGAGGCTGTAGAAAGCTTCATGCAGCCCTCAGCTCTGGCAGTAATTACAGTAACATGCCTTCCACTGCTCAGGTAAAGATACAGGTCATAGCAGTCAGTTATAGTATGAGCTCGCTACTGCTGTTGAACAGTGACCTCTGCTGGAAGGTTTTAAAACTACTACACAGAGCCAGATTATTTTTCAACGTGCAATGTTTTAAAGCAGCGACCAGCTAAGTATTAGCAGAATTTACATGTTCTTTGAGGGAAATGTATTAAAGTTCACAAAACAGAACATAAATGAACAAATAAAAATATAATATATTATATATAATATAATATAGAGATTAATTCAATAAATGCATAATACAAAATGTATACACACAAATAAAATGACATTTAAAGTTTAACTCTATGACTGATTGTTTTATAGCTTTAAGTTAATACCACATTGGTAAAGATAGTTAACTATTCATATAATTGTAAACTGTATAACTGTATAATACAAAATTCATAATATGAATTCATAATATGAATTTTGTGAATTAAAAATGTAAATTGCTGAAATAAACTAACTCAACTGAAAGATGTAGATTTGAGCAATACTTTAATCATGGGCATTTCCAAATGCCTGAACTCAGAGGACAATTTTGTGGCATGTCAGAAAGGGTTATGCAATCAATCAAAATATGTTAACGATTATTACAAATAATCAATTGCAGAAATACTATTATCGAGGAAAAAAAGAATTAATAACTCTTTATTTTGCAAAGCACCCCTCTTAAAGCGTGCACTCAGATTCTTTGGCAGTTCGTAAGTGATTATAACAGTTGAAATAGCAGGACACGGCATTCGTTTATTAAAGTGAATATATTTAACACTGTTTTATTTGGAGGATAGATTTGCATGTTTAGTAAACAAACAACAACAACAACAACTATACGTTGACAAATAAATGCTTGAATAATAATATGACTTTTGAAATATATATAGTGTATACGTATACTACCGGTCAAAGGTTTGAGGTCACCCAGGTCTCTAATCAGCACAACAGTTTTCAGCAGTGCTAGCATACCTGGACAAGGGTTTTCTAATCATCAATTACCCTCTATCTAATACTCTAATACCTAACACAATGTACCATTAGAACACTGGAGCGATAGTTGCTAGAAATGCCCCTCTGCAAACCTACAGTGCCTTGCGAAAGTACTAATACACCTTGAACTTTTGCACATTTTGTCATGTTTACAACCCTAAACATAAAGATTTTATTTTGAAAAATAACTGAAAGTTCACACACAAGTAACAGACAACTGTGAAGTGAAAGCAAAATGATACATGATTCTGTTATTTTTCAAAAAATAGAAATCCGAAAAGTCGGGCGTGGCATATGGACTGCAGAATGTTCAAACCTTGCCCTAACCATTAAATAGAGGCCACCTGTGTGTAATCTACTCTCAGTATAATTCCAGCTGTTCTGTGAGGGCCTCAGAGCTATGGTCGAGTGTATTGGTCACTAACAACATCATGAAGGCCAAGGAGCACACCAGAGAGGTCAGGGATAAAGTTGTGGAGAAGTTTAAAGCAGCGTTAAGTTATCCAAAGATTTCCCAAGATTTGAACATCTCACGGAGCACTGTTCAATCATCATTCGGAAATGGAAAGAGTATAGCACCACTGCGAACTTACCAAGACACGGCCGTCCACCTAAACTAACAGACCGAACAAGGAGAGCACTGGTCAGAAATGCAACCAAGTGCCCAAGATAACTCTGGAGGAGCTGCGACGTACTGCCGCTGAGCTGGGGGAATCTGTACATGGGACAACTATAAGTCGTACTCTACACAAATCTGGCCTTCATGGACGAGTGGCAAAAGAAAGCCATTATTGAAAGGAGGCCATAAGAAATCCCGTTTGAAGTTTGCTAGAAGTCATATGGAGGACACAGCTACCATGTGGAAGAAGGTGCTTTGTCAGATGAGACAAAAATGTAACATTTTGGCCCAATGGCAAAATGTTATGTATGGGGCAAACCTAACACTGCTCATCGTCCTGAGTGCACCATCCCCAGTGTCAAATATGGTGGGGGGAGCATCATGCTATGGGGCTGCTTATCCATAGTTGGGAAGATGGATGGAGCCAAATACAGGGACATTTTGGAGGAAAACCTGCAGCAAGAGAATTGAGCTGGGGCGGAGATTCACCTTCCAGCAGGACAATGACCCTAAACACAAAGCTAAATCTACAATGGAATGGTTTAAAAACAAACATTAATGTGTTAGAATGGCCCAGTCAAAGTCCTGACCTAAATCCTATTGAAAATCTGTGGAAAGACCTGAAAACTGCTGTTCACAAACGCTCTCCTCTAATTTGACAGAGCTTGAGTTTTTTGTAAAGAGGAATGGGCTAAAATGTCAGTCTCTAGATGTGCAACCTTGTAGTCATACCCCAGAAGACTTGCTGCTGTTATTGCAGCAAAAGGGGGTTCCACAAAGTATTAAGTCATGCTGTATGAATACTTATGCACGCCCCACTTTTCACTTTTCTATAAAAAAAAAAAACAGAATCATGTATCATTTTGCTTTCACTTCATAGTTGTGTGTGAACTTTCAGTAAAAAATTCAAAATAAAATCTTTATGTTTATGGTTATAAACATGACAAAATGTGCAAAAGTTCAAGGTGTATTAGTACTTTCGCAAGGTACTGTATGTAGGTATTAAAAATCAGCGTTAATAGCATTCACAATATTACCAATGTCTAGACTTATTTCTGATTAATTTAATGTTATCCTCAATGAAAAAATCTGAGCTTTTCTTTAAAAAAGGACATTTTAAGTGACCCCAAACTTTTGAGTGGAAGTGTATTTATATATATGTTTTCCTATTATCGCCCAGCCCTATGTCAGAACATTTTTATCACTTTCTTGGCCACCATTTCTTTGTACCTTCTTATAGACTTCTGCTCTCAATCTGTTAGTTTGCGATACAGCTCGTCTTTTCTCCTCCTCCTTCCTTTGGTCACTTCTGGGAGCTTGTAGTAAATCCTGCACATAAAGAGGCGATATAAAACAGTGGAGTGGGTCTATGGCACTGTGTGAGAGAGTGAAGGACTCTGCCAAGTCCCCCAACATCAGACCTGGCGTCCGCATCAGACCGCAGCGCATTATCTACTTCTACTTTGACCACAAAAACCTGGATGCACTGATAAACAAGTCTCACACACTCCCCTCTTTCACTCCTGCAACTCCTGCCAATTTGTTAGGAGATCTCCTCAGTCAGATAGCGTTGCGTTTGAGGTAAAAAAAAAGAAAAAGAATTACAATGGGCCAGCATCGTCTGATCAACTGTGCTTGGCTTGATAAGACCAAAACAGGACAAAAAAGGGAAAAAAAGAAAAGGAAGCTGCGATAAGGTGGACACTGGGGTGGCTGAGATTGCCTGTCAAGTCATGGGGACATCAGCCGCCTTTTGTGTCTCTGGAAAATAACAAACTATTTTGATGGAAAGGGTTGTATTATGAGAAGAGGGGATGACTGACATATTGAAATGTAGGTTTGGCCACAGAAACTCACCGTCTGGACCTCAGCTGCATCTCTCTGCCCGATATAGCCCTCTCTCTGGGCTTGAAAAGGTTATCTGAGAAACACACACAGGAATAACAAAGCAGAATTAACATGTAAATTGAGCGTGTCGAAAGAGAAAGTACAGCGAGCAAAGTCTTCATTACAGGTAATAACAGCATCACAACAATGATATTGACAAAACGAAAGCATGCATTTGTATTTTGATTGGCGACGTGTCAAGTAGCCTTAAAGCGATGCACAATTACTGTCAATACTTTCCTACTATTCAACCAGTAAGCTTTCATGTGTAGCCCAAGGTCAGTGTTAAGTGTATTCTGTTTGCTAATTCGCTATTTGTTCTTTCATGATTTATTCACCAAACATATATTGTGTAGTTTTTTAACAATTGAAGGGGTACATGTAATGCCGGAATGTTAATCAGTAAAACGGATGCACGAAGCGGAATTGCGATTCCTCTTGGAAGGCCAAGTTTATTGTTTACAAATTGAATTAGTGCAATGCTAGGGTTTCAATGTGATTTCATATTATTCATTCATTTATTTTATTCTTTTCATGTAAATGCATAGTTGTACAAGCCACATACAGTTCACACTTTCAATGTTTTAAACATTTCCATGATCAGAAAAGATTAAGTTAGATTAGTTAGTTTATTAATTTATTTCAAAGGGACAATTTGCAAACACATTAATTAAAGATGCTTTGCACCAGATTTAGCTTGAGCTAGTTTCCATCTGCAGTCCCTGAGCAGGTGAGTCACAACATGTACAATATAAAATATATTTAACCACTCAAATACAAATATTCATTCATTCATTCATTCACCCGTTACATCCATCAGTCCACATAGAATCATGCTAAAATTACTACATAAAACATCACTAAAGGTCATATTTACATTTACAGTTATCAGTGCTGACATAACTGGTTTTCCAACAGCACTTTTTTTGTATTACGAGAGAAATCTTTCAGGTCTAAGGAAAGTTTCAGATTCTGTGGGAGTTTGTTCCATTCTTTGATGCCTTTAAATGAGAAGGATGTCTGCGCAAAGGCTGAGCTACGTTTAGGCAGTCTACAGTCATTGCGACTTGTGGACCTGGAGCTCCTGGTCATCTGCTCAGAAATGGAAGAATAATATTCTTATGTTTATCGGCCCCCTTTTTTAACAATATTAGACGGCCTTACCACTGTTCCCTCTGCCCTCTCCCGAACTCCAACTCATTTATAGCATACGTTTAAGCATTTTTACAATGAACACATCCAATCAAAAATCGACTTGGTATGATGCAGGTTTTTTTCTTTTCAAATTCCAAAATATTTTTGTAACTTTTGAAATCTTTCTTTTGAGAATTCCACACTTTTACACTAAAACAGAGAAGCACATTTGTTTCAAAGCTGTCCGTACTATTGGATGTTTAAAGTCGTAGCAGATTTTCATCTTCAGAAGTGTTTCTAAGTCCTCTGGAGAGCTTTGTTTCTGGCTTTGAATATCACCAATAGAGTTTGCAATTCTACAATGTCTTTTAGTTTGAATAATCCTGACCTAATGACGAGTCTCTAAATCCTGCTTTGGAAATAATGCGAAGGGCTCTTTTCTGTAACAAAAATAATGTCATTATGTTGCTGTGATATGTACACAATATTACAAAAAGCATACGAATGGCAATTGTTCACACTATAAAAAGGACAGCAAGGCCATTCTTTTTCCTTCATAGTAATTAACCGAAAAGCATTTCAGCTTTGGACTACCACTTTTATTATTTCTGTGAAAGACAGACTGTTCCCTGTGACCTTGTTTAGCCCCTGGAAACCAATGGTCTCTGCCCAGATAAAGATTAATTAGGTAGAAAATAGAGGAAGTAGGTGCTCTGGTCCTGCCTCTGCAGACATGCAGCTGTATAAGGGATTCAGATGTGTAATGCTTGTACTTGCCAGCAGAGAGCAAAGTTGGACTGATGCCACAGAGTCGAGAGAGAAGGATGGGCTATGCTGAGCAGTTGAGGATGTCAGGAGGGTTGAATTTAATGAAGATGTGAATCCATGACAGATCTCTATGCTGCTCATTCTATTTTTATTTCCCTGAATTATAGATGACGGGAATGTCTGATTTTCTTATTATAACGTCAAACCAGGTGAAAAACCTTAGGGAATATCTGAGTGGTCTTGTCTATGCAGAAAGATAATAAATCACTTTATTATCTTAATTATTATCAGCTTTGTGTCAAAAGACTAATTGTCATAAACATTAGACTTAAATGGTGTTTAGTGTTTATGGAATACAGACATATTAGCTCAACCAAAGTCAACAACACAGAAGTTACATGGAACATAGATAAAACTGTTAAAACTGTTAAAAGATCAAATTTTAATTTGATTTGTCGATAATGACAACAGTTTGTAAAGTTACTGTAATTATAAAGCAAACTGCCACATGTTTTGTCCTCTACATACTACTGTACTGTAAATATTCCTGGTGTTTCTTGGCATTTCAGGAGACAGAGTGTTGCCGTCCTCACCGCTAAGTGGATCCGGTGTGGTGCAGTTCCTCCTGTGTGTGCCTGGAGCATCCCTGTGGCCTGGGTCCAAGTCACAGTCCGCTCTCCTTCTCATGACCCTCTGCTCCAGCCTCCTCAGCCTGCTCTGAGAACGGCTGATGAAGTCGGGCCTCAGCAGCTCCAAAGCCTCCTGGAAGGGCACCCACACACACACACACACACACACACAATCCACTACACATTTAAAACACGTAACAAAATATTTAAATGTTATGGCTCAACATTTTAATCAACAAGTATACCATATAAATCTGACTTTGACTGAGATTTTATTGAAACTATATGTATCTCATAAACAGTTTCACAGTTTTGCTTCCAAAGGTGTGCAGAGAATTAAAGCCATTGAGGGGAATTCAAAATGCAAGCTCGCTTTGTAAACGTGACAACTTTTACTAAAAGGAAATGAAGTAGAAATACTGTATACCCTTAGTTGTACAGTACAATTCTGAATCTTTGAGAGACTGGTTTTAAATGAATCTTCTGGGAGTATATACAGCATGTACCAGGCATGTAAGTGTGATATAGTTTTATCTTTTCCAGCATGTCTTTGGCCTTAAGACATTACAGTTGCAATAATAAGGGGGTTGGGTTGCTGTGTCTCTGTGTGCCTGGTTATAAACTCTGGCTGGGACCTTGAGAAAGCCCTTGTTTTTCATGACTCTACCAACTTGGAGTTAAACTTGGATGGAAGCATCAGTCAGTGACTGACATTTAGCTGTTGCAACTACTGCAATATTAAAATTATTTGATTAGTGTAACCACATTTAAAATGGTAAATAATGTTCAAAGAAGCTGTTGAAATGAGGTGTGTGCATAGACCTGGCTGTGTGATGATCGAAAAGCTACTCTGTTGACAGATTGCTGACTTTGCTATTTATTCTAAACATACAGAAAATCCAGCTTCTCCGGGGGAAATAAGGAAATAATATATAACATAAATAATATCCTGCAAACGCCTTACACTGTGCTCTGCTCTCGATACACCCGGCATTACTCATTCAACAGACAATCATTTAAAAGCTAATCTTGTAAAAGGCATATGGCTCCTACTTTGAGGCTAAGACACTTGGCTGCTCCGTCCACAGCGTCGCCCTTCAGTCGGGAATGATAATAGCAGGTCTTATACATATTCAGAGATGGACTCTTATTAGGCTCTGTGCGGCAGTTGTCCTCGAGACGCTCCTTTTTCTCACTACTTTGCTTGTCCCATGATCTGGCGTCCACTTGGGAGACAAATAAAGAGACATAGCCATAAAAAGATAGAACAGAAAACAAAAAGCTTTGACCAGTGTGTGCTTCATGTTTTTACTATGTAGTGGAAGAGATGGGATAGCCTTCTATCTGTCCCCCGGTTTATGGCACAATCATTGCCATGTTCGTGAGTGCATCCCAGCTTTTATGATCTGGAGAAGCCCGAAAAATGACCCTACGCACATACCGCCGCGGTGTAGTGTATGCCTGCAACTCATAGACGGAGGGAGAATAAGAAGACCCAGAGGGGAAACAAGTGCGGCCAATGAATAATGTAAAAGATGACAGTGCATCCGTCCTGCGCCATAGCCTCATCCCTTCTGCTGTTATTGGAACACACAGAGGCTGAATCCCCAGTCGCTACGTGGCATGCAGGTAGAGCATCAGCGCAGGCACCTGAAAGCATGCACACAAATGGTGTGACATGGCGTACCATGCCTTTGGCCTGTAGGCAGACAAATGAAAGGCTTGTTAAAACCATGGCGAGGTGGCGATTTGAATGCAGTGGAGTAATGACTGGGAATCTGCGCAGCAACAAAATAGAGTTCCAGGGTTCTAGATTTGCATGAAGCCAGTACATTTGTCATTGTGTACGGAAATATGGTGTGTTAGTTGTGACAGCTTCTGGCCAGAATGTATTTAACTTAGCAAAAAAAGAGATTATTGAAGCCCTACGGCAGGCGTTCATAAAGTGGAGTTCGGGGCCTGGGGCACTGAGATCGGGGTTGCAGGATGATTTAATAATTAATATTTTATATTTAGTGAAATTTAGGCAAATATCCTTAGTCATCCTTACACACCCTGACGAAGGCTCAAGCCAACACACATTGGTGTCCTTTTGAATGTTTCTGGCCCGAAAATAAAGCATTTTCTGCAAATGAGTGTCTGGACCTGGTCTATTTATCCATATCCATTGCTCTTTCCATGAGCACCGTCTTATTGCTGGATACCAGTAGCTCCCTGTTCTAATTTCTGTTAATTATCCATAGTTGTTGGAGTGGTGATTTGGGAGATTGCGGACTAAAAAGTTTGGGAATCCCTGCCCTATGGAATATCAAACATGTTATATTATATTATTCAAGTTATCCTGTTATTCACTATCCCACATGATCAGGAGGCTAAGGCTAGGGTTAGGAATGGCAAATGTGATGTAAGTTGTGTTTCACTCACACATAGTTTTAGAAACTAGAAGGTCTTGGCTTTCAAATGAGGTACCACACTGGCATATAGACTGTAAGGTCAAAAGGCTTTAAGATTTGGATATGCACAATTGCTAACCCTAAACCTAACCCTAACCCTAAACATAAGATTAGGGTTAGGTTTAAGGTTAAATAATATCTTGGGAAGTTAAAACAAGACAACTGGACTTAAGGCAACATTTCACTCTCCATCCTCGTGGCACTTTTCATTGACCTTCACCAAATATCAGTCGTGGTTGGTGGATTTCACCGTTCACATCTATATCTATATCAGGTGAGTGTGATAGTCACCAAAAATCCATGAATCCCTTACATGTATTGGGTGTAATTACAGGTAATAGTGCATGTCTTCTTTTTAAAGTAGTCCTCAAAAATCCCTATCTGTGGCATATTCTATTTTCTACAGCTGCTTTAACTTGATCACCCTTCCCCCCCCCCTTTGGTGTCTGGAGACGAAAGTGAAAATCATGCAAAAACAATCTATGTTCAGATGTTTCTCAACGTCCGCTGAAACAATGCAATACAACATTAGGAAACTCGAGGATGGAGGTGTTTGTTCCTTTTTTAATCAAATCTCCACTGCACTGACTGCTCTGAACAAAATGCATTTTAAATAGGTGTTTACAGCAGTTGTACTACCTGGCTGCTATATGGCTTAATTTTACATTGTAAAACGAACAAATAGTGTGCGTGTGGATGTGGTGATGTGCGCGGTGTGTGTGGTGTGTGTGTGGTGTGTGTGTGGTGTGTGTGTGGTGTGTGTGTGTGTGTGTGTGTGTGTGTGTGTGTGTGTGTGTGGTGTGGTGAAAGCATTTTAAACATAACATGTGTGGTCTACTGCTGAGATAGATCTCAAAGGAGTCGGGCTGAGTGACAAATAAGACCACTCCCCTTTCCACATTGGCACTGCACTGGGAATTTAGCATAATGTAAAAAAGAATATATGAAGAGGGTGGTATTCAGATGGAAATGTGTGGTACTTTTAGATGATATTTTTTTAAATTCATACCTGTGTATGGCCTGTGCTCGAAATTGCCCTGGGCAGCTTGCTTCTTCTCATCTGCATTCCCCTTCCGCTCGGTAGCCTTTATGTAAGGGGGACTTGGCCCCCTGAATGACAATAATCTGGTAGTAGCACTGTGCGCCTGCAGGTCTGAGTCCACAGTGCTAGCACTATGAGCTGGGGGTGTTTGCCTGACCTTGTGGCTCTGCCACTTTGACTGAAGGCCTTTGCTGTGAGTCAAACCACCGCCACTCTCTCTGCACCTGGAAGCTCTTCTATGATTTGTCTTCTTGTATTTCTTTACAGAGGAGACGCTGAGATGGCAAGACAAAGTGGACAGGTACAATGTGGGATTTGTTTTAAGATCTTCCAGGGAAATACACAGGGACTTTACCAAAATGACAGCAGAGATGATGGAGCTCGGAGGAATGTCAAAATGGACGCGGGAGCAGAAGAAAGTGCGACTTGAAGCTTGGTTTGGCGACCCCTCCAGATTGCCGTCCCATTCGCTCTGCACAACTTGTTCTTTTCTCTTTCCTGGCCCTTTCACTGCCAATCTATCAGATGGTGAGTAGGTCTGTCTCAACGCATTTGGCTTCACCATACTTGTAGTCTGTCCGTAAAAGTTTGATTGGGAGTTAGTCATTCTCATAGTGTTTCTAGCTTTTGAAAACCCTCCTTTCCCAAATGGCTGAGGGGTTAGAAATCTCATTGACGATGCACGCACCACATCCAGTGCAGTGGAGACATTCTGGGTGGGAGCAGAAGTACCTGGATCAGGTCCCACCACATCTGGGACATTTCTCGTCCTGAGCAGGCTTGGAGCAGTGCTGCAAGAAATACTACGCACAGCTTGTGAGCTGGCAGCTGGCGTTAGAGCTGCAAAAGAGACACTTTTCTTCTCCTTATGCCCCTGCCACACAGCCCACGACAAGACATTCCTGTGCACTGATGCTGCAATATCCCTAACCGAAGCCTGTGGATAAAAGGACAGAATAAACAGAACATGAATGTCTTTCCAAAAGTTGCCATTGCTCATTGCCATTAAGTAGCATTATCTTATCTTTCCTTAGCTATGTAAAGTGACAAAAGATGATAAGTCCTTCACAATCACAATCGAGTACTTATTTTGAATGGTGTTACTTTATCCTTGATTGAATGCTTTCATGTAAGTTTTATTGGCCTTGTATTGCAGTCTGTCCAAATGCACCGAGCCATATATATTAACTGTCCCTGTCTTATTTCAATGTTCAGTTATTCATTTACCTGCACTATATCTTCACCATTGTATGCCTCAAACAAAACAATGCTGATAGTTTTGTCGAGTTTGTGATACTGTAATAAATTGCGGTCCTCCATGTCACATCCATTACATCATCAGTTCGGAGTGGTTGTTTTTCTTACTTTAATTACATTGGAATTTAACCTAGACCGTTGTTTTCAGAATCAGGCTTGTGTTCGACAGTGGTGCACTTTAAGCCACATTTCAGCCGAAAGCACCGATTGTTAAATGTGTATGTAAATGAGAAATTGTTGGCTTTGTATTCCATTTGTTACTTCAGGTGAATCATTTGCAGTTCAGCTCAGTTTATACCTCACTGCTGTTGGCTGCTGTGTTGTTTTGGAGACTTCTGCAATGATGAACCTCTGACATCGACCAGGTAGCTTCTGTTAATATTCCATCTGTAAACCGAGGAAAGAAAAATGAGTTTTCCCCCTCCACTGTGGGTCCCCTGTGCTTTATTCATAGTCAATGACATGAAAGCCCACTTCAAAGCATTATTCCTTGATCCTACAGACAATTATTAGACTTACCTACTCATCACAAAAAAAAAAAAAGTGCGCTTATCTTGTCTCTGGGAAGGGCCTTTTTGCTAACACTTCAAGATCACATTATGCTCTTCCGATCGTTTTGTCATTTTTGTGCCCCCTCCACCCTCACAGCTATGTTCATCCCTCATCTCGTCTCCCTGCGCTTTGGTTAAAGAGTGCTCTCTAATGGCTTTACCGTGTTAGCAGCCCGGTACTTGATGTTTTAAAAAAAATGTAATGATTGTGACATTTGGATAAATCATGAGTGTGTCAAAAAATCATTTCAGTTAAGAATCACTGTTCCATGAATGTTTTCCTGGAACGGTGGTTCAGATGGTCGAGCGGATTGTCATCTACAGTGGGAGAAAAAAAGCGAGTAAACACCCTTTGGAATTTCTTACAGTTCTGCCTGAATTGGCCGTCAAATGTGGTCTGATCTTTATTAGAGTCACAAGAATGAGTAAACAGTGTCCGCTTAAACTAATACCACCCAAACAATTACATGTCATCATATTTTAATGGCCATAACATGTAAACATTCACAGGACAGCGAGGGATAAGTGAGTACACCCCCTGGCTAAAGATCCTCCAAGAACTAATTAGACAAGTTTATGTAGCTATTTAAGTCCAATGACTGTTGTGTGACTTAAAGCTGCCCGTGCCACTGAAAAACACACCCCTGTTAAGAATTGTCTCTTATTGAGGAGCATTGTCTGATGTGCATCAAAAAGGAATGGTCCAAGATTGATCCTGATCGTTGTTCACGTCTAATCTGCAACTGCACTTTGAATGAAGTGATTGCCGCCAAAAATGGGTCAGCCAGCTATTAAATCCAAGGGTGTACTCACTTATTCCTCCTTGTCCTGTGAATGCTTACATGTTTTGGCCAATAAGAATATGATAACATGTAATTGTTTGGTTGGTATTAGTGTAAGCAGACACTGTTTACTCATTCTTGTCATTTTAATAAAGCTCAGACCACATTTGTTGACCAATTTAGGCAGAAATGTAGACATACTTTTTCCTCCCACTGTAACCTGAGACTTGACAGTTCAAATCAGCCGTTGTATCCTGCAGCCTCACTTCCATCAAGTCTAACAGTCGTAGAAGTGTCTTTGAGTGTAGAGCTTGAATACTTTATTTGTTGTTATTTTTTGTATAACTTTTAATATAACATCTCTAAGAATCCTAATCATAATTACCTAATAAATACATTATTACATTGCCTGCAATTTCCCTGCAAGTCAATAAAGCACAAGAATGGGCATATTTATCACTCACAATAGAATTCAATTTTCCCGACGTTGCCAATAAAAGCAGGCTCTATATTGAAGAGAAGGCTAACTGTGTTTTCAGATCTTTCTTTTTTTTTTTGCACAACCTCCACTTAAAGAACTTCAAACAGCTGGTAAGACGGCAACTGAATCCAGTGTAGCACGTCAGAAATGTCTCTGTATCTATTCGTTATCGTGAAGAAGGAACACAATGCTGCCCTATAATGTAGAGAAAGAGCACATGTAATCTTCAGGTCCGTAAATCACAATGTCAGATAATCCACATTAACGATATGGCTGGATTTTGTGCAGCTATAGTCCTTATAAGATTCCTGAACCTAGGCGGTATTCAATACGATTCATTTGCTCATCAAGCATCAATGTTTGTCTTTTGGATCTTGCTAACTGACAACTTACCCAAGTGCAAACGTTAACCACTTGGCCAAGGCATTCAGAAGAAAACGGGGGGGGGTATACCCAGTTCTAGCAAGGTGCACATGGGATTAATGTACACACTTAACAAATTAACACCATGTTGCCACGGAGTGCTGAATATAGTATTAGAAAAGTAATTACGCCTCCCCCCTACACGCTCCACTTTGAGGTGAGTCACATGGGAGACTACAACCACCACAGCCCAACACAATACTTACATGCACAATTTCTGCCCCTTTTCCTTTGATTTATTTTACGCCGAGCCAGCAAGTGTTTTGGGGAGGAATAACAACCTTCATATTATGTTCGGAAACTATAAACAGGCATTAGATAAGAGTTATTTTGGCAGGCACTGCAGCTGAAAGGATACGTCTTAATTTATACGGTAAAATACATAAATAAATATTAACAAAAGCAAACAGAAAAGGACTGCAATCTTCTAATTGTATCAGGGAAGCGTAATTTAAATGAACCCCACTGTCATGTAAGTTACGGCCTCAATACTTTCAACTAATACAGCTTGTTTTTCATGCCTAGCTCTGCTAATGTATAAATGTGTCTGGTTTTGTTCTGTTATTCTTCCCTCCCATAATGAAGGTAAGAGATGGAAGAGATTCTTCTGAAACCTTTTGTACCGCCTAGTTCTCAGGCTTCTTGGTTGAGTTAGTGTTGTATAAATTGGTTTGCCTGGATAAAATGATCGCGGATCGCGGATACAAGCGGCCGAAATGAGTTTCCTTCGCAGGGTGGCTGGGCGCACCCTCCGAGATCGGGTGAGGAGCTCAGTTACCCGGGAGGAGCTCGGGGTAGAGTCGCTGCTCCTTCACGTCGAAAGGAGCCAGCTGAGGTGGCTAGGGCATCTGTTCCGGATGCCTCCTGGTCGCCTCCCTCGGGAGGTGTTCCAGGCATGTCCTATTGGGAGGAGGCCCCGTGGAAGGCCCAGGACACGCTGGTGGGACTATGTCTCCGAGCTGGCCTGGTGTCGCCTCGGGGTCCCCCCAGAACAGCTGGAGGAGGTGTGCGTGGATCGGGAAGTCTGGGCATCTCTGCTGAGACTGCTGCCTCCGCGACCCGGCCCCGGATAAAGCGGAAGAAAATGGATGGATGGATGGATGGATAAAATGTGTAGCTTGTTGCGTACAGAGTTCTCCCTCTAAAACATTTGAGAGTTAATAATTAAAGGCCCAATGCGTAAGCTTTTTGGATTGTACTGTTGACTGCAATATCCTGCAAAACATGCTCCTAATGACCAGCTTGACAAAAAAATCCGCATGGTGGCGCACAGAATCGCTCAGGACTATTCCAACATCTGATCTACACAATTTTGTCGTATAATAACAATAAAGTTCTTCTTCTTCTTCTTAAATGGATTGGGACAAGGAACCAGTCCACTTAAATCTCATATTTGGCTGCCTTTAGTCAACATCTCCATGGAGACGAGCAGGAGACGTCCAACTCCCTGTAAAGTTACAGTCAGGTCTTAGGAGAGGTAATGCATCAGTTTTATATAGCGCGTTTCTGGACACTCAAAGACACTTTACATGGCATTATTCATTCACTCCATACTTGGTGGTGGTAAGCTACAATTGTAGCCACAGCTGCCCTGGGGTAGACTGATGGAAACGAGGCAACCTGTTTGTGCCATCGGCCTCTCCGACCACCACCAACCACTCACTCACTACATTCGCCAGGCTTCCTGGTACCAAACGGTCTCCCATCCAACTACCGACCAGGCCCTTCCCTGCTTAGCTTCCAAGGTCTGACGGGATTGGGCAGAGCAAAGGTGGTATGGCCACAGAGGTGAGCAAAGACACATGTTTGTGATAAAAGCTTCATTTTATATTTATTGGGTGAAATGTTACGCTGTGTGTCTTTAATAATAATAGAATATTTTCAACCTAATGGTTGTGAATGCTAGTTAGCTCCCACCCACTCAGTCATACTTCCATTTATGCAGGCAAGGTTTGGGGCTGTTTTTTAATGAACTTCAAATTGTATCTTTAATGATTACACACAGTGTTGCATCAAAATGGAAACTAATGGGCCCTGAGTTGTGAATTCTGCAATCAGGCTAGCAGCAATAATGCATTTGTGATGACAGTTAAACCAAGCTTAAATAACCATTAAAATACCAAATGGGTTGTTTGAATATGAATGAGGAAATGCTTCATGAGTTATTGACAATGCAGTCCTTATGTATTCAAGTAGCGTCACAGCTCTGCAGTACAAGAAATATGATCAGTGACTCTCCCACTGCTAACCAAGGTCTGCCAGAGGAAATAAAAGGCCTCGTATGTACATCGGTGAGCCCGGCAAACTGACAGAGACAACTCGCTCGGTGTGTGGCGGTCCATATGCTTATTGTTGTGCACACGGAGAGCAAATAATTGAGTGAACCTTTGTGTTCTTGACAGTGGAAGGAATAGAGAGTCGGGCAGAGAGACCTACAGCTGGTTAGAAAGCTGTCAGGCTGTGCAGAGCTGCAGCTACATGACAGATAAACCCATCTGAAAGGACAGTTCTCAAATTAGCCACACAAAAGTTGCTCTTCAGATGTGTCACCCTGGCCACTGTTAGCATTTTTATCATTAAGGGATCATTCTGCCACGCTTTTTCTTGAGATATTATGTCAGCGTCATTGCTATTTATATTTACCAAATCAAAAAATCTCCCCAAAGTTGGAAAGGATTATTTACAATGACAATTGCTGTATAGGGGAATAGGTTTGATATCACAAACAGAGTGCTCAAGAGTACAGTTTGTCAGATTCTGTAGTCAACAGAAGGAATTCTGGTCTGGTTACCATTCCTTTATTACTCTAAAGATTTTGTGTTTTGATCAAGTTTAATAACATTATTAACTTTAACATTAACATGAACTTTTCTGACACGGTGTGAGATCTTAAATTAAATAGCTTAGCAATAACACAGAAGGCAGTGCAGGTGTTGTAGATGCACAGTCACCAGGCAAAACTTGGCAAACTCTGCTTAAATTCCAACAAAGATTGATCTGAATCATCCAGGTAGATTCAACAACAGGCAGAAACGTTGGGTAACTATGTATAAAAATGTTCAGTTGAATCGATTTGGCCTTCTGTGTTGTATCTACCTGGATGATTGAGATCAATCTTTGTTGAAGCTTAGTGTAAACATTATGACATATCTCATCTAAGTAAGCTTGACTACCGTTTACAGCAGGTTCCTATTTACAGGGACATAAACAACAATGTTTAGACTCTACAGCCTCATTTAGCTTACCAACTGCTACATAGCCTGCTGGTTTCTGTATTAGGGCAATACATCAGGCTAAGTCAAGTGTGCAGTAATATATCTGACTGGTGGTCACAGACCTTAATCTGTTTATGTTACTGCAGAAGAACTAAGTGCCTAAGGTTTGTTTTTTGTTTTTTTTTCCCTGGTGAAAAATTAGAAATGTTGTAAGAAGTCGCTCAGTAAAGAACACAGTAATACATTCATTAATAAGTACCTCCTACAGCACCGGCCAACCCTTTGCACATATCACATTATTTTACTTTGAGTTTATCTTTGACCCATCTGATCCAGAAGGGTCAAAGATCTTTTAAATACAGCTATTTGCTGTAAAACAAATAATTTGGGGTGGCTTTGCTAAGCCCTCAATTTTAATTATAATTACTTCTGTACTGTTGCTTCCGTAAAAACTGCTGGGTGTTACATAATTAATCATCTAATTCTATTTTGATTGTATTTGATTCTACCGCTATCCCTTGTTCTAATCCTACTACTGTTCCCTCTGTTACTTTTATCACTACTATAAGTACTATACTACTACACTTACATGTCATGTCAAACCAAACGTCCTTACCTGAAGGCTGAGAGGAAACTGGTGCTTCTGTATTTTGCATAGAAAAGAAGAAAAAAAACACTTATCAGCAGCAACAGGACACACTATATCCTTTCCAATGAATGACTGTATCCACTAGTTGACCAGCAAGGCTCACTGGTTTTTTCCTTTAGCCTCTAACTAACTAACAAGAGCCCCTCTCTTCTGTCACGAGGCTTAACATTCATCAGCTAAATCAACTGTACGAAATGCCCCGGATAACTTCCCTATACAAATAAAGCCGGTCAGTGATGAACGAGACCCTGCTGCTTCTCTGGGTACTTTCATTCACTACGGCAGGTCGAGGTATAGCTTTTAGCCTTCCTCTTGTCCTCCGCTGTTCCCCAGGGCTCAGGTAGCAGAACAGGTGACTGACTCTCAAGTTTCACAGCCCTCCGTTGCCACAACTTATTAATGGAGTCAGGGGCCTTCAACTGCTTTCCTGACTAAGCAGAGGCACATCTAAAATAACTCCCACTTGATTTTTTTTGTTGTTGCTCGCACTTGAGTCGAACTTGAAAACGCTCCCAGACAGTGCATTTATAAAGGCGCACGTATCCTCCGAAAATAGGTGGTGCTGAATGTAGGTGGAGAAACAGACAGCCAAGGCAAAAATATAAAAGTCTAGATGTGGCCAGGTGAAAGTAATCTCTCTGTGAAATCTAGTGTGGTCTGAATAGCCTAGTTTTTTACAGGAATAGGCCACCATTTTTACATACTGAGATTATGTTCTTACCTGAGCTTAGGAAGAGCTTGGTCGCTTCTAACTTCACCCCGTTTGGAGCTATAGGAATATGCTGGGAGAGGCCAAATGCTAACAACATCTTTGGTCGTTTTGCGTGACTTGAGGGCACGCACAAAGACCAGACAGGTACGTATCAACTCGTCTAAGCTCAGGTAAGAATTATCTCAGTATGTAAAAACGGTGGCCTGTTCCTTTAAACGTTCTATGAAATCTGAATGAAAAGCATCCAGTGTTTGATCGAATGTAATAATTTATATTGGTATTGAAAAACTGTACTAAATATTTATTGCTGTCGTTTCTGATTCTTCAAAATGAAACTTTAACTTACCTCAAATGCTTTGGAAGGTTTCGTCGCCACTTTCACTTTCAGCACCAGGCTTTGAAATCACCGGATCCAACATCCAGAAGAGAACCGTGACCAATCAGTTCTGTCCAGCTTCAGCTGAATTGTGCCGTTTCCTCCACTAACTTTGCCGTGATTTAAAAACACCCCACTGAGAAATGTTTCTTTTTCATCTTGAAAGAAAAAAACAGAACGCCTTTGCGCCTGTACCTCCAAAAGAACACAAACTCCGTGAAGTGAGTGGGCTGGACCCTAACTCGGATAATCCTATTAAAATTCCTCTGTTGCACTCGGCGGCTATCCCCTCCTTACTTCGGCAGCGATGTCACTTCTCATTTGATGGCCACTGGTTCGAGTTTCGCCGGGATTTGTGCAATCAATACAGTCAGCCCAGAGTCGTGCTGTGTTCATTAGACAAAGACTCCAGTGCCACACGACAGGGCCCTTCAGCCGGTGGGGCCGCCACACTGTTCCCCTCAGTGCCGTTAGACCACGTAATACCACAGATTATGTCCGTTACGCAAGACGTGACTCGTAACTCTCGGAACACGCTGTGAAACGGGATAGAGTCCAATTTATAATTAATAAAACGTAGTACAAAGTCACTTAAATATCCAAATTATTACTTTCTTGTTTTGTCCCTCTGCCATGACTAAGATGCAACATTTTAAAGGGGGGTATTATGCTTTTTTCAATCACATAGCACCAGTCTATAGCATACTACAATGATGACGTAACCTTCTGTTGGTCTGTATATGCAGTAAATTAAAATAACTGCCTTGAATAAAATTGCTCTCTCAAAATGGCTGTACTGAACGTCTTGAAATAGGCCTCTGTCTCTTTAAGAAGCTTTCCGACACGCCCCCTTCAGCACACTGCCGTGGCATCTAAACAACACTACTGTGCGGGGAGGGGGCTCTGCTGAGCTGAGGAGCAGTGGTTGGTGGCTTGGCTGGTGACAAAAGGTCCAGAGGCGTCTCCAGGAGCTGGGGGCGTTCCTAGGAGGACTGAGGCATAGCTACACCTAAAATGGCTGCCGTCTAAGTTTTTACTGATTACTCAAAATATGTGAATGAGCCAAGGCAACACTCCAGGCATGTGTTTAATGAGGGAATGACATAATAACATGATATAAAGCTTGAAAAAGTCGATTGTACATAATACCCCCCCTTTAAGGGACACCAAGCCAATGACACTCATACTCTGATGTGTAGTTTGCCCTAGAGGGATGAACAGAGTGCTTTAGTCATCCCCAAACTACTCATACATTACAGGGAACCATCAGAAGAACAGTATAAAAGGTAGGAAATCCATAGTTACACTTACTTGCTTTATGTCGGAGAGCAGTGCCGAAGCCGCGTTTCCCCAAATCCCACTTCATAATCGACTGGCGGCGTATTAGCCCCGTGGAAATATCCCCGCGGCCTGATAATACAGAGTTGATTTTGCGGATGTGAAGGGGAGCCAGCTGGGGTTTAGATTAAGAGTGTTCCACAACAGTTTGCCTGCAATTACACCGCAACAAATGAAAAGGCAGCGGAGCGGCGGAGTGACAGCGACACAGGTAATGTGCACACATGGAACATCTGGCTCCTCTGCCTTATTGTCTGAGCGCGTCGGGAGCTGCACAGATACAGAACTTTTCCTGGCGTTATTCTGCGGGCGACGTTTCTCGGCTTTATCGTTATGAAAACAGGCAGAGGAATCCTTAAGCTTGTTGAAAGATAGAGTTTCTTAATATCATTCTATTCCTTCAGACTATGGCTTATTCCTTCTATATTGTTAGCTTTGATTACTGTTATTATACATATACACCATGATAAGAGCCATCCACTCGACTTTCATTTATCCCATTCAGCTCTGTGTGCCCTGAAACTCTTGGGGGCTCCTTAAGGTTACTTTTGGTAATGACTGGGCTGTTAGATTGCTCCCCATTACACACTGCACTAAAATCCTGCAGAGGTAACCCAGGGACGTGATAATTACCTTGTCATCTCTGAACAAGAATCCGCTTTGATGACTGCAGCTGTACGCCACAGCGAGGAGAACAAACAGTGCCTCCAATAACAAGTGCAGTCTCGGGTGGACGCCGCAAGTAAAACATTTTTCTGAAATGGCGCGTCAGGCGATGAGAGTAGATTTGCATCAAAATGTCGATATTTGGCTGAAGTTTGTGGGTCTCCTCGTATGAACCAGGCTTTTGAGTTTAGACCCGAAGGTTTCTATTGATTGGAAGGTCAGGAATTTTCTGATGGCTATTGGCTCAAACAATGGGGTTATTATTTTGGAAAGGAAAAACTCGGAGGCTGTCTAATGCAATCTGCTCTATGGAGAAACCGACTTCACGTACCGTTGCTGTTGTGACTGGCCCCAGCACCAAAATGTAAATATGAATATTTCCATAAGTGGGACGTAGGGCAGGGTGACATGGTCTAAATGTATGTCAGAAAAATATAAATGACATCATCTCCAACGGTCTTTCAGCAATTTGGAAAATGTATTTACTTAGTTGTTTATATTAATATTAAACATTCCCCTGCTACCTAAATCAGCTAGCGTGATAATATAAAGTGATAATCTGAGTTATCACGACGTTATTTGAAAATCAATCCTTCTTTATATTCAGTCTTAAGGCCCAAACACGCCGGCAACGTATCGTACAACGCTTGACACACGTGTGGCAAAATAGGATTGGTTCTATTTTGAGCAATGCGTCCTGTGCGTTGCCCCAGCACACGTTACGCACAGCTCAGTGTGGCTGTTTCAATCCATCTTCAATTATTCTATGTCAAAACACGTCAAAAAGGCAATGAGTTTACGCATAACAGGGTCATAAACACGCAGAAAACACGGCCGGTGTGTCACCCTGACTATGGTCAGTTATTCACCTAAATTACTGTCAGGAGTGCTTCTGAACAAATAATCAATTCAATTCATCTTTTTTATTTGAGCATCTGCGTTCCACAAAGTTCTACATATATACAGAGTTTAGTACAGTAGACAAAGCCAGAGAGATACAGTCGTAGGTGAATGAGTGAATAATTAAATAAATAGCGTAAATAATGCCTCAAAGAAAACTTTTTTATTGACCTCAGCGTGTAGGGATTTTAAGGACACAGACAGGTCCAAGTCAAAGCAATAGACTCACCCTAACACAGGCTCAGAACTGCTTTGTGGGAGACATTGGTTGGCCATTAAGTCTGTCTCATTATCTTTAATGACTATGCTTTGAGCATATATAGCTTTAAGATACAGTCATTTTGCCACTATAAAGAGATATGCTGCTGGATTCTATTAGATGAAGTACAGTATGTGTTCAAATAGGAGTAACCTGTGAATAACCTCTCTGCAATACCCACAGAGGAGTATATACAGATATACAATGCAATTACAAGGAACTTCAACAATGCATGGGAATACATCCGTTTCATTCATGGCACGCTGAATTAATATTATGGACGACATTTTTATGTTACCAACATAGTTGTGTTCACAGTTAACAGCAGCTACTAGGCTGATTTTATCTATGACACATTGGAGTCATTTTGAAGAACGTAGCAGGCCAGCAGGGTTTTATTTGTTTTTGGTGTTGGAGGCCAATTGGGAATCCTGCAAAGAAACAATGATGTGTCTAAAATCAGTGACTTGTTTTGTCTCCCTCTAGCAACATATTGATCTTAACAAGAGTGTCCTAATAGTTTGGACCATCCAAGTCTCAATGCAGTGAATCATAACGACTCCCTGTGGGCCATTTCAGTGTGTTGGAAAGTGTGCTACAACAAAGTGCATTCTTTTGTAATAAGCTCATATTCTCATTTTGTGATACTTAATGTGGGGAGTTTAGTGTTTATAGAAAATCTAGAGTTCCACCTTTTCTGGCTAAATTCAATTAATTTGTTTCATCTTGAAGGATTTTTCTTTCTTTCTTTGTTACTTATGTACAAGATACCGAGTAAGTTATCAGAACAAGTAATGCTACAGTACAAAGTGTTAGATTTAACATTGCAAATAAACTGTGTTATTGTAAGCCAGATTTTTTTTTAAAGTGCACTGAACCCCCAACCAACAGCAAGCTACAGACTGCTCCACTGTAACACTACATTTTCACATGGAGCTAGAACTGAGCACTCTGTTCGCGACGGTGATTGACAACCTGCGCATTGTGCGTGACTGCATGCATCACTAGTCCGACAAGGCTGACAATAACGTATGGCGGAAACAAACACTCAGTAAATTAAACCCTGCAATTAATGAGAAATAAAAACATGTGCCCGAGCTTTCACGCCCAAGAAACGCTATCGACGACCTGCTGATTCCCCCACCTTGGCGTGTACCGTCGGGGAATGCATCTAAATCAATGCAGTCATCGATTCAAATTAGCCACTCATGAAGTATGCATGAGCCATTGTTGGAAATACATGCTCGCCATCGACTGCTGCCACTTTAGCCGTTAGTTATATTGGTCCCGGGTTGATTGTTGCACTGTAATGCCGCAGGTCGGTATGGTGGAATCTACACAGGACGGCTATTTATGAAGCGGCAGGTAATTCATTCGGGCCAATAATTATGTTCACTCAGCAGATTAGACGTGCTACACCTCCTCATCTGCCAGCAGAGGTTTCCCGACAAACGGGCAGAAGATGCATGACGCTGTGAGGCTGGCAACATGCGGGCTGTTGCACAAGAGGAACCACGGCAGAGACACACTCGAGCTCTATGCATTTGAATGGGAGAGATGAAGCATTATTTTAACTCACAGAAGTCACAATTATATGAAAGAGATTGTTGCCTTGCAGAGCGGATATTGGAAAAAGGCAGGGCAAGTGAAAGTGCTGATACATAGAGGTAGAAGTTTAGACTCTGCACTTTTCATTAGGCAAACTTTGTCATGAGCCATCTGTTCCCTCTTTCGCTGTAGTGGATTTATCACACGGCATGTCTGCGCGACAAACGGCAATGATTTAAAGATGGACATTTGAAATATGAACAGCATATTGCAAGTGAGGCATCTCAAAAGTTGATTACGAGTGCAGGGAAGGATGTCAGGCTGCTGATGTTGTCGAGATGTTTGTTTCGACCATGACATCACGCTCGATCACATGACTCTTAGTGATCTCGTGTGTGCTGCCGATCTCCCCTTAAAAACGCAGTGCATTTTGAATTCCTCTAGTGTGTCCCAGGCTTAACTGTTTCAAGTCATAAGAGTCACATGACGCAAATGAAACTGCCCCAAGGATAAATGGCGGTTTGCCTGTACTTCTATGACCTACAGTATATTGCCTATATTTCTAGACCTAAAACAAACACAATGCTTTAGCTCGTGTTTGCTCACAACTGTTAACAAATGCTTTTAGCGATAAACACTCAATGAATTGGCCTACAAAGCAGCAATAGTCAAAGCCAGGTCACACACACATGGCTTTGGCTCGTGGTTGCTCCATGTGCCATGGGGTTGTTGCGGGGATGCAGGTTGGAACATTTGGGAATGCACACAGCTGTATCGCTTGAGGCGCCACCTCTCACTGGTTCATGCTGCTGTCCAGGCTTTGCATGTGGCAACGGAACGATGCTGTTGTTTAGCAGACTCATGTTTGATTAAGGGGGATCATCCTTTAGCTCTTGGTGATCATGTAAGGCGGATGATTTACTAAAGACGTCTTGAATGAAAGTGGGTGTGCCCAGGACTGTATAATGATCAGGGTTCCAAAGCATTTAATGGTCCCTACATTATGCTAACCAAAAGGCTTGGACGAAACTTTGAATACAGTGGAGCAGCCGTAACTTCTGCAGGTGGGGATCAGCTCTTGAACAAATGTACACGAATGAAGTGAAACATTCCAAAAATCAAGTAGTGGTGACAAGTCATGCTAACCATTACGCCGCCGGACCAGGAGGGCCGAGTGCACAACCTCTGCAGCAGAAATAATTAGTGTGCAAGTGCATCTCCAGGAGGGTACAGGCTCTTCATAATCAGTGTGTCTGCCTAAATAAGCCAGCGCTCCCACTGAGAAGGAGTAATCTAGTGGAAAGAGATTTGACTGATGAACCTTCAAATGAGCCGACCAGCTAGTGCATCCATCATATCACACTGTGGATAATTACAGCCATTGCACAGGTTAGGCTACCTGCCCGCAATAATTTGACAGGTTTTTCCATTGTTTATGATACAAGATGGAGTGCTTTGAAAAATTCCGTCTGACCTTTTAATATATTACGATGGCAGTAAATGCAACGGAGAAATGACTTCTTTTCCCACAATAAATTAGCGTAAAGGGCAGTGTTTTCCCCCGAAGTCTTGTTTACAGTGAAAGTATCTTGGCCGTAAATCGCCACGTTAAAAGATAGCTCAGTAATTGATCTGAGGTGGACAAGCACTTGATACTGTAGTAGAACTATGGTGATGGGGCGTCCCTGGTCGGTCGTAAAGCATAGAGGGTAAAAAATGGCACATATTGCGTTTAGAGGCTGCGGTGGGATGCAGCTAATCATTATCGCTTAACAGCCATCAACTGTTGCAGCGTTCACAAATGAAAAGAGAGCTGAGAGTGCAGTACGACATGGTAAACACGCAGTTAAGGGCCCATCTGCCCATATGGTCCGCGATCACACGGTCAGCAATAACAATCAAAGATTCTCCACCACTTAAAAGGTAGGGCTTAAATTGGTCTTTTCCCTTGTCTAAACTTTTATAATACTCAGATGAAGTCTGCTAGATGGTATATTTTATGTTGAATTGTTGTTGGTTTTTACTTTCCTGTTCGTCATTGTATTAAGCAGTTTATGTGGTGTATTCTTTGCAGAGAAGTTCATATATAATTCATGTGGTGGGAAGCCTCAGCCGCTTGTTGCTCTGAGACTGGGGAGACTGGGTGTTTATGGATGCCCTCGGTGGACAGCAGCGTTTTGTGGATGGGACTCATTAGAATGACTGTGTCATGTGGCAAATGGTGACAGTTGTAATGCACTGGGAGGCGCGGGCCCCGTCCTGGCAGCGATTCACAGGGCGGCCATCTGCAGCCCACACGAGCAGAGCGGAGCTAACATGCTGCCGTACAAGTGTGGAGGGAGAAGTCCTGGAACAAAGCACCCGCAGATACCTCCTCCAATCAATTTACAAGAGCTGGACTGTGAAAGCAGCCATGACCATTATTGTGTACAGACACAGCGGACTGAATGTGAACCCATTATCATTTATATGCCCTCTCGAGTCCTATAGGAGAAAACCTTTACATAGATCCAGGCACCGGGAATGTTATTCATGGCCTAAAGCCAACATCATTCTTTTACCTTTCAATGCACCATTTACTTTCATTTAACATCACTCATGAGAGGTAATGGCACAAGTCAATATCGAAGAGAAACTGGGAGGCACAATGGAACTGTACTAGAATTCAATGAACAGAGTGTACAATAGTTTCTATGGGCAATGTGTTTGCAATGTATTGATCTGGGTATAAGCATGGATCTTAACTCAAGGGGAAGACACGTTCTGTGTCCTGCCTTTAGAGTTGTTTTAATATATTTCTAAGCATAAAGATATTGGTGAACAAATTACCCAAACAGAAGAAAAATAGGCCATGAAACCATAAGAATTAGGCAACGCTTGTTAAAACTAAATTCTAAATTAAGTTGAGCTATTACTTGGTTTGTTAACCAAGTTAAGTGCTTTTTGCTTCATGCTCTCTGGAATCAGATCGTTCTGCCTCCACCTAAGGTAGATGGGTCCTATATGTAGATCATTTCTTGGTTGTTTTCTCCTGCCTAGAGCCAAATTTGGTAGCAAAATGTTTGTGAAGACATATTGACATACAGTATTTTGTACAAAATTGAAGCAAATATTGGTAAATAGTGTAATTATTATGACCATGAAGTTCAATGATAAACCTGTGTCACATCTAAAAAAACAAGGGTAAAGCAAGTTTAGTCATTTTGTGAATGTTTTGTTTTTTGCATGTGCCTGTGAGTTCAAACCCAAAAGACAGCTAAGGATTTCACAGACTGCCATCCATTGCTCTGTCAGTATGGTCGTACTATGAGCCAAGTGATATCTGTCAACACACGACATATGAACGCGGTTTGTCTTGTACATGTATTTGCTTGTTTCTTTGTTTGTTTGATCAGAGCTGCTAATGAACACACATGGGACTCATGCTTGTATGTAAACATATGCTAATTTACATCCATTGTCCCACACTCCTACTCTCAAATACGCTCTCACCCAACCGAGCCTGTTGTACATGTTTTTAGAAGTAGGAGAAACCTGCCTACTGTATGTCCATTTACTGAATTTGGTTGTAAATGTGTTCCTTTGGTCATGTCTCCTTCAAGATCCTTCAAAAAATAACTTTTTTTCTAGAGGAGACTGTCCACATTTTTGCCTGAATTTATCCTAAATATCATTCCAATTGAACCCAATCAGGTTGCAAATAAGCAAACTATTTTACTGGGATCAAATTCATGGGCAATCCAGAACCCAGATCTGTCCACGTTGCAAAGGAATGTTAGTTGATTTTTCTCTGCAAAAGCAGACAGGCCCATTGGCATTTTTATACATAAGCTGAGCTAGTTGGCATTATGTAATTATCCGAAATCTACCGTATTTAGAATTGAGTGTGAGGATTATGCAAAACATATTTTTGTCTTAATCCTTTGTTTTTGAAAATTTGATTCATCTTCAAAGGTATATGTTACATGCCTTGTCAGTTATATTAGATGAATGTCGAAGTGCTAGATTACTGTGCACAATAATAGGCAGACATTTTAAACAGCCTACAGTGCAATTGTTACATAGTGCCATGCTGCCAACATAATGAATGCCATTTATTATTCTTTTTTACAAGACGTTGCTAGAAATTAGATTTTGTTGTTTTGTTTTATCTGTGGTCCAGAGACAAGATGAATATTGTGTAATGTGATTTGTTTACATACAATGCATAAAGACAAATGTGAGTCTTGGCTGTCAGTGATGTATTGTGCGGAGAAAAGCAAGTGCAAGATAAATGGAGGCACAGCTGAGGTAATGCCTTGTAGCTGGAATATTTTGTAGTTTGCAGGTCGAAAAAGTCGCTGGGGCAAAAAATGTTCAATATTTGCAAAACCTAGATACTACTTTATTCCCTTCTTGGCCAGAAGCAGTTGGACTAATGCTATTCTGAGCCTTATTACTTTCTTCATCACACTACTTATCGTCGGCTACCTCAGAGAAAAGCCGAGGACCGACTGGCTGAGCAGCACCTACAGCAATGTCCCGCTGCGTTAAGGGAGCTTGAGATAGAACGTCCTTAAAGACACACAGTCTTTGCAAAGCCCAGGCACTTTAGCGCAGTTAATATTTTTAAAACATATTTCAATTTGTCATCTAATTTAGTCAAATCATTCTCTTCAATATTAGTCTAGTTTTAGTCGACTAAAATACATGTAGTAAACTAAATCTAAGTGATGAGGCTGTTTCAAACACGTTTTGATGATTTTAGTCTCTTCTTTTCATTTTATTCATTTACTGATTTATAATATTTTTCATATTTTAGCGGACGAAAATATCTGGACATTTTAGTCATAGTTTTAGTCTCATAAACCACTTTTAATTTAGTTTTAGTCTCATTTTAGTCAGCACAAAAATTACTTTGACTAAAATGATGATGAAATATTTTAGTCCACGAAATGAATAAATCCCGAACAAGCCCCCCATATATTCTAAGCTTTATTTAATCAGGTACTGACATTGTTTGAAATGTGTTCCTTGATTTGAGGTGATGAAACAAAAGCAAGGTTCATACTGTACATATAGGCCTATATACTTGTTTTGTTTTGTATTGTGCATACGTTGTCAAGCGCTAAATGTGTTTTGTATCTTCCCATTATGATTCTTCTTTCTCATTTCTTCATTTTGTCATGGAAGCTAAAGAACAGAAAAACCTGACTGACTCGCCTGCCTTAAGGCGAGATGAGTCAGTCGGAGATTTTGATGTCCGAGAATAAAAAGACAAAACTCACCCTTTGTCTGCGAGCAAGCCGGGGATTTCCTGGAAGTAGCAACAACGTCGTGGCTCACTGGCTGGACACTTCATTCATTAAAAACATATTTTGTGTCCATGTGTAGACGGAAAGGCGGCCGAGATGGTGCTGTAATCCAAATATGGTCATTTCCTTTCTGGGTCACAGTGTGGCTTTAACTCTGTTTTAATGTTCCACAGTGTGGCTTTAAATCTGTTCTGATGTTTAATTGTATGTCTATGGCCATATGATGATCAATTTCAAAATAGGGCATTGTTTTAAGACTTCATACAATTCTATTTAAATTGTAGAGACATCCATCTTTTTGGAGAAGCACTTTTGAATAAAACTCTATTTCTTTAATAATTTGTAGATAGTAATTAATTTTCACATCGGACTTGGGGCCATTGTTGTCGCGGCTAAAGACGGGAGAAATATACAGGTCATTTATGCGTATGTGCAAATTACACATTTTCTCAACATGAGGTTCTCATTACACTCTTGCAACAACAATATCTCCATCCACTTTAGTAGCTGCAGACTCCAAATTGTCTTGTATTTCATAATATTTCGAAGGTTTTTGCATTGCATTATTGCATGAGCACTGCTAATGATATGTATAAGCTAAAGCTAAAGGCGCCCCCAACTTTTTATCATGTCGTGGCTGGCACTTGTTTTGCCGGAAGTACTGTAGCTACAAGTGGGTCAATGATCAGCCACGACAGGTCGAACAGACAACTAGCGGCAGTAATTACACATCCTTGTCACGCTGATTAAGGCAGCCTCCTTCGTTCTGCTTTATTATTTATGAGTAAAATAGCTTTCATTATAATCCCAGCGCTGTAGGCGCACAATGCCAAGCAGAAGTCATGACTGTGAACAATGAAACGCGCATGAATGTACAAAAAAAATACACCCGAGCCAGCATATTTTACCGAGTAAACGATCTTTCCATTGTATCACAGAAATCCCTCACTCATAATTTAATACAGAGTGCCCTGAGCTCAGTCGGAATTGCCCACTTTTCCAAACAATGCCTGTGACTGGAATTGCATACTATTGTTGTATCCCTGGGCAGGACACCTCGCCAACCTTGCCTGTGAGTGTTCTGTCTGTGTCACTGCGACAAATGGTATTTGGAGGGGCATTTCCTGCATTTACCCAAGCGCTCTTTAAGAAGATTTCACACAATTTGCACAGTAATGTATATTTAGATGATAACTGCACTCTCCAAGGTCACTTTCCACTCAAAGTCAGATGAGCTCAGTCGATATTTCAAGCACATTTACATTTTGTTGTTTGACGTTTACCATATTACTCCCAGCAACCGTTCAATAACATATTTTTTTTGGCGGCAAACTTCTCTCTCTCTGAGCGTATTAGAATCTTTGGCGCGCGGTAGCTTGTGGATACATTAATCATGCATTGTTAGCACATCGCAGAGTTTATTTAAGGGCAGCTATTAACACAGCCGTTTGTTATCTGTAACAGTCAGGCCGACACTACTTTGTAAGAATTATTCTTTTATTGTTCTTACCTTTGCGGATGTCATGACTTATAGAGGCTGCGGCCATATTTATAAATAACTGCCGGCCCAACCAGAGGAGAATGGGATGCCAGATGGCTTTGTTATCCTATAGGAGCTCGTTCTCGCTGGTGAATGTCCTCATATGACAAAAAAGAAAGCCTTTGTCAACGCATGTGCAGCAGGAATGCATAATTAGACATACTTCACACCAACTCGCCAAAGTCATCCAAAGCAAGGCGGATGCTTCAGCCCCAACGTAGTGTAAAAGAGAAGGTGAAAATGACCTGTATACGTTTTGTTGTGGCCTGACTTTTAATATTTTCAAGGACAGTGGGTAAGGAATTGCCTTTGTCTCATGATGTCAAAGCAGGCTGCATGGACAGCAGGATTACATGCTGATCTAAATGACAAAGGGCTGTCCAGGTTTATGCTGCATAAGCATTCGGGAGAAAAAATAAATGCCCCCAAACGCAACAAACACCTCCACTGTCATCCTCAACCTTTACACCTGCACTCTCACGGGCCCACCGGCAATGTCAGGCTGATTAGACTTTCAAAGGTGTGTGTTCTTTGGACGGCGGACTTAACAGCAGCACTATGACCTGGTGTGACAGCAGGGCAAGCGCTTTTGTGCATTCATGTTTAGTTAAAGCTGGGTATTGTGCCTGTTTGCTGGAATTTGGTGATCATTTCAAACACATCTGGCTCTCTATCTTACACTTGGTTAGGAAATGCTTTATTGATCTAAGACGCTGGCAACTGGTTCAACATGCACATTGTCCCCAAGCCCTCCTTCTCCTCTTCCACACAGCAATAAGTATTCAGTGACAGTATTTAAGAGATTTAAATAACATACAAGTATATTTTTGTTAAGGCCTTGTAAACTGTTATTTGTCCATGTTTTACTGTCTACATTTGTCTGTATTTAACCGTACCAGCTGTGAGCTCTTTGTTACTAACACATGAGGTTGAATGGTTCTCTGTTTCCCCCCCTTGTTTCTAATGCTACACTGTAAAATGTAAAATTTGTTTCAACTCAAAAAACTAATTCCAAGGGCTGCCAAGAAATTTTATGTGTAACCAATAACCATTTTACAATCTAGTCGATTTGAAATTTGAGATTCACCTCTTTCGTTCAATTGTATTCTTAGGTTGACATAACTGTTTCCAGTTGTCTGAAGTGAAAAACCTAGGTTGACACAACTGATTTAATTTGTAACTGACGTTTTTCACTTCAGACAACTGGAAACAGTTATGTCAACCTAAGAATACAATTGAACGAAAGAGGTGAATCTCAAATTTCAAATCGACTAGATTGTAAAATGGTTATTGGTTACACATAAAATTTCTTGGCAGCCCTTGGAATTAGTTTTTTGAGTTGAAACAAATTGTACATTTTACAGTGTAGGACTCAGGTCAGGTCAGGACACAAGGGCAATACCTATGACGTTCTCTTGAATAATGGTACACCATGGGCTCTGTCTTTGAAAAAGGTTAACGTTGTCTGCTTACATTTAACTATTACAGATTGTTCTTTTAGTAAAACATGAGATTTGTTTACCTGCTTTACTAGTTTCGATCACTTCCTGTGATCTTCCTCAGAAGACTGTAGATTCCCTCAGAAAGTCTTTTCCTGAAAATCCAGGAATACTATGGCACGAATGAAGAAAACACACCTGCAGGTCTGTTTTTGTTTTTGAATATAACAAGCAGTTTAGTCAAAGTACGTGTTTGAATCAAGTGGTAAAAAGGTGTTTGAGAAGAGATGCAACACTGTATCTTGAACACTGTCAAAGTTGTAAGTTTGAATACAATTCACTGTAATGGTATGAACTTCTGAATTATGCTCAGAATTATGCAGTATGATCTTTAATGTTTGATGAGTGAATCACCTAGAGCGGCCAGTTGTTTTAAAATGCGTATTTTAAAGAAGTTAGGTTGCATAATTTGTGCAGGGCACCTTCAAACAAAAGACAATTGAAGAGCTTCAGGATGAACCATCTTGCATAATTCACAGAAATATTCATTGACTTACTAAACGGACATTTCTCTTCTGCTTCAGAGCAGTTTGGCCCAATTAACAGGCGTTGTCTTCCCCCCCCCCCCCCCCCACACACACACTCTCACACACACAAACCCTCAAGAGACCAGCTCTTGAAAACTTTCCCAATTACAGTGAACCTTGCAAAGGTTGGATTACTAATAATTTTACTTATCTACAACTTGTATTCTTCAAATTAGCTGGAAAGAATGTTAATTACTGCTACTTAGTGGAAGCAATATGCCGTTAGGAGCTGCGCCATGCTTTAGTTATTTAAGTCTTTTTATTTTTGTAGATAGATTGACAGATTTCCCCACTTCATTTTGGAGTTCTTTGAGATTGCTTGGAGGGATTTTGGAACAATAATACGGCAGTGAGAGAAGTGCTTTCTCCCCCAAATGTCAAACAAATGTTTCTTCTTACAAATGCCTTCAAGGTGTTATTGTTGTACTTTTATAATTTGAATTTGTTTTCCATGTAACAGAAAATATAACACAAAATGATTGGACTGTGTGGAACGGTGCATCATTGTATATGCTTGTGTTGCAATGAGACCACCACATTCACGGTCAGAAGACAATAAGCCATGTGGCCATAGAGTAAAAAGGATCATCGGATTAATTACCCACTTGTACATGTGGCCCTCAGACAATGAGACAAGTCTGAAAATATCTCAATAGCGATGGGATTCTTGCCAGTTGGCTAGTATTCTTTGACAGTGCTGAAATGTGTCAGGTTTAAGAAATAGAACCTTGTGGAAATAACAGCTGTCTGGACAAAACACTACTTCCCAATAGTCGTTTTTCTTTTTTGAAACCAAATTTCCGCACCATCCCTTCCCCCTTTTGTAGCTGCTGTGTGGACGACTTGGTAAGTGAACTTGAAATTAATTTGCGCTCCACAGCCTTTCATCCAAAGCTGGTTTTCTTCCAACGCTTTTGGAGGTTTTTTTTTTCTTTTTTTATATAATGGTTTGAGAGATTGCTGGCAGTGGTATTTAAGATCGGGGACAATGGGGAGGCAGACAGCGTTGGCCCGCCTGCCCGCGAGATGGAGGGAAGTGATTGCTCCCAGCTAATGCGGGGCTGTGATGCAGGTGCTTGACAAAGTGGCTCAGATATGGATCCAAGCTCCCGACCTGATGAAATATCCACCACGTGTGTGAGCCATCACCAGCCATTGACCAAGCACAAAGATGGGTGCCGGGAAGAAAACAAGGCGGGGGGGAAAAAAAACATCTTTATCCTGGGATAAGCAACGCAGCCGTGAGTGCTGACCTGTATGATATAGAACACCGTTTTTTTTTTAAATGGAAAGCGATGAGTTTATGAAGCATTGTTCGGTAGTATTCTTTTCTCTTTTTTTCCATGGTACTATGCAATTTGAAAAAATGAAGAAAAAAATGTTCACAAATCACTGCACTGGGGCCCCTTCCAAAACATACTGTTCTGCTTGATCTGAGAAGAAATGGGAAATTTTTTAAATGAATTAAAGTCATTATTGATTGTGACAACTTAACATTATCAGCTGTAGCCAGTATAATGAACTGTGCCATGTTTGTAGATTATCAGAGAAATTACAAATGACTCCATTATACAGTGGGAGAAAAATGTATGTGAACGCTTTGGAATTTCTCACATTTCTGCCTAAACTGGTCGTGAAATGTGGTCTGATCTTGAAAATCACAAGAATGAGTAAACCGTGTCTGCTTAAACTAATACCACCCAAACAATTACACGTTGTCATATTTTTAATGGCCATAACATGTAAACATTCACAGGACAGGGAGGAAAAAGTAAGTGAACCCAAGAATCTCACTGAACTGCAACAAGAGGAATGGTCCAAGAATCGTCCTGATCATTGTGAGCTAATCTAATCTGCAACTACAAGAAAGCAGTTATTGCTACAAAAGGGTCAGACAACTATACAAAAGTTGAATTGTTTGTGTGGAGGAAAAATGGAACAGCATACCAACATCAAAACCCTCTCCTCAAGTATGGTGCAGGGAGAATCATGGTGTTGGGCTGTTTTGTTGCCTCAGGGCCTGGACAACATGCTGTCATCAAAAGAAAAATGAATTCACAAGTTTATCAAGATATTTTGCAGAAAACCCTGAGACATTCACAACAGCGTGGAATAAGTAAATGAACCATTGTATTAAATGGCTGGCTGACCCTTCTTTGTAGCAATAACTGCTTCCTGTATAGCAGACACTGTTTACTCATTCTTATGATTTTGATGAAGATCAGACCACATTTTATGACCAATTTAGGCAGAAATGTGAGAAATTCCAAAGAATTTGTGAGAAATTCCAAAGAAAAGAAGAGAAGATTTTCTTATCTTACCCTACAAAGCTAAGGCTTAGGTAATGTTTGATTGTCCTCACAGCTGATGACGTCAAAATCCTGAAGGGACACAAAATAAACATTGATATTTGACAGTCCAGGGAATGTTGATTATTTCCTACACAAGAAGCAAGTAGAGCTGGAACATTCAAAAAGATCTGCATAAGCTGGCAAAAATCACACGTTTTCCTGGCACTGCAATGGAGAAGAGCAGCATTTGAAAGTATGCTGTGAAGATACATTTTCCTCCCACTGTAGTTTACCCTAACAAAGCTGACTGAACAGGTGCCTTTCTGAATAAAAGCTACACATGTTTTCAAAAAGAGGTCATCTGGGCTTGGTTTTGAAGATGTTTTGCTTCTCATCCAAGGGACATTGAATGGAATAGTCCAGACATTTGCAAAACCATTTGCATGGAACTTTAATTTACTTCCAATTTACTCCAAAACAGAAATCTTAAAAAAAAAAAAAAAATCCTGCTATTTGCTACAGATTATTAGTTTACATTTGATTTGTAAAGGAAGTCTTGTAAATTCTAAAGCAGCTGAAGCCAAACACGCTAGTGGATGCTGACTATTTCAATTTACTATTGTATCAGGCAATTTCTTGCATTACACTATTTGCAAGGAGGTCAAACTGCAGCAACGGCCTCCAGTGGAGAATTATTGTAGACCATAGATGAAAAATAAATGGGTATTATTAAGTGCGACTGCCTCACATTTAGAAAATAAGCACATGTCAGTCACAACCTCTCACAACACGTACAAGTATGCAATTAACATAATCGCAACAGGGAGCAATAAAGGTCATACCTCCACAAATTGTGTTCACAACAAAGAATAACAACTGGTCTAAACTCATCCCCATCACACCGGCAAGACTCAGCAGCTCATGTCACAAATTCATGTCACAATGTCAAAACAATAACATAGCAATGGGACATAACAAGATTTTGCCATAAACACACACATGCAGACAGTATCCATCCCTATCAGCTGTCAGCATGACACACATGTTTTCCTTGCACTGCAACACATGGGTCAGAGCAAAAAAGCATTGACCAGTATCAGGTTGACCATAGTGATAAAGCCATACAAAAAACAACACACTAAAGGTAATTAATAAGGACTCAAACTTGGATTCATCTTCAGTTAGATCTTAATTTCCTTCTTTTCAATCAAAGAACCCCAAACTATGCAAATTCACCTGTCCCTGCAGCCATGATCAATACTGTTTGTACCATTTTTTTTAAACATTTTTTTACTAAATGTGCAATAGGTTAACTTGACAATTGGTCAACTTTTAAGAATATAATATAATCTTGACCAAAACTGAAACACATTTTCACCAAAAGATGATAACTAAGACTAAAATAATGATGTTGTATATGTGACAGGACAGCCCTTTGCGCTCCTGCACGTGGCTGATGAGGCGAGAGGGCGCACTATAAAAAGTGGGGTTCGCAGCTGCGTAATGTGAGCGCTCCGCTTTTATCCCACGGGTCCTGCCTCCCCTTCTGACCGGATGCAATTCTGTGGACGCTGTCATGTTGATTCCCCAGTTCTACGATTGGTTGTACAAGACCAAATTCAGAGACCTCTTTGATAGAAACTGTCTGTTAGGGCATTGGGCTTCGGACTCACACCGCCCCTCGTCAGTCCCCTCATCAGTTGCTGTACCGTCACTCCAGGTAAAATGTGATGGAAATGTGGGGCTGCTGAATCTGGGCTGCCAGCCGTTCTGCAAGGACTTGATTATCCTTCATTTTGTTTTGTACTTTCATTTCATCGGCAAGTTTTATATTTGCGCCACAATTGTTTTTAGCCTGTCTCCAACTCAAAAAGGAACTAAAAATATATTTAAATCTAAATGAATAAAAACAATATATTTTCTCAACCTGTCTCTGTCCTACCTAGTCCAACGAGCCTGTGTGACCTTAGAGTTGGTTAAAGTCAATACTGGGTTATCTGACCCGTAATTCAGAGTGGCGTTGTGATTATTGCACAACATTAAGTTAACTACTAACTTATAGCCACTGCCTCGGCTACATACATAACCAATTGTCCACATTTTTAGTTTGTTTAGTAGATATTTTAATTTATTTTTTCTTATCTTACCCTACAAAGCTAAGGCTTAGGTAATGTTTGATTGTCCTCACAGCTGATGACGTCAAAATCCTCCGTGCTGAAGGGATAAAAACATTGATATTTGACAGTCCCAGGGAATGTTGATTATTTCCTACACAAGAAGCAAGTACAGCTGGGACATTCAAAAAGATCTGCATAAGCTGGCAAAAATCACACGTTTTCCTGGCACTGCAATGGAGAAGAGTAGCATTTTGAAAGTATGCTGTGAAGATTTTGAGATATCGGAGAAAATGGGTTTTGTTCTCGAAAAACCCCAAGTAAGATTATTATTATTATTATATATTATTAATATTATTATTATTATTACAATCTGACTGGACCTGATCTGATTGTTCCTTTTGAAGGATCCTTCAGGATCAGGAATGTATGCCTTTCGGTCAGCCATTCAGGGTTAGTCCCATCCCTCAGCAGCTGGTACATTTGAGCTGCCAGGCGCTCATGGAGCGCAGAGACTTTATTGGTTTTTATTTGGTCGGGACAGTGCAAGTTAATGAACAAGCCACACTGGATTGTAGCCTTGGGCTAATTTCCATCCGTCGTCCCCCATGCGCACTCTCAAACACACTCTCATTCATCCTGGCCTATTGTACATGTTTTTAGTGGTAGGGGAAACCAGAGTACCCGGAGGAAACCTACGCAGACACGGGGAGAACATGCAAACTCCACACAGAAAGGCCCGGCCTTGGTGGGAATCGAACCCAGACTTTCTTTACCTAGTAGGTGTGAATCATACCTGAGACTCTGTCTTGGATGTCTGCCACTGTGATGGTGACTGGGTTCTGTTCAGGGAGGTTGCTGTGGTCCTCTGCTATTGTTACCCTGCCTCGTTTGCTGGTTGAGTTGAGAACAGTTGGTTCATTCATCTGGCTTCACTTCCCTTGTGTACCTCTTTGGGTGGCTGGCCAAGTCTTGGAGCCTTTGTTTAGCAGTATCCCATGCTTCAGGTATGGGCATCTTTTCCATTCTGGGCCTCTGTCTGTTGACTCACTTCTTTCTCTCGCTCTGCTTTGATTTTTCTATCCTTCTTTTCCATGGTGCGTATTGGTTCTCATGGTTGCTCTTACGATAACCTGCATTTCAAGGATCAGTGCTGCTGAAGTGTCAGCTCATTGCAGTGGTTGAGGTAGGAATCACTCAGAATGCTGCATTTACATCTTCTAGGAGACTTTCTTTTGGTACTTGGGGTTGGCTTCGAGATTGCCTGCTGTTCATTTTTGCCATGAACTTATCCTTCATGTCTATCGCTGCCCCGTTCAGCTTGGTTGCACTGGATGATGTTGATGTTAACTCCCCTCTGACCTCTCTGACCTGCCACCCTGGCTCCCTTTCGCCATGTTATTTGTGATGCACCTCATCAATCTGAAGTTGTGATAGCGGTGGCTGTTTGTGGAAATTTGAACACTTTTGCTTTTTAGTGTTGACTGTGGGCTTTGCAATAACTATTTAACCACATTATTTTCAGGTAACCTCTCCGACTATTGGCTACCCAAGACACGGCATTCCAACAGAACCTTGTTCTTGCATATCGCCTGTTTATGTCTTGTTCCAGTTGCCAATATTTCATCGAGGTGCTCTAGTTCCCCAGTACCTCACACAGACCGTTTTTTTTTTAACTTCTTTTTTTAAGCACTGTTACTCTACATATCTGACTTTTCATCGTCTACATTTGCCCCTTCTCTCTTAGGTCCTCTTTCCATCTCGTTCTGACTAAGCATTATTTGTCACACTATCAAAAAGAGCTGGTAATGTTTCTAAACAACCCAAAGTGAAACCCGACTGTGCTGGAAACAAATGAAAATGAAATAAAAATTAAGCTTTTATTACAGACCAAGCTGCCGGACTATTATGAAGTTTGGATGGACATTGCATGCAATCTGACACATCTGATAGAGTCTCGTACACTGCGGGACGTGGTGCAGAAGGTGAGGATGAGCATTTGCCTTTCGGATGCAAATGAGTATGTTCAAGCGTGAGAATGTATGCAATGTGAATATGTGAAAACACCATGAGATGTAACACAATGTTTGCCTGCAATGGTTGATTCTGTGGTCTCTGCAGATGCCCGAGTTGAGTCTGCATCACTTACACAGTCATCGTGAGCTGAGGCTGGCTCGCTTAGCACTCGGGATAATCACCATGGGGTACGTGTGGCAGGAGGGACAAATGGCTCCGGCTCAGGTGGGACATCATAAGGAAGTAAATAAGTGCTTTATTTGTCATTGTACAACCAATCGCAGTTGGTTAGCAAAAATATTTGTACAAAAAATAGGAACGTCCCTTACCCCGCGTCCTACTTGGCCTCATATAAGAATACTCAGGCCACCTTTCCCAATGACATTGTTATATGACCACTCTCTCTGATTATACAAATGGAAAGCTCTTCACATCTGGAAGTTTAAGCGTGGCTGTTAAAATCCCATAATAATATGCACTATTATGTTTTTGGACAGGTTTTACCCAGGAACATAGCTGTGCCCTATTGTTTATTGTCTCAAAAGCTTTGTCTTCCGCCCATCCTGGTGTATGCAGATTTAGTTTTGGCTAACTGGAAATTAAAAGACCCCAATGGGTGAGATTTTTTATATTATATAGCCTATATCTTTTATTTTGATGCTCAATCAACACAAAAGCCACTGGTGTTTACACATTTTTGCACAACATACAAACCGGATTACCTACTTTGATTTGTTCAAACTGCCAGTGGTGTCACTAAGAACAAATTTACCAGGCATTCATGTACATTTTCAGTGACAATCCCTGTTTTCTCTTTTCTCACCATTGCAGAGATATGGAGGTGGGGTGAGTAGAAGTGGTTGTTGTGTCTCCATGATACAGCATACACAGGTTTTATTTTTTTCTCCAGAATACTACACGTATGACATCCTGTGTCGTTTATCAAAACAGGAACATAGAGGTGATATTTTCCCTCCCTGGTGGAGAGACTTGTAGTGGATTCCTCATTGTCTCCATGTTGGTGGAAAAGGCAGCCGGCCCAGGCATAATGGTTTGCACTTCTATTGTTCCAATTTTTCATATCTCAACTCTTTGTCTTGTTGTCCACTGATTCCAATGCATCTTCTATTGCTGTCTCACAAAAGCGGTTTGAACTCTTTTCAGGGGGCTCTAGAGGTGGACCGGGCTTTAAAAACGTCTGACATTTCTGGTATAAAGGAGGGCCTCAGTAAAGTTACGTGCGCTCTTAAGTCAATGAAGGAAACCTTTGAACTAATGCATTGTAAGTTTGATATAAAACTCCAGTTTCATTGAGTCTCACACTGGGTCTTCGAAAGCCAAAGCAATGTAATTAAAAGTAGCCTGTTGTGTATGTGACAGCGCATGTGGATCCGACCATATTTCATGCAAAGCTGAGGATCTTCCTCTCAGGGTGAGCTTTATAATCATTACAGCCTGCTGTCTAATCAGAATTAATTATTTTATCTTAATATACCTACAGTATATCTAACCATTTCTTTGAGTTTCTTTTTCGACCATTTTTGTTGATAAGATAACTGCTTTATATGAACATACTGTACAAGGGAAACTCTTTCATTTGGGCTATTTAGTGTGCAGTTACTTCATGCTGCATGACACTAATGAGAAAGAAACGATCAAAATGAGTTGGAATAAGTTCAATGGACCTTTTCCACACTCGACATGATGCTAAGGCAGCGCATGCACACAAGAGGAAGCACACCCATAAGCAAAAGGAGAAAGCACAGGAGTTCTGAATTCTTACCTGAGTTTTCAGTCTTCTTGTTGTCTGTATTTTCCAACATTGTATTGTTTATTTAAGCAATGAATAAACCCATAGATAAGAGATCAAAAACGCAATTTTAACAGACTCCAGCAGTGTTATAGGAATGAATCAGTGGGTGTAATATTTACACACATTTTGAGATTAAGAAAATGGTATTTCCAGGTGGCGAAACAACCCCATGCTTCCTAATGGACTTGTGTATGAAGACATCAGCGATGAGCCAGTTTTATTGTCTGGTGGCAGCGCTGGCCAAAGCTCCTCTATTCAGTGTTTTGATGCTCTGCTCTGCGTCCAGCATTCTGATGAGACAGGTAATGTGCTGTTATGATGACCCTTGATCCTCACTGTCAGCTCCCTCTGCATATTATTTTGACGTTTTGGGATGAACTGGCGTTGATTTTGCTCTGACTTGTCTGTTTCTGTCTAGCGGCCTTCCTGGCACACATCAGGGAATACATGCCTGCCCCTCACCAACGGTTAATTCACTCTCTATCAGGCAGTCTGCGAGACTTCATCATGTCGTGCTCCAACCCTGACCTCTGCCGCAGCTACAACTCCTGCATAACTGCACTGCTAGACTTGCGCAATTATCACATTAATACTGTTGCCAAGTATGTACTGGTGCCAGCTCACCATGCACGGCTCAGCGGCTATGCACTGGGGGAGTGGGCATGGCACTGGACTCCCGGGGGACCGGCGGGTCCAACATTATGGGTTTCCTAAAGACTGTTCGGAATAACACGCAAAACGCACTGATTGCGGAGCCTCAAGAGATGTAGCTCACTGAGATGTATTTTAGGAAGCTGCTGTTCTTAAACACTCTGTTGCTTTTCGCTGATTTTGCTCCATTAATTATAATAATAATAATCCATCCATCCATTTTCTTCCACTTGTCCGTTGCCGGGTCATGGGACCAGCCCCTATGGCTCCCCCTGCAGGTGGTGGGTCCACAGAAGGATGGCCTCAGGGTTCTAACCGGGCCTGTTGGTCTCTCATAAGGGGCTTCTGAACCGCTCTTTGTCTGACCCGTCACCTAGGACCTGCCATGGGAGACCCTACCAGGGACACGAAGCCCCTGACAACAGAGCTCCCAGGATCATTCGGGCGCTCAAACCCCTCCACTACATTAAGGTGGCGGTTCCGGGAGGGGTATAATAATAATAATAATAATCAAATTTATTTATAACGCACTTTACATTTCAAGCATAATCTCTACAAAGTTAAAAACAAAACAAAGCACAAAATCAACATTAAAGCCACAAGCGGCGATAAAGGCCCTCGCCACTGGCACAGTCCCCCCCTTGCAACTGCCCCTGCTCGCTCTCGCCCAAACCTGCTCTCGCCTCGGCCTAACACCCAACATGGTTTCTTGCGCCAGTTAACTCCGGCCCACTCTCGCCTGAGGCTTCGTTACACCCCGGTCTCAATCTTGCCCCAGGTATACTCGGGAGTAGCCACCATGCAAAACAGCATCTGGACAGATGTGCCAAATTCCATGGACGTCCTTTCCACGTACTTCTATTTGTAGGCACTGAACCCGTGAGTGCTGCAGGCTGGAACACCCACTCAAATCTTTGGACACCCAGGCGAATTTGCCTTGATTACAAAATGATTCAATGAATATCGCCAAATCTGTAAAGCCGCTACTCAGTGTTCAGCAAATACACGAGCAGGGGGCGGTACCTAATATACATGTATGTGTACTGCACACCACCCATTTAGCTACATAGGTAGAGTGTCGGGCTCCCGACCATGAGGTTTGCAGGTTGTATCCCGACCTCAGGTGTAGTCGGGAAGTGGGACAACTTTTTTTAGCTTCAAGCTAATCCACAATTTTGAAAATTGAAACTGTTTTGTCCCCGTTTTTAATAAGGGTGGGACCATAGGCACCGATTCATGTTCTACCCAGTAGGTGCCGAGTCAAAAAAAAAGAAAAGAAAAAAAAGTCAAGGTTGGAATTGATCCGGCAGTCTCATGGTTGGGAACACGGCGCTCTACCTATGGAGCTACACATCCTGAGCAAATGACAGAGCCGATTTTTTATTAACCTTATTAAACACCCCGCACTCATGTATTTGCAGAAAACGGAATTACAGTTTAGGCAATAGTTATTGAATCATTTTGTAATTAGGGCAAATTCCCCCAGAGATTTGAGAGGGTGCTCCAGCCCTGCAGAACTCTCGATAGATGAAGCAATATTTTGGCGAGACCCATATAGTACGAGGAACATACAGAGACGGACAGGAAACAGCCAATCTGAACTTCCTGCGATTGTTCAGTCCAAAAAATCTGAATTTGGAGAAAAAAACGTCCAAATTAAAGCTTCTTTCTGTGACAGAGGGGTAGTATAAATACGTACAAGTCTAAAACTGTAGCTTTTGTGAATAAAGGGGGAAATTGGGGGAATTGATGAATTTCAGGAGAAACTCAGAGACCCACATGCTGCCAGAAGAACTCTGGCTATTTTCACGGAGGATGGGTGGGCCACTTAACAGGCAAAATGGCCGACTTCCTGTGCATCCGGGCGTGGCGCTCTAATTCAGTTTTTGTTTTTTTCTTATGTCCCCGTTCACTGTGCCGAAGGGTTTGAGCCTATGTTGAAAACGCACGTTTTCATTTGAATGGGGTCAACTTTGAGGGGGCTGTCGAGCCATTTTGTTTTGGGCGTGGCCAATACGTTCATTTCCATCAATTTTCATGCCACACGAATGTCTCCGCGAAATTTGGTGAGTTTTTGGCGACATATAGCGGGTCAAAAATGCACTCGTTGACGGAGAAAAATTTTAGAAAACTAAAAACAATAGTCCCTTGCCGGGGACTGCGTCCGGCTCGGGCCTAATTAATTGTTATCTGTGATCCCCCCTAATTGGAGTTCAATTATCTCACTTGGTAAAATGGTAAATGGTCTCAACTTATATAGCGCTTTTCCACCTACATTAGGCACTCAAAGCGCTTTACAGCAAGGATCCACTCACCCATTCATACCTACACCAGTGTACGCAGACACTGGAGGCAAGGAGGGTGAGTGTCTTGCCCTAGGACACAACGACAGTGGGCACTTTCAGGAGGCGGGATTCGAACCCCTAACCTTCCGGTCATGAGATGACCCACTCTACCATCTGCGCCACCATCGCTTGACTATTTGTATACAGAAAGTTTAGGCCAATGTGTAAAGGTTACGTTAAAACGCAGGTCAACGTGCTGCAGGAGTGAACTGCTGTACTCACCAATATGATGTCTGATGCAAAGCGTCTTTAAGTGAGAGAATGACTGCTATACTTGTGCTAACATAACAAGGACAGCACAACTTTAGAAACATACACTGATTGTGGTTAAGAAAAAGCCACAATATTAACATGGATAAGCAGCTTAGAGTGAACTCTCTGGAGGCTGTATGCCAGTGAGAGCTGAGCTGATGTGGGCTGGCACCAGAGCCACTCCTGCAAGTGGAGTGGGCAGGGCTTAACACTGTCCAGATGTACTTAAGTATGCTGTTTATAAAGCCACTGTTACTATTCTCGTGTTTAGTTCCATTAAAGCAAAGGAAGCGTGTTGAGCAGCGTTGGCGAGAGGATTACTGAGTAATTCACAACTGTAATTAGATTACACCTTAAGTTACGCACTAATGTATTACAATTATAATGTGGCAATTAGACTATTATTACTTCATCAAGTACAGTAACTATCAATTACTGGTTATATTATTTTTATTTGACAACTGAAACGTCTTATTATTCATAAAATGTTAGAAATGAAAAACAATAACCAAAGTCTGCCACACTAGCAAACCATATCCCTGTAAAGGCATGTATTTAAAAAAAAATGTATATTTATTTTCTATTAAATATTTGATCTGTTTTAAATACACTTTGAACAATAAGATAAATAAAACGGCAACATGATTGTAAATGGTGTAATTCCTTTGAATATATCTATATCTACCATCTTGTTTTGGAAAAAAAAAGAAAAAATTCTCATGGTGCTGTGGCCCGGAGGGTGGGATGGAGGATTGGGTCAGTCAGTGTGATGGAGTAGAGGTCTTCATGGGTGGTGTCTCTTCTTGGTACTCACGACTAATCACATTATAGAGAAGAGACGCTGGGGTGCACTGCCAAGTCCGCTCCACTAAAGCAAGAGGCAAAATGTGCCTTGTTTGACAGATCGGGTATGCAGCAGTGTACAAGCTAAGTTCTGCTGCAGTGAAGTCTGCTTATACGTGCTGGCAGAATTACTGACGTGACAAATACCGTATGTGCATTAGGTAAAACAACTTCAGAATATCAGTTAGTCTTTTTATTTATAGTTTAGATTTGTTTACTTTTATTAGAAAAAGAAAGATAAATCAAACTTTTTGTTTCAGTCTAATCTGCCCATGCATCTCTTTCTGTGCACTAATTCATAATTTAGCTTAAACCTAAAACCTATTTAATACAAAATCTAAACCAATAAATGCAACACTATTATTATTATTATTATTATTATTATTATTGAATGTGTTGACTTCCCCGCTCTTAATCAGATCATTTTTCTGTGAAGCCGTTGAGTGGTTATAGACGCATACGTCTTAGCTTTGACTACCGAGTATTGTCCTGCTAATAATACACACTTGACATGGTGCATACTAAAACATTTGATTGTGGAAGTATAAGGCTCATGGAACTTTAAAAGTACCATTATGTGCATGCCTCATACGCTGCCTTGCCAAATCTTACATTCGGCAACCTGTAACCTGGACTTATCTTGATAAAGTGATCCCAGTCTTTGAACAGGACACACCCCTCAAAAGGCATTAACCAAGCAGATACCATTATAGCTCTTGCATATTATGTAGAATTGTGCCTGTCACTGGCCTACAATACTCCTGGACTTGTTTGGAGTGCTATTGTTAGTATTATACACCACACCACACCACACCACACCACACGGGCGGCACGGTAGTACAGTGGTTAGCGCTCGTGCTTCACAGCTAGAAGGTCGGGGTTTGATTCCCACCAAGGCTGGGGCCTTTCTGTGTGGAGTTTGCATGTTCTCCCTGTGTCTGCGTAGGTTTCCTCTGGGTACTCCGGTTTCCCCTACCACTAAAACATGTACAATAGGCCAGGATGAATGAGAGTGTGTTTGAGAGTGCGCATGGGGGATGACGGATGGAAATTGGCCCAAGGCTACAATCCGGTGTGACTTGTTCATTAACTTGCACTGTCCCTACCAAACAAACAAACATTCTTACAGAATTGTTCAGAAAATCTGCTGAAGCTGAACCAGATAATTCAGGATCAGTTGTGCAATTACAAACATTATCAGGCAGCAACACTAAACCAAAGGATGCATCCAATCATTATTCACCTTTAACTGACTTTGTAAGCCTCTATCAAATAGAGTATAACCTAGGGGTGGGCCATATCGTTATCGTGATATCATTTTTTAATATTGTTGTAATTTTTATATCATTGTGGACACAATATAATTTATGTTACGCTGAGCTCCATCAGAGCAGCATAAAAAAAGGAAATTAGTATGCCGTAAAAAAGAAAAGAAAAAAGAATGAAATATTACTGAATTAATCTTCCCAATAGGTGTAAGGCTGGGATTTTGAAGTAATTTGTCCATTGTCAATTATATCTTCAAATATATCGTTATGGTGATTTTTCTTTTTTATATCGTATATAAGATTTTAGGCCATATCGCCCTGCCCTAGTATGACCGTCTTAACAAGGCATAAAAAGCACTGTTTTTACGTGAGTCGACCACTGAAAGGAGTTGTTCAAAAACATATCATAAAAATAAAGAAACGTAAATCACATCTTATGTTTAGTTTTTAGACATAAAATGATGAGACAGAGTGATGTTTTCTAACTCATTGATTACTCATGTCAGTTGCTAAAATGACTTTGCAAAATGCTTAGTGGTGATTCGTCCATTAAATTTGCGTAACGCTTCGTGTAACATCTGATACCAGCCTTGCAGATGTTCTGTTTTCATTCCTCCTGCTAAGGACTTAGCGAAGCCACACATTTAAGTGCAACTTCCCAGCGGTCTAACTTTGTATTACCATTCACGTACACAAACACTGGAATGTATTTAGTTGAAAATGTTTAATAGTGATTTATAAACAGTAGAAAAATGCATAATATTGCACATTGTCGTAACTAAATTGCACTTTATCGCAGTACATATCCTTGCATGGGAAATTGTGGTCATGTTAATTTTTTTTTTTAATGGCGGAAACAATTGAATACAGTACATTCTCCTAACACGTCTAAACAATTATATCAAGAATCTACACAGTGTCTGCGCCTACTTTTTATTCTTTTTCTTTCTTGGAAACCTGCTTTTTAACAAGTTCAGTGTCAGTGCTACATGTTGAACTTTGACCGCAGCTGGTGTCTGCTGTTGTAAAACCATACACTGTAAGTCCCATTTGCACTGTGAATAGCCCTTCTGCACTCACAGGGTCAGTGCATTCAATTGAAGAAGAAAAATAATAATAATAATAATAATATAGAGATATTACACTTTATAAGATGGCATTTTGAAATGAATCAGTAATACAAATACATTTTCTTGCAAGTGATTTCGGAGCTACACAAAGGATACTTGTTCAAAAAAATATAGGAGCTTTGCTGTAACATGACAGGCAGGTTATACGTATCATAAGGAGTAGAAATGTCAAAATAGCCTTTTTTACTTTGCATCGTGACGAAAAAACAACAGCTCAGAAGTCGTCGTAGAAAATACTCTTTGTTCAAAAACAGTACTTTTTTTTTTTCTCAATCAAAATTCTGTCAATAAACCGTCGTGTTTTTATAGACTTCATTTCAGTACATTAAGTTGCAAAGCATTTCAAAAATATTCGCCTTTTTCTTTTTTGTGAAAGGATGACTCGGGAATATTCTGTTAGCTGGTGGGCACGACAAGCTTTAACCAAGAATGTTAAAAAGCAGACTGAGGGGTGGGTTAATGCGAGCCGCAGTGAGTCAGACAGACAAGAGGATAGGAACAGATAAAGGGCAGGAAGAGGAGGAAGGTGACAAAGAGCTCTGGCATATTGTCATGTACTTTAAGTCTTTCATGCCTGTTCCTTTCAGTCTTCAATTGTTTGTGCTTTGCCGGAGTCGGAGCTGATGTCCATTCAAAGATTATAGCTTTGCTCATAAAAAGGGGGACCTCCGCATGGCGCCTCTTCTTGTTGCCAAGCAATATGTTCTAAAGGGGAAAGAAGACCGTCAGTATATTGCACAGGAAAAGCGGGAGTCATTTTAAACATGAGGGGAGGTGCACTGGAATGTATCGAAAACATACAGCAACTACAGCATATAAATCTGCAGTGCCTTTGACTGGAATATATGTTTCAACATGGAAAAAAAGTGACGCCAGCATTTCGCTATTGGATCGGATCACACTGGATTCTCTTTGTGCGTCACCACTCTTGCCTTCCTTAAATCACTTTCAATAGATTCTGACAGCTGACTGGGAACACCCCACCGGAGCTACAGATTAAGTCATAACATTCAGAGATACCCGGCGTCTTTATCTCGAGTTGGCAATTATGAAAGTCTGTGAAACATACTAAACTAAGACAAACCTTAACTTTAAAGCTAGCTTGACTCTGCTAAATAAGTGTTGTAAATAATAACTTTGTGACTTCAAAACCATGAAGATTGTACAGTAACACTACACCAGGGTTGCCAAGTCTGGGCAGCCAAACCCGCCCAAAAATATCTGAAAAAACGCCCAAAACCCACGGACATATGGTGCAGCTGGAATTTTCAGTTTGTTTTTGTTTGTTTTTTATCAAACCACACCTTTCTCCCTCTCTTATTGAAAAAGCAGCTCTTAGAGCCATGGATTTGAGATTTTGTTATTGGAAATAGTGATTTAGATCAAAAATAAGATATAAATAGCCCATTTTACATTGAAAACAAGGCAAAAAAAAACAAAACACAAGGCTTCTTAAAAAGCTGCCCAATGGCAACCCTGCACTACACAACTGGGACAAACTTCTTCCCAGTCGTGAGTCAGTGGCATTGGTAGTACTACACAGTGCTCCCTACTGTTCTGGAGTGTACATTCCATGGCTTTAAATGGGCCAAAACAGTCAACTTTATACTTACTTTGGAGCCTATATAGAAATGTAATGCAGTAGAAAGTATTATATTTATCTAATGTAGTGGAGTAAAAGTAATTTGTTCTCAACAAAAATACTGCTAGCTAAGTAAAATATAGGTCCTCAAAACGTACTTAGGTACATTTACGTTGTTACTGATGTTATGACTGACTTGTTATGCTTGAGCAGTATATGAATGCAATAGCTCACCCGATGAACTTCTTGTTTGGCCGTTCTCTCCAGTCCCAAAAAAGAAAACATATTCCTTTAGTTTCACAACCTCAAATGAACTTTTCTCCAGCGTTACTCCTGTCCAGTAGGTTTTAATCCTATCTTTTCATTTATCCCGTGAACAAAGTCCATTATGAGCCCAGTAAAATATAGTTTTCACAGCTTTAAAGTCTTCAAAGAAACCAGAGTTTCCAGCGTGCATGTTTCTTGGACTCGGACTTGGACTTCCTTTTTGGGGTGGAGGTGAACACTTCATTGGAGTAAGGCAGAGCAGGACACTGCTGGCTGTCCATGGGGCACAGTCTCTTCATCATGGGCTGAAGCTTGTCCTCCTGCAGTTTGAAGTCCAGTTCGACACTGCAAAAAGAATTAATTTGAATTAGGTCTTTAATTTATTTGGAATATCTGGAGGAAGAAACATGTCCATAAATAAATCTACCACTGGTTCAGACACTTAAAATCATTTGGATTCACACAGAACATTTACAAAACCATTTCAGAACATAGTATAATTATATTCTATGTTCTAATGTCAGGAGGACCATATAGGCCCATGGCAGTTTAGCAAGATTTATGTAAATATACTAATATAGGCATTGGTTTGTCTTAAACCATCAAGACTACAGATTAATTAAGTCGTTCTTTAAGATTTTGAGTGGTTAAACACTTGGTTTAGAGATTGTCTAGAATCAGGACAGTGTCTTTGTCCAGAGAGGTCAACGTTGCCGCAGTGAAAAAAAAACAAACAGCTCTTTTACTTCATTAAAAGAGCTTTTTTTTTTTACCAAGCTTCTCTTCTCTTCTTTTTTGTACTTAAAAACAATCTGGGGAAAACTTTACAGCTAGATTCCTAAATCTGATGGTATTGCAATTCTGCAACAGCAATGCATTATGGACCCAGGAGCTCACCGTTCTAGATCATTGAAAAATATTATATTCCAACTAAGTCCTTTTAGACTGTAATATCACCATATTGCTAACATTGGTACACTCCTTCAAGTAAATAAAAATATGGCACAGCAGGATTAAAAATAATATATTCCACAACTAGCCTTAAGACCAGATTCATTGACTTGGCCTATAGGTGCTTTCTCCTTTACTCATTGCAGTCTTTATAGGATCAGGTTGGAGGCAGGCAGCTCGAATCCACTGACAGACACAGTCAGACGCCCTGGCAGCACTTATCACCTTCTGCACATACACTTTTCAGAGACTCCCTCCCAGTAATAGGGTCCCTTTGCATCACCTTGGTATTTCTTATGCATGCAGTCAAAGGGCTTTTCCCAGCATAGATTATATTTATATTAAAAAGCGTCTGGATGTGGGCTGCTCCTGACATCCACGTTCCACCGCTGTAATCCGACGCCGGTCAGTGTCACAGTCAAACTCTTTTTTTTTAGCGACTTATTCAGTCTGGCCGAGCTCGCTGAAATGGGCCTAATCCCATCTAAATAAACCCATAGAGGCCAAGCCGACCCTGATTAACAACAGGCTTGCAAGCAGGGGATAAAGGCAATATTATACATCATCTCTTTTCACTTTGTTGCTATTGATTTGTAGTGCCCCACTAATGTATTTATTCCTTGAGTATGCAATTTGTTTTCAATGCGGCAGAGTAAAAATTGAGAGCATAAATCATCCGCTTTACATCTGCCAAAATGACACCCTGTGACTAAAGATATTTCCAGGTTTTTTGACAAATATAGCACCGGATGACGTCTGCTTCAGCATAGTCAGAGGCAACATTATAATAGTAGTATAGTGTTACTGGATGATTGGCCACATGTAATGGTAGAGAGAATAGCTGAAAATGCCTGTGTCTGATGTATTGGAAATAGTGATATGTACAAAACAATTTTCAAAAATTGCACCATGTAGTCGTATTGCTATTCCAACCAACATTGACATTAGAGATCAGACCATACAGACCAGCTTTCAGTTCCAATGTTCATCACTTGTCACTGGTTCACCATTTTCTCTTTCTTGGACCATATTTCATAGATACAGACCACGGGAAACCAAGAACAGCCCACAAGAGATGTAGTTCCTGAATAGCAAAATCCAATTTGATTACCTTTTCCCACTAACATAATACAATATAATACAAAAATATGAATATGTCTGTGCATGAATCTTTTTAAATGTATTTTGGTTTAAAAATGACACAAATCATATAAAAAATCAACATAAATAATGAAACTGTACAATTATGTAAAATAATATGAAGGATGAAACAAACAAATTATGATTAGCCTTCAGTTATAATGTAAATAGAAATCTGGTATGATTGAACATAATAACAGAGAGGGGTTCCCCAAGGATCAAGCTTTGGACCAATATAATTTGTCACATAAAATGACATAAACCGCTCGTAGGCATTGAGAATAAAGACAAGAAAGAATAGATTACTCTTCAACTTGAAATTAAAAAGAACATTAAGTGTTGCACTATTGCCAGAAAGGTATGTTAAGTTATTTTGAATTGGTGCCAAGCTGTATAAATCATCCACTGAATACTTGGAAGTACCAGCTGTTGCCAATTCCTGGAAAGTCATTTCTCCCATACCTCTGGGCTGCCCTTGATCCAATTTAAGGGCTTTTGTATTGTCCTCCTTTCCCTCCTATCTTTAGTATCTCATTGTTTTTTAAATGTTCCTGAAATTACTTAGAAAGTCTATTATTGAAAAGGGTAGTTCACAGTTCAACTTGAGAAATCACGTCTTAAGGATTACAACTATTTGGGAGCACAGACGCTGCCAAAGTAAGCTGACATCTAACACATGAAGGTCAAACGCCCCAGTTACTTCTGTCTGTCAAGTAGACATTCAGGTACAAAGGCATAGCTAATAGGCCAACAGTGACAGCCAGTATAATTAGTGTGCTGAAAGATATGCTATACTCAAACTGACATAATGAATCTAAAGAACTGTCCTCAGCCTTAAGATAAGTGTCGGTTCTGAACAGAGCTCTATTAAAACCCCAAGGGATGGAGAACTGCAGAGTTTGGCAGGCCAACACTTTCAATGAATCATTAGATATAGTGTAAAATATGCTGGCATGCCTGAGTATGGGGAAATATAGACATCATAATTTAGGCTGCGGTTTCTGAATACTTGACAGATCATGGTTTAAATATAGTTCCAACTTACCTAAAGTCTTTAAAAAGAACTCTTCCTCCTAAATGAATGCACTATATGTCATGACATTGCATTTTCTTCTGAAATCATTAAGACTTAAAGGCACACTACCCATTGTTTTAATCAACCATGCACACTGTCTTCAGCTTCAGCACGGCGTGATAAACACACTTTGGGCACAGGATGGCTCAGAACCAATCCGACGTTGAATTATCTGAGGCGTGGTTTAATACTAGAACAGCCTCTCATTTATTTCCTCGTTTACATCGTGCTGTCTTGTGTTCCTCCTTAAGCATTATAGGCTCTCACAGGTCAAACTAAAAAGCCATTGGCCATGGGTGTTTCTCCAATTAAACAGGATAAGCTGGGAATTACTCTGTGTTCAAGTGGAAATTAAGTAAAATGCTGTACTACTCAGAGTATGTTATACCATGGCTTAAATTCTGTATAAATCTCCTTTAGGATTGCTTTTTTTTTTTACTTCCATCTTTCAATTGTTGATGACTTGACAAATACATTGCATGTTAGGTTACGAAACACTTTTTCTCCAGCAGAAAAATTATCACTATCATGTACTTTTGCTTTAACAAACTTGCCTTCTGCATACTTAACTTTACTCTGAAAGGCACCAAGAGCCAAGCCAATGCAAAGCCACGCACCACTGCAATTATTAAGCAATTAATCACTTGGCGGATCGGTGCAATTACCAGATAACATGGAGCAACTCCTGAGTGGGAAGCCGGCAGCAGTCTACTATAGGCGACTCTGGGGAGCAGGTGCTTGAGCAAACAGCAGCCCTATATCTAAGATCATCGGCGCACACAAACAGAGGGACGCGTCTGGAGATGAAAGGCTGAAAGGCAGATTAATCATGTGTTTAGTTATGTAGAGAGTGAGGAGCTGTTGCTCAGCCCGGCCTTTGCCTGTCTGCGGTCATGGTGAGCTGAGCGCTGCAAGATGATTGCTGCTCCTGGGTGGGATGAGGTTACCGCTGTGAGTGCTGACTTTCTTGTCATTTGATTGTGGAAACCCGCCTTCCTGATCCTTCCACGTTTCAGAGTAAAGATGTTTCTTCTCCTGGAGATTTTTTCCGGTGTATGCAATTCTGTTGAAGTACTTCAGTTATTATGCCTTACTCTGTATTATTGATAGGGATGGGCCATACCATCTTTTTTTAAACTTTTGATTCGATTTCAATCCAAGGCTGGTCCCAACAATTCTGATTTCAGTCTCATCCATATGGATACATGCTTCTCAGTGAAAGTCAATTTTATGTGACAGATGGTTTATTATAGGATACACATCTCCTAACAATCCTAACTGAAACAGGCAAATCACACAAACAAATATATTCTGTTAAAAAATGTACATAAACATCTAAACATGCCATCAGTAGATCACTGAAACCCTGTAACTGCCTGCGCTACCGGAAGCACGCTCTAAGGACAGGAAAGCAGGATGTACTTTGGGAAAACACCACAGCCATTTGAGAAGCGCCTCTATCAAATTGCCATATAACAACTTCTGGCCGGGTCTCTACCATGTATCTGCACATGAACAAGACGGGTCGCTCTTTTCATGACAGGGACTTGCTCCTGCTGGATTAATAACCACAGTGGTTTGACGTGAAAAGACGTGGTAAGGAGGCCATGTTCAGTATGCCCAGGCCCTCGATAGACATGGAGGACTACGTTTTCAGCCGTCACAGACTCTCAGAAACAACACTTACTGGAGCAAAGAAAATACTGTAGTCAATGTGTATAGGGTTTTCCTATACAGTACTAGCAGTAATGTATGTCAAGTTCTGTCATATGCATTTTCCTTTCATAATTTACAGTCTATTCACAGTTGAAACCCACTCGTTGACAAGCGAAGTAGCTCCGGTGCACGCTTGTGGAACATAATCGGGAGTGCGGGAGATTAAATCACAGAGACAGTTACTCCACAGCGTTGACAGGTAACAGTTGAAGTTTCCTCTGTAAATCAGATGCACGAAAACCCTCCTCTGACATTTCCTTAGACAGAAAACTCGCCTCCGGTTTGCAATGGCTCCCTCCCTTCTTGCAAAATTGCAGCAAAGATAACCCCAATCTCATTAGCGAGACAAACAGAAAAAGGAGATCTTGACAATCGCTCGCCAAAACAACCAAAGCAACGCAGTGTGGGACACAAGGGCTAATTACGTCCTAGCGACTTATCATATTGGACTTAAATGCTTTTCAAAGACATTGTTCGGGCCCCACAGTGGATAGAGCCGACCTATTGTGATTACTGTGCTTGAGATTTTGCTTGGAACTCTGCGCAGCATGATAAGGAGAGGCAGCGGCAACGCTTTGATCCGAACACACAAAAACTTTCGAAGATTCCCTCGCTATGCTCTGTGGTAGGCCCGTAGTCATTTGGCAAGATAGCTCTTGTAAATCTTGCTTAAAGTACAAACAGAAATACCAAATATCTGGCTCTCAAGTATGCCTTTTCATGTGCACGCTATCCTCTGGACTTTATTCTGATGCCATACAGAGAAATACTGTTCCGTAAGCCGAGAGATATGTCCTTCAAACTCAAAGATTGTCTTTAAATTTTCCTCTTTATCCCTCAGGCTGCCCCCAGCTTTATAAGGATGTGTGAAACACAGGGGACATTTTACTAAAACTCATAGACCACATAGACTGCTTCAAAAATCCTGTTATTATCACTTAAACTTCTCTACATGCATCACTCTCTAAACGGCTGTGCGCACATCCTTAGGCTACATAAAGGACAGTTCTATAGGATTACCCTGCTGATTAATCTTCTATGCATTCAGGCTGTGTCTTCCCTACCCTGCTGTATACGTATGCCCTATTTGTTGGGGTGATGTATGGCACAAAGCTGAGTTGGACCAGGGGGTGGGTGGAGAGATGGAGCCAGGCTAAAACCCAGAGATTGACTACCTGGAGTCTGCAGCTGCTACGGTCCACAATTTATTGACCATACGGTGTAGGCTATAGGAGCTGCCAGACTAGAGCTTTAAATTAGGCCGCGTTGCCGGTCTTTGGAGCTAATAGTGCACAAATTGCATCGCGTGGTATACATTAAAAATAGGATGCTGTGGAAAATGCAAATAAAAACAGGCAAACACATGTCCTTTAGTGACTAATGATACAGGGTTCTACATGTTTTTATCGTATTATGAGTAATGCATTTGGTTAATTCCTATTCATCATAAATGTTGTTGCCCATGTTTAATTTTGAATGTAATATATAAGTTTTTACCTTTGGTGTGTGGACACATACCTGTATATGTCAGGTACTGACAGTATTCTTTACTTTTTTGAGGCTTTTGACAGTCATTTTAACTTTGCGCTCCGAGATGGCTTGTAGTAAGGTCTTCCAGTGTTAAAAAAAATCCATCTTGAAACGTCCGAGCTGATACTGTATGTTTGGACTCAAATTCACTGATGGATTGAACCAATCGTGTGGCAGTATTGTCGTGAAAGGGCATGGTGTACATTAGCCGACAACAACTAGCACATTATACAATACTAATAATAATAATAATAATGTATCGGTTTTATATAGCGCTTTTCTGGACACTCTAAGACGCTTTACATTGCATTATTCATTCACTCCATACTTGGTGGTGGTAAGCTACTATTGTAGCCACAGCTGCCCTGGGGTAGACTGACGGAAGCGAGGAAGCCAGTCTGCGCCATCGGCCCCTCTGACCACCTCCAACCACTCACTCACTCACTCACTACATTCGCTAGGCTTCCTGGTGTTACTAAACAGTCTCCCATCCAAGTACCGACCAGCCCCTTCCCTGCTTAGCTTCCAAGGTCTGACGGGATTGGGCATAGCAAAGGCGGTATGGCCACAATACTATTACTAATACTAAGATATGGACAATGGAAAAACACATGGTATTTATTTTGTCATTTAGCTACGTTTTGAGACTTGCGATTGGCTAAAATGAGCTGTGCTTGATCCAATCAGCAGCAATACTTCCTCTTCTAGCATTTAAATTGGAGCCTTTCCAGATTGACATCGCTGTGCTACTGTCCACTGTAATGTCAATTTGAGTTTTGTCAGGTTACCAGTGGGTCTTACAAAAGATGACAATATTTAGCTACTATTATTTGAAATGGTAAATTGGGCTTTGAAATTTTCCTCAAATAAAGTATTATGTTAACTTGAATGCCATCTGTGCATTGGTGCAGGACAGTTGCTGTTCTTTTCATATCATTACACATGCATGGATTGTCAAAGTGTCATGCTGAAAGTCCTGCAAGGTCATTACTGCCGCATAGACGAAAGGAGCCTGAATCTTTCATCATAGGCTGTGGGGACCGTTCTCATGCACACTGTTTATTCGATTTAGACCTAACCAGGGATTTGGTCTGCAAATGAGCAATTTACCCCAAATCCTCTGAGCACAACACTGGTCGCATTTCACCTCATTGTAATAGTGACTTTTTTTCTTGGGTTTATCAGTTCAATTAACAGAGAAGAAAGCCAAATATGTGGATAATCCCCAATAGTGTGAAGTTTCACATTAATAGCCAGTACTCAACTACTTTAAGATTGTATGTTTGTATGTGTTATTTTGCTCAGTGTTATATCCTCAAACATGCACAGTAGCACCTGCAGCTTTAACCCCGGTGGCATTAAGGCAGCGGACACATTTCCCAACAATAAAGAACTCCTTACCTTACCTAAACAAGTGCAAAGCTTTAAGGCTGGTCCCAAACAGATTGTGAGCATGGTTAGGGCAGAGAAGTTGATGTGTGTGTCTTAATCCACATCCTTGGGGCAGAGCAGTGATGGTGTTTACTGAGGAGTGACCAGAAGTCTTATAAGGACACAGTCAGGCTGTATCGTACATGTATTTACACTTTTTAAAGACTGTAAGTATTAGGTTACCCCCACGGAAATCATAGCTATAGCTATCTCAGCCGGTTCCCACAAATGCTGTAAATGTTGTATTAAGGTATATCTTGCAAACTATTTTTTTTTTAAATCATGATGAATCATCATATTCATGCATACACTTAAATGTACATTTTTTAGTGAATTCATCAAGATTCTAAGATCATGATATACTAATAAGATTTTCTCATGAATTCATTACAGTAGTTGCTTAATTAATTCATGCATGAAGTCATCTATGAAAGAACTTGAAGTCATGTTAACTCATGATGAGTCATGATATCCTCATGCATGAATACATCATGAAATCATGCATTAATTCATGCATAATTTCATGTTATTCATGCATGACTTCATGTAACCTTATTATAAAGTGTTACCAAGTCAAGTCTAAAGAGGTCTGTACATCCATAAGTTGGTAATGTGTATACTCACTACTGCCACCTCAGGTCTTACGTGTAACTGCAGGTTCTATATTAAACTTGTGCTTGACGGCAATTCGGACCCGAATTAACACTTTTTGAGTGACAGTGCAGGATTTTAGAGGCAGTTGTGGTGAATAGGTCTGGGCTCATTCTACACATTAGGACATTACTGGAACATGTAGAGAGAGGAAAATACTTAATTTGAACATTTTTAAACTCTGTATAGTCCCTTTAAGGCTTTGACCTCACCTAAATGTGGTCGATGGGTTAACAACAGCTGAAAACAGCTGGGTCGTTCATACTTGCCGATGTTTGATGGCTAATGCTAACAGCTATAGGAAAAATGGATTGAGCAGGTTAGAGACTGGAAAGTTCCCAAAGTAGCTGGCTTGCTAACTGTTCGCACGGCTTCTCCTTTGTATTTCTGTGCTTACTCCATCGAAATTCAAATGAACAGTACTTTTACTTGCAATGTATTTCAATAGAACAATAATAGGGTATACTGTACTTTACTTGCTCTACTTGGGCTGGCTCCTCTTTCCTCTACTCATATTTCATGTTTAACTGACTTGACTTTAAAAACGTAATTTTTAGCGTTATGAGTTATATCACCTTTTCTCGCAATATTATCATGGACTTTTACAGTTTTTCAGTTAATTGAATTCGAAAGCACCCTTTTAGAAAATGTTAAGTGGCCCTAATTCCTACCCGATGTGAATGGCATTAAAGTGAAAGCACTTGTTGATATTAAGTTGTGGTACTGAATACTAAAATACATAATTGTAGAGATATCTAGTACCATGGCAGAGTCAGATAGCACTGCGACTGATTAAACGTGCCAGTTTGGCTTTGCAAAAGTAACTGCTAAAAACAGCGAGACGAGCTGAAACAAACAGATTTTTAACAAACGGATCAAGCGATAATTACAATTCTACACTTAATAAGGTTTTGTGGCACGCATCGCCATCTTGCTCAACAGACTGGGGACTCCTGTCATCACTGAGAATTTGTTAATTAAGCAGCGTGCATTTAAAATGACATGCAGAGTTGGCAGGATTTGGACGGAGATAAGATTGGTGGAATATAACAAGGGAATCATTATTTTTAAACAGACAAAGTGCTTGCTTGCTATTCCATTATTTGCATACTGCGCTATGCAAGCATAGTTTGAATTCTGTAAATGTTGCGTTCTGAAATTGTTTGTTGTTGATTATTATGCCGGAACTTTTAATATTCAATTATTTTGCATATCAACAATAGCATAAGTGAAGCACATTGTTCCTGGCATTTCCATCGTTGCAGAGTGAGTGAGACTGTGAGACGCAGAAGTACACTTTCTGAACGCACTCGCTTGAATTGTTCCTCAAAATATAAACAGATCAATTTGTCTGGCAAATGACAACGGGGACCGATACACTGAAAAGGCAGCTGGTATTTGGAGAGAGTTGGGAGAAGTATTAAGAAGTATTCAATATTCTTTCCAGACTGCTAAAGCAAAGTTTATTCAGGTATTTACTGTACGTATATGCCCATATGCCTTAGTTCGATTTGTTCAAAAGACCAGATGCCCTGCCTGACACAAAGAAAGCATTTACCGGCAATCGGCAATGAGGACACAAAGGACACAATATGGGTGAACATGCAGGATGGGGATTGGACCGCAGAGCTTTCTTTGAAAACTGGGAGAATTGCCCAACCTGACATCAAAAGAAAGTTCAGTTGTGAAAATTGCCTCGCTTTCTAAACCCTTTTTTTTTCTTTTTTTTTTTTGCGCTGCAGAGGTGTTACTTTGATCCCACCGTATTATTATCTCATTAGCACTGGCCTTGCATAATTATGATCATTTAGAAATCACGGGTTTATTATTGCTTTTGAGGGGGCAAACGTTTTTTTTTGTTTTTTTTTCCCCCACACACTGTTTTCTGTAGATTTGGTGTCAAGGGAAATAATCCAAGCGCCGAAGTCTGTAGGTTGCAAAAGTGCAGTTATTACTGTAGGATAGATGGATTTCTTTGGGGTCAGTTCTTGTTCCATGCTGTTATGTCTTCAGAGTATTTTTTTTTACAGTTTTCTCGGTTGCAATTGTCAGAGGCTTGTTCGGGCGAGTGGGAGAAGATGTTGGGTCTATATTATACACTGCCTGACCAAACAAAATGTTGCCACAAAAAAAACAAAAAAATTGTTGGACCGACTAAAGCTTTGATTACAGCATGCATTTACTGTGGCATTGCTTCAATAAGCTTCTACAATGTCAAAAGCTCCAGTCCTGCGTTCATTTTTCACCAAGATCTTGTATTGATGATCGGAGCGCAGAGCCTTTTCCAGCACATCCCAAAGAAGAGGTTGAGATCGGGGTTCTGTGGCGGCCAATCCATGTGAGAAAATGATGTCTCATGCTCCCTGAACTACTCTTTCACAATGTGAACCGGATGAATCTTGGAATATTATGCCTGTGCCATCAGGGAAGAAGAAATCCACTGATGGAATAACCTGGTCATTCGAGATGTTCAGGTACCTCTATGTTTCTCTCTGTCTATTTTAGATTAAGATATTTTATTTAGTTATCTCAGTGGCAGTATTGAGGATGTTCTAGGTCAAAACCAGGCAGGGCAGCAGTAATTTCTCAAGACTATGACTTGATAGACTCTTCAAATTACATTGCAGATATCTGTGTAATGATATTGACAATGGAGCTCACTTTGAAACGCACTCTGGTTACGGAGCTACTATTCCCAGTACCTTTTCTACCACACTTTAGAATACGGCCCGGTAACTCCTACTGTAGGTAGTTACTGTAGTACATCCCTGGTACTTACAGAGATAAATACCAGGTACTTACAGTGGTACGTTTATGTACCTAGGAGTTACGAGGTCGGCCCATTAGTCCGACGTCTCATTATTCTGAAAATCACCCATTGAGTAGGGGTGCCATTAGGGTTAGGGTTATATTTTCGGAATAATGAGACGTCGGACTAATGGGTTGTCGGACCAATGGCATGGCACCGGAGTTACCAGGCCATACCACTGAAGTACTTGGTAATTACCTCTGTAAGTACCAGGGATGTACCACAGTAACTACCTAGGAGTTACTGGGCCGTATTCTAAAGTGTCTTGATATCGTAACGTGCACAGTGTTACGATCTATTAAGGAAAAATAAATACAACGAGCTGCACAATAGTCCACAGGTTGCAAAAGGGTGGTCATTACTGTCGGATATAGGTGGATTACTTTTCTCTTGTTCCTTGCTTTATGCCTGCGGTGTACCTTTACAGTTTTCCCGATTTCAGCTGTCAGTGGCTTGTTTGTGCGAGCGCTGAAACAGCGGTGGCAGAGGTCTGGGTGCCAGTGACAAATGGCACAGGGTTACAACAGCGGCGGATTTAGCACCTGCCTCAGAGCCATCGCTCAGCTCACAAGAGATGACAACATACTACGGCTGCCTTTGACTCATGGAGGTGTTCTGAGAGATCATGTAGCAGTGGATGAAGTTACACAGGGCGTACATTTTCGCTATTGTTTTGTATTTTGTAGAGTCAGTGTGGCCACAGCTGTTTTCCCCAAATATTCTCATGGAAAGAAATTAAGTTTTATTTCTGCAACGTATGAATATATTTGTTTTTTAATTTGTTTTTTAACCCGAAGGCTTTATTTTTCTGTTTAGCAATTGCTCACTTTCTGGGTTGAAACAAGCTTCTCCTTCAATGCAAAAATGGTTTCTGTTCTTAGTTTATAATGTCATTTGATAAATTAGGTTTTAAATGGATTTAACGACGTGAAATGTTGTTGTGTGTTAGTTCAAGTGCACATTGAAAACATTACATCTCACAGGCACATTGAGTTGCCTTGTGTACGAAATGCGCGGTATAAATAATCATGCCTTGCCTTACGTGGCACATCATTTTCTTTCACAGCAAGAAGACTGTCACCTCCATCCCCACATCGGACGGCCCACACAGTAAACACAACACTAATAATGACTGATCAGTGAAGGGCCCACCTGTAGATGATGCACGCGCTGTTCCGGCAGGTGTCACAGTTAGCCGTGTCCTGGCCCGTCCGGTATGTCAACCTGCAAATACAAAACAACTTCAACAACAACAACAACAACAACCTAAATAGCTTTCCTGGCCAAATTCCTTTCCATATTGCGGTAAAAAAAAAGGCAACAGTTCTTTCCCCAGATATAATTAGCTGTGCATATCTGATGTTGAGACAAACTTGCATGGCCTTGACATAGTTTTGCAAATGTTTTGAAGGAATTAAAAAGTGGAGTTTGCTCCAGTTTTTTGGAGCAAACAGAGGAGATTTTACAACATACATAATTTATTATTAAATATTCAGTGGCACATAAAAGCTATTTCATGCGCCAATAATACAGCCTGATATTGAATTAGAACATGTCCAGCCAGTGTTCATTAATGGGAGCAAAGTGTATAGGAGATTCGCGAATGAGCAAAGCCTCTCACATAATATATATATATATATTTTTTTTTTGTTGAACTAAGATTAGGAAATGTAATGGTATAAAATTGAATTTTTCTACCACTTATAAATGTGCCTCAGGGTCTATGGTAAATGAAAAGTAGTGATTAGCTCTGTGTTCTCTTGTAAAAAAAAAGAAAGTACATTATTTTAGGAAAAAACTGTTCAAAGATGTCCAATATATTTCATCCCCTTTTATTCATTCGTCTTTCTTAACATTCGCTGTTGTAAATGCTGGAGCCTTTGGAGACCACATTTGGGGGGAATTTAGACTTCAGTTTCCTGTTCCACACTAGCCTTTGAATGATGGGTGAAAGCTGACTATTTGCAGATTTCCCACGGGCTTCGTGGATCAAAATGGTATAAAACTTCCCAGTGAGTGAGTTCCACCTGCTTATATTCTCACTGGGGAAAACTGAGGATATTCACAAATGTATGCTGGGATTTAAGGTTCAGCTGATATCGTAAAATGTATAGGATGTCACTGATAACCCAAGGGGATCGTGGACGAAGGCTAGTGTGACTGGGTGGTCTATGTTGCTGATTTGTAAAAGCCAGTGCATACAGACAGTATCACAGAGGGAAACCCACTGATTGTCTTGATTCGCAGTGGCACGGCGTTGACTACCGATGGCTTTATTCCTGAGGTTTTGTCATCAAAGATCAGCTCAAGATTCATAGACTTTACAGCGGTGCTTTACTCCGAAATGTAGAGAGTGCCCCACAGTTGAAACACCAAAGAAAAACAAAAGAGGCATGTTGCTCTGCGTCATCATCATGGAGCTATATGCACATATCCAACTCAATTTGCTGTGGACATAATGACCATAAAGTGCACAAAGAGACACCAAGAAGACGAATGGCCTCTCTTGTGTTTATGGCATACTCCGCCGCAGGCTTCTTTATCGTAATGGAACCCCGCAATAGCCCAATGGTGAATGCATAAGGAAAACGGAGACCTGCGCCCATAGCCAAATGAACCCAAGAGCTTTCCATACAGGCCATCTATCATCCTACAGCTCACTGTAAAGTACACACATGTATGTATACTGTACCACCGTCTACTGCGTGGCATGCTGCGGTATCTGTGCAATGGAAGGGGCTGTGCATGTAATTGTGGAGTGTCAGTGTAGCCCTGGGCGCTGATGGATGACAAGAGGTGCACTCGGACCGAGACACGGGCCGATCTGGGAGGAAGGAGGGGACGACAGAGGGAGGGAGGAGGAGGGAGGGGGGGTCGAAAATGCTGATAGGAGCTCAAGGTCAACAGGTTCATCCATCCTGGCCCCCATGCGTCAGAAACAGCGAACAGCTGGGAAGACGGAACGGTAACTCATCCCAACGACAAGGTCTCGGTCACTGCGAATATAAAGAACTATTCCGCTAATGATAGAAGCAAATTGAGCCAAATTTATGATCTTTCACTTTCTTTCTTTTTACAAAAAAATCTCTTTAGAGGAGCCAAAGGATGCTGTTCTGCAACCGCGAAGCCAGGGGTTCTTGGGTTCAATTCAGTTAAGTAGGAGTGTAACACCTTTTTGGAAGGAGTTGCGCCAGTAAAATAGCTTCACAGCGATTTTAGCAAATGTTGCCATTCCTGCAGCAACTCCTGAGCAAGTCGTGATGTCTGATCCAAAGTGTGGCATTGTTTATGTTGGTTATGCAATTTTAAGTTGTTAATTTTAAGTTATTAAGTATCATAAATTGCACTGTTGAAGAGAGGTCTTTGTCCGCACCTGTCTATACCTGCTAAGACCTATAGTTAGTGGGATGGGCTCTCATCTCAGGACTAATCAGGACTAAAGTTTTTCCGTATTCACCAAGCTATTTTTCAAATCACATCACAGCAATGATAACAGTATTATTGTACCTGCGTTTCTATTTTTTTCCGCAACAGACTTAATTAAATCCCTGACATCAGCTCAAGGTCAACAACTTCTCAACACTCTATCCACCTTTCTGCCTCATAAACGGGTCTCGTTTTGGTCGTTCCATCATCATTTCCCCGCTCGTAATCGAAGCACATTGGCCTAAATTTATAATCAATGTGTTGTCTCGGCACGGGGGGACAGTCTCTTCTGTGTATGTGAACCCAATGCCAATGTCACGCTGATTCATTTCCCGGTGCCTCGCGGAGTGTAAAGAATAACTGTACCTTTGAAAGTCGTTTTGGGAGGAGACCATTCGCTGGCAGAGATTCAGGGGCTGTTGTTTGCACACTTCAGCAGTCCATGGGATATGTCCTGTCCTCATCCTTTTGAGAATACGCGCTCTACCTATATATCCGTCCCCGACTAAACTTTTCCTGCTCCCTCATTGCCCCTTCTGTCCAGCCTGGATTGGAGCTGGATAATACAGTAAACAAAGCTTAAATCGAGATCTGGAATGTGTAATCCAAATAGATATGGGGCTTTTATGAACGAAAATGTGTCTTTTAGATTAGGTCATGGGCAGTACGGAGGACCAGGACTGCCAAAACGACACATAAATAAATGAATGATTTTTGAAAATATAAATACATTTATTTACATACAACAATATTCTTTTTTGAAAAACAACACAATTTTAGACTTGGCAGTGTGCCGCATTTTCTGTCCGACGCTTATCCCCCTCTCCCCAAATCAAAGTATTACCTTGTTTACACTAATTGTTTTGCATTTTACAACCTCCCAGCTTTTACCGTTTTTATGTCGCCGGGCTGTTTCCATCAACCTTCTTTCAGGTGCAATAAACCCAGTGAACTGTACCTGCCTCCGAGCAAACAACAGACAAAATAACTGAGAGGCTGATGAACACTGTGAATCATTTAGCAACTTTAGACACAAACCCCCCTCCCGCCCGGAAAACAAACACAAAATAAACCCACAAAAAGTGCAGTGGAAGTGCGAATGGAGTTGGCTTAAGTGCCACTAACAGGCTTCTCTTGGATACAGAGAGCCTGAAAGGATGTGGAACTGCTTCTTCATTTGTAACGTGTGAGTTCTATTAGCGCAAGTCCACTGAAGAACTACTGCAGCTGTACCCACAAGGGCTAATGGACTTATTTAGTAACGGACACCAAGTAGCAGCAAACACCATCTATCTCTGGATAGATTAAAGGAACGCTGTTGCCCCCCTTTCTTTACCTGCTTGCTGTCCAGCCGCTATTAAGTTTCTTTTCAACCCTTCTTAATCCTTTTTTTTTTTTAATGCATTGCCAACTTTATTTCTCGTGTAACAAGCAATACTTTCTTCCATTATTGACAGCTATTATTCAATATTGACAAGTGTAAGCCAACAGCAGATAGAAGCTGTTGCATTGCTTAAGATGCGTCTCGGGGAAGAATGCCACCGGCTGAAGCTTTGATTCCCAATCGGTGGCCTGCGGGTCTGTAGTTGGTAAATTGCTTCAGACAGTATGCATGCATAATTTTCGCTGACCAATAGCTTCTTTCTTTGGATTGGATCAGATGGTTTACAAAGGGTTCTCTGATCTATAATTTGACCACAGATAAGTATATTGAGATTCATGAGCAGAGGGACTGTTCAAAGCATAATGGGACAGAAACTATTTGGCTTCACAGCTTGGGCAGAGATCACAGGCTCAGTGTGTGGTTCTTCTGACACTACTTTTTCCGGAGCCCCCCCCCCCTGTGTGTCACCACATTCGTATTGTGCTCGTCCCTACGTAAAGACAGAACTTAATAAAAGGGGGTGTACAGCTTTAAAGGCCTTTTTATAAAAGTTTATAGTGGTTCCCAAGTTTCAACATATGAGCTTTGCCCAGTCAGTACTGTTGTTTCGTCTTTGAGCAAGACACCTCAGCGGCCTTGTTTATAGATGTATGAATGTGGTGTGTGAGTGATTGATGGTGGTCAGGCAGGCCATAGGGGGCAGGTTGCCTATCACACTTGTCAGTCTGACCTGGCAGTTTCTTACACCACTGAATGTGAATGAGTGAATGAATAATGCATGAAATGACTTAGACAGTCTGCAACAGCGCTGTACAAGATCCATGGATTATTATTAATATCTTTATTGTTGCCAGTATTATTAAGGCTTTTTGTGAGAGTGACTTGTTACAGTGTTATTGGTGTCCAAGACTCTCTAATATTTGGCTGCCCGTCCGTTGACAGAGTGAAAAATGAGCATACACACAGCCTACGTCTCCACCTCTGCTCGTGGACCACAGCGTCGTCTCCATAATAGCGGGAGCTGTTATGAGAAGATGAAAGGCGAAGTGTTATGAGGCTGCACTAATTGGGCCTTTAATGGAACTTCCACTGCGGCCCACTAGGGTGCCTCGTTCTGAAGTGTGTACGGTTTAGGCTTACGCAATTTGCTTTGTGGAGCTGTGGGTTTTAGATAGAGACATACAATGATCTTTACAATTGCACCACTGCACAAGTCGGGCCATGGATATAAGACTTTTATGAAGCTTGGTAACTAAACCGAGACGTTAGGAAGGGGCTACTGTATGTTGAGATCTGAGAATTGTTGCTGTGTTTAATTTCTTTATATGCTGTTCGTACACTCCTTATGGCCATGAGATTAAAAAATATAATAGGATTACTTGCTATTATGTGCTTGCCAACAGGCTAGTTGCCACAGTAGCCACTTGCAGCATATACCATATACAGTAACTCACCGCAGTGAATCTTCAATGAAGGTACTTGAGTCATCTTCTGTACTCGGTAGTTGAAGTCTCTAAATGTTTCGCCTCTCATCCAAAAGGCTTCGTCAGTGGACGAAATCCCGCTCAGCACGCAGCGTAGATAAAGACCATGGGGAGGAGTTGGGGAAGGCCCGGCTCCTCCCCTCTAATCACAGCTACTCTCAACTGTGGGTAAACACCTTTGAAGTAGAGCGTCTCTAACAACCTGCTCAACCGCAGTATCGGTCAGTTATGTCCTATTCATAGATGATCACTGCCCATTATCTGTCCTATTCATGGCTGATCACTGCTAATTACCTGCCTATTGTTCTTTTGTTAGCTGAGGTGCCGTCTCCTTGGATTGGGCGTGCCCTATCGGTTTTCCCCGAAGGAGATTGGAGTATAGTGACGAGAGATTAAATCTGAGCCCACCATTCCGGTTCATGGAGGGATTTTCTTTCCTGACAAAAATAGCTTCTTTTACTCCTCTTTCAAATCAACGTTCTTCTTTAGCTAAAATGTTGACCTCCCCGTCCTCAAAGGAGTGGTTGGAGGCTTTAAGGTGAAGGTGCACAGCCGACTTGTGCTTTCTCTTCGGTGTTGATAAAGTCTCTTCTGTAAAACTTGTTTCGTTTCTCCAATATAATGTTCTTTGCATTCTTCTTCTTTGCATCAAATAGAATAAACCACATTGCTTTGTTTGTGGCTCGGAGTTTTGTCTTTGGGATGGACTAAGTTTTGTCTCAGTGTGTTCACAGGTTTGTGGTACACTGGGATCCTGTGCTGCCTAAAGATTCTCTGAAGTTTCTCTGATACCCCGGCTACATACGGCACTGCCACTCCCTTTCTCTCTGTCTTGTTCTTTGGGTCTTCTTGCCCTTTGTGCTTTAGTGAAAGACCAGTTAGGATAGCCGCAGTCTGAGAGGGCTCTCTGGACATGTTGCTCCTCTTTGGTCTTTCCTTCTGCACTGGTAGGCACCTCTTTAGCTCTATGTCTGAGTGTCCTAATGACCCTTAGTTTGTGCTGGAGTGGATGGTTTGAGTCAAACATCAAATACTTGTCAGTGTGAGTTGTCTTCCTGTAAACCTCAGTCTGAACCGGAATGGTGGGCTCAGATTTAATCTCTCGTCACTATACTCCAATCTCCTTCGGGGAAAACCGATAGGGCACGCCCAGTCCAAGGAGACGGCACCTCAGCTAACAAAAGAACAATAGGCAGGTAATTAGCAGCCATGAATAGGACAGATAATGGGCAGTGATCATCTATGAATAGGACATAACTGACCGATACTGCAGGTGAGCAGGTCGTTAGAGACGCTCTACTCCAAAGGTTGTTTACACACAGGTGAGAGTAGCTGTGATTAGAGGGGAGGAGCCGGACCTTCCCAACTCCTCCCCATGGTCTTTATCTACGCTGCGTGCTGAGCGGGATTTCGTCCACTGACGAAGCCTTTTGGATGAGAGGCAAAATGTTTGGAGACTTCAACTACCGAGTACAGAAGATGACTCAAGTACCTTCATTGAAGATAGACAACTCCTGTACAACTGAGAACTTACACAGACATCTTGCTGCCAACTTTGGGAGAGACACCCTTCTCTTGGCACGCAGACTGGAGAAGACCACCAGAAAATTAGCATACGAGAGGAACCACCTCAGGTTCAACCTTAGATGTAGACAGAACAGACTGATCCCCAGCTGCCTGAAGCAGAAGGCTCTGGAAGCAGGATTTACAGCAGAGAAATTGCAACACAACTACGTTATGAAGATTCTTAATTTAAGGATTAGACGACTCAATCAAGGAATCTACAAACTAAATTCTGAAGCCTTAGCTATCCAACAGAGATTAGAGTCTTGCGTGACCAAAGAGGCCTTCGTCAAGATTTGTAATTTCACACAAGTGGCTCAGATGGACCAACACAGAAGGTCCAAAGAGAGACAGAAAGGTAAGTTTCTAAAACTTACGCCACAGCAGGCAGTGGCGTGGGAATGAAGAAATAGATAGAAATCCTAAAACTACAGCTAATTGGGTTAAAAACCTCTGCGTGCGCTCCAAGGGGCTGAATTTTTCCATTACACCCAAAGCCATTCCTACAGTGGATGTCATCACAGCAACAGAATCAGCCATTAGGAACAACAGGATGAGTCTGAAGCAGGGGACCTTCGACTGAAAATCTCAGCAGCCCTCAAGAGCTCCAGACCTCCTCCCTCCAACATCGCTGGAGAGGAAAGAAGAGCTTTGGCAGCCTTGAAGAAGGACAAGAGCATCACCATCCTTCCAGCGGATAAAGGTAGATGCACAGTTGTCCTCAACACAGCTGACTACGAGACCAAGGTCAAGCATCTGCTCTGTGATGAAAACACGTATGAGCGACTGAGAAGAGACCCCACCAGCGGGTACAGGAAGAAAATTATAGAGCATCTTCAGAAACTAGAAAAGGAAGGAATAATTGGCAAAAAGCTGTATTACAAGCTTTACCCGGGAGAGGCTATTCCGTGTATTTATGGTCTGCCAAAAATACACAAGGTAGGTTTTCCTCTCAGACCCATTGTGAGTGGCATCAACTCCATCACCTATAATCTGGCGAAACACCTCAAGTTCATCTTATCCCTTTGGTCGGCAACACAGAACACCATGTGGAAAACACCAAGGAATTTGTGGATAAGATCAAACACCTGCAGCTGGAAACAGATGAAACCATGGTGTCTTACGATGTGACAGCACTGTTCACATCCGTCCCAACCTCAGCAGCAGTCACAGCGGTGTGGAAGAGACTCACTGAGGACAGCACTCTAGCTGATAGGACCCAGCTCACTCCCGACCAGACTTCAACTACCGAGTACAGAAGATGACTCAAGTACCTTCATTGAAGATAGACAACTCCTGTACGACTGAGAACTTACACAGTCACCGCAGTGAAAGTGAGTCTTATTGTGAAAACGTTGTAGTAATTATTGCTATTCTAAAAGCACTCTCATGTCACATAAACTAACAATAAAATATTGAAGGAAATGAGCATCTGCCGCGAGGCAATTTTCCTGACATTTGCTGCATGTACTGAGCACAACTGCCAGTCTATTCTTGTCTTGTTACCGACTGTGGAAGACACTTGACTTAAACATATGTGCATCTAAAGTACCAAGCCAGCCTATATTTTGTGTGGGCTCCCAGATTATCACAGTATTAGACAATTAAACTAGATGATAAGATTCAGTCGAATGCTGTTGTTGTTTTAGCAAGTAGTAAAATAATGGAATTGCTTATTTAAGTTTCAGATAATAGCTTAAATATGCAAAGAGGACCCAACACCGGTTTGTGTGTTAGAGTGGGATGGTAGTGTATATTGTCAAGCAGATATTTACTTAAAAAGCTAAATAAGATGATTTAGATTTTTTTTGTGATCTATTATTTTATTGGTGTTACATTTCATTTGCATTTTGCACTTTTTTTGCATGCATCACACTTTCATTTTGTCCCCTTTTTGCTACCCACATCCCCGTTTCCCTTATGATGGGCAGAGAAACTCAAATTTGCACAAAAAGCAGTCCCTTACAAAAAAAAAGTTGCACCACTGGGACAGTATTCCTTCCTAAAAGTTATGAAACGTGCATCTCTGTGTAGAAAGTTGGGATTGAGTTTGGACTACAATTTAACGCCTTAAAATAAATGGGCTCTTTCATTGTTTGTAAACCAAAAACAAATCAGCCCTTTAGTTTAGTTTATAAACAAGCCACACCAGAATTTACCTCCGGCTCACATTAAATCCGGTTAAGGTCCGGTACGGCGTCCGCAATCTCTCAAACAAACTCATTAATCAAGGCCTATTGTACATGTTTTAAGTGGTAGGGGAAACCGGAGTGCCCGGAGGAAACCTACTTAAACACGGGGAGAACATGCAAACTCCACACAGTAAGGCCCTGTCCCTGGTGGTAATCGAACCCAGACCTTCTAGCTGTGAAGCACGAGTGCTAACCGCTGCACTACAGTGCCGCTTTAAATAAGTTAAAGGACTAGATGCAAGTTTGTCATTTCTATACTCACTACTGCCACCTCAGGTCTTACGCGTAACTGCAGTCTCTATATTAAGCGCGTGTATGACAGCACTTTGGACCCGAATTAACAACTTTTTGAGTGACAGTGCAGGCTTTTAGTAGCACTTTGGTGAATAGGTCTGGGCTCATTTCACACATTAGGACATTACTGGAACATGTAGGGGGAGGAAAAAATACATAATATTAACATTTTTAAACTCTGTATAGTCCCTTTAAGTGAGGAAACAAATAGGAAGGTAGAAGTGTGTATTACTCAGTATTGCTATGCATTGCGTACATTTTCTCTAAAGTAAAGTCAAGTTTTCTGTTATCTCCATTGTGAATCAATAATATGCCCCGTCTAACAGTGTCCAGTCCAGTCGCAGTCTGCACTCACCCTTCTCTCTGCGCCTCTCCTTTCTCCAGCTCCTGAATGACTCCCAGAAGTACCTTGATGGTCTCTTGGCTGGAGTTGATGAGCGTCTCCATGGCCTGCAGCTGTGCTTTGATATCACTGTCCCCGCTCGCTGTCCCACCGGTCTTGCCCCGGGCCGCCCCAGCGTTCCCTGCGGGAAACCCCTCACCCCCCTGTCCCGTCTGCTGAAGCTTAGACGAAGCTGATGAATGCCTTGTCCTACAATGCCCTTGCGACTTCACTGAACATTTAGCACTATGCGGAAGAGTCTGAGAATACGGTTCACTTAGCTGCCCGCTCTTTTTCCTCTTACAGCTCACAGACGGGCTTCCTAAAGACTCCACGTGCGTCAGCGAATTCCACGCAACAGGTCCGGAACCCTTGATTTTCCGTTCTGAAGCTAGTTGACGCTTGGATGAGGAAAAGCTTGCGTCCACGTCGTCTTTGCCTTTGCTTTTGGATCGTGCTGCCGTGGAAACGTGGCATTCAGATTGGGATTTGGATGGAGGGCTGCTCGGATGGCTCCCGTCCGGGAATTTCGATGATTCCGGACACGACGGGCCATCCAGACAGTTGGCACTTGAAAGGAAGTCCTCTGTGTCACTACTATCGTCCGTGTGGTGTAGCAATGCTTTCGTCTGTCCGACTATCTTTCCCGTGTATTTGAGGATTGCTCCACAGTCTGTCCATCCTCTGTTGTCTTAATATCACTCAAAAATCCATTGTTTTGTCCTTTGTAATTCTCAACCAAGGCTGCATGCTTAAAAGTATGCCCCTTTTTCCTGTCAAACGGAAAAGTCTTGTATCTTTTAGTGAGGTCCGGAGATGTTTGCACCCCGGTACTTTTAGTCACGTTGGGAATAGAGCGCCTTGCTGGCATGGTCATATATTTCCTATGCGTTACTTTGCAAGAAATTGACCTGGAACGTCGCCGCCGAAATTCATTCTGGGCCTCGCAGATGTCCGTAAAGCGAACTTGTAAAGCCTTATTCCTCTTCTTCACTTGTGGTTTGCCAGACTCTGTGCCGGACTCCGCGTTGAAGCTGTGTGATTGGGCCGTCTCACAATCTGACTCATCTGAATTCGACACCACGATGCATTTTGTGTCCTCCTTGCTCACCATATTTCCTGCAAAATGAAAAAAAAAAGAAGATTAGACATAAGACTGACTGAAGATCGACAACTGCAGAAAAGATTACCTTTCTATATTAGTGACTGCTCAGGTCAATATCACAAACCTATTTAAAGTGCAACACAAGAGTTCAAAACGGAAACCTGTATTTGCCAGAAGATTCCGATCAACTTACTTACGTGCCATCTTGATTCATGCAATGCAATACAGATAATTATTTGGTGATCCGGCTTAACTGCACACCATTTTTAGCACTACGTCATAGTCTTTCACAGATGAGCGTGGGCAGTGAGCTCTGAAACAGCTGTCCGCCTTTCTGTTGAACTGAGCTGACCTTTGATTTGACAGCTTCATAATAGGGCTAAACAAGAGCTGGCATTGAAAGAAAAGTCAACTAACACATATTACCACAATTATTTAGGAGTGCAGTATGGTGTGGGGGAAGTCCTGACTGCAATTCCTATATGTCCACAGCCCCTGAGCACTTTGTGGCCCAACAAAGACTTGGACAAAAGGGTGTGTTTGTTTATTTCATACCTTCACAGTTTCATCTGCTAATACGGCCTTCCTCAGAAGTGTCACGTGATGTTGCTATGATGTGTCTGGTCAGCTGATTTACACAGTTTTTTAAGCGCGGTGTTCCTGCTTGTAGGACCAGGCTGACCGCGCCACCCGAACCTTGTCCCTGGTGTGAGAAAGTTGATGCTGTGTGTGACTACTACAAGCAGGAAGACAGCGCTTAAAACTGTTTAAATCAGCTGACCAGACACGTCACCACAACATCACGTGACTCTTCAGAGGAAGGCCGTATTAGCAGCTGAAACTGTCAAGGTATGTGTTAGAGAAATAACAATGGTGTTCGAGAGGATTGATGAAGAAAGGCAGCAGTCAGGATGTCTTATACAGAAGTTTATTTACCATCGTTACGGGACCCGGAGACATGAACTCGAGACATTGCGCTAGTCCTACCATTCAAGTCTGTCTATGCTTCCACAGAAGAGGGATAAATACTGTCTAAGAGCGTCATACTGATATGCAAGCAAAACATTCGTGGCTGAGAGTGGGCGCCTGAGCACCACAGTCAAGGCTATGACAGAGATAGTACGACTTTACAGCTTGACCCAGTATGATAAATAGCAATTTAATGTTATCCTTTCACAGTCTGTACTAAACACACAGGTCTGACTGCATCAATCCAAAGGCCAAAGCGTTAATCCCTCTGTCGCTGAGCTCGCAAGGACCAGTTTCTGCTCAATTGCCATTTTTGAGCTTTAGACTGTGTTACTATGTTGTTCCCTTATCAAAAACATTCCTGAAGGTGTGTCACTGTACTTTTGATTGTTTATTATGTATTCTGTGTTTTTAATACTTTGAGCCTCAAATCGAATTTCGTTGTGTAGTAACGCAATGAAAATGAAGTTGATTCTGATTCTGATTTATTCATGCATGTTTTGTGTAGTCCTGAATTTGACTGCTTCTCAAACACATGCCCCCCCAGGGTTGCCAGATTCTCAAAACCATTATATCGTACAAAGCTTCCAAAACTATTGTATTTCAGCACAAACTATCATACACTATAAATATATAGTGCTGTAGCACCTGTGCAAAATATGGCTCATACCAATTAAATTACGACGTTGCGAGAGGTGGGACGGGGTTACGTTTTGCCGACCAATCAAATGCCACGGTTGCAGCCAAGGCAGGAGGATATGCAATAGAGGAAACGATTTGCACTGAAATTGTCTCTGCTTCCAATCCTTTTTTGTTAATAGGTAACAACAGTTTTTATCCTTGAATGCTTCTTTGCAGGTTTCCAGGTGTTGTGTTGTTTACAATAATAATGCAATACAAATGTGCAGGTATCCAAAAGTAAAAAAAAAAATAGTTAAAAAAAAAGTTCATTTTAGCTCAGAGTGGTAACGAAAAGAGTGTTCTACAAAATTACACAAACTATTTGAAATAACTGTTCTCATCTACTCCTCTCAACTGCAATAGTTAACACAATGTCCCATTACAATAAATGAGACGGTTCTTAATCAAGCTAACCAAGCCAAGTGTGAAGTTGGCGGCACGGTAGCGCAGCGATTAGCGCTCTCGCTTCACAGCAAGAAGGTCCATGGTTCGATTCCCACCTGGACGGGGCTTTTCTGTGTGGAGTTTGCAAGTTCTCCCCGTGTCTGCGTAGGTTTCCTCCGGGTACTCCGGTTTCCCCTACCACTAAAAACATGTACAATAGGCCAGGATGAATGATGCGTGTGAGAAGATAATATGTGTTTTAGGCCTGAGTGAAAAGCAAAAGGAACATAGAGTTGATGCAAAGAGGAACCGTTAGGATCATGGGAACAGAGAGCAATGAAGCATTACTGGGTACATGGGGTGCAGAGATATGCAAACAAGCTCATAGCACAATAAATAATGAGGAGCGTCCCGTGGTGATCTCACCACAGGATGCATTGTCATTCTGCCACTCCAGGTAGGACGACCCAACCGGCATAATTCAGCCGACAAGAGACATTACAGTCTGTGTGTGACATTGGGAGGGAGGTGGGAGAAAGTCTGCAGATGAAATATGTCTGGGCCTCTTTATTAGGGACAGCCAATGCTAATGCCTCTGTATTGTGACACAAGGCAACACCCAGACTCTTCAATATGTGATACACACCTTTTCCTTATCTAAGCTATGCACCACAGAAGACTGACTAATGTGTTATGCATTTAGTTAACACTTGACTTCAGACTAGAACATTTCCAAAGGCCTGAAAAATGCTGTCATTAAGCCTTTAATAGAGAAGAGCAATACCACTGGACAGTTACTGACTCATATCAAACCTGACATTCTAAGTGAAAGTCCTAGAAAAAAGTTTTATACCAACAGCTCACTGACTCTCTCCAGTCTAACAATGTTTTTGATACTATTGCCACAGCACTGAGACAGCTTTGATCAAGGTGACAAATTATATCCGCCTGAACATTGACACAGGCAAAGTCTAGTTCTGCAAGACCTGAACAATGCCGTTGATACAGTGGACCATGTGATCTGATAATAAAGGTAAGAAAACTTGGTGGGAATCTCTAATCCTATCTCAATGACTTTTTTGAAATTGGGAACTGTGTCTCAGACCAATGGCCATGATCTGTGGGGTTCCCCAGGGGTCGATCCTGGGACCCCTTTTGTTCAGTGTACATATGTTTGTACATGCTTCCATTTGGTTATCTTATGCGCAGCAATCATGTATCCTGCCACACCTAAATACAGATGACACTCAGATCTATGTGTCACTGATGGCATGTGACAGGTAAAAACAGGTACATTTATGCATAATGACATCTGTATTTTATTTGCACTAATTACTTTTAATCTAATTAATTCATGATTATGTTTTATATTGTTTTATGGATTAATTTTATCTGCATTTTTGTAATTTTATGCTCTGAATAAACTTGTCTTGCCTTTCTTGAACCATTTGAATTTTGAAGCCTGGCTAGCTGAAAGTAACTATATTGGCACGTCCTCTCCAATATGACAATGGCCCTACCTGTAAGAACAGACAAGGCCGTCAACCATTGATGATGACTACTGCTGCTACAGTAGTGAAAGCATAACTGCTGGAGTGCATTTCACTTTGTCTGTGTGAAGTCATAAAGAGTCTAATCAGAATCCGGTCCTGTCAAGTCCATGCAAATGGATAGGTAAGTCAAGTCAAACTAAATCTTCTCCAAGTACTTGGGTTGAGAGAATTACCCTCTTTCTGCTTTGTAAATGCCTAACCTGTGGTGTAACCTAACCTAAAGATAGACACACAGTACTGCATGTGGTTGCTAATCTCATTTTATGGCATTTCTGTAACAAATCAATCAATCCCTTTGCCAAGAACACGTTTGACGCAGTGGTCTGGGCATAGAGCTGAGATAAAGCCTACTGCTCTGTGGGGTTCTCCTTCGCAAGTTCAAATTCTGAAAAAAGAGCCCAGTCAGGTCTATTGGACAGGTTGTCAAAACAATAACGTGAGTCCAGGTGAAGTCATTCATCCCTTACTTCCCAAAATTGCATAAAATTAAACACTTGCATCAAAAACATCCACTTGCATTGTTGTGGAGAAGACTGTGTATTTTTGCTCTTTGATATTTTATGTATCAGTGATTTCTGGAATCGCTACACACATCCCTCTGATGTAGGACACAGTGTTGAGATTATGCTGACTGTAGCTTTGCCAGATCTGCCATGAAATTTTCAACACATAAAATACATTATTAACCACAAAGTTTTCTGACAGGGACATATTTTATTTTTAATCTTCAGCGAATCACAGCTAACGGAGCACACGCTGTTATTTGCATTTAATCAATTCTTGCTCGTACGGAAATCCCCATTGAACATGCTAATAACAATTAATCAGGCAGAATGTTGGATGTCACGGCATTCCTTTGAGAAATACAGTTCCAGACGTCAATTGATGCCATTGCTGTGATCTCACTGCTTGTACATGAAGTACATCATATTGCATTGATGTGTGATGGGCTTGGAAGGCAGCCATCAGAAAGAGGTTGGTTTATCATTTTCACGAGACAAGACACCGCACTATAAATAAAGCCTATATGAATCATGCATTAACGCATTACAGTTTTGCTATATGTCTCGGAAAGTAATGCAGTTTTATCATTGCGACATAGGGTAAATCCATCAATGCGACTGTTCTAGTTGGACACGCATATTTGAGATTTCTGTATTCTGTCACCTTTACAAGCCCGCTGGAATCCGTGACAAGACGGGGAGTGAGTGGAATACCATCATTTGACATTCTGATCTGCTACCAGGCTTCACAGCGGCACGGCTAAATTACCTAATGAGTGACGGCCTCTCATGTAATCACGGCACAATGAGGGCGGAGAATGGACAGAAAGTATATTATTACAACTACAGTAAATATATTGTGAGAATAGGCCAGCACTCGGCAGTATAGAGGGATTTTCAACCCTTTAAGAAACAAGGAAGAGAGCAGGGGAGTGTCCAGACTTTTTTTACTGGGGTGGCCCAGAGGGTACTGGCATGTTCTCATGTTGGCTAATTCTACTTTACCTTTTAACCAAGTGCATTTTCTCCAGTTCAGCTTTACTCAAATCTAAAGGCTTCTTGAGTCTGAGCTTCTGGAGTTTACAGCCTATAAGCCAGTGCAACGCCTCATTTGAAAGCTAAGACCTACAAAACTCATCTAAATGGATCATTTTCCTCTCATCGTTGCCACGTTGTCCTCACTTTTTTTTACCTTTGCTTTTTTGTCACTTTTTTTTGGTCTTTTGTGGCGCTTTGTAGCTTTTTTCCCCACTTTTTGCTGCGTTTTCGTCATGCACTTTTGTCACTTTTTCATCACATTTTTGTCACTTTTCTGTTACTCTTTTGTTGCTATTTTGTGGCTTTTTTGTTGCATTTCCGTCACACAGTTTCATCACATTTTTGTCGCTCTTTTGTTGCATTTTCATCCTCGCTCTCGGCTCATTGTCACTATTTTGACACTTTTTCAAGAAGCTAAAACATGCACTAAAATATGTACAATAGGTTCCCCTCTGGGGCCAGGACTCCTCTGTAAAAAAAAGTCTCAGTGGGACTTTCATGGCTAAATAAAGGTCAAATAAAACATTTTTTTGGGTAAAGCCAAACTGGAGAAAATGTGCTTGGTTCAGGTTGGGGTTAGGAGGTTAAATTGCTTATTTCTGGTAAACTTACATGTATATAGGATCATTTCTTATTAACCATTTTCTGATATTTGTCATAATTTGGTGATATAAGTCACCAAAACTCCCACTATTCTGCCACAGCCCCTGGGAGTTGGTGGCCAAATCAGTTGCAAGGTTGGTTTGTAATTGGGAAGAGAGGACGTTGTGCGAAATCATCGAAAATGATCCTCCTTTCTTTTTTATTTGCACAATAAACTTTTTACAAGCATAAACAATTATGGGCTTAATCAGGGAGCGCACTATAAATTCAAAAAGTTACCACCGTAGAACTTGTTTTATTGTTTTTTTTCTTGGGGAAAATGTATACCCTGTTGGGCAATACTAACTGACCCACAGTGACCCGCGCCATATTGTAGTAGCAAACGAGAACTCACACAGTGCGCAAAACAAAACGGTTGCCAGTTCCTGATAATCAAAAAGCGCGTGTGTTCCTTTGGGCCCAGTGCCACACATTTCACCTTGTCCTCTGTCCACCCTAACCTCAGCCGGGGCCAGCGCTCTGATTAAATTGAATATATTTAGAGGCGACTTGCTTCATCCTTTCTCCCCATTAACGCCGGAAATGGCAGCAGCAGTGCGGTTGTAACTTCACCCTGAGTGCCAAATGAGTGAATAAAAACTGCGAGTATAGCTCAATCTTACAAAGAACACAAACCCTATCATCTTGTTTGGCGGGGATTTGCCACTGCGGATTTGTTTTTTTTCCCCCACTTTGGTATTTGTTCTAAAACACGAGCTTAGTGTGTGCTTTGATTGCAGAAGTTGTTTTGTCAGAAAGTGGATAAAAAAGTATTTGTTTCGGATTGATTCACACTGCATTGGGGCACAGTAGCGCACCCTCTGAAATAAAGAAATGACATCCGACGGAAGTCAGCTAAACCGCAACCAACAAAAGGAAGTAGGGGGAAAAGCTCCTTCAATTACTAATTATTGGTGGGAAGCAGCTAGTCGGATGCATGGAACTAATCCGCCAGACAGACCCCATTGACATACTTAGATAGGAGGAATCTTCTTTGCCTTGTCGTACTCCTCAAAGCGCCTCCTCACAGCGCCGCTATATCTCGGCTAATGACCCGGGGTCCTTCCCTGGTTTGGCCCATGCTAGTCCACGGGATTATGAATAATGCATTGACTCTAAAATTGTGAACGTAATCCTTTGAAAATCTCCTTATGTCGCCGGGCAGCCCAGCGTTTGTCTGTTACAATTACCCTTCGGTCCTTCACGCTAAAAGATTCCCGTCCTGGAGGAGGAAAAAAACATACCTTAAGCAACCGGCGTATGATCTGGAATAATATTAGGACGACTGACAGGTGAAGTGGAGGAAGCAGATTATCCCTTCATTGTGGATCATAGTGGATGGGATATACTATGCAGCATGAAAAGCACAGCAAAGAGGGAAAGTGTGGGCATCTTAGCCTCTGCACAACTACAGTTTAAGAAATAGATACCATTTTGTCTCTGTTGCTCTAGTCTTAAGGCGAGACAATGCAGGTGAACGGAGAAAAAAAGATAGACAGATAGAGATATCAATTTCAAACAGGCTGTGTAATAATGAGGAAAAAATTTATAGTTTTTGTACAGACATATTTGTTTTCATATAAAAATATTGTTGAATAGGCTAGTTGAAAGGGGAAATCTGCCAAATTAAAATTTCGCCTTGTTTTTTACGGCTCAAACCTCAGTGAATTTGGCAGGAATTAAAAGATCCCTCAGAAAAAACGTAAGTATAAGACAAGAGTTTGTAGTCCGTAGGAGCTACTAAACCTGTGAGTGCAAGTAAACTCTCATTTAGATTTTCACGTCACAGTACATAAACTAGCCACAAATAGCGAAAAGTGATCTTCATACAGCATCGTGCCTGATGACCTCCTTGATGATTTCTCTCTCCTCGTTGCAGTTGACTATCGCTTACATAGCTGAACATGCTTGTCAGCGAATATCAACACAATAATTACCCGAGTGCATCTGTGGGCATATCTGCACCGGAGAGGCCCGTCTAGCCACTCTCATTAATGTTTAAGCAATGCTATGATGCCTCCCTCTATGACTCCTCAGAGGCTAACTGTCAGTGTAACCGCATGGAAGTACTTCCGTCCACCATACCAAATTAGCTGGTGATTAAAAATGCTAAGCGCGGTTGTATAGGCAAGGTATCACTATTATTATGAGACCAATGCATTTTTATGTATTGTCGCGCTGCATAAATTACTCAAAGTGTCATTGGGCCAGTCTTACCTATCCGTCTTGAATTAATAGGGCGCACAGTGTGGAACATGCATCTTTCATGCCTAGAGTTGAGCAATAATCGCCCCGTCTATGCTTTAAAGGCACAAAGACAGACCGAATCTCAGCTATGCATAAAAGATTCAGAGATGACACATGATGAATTATTATATTGCTACATTTGATCATTCATATTTTCATACATCAATTGTTACAACTATATTTCGGAGGAAGGGATCAGTGTGTGGAGCCTGGAATGGCCCGGAGACGCCCTTAGACCTCCCGTGAGCTACAAACACAAAACTGCAGTGACGATATCCACGTAACCACTTCTCCATAACCTCTTTGTAGAACTGTAAACTTCGCTTGGCACCATATATCTACACTGTAAACGCTTTATTTATGAAAGAACAAGAGACTATTTTCACTGTTGTGTGTCGAAATACAGCGCATACAGTACGGATGTCCGAGATTAAATTAGCACAGTGTTAGCTGGGACGGTCCGCCTTGTTCACGTCTCAACTCTGTCTCGCGGCGAACTCCAGCTGAGACGTGCTACTAATGGACTCAAGTGAACGATCGGGATGTTCGGGAGGGTCTGTGAGAGCTATATAGGCAACTGCCGACAGATTAGACTCAAGTAGAACAAGCTGAAGTGGGGCAAAAATAACAAAATGTAATGTTTGTTGTATAGAACAGCACAGACAATATTCACGGTTTCTATCCCAGTGATAGGAGACTACGGATATGACACACATTGTCTAATTTTCTCCCTCACAGTCTTATTGTACTTTTTGCTTCATACGACGCATTAAAACATGTACAACTAACCCATAGTGATCAAGAAGAACAAAGATGAAATAGAGGTGATAAGTGACATTTCCCCAAACCAGGCCTACATATACAGTGCCAAAAAAAAAAAATCTCTGTTATGTCATCTGTAAGGACACCAAACGCATTTCATTCCAGGTGATCTATATCGGGCCGAGCTCGGAGCTACACCTGTGAACGCTTATGACATTGGCTTAAAAGATTTATCACAGAACTGCACTTTAGGTTATTGGGGGAACAGTGAAGGATTTGAGAGAAAAAAAGAAAAAAAAAAGCACTTCCCTTTCCTCCCCGTCTGTACTGGCATCAGCAGACTGCGAGCGCTGTCTGTGAAATGGATCCATGGGAATAGAGAGTTGTGAAGAAGGTAGAAAGGGGGCATTGGAGTGAGCTTTAAACATTTTAGATGTTACTTTGAAGGCGGGAAAAAATGGCTATAAAGTTTTTGTAGGAGGATTTTGGTTGATTTCTCCTTAGATCAAATATGGGGATGTCTTGGCGTCGTCATTATGAAGTAGTAGAAGCGGGGCAGTAGTGGTGGGTGGCCTAATCATTTGAATTGGAGAGTCACAGTTTTGTTGTTGCATCCACTATCGCCGACATTGACAATATGGAGACGTCGGTATAGTCTCATTAAGTAAGTATTTATCAGTCACCAAAGCTCTCAGAGGCAATGTGGTGGCAGAAGCAGCTGTATTAGTTGAAGTAGTTGGCTAGTAATATTTGCAGAACCCAACACTTATTTTGTTGTTGCCACTGGAATAACTATGTTGACTACTTTTACTCGAATTAGCAGCAGCACCATAGGAAGTAGTAGCACAGTGGTAGCAGTTTCCCTTGCATGACTTTGCGTTTTGTGAAGCGTATGGTTGTGTTTTCTGCAGTTCACCAGCCTGAGAAATCTACATGTTGGCTAACTAACCCTTGGTTGCTCTCTGCAGGGATAGCTCTTTACTGAGTAAATAGAGCCCCAATTAGATTTTTTCTGTTAGCAGGAGCATAGGCGCCGTAAGGGGGTGGTAGGTTAGGATGATTAAAGGGCCCAGGCTGAAGAAGGGCCCAGAACAGCAAACCCTTTTGGCTCACCTCACCTTAGTCCTGGTTTAATCCTAGCTTTGTTCCGGCTGTTTCCTGATTCAGCTGTTTTGACCCAGCTAATGCTTGTTGCTATTGAGATTGGAAATGTTCTCCTTTCATGTAAACGAGTATACATTCCCAAAGTTTGTCTTATTTTTATGGGCTTTATACTTGGTATTTTAACATTGCAATGTGTTAAGTACTGGAATTTACACACTATAAGCCGCTACCTTTATCCCACCCTTTGAACCTGGCGGTGCACAACGGTGCAATTTATATATTTTTATGGTCATATTGTGTCATATGTCACCATATCGCTGTCGTCCTCCACCTCTGTCGGAGCCGCGGCAGCAGGAGGCCCTCCTGCACTATAACTAATGTGGCTTTGAGTGCAAAACAAATGCATTTAATTCTCTCACTGTTGAAATACTATGGAGGGTCCAGTGAAGCACAGGTATCAAAAGCCACAAGCGGTCACCACAAACCCAGATCGGAGCAGCTTCAAACACTGGGAAACTCCCGAGCTCCCGAGGCTGTGTGCACTAACATGCCAAGGAGGGCGGCTTTAAACACGGCCACACTCCCGAGGAAGAGTCGCTGTGCGGGCAGCACTTTGGCTTTTGGCGTGTTTAAAGAATAATATAATCGAAGTTCTCAACATACTTTGATGAAAAGTGACTGTACCTGCGGGCCACTATTCTCTTGGTAAATTTAAAGAGAAAAGTCCAGTACTTCCAGCACTGATAGCGCGTCAGATGCACTTGGAACAGCTGTGGCTTATAGACAAGTGTGGCATATATACAGTATGTAAAAACATTTAAAATCAAAATAGATTTTGTTGGTACAGCTTATTCAGGTGCGCTCAATAGTTTGGAATTTACGGTACATCTCTTTCAAGGCATACAGGGGATGTTTATTGGGTAAAATCTTATCTGAAAAAAATGTAGGGGGCCCAGAAATGTTTGTTTCCATAGGGCCCAGAATTGCAATACCCAACCGCGATTGGGTAACTCCAAACCTTATGGGCGACCTGCCTTGAAGCTTGCACAGTGTCCACTCCACTATCAAATATAAATTCTGGTAAGTGTTTTTTCTTCTCATTGGAATAGTCTTGGGCTAGGATAATAAAAAACAAATAAAAGTAGTTCTAGTAGTAGTAGTAGGACAATAGGGAAGCAGTAGATGCAGCAAGTCGGGGAAGATAATATGATGAAGGATGACTGGATCACGTTTCTTGAAGCACTCTTGGCATATCCCTAGGCCCATACGAGGCCCCAGTGAGTTGATTTTTGCAGGGGAGGCCACTCTAACATATTTAGGACAAGCCCTGCAGTACCCGATTACTACTCCTCGATAATGTCCTTCTGAGTGACCTGCTGAAAGTTCACACTTGTGTGGCCACCACCTGAGGATCATGAAAGTGATATGGGATGTCTAGCAGAGAACAACTTGCCAGCGTCAACCAGGCCGGGATTCCTTTCTCTCTGGGATTTTTTGAGCTAGGATCTAATAATAATTATAATAATAAAGTAGTTGTAGCTTTAGTTGAATGTGCACCATCTGCCTATATTAGTGGAATTAATAGTTGTAACCAGTGAAATCACAGCAGTAGTATGCTATTAAACATACCTGTATAATTCATCGTTTTTTCCAATATATTTGAGCACCTTCCACTCAATACTTTTACAGTAATTTTAATGATTATTTACAGTTCCCACCTCTAGCTTTGCGTAAGTGATAAAAAGGAGATTGTGTGACCCTGGCATGTAGTAAATGATGTGAAGGTATGTAAGTGCATCACCCGAATGAGGTCATAAGAGACGTGGCTGTAAATATGCTTGTGTTGCAGCTACATATACAGTAGCCAAACATACAAGAGCAGTTCTCCATGGACCTCTGTCAGCAGTCTGGTGCAAAACAATGCACGCACTTTAGGGAAAAGAGAATGGTTGATTGTGTCCAGCGGGGCCGTCTCTGTCTTCGTTTGTGAACAAAGCAGGAAGTTCTTTGGGGAATACTTTGATAAAATACAACACAAAGATTCCTAAATACTCGTTGTTACATGCTAAAAACATGCTGTGATTAAAATATGTGTGAAAGTCTAATCTCTTTCTTTCAGGCACTTGTACAGGATAGTAGATCAAATTATAATATCATTCCAAAAAGTCAAAACATTGTAGATAAACTCAGAAGTTAATGGTCTCTTCTCAGCAAGGTGAATATATATATACAGTATATCCTGGTCTAGTGGAGAGGGGTTGCCTTCTTATTGGTCCCACCCATCTTTATTCTAAAACAACCAACTTGTTCAATACCCTCATCCTGTAGGCTACTTTATAAATAATGTGGATTGGATATGTCAAGACTGCGTGTTTCCCCTTCATTCCTCCATCATTTATGCCTTCAAAAGATATTTAGCTGCATCAAAATGTCACTATGGAATGATTCTCTGTCAATGTGCTCTATACAGTACATGATCATGTTTAACCGCTTAAACCCCGCCTTAACTGAGTGCATTTTCTCCAGTTCGGCTTTACCCAAATTTAAAAGCTTCTTGACCTGAGAGTTTACAGCCTACAGTATAGGCCAGTGTAACGCCTTATTTGAAAGCTAAGACCTAAGCTCCTTGTTTTTGTTGTCAAGTTGTCGTAAACTTTTTTGTCACATTTTTCATCGCATTTTTTGTCATGTTTTCGTCTCGTTTTCATCACATTTTCGTCTCGTTTCCATCACGTTTTCGTCTCGTTTTCATCACATTTTCGTCTCGTTTCCATCACGTTTTGTCTCGTTTTCGTCTCGTTTTTGTCTCGTTTTCGTCTCGTTTCGTCTCATTTCGTCTCGTTTTGGTCTCGTTTTGGTCTCGTTTTCGTCCGTTTTCGCCACGTTTTCGTCTCGTTTTGTCTCGTTTTCGTCTCGTTTTCATCACGTTTTGTCATGCTTTTGTCACATTTTCATCACGTTTTCGTCGTTTCGGATTTTTCTTTTGTCTCGTTTTCATCACTTTTTGTCATGCTTTTGTCACATTTCATCACGTTTTCGGATTTTGCACATTTTGTCACGTTTCATCACGTTTTGATCAGTTTTCGTCTCGTTTTTGTCTCGTTTTCGTCTCGTTTTCGTCTCATTTTCGTCTCGTTTCGTCTCGTTTTCGTCTCGTTTTCGTCTCGTTTTTGTCTCGTTTTCGTCTCGTTTTCATCACGTTTTTGTCATGCTTTTGTCACATTTTCATCGCGTTTTCGTCGCATTTTCGGCACATTTTGTCACGTATTCATCGCGTTTTCGTTGTGTTTTTGTCACGTTTTCATCGCGTTTTCATCGTGTTTTCGTCGCATTTTCGTGGCGTTTTCGTCACGTCTTCGTCACGTTTCGTTACCTTTACGCCGCTTTATTACAGTTACATTACACTAAAAAACAAAATGCGGCCAAAACACTACAAAAAAAAGCAGAAGTGACAAAAATGCAACAAAACAACGAAAATGTGACAAAAATGTGGCAAAAACATGACAAAACTGATGAAAACAAAACAAGGAAGAAGCGTAGATGAGTTTTGTAGGTCTTAGCTTTCAAATGAGGCATTACACTGGCCTATAGGCTGTAAACTCCCAGGTCAAGAAGCTTTTAGATTTGTGTAAAGTCAAACTGGAGAAAATGCACTTGGTTAAGGCGGGGGTTAAGATGTTAAATTACAAGTAGCAAGACATGGGTTAGAACTTTTGCAAGATAAATAGACCAATATAAGTAGAGTCATCTGATGTGCATCTGCAAAAGCATTCTGTCACACATTAAAAAGGCAAAGAAGACAACGTTGACATGGATATACTAATAAGGAATGGTGAATATCTTCTGCAAGCGGACATTGAGCGGTCATGGAGAAGACCGATCGATGTCGTGACTAAGGACATGAAGTTTGGCGGCGTGAAACAGGAGGATGCCGGGGGAATGGAGACAGATTGCTAACTGTGGCCACCTCTGGAGGCAACAACTGAAAACATTTTCCCTCTTCTTTTTTTTTTTTTTCATGTTCTGAGCTGAGACCCCACCGCCCATCTTTGTAGCCTATAAGCCAGTGCGAGTCATGATGAAGCACCTTTGATGATGTCTGTCAAATCCAACTTGACTGACTGCGCCGCTGTCCCAAACTGCACCCAACTCTCTGCCGGTGGTACATTTGCAAGTGGAGGAATGACGTGTATAGGAATCGAGGTGCACTAAACATACAAGGAGGGAGGGGGGGGGGGGATTTCTATAACTACTCTATGCATCTACACTATGCATATGATGCGATGGGGTACCTCTGGGGGCTTCACCGTTCTTCTCACACATGCCATTACTCACGATAAGTCACAGATTCATCAAATGCAGCCTTGAGCGTGACACTGCTTCCTGCATATCAAACGTGCCATACAGTCTGCGCCACAGCACGCTTAATAAATGATCAGGATCCCGGCACTCTTTCAAAGTACAATATACACGTGAACCGTTAGGGGCCCACTCATCAATATTCTTCACCTATGGAATTTGTAAGTGTGTGTGTGTGTGTGTGTGTGTGTGTGTGTGTGTGTGTGTGTGTGTGTATGCGTGTGCGTGTGTGTGGCGTGCGTGTGCGTGCGTGTGTTATTTGATGTCAAGGACTGCGCTAGAAGTAAATGACAGAAGACAAATCCATCGTCTTGACAGATCATTTACTCTTACGAATCTTCGTACAGTGCGTGGCATGCGATTAATCGATATCACCTGAGTCAAAACTATATGACTTCCCCCCTAACTTACCACGAAGAGCCGATTAGTGGCGCGAAGGACGTCAAAGCGCAGGTCCAGAGTGTTCATCCATGTATGCGCTACGAGACGCCGGGCTCCTGGCCATGCAGCTGCGGAGGAGAGGTGAGAAGAGCGGGGGAAGAGGCAGCTCGGGCAGGAGGCTGCGGGGTGACTACTGGAACGGCCGGAGTTGTTGCACATCCGGAAAGACCTCAGCAGTAGTAGCAGCAGCAGCGGCGTCGGCAGCGGCGGCAGCAGCAGCAGCGGTGCATCATCTTTACCAGGACGCGCAGAGCAGACAGTAGTAGTAGACATTGCCTCAAAAAGTCATAACGTCCTTGGTTGAGAGTGGTGCACCCCCGGTTATCATCAGTGCCAGTGTTTCTCATTCATCCCCACGGCGGGCACCTGCCGGTTTTACGCGCACATACACACACTCCACGGAGAGCAGAGCGGCGGCGGCGGCGTCTCCATCTCTCCGCTAAAGAGCCGGTGCTGCAATGCTTGTGAAGGGAGAGAGAGGCGAGGAGGAGGGGGTGGTGGTGCACTGGTGAGAGGGGGGTTTGGAGAAAGTGACGCGGAGGCGCGCAGACGGGAAAGTCCGCGGAGTCGCCAATCCGCATCATCGCCGCTCCCCCCAACTCTCTATGTTGACACTGAACTGTTACATAATTCGAAAGGGCTCCGGGAAAAGGCGCAATAATAACGCGTTTTAATTGGATGTCTGCGCTTTCATACGTCTGACACATTGTTTGGAAAGAAAAGGTGGCTCGGCTCCCAATCACGAAGTAGGCCCATAAAGACGTGTCTGGATGGAAGCTAAAGGGTGGAGGGGGGATGAAGAAGAAGGTAGATAGAGCCAAGAGGGCAGAAGTGTTAATGAGAATCAGAGAGGCTAAAATGATGAGGAGAAGTAATAGAGACGCCTTAAGGAGTAAAAAAAAAAAAAAAAAAAAAAAAAGAGGATATTGATTTTCAGATCCGATAAGAATTAATTGCTTGGTGGTATATAAACGCATAGCTTTTAGACGGCTCAGTCCTTAATAATACAGAGCACTTGAGGTGAAGTCACTGTGTGTTGTTGGCGCATTGTAAAGTAATTCCGCTGGCTGTATAGAACAAAGCAGGACGTGCATAATAATGGAAAATTGCAGTCATGAAGGTGAAAGTCGGACAGCAAGGATATGATCTGTTAGTTGGATTTTTCAGAGAAGTGTCAGCGAGATCTCTGTATCTTGAGGCCCGTGCAATGTTGGGGAAGGTAAAATTGTGTCACATACGAGCCAAAAAAAAAATCTATATCTAGACTTGATATGAATCTGAATCTGAAACAGGATGAAAAAAATAAATACATACATAATGGTTTTTTCCACACAAAAACATGCATGGGTTACACCTTCAGGACTGCACTGCTTGTGACAGGTTACCCCAGGAGTATTGGAGGACGGGTCAATGGAGAGAACACAAGAATTACCCAAGGATACAACCTCAAAACATTTATGACAAATCTATTTTGACATGTTTATATTCACTTAAAAGCATTTCCACGACAGAAGCAAAATGAACTTGTCAAGGCATCCAAGTATCAATTAGTGAAATAACACAAATTTTATGACGCAGCTGATCCGGTGAAAATGCTAAATCTGCAAATTTCTGACGGCAAGTGCTTTGGGTCATGGGGAGGTTAATCAACTCATTTATGTTCATGCCCTGTTAACATCCAGATACGTAATCCTGGCGACCTAATTAAAGTAAATGTTGTGTGAAAGGTGACACTGACGTTGATTGACAGGTCTCATTCAGCTGTTCCTATTCTAGAGTATTCAAATGTGTACAGTGGGAGGAAAAAGTGAGTAACTGTTTCTTACATTTCTGCCTAAATTGCTCATAAAATGTGGTCTGATCTTTATTAAAATGACAAGAATGAGTTATGTGTCTGCAAACTAACACCACCCAAACAATTACATTTTATCATATTTTTATTGGCCATAACATGTAAACATTCACGGAAGCGTGGAATAAGTGAGTACACCGTCTGGCTAAGGATGCTCCAAGAGCTAGTTTGCCACATTTATGCAGACATTTAGAGTCAGGTGTGAGCCAACCTGAAGTCTATTCACTGAGGTGTGGCTTAAAGCTGCCCTGGGCACTGAAAAACACAGTTTCTCTTGTTGGGAAGCATTGTCTGATGTGCACCATGCCTCGCTCAACAAAGCTGTCTGAAGACCTAAATCAAGAATTACTGATTTGTATAAAGCTGGAAAAGGTTACAAAACCATCTCTAAAAGTCTTGATGTTCATAAATCTATGGTTAGGCAGAATTGTCTACAAATGGAGGCAGTTTGACACTGTTGCTTCACTTCCAAGGAGTGGCCGTCCTGTAAAGATGACTTCAAGGGCACACTGCAGAATACTCAATGAGGTAAAAAAGAACTTGAGGGTCACTTAAAGACTTACAGAAATCCTTGTCACAAGCTAACATCTCTGTTGACACATCTACAAATGTAAAACACTAGGCAAGAATGGGGTTCATGGGAGAATGGTGGTTTACAGGAGAACGCCACAGAGGAGGCCATTGCTGACAAAACTTTGCGAAAGAGGACTTGGATGCTCCACAGCACTACTGGCAAAATATTCTATGGACTGATGAACCCTAAGTTGAATTGTTTGGGCGGAACACACAACGTCATGTGTGGAGGAAAAATGGTAAAAACACTACAACGTCAATATGTTATCCCCACTGTGAAGTATGGTGGAGTTTATCAAGATATTTTTAATAAAACTTGAGGCCATCTGTCCAACAGCTGTAGCTCAAAAGAAGATGAGTGCTGCAACAAGACAATGCAAATCCACTTCAGACTGGTTTCAGAAGCATAAAAACACTTTCTGGAATGGCCCAGTAAAAGTCCTAAACCTAAACCTGATTGACATGCTGTGGCATGATCTCAAGAAAGCCAGTGACACCAGACATCCCAGGAATCTTGCAAACAGTTTTGTAAAGAGCAATGGACCAAGATTCATTCTGATCGTTGTGCACGTCTAACCTGCAACTACAGGAAACGTCTGGAAGAAGTTATCGCTGGGTCAACCAGCTATTTAATCTAAGGGTGTACTCACTTATTCCTTGCTGTCCTGTGAATGTTAACATGTTATGGCCAATAAAATATGATAAAATGTGAAAAATGATATATGTTCGGGTGGCATTAGTTTAAGCAGATAATGTTTACTCATTCTTGTGGTTTTAATAAAGATCAGACCACATATTATTGGAATTTTGGCAAAAATGTACGGTGTACTCACTTTTTCCTCCCACTGTATGTCTTAAACTAAAGGGCCTATGGCAGAGTGCACTACACATATAAGCATTAACTTTGATTAATTGTCGGGCTTTTGCGATTTCCCAATGTCGTATAGCACAGTCACGCTTAAAACCTCTTAACCCCCACCTTAACTGAGCACATTTTCTCCAGCTATCATCCAGGTATCCAGGCACTACTCAAATCTAAAAGCTGCTTGAAAAGGGTGTCAAAATAGTGACAAAAACGTGACATAAAAGCAACAATGCATGGAAACATAACGAGGAAAAATCTTGGATCAGTTTTGTAGGTGTTAGCTTTTGTCTTGGGTAAAGCTGAACTGGAGAAACTGCACTCCGTTAAAATGGGGGTTAAAAGGTTAACTTATAGTAAATATGGAGGTCATGTTAAGTCTACTTGTTTACGCTGTTACGTAAGAAGTTTGATGCTTAATGAAATGCACACAAGGTTCACCTATGTGTCTAAGGAAATGCTCAACAGAAACATTTGCCTTGGAATGGAATGGAAGAGATATCCAACCTGCTGCCACTCCAAATGGCTACATTTCTACATTAGCTTAATGAGTCACATTTCAGATGGATTTTCTTTTTGTTCTGAACATGTTGTACACAATCTGTAAACATCAAGGTGAATTATGGTAAAGTATAAAGTGCAAAAAATCATCTTGGCGACTAACTCTCCAGGGTGAACTCCATCTGTCACATAGTTTCTTTGACGCATAAGTAGCTCTCTGCCATTTTCTGTAACATAAAATTAGTCAAAATTGCATTCTGTATTTGACATATACTTCATGCTCAGACACAATGTGACCCGTTTTGATTGATCTGGTTTAGGTTAGGGCAAAAAGTATCCATAATGATTTAGTCATAACACTTCACTCAGCTGTATGCTTGACCGAGACAGTGCATGCAAGTCAACACGGATGCATCCGCCCATACACTAGATATTTAGAAAGTAAAGCCAAGGTTGAAGCGCATAACTCATCGCCTGCTCGAAGGAAAATGCAGCCAGACCAAATTTACAATGTAGCGATACATCATCATCCCCTTTATAGCATAATCAATGCCCATCAAGTGGCCCCAAAAGTCAATAATGTGCCAGGCCTATAGGGACAGACCGAGCCTTTTCTCCTACAGAACTTTGATACTCTAATTGTACCATATTCAGTCCTTCTTTTGACACAGTAGAAGTATAGATGGTGCAGAACAATCACTCTAGCTTTGCTGCTTTGAGTCCAGTGTCTAATTAAAAAGTGGACAAGGATGGCCCTCTTTGGCAAGGTGCAGTCCTGATAGTAAAATGCGGCACAAATAACGACATGGGGGATGCAATTACTGGCACTCAATCCAAAGGCGAATTCTGTCCATTGGCTTGTCTATGTACATGTACAGATGGAAGGTGAGACACGTGAAATGAACAGCTGTCCAATCTGCAATCAAGACATATACCTCTTACTAGACCAGAATAGAAATGTCTATCTCTTTTGTGCTATTTTAAACAAAAGAAAAGCAAAAGTAAAGCGAAGAAGAAAAAATAAAGAGACATTTTCAACAAATTCAGTGAGTGATCTGTGAAATCAGTAGATACATAACTGGACCGTGCTGTTTGGATAAATCGAGGAGTGGGTTTTATGCAAGTGGCGAATGTTTGTGGAAGTTAGGGTCAGACAATACACAAGATGACTCAAAAAATCCTGAGAACTTTAGGTATGTTTTTGACAAAGCATGGATTCAAAGTAATTCCAACACCTAATTCTTAGTATCTCAAAAATACTGCTCTGTATTGCTTGGATCTTTCCTCATTCATGTCTCAAGTTCTGCATAATATTGTTTCCTTAAGCTTAGAAGTTTTGTGCCAGCGGAAAGAGAGGAAAAGAGAGACACACTTGTATTCTGTTTCAACATTTGCAAGACCCACATTTAATTGAATCCTCATTCTAAATCTCCGGAGTGAGAAAGGTAAAGAAGTAGGTCTCGCAGACAGCTGGCAATAAATCCGCTCGGTACACGTCCACTTTAATTTCCTGTGGAACCTCTCCAAGTGTCTTTGTTTAGAACTCTTTAGGACACGGACTGACTAACCCCACTCACAACAGACCACAGAGTTTGGCATTTACATTTAGATCAAGTGTACTGACTTAGTATTTTGGCTTTTCTTTAGTAAATATCCTTAATGTAAAAAAAATAAATACAAAAATAATATGGTTCCCAAAGTAAAACACAGATATGAGCAAGAACCATCAACCACAACAAAGCTATTTTCTGTGCAAAGGAATAAAGGTGTTTGTTAGATGGTGATATGTCCCATTTAATAAAGCGGGGGTTATTGTTTTCATTCTATTTCCTCAAATGCAAAAAAAAAAGTACTCACAGAATATTGATTTCTGTCCATTTTGATGTATCCTCATGTTGTGTGACCCTTCTTTGATTGACAGTGTGGCGCTGGCAAACTGTCAGTCGATGCAAATGGCTCAGACTCTCACATAACATATATGTGGTTCCTCTGCAAACAGCCCATCCATATGTCCTTCAAGTAATAGGATTTAGAGTTATCAGAGTGCAGAGCTGATGTAGATATTATGTAACGTAATGGTATGTTTACTAGTGCTGATACTTATCCCTGCTTATCTGAGGCTGGCAATTTGTCTGTAATTTGTCTGTAAGATTGCAAAATAAAATGAGAAGAGAGAGATAGAGACAGGGAGGACTATCACTTTAATGGCACTGGCTGCATTGGCACAGACTTTCCATGTTGCAAGGTTTTCTGTGCTCCTCTTTTGGCTCTATGTAACCAGGAAGAACTTTTATCACTTTCTGATCTGCAGCCCAGCCTATCCCTCCCTCGCAGAGCACCAGCAGGCAAAAACATCCGCCGAAGTTTAAACTGCAGCAAAACAGTAGAAAAAGAGTTCATATTTCATTGTATCCTGGGGCAAGGAGCTTCAGCCACCTTCATCTTTGTTGATTTTTTGGAGTGTGGGGGATGGAGTGATTGTTGGCACAGAATGGCAGCTCCTGTGTCTCTGTCAAACAGCCCCAAGGCAGCTTTTGCTTACCGAAGAGTTAATGATCACTTGGTGAGTATTGTAAAAGGATGTAGAAGTCGGAGCTGCCAGGCAATTAAGAGACATGATAAAGGGATTGGTTGCTGTAGAGACAGTTTACTTCAGCAATTACTTTACAAGTCTGATTTCATAACACCACCAACACACAACCAAACTCTTCAAAGCTCATGTAAGCCGAATCCAAGTCACACTTGCATTTCACAAAAAGCCACAGGGGAAGTTATATCCGGTGCCGTTCTGCTGACTATTGTTGTATTGATCTAAATGTGTTGTGTGTGTGTGTTTTGCCTCCAGCGCTGCATGTTCACAGACCTATCACCGCACAAGCCTGGTCCTCGTTTCTGCCTGATCCGTGACACCCCTTTCAATGTCGCCATGGCCATGTGTGACGGGTGGAACAAGCCCAAGTCGACAAGTGCGGAAAATCCCCTATGCACTTTCTGTAGGCCTCCTCAGTGCATTGAGCAGCCAAACACTGTGGGGAGTGTTAAGATTTATGCATGAACCCCTCAGCACTGTCAGCTTAACTGTTGGCTTGAGTCCCGATGGACAGTCGGAGCCTTTTTGGCCGGCAGTGCGAACTTTGAAAGGATTCAACGTTTTTAAATGAGGAAGAAACGAGCGGCAAAATGATATGCCGAAAATTTGAGATGTTACCATGCTAATTCTGAAAAGTTGGCTGGTATGCGTCATTAAACTATCATTTCTCTATTTATAGTAAAACTTTCTTTCCCAGTCTTTAGCTGCCTCTCATTAAATCTCTCATAGGTGTGTTGCTCTCATCAACGCTTAGCAACATCGCCACTGTCGACGTACTTCCTTTACCGTAACACACAAGTTGACTTATGACTAGTTTTTTTATTCATTGTTTTGGATTTAACAGTGCCGTGTGAAATGGACTGTAGGGACATTCAGCAAATATTCAAGCCTCAAGCTGCAGTGGCAAAATTCTGTCATACATGTGCAGCAGTCTTTTTCAGTATAGGTCAATGGGTCTCGAAAAGTTTCCCCACCTCAAACAATACTAGTTACAGTATATATCAACATTTCATTTATTTATTTATCAGGACATTTACATTAAGCTCATGAGCAGATTATTGTACAAGACTGTAGTTTGTAGTCCTATGGGACAAAAGCAGAGTTACAAAGTGCAATATATACAGTACAAATAATCATTTAGTCATCACATCTAGCCTGGGAATACTCATGCTGCTTGTGCGCTCGAATCAATTCAAACTACACAGCAGCCTGGGGACCAAGACCGATATCTTCGCATGGATTTGGGGAGCAATCACAGAACGGGAGTGACGGCAAGACGATGACGCGTTATTCGACAGACGGAAGCTTGTAGTTTGTTTACGGATCCAACATGACAGCAGCAGACGCGAAGCCATCTTTCGACCGAGCTTCAGACCGTGTTCTAAAAGGTTTATTTTAAAAGAAGAACCGTGTTTGTCTTACAATATCTACATACGTCATCGGGGGGTGCATGCCTACAGTATGTTCCACGGGTCCTATGTTCCCCGGGTGCGATTTTTTTTCTTCCGTAGGTGAGTTGGTACTTCAACCAATCACAAGTCATGAGAGTGAAATGTCATACATATATCAAGCAGCTTAACCCTGACCCTGCCCTAGCCACTAACCTTAAGGATAGTGGGCTGGTGCCTAATCTTAATCAATGGAAGTGGGGAACATAGGTACTGGGGAACATAGGGCTGACCCCGTCATCGGGTACAATTGATACGATGGGCTATGGGCTATGTGCAGATGCAAATGGCTATGGACAATCGTACACCACACCTCTCCTACAAGAAAATGAATGGGTGGTTTCCAGACTAAATATCATAAGTGATATTTGGGCTGGCGCTAGCTAGGCTACATCACACCCAGATGTAGAGGCTAAAACACATCATTCCTCAATCTCTTCATGTTCATAAAATAGACTACAATAATCACACACAGTCAACATATACAGACACACTACAAGGTAATACTCTCAATCCTTACACATCATGTCCTAGTAAAATAACTTTCAAGCACGTTCTTAATCTCAACATTTTCAACTAGTAAATATTATTAAAAGTTAATGCTCACATCTCTGGTTCTTCTTAATATGTGATTTTATTTTTCATTACGTTTTATGCCCATTTAACTCGGCATCCAAACTTTTCTTCTCATTTGGAGTTGCATGAAAAATATGCCTCGGCAGTCTTCCATCGTCACATAAAGGATTGACAGCATTACCCGGATTAGGAGGGGAAAACGCGTTATTATTACAAGCGCGTTTTCTCGCGAGTCGTGTAGGTGAGAGAGGAGTGAACAGAGTCAGGAGCTGCTCTCAGATCCCGCCTAATCCCTGGGTGAAAGGAGCTTGTTTGCATTAGCATATGAAACAAGCTAGCCGTAAACATACAGTTCATTTTTATCTCTCATCTCAATTATTCATGAGCGATTTTTTTTTTCCCCACTGTGTGCGGCGAACTCACTCTGATCAGTGCCAATAGGATCACTGGATGGGCTAAATCCTAAAATAAACAGGGCCTTCACACATTGAATAGGTTGCTGGCACACGCACGACGCTAAAGGCACCTGCAGGAGAAAGTTGGTGGTGAGCAATATCACAGATGCAGCGACCTTTAAATCAGCTGACATCACAGCAAACATTCATATAATAGATCACAATCAGGTTAAATGAGGTTTCTACGGCTTTCATGGCAGCTATAGGAGTTGGAAGATACATTCAGTGCATTTTGCCCTGTATAGCTGACTCTAATGTGCTCTGTGCACAAGCTACTGTATTCAGACTTGTTCTTGGTCAAATATGATATAAAAGGTGCTGTTTATGGAATTGGGTATCAGGTGGCAATATAGTCTTCCATCTCTCAAGGGATTCTCGCCGCGCAGCCTTTCGAGCCCCAAAAGGCCTTACTGAAAAATAGTATTCATGCCTCCATTTTAGCTACAGTATTGTGGCACCTATTTATATAGTGTTTGTTGTCGTTAATATTTGATCCAGCAAAAGCAGTCAACTCAGGGCTGTTTCCCAAATCGATTAGATTAGATTTGTTTGATTTCAATTCAGTAAAGGATATCCCGCAGAACCAATTTACTTGGATATTATTCTCAGAAGAACTAATGCTGCCAATTGTAGAAACAGCTACATTAATCATGTACTTTTTATTTAACATGACCTGACCAAAACAAAAATGTAAGAAGTCACATGACATTATTATGGGGAAAAAGATGTATTAAAAGAATCGATTTAAGGGATTCTGAATTGATATCGAGCTATTCAAAGGAAAATCGATTCAAATCGATTAATTAAAAATAATTAAACCCAGCCCTACTTAGCAGGGTTACCTGGAATAATTTCAGATTAAGAAAAGAAGGTGAAACTTTTTATTTCAATATTATATTCAAATGAAAGTTAGTTCAAATTATGTTTTCCATTAAAAGGTTTGAATTTGAGAGTATTTCAGCTCTACTTTGTACAGAACACACTACTAAACACTGAATAATCTTAATATATGCAGGATCCTCGATGTAGGGGTTACTCGGACTGTAAATGAATGAGTCAAGGGGTACGAGAGACAAAAAAGGTTGAGAACCATGGTGTACAGTACAGGTAAAACTCGGAAAATTAGAATATCGTTCAAAAGTTCATTTATTTCTGTAATTCAACTTAAAATGGTAAACTAATATATGATATAGACTCATGACAGGCAAAGTGACATATGTCAAGCCTGTGTTTGTTATAATTTTGATGATTATGTCATGGTTGGAGGAGGAGTGCAGAAAATAAAATCCAAAATGCAGGACTGCAACAAAACTGGTGATGTTTAATGAATAATGAATGCCAAAAACCAAAATAACAAAATCCAGAGATAACAAAACCTCAAACAAACCAGGGCTTACATAGACAATGACACGACAAAGGACCAGGGAAACACAGGGGTATAAATACATGAGGAAACAGTGAACAGGTGAAACACATCAGGGCGGGGCAGACAATCAACACAAGGGAAGCAAAGCAAAAATCACACAGACCAAAAAGACATGTCAAAATAAAACAGGGACAGATAAAAAAAAAAAGCAAACCAAAACAGGGTAACTAAAGGCCGAATCGTGACAGATTATGGCTTACAGTCCATTTTCAAAATATTCAAATTTTCTAAGATGATTTATTTGGGGTTTTTACAAGCTGTGAGCCATAATTATCACAATTATAACAAACAAAGGGTTGATATGTATCTCACTTTGCATGATGATTTTGGCTCACAGCTTGTAAAAAAACAAGCAAATTCAAAATCTTAGAAAATTAGAATATTGTGAAAAGGGACTATAGTAGCTCAAAGTGTCTCCTTTCATCAGCTAATGAATCCAAAACACCTGCAAAGGGTCCCTGAGACTTTAAATGGTCTCTCAGTGGTTCAGTAGAATTCACCATCATGGGGAAGACTGCTGACCTGACAGTTGTGCAGAAAACCATCACTGACACCCTCCATAAGGAGGGAAAGGTAATAGCAAAAGAAGTTGGATGTTCTTAAAGTGCTGTGTCAAACCACATTAACAGAAAGTTAAGTGAAGGGAAAAGTTGAGAAGAAAAAGGTGCACAAGCCGCAGGGATGGGTGCAGTCTGGAGAGGATTGTCAGGAAAAGGCCATTCAAAAGTGTGAGACCTTCACACGGAGTGGACTGAGGCTGGAGTCAGTGCAAGAGCCCACCACACACAGACTGATCCTGGACATGGGCTTCAGATGTGGTATTCCTCTGGTTGAAGCATCCTGGTCTTCCATAACACCTCAGCAGTGCCACAGGCTGAGAGCATCCATGCCACGCAACCGCATTAAGGCAGTAATTCAAGCAAAAGGCCCAAACCAAGTACTAAGTACATATGCAAGAATATACTTTTCAGAGGACCGACATTTCTCTGTTTAAAATCATTTTCTTATTGACTTCATGTAATATTCTAATCTTCTGAGATTTTGAATTTGGGGTTTTTACAAGCTGTAAGCCAAAATGTTCAAAGTTATAACAAACAAAGGCTTGTCACTTTGCATGTCATGAGTCTATATATTTTAGTTTCACATTTTAAGTTGAATTACAGAAATAAATGAACTTTTTCCACTATATTCTAATTTTCCGAGTTTCATCTGTATAACGTAGGATCAAGTTTTTCTGGTATGTAGTGTGTACAAAAATAGGTATGAAACCATTTATAGCTCTGAAAAGACATCCACTTCTTGAAATTTTATTCTTTTTTGATCTTCCTTACGTCTGCTTTGTTGGATGATAAGCAATGAATACATCTTCTCCCACTCCATTCATATAAGGTTTAAAATATGAAAAAAGGTACTGTACATATAGTTTGATGTAAGTAGCTTGAGTGTTGCTACTTTTTCAAGCACATTTTTACATGCCAGTGTTTTTGTTACCTTTCGTGGTGCCAGACTGTTTACTAATAATATCCATTTTAATCACACCATTTATGAGCAACACCAGCAAAGATGCACCCACCACTTCCTCCTCTCGCTCGGCTCACTCAAAGGACACCCTGTCTTATTTAACAGGCACGCAGCATGTATCCCCAATTTACCGTAATACGCACGATATGCTCTTCAGTAACAACCGATTTCTATATTCTCGTCTTTTGTTCCGTGGCCTAGTTTTCGGCGTACTTTCCCCGCCACTCCCGGCGTTGGCTCCGCAAACAGCATTAAAACATGACGCCATTAATCACTATTAATGGCCGTGCAAAATTGGCTTAAGTGCGTGTAGAAAACTCCCACGGTGAAGCTAGGGCTAACACTGCTGAAACTCATTTTGGATTACACGCTGCTCGCCTGCGTAAACACTAAAGCAGAATAAAGGATTGTTGCGTAACTCAATCATTTTGTTATTACCGGTTTGTTACGTTACATGAGAGCTTATATAACTTCGCTCTTTTCCAACACTTTTGCTTTGACTTTCCTTTTAAATGCTTTGATGTGGTTCTGAAGCGTTTCGCTGGCAACATGCGGAGGCTATTGATTCCTAGCCCGATGCTAACAGATAAGGGCAATTTAATCTCCATTGTACTCATTGAAGGAGTATTCTCTTTAGGGAGCACTTCCAAGTGCAGCAAGTGCAGCTGCCATTTGCGTCTCTAATAAACACTGAAAGGCTGCAGCGCAAATTTAGCTCGCAGGCCCTAATGAATATGCACAATGTTATGCATATTTTGCCACAAAGTGCCAAATTTGAGACAGAATTGTATTGTTTAGCGAGTGCTGTCGTATTTATCAAGACTACGTGAAGTAAAACTGTACAAAAATGTGTAGCACACAACAGGATCATGCAGTTTGCAAAGAGTTTTCAAATGTTTGTATCTGGCTCATTTACAAAGATAAAATAATAATTGTGTTGTTTTTCATGGTGGTCATAAATAAAACACCCTTTACCTGCTCTCGTCTGTACAACATTGAACTGGAGCTGTTCAGACCAGCTGTCCATCAAAGAGCTTTCAGGAGTATGCCCCATGTCTTTTAAAGTCCTTATGCAGACTCCGGGGTTTGTGCACAGCACATTGATGATAAGTTTCGCTGTTCACCTTTTCCTTTCATTCCGGGACATTTCCAATGTGCGAGCCGAGCGCCTGTTCCTGCTGTCCGGTTTTCCCATTTCTCTTTCTTTTCGAGAGTCTATGATCAAAGCCAATTCATCTTGGAGGGCATGATGGTTTATTCACAAGCAGTATAGCCTAAGAATATTGATTCGCTATTGTAAGTGTTCATGTTTTTTAATTAAAGCAATAATTCATGATAGTGGACATCTGTCATTTATCTAGCATATTTTTTTAAATGTCCCCTCCTCGCTCAGTCAGGAATAAGAGCAATAGCAGTTTTGCGCAGCCTTTGTTCATGCATTAAACTCATTTACTTATCATATTTGCAACACTAAATATATGCACAGTTTCTAACGGTAAATCAGGTGCCCGTCTGCAGTCCTATCTAAACTAATACGAATGGATGGTACTTGTTTAGATACAGTACCAAGTGTTTGTTGTTGTTTTTATGATTTAAATGTATATACTTTTAGCCTTTAAAGCATTCTACTTATTGTATATAACATAACTCTGGTCACTATTACTTGATCGCACATTTCCTATCTATTTTGCATCTCCTGAGTTTTTCTTGAGAGCTGATGAAACAAGTGAATTTTTTCATTGTGAGATTAATAAAGTCTTGTCTTATCTCTTCTTATTTTATCTTATCTTATCTTATCGTATAGTTTCATGAAAGTGGCTTGAGTGTTAAGTGTCTATATTTTTCAAGCACATTTTACAGTGTTTTGTTACCTTTCACGTGCCAGTCTGTTTACCAATAATATCCATTTTGATCACACCATTTATGAGCAACACCAGCAAAGATGCACCCACCACTTCCTCCTCTCGCTCGGCTCACTCAAAGACTTTTTAGACGCACTTTTTAAAATAGTAAATGGTCACATTCTCTCACCTCTGATCCTTGACCCACAGTTTAGGAAGAAGGTCTCTCCTGTGCATCCGCTTCAGCAGACTGCTCCATAGTGTTATATAAGTAAGTGGAGAGTGAGTGAGCGCTGTCAGAGAGCCTGCCACCGTAACAACATGTTGATTAACAAGCGAAACAAAACTTTAATTTGACTGAGGTTACGGGGTGTCGTGGAATTTCTTACCGATTGTGGGACTTCTGAGATCCCTTTCTATGTACTTTCCTCCATGTTCTCTTAAAGAACAATGGCGCTAGTCCCGCGTAGTCACTCTTGCTGTCTCCTTCGTGGAGCGGTCCGTCCTTCCCATACGTTGTCCCCTCCATTAGTCCTGCTAATGGGGGGCGTTTTTGGACCGGACCGGGCTGGCTGAAGCACACAGAACTCAGGAGTCGCCTTGAAGCACTACTACCGCGCAGCCGCTAGCTCAAGTCTCACACTCTTCACCAATGGCAATGAACAAAATACCTAAATTACATAAATAAACCAAGAAACCCGTGTACACTAAGCACTGCCCTGGGCTTTACACAGTTGAAAAGACAAACTCACCAAAATAGGTTATTTTTGGTCCTGTAGCCGAAAAGTTGTTCCAGCGCGAGACGAGCGGTGTCCCCCTTCTTTTCGTCAAACGCTAAGTGAGGTAGAGGCTGTTTTTTTGTAGTAAATCCCAGGTCGGCCAAACAACAACAATCTAATCAAAAGTGTAATTTATTTTAACACACGTATGGAGAGCCGACACACAGAACAATCCATGGTGAACTTTGCGGAGCCAGCTCTCTGACTCCGCTTTATAGACAGCACAGCACAGCAGGGAACAGAAATGTGTGACAGGGTGGTGTAGAGCTAGGTAGCTTTAGCCATGTAAAACTACCAAGGTGACTGCGACAACGCCACCAGGTGGTCAGCCCGGAAAATGACAGAACTACCAGTACTACGTCACACAGGTTCGTTTAAATTGAGGACAGACACTTGTTCCGTTTTGAAAATATAATAAGTTAATTTTATTTTACATTTGTTTGGTAAAACAGTTTGTCACTAATTCATTTCGTTGTAGGGTCCAGGTTTCACCATGTGAGTCCAAGTTAAGCACGGTTATTTCGGTTAACCCACCAGCTTTCTTTTAGTTCACAGAATTGAGTTCAGAAACAATAAAGCAGTCCGGGATCATCCAGTAACTAAACAGGTCCAAATTAAACAGGTGTAAACCTAAAACAGCTATAACAGAGCATTGCTCAGGGTTACACACAGAGTCCAACAATCAGAGCAACAGTTGGTTCGCAGTGTCTCTGAGCTCCAAGTAGCCGGGGACTATCTAAAAATGGAAAAAGGTTGGTTAGCTATAACCTGGTGGCTATCCGGCTAGCTGCACCTGAAATGAAGGCTTGCATACCAAATGACCTGCCTCGGTGGTCCAGAGCTTAACGCTTTTGAGTGACCGGAGGCCTGAAAGGGCGGGTCCGGCCGAGAAAAACTGGGCACTCAAGTTACACAGTATCACTGGACAGCCAACTTGACACTACAGCTAAACAGAAACACCAGGTTAGCATTTGCTACGCTAACAAAAGGAGTCAAATACTACAATAGCCTACCTTCACACACAGCTGTGAGGGCATGAAGGTAACGGGAGCCAGCATCTAATGCGCTCTACAGGGGCACTAAAAGAGTAGATGGTTAGAAAACGGGTCTCTAGTCATTTTGATAGAATGGATTGAATAGGCTATACCTGAGATGGGAGTGGTGGTGCACCAGAGCAGGAAGTGCTTGAGGTCAGGGAACAGGAAGCTAATTGATGGGCCATTTATATACAGGGCACCGCCAACAGGCAGGAGGGAGCACAACAGGGGCTCCAAGTAGCTGGGGACTATCAAATGACCTGCCTCGGTGGTCCAGAGCTTAATGCTTTTGAGTGACCGGAGGCCTGAAAGGGCGGGTTCGGCCGAGAAAAACTGGGCACTCAAGTTACACAGTATCACTGGACAGCCAACTTGACACTACAGCTTCACACACAGCTGTGGCATGAAGGTAACGGGAGCCAGCATCTAATGCGCTCTACAGGGGCACTGAGATGGGAGTGGTGGTGCACCAGAGCAGGAAGTGCTTGAGGTCAGGGGCTAGGAAGCTAATTGATGGGCCATTTATATACAGGGCGCCGCCAACAGGCAGGAGGGAGCACAACAGGCGCCATGTCACAAATGGTAACACGCTATGTGACGGCACGGCACGCCCATTTGGTGTGTTTAATGCAGATGAAGGGCAGACGCCTGCTGTGCTAGGACAATCGAGAAGCACTTTGTTTCCAGGCCCGGTCTTTGGCTTATTGTCTTAAGTGTGATATGGGCAATCAGCAGCGGTCTTTGTGCCCATTGTGATGTCTTTAGGTGTGATGCAGAAAGCCGGCGCTCCCCAGCAGCCCGACCAAAAGGCCCAGCATGGCAGCTAGACGGTCCATCACAGTCTGTGTATTTGCTTGCGACTAATTTTAGTTAGATAACTCTAAAAACTGTCACAACAGGGGCCATACACAACTTATGTAGTCTGCACATAGGAAGAACGGGCTATGGTTCAATTCATGGTGACACCCACATGAACGTCTGGAATAAGGTGAATATTATAAGTTTCTGCTTTTTGTCGGGTCCGATACGCATCCAATGCTCTCTAAACAATATATGTTAATAATGGAGAAACCACTGAATTATGTAAATACCATGAAACGGACATGTCATTCCACGCAATACTTTAATATAGGGCTAGACTTCACCATTCATGAGGTGAACGCTCAATTCAAACCGGTTTGTAAAGCCTTTGGATAACAGGCTCAGTAGATAAGGCATTTCTATGATCTCTATGCTTTTCCCTATTCGAAAAATCAATGGTTTTGTTTTTAATCCATGGAAACAGTCCTCATATTTCATCACTTTGAACCCCATAATAAAACAGTGGACACAACTTTATTTTATTTTTTGCCCAAATAAAATAAGTTAACCTTTAGGCAACAAAGGTCCCATAAAATTGATAGGACAAAGGCAAGGTAGGAAAAATAGTGGAATTATTCTCGTTAAGTTAAAGGAGCTACACTGCTTTTTTTTTTTCACGTAACGGAACGGACTGTTTTTTCCTCCTTTAGTATATTGTAAACTCAGACATTTGTGGGAAAAACACTGCACTAACACTGCACAGGTATCCATTTAATGAACTTGTGGGCGAGTTTTCTTGCATTTCAGTGACAGTGACCCTGAAAAGTGACTCTGCAAGTTGTGAAATTTGCTGAGAAACTCGTCCCTGTGCGCAGTTGGGATTCAACAAATTATGTGAGGAAAGTGAGGAATGAATTTGGACCACAACTAACATTTTAATGTAGTGGCTTCCTCTTTCATTGTTTGTAATCGAAAAATCAGGTATAGGGCCTTTTAAGATTTAGTTAAATATGTTGCATGAGTTGTTACACACAGCATTCAGTAGAAGTATAGAAGTTATCACAGCAGGTAAAAAAACGGTACAAGCTCTAACACGACGCTCCAAGACGACTTGCACAACTTGTAAACAACTCGTCCACTGCATGCCTAGCCCGAGTGCTGCATGGCGGATGTGACGTCGGAGAGAGGAGAGGTCAGGTACGGCAGAAAGGGCTCCATTTATAGCGCGCCCCATACATCCGATTGGCTGAATGCGGAACACAACACCCCAAATCACTACACATGCAGCATTTTAACTTTTTTGTAACTCTCCTAAAATGACAGTTTCTCTGTAGCAGATTCCCTTTGTTTTGTGACTTGGCAGTATAATTGGTTGTCTTTGAGCGTGTTTGCATATTCAGAGTGTACTCAGCCCTCCTGGGACCATGTTCAAACACTGCTAATCTGGCATTGGGGACACCACTGGCATGTTCTGGCTGGTTCAACAAGCAGCAGACAGGTATTTCGAGGAGCCTGCTGTAAGCTCTTACTGATGGTGGGTTGCTCACATCTCAAGGTAAGGATAAATGATGTGTTTGAGTGATGGGAGGGACTAGAAAGGCATTTGTTTAGAATTTCACTAGATTTTTCTATTTTGGGAGATGAGAATGACTCAGATAGTTGGCTGGCAGGTGTCTTATAACTGAAAGGTCAGTAGTTTTAGTCCAGCTCTTGCCATGCCAAATGTTGTGTCATTGCCTATGTGTGAATGTGGCACAAGTCCACATTGGTGCCCTAGGCAGAAATATTTCTGTGTAGAGTTTGCATGTTCTCCCTGTGTCTACGTAGGTTTCCTCCAGATACTCCGGTTTGTCCAATAAAAACATGTATAATAATGTATGAATGAGAGTGTGTTTGCGTGTGTGTGTGTGTGTGAGTGAGTTGTTGTTGGTGGTCAGGGCGGCCAATGCAGCAGATTGGCAGCTACACCTTCGTCAGTCTACCCCTGAGGCGGCTGTGGCTTCAACAGTGGCTCACCACCACCGAGTGTGGCATGAATGAATAATGACTACAGTGTAGTGTTTTGACAAATTTGGTAACACAGGCTTGTAAAGCGCAATACACGTGTAAGCCATAATAATAATAATAATTAAAGCTGCAAGCGGCGATAAAGGCCCTCTCTTGCGATTGCCCAGCAATCGGCCTGGCCACTTTTAGATTAAAATTGTATATTTTTTATTAAATAGTAGTTGCTTATTTAGTTGTATTTATAAATGGAATACAACTTGTAGACTTCACAGTTTCAGTTTGCTCGAAAATAATTGGATGACCTGTGCCATCTTTGGTTATAAACGATCAGCAGACAATCAGACTGACTGAGACTCACACAATCTCCACTCATTATTTGAGTGGCTTCCTTTTGGATGCAGGCTAATGTGTCCTAAACCCAGAGGACAGCCCTTGTCCCCAAAGCCAGCGTCTTCATGAATTCAATGACTACGTTTACATGCTGTCAATATTCGGCACAATATTCTTGTATCATTGTCATTGTGATCAATTGTGATATTCTGATCCAAACTGCAACGCACAGAGAACATCATGACGCAAATATGCTCTCTTTATGTTTTACTGTCAATATTTATGTCTTTCACCACACTAATAAAGTGATCGGTTTCCTCCTCACTCCAAAAGTGTAGTGCTGTGCAGCATCTGGGTTTTGCCTTCTTTGTCTTTAGTTTATTGGCAGGTGGCCAGTTCTGGATTTCTGGGATACAATGTTATGTTTAGCTCTGTTCTTTTCAGTTCAGTTCAGTTCAGTCAACTTTATTTATCCCACATGGGGCAATTCATTTATATATGTAATTACAGTAAGAATAAAAGTGCAACAGAAATAAGTATCAACATGCAAACATGCTCGTATCAGGGTTGTGAACTTCAGGTCCCCATTCAAATTGTGGGCACCCACTGCCCCTGATCGGTTTGCCGTCCAGTGCGATTGAAGAATGGGTCAAAGAAAAACATCTCTTCAAAGGCAATAAAGCTTTTAATGCATCCACCCAATGTAACACAACCACCTATTGATTTTAGAGGTTTATTTATGATACAGTATAAACTCGAACACCTTTTGTAATCTGGAAATGCTGCACTTGAAAAACGATCCAAGCATTGTGCTCAAGTTGAAAGACTAAACACCAAAGTGCTTAGCGCTACCGCTCAGACTCCTTCACTCCAGCGCCGGTCCATTCCTCAGTGCACTGCCTAACGGCCACTTAAATATTTGCATATTCTGCACATAACGGTCTTGAGACTGTCAAATTATTTTGAAGTCTCTGCAGGAGTGCTGACAGAGTTTGTCCACACAGAGGAGAGGGGAGCAGCGATGGTCTCCGGGGGCAACTGTACCCCCTCCTCCATCATTAAACACATAATGGCCCAGATTTTGTTTGCTCCCGACTCTGTGTCAACAGCGTCTGCAGGCAGCGGATGACAACACTTCAAAGTGAGGGATGAAGCTGGATGTATCCACTTCCCCTCTCCCTCTGCTCACATTACTGCAGACTCTGGGATCTGTTTTTTCTGCTGCTTATTGTTGTGACAGATCAGATATTCATTTTCACATGTGATGTTGCATGCAGAAATCCACATTAAATGCAAACTCTTCTTGTCATTGATTTCCAAGATGACTTACGGTTGCATTCTTGGGAAAGACCCCTCAGCCCACCCAGTGTCTGCGTATGTTGAATGTAAACGTGAATAGGTGAATGGATCCTGCTGTCTTCTGGGTCTCACCTCTGGCGACAGCATGTAGCTCGCTGTTTGGAAGCCATAGTCTGTGTCCAAGTTTATTCTAGGAAGAGATTAGTTATAACAAAGCTGTTTATTACCTGCCTTTGTTATACTTAATGTGATAAAAGTAATATGTTGTGTTATTGTATTTTTTTTGTGTGCGCCTCTTGTCCTCTTCACCTACCTGTGTGTCCTTTTAACGCAAGGTTAAATTAAATTTAGGTGAAGGATTCCTGGTCCTTTACAAATCCATTGGGAAGTAGAGCCCTATCAGTGCTACTGCTACAGCAGTCACCACATGGTGCTGTCAAGACATGATGAGACTATCATATCCTTAACTCTAATTATTTAATCCCACCTCTGGCACCACACATGCGTTTAAAGAAATTATTTAACAATATAAATTCATAAGTTAATACCAGATAGAATGTGGTGTAGAAAAAGCAGTGTCCAAATCTGCAGTCACAGTGGGGGCTCTTTTCTGACTTAAAAAATTTCACGCTTGAAGATTGGTTCCTTGGCAAATTTAGTCACTCTTGCTCTCTCGCCTTTTCCATTTGGGCAGTCTCTGTCTTCTCCAGTACCAGAGGCCAGTCAGTCAGGCAGAAATGGAGATACTGCTCTTAAAATACTGTCCTGGATTAATCCTCCGATTCAGAGATTTAATATAAACAAAAAGATTCTCCTCAATGCTTAGGCCATTTTCGAACATCATGACACACACAATAAACCTAACAGCATTCCTACCTCATAGCAAGAAGATCCCTGGCATTATTTCTGGAGAGGTTTTGTTGCATGGAGGAGACAGGAGACAGCTAATCCCAACCTTCTTCTACTGCTCAAATGAGCACTAAATGCGGATCCCGTTAAGTTATCTTTTTTCTTTTTTTTATTAAGCCTACTAATGACCATCATGATGAACATACTGTAAGAGAGCTGGAACAAAACATTATGTGTTATTACCTGTAATCATCCATTAAGAGACAGTGAACATTCAACACACATACACATGTATATCACATCTATTGAGAAGCATAGGCAGAGAAATGGCTGGGAGCATTATCAGCTCATAAAGCGGGTTGGCTGAATATGAACTCTAATAAAGATGAGGCATGTGTATTAGCTGCTCAAGGCTTGAAATGCTTATTAAGTTGGTTTTCTTCCCTTTCTGCATTTTTTCGACGCATCCTTTATGCCCCTATAGACAGAGCCCAAAAGTTATATTAAAACAAATGTTCGACAAATCCTTTTCCAGATGATTGTACGTGGCAATTTAATCCCTTTTGTGCGGAGTAAATTTCACCACTGTGTCACAAACAATGCAATTATTTTCTGATTCAGTCATTATCGTATTATTAAAGGATATACATTAAGATACTTCTTTCTTAAACACATTCTCTTGCATTGATTCGAACATTTCTCATCACTAAATAGAACCTCATACCTGCTCAGTGTCAGTGCACCGCAAACATTATAAGGTCAGAAAACTGGACAAAGTTGCAGCATGCTGTAAGGCAGTTAACTCAAAGTGTGGCAATTGCGACCAATTTGTGGCGCGTTGAGTGGCATGTGTCTGCAAATTCTGGCAGGAACAAAACGAAAACATATTTTTTCATTTTCTTCCCATTATCTCTTGTCATGGTTGGACGCCTGGTCTATAACTTTACCCCATCATCACGAATACACACTTGAAATGTTGACAGATGTGGTAGACCATGACATGGGCAGGAATTAGTGTGAACCTGTTTAATAATACACAGTAATAAAATATATCTGTAATTTTGACTGTAAAGAAACGGCAGCTGAGTTACCAGTTTTATACTGTAAATTTTACGGTATAAAACTAATGACTCAGCTGCCATTGTTTACTCAAAATAATATTGCTGTAAAAAGTACAGTTTAGAGAATATCAAAAGTAAACCTGTAATAATTTTAGAAAATGTATGTAAAACGATACATACATTATTACATAGACGTAATTATTTAATGGTGTAAATATGTACATTTACCATTATATAACTGTGAAATTTGCATCCTTAACTGTTAATAATATTACAGAATCAATCTGTAGAAAGTACAGTTTGTCTACTAACAGCATAAACCTGTAATATTGACAGTTCCGTCTCAGATTAAAAAAAACAGTAATTCACTGTAAAATAAACAATAATGTGTTGTAAATCTGTTCTGTAGGTAACTTGTTTTTGTTTTAACTGTATGTTTTACAGACTTTTCTTACAGTATAACATTGGATTATGTGTGTGATGGGGTGCATACCTATGTTCCCCGGGTCCTATGTTCCCGGGTGCGATTTTTTTTTTCCATAGGTGAGTTGGTACTTCAACCAATCACAAGTCATGAGTGTGAAACGTCATACATATATCAATCAGCTTAACCCTGACCCTGCCCTAGTCACTAACCTTAAGGATAGTGGGCTGGTGCCTAATCTTAATCAATAGAAGTGGGGGAACATAGGTACCGGGGAACATAGGTACCGGGGAACATAGGTACCGGGAACATAGGGCTGACCCCTGTGTGATGGGCTAAAAAAAATCATTGTGTCATAAGCAGGAGATTGCTTTGGGAAATCTATGATGATGTCGTGAAGACCCCATACCCCTTCCACACCATTCACTTTTCAAGGCCTTGCATTGAACACCCAAACCACAAGCCCTCAGTGGTGATCCCTGACATCCAGACAGTGGTTTTATTGTGGTAAATAAAAAAATAAAAAAATTGAGCAGTGGAGAGGTCTGTTTAGAGGTGTGCGTCCTAGCTTGGCTCCTGTGACTCAGCACAACAGCTCACTCGCACATTCATTCTTATTGGTGACATCAAGTGTAGCTGAGCAAGCAAAAGTGTACAATGGGAAATGAAGTAAAAGCTCACTAACATTATACCACTGACATTGCCATAGGTATTTATTCATATTGATTACAACTGCAGGCAATAGTCCGAATTATCAAATGATCAAAAATGAACCTAAATCTTTAGTTCAGGAGTAAACAAGGCACTTTAAACTTCACAATGGAAAGAAATGAACTAATGAATAAACACATTTTGAAGCATTTGATACCTTCATTATGCAATTGCGCCTGCAGCAAGTGGCTGTATCCAAAAGTCGCATATTATGTTAGAATTACAATAAAGACAGAGGAATTGAGAAAAGAGGGTTAGTTTGTTATGGAGACGGTGAAACTAACGGAGAAGAAATCTGCATTCAGTTTAAAACTTTCCTGAAACTTTTGCTCAACGGTGCGGGTGGAAAGAGCAAATTGAACTCAAACGCAACCGCGGCAGGAGCAGGAATTTCAGATCACAGCACGCTACAAGGTATAAAGCTCCTATCAGGCGCTAATTGGATGTAGATAATCATATCAGTGACGCGGGTCAGCGGCGAATCGTTCCCACAAAAAAATTACAATTGAATGTTTCCGCTCACCTGCTGATTCTCACAGTGTTACGTATAAATGGGATGTTTTCATAATTAGAAAAGAGCCGCCGAATGCCATATCCTAATGCTGGGTGAGTGCAAGATTGGAAAGTCTATTTTTCCCCCCCTCTTAATGCTGCCATTTTGACGCTTAATCTTCACAAGACAACAATAATAATTAGGAAGCCGACGGTGCAACTCTAGAGATGAGATGTACAGTATGTTCAAGCTGTTGTTTGCACAGCTGGGTGGAACAGATAGCAACTGCGTCCAACATCACTCATCTTGTCCCAATAAAAGATAGCCCATTCACGGCCAATGGTTACAGAAAATGTACTTGTTACAGAACCCAGCATTGTGTCAGCTTTAGAAGACAGATGAGCGCTTGCCAATAGTATGGTATGTGTCCATTGTGGTGCAGCACTGACACTTTCCAACACAACAGAAAGGTCTTAGAATAATGTCAGACTGAAATTCCAACAGACTTCAACAAGCTTTTAACCAATGTTGTTTTCCTCATAAGAAACATACCTGGAAACAGACATCATGAGGTGTCTGTTTCAAAGCCCAGGCTGGATCTGAAACGCTTAAATTGGTAAGACGTCTAACCCCAAACCGGATGTGTGTCAGCGTCCGCCAGGATAAGAAGCGTCCGAATTGGGCTGTCAGTTAGGAAAAGGAGCCTCAATGCTCACTATCATAGCCACTTTAAGATAGGACCTCTGGTGCTAACTCACTGGCGATTAGGAGCTATGTGCTATCCCATAAGCCACCGCGCCGCCAATCTCCCCACCCTCGAGTGAAACATACTGTTGACAGGCACACATTTAATAAAAAAAATAAAAAATTCTGCACAAGCCAAACTTTAGAAAAGTGACAAAATACATGTTAGAGTCACCACAGCACTCTCACATATCACTGTTTTAAAGAGCTGCCTCAGTAAATGGCCTAAATGAAGGCAGTTTGTGCTTTTGCTTTCATTTAGTAGGTACTTAAGCCACGTGGCTGATTTGCATATTATGCAGGAGGAGCAGACCTCACAGTGTGTTAATGCGGCATCTTTCTCTGAGGATGAACCAAAGGACAGGATTTGGTGGAACATTTGACCAGAGCTTTTTTTTTTTTTTTTCTGTGATGAAGCTGTAGCTGTGGAAGGTAAACCTGAAACAGCTTTTTATCTTCATCTGTTGTCTGTGTGGCTTCATATTGTTATTGTGGTTCATGTTTGAGTCATTAAAGTCGGTGGCTGCAGTAGGAGTGTTTATTGTCGTCCAATACTATGAGTGATGTAGCTTTATGAAACAGCTGTTGAGATATAAATAACGCTATGAAAATGGGATGGATCATTTGTAATATTTTTTTCTCTCTCCTTAAAGATCCTTAATATCTATCAACACTATGTTGTTGCATACGCAATACAGTAGGTGGCGGCATGCGCTTTTGTTTGGTCTGCAGTCTGCCAATAACCTTGAAGAAGAAGAAGAACAGCTGTTGATGATGTCACTTCCCCTGTGTTTTCCGCCCTGGATAAGGACGTTCGAATTGTGTAAATAGCTATCCAACGTCTCAAAGTGCTCTAACCACTCTTTGGGGTTGCCCACAAACAGGGTGATTCAATAGTCTGAGAGGATGTAGATGAAAAACAAGCAGTCTGGATCATGTCTTGTACGGGAAAAGTGTGTTACCTTCAGCGCAGCACTTGGAGATATGAACTTAAGACATTGTGCTAGTCTAACCACTCCAATCTGACCAACTTTCCACATGCAGAGGGGGGAAGAGTAACTTCGGTTTTGTGCCATACAGATAAGCACATTTTTTAAAGTGCCAAACTGCCAAAAATGCATTATAGAATACTCTTGATCTGGTCCAAACATCGTCGTTTTATCAAGTTCCCAAAATCAAAATAACAAAGCCATTATTGTTGTACATGCCCTTTTTAAATTTATTTAGGCATTATTTCACTGGACAGCAAAGGGATTGAAGAGCAAGGACAGACACCCCCCTCCTGGAACTGCCACCTTAACGTGGTGGAGGGGTTTGAGCGCCCGAATGATCCTGGGAGCTCTGTTGTCGGGGGCTTCGTGCCCCTGGTAGGGTCTCAAGGCATGGCAAACAGGTCCTAGGTGACAGGTCAGACAAAGAGCGGTTCAGAAGCCCCTTATGAGAGACCAACAGGCCCGGTTAGAACCATGAGGCCGTCCTTCTGTGGACCCACCACCTGCAGGAGGAGCCATAGGGGCTGGTGCAATGTGATTTGGGCAGCTCCAACAGCTGCCCCCACGACCCGGCAATGGACAAGTGGAAGAAAATGGATGGATGGACAGACACCCAGCAAATCCTCACAGCCGGGACCCGAACCCTCGAGTCAACGCTGAGCACAGAACATGTACTGTAAGTATTTTTGGATTACTGTCATGTATCACACAAAGTACTGTTTTCAGTATGGTCCTACATTTTTCTTAAAAATCATAATATATTCTTTGCAGGTATGTCGATGACAAACTGGAATAACACAGAGGGTGTTGGCTTCAGTTCATTCCCCTAACCTCAACTTAGGTTTAAGTTTACAGCTTTTCATGCTTGATGGTGTTTAGTAAAAGAATTGTTTAGCTTTGATTTACAGTCGAGTAGTACAGAGCTCTGCTAGATGTAGTATGCGCGTGTTAGAGTGAATACTAATGCGTATACCTGCAGAGAGATGCAGTGTGCTTGTAAAATGATAGTGTCTGCGATCCCGGACTGATTCAAGAGCTTGCACTTTGCACCCAAAGGAGGTGCAGAAGGTGTGCTGCATAATGTGGCACACTCTCGCACTGATCTGTTTGTTGGGAGTACAATACATTATGGGATGCGCACACACACAAAACCGGATGGAACTTGTTTTTCAGAAGAGGCAAAGTACAGATTCTATTTATTATGTTTGTATAAGTTGAAGAATGTTCTCAAGCTGTCGTCTGTGCTGAATAGTTTTACTGATCTATAGCAGTAGTTTCGACCCATCTTAAAGGGGGTGACGAGAAAAGGTAAACCCTTTTATTCCACATATTGACTATTTATATTGACCATACAAAACATCAACAAAGCATCATACATTGCAAACTTCATCAGGCTTAATTGTTCACAAATGACTACTTTTACGACATACTTTTATGGGGCAGAAGAATGGTAGTTGTGTTTTGAGCCGCTGGCACATCTTTGAGTAATCTTGGTATCTTCACCAGTGGCTATTTTTAGCATCGTGGCAACAGCTCACAAATGCTTTCCTCACCTCTCGACCTCTTGCCAAGCTTAATCCTCTCACCGTGATGTAAAAAAACACTCGTCACAGCTTCAGCCACACGCACAGATCAGTGTCATTTTGTTCTTTTTTATTCTCTGTAGTAAAACAGCTGTGCAGCGAAGAGGAGTGAGAGGATGTGCAACTACAAGATAATAAGTTTGAGCAATTTGAGATCAATATTGCATCTTATCTTAGCTTTAAAAAGAAACTCAGCGCGTTCAGTGGCCTAGTAAGTATTGGTGTCAAGAAAGAAGAACATGTGTTTTATTACATTTCAGCAATATTACAGACCACCATCAGGAACCACAACTGCACCCAATCTTTCACACTATCACAAAAGATTGCCAATCGGACATTACGTTTGTATATTTCAGTGGCTTCATTTGTTGTTTCCCATCATTACTGACAAAAAATTGTGCCTTAATTCAAAAGGTAGAAGGCGCTACATAGAGAAAATTTCAGGCAATAATACTGTAAAGGAACGTGCAATATCACACCACATGATTGAACCACATGCAACCACATGATTTAACTAAATTGGATCACCTCATTGTGTTTTTTTTTCCTTTAGTATCAAACATTTACCCCTGCACTAAAAATAATTTAATACATGTTTTTTGTTTGTGCGTCCTCACCGCTCTACTTTTGCTTGGATGGTTTGTAACAGAAAATGCACCAAACTGCCTTGATTATCCTTTTGCATTCCGCACCACCCTCCCCACATCCGGCGTAATATTTTAGATGTATTAAGCCCCTCAGATAAACTTTTCTAATAACCATAAACAGACCGACATTAAACGCAATTCTAAATCCTAATGGCGCCGACGCCTATAGTCCAGGATGTGTGCAGATCAGATTAATGGCAGTGAAATGTAAAGCTAAAGGGCAGGAGAGAGGAGAACAATGTTGACAGCTCGGGTAATGACTTCATTTAATGGCAGAGTGGAAGGTGTCAGGAAAAGCACTGAATCCACATAATTAACCTTTTCACCACCGCTTTTACGCAGCCGGTAATGGGCCACAATTACGGCAAAATAACGTAAAAGAGCAATTAGCGCGCAGGAACGAACCATACATACCGAGTGACATGGATTTAAGGGGTTATTGTGTTATTGTATTGGCAGATGTTATAAGTTTGTTGCCATAATTTTGTGGCATTCATGCAGGGGAAGCTAGAAAATACTGTATGCCGGTGTGGAAAACTATTTTAAAGAGGGGGTATTATGCTTTTTTCAATCACATAGCACCGGTCTATAGCATACTACAATGATGACGTAACCTTCTGTTGGTCTGTATATGCAGTAAATTAAAATAACTGCCTTGAATAAAATTGCTCTCTCAAAATGGCTGTACTGAACGTCTTGAAATAGGCCTCTGTCTCTTTAAGAAGCTTTCCGACACGCCCCCTTCAGCACACTGCTGTGGCATCTAAACAACAACACTGTGCGGGGAGGGGGCTCTGCTGAGCTGAGGAGCAGTGGTTGGTGGCTTGGCTGGTGACGAAAGGTCCAGAGGCGTCTCCAGGAGGTGGGGGCGTTCCTAGGAGGACTGAGGCATAGCTACACCTAAAATGGCTGCCGTCTAAGTTTTTACTGATTACTCAAAAATATGTGAATGAGCCAAGGCAACACTCCAGGCATGTGTTTAATGAGGGAATGACATAATAACATGATATAAAGCTTGAAAAAGTCGATTTTACATAATACCCCCCCTTTAATGTCCCTTGTCCAGTTTTATAAAGGCTCTATACCAGATTTCTTTTTTGTTGTTGATAACTTTGTTTGCTTTCATTGTTGTTAAATATTGAATTAACCTTATTCTGGAAGTTGCCGTGGGTGGCACCATGAATTGTGCCCGCCCCTTCACTCGTATTAGTTTACACAGGACTGGAGAGTGTCTAGAGAATATCTGTTCTACACGAATACAAAGCCGTTTTTAGGCCATGCAGAGAAACGGTGCAGTGTTGACTTGTTGGTGCGAATGAACTTTGGGCATTTTACACAATACATTCACATCAACCTATCAAACATCAGATTTGTAGCGGCGAACATTTTCTCTTGTTCTCCACTTAATGAATGGACTTTCAGCGCTCTACCGGAAGAGTCAGTACAATGGAAGTGCCGATCCGTGACAAAAAGAGGCAAAAGTGGGCGGGTCGGAATAAGGTGAATAGGCCAGTGTAACGCCTAACCACATGGACCGCGGCTGTTGCTTTTATTTGGACGCTTGAATAGCTTGCAATCAGACGCTCGTATGTGTTCACCTCAGGCGGCGCCACTGCTGCGCGATTCTGTAGAAGAAAAAAATAACAACCTCTGCCCTGTTGCTGCTGAGCACTAAGATATGAATGAAAACGGTTTCCTGATTCTTTGTCTGTACTTGTCAGTGTCAGTGGAATAGTTTTACCAGCCTTCATTCCTCTGACACTTGAGGCAAATCTGGCCTCTTTCCTCTCTCCCTCTCTCAGATATTATTTCAATACGTGTGGGTTTGAGTGTGTAGTACCTGTCTGTCCAGCGATCATGTCACGATACAATCCCCTTTAAAACATGTTTGTAATCCAGTGCGTCCTTTATTTCGCCCATAAGTTTATTACGGTGGCTTTTCCGTTTCACTTGTGTCTTTATGATGTAGAAGATGTTGCTCCAAATTCAGATGATCAATAAATATTTCCTGAATGGATCTTTTTTACTTGCGCTGTTGCCGTCACTTTTTTTTTTCCATGTTCTTTTTCATCACATTTTTACCACTTTTTGTTGATTTTTTTTTGTGGCTTTTTTATTGCACTTTCATAGCTTTTTTGCGCTTTTGTCACATTTGTTACTCTTTTGTGGCTTTTGTTGTCACGCTCTTGCTGCACTTTCATTTTTTAATAGTCACAAATGAATTTTTACGTAATGTCCCCTGTCTCCATGAGAATTGATCATGTTTAAAACTGGCTAACCTTGTAGTTTAGACCTCTGAAAATATTTTCTGAAATAGAATGTGATTCCAGTCAAGTATTTCAGTCTTTTCTCAACTGGAAATGCTCTAGTCAAGATTATACAGTAGTCCTAAATTACTCAGTTTAACTAGTGATGTACAAATAATGTCAATAAACAATCTTATAGAGAGACATTGTGGGTGGGTCTGGGGCATGCTCTTGGATGAATAATATGCATTTGTTTTATAAAGCACTTTTCCCGACGCTGGAAAGCATAAATGTTTTCTGTATTATTCATTATTCCTTCCCTGCTGTATTCACATCTGCACCTGCGACCCTGAAGCACCACATCGATTTTTAGCCAAGGCCTGGTCTGAGCTGCATTTGAACCTTAAACCTTTGCATTTGTTGGTGAATGGACCAACACCGATGCTGCCAGATAAAGTTTAGTTTGTTCTTAGGAAAATGATGTAGATACAGTATAGAAAGTGCCTTATGATGCCCATGTGCACTGTTGTGTGTGCTCAGAGCTGTGCGGTAGGCCGAGTGTAAATAAAACAACTGCTATAATGAGGATGGATTTTCACTGGGAAGTAATGAAACGATTAGAGGATGTGTTGGAGCGGGAAGCGCTGCACTGGCTCCGCTATGAGAGGCGCAATGATCAGACGTACAGCACAACCCAGCCCCGGTGTTTCCTCTTTTCGATTGTTTTATTGGAGAAATGAATCGAGCGGCGTAGCTACTGTCAACACAGGTTCGCGAAGTGATCTGTATTCGACTCAGTGTTTGATCATGGGACACAGCCACGGAGGCACGCACTGCTCACTGGCTCTGGTGTGATCGTCTGTCAAAGCATGTTTAGAGAGAACTCTTTATTTATTCAGTAGCAGCGCAGAGGTGCCGTGGTCCTTCAGCGCTACCCACATGCATGGCTACAAGTACAGAATAAATATAGGAAACAGTGTAATTACTGGATGATACAAGTTTGATAGTAACACTGAAATCACATTACAGTAGAAGTAAAGTACAACTTCAGTGTGGAGTAAAAAAGTAAGTAACTGCTTTATTTGTCATTGTACAATTGTACATTAAAATTGCGTTCAGATGTTGGGTTAGTCCTGAGCACGCTGCCATTGTGTTTGTGTGTTTTTTGCCTTCAATGCTCCTCTGAAACGGTGCACCACCTTCTTTCAGAGCATGGTGTCCTGCACTGGTCAGCTCCTCCCCCTCCTTCCTGCAGCTCCCTCTGCTCCACAACAGCCTTGCACCATCTTCTCCTCGTTTGTCCCTTTTTTGTTTCCTGTAGCTCCTCTTGTGACGCCTCCACTGTGCTGCAGGTGTGTGGGGGAGCTCTTGGTGCCTCTTCAGTGTAGCTCTTCAGCTAGCGTTAGCTGTTTGTTTACTTTTAAAAAGTCGCAGTCCTTCAAGGCTAGTATGGAGTCTCTGCAGTAAACAATCCACTGAACCTCACAAAAACCCAGTATCTGGTTGTATGTGTGTGTCTAAGGGGGTGTTGATGTGAACATTTCTCATCAAAACAACACAAAGACACATATATAAAACCTTAAAGCCCTTTTATATTAATATATGAATACTGAATACTATTTTTGGGAAACTCTGATGTACAGTTGGGAGTTATGGTGTAAGTACTTCAAGAGTGTAACTGTATTTACTGCGTCGATACAGCTTCAGTACAGTGTTGGCACAAGTACACTGCAACAAATACGCATAATACACAGATTAGGCTGCATAAAATGTACAAAATATCCTGTAAGAATGTTTATGACTCAATGTTTGTGACTCATCTGATGCAGTAAATACACTGTAGAAGAATGTTACTTACACAAACAGACTCTCCACAGTGGAACAGCTGTTAGCAAATAATGCATAGCACAATGTTCCATAATTTACTGAAGCTGAGGCTGAAGACATATTTAATGCCGGCTGTGGGTTCCAACAAATACAACACAAAATAACTTTCTGATTCATTTGGCATGTAACCACTCAAGAAATCCGGATGTATTCAAGTTCCCTTTTCATCTGATTCACTACACAGACTATAACCTGTGACATACTGTACTTTTCCCGAGAGCCAACTTGAGCCCAATTTACAATCTTTCAAAAGTCTCTTGCTTTCTTATTAAAAAGAGTATCCGTGCCACCTCTCCCCTGTCAGGGCAGCGGTGATGTATACGTGAGGTGTTTTGTGTGTGTTTTTTTTTCATGGTGTCTCCCTGTGTTGAGTAATAGGCCCCGGAGCACGGCCTTTCTAATTGTTCCTGTCAGTCTGGTAAATCACAGCGCTGCAGTCTCCTCTCCATCACACTCTCTTCTTGCATAAGCCCATTATCAAATACTGTAGGAGGAAGCCATAGCGCTAACCGTGTTATGCTATAATAACCGCAGTAGTGGTGATGTGGTAAAGTGGCGGGCCCAATTAACAAGCTGTTTCCATGAGCGCCGGGTTACACAGCTAGGCTTACTCTGCAACAGTTGGCCACGATTATTGTTTCAATGTGGTGCTAATGATTAGTGTTCAACTTGATAGCAAAGGAAAAATAACGGATATACTGTATTTTTAACTCACAAAATATACCAGAAAGAAGTCATACCCACATATCCACATAAATAAATACATGTAGTATATTCATTACATGCCGGTTAATTATACAGGCTTAAATTGGATATATCAAGCATAATTTTTGCATATAAACCTGCCTATGATTACAATTTATAAGTGTGTATTAGGCAGTGGTCTCCAGCCTTTTTAACCTGAGGGCTGTTTCACAAACTGGCTGAGAAAAGCAAAGCTTATTAAGTTGCCTTGTGTATGAAATGCGTGGTATACAGGTAAAACTCGGAAAATTTGAATACCGTTAAAAAGTGCATTCATTTCTGTTATTCAACTTAAACTGTGAACTAATATATGATAGACTCACAGGTAGCTCCCAAGCCTAAGGCTGGATATCTCTGGTGTGAGGTTCAGTCATATGTAGCCTGTAGGTTTGCATCTCAGTGTGAAGTTGGAGCGCTCTATGCAGGCAACACTGGGAATTGCACATTCAATAAAGATTATACAAGCAGTAATGTTTGCCCGGGGCATGCTGTCAAATTGACAGTCCGGTTTTAAAATGTGGAGGATTCTTCCGTGTTCTATATGATTACACAACAAAATCCAGAACATGTAGAACGGAGCATTTCTGCAGTAGAAAAAACAACAACTGCTAAGGTAAATTGTTAGCTTCTGCCACAACTCATTTCTAGCTCTCACAATATATCTTAATTCTTTATGTCAGTGCTTCCCAAAGTGGGGTCCAGGGCCCCCTGGGGGGCCTCAGAGACAGTACAGGGGGGCCCCAAAGCTGGTCTACAAGACAAGTACATTGAAAAAAAATCAGTTTGAGAGGAAAAACACATTTATTTGGATAATGTACCACTTTAGATCAGTATTTAGCTACGGTCAATGCTAGATGTTGTAATTTTAGCTATAAAATAGTAACAAATTCCTTTGAATAGAGTAAATTATTATGATTCGGGGGGCCCAAAGATATTTTCAGATTGATAAGGGGCCTCGATGTCCTGGACTTTGGGAATGGCTGCTTTATGTGATTTAATTTAATAAATGTGTCAGGCGTGTCTGGTTTGGAAGATGCACACTCTTGCATACTTACCGTTAATAAAAATGTGCTATATTTAGATGCAAATAGTGTCATTCCTTTAACTACAAGAAAAGGTTAGGTACCGTAACAGGTACCATAACTTTAACTTGACACGTTTTTTCTGCTTTTTGGCAGAAAACTTGTGTCTTTATAAACCATTTTCTTTGCCTCTTTAATGGTGCCACATTTGTAAGGAACACAAACACATACAGTGTCTTGGCAGAAGTCTGAAGAAAAAAGACATATTGGCTACTTAACATTGCAGTCCGCTAACAGACAGAGACCTGGGTTATGTGGGAGAATCACATAGCAGCTACAACACTTCCTACTCATCCTAGTCACCAGCATGATTACAAGAAGCCTCTTCTGCAGTCAGCACAGTGTCTGTGTGCCAAGAAATCTGACTGAAATCTTCAATGGACTTGTTTTTATGTTATTATTTGTCTATTTTTGTTGGCAGGTTTGATTAGTGTATCTTAAACAACCTAACTATTTTCTCTTTTTTATGTTGTTTTTTCTTTTCTTTTTGAAGATCAAGCTTGAGAGGGGAATGCTTATGCACTAACCGTTTTGTTCAGTGTCTCAGTGAGGCCAGGCATGAACATTTGATACAGTACAAACATGCATGTTTTAGACAACTGGCTGGCAGTACAAGGAGCCCAATCAAACATTAACTCTGTGCACGTTGAATTGAGCCTTGTTTATTATTTGCTAGCAGCGTTTTTTTGCAAACATGGCCACCGGCTGCAACTGTCCACTAAAACTGCTCCTAATGGACCTGGAATGGCCCCATTTGATTCCACTGGGCTGGTTCATGCACTTGGCTGTCTCCTCGTGGGGTAGTTGGAAGCTTAGCAGTGGAGAAGTTGGCTGCTTTAAGTGTAGGCTGTCTTACTTGAAAATACGGAAAATAAATTTCTTTAAAAAGTGATATTTTTCTAAAGGTGAGACAGAATGTTATGAGAAAAATTTCCAATACAGTAACCCATTCTGCTTGTCTGGGGGGAATAGGTTAAGTGTGTGGTGCTTTAAAAAAAGAAAAGAAAAAAAAGCACCCAGCACAAAATGGGCCAGTCCTGAGTCCATAACCTGGTTTCCTGACTGCTTGCTGATGGCTGGGGGATTGGTCCATTTGACTATTCAGAGACTTTCCCAAACAAGAGGTCAGTGGCACCATTAGCCCATATTCTGTACATGCTAAATTCAACATTACAACTCCACCCAGTGACATTTGACCACTACACTGGAGGCCACTTTGTAGAAAGCACTTTGGAGGTTTGAATGTCATGTTGTAAGAGGCAAAAGATTTAAAGATGTTTCATGTTGGACTAAACATGAAAGCGAAACAGAGTAAATAGTTAAACGGGCTCAGGAAATGGTTGTGGTGGCCTGAGAGTGCACAGTCCGGCAAAGAGGTTATAGGGTATTGCTGCTTATAGTGATGGTCATTATAGGTTTGTGTAAGCATTAGGTATAACAATAAAATATACAATTCTCTCAATGCATCCAAGCTTAGAAAATGACAAAAAGTGATAATAGTTATAGTGAGCCATGAATGCAATAACTATTATGTACATTTTTTGACATTTAACCTGAATTAGGTTCTATTTGTTCCCATCTTGTAATCCAGCGCTTTGCTTGTTGTGAAATTACATAGTGACTCACTCATTAATCACAAAGCAGTGATGAATGGGGAGAGGGAATCCCAGCTCTCTCAGAGAGGCCGACGCCACATCTCGTGTCTATTTATTCTAATAAACAAAATGAATTGAATTATCAGTAATTATTATACCGAGCTAACAGCCAGGGCGTCAGCGGCTTTTTAACCAAACACCAAACAGACTGCAGCGTTTGCCTTTGAGGGACATGGGGTGAAAAGCAAAAGGTGTTTGGATGAAATGGAGATACAGTACCTTTGGGTAAAAAAGCTTGCTTTTAATGAGGTCTCTACTGCCCAAGAATCAATACTACAAGTTCTGGGATTTTTAAGTAAGCAGTTTGAGATTCTGTATAGGATTCAGTCAAAGAGAAAAAAAAAGAGTAGATTTCTAAATTAGATAATTACCCAAATTAAAATGTTGTCTTACTTTTAAGTATTACAGTTAAGTTTTAGTTTTGATGTTTCTCATCTTCTGAACAAAAGCTACAAGCTGTCAAAAATCATGAAAAAAACCCAACCAAAACAAACAATTTTATAATTTTTGGTGTTGTTCCAATATCTTAAAAAGAAAAACAAATCAGATCTGGAACTAGTTGTGTAGACACAATACCGAGCACAAGATTTGACAAGGTGCATGCGTGCGTGTGTGTCTCAGCTCAATCACTTTTGGTCAAGGTTCTGCCACTCTAAAGCCTGAATGAAGGCATCAAAGCGATAATATTTTAAAAATATTAAATCTAATTCATTCATACGGTTTACTTACTTTTAAAACTTCAATTTAACCTTTTCGTTGACCCTTAAAAGGTTTCCCATGATACATTTTCCTATATGAGCCTGTGATACGAGCTGCAGACATAAATCATGTATCTGTACCGCAGACGACTATGGCATTTTATTTGGGGCATGCCATTTTCCCTTCCATTATCTTTTTACATTAAAGACGTGAGTGCATGAATCATTGATGCTGTGCTTTCCCGGCCCTGGAACAGTGGATTTACAAGATCGTTTCCGCCGGATTCCATTCTCTCCACGCTAATGTCAGAGGTGGCCATGGTACCGGCACGGTAGTACAGCGGTTAGTGCTCGTGCTTCACAGCTAGAAGGTCCGGGTTCGATTCCCACCAAGGCCGGGGCCTTTCTGTGTGGAGTTTGCATGTTCTCCCCGTGTCTGCGTAGGTTTCCTCCGGGTACTCCGGTTTCCCCTACCACTAAAAACATGTACAATAGGCCAGGATGAATGAGAGTGTGTTTGAGAGTGCGCATGGGGACGACGGATGGAAATTAGCCCAAGGCTACAATCCGGTGTGGCTTGTTCATTAACTTGCACTGTCCCTACCAAATAAACCAACCAATTAAACCAATTTGTTTCTTGTATGTATTCCAGTGAATAGACTCGCTGCTGTAATCCTGAAATTGCGCAAGTTGATAATTGTCATATTGTTTTAGGCTGCACCCAAGGGTACCCACAAGGACAGTGAATGTACGTATCGGGAGTTGGGGCGTCACAGCAGAATGTGGCCAATGATGGATGTCTGTGCTAAAGAAGGCCATTTGAATATTAATATGAAGTCTCCCATGTGCTCAGATACACCAGGGAACCCTCATAATAAGGCTAAACATGCAAAACGGCACACTTTAAATGAAGACTATTTTTCATTGCTATAACAATGGTTTACTGGGAGAACTGTTCTGTTCTGACACCAATAAAACACCATTAATGTAAGAAGGCTATTAGAAATGGGGCTGAATATCAATTAGTGAACTGAACAGCGTATATCCTGCTGGTTTAACAATTTATCTTTAAAAGCAATTTAACAAACTGGGCTTTTTTTTCTCTTTTGTAATTATTTCATGTCATTATCTGAAAATTAAAAGCAACTGCAAAGGGTAGAAAATACAATGGTGAACATAAAAAATAAGATTCCCTCCCTCCATTATTGTCCGACAAATTGACCTCTAAATTACATACATGAAAAGGGACTAGATACAAGTTGGTCATTTTTATACTCACTACTACCACCTCCGGTCTTGTGCGTAACTGCAGTTTCTATAGTAAGCTCGTGCATGACGGCAATATGACACAGAATTAACACCTTTTTGAGAGACAGTGCAGAATTTTAGAGGCAGTTGCGGTGAATATGTCTGGGCTCTACACATTAGGACATTGCTGGAACATGTAGGGGAAGGAAAATAAGTCATTTTAACATTTTTAAACTCCGTATAGTCCCTTTAACTGTAAAAATGAAGCGAAAAGTATGAAGGGAAAATTTGCCATATAGAACGTGAAGTGAAAACACTCAAAAGAAGAATATATATCACAGATAATGCAACGCTGCATGTGGCGTTTTTGCCCCATGAAACTTACACAGATGCCTTACATTGAGTTACACTGAGTTACTCAAAACACAACTAGAGGTCTATATTTGATGAGGAACCAACAACGTGTCAAAGAAACCATTCTTAAATACAATGCAATTGAAAATTGGATATTTGCCTCTGAAGGAAGACACACACATCCCCAAAAACTTAAAAAGCGTGCCGGACAGAGAGAGAATAGAAACAACAAGAAAGATCTGCACAGAAATTTTTATTGATGCTTACACCTAGGTGACGTTTCGGGCGTCTTGGCCCTTCATCTGTTTGTTTGAGCCATTGATCCAAAATCTATGTCAAATGTAAAAGCTTCCCAACACCCCTTTGGGGAAGCTCCCTTCCTTTAGTCATATATCGAGTTGTATCCCTGACACGCTGATCTCTTTAGTAAGACATAAATATTTCCCAAAACAGCGGTGTGCAAAATGGTCCGATGAAGAGTTGACACTTTATTTGCAGGGCCGAAGAACTGCGACAGAATGCAGTGTTCCTCTGGAGAAGTGCCACTGTTTTATGCTCTCAGATGACACTACAAAGGACGTGTGATAGGACTCTTTATCTGCAGTTCACTACTCTGAGACGCAACCTGGCTGCAAATCAACACTCAAAAGTATAACAAAGGTTCATAGGAAAATTATGTAAAAATGAAACATACAAAATAGAAGCTTTTTATTTGTATTGCTTCATAGACGCCAGTGCACTTTTGATGGTTATTCATTTTTGGTAAAATTTAAAAAAAAAATTGGTCCCTGCCCAGATGAGCCTTGTGCGTCCAGAAGGCTCACGCAACATAAATTTAAAAAAAAGTAGAAATAGTCAAGGCTGTGTGCGTGGACCGGCACCGGCTTTCGACTGCTGCCCAACTCTCTCTGCTTCCATGAAGGAGCCGCATTGGTCGGCCTCAAAAAAATTCTGGCAAAACGTCCTATACCTCAGGAGGGGAAGCAGTGCTTCATTGACATGGTTTACAGTGCAGGTGGGAAGCTGTTGATTTCGACTGGGGATTGTGGAAGGAATACTTTGAGAGTCTCGTCAATTCCCAACTAGTCCACAAGGATCTGGAGAAAGCATACGATTGTTGTCCTGTGGGGGGTGCTCCGGGAGTATGGAGTTTGGGGCCTTCTGATGAGGGCTATCTGTTCCTTGTATGACCGCAGCAGAAGTCAGACCTGTTCCCAGTGCATGTTGGTCTGCCCTTTGTCACCATTTCTGTTCATTATTTTTATCGACTGAATTTCTAGGCACAGCCAGTGGCCTGAGGGGTCCGGTTGGGAAACCTCAGGATCTCATCTCTGCTGTTTGCAGATTAAGTTGTTTTGTTGGCTTCATCAAAACAGCACCTTCAGCGTGCACTGGGGCTGTTTGCAGCTAAGTGTGAAGCAACTGGGATGAAGGTCAGCACCTCCAACTCCAAGGCCATAGTTCTCGAATGGAAAAAAGGTGGCTCATCTTCCCCAGGTGAGAAGGGACAGAGTGTGAGATTGACAGATCGGAGCGGCATCTGCAGTATCGGACTGTTATGGCAAAGAGAGAGTAGACAAAGCTCTCGATTTACCTGTAGATCTACGTTCCTACCCTCAATGTAGGGTTATGACCTTTGTTCTTGCGGTTAATGACTGCAAGAACAAAACCGCTGTTGCAAGTGGTCGAAATGGGTTTCCTCCGCAGGCTGGCTGGGCGCACATCCTTAGAGAGAGGAGGAGCTCGGGTAGAGCCGCTGCTCCTTCAAGTCAAAAATATGTTTTAGATGCCTCCCTGGATATAGCCAAGGCTTATTTGACCAGCAAATGTGCTTGGTCTGCCTTGTCTATCTGGCTGGCTAAACTTTCACCTTCTTCTGTAACTATTTGTACTATTCGTCCTCTGCTCTTGACCCATCCTATGGCTTGTACCTTAAGTCAACAGTCAACAGAAGTCAGCGACGGGAATGCAGCACCTTGGGGCACTTCTTCAGATTGTGAACTATATCCTGGTCAGGAGAACATAGTCTTCCTGTTATCAGTGGATGACTGGCAGTACATGTATGACTATGAAGCATCTGGGTAAATGAACAATCATTCCAGGTGTAAACTATAATGTTTACAATTTCTTTCAAGGCAAGGCAAGACAATGTCTTTCACCTAATGTATTTTTTCTTGCTCACTCTGCATACAATTACATGTAGTGTTTAGAGCCCAAGAGCTGTATGCTGCAGGGAAATGGTAAACAACAATGTAAAAACATTTAAAAAAAAAAGGCATTTTGTTTATTGTCTCTGAGAGTGGCAGTAAACATGGCTTTTATTATGCATTAGACCACATTGTGTTCACTCTCACTTTAGCTATTTGTCTCATTTATTATTTCTTCACTGCCCAGTATAAGACAAATCTAATTCTAACAGTTGAAGCTGTGCTGAAAAGTATCGATTAGATTCAACTTCCATCCATCCATCCATCCATTTTCTTCCGCTTTATCCGGGCCGGGTCGCGGAGGCAGCAGTCTCAGCAGAGATGCCCAGACTTCCCGATCCACGCACACCTCCTCCAGCTGTTCTGGGGGGACCCCGAGGCGACACCAGGCCAGCTCGGAGACATAGTCCCACCAGCGTGTCCTGGGCCTTCCACGGGGCCTCCTCCCAATAGGACATGCCTGGAACACCTCCCGAGGGAGGCGACCAGGAGGCATCCGGAACAGATGCCCTAGCCACCTCAGCTGGCTCCTTTCGACGTGAAGGAGCAGCGACTCTACCCGAGCTCCTCCCGGGTAACTGAGCTCCTCACCCGATCTCGGAGGGTGCGCCCAGCCACCCTGCGAAGGAAACTCATTTCGGCCGCTTGTATTCGCGATCTTGTCCTTTCGGTCATTACCCAAATCTCATGACCATAGGTGAGGGTGGGAACGTAGATCGATCGGTAAATCGAGAGCTTTGCCCCCTGACTCAGCTCCTCTTCACCACAACAGTCCGATACAGCGACCGCATCACTGCTGACGCTGCACCGATCCGTCTATCGATCTCACGCTCCATCCGTCCCTCACTCGTGAACAAGACCCCGAGATACTTGAACTCCTCCACTTGAGGTAAGGACTCCCACCGACCTGAAGCGGGGAAGCCACCTTTTTCCGGTGGAGAACCATGGCCTCAGATTTGGAGGTGCTGATCCTCATCCCGGCCGCTTCACACTCGGCTGCAAACCGTCCCAGTGCGCGCTGGAGGTCCTGATTTGATGAAGCCAACAGAACAACATCATCTGCAAACAGCAGAGATGAGATCCTGAGGTTCCCAAACCGGACACCCTCCGGCCCCTGGCTGCGCCTAGAAATTCTGTCCATAAAGGAAATGAACAGAACCGGTGACATAGGGCAGCCCTGGCGGAGACCAACACGCACCGGAAACAAGTCTGACTTACTGCCGGCAATGCGAACCAAGCTCCTGCTACGGTCATACAGGGAACGGACAGCCCTTAGCAGAGGGCCCCGGACCCCATACTCCCGGAGCACCCCCACAGGGCACCACGAGGGACACGGTCGAACGCTTTCTCCAAATCCACAAAGCACATGTGGACTGGTTGGGCGAACTCCCACGAACCCTCGAGCACCCGATGAAGGGTATAGAGCTGGTCCAGTGTGCCACGACCGGGACGAAAACCGCATTGTTCTCCTGAATCCGAGGTTCGACTATCGGCCGGATCTCCTCTCCAGCACCCTGGAGTAGACCTTACCCGGGAGGCTGAGAAGTGTGATCCCTCTGTAATTGGAGCACACCCTCCGATCCCCTTCTTAAAGAGAGGGACCACCACCCCGGTCTGCCAATCCAGAGGCACTGTCCCAACCGCCACGCGATGTTGCAGAGACGTGTCAGCCAAGACAGCCCTACAACATCCAGAGACTTAAGGTACTCGGGACGAATCTCATCCACCCCCGGGCCTTGCCACCGAGGAGCTTTCTAACCACCTCAGTGACTTCAGCCTGGGTGATGGACGAACCCCCCTCCGAGTCCCCAGCCTCTGCCTCCTCATCGGAAGACGTGACAGTGGGATTGAGGAGATCCTCGAAGTACTCCTTCCACCGCCGACCACATCCCCAGTCGAGGTCAACAGCTCCCCGCCCGCACTGTAAACAGTGTTGGTGAAGCACTGCTTCCCCCTCCTGAGGCGCCGGATGGTTTGCCAGAATCTCTTCGAGGCCGACCGATAGTCCTCCTCCATGGCTTCTCCGAACTCCTCCCAGACCCGAGTTTTTGCCTCTGTGACTGCTCGAGCTGCAGCACGCTTGGCCTGCCGGTACCTCTCAGCTGCCTCCGGAGTCCCACAAGCCAACAAGGCCAGGTAGGACTCCTTCTTCAGCTTGACGGCATCCTTTACTTCCGGGCGCCACCACCGGGTTCGGGGATTGCCGCCGCGACAGGCACCAGAGACCTTACGGCCACAACTACGAGCAGCCGCATCGACAATGGAGGAGGAGAACATGGTCCACTCGGACTCCATGTCTCCAACCTCCCTCGGAATCTGGTTGAAGCTCTTCCGGAGGTGGGAGTTGAAGACCCTACTGACAGAGGGATCCACCAAACGTTCCCAACAGACCCTCACAACACGTTTGGGCCTGCCAGGTCTGACCGGCTTCCTCCCACCCTGCCAGCGGATCCAGCTCACCACCAGGTGGTGATCGGTTGACAGCTCAGCCCCTCTCTTCACCCGAGTGTCCGAGACACGCGGCCGGAGATCAGATGACACAACTACAAAGTCGATCATCGACCTCCTGCCTAGGGTGTCCTGGTGCCACGTGCACTTATGGACACCCTTGTGCTCGAACATGGTGTTCGTTATGGACAAACTGTAACTAGCACAGAAGTCCAATAACAGAACACCACTCGGGTTCAGATCGGGGAGGCCGTTCTTCCCCATCACCCCCGTCCAGGTCTCACTGTCGTTACCCACGTGGGCGTTGAAGTCCCCCAGTAGAACAATGGAGTCCCCAGTCGGAGCACTATCTAGTACCCCTCCCAGGGACTCCAAGAAGGCCGGGTACTCTGCACCGATGTTGGGCCCGTAGGCCGAGACAACGGTGAGAGACCTGTCCCCAACCCGAAGGCGTAGGGACACGACCCTCTCGTTCACCGGGGTAAACTCCAACACGTGGCGGCTGAGCTGGGGGGCTATAAGCAAACCCACCCCAGCCCGCCGTCTCTCCCCGCGGGCAACTCCAGAAAAATGGAGAGTCCAGCCTCTCTCCAGGAGTTGGATCCGGAACCCAGGCTATGTGTGGAGGTGAGCCCGACTATATCTAGCCGGTATCTCTCAACCTCCCGCACAAGCTCAGGCTCCTTCCCCCCAGCGAAGTGACGTTCCATGTCCCGAACGCCAGAAGCTGCGCACGCGGACCAGGTCGTCTAGGCACCCGCCTTTGACTGCCACCTAGTCCTCTCTGCACCCGACCCCTACGGATCCCTCTGCGGGTGGTGGGTCCACAGGAGGGCGGGCCCACGTCGTCCCTTCGGGCTGTGCCCGGCCGGGCCCCGTGGGCAGAGGCCCGACCACCAGACGCTCGCATTCGAGCCCCAACCCCAGGCCTGGCTCCAGGGTGGGGCCCCGGCTGCGCCATACCGGGCGACGTCACGGTCCTTGATTTAATACTGTCCATAGAAGTCTTTGAACTGCATTTCGTCTGACCCGTCACCTAAGACCTGTTGCCATGGGAGACCCTGCCAGGGGCATGAAGCCCCAGACAACATAGCTCCTCGGATCATTCGGGCACTCAAACAACCCACCACGTTAAGGTAGCAGTTCACGGGGTTTAGATTCAACTTATAAGTTTTATTTGAATCAATCATTCCCAGCACTTTATTTTGATAACACCTGTTAAAAACTACGGTGAAATGATAAGAGACATAAACATTATCCCGTCAGGTAGTGTCAGCAAAATATGTCTATCAGTCTGATTCTCTGTTAAAAAAAAACTTTCATATTGGCTTAACTTTCTCAATGCGAACTATCTGATATTATCTGGATAGTGTCCTGCCTTGACTTTTGAGAAGCGAGGCCAGTTACGGTGCTCAAGTGAAGCGGCTGTTTGGCTCTGTGTTTATTGTTGCACTTGACTGCAGTCCTGTATCTCTCGAAACCTTTATCACCAGCAGAGGATCCTGACATTTTACTTCCACAGCCTGGATCAGAGAGACCGAGAGGGAGAGAGAGAGAGGGAGAGAATCCACTGTCTTCACGGCACCACTCTCTGCGGTTCACACTACACCACTCACCAATTTCACACCACAACACTCCGCACTCTTGATAATCTGTGTTTCAGATGCCTGGAAGAATATTTGTTTCTCCCAAACAGTTAGACTCCAAGACCTAACTTATCGAGAGGATAGTTGGAATAAAAATGCACTTTAAATGCATACTTTACAGTCGACTTCATTGTGCCCCGTAGAAGTTCAAAACCCAAATAAATTGATTATTTCGTAAGCCATTTCGATGACCAAATACAGTACTTTAAATGCAACAAATCAATGCATATTTATTTCTTACAGGGACAATATAATATGTTCTTACCTGAGCTTAGACGAGTTGATACGTACCTGTCTGGTCTTTGTGCGTGCCCGTGGAAGAGCTTGGTCGCTTCTAACTTCATCCCGTTGGAGCCATAGGAATATGCTAGGAGAGGCCAAATGCTAACAACATCTTTGGTCGTTTTGCGTGACTGAGGGCACGCACAAGATCAGACAGGTACGTATCAACTCGTCAAAGCTCAGGTAAGAACATATCTCAGTATGGAAAAACAGTGGCTTGTTCCTTTAACCTCTACCTTTCCTTAACCCAGCACATTTCACCAGTTCGGCTGGTGAAATGTCTTGCCCAAAGACACAACTACATCGTGCATTGCCAGCAGCAGGAGTCAAAACTGACAACCTCAGTGGCAGCACGTCTCTATAAAGTGAGCTGCCATCCCAACATGAACTGCAATCTTATTATAGTCATATTGTAACTCTACTTGCTCATAACTCAAACATATGAAACAATCAGCTTCTATCCAAGTCATTACAAATCAAATGGAAGCCAGTGTTAATTGAATTTGCCCGCTAATTTAATTCATTATGCATAACAGACTGTGTGACAAAGCTACAGCTCATGACTAACGACAGGTGGAGAGAAAAAGTGCAAAGTGCCCTAAGATGATCCAAAGGCGGAGACTAATACAGCTGTAAAAGTGTTTGAAACATTCCAAGGTTCGTCGCTGTACTTTTCCATCTTCTCAGGTTTTGAGGGGCAGATTATTGACAGGCGAGGAAGTATTTAACCACAAACACTGCTCTATCCTGTCACTAATTGAAAGACCAAATGCAGACTTCAACAGCATAAGAGATTCCCAATCAGAGGTGAGAAATGTAAACCTCACACTGGAATGACTAAAAGTCACACTGCTTATTTTTAATCATAAGCAAGTATGTACAGTATGATCAGAAGTATAATGTATATTATCAGAGAATGGGCGATTTTATCTGTACTGGGTGTTGATTTCCTTGCTGCAGTTTCCTTCCCCCACATTTCTTATCAAATCCAATACAGCAGTTTTCTCTGGGTGGATGAAAATTGTACCTCTGTAGTGTCTGTAGTGTATGAATGCTAAAATCCCTGCAAGCTGTGAAATTGACCTGTGTGGACATGTGTGTAATCCTATAGAGCCGCAGGATATGGGCCCACTGGGAAAGGAATGGTCTGAAGATATAGGCTCTGGAAAGGTATGAAGGAATCTATTTGTTTAGCGCTTTTCACATGGCACATGTCACACAAAGCGCTTCACACACATGGGAAGGGGATTATCATCACAGCATACAGTGTCCCTGACCCGGTGGGTGGCATGAGGTTTCAGCTTTCACAAGGAAATGGCAAATTAAGAGAGTGGTTCCCAACACAGGTACCAACAGACAAAAGCATCTGACATGACAGAAGGTTTGTATCATCTGGGCAGAGAGATGAAGACAAGAGATGCGTATGTTTGAACAAGCCATTTAGATCAATATAAGTGTGACATAGTAATAAATATGTGTTTGAAATTATTACAAATACCTGTACACAGTATATGTATGTATGTATTTTTTATGTTTTCTTGCTTCTTTGAATAGAGTTCGTGTTGGAGCTGAACAGTGCAACAGAAAAAGTGTTTCAGTACATACAGGCAAAAACAAAAGTTCAGCATTTTTGTCTTCATGCCAGCAGAACTGAAGATAATTAGATAGTGTGAAGTAAAATAAAATGATAGTTATTTTAGTACGAGTCAAGATAACCCACATGTGTTCCAGTTTTCAAATCACTCATTTAGCTGCAGCAGAGAAGTAAACAAATGAACAATAGCATTTGTCTATGCAGTGATTCCCGAAGTGGGGTGTGGGGCCCACTGGGGTCCTCAGATGCACTACAGGGGAAGAATAATGTTGAAGGGAAAAATACATTTATTTGCAAAAACAGTATGACTTTAATTAAACCAGGATTTAGCACTGTCATAGCTAGATGTTGCTATATATGTAATTTTAGCTGTAAAACAATAACAAATTCAGTTGAATAGAGATTATTATTATTGGGGGGCCCCGAGAAATGTTTGGATCGATAAGAAGTTCCTGACTTTGGGAATGGCTGGTCTAGGAATCCCAGGTAACAATTTTAATTTTTAGAACGTTCTGGGAACGTTGCCTAGAGGTTATTTTTGTTATTATTTATCAACCATTGAACCATTGAAGTAAATATAATATCAACTCAACACAGTTAATTCTGTGTTTTATTTATACTGTACTTTTTTAGAATACATATTATTTAATTGCGCCTCTGACTACAGATCGGAGGTTTGACGTGAATGAGAGAGTGTTTTTTTCGAAGAAGAACAAACATTAGTTGACTGTAAGTGCTCCAGAAGGTTATTTTTTTAGTTTGTTCATCATAACCAAAATAAAACCACAAGGGAACGTTGTATACAGGGGATGTGGCAATCTCTACAGAACGTTTGTATTTTGGTTGTTTGTACGTTCAGAGAATGTTATGTTGTCAGGTAACCTTATGGGAACCTTCGGAAAACCTTAGTTTTAGGTTTGGTTACTAACCAACCCTCAGAGAACCACAGGCTAATGTTATTTGAACGTTTTGTGTTACCTGGGATACGACTAAATGTCTTTGCTATGGGGCCTTTCTTTGTGCATGTTGTCCCTCTGTCTGCAGGACCCCAGGAATATTAACTGGCCTATGGGTACAGCTAATGGAGATCCTAATAAATAAACAAATACGTTTCCGTTTGTTTCCTTCTGCCACTCAAAAACAATAGGTTACCTTCTGGGGCGCGGACTCCCCTGAAAAAGTGATTCCATAATCTCAGAATCCATTTTGCTGAATGAGCCGATAGCATCATGTGTGGGGACCCATGCATAGTTCTCCGAGACTCGACTTTGGGACCCGGTATGAGTGGTCAAAGATGTTCAGCAGCTCTTTCTCTCTCCCCTTCGCTGCTGCTGGTGCAAACAGCGAGGGCTTTGGACCAGTGGAGGGAGAAGCATCTCGGTGCAGAAAGCTGCCTGACACATTACTTGGATCATTGTTTTTTTGCACAGATGCAACCATGTGAATATTTTCTTGACTCTAATGAAAAAAAAAAAATCACATTGGCATCTGGTCGCAGTTTAAAGCCCTGGAGACTTTGGGCTCAAATTGCTGAAGACGTTTTGCTTATCCTGAACATTTGAGTTTAAAGACAGGTAGTTCTTTCTCAAGCATTTTTTACAATTGAAAACAGGTAGTCACTGTCTGCGTAATGCCGTTCAGCGTGTTCCATGGATTTAAAAACGTTTTCAAAGAGTCGTCATTTGGTGCTGGATATTTCAGACTTCTCCTCCAAGAGACTTTGTCGATTCTTAAGTTCCACCAACAAGAAGCTGGATGCACAGTGTGGCCCTTTAGTGTCTTAAACATTACTAACTGAAAACCATTACTAACTGAAAAACAACTGATGAGCGTCTCATAATCTCATGAGATCAGAATATCTACAAACCCCTTTTGAATCCATGCAACGCACATTCAAATGTCAGTTTTATGAAAATTCCCTTTGTCTCTCCCATGTTGGTTCATTATGTATGACGCTATTGATGTACTGCTTTTTGATGATAGCCTGCAGCCACTCTTACCCGGGTCTTAACTGTCCTTTTGCACATGTAAGTTTATGAAAGAGAGAAAAAAGCACCTTTACGGGCTATTCCTGCGTGTGCCTTTAATCATGCATGCGTCACTGAGAGGAGCTATAGTATTGAGCGGAGAAGGGTTATTTCTGAGTGCATGGAGCTCACGCACCCAACTGATTACTGCGGTAGAGCTGGTAAACAAAAGCTGATGTTTACCACAAGAGTGTACTTAATGCGTAATGGCCGCCTGTTTTGCTGTTACAGTCCGCTGACCCTTCTTCATCACTGTCAAAGCTTTCATGAATATATGCAAATAAATGCAAATTCAAGTAATGGTAACTAATTATGACCGCCTTGAACATGTGTGAGCATACAGTACTGGATAGTTAATGGGTTTTGGTGTGAAGAATGACAAATTGAAATGTAGAGTGTGCCCCTGTTGTGGTTAATTTTAAACAAACAACCAAGCGGCCATTAGTTAGGAAACGTTCTGTTTATAATAAAGTGTAAAAAATGACTTTCTGCTGTTGTGTCCCGAAAGATATTCTACACTGTCCAGCCTGCTGTTCGTATGTGGCTGGAAGCGACAGGAAGAAAACCTGTGGCGTGGAATAGCTGCGACTGGTTGGTTATAACCTTGAATGGAAAACACAAAAGGTTGGAAAAAGATTTGAATAAAGTGGCATTTCTGCACTTTTATTTAAAAGTGGCATTCAGCAACACTTTCACCTTGGTTCAGGTGAAAGTGTTGGTGAATTCACTTTTACATAAATCAGTGAAGTGCTGAAATGCCACTTTTTTCATATTTTTTTCCAACCTTGTTTATGTTTTAACTTTCCCGCTTTTTACTTGATTTAAAGTAATACTATAACCTCACAATTTTCGCCATTACGTTTAAGATGTATAGCAGTGGTCTTCCAAGTCATTTCGAAATAGTTCATTTAAATCTTCTGTTAAAGGTGCATTATGGAACTTTTTATGCGGAAATAAAAACTTGATGATCTCTTTGTGACCCAATGGCTGCATGGGTGGTTATCATGGCACCTTTACTTTCCATCACAGAGGCCTCTACAACACTCCAGGGTCCATTGATTTGTAGGTTTGCTGGTGGGAGGGCCCGTCGGCCGTGAAAACCTACCAGAAACTCTGAAAGCGATTGATCCTGGAGCATCATAGAGGCCACTGTGATAGAAAATAAAGGTGAAATAAAGGCCGCTGGGTCACTGGAAGGTCAAATGTGCACAAATAAAAACGTATTTTTCCCCATAAAAAGTTGCATAGTGCGCCTTTAATATGGTTGTGTGTTGTGAAAATTACCAAACAAATGATTATGGTAATTAGATAAAAAATACCAGATCATGAGGTTATATGTTTGTTTTCTTTGTTTGTTTGTTGCTTTATTTATCATTATACATGAACCGTACAACGAAATTCATATTTTAAACATAGAGTGGGGTGTTTCCTGATTGGAAGGTCGGGGGTTCAAATCCCAGCTTCTGAAGGTGCACACTGTCGTTGTGTCCTTGGGCAAGACACTTCACCCACTTTGCCTCCATATGCGTACATTGGTGTATGAATGAGAGAGTGAATGGGTGAGTGGTTCCTTGCTGTAAAGCGCCTTGGGCCTGATGAAGGCAGAAAAGTGTTATATAAGTTGAGTCCATTTATTTATTTGTCAGTATGACTAGGTTATTTTTTACAATTTCCTACAATTTCTTTGCTCCACCTCCGACTCAGAAGAGTTCAAAAATAGACCGGAGGGCCTAATCTGGTGCATGACAAAGCATACTCCCTTTGTAATCATTTTGAGTTAGCCGTCTAATTGCTATAGATGCCCGGATCTGCCTCGTGGTTTTATGCTATTGCGGGTATTGGCGAGCCACTCCTCTGTTTATGAGAACAGAGGAGTTGTGTGAGCAGTTATTCTGAGTATTAAAGCACTGGCAATCCCACCAAGACTTAGCTTAAGACTTTTCTTAAGAGGAGCCTTATTGAATTCTGCAGCCGAGCCATAGATTTTTTTTTACAGCCAAAGGGCCTGCTTTTGAAGTTGTGTTACTACCATATTAAAAATTCAGTCTCGTGCCTTTGGCCCTCTTGTACAGTGGAACAGTGGTCTACTGTAGTGTGGCAGATTTCTGGTCATCTGAGTTGACTTCTTTAGGTACAAAAACAAAGCAACTGGGATACAAAAGACGTTGCTCAAAAAAAATCCAAGAGAATATTTGCAGCCTTAAAACAACAGGGTTACTCTGATCCCACTTTTATGCATCGCCTCCCTGTACAAGAATATAATTGGCAAAAGTTAAATGCTAAACATTCTTGACTGCCAAAAACTTTGACACTGAAACACTTTCCAAAGCAAAAAAAAAAAAAAAGGAGGCACATACGCCATTGTGTTCAACTGATGTCCCCGAACTATAGGGTGCACTGTATTCTTTGTGGCAGATGATTTTAAAGCATGCTGTTGTTACTCGTCTGGTGTCGGGCAGTACAAAGAAGGGCTGCACAAGTTTAGTTGAAAGCACAGGGCAGGGACCATGGATAGAAGCAGACAGGAGCAGGGATAATGAATGGAGAGAGGCCAACCGGCCAAAACATAGGCTCTGGTTGCAAAAAAAAAAAGCACGGAAATGCTTCAAGTGAGACAAAGAGGTGGTTTGCTGGAGAGGGGAAGGAAAAAAAATCTAACTTCCCGAGACTTTCACCTCATCTGTCAGAGGTGCTTTTAGCTCATAACTGCCGGAGCTCTAATCAAATCTGCCATCGATCCGCGTCGCAAACTTCCTGCCCCTTCCTGTGTCAGGGTCATCAGGCAGAGTCGCAACAAGAATACAGAAAAGAAAAGATTCAAGTGTTATATATAAAAAAAAAAGGCTTTAAGGGTGGAATACACAGGGACTGTTTATTTATTTCCCCAATGTTTTAAATTGGGGAAATAAGTTTTAATAATAATAATCCTTCTCTGCCAAAGCCAAAGCCTGTGTGGAGGTGGAGGTGAGGTGCTGGGATTTGGGGGGGGGGGGGAAGCTCTGTCCAAGAACGCCGTGGTCAGAAATGAAATTGAGCCCACCAGCATTTGTCGTTTAACTGTTCGTTAAAATTTAAAAAAAAAAATCACATTACGTTTACACCCTTGCACTTTGTATATATTGGACTGGCGCTTCAAGACTTTAATTAACATGAACTTTGAATTTTGCACGTTACAGTTTCTCCCCGCAGTTTTGCCGCGGACTTTTCACTTTGCACTTTACACACTGGACTTTTAACTTGCGCTAACTCTACACCAGCAAAGAAGAAGCTCACTGTCAGCGGTAATTGGGTCAGCATTTTGCACTTGCTAAATGCCTTCTACTAATGAAGTTTGCTACATGACATTTGCTCCTCCGTTTATTTTTTTTCTTTCTTTCTTTCTTTTTTTTAATGCATTGTGCTCTTCAATATAAGTAAAATACCGCACTCATTACAACAGGAACAAGGGCCAGATTTTTTTTCTTCTTTTCTTTGCTTTATTATGTTCCAAAGAATGCTTGATCCATAGACGTGGGCGCTTAAGGAGACAGATAGCCATATAGCTTTGGACTAGATTTCCACGACTGTCTCCCATTTCAAAGAGCAGATTTGGCTTGTGTAACTGACAGGGGTTTCATGATTGAGCTGATTAGATTTGCTGAGGAAATGTCAAAGTGAGAGAAGGCATTTTCCCGATGGTTTATTAGAGCGCCCCCGGAGTATAGCTGCAGCAGAGCTATGCAGTCGCTGGACCAGTCTCAGAAAGAGGCTTTTTTCTTTTTTCTTTTTTCCTTTTGAAAAAAAAGAAAAAAAAACACGGCTCTGAGCCAATTATGTCTGGCAGAGGTACAATCAGAGCAGATGAGATTTTAAAATATGCACTAATCCAGAATCAGACAGATGCTGTGAGTAATAATGTGCATTTTGAGCAAAAGATAATGATGCTGGTAAATAAGCTGAAATGACATGTATTATATCTGAGGAGCGTTGCGTTTCTATGATGTTTGGTGCCGGCGCCACACGTCAAAAGCTCTGGGGAGAGTTTATGTAGCAGAAAAAGAAAATAAGTATTGTTCTGAATTCTACATTTCATTATCAGTTCAAATTTCATATTACATTTTTGATCAAAATCACTGCAATGTCATCACAAAGAAAACAGAGCCACTAATAGTTTTATAGAATAGAAAAAGAAAAGCAACAAAAAAAGACCAAAAAATAAATTAAAATAAACAGTCTTGTTTTGGAATTGGTCAATATACTTGGGACAAAATACCAAGCATCGATACTTTATCAAATACCGCAGTACTTTCAATACTTGTGTTTGGAGGATTTTTTTTATTATGCACTCCTTTGTTTCCAGTAACAGCACAATACATTCAATCTTAACACTTCAGTAAATGTCAAGTGTCATTTGGATTTTAAAGTTTGGACCAGAGATGCAAGTCCCTGACCTGCAAGTCCAAGTCAAGTCCGAGTCTGTGACCCTGCAAGTCCAAGTCAAGTCCAAGTCCCTGACCTGCAAGTCCAAGTCAAGTCCAAGTCTCTGACCGCAAGTCCAAGGCAAAGTCCAAGTCTCTGACCCCGCAAGTCCAAGGCAAAGTCCAAGTCCCATGGTTTCTATGTTTTACACTAATTCAAATCACAGTACAAGAAAACTATTAAAATCAATAAACACCTGCAAATTATAAACAACTATTCGAGCCCAGGGCTTCCACACACAAATAATAAAAATCACAATATTTCCATGAAGCATAAGGCCATTCACAGTCAATACCAATGCAATGGTAAGTTAGGAAAACACAGAAATAATATGAACTATTTACCACAAGCTGTGGCCGAAGGCAGGCCCTGTGTCATTCATTCAAAATATTCCTCCCACACCACTACATTTCTTAGTTCAGTTTTGTAAAAGTAACATCAGTATAGTTATCACAGCTGTACTCTGTCACAAACATGTCTGCAGTATTAGCTTCAGAATGTTACAGAAGAGCCCTGTACCATAAAGTAAAACTCCACTGTGGATAATAATACTTCCAGTCTCACCTTGAAGACGCAGGTTTAGACTGTTGACAATGAGGCTCCAAGCGTCAAAACAGCGTGTGCAATAAGTGCGCAAGGGACTCGTAATGTGCACGAGTCTCAGACCACGAGTCGACTCGCAAGTCTCTAAAAATAGTGACTTAAGTCCGACTCGCGAGTCCCAATCTCTGGTTTGGACACATGACTGTTTTTGTTTGTTTTTTACAGATTTTAAGGTAAAAATTATGATAAGTATCTGCCTGAGTATTGTGATAAGTATCTGCCTGAGTATCATGATGCACATTGGGCTGAGTATTGTGATACGTATCTGCCTGAGTATTGTTTGTTTGTTTGAGTTTTTATTTTTCGAGCTACAACAAGGCACAAAAGCCAAGCCTGAGTATTATGATACGTATCGGCCTGAGTATTGTGATACGTATCTGCCTGAGTATTGTGATAAGTATCTGCCTGAGTATTGTGATACGTATCTGCCTGAGTATTGTGATAAGTATCTGCCTGAGTATTGTGATATGTATCTGCCTGAGTATCGTGATACGTATCTGCCTGAGTATTGTGATACAGTAAGTATCTGCCTGAGTATCATGATGCACATTGGGCTGAGTATCGTGATACGTATCTGCCTGAGTATTGTGATACGTATCTGCCTGAGTATTGTGATAAGTATCTGCCTGAGTATTGTGATAAGTATCTGCCTGAGTATTGTGATACGTATCTGCCTGAGTATCGTGATACGTATCGGCCTGAGTATTGTGATAAGTATCTGCCTGAGTATTGTGATAAGTATCTGCCTGAGTATTGTGATAAGTATCTGCCTGAGTATTATGATACGTATCTGCCTGAGTATTATGATACGTATCGGCCTGAGTATCGTGATACGTATCAGATTGTGACAAAAGTGTATCGTCCCAGCCCTAGTATACAGTATACTGTGTTTTTGTTTTTGTTTTCATGTATGATGAGTCCAATAAGTAACAGTAAAACTCAGGAGAATCCACTCAGACTTTTACAGCATTGAGGGTTTACACACTTACTACGTTAACATTAAAAAATGTTTTGTGGCAATATGCCATGTCTATCATATCAGTACAGAACATGGTCCTCCTTCATATTCCTAATCTCATTGCCTCAGGAGTAATACATTTTTTAATCGCTCTCCTAGCTTTAATCTTCTTTAAAACTTGCAACACTGACAATGCATGTATGTGTGAGAGTTAGGTATAGCCTAAGTTTGCAGAACGTAGAGATAAGAGCATTTATCACACTGAGTGGACCTGTGCAAATACTGAGGGGGAGCAAAAAGCCCAGAAGCAAGGTAAGCCCTTCAGTGTTATCATGTGTCCTATAGATTAACCAGAGGGCTGAAATGAACACCTGACAGCCAAAGTCAACAAAGGGTACTGTACTTCCCACTCACTGTCCACTGCAGGGAGGACTTATCGAACCTTTCCACTGCGCTGTTTCTCATTATAGTAAGGCCACCGGAGATAGAGAGGATTCATTCATTTATTGAAATTTATTGCCATTTTATGTGAATTTACAGAGAAAGAATGTTAGTTACAAGGTTAGTCCTAAACCTGGGGCATACGCTGTGAGATTTTTGGCTGAAATTTAAATCAAAAGCCAAACTTTAGCTCCACTATGCATTTGGTTGACAGTTGTGATTAACATGCTCACAACAAACTCACGACTTGGGATTGTACGGGCTCGACTTTCTAGTTCTAGTGCTGCTAAAGCTGATTGCAACCAGCGTGGATATGGCGAATTACAGCTGCAGGTGGAGAGAAACACAGCTAACTGCCTGATAAAATCTTAATTAGCATATCAGTTACAGACGGCGAAGTTGTGTTTGTAAGAATATTGATGATCGCCATAAATAAATTAGAATGTGGCGCAGTCTGGAGATCCACCTTGACGCTCGCCAGTTGGGCGTCTTTTCATCTTCTGAGACGAATAAAGCCATCGGAATTCATTAAGCACTTTTCGGGATGCTACTTGCCATATCCCATGAAGTAATGTGCAGTTGAGCGCGGCGTGTTTAATGGTTGAGGGAAATAAGAATGCCACCCTCAGTTGCGGCGCTATATGTTCGATACACAGTGCGTTCCCAGTGGAGAAGTACCTGCTCTAGATATCTCTCCAGCAGCTCATAGTGTGCCCTTATTAATAACACTCCCCTCTGAAAACCATTACCCTTTATCTCCGCAATGCGCTGCCAGAGTATGATGCCACTTTTAGCCGATCCCAGCCAAAACTGTGCTCATTTCAAAAGTTGTTTATTTATCCCTTTTTATTTGCGAAAAGCTTATCAGTAAAGAACACAGGGGCTGCTGAATCCTCTTTGCTTCACATTAGGAGCGGTTTAATTTACTCCACGCACGCGGCGCGGTGATAGGAAATGAATGAAAAACAATATCATTGGCTTATAAATGGATTCATATTCCACCTGCGAGGGGGGATATGTTTGGGAAATAAAAGGCAAATAGTGTGATGGCAAGTTTGCGTCAGCGAAACAACAGAAGTAGAAGGGTGTTTTGGTTCATTTGCTGTTAATAATAGTATATATGTAACTTTGATCATAGGAAACTGGGTTAAGGCAGTTGAACCTGTCATTTGTGATCAAAAAGGTGTGGTGTCATCAAGTGCTGTACAATTATAAACTGTTCCTGGTTTTACTTATGTTGCAGTTGGCTTGTTCATTCGTACACTCTTTGACTGTTGTGTTTTGGGCTCAACGATGATCTGGACTAGGGGTGGGATGATAAACAGAAATATGGCAACAAAAAGACGGCCTATTAATTGATCATAGCATTTTTTTCATAATCGGGATGATTATGATAAAATAATCACTCAAAAAATACACGGCTCAAGAGCACATGGCTATAAACAAAGTGCACAGCTATGACAGCGTGATTCTGCCAAAGTTCCGCATCCATGAGGTAATACAAGTACTTTCTCTGTGAGTTTTTATTGTTTGCAGTGCCATCAGTCAGTGTTTTAACTGCTCAGGGTGTTCAAAGTAGCTTGTAGCTGCTACAATGCTAGACGCTAAGCAGCTGCAGACCACATCAATGGGCCTCTTTTGATAAAATGCATTAGCGCTAGCTCAACAGTACCATAACTAAGCTTGAGCTTGGTGAACAAATTATGTTTTCACGTCTTCAAGTGTGTATTTTCTGACATAAATACTTATCGTGATGAACAGGCCACAGGGCCCATACAATTGGCTTTCCTGTGACACTCTGGACAGGATTATCACACTTTAGTCCTGCCTCAGGGAGAAGACTGTGGAGTCTCGATCAGTGACAGGTCCACCTGACTGCTATAAAAGCTGAATTCTCTCCTTCCTTCCTCTGTTGCCCTCTATGTGTTAAATTAAGTTATACTTTATTAATTCCCATCAGGAAATGTCCTCTCTGCATTTGACCCATCCTCAATGCCATGGGAGTGACCTGTAGTAGCTGCCAGCGTAGGCCAGCGCTCGGCGACCTGTTTCCAGATGTGAAGTTAATGGGTCAGGAACACCTGGTCAGAGGACTAATCTATTGTACATATTTTAAGAGGTAGGGGAGTACCCAGAGGAAACTTCCACAGACACGGGGAGATCATGTAAACTCCACACAGAAAGGCCCCGTCCAGGTGGGAATCGAACCCGGGACCTTCTAGCTGTGAAGCATAAGCGCTAACCGCTGCACAACCGTGCCACCCACTGTGTACATATTGTGTTTGATATCGCTCTGAATATTGTATTAACTACTATCTTTTTACGCCATGGGTTTGAGAGTAACAATACCGGTTCTTTTGCATGTGCTGTACATGTTGACAGAAATGACGATAAAGCTAAATGAATTGAATTACACGGTGATGTAGAAGATAAAAAACATCTTAAAACTGTCAGTTTTTGCCTCTTTGCAAGAGTTACAACGTTATGAGTTGCCTGCAGCAGTAACTAAACCCTGTTTCACACACTGGCTGTCATCAAGCATATCCATTTGGACACCAATTAATTCCAATAGTGCTGATATCTAGTTGTCTCTCTCATTTCCTCATTAGGCTTCAGCGCACCATCACCTGTCTGCAACGCCCCATTCAAATCACTATTCATTATTGAAATGGCCGGGTTGCCCCCTGCCCTTTGATATAAATTACAGATAAACCATTGTATCACCTCTGTCCGTGCTATCTTTGACATCTGTGAGGTAACTGAGTGATTAATCATAAGCAGTGACTCTATCAGGGCCCATTATAACAGAAGGAATATTTGGAGAACTGCCACACTCAAACAAACAGCCCTCCAGCCTGATGATACAGCAAATCAATAGACCGGAGCCACTGGGAAAGTTATTTCAGTGGCGCTGATATGGAAATGGTTTATTTCTATTGGCAACATCAAGTACCTACGTTTCATGCTGTGTTTAAAATGTAAAACAATGCAGCAATATGTTCGTGTTTTGCGCAAAATGGTGAAGATTAGAAAACGATGGGACGCAAGCAAGAGTCGGAATGTCCCAAGTTACATTATAGTTTTCCCAGATTGTATCTTCAAAACAACAAAATGTTCTTTATAGGAATAGGCTCATTCACAATGTCAGAGAGTGATGGGATTAGGGATTGTGACTCCTTAACGGGAAAGATTATTCGGGTATTACAGAGAGTATAGAGAGAGTTCGAGGAAGAAGATTATAATAGAGAATATTCACATTTTTTTCCATCAGCAGCACGACTTTTAGCAATATGACTGTGACTGTGAATATGAGACGATGCATTTTAAGGATTGAAATGATACAAATGAGTTTGCTCTTTGGATGTGAGTAACAATTGACTTCCTGGATTAAAGGTTCCCTGGTATGACTGCAGGTGTACTTAACTTTTCACGTTGTATTCACGGGCTATGGAGTGTTTAAAGGGGGGGTATTATGTAAAATCGACTTTTTCAAGCTTTATATCATGTTATTATGTCATTCCCTCATTAAACACATGCCTGGAGTGTTGCCTTGGCTCATTCACATATTTTTGAGTAATCAGTAAAAACTTAGACGGCAGCCATTTTAGGTGTAGCTATGCCTCAGTCCTCCTAGGAACACCCCCACCTCCTGGAGACGCCTCTGGACCTTTTGTCACCAGCCAAGCCACCAACCACTGCTCCTCAGCTCAGCAGAGCCCCCTCCCCGCACAGTAGTGTTGTTTAGATGCCACAGCAGTGTGCTGAAGGGGCGTGTCGGAAAGCTTCTTAAAGAGACAGAGGCCTATTTCAAGACGTTCAGTACAGCCATTTTGAGAGAGCAATTTTATTCAAGGCAGTTATTTTAATTTACTGCATATACAGACCAACAGAAGGTTACGTCATCATTGTAGTATGCTATAGACTGGTGCTATGTTATTGAAAAAAGCATAATACCCCCTCTTTAAACGGTGCTGCAGCCATCCTAATTTTACATCAAAAGAAGGAGAGGTTTGGCTTTTAGAGCCTATTGGTACAAATCTAAATTGCGCCATTAACCGTTCTATCCGGATTCTCTCCACATAAAAATGAATGGGGAGCTTAGTGTACAGGTATGGTAGGTTGAGTTCTACTCCGCACAAGCTGAAAACCTAACCTCGTATGATTTATTGGTTAGCTCAGACTACACTTTGACACGCTAATCATGATGCATTCTCAAAAGGTCTGTCCATTCAGTAAAGATGTTTTTTTTCCCCAGGCTTTGACATCACGTAACTGAGGTAGATGGGTTGACAACAGCCAAGGACGTCTCGATCACTCATCATTTGCAAAATGTCTGATGGCGATTTCCAACAGCTGTAAAATACACTGAACAGGCAACAGAATTGAAATGTCGCTGGAGCGGTTGGCTAAGTTGGAATCAAATGCCGTTTCTACAGTATTTAATTAAGGCATTCTCTCTCATGCTTTTAGAGTGGCTGACGTGTTTAAGTTATGATTATTGTTTGCCGTAAATGTGTCAAGATGTTTCATTGATAGTGTGCCCACAGTGACATATGGGATGGAATGGAGCCTGCTTGCACAAGGTCGTACTATTGGTCATTCATAATTATCTGTAGCGTAGCCTAATGGGTTTATGACACGTGTTACTGCCCTGTGCAAATAGCAGGCACCGTGGCACCTGTTCTATTACACCATACACCCTTAGTGTAATGGAGCACAAAGGTGACTTGTTGTTATTATTGCGGGTAACAGTATTTCACTGTCTTCTTTTGTGACTAGAACTAAACTCATTCTGGCCACCTGCAGTCACCCGGCAGGAGAATCCTGAATGAAGCAAGAAAGCACTGAGAATTTCAAATATTCATGAACGTGCAAGGTTAAAAGGGTTTAAAAGGGCTAAAATCAAATGAGCATGTACACAGCGAAACCCTGATGGCGCTTTTTGAAATGGGAATTCGGTGAATGCTTAGAAGCGCTGTGTCTGTGGAAGCTTGAGCGCAAAGATGCTTCTGTTTGAAGTCACAAAACTCCTGCCTGGACCTTTCTATTCCTTCCGCAGTCATCTTTACGATATGCCTTTAAATTAATAATTCCACTGGCAAAATGGAAATGGTCCAGGGCTGTAGTGCAGCGGAATGGCAGCGAGCCTCATAATCCAGTCCAATTTGGGGTGTTTTTTTTAGAGGTTCAGGCTAAGTGCTCTCCGTGTTTACCGTCTTGGCTGTTTCCTGCATATTTCTTCAGGCGAGCTCTGGCGTCTCATGTACAAAAAGGCCGGGAACCCCTTAAGCTCTCGGGCTGTTTATGCAAGGACCCGGGGAGAGAGCTTTGTATCCGTATCCTCCCCTTACACGACTAATTCCGCATCCAGTAATCAGACCCTCATTGCACACCCAGACCAAAGCATGCATAATGTCAAATCCTTTGCATAAAGATTGAATAGGTCAAAACAAATTCTCTGTGTATGCGTGTGTGTGTGTGTGGGGGGTGGGGTGGGGGAATCGCACCTGGTGGTTTCTCATTCCATTCGTGCAGATGTGGTAGTTGGGGGGGGGATGGGGCGTCTGAAGAACCATTTTCGCCGCATTACTGGCCATTGATTCAAAATGATCCACGCTGTGTGGGGCTCATTTGGACAGCATACAGATTAGAGGCATGAGGCGGTGCTGAAATGCTTGTTGCACAAAGATAAATGTGGTTACAGGTGAGGGGAGTAATGGAAGAAATATGAATTGGATTTGTGGTTCCTTATGAATTCAATGATTATTTAAACTGTGAAATTCAACCTGGGGGTTATAGTGAATATTATGCTCAGTTAGATTAGTGTTGGCACTGCATTACAGGCAAATGTTAATCTTGCACAGCTCTATTGTGTCCCTTTATCGTCTGAAGAATAAAACAGTTACACAGTAAAATAGGTAAAGCAGTGCAATTATCTGAACGCTACAGATACATTCTTCAGCAAAGTATAGCTAACACAAAAATGTAAAAAGACAACGATACAAGAGGCCGATTCAGTCCCTTCCGTTCATAACAAAAGTAAAATGCTTGAAGTAAACATAGAGGTAATATTTGTAATGTAGTTACAAATTAACCAATGACCTTCACTTCTTGACAAAGGCTTGTTTGGAGGCAATACACGTGGTAGAAACCAGCAATATGTTTTAAAGATTTTAAGATTCATCAGCCCAGCACAATAGAGGCTTTTTAAATGTAAATAGAGAATTATGATGTGGGAGGAGTGCTTTGTTTTTTTGTTTTTCTTTTATCCAATAACCTTGTTGGTAAGGGTGCTGCACCGAACAGTCATGGCTGCTGAATGTCTCTCTCCACTCTTCATCCCCTTTCACTCTGTCCTATATATGAAGCCTAGGGGACAAAAAAACTAAAAAAAAAAAAAAAAAGGAGAAGAAACTGAATTGGTATTAACAATGACATATCAATGGACAAATAGGCAGTGCTAATTAAATGTGTCTACGTGAAAAAGAGTGTTGTTGGATTCCTGATTTCTGTCCGGGGACAGTTGACTATTATTTTTGGATGCCTTTGACTTTGCTATTGAAGATAGCATTTCAAAACTCTCTATACTAGGATGATATCTGGGAATAAAAAAAATACTATTATAACCAAATATGTTAATGAAAGGAACTCACGGTTGAAAGACTGCACGGCTTGCAAAAGAAATCACGACAAAATGACTGAGTCTGTATTTTTTTTACATTTGGCGCTCGCTTCTTGATGAAATATTGAAAGAGCGGACACGTGTAATGGTGTTCTCGCTCTCACGGAGAATCACTCTTTGAGCATGAGAGTCCATTAGCTGCTAGTCCGTGGTGCATTTCAGACCCTCATTTTGTCTCACTGTTTCCCCATGTGTTTGCTCAACTCACATTAATACAGCAGATATTACATTTGGACTCTCCAATTTTCAGTGATATCATTTTCATCTCGCCGCAACTTCAGATCGGGACACTCTGTTGACTTTTGCTCTCCCTTTGTAATAAATGGCTCCACATGCCCTCGTTTAAGTATACAATCCCTTATGACAACCTGAATGTAACCTATTATAGGCCCAGGCGAGCATTACGATACAATTATATGCTGTAACAGAGAATATTACCACGTTGACTGTCAGGGTTGCACATATCTAATCTCTTCAAGATATATTCACTGAGTCAATATACAGTATCCACTAGGTCTCATGAAGATAGATGAACCCATTTTGAGGGCCACACACGTGAACAATGATCATTTCCTGGCTTCGGAAAGTGCAGTGCCTAATGACCCTGTAAACACATAGCTGACATTTTATTCTTGCCTGATTTATTCTCAGAAAATACTATAAATTGTACAAAATTATGGAAAAAGATTTATATAGACAGTCATTACTGTGATTTGGTTTGGTAATTAAAGCCCATTTCTTTAGTGTTTATGTTTTAGCCGATTGGGGTAGTAACAAGCACATCCCTTTTTTTCCCTCTCATAACTGATTTTCCTTTACAAAGGCTATTAAGTAATTGCACTATTTATGACCATTTCTTATCATAAAACAGTGATTCACAACCATTTTGTCTCACCCCCTGCCTTGAGGGTGTTGTTGATTATCAAAAGTGAATGACTAAAACGTCTGTTCATTAGCAAAAATAACTACTGTCAAACTCACACCTTTTTGTTTAATATTCTTTTTTAAATAGCTGTGTTTAATTAGCTTCTCTTTTATTATAATATTTAAATGTACACTTCAGTTTATCTGAAATCATTCCAAGAATCCTCAGCTAAGTTATCGTGTACCCCCAGGGGTCCCCATGCTCTTAGATAGGACACACTGCCATAAAATATACTTGTAATGCAGTCACTTTGTTTTTAACATTTGGACTCAAGACATCTTGACTGTACAACATATTTTTCTACACTATACATTTAAATAATAGGGGTCCTATTATTGACCCCTGAGGGACTCCTGTATGTATTACCTTTCAGTTCCTAACATTAATCTATATCTATTTGTATTTATAAATAATTATATATTATTTTTGTCCGGCTAATGCTATTGTACTCATCCTGCTAATCTAACATTTAGGGATTCCGCTGGAGCTGTCTGGCTGTTCCCCTTTGATTCGTGCTGGCGCAGTGATGCATTGGCGATGGTGGCGGTTGATTTTAAAAGCAGTTGTGTGCGGTGAGGTTTGGAAATCGATAAGAGCTTGCCCACTTAGGTGATGCGCGCCGGCTGCATGATAAGCACGCACGGCTCTGTGGGAAAGTCACACGGTCAGAAGAGGAGCTCTGATTGGTTCTGTCGTTCATCATTACAGGCGCTGACCTCCCTTCAAGTGCACTCCGGCTCTGCAGTACTGTACAACATTTCTATACAGTAGATAGAAAGTACATGGAATGTCATCAACATGACTGGGAGCTTCATAGTTATGCGGCTCTGCAGTGCCATGTGTCTCTGCCAATTTTCAGCACTATTTGAAAAGACAGGAAGTGCATATGAATAAACATGAGTTGGTTTTGCATAAAAGACGAATGTTCAATACTGAAGTCTGCGCAGTATGACACAACCAAAAGTGCATTGGAAGCAAAAGACAAATTGCGGAAAATCAAGTTGGAGACATGAACAAGACATCTAGTAAACATATTGTGGTAATGGGTGCCTGAGAGTGACAATTCTGCCGTTGCCTGTTTAATGTCAGTTCAGGGTGGAAAAGTTACTGAAAACTAAGCATTGATGCTGAGGCGGTGATGAGGCAGAGCGCAGTTAGCTGTTTCCATTGCACAAAGGTAGATGGGTCTAGCTGAGTAACGGTTAATGTAGATATTGCAAGCTTTATAGAATGGGTATTGGCAGAAACGATCTTTGTTGGAAGTGTCAAATAGCTAAAGGTACTTTGATACATGCCCTTTGGGAATGTCCGGTGATTTCTTCTTTTTGGAACAGTGTTTTAAGTTACATTCAGGGTTGGTTATCCTGTAATCTACCCAAATCACCGAGACTGTGTTTACTTGGAGACAAAAGAGAGGTGCCAATGATAAATAAACATACTTTTAGAGTATTAAATACTGCTTTGGTAACATGCTCCCGACTCATTTTGAAATTTTGGAAGGACTCTCATGCTCCAACACTTAGAATGTGGAAAGAAAGAATGACTGAAAATGTTGCGTGCGAAAAGATGCTGGAAAAACTACACTGTACGAATGAAACCATGAAGGAACAATGGGACAATTTCTGTACCTACATGTCTACAATGTAATTTGGTCATCAGCTGTTTACAGAGATTTACAATGAACCTCACTGTTTTTATTTATTTTATTTGTTATGATTATTTTATTTTTATTTTTTTGTTTGTTTGTTAAAAAAATACAAAAACTCAATAAATATTTGAATTGCAATGTAGATATTGCGATTATACATCACAAAAGCAAAATCCACAATATTTTTTGGCAAGCTGGTATCAGATCAGTGTAAAAAAGTACGAGCAGGGGAACAATTTGTTCAACTGTCACGTCACTTCTGCGTCTTAATCATCCTGCTATGTGCTCAGAATTCTTATAGTTTCGACGACACAATCCTAAACGCTAATGGTCAGGAAAGGATACTGTAGATTTGCCTGTGAGGCGGTGAGTGAGTAAACAAATAAACCAGCTGTGGTCTCGACTGGTATTGATTTTAAACCGCAAGAGCGCTAAACTCCCTCAAGTTCTGTTGCACAGTCAGTTCTTGAACAAAGAAATCTGGTCTCAGTTGGCTAGAAATCTCAGGGAGCCAAACAAATGGAGACACATTAAACCACTTTTGTTGCACTGTGACAAGGTACGTGACGGGGTACGTGGACTAAATCAGAAAATGAAAAGAACATACACAATTAATTTGAACACGTTGCTACGAAAATAAATGTGTCTGATGGACTTGTCTGACACACTACAATCCCCCTCCTTTCTTTTCAGACAGGAGCAGGAGGAGTATTTTGCAAACTGCGCTCCACACGTTGCCAGGTCCCACTGCGCAGGTAAAGGCCCCTGTAGCAGTCAGTGGAAAAATGTTATGCATAATGAGATTATAGCCTCTGCTGGGCATCTCACGCCTTTATTAGTCTCTCGTAATGAAAAAGTCTCCGTCGGAATAGGAGCTCGGTGCACAACCAAATCTGCAATGTTGTTTATTGTCCTTCTCCACTCGCTGTAGGGCTGTAGTGGGGGCAGCAGCAGATGATCGCATGTGCCTAGCTTGTCAGACTGATTGCTCTCCTCTCCTCTGTGGTCTGTTTACCTGACACTGCCTTAATAAAGTCTCTCTGTGTTATGTCCGACCACCTGCTCTGAAGTCTGCGGGCCTGCTGTGCTGCATCATACATTTCCCCTCCTTTATAATAGATTTCCAGTGATGCCCTTTAGGGGAATAAATACGTCTTTAGTTTTGCACTGATGCAATTGAAGTAAAGGAGGTGTTGTGGATCAGAGCAGAGGAAAAGCTATTGAGTAAGCTTGAGATAATGATACACCTCTTTCAAAATACTGTCATTTCTTACGCATTTCGCTGTTTTGACTCTGATTCAAAGGGAGCTACAGTGGCCATTTGAGCTTCTAGGAGGAAAAAAAAAACGTTTCACAAACATTTTGGATCATATCACATCATCCCAATGCCAATACTGTGCCCACTGTTGCCTCCTATAGCACTGCAGTGTGGAACAAGTTATGACAGGAAAAAGTGAATTTAGTTCCACTGTCCTGCTCCCAGGTCAGCTTCTGTCAAAAATGTATAACTCTATGTCCTGTGTAGAAAACTATATCAGCATGAGATACTTTCACAACTATGACTTGCCACACCAGCCCAAGTGACAGGATTTATGAGCCTTTAGAGACAAATCTCTGGGATCCAGTCAGTACAACGGGCCACTGTGGGCTGCAATTAAAAAACAAAAACAAAACACCCACTGCACCTGCCATGCCGGTTGATTTGAGCGCAGAGAGTTGCAGTGCTGTCATGCTTTGTCATGCTTCATTTCTTGTGTTTGTCCAGTGAATGTCTGTGTAACGCAGATTAAAAACAAAAAAATATATAGCTCTTTAACAAAGGAGATCCATTGAAACAGTTAATGTCAAAGAGCCATTTAAAAGATCCAATTCAGCCATAAATGCCGTCTCTATCCCAGAGCCTATTATTGAAGTGTTCACTGAAGTCTTCCACATCCATTTTAATTATGTGGCCTTGATTAAGAGAACATGCAACATTAATCCGTGGTTTTGTTCTGCTGAGTGCTGCATACTTCGTCTATTTCCCCTCAATGTCTGATCAATATTTAATTGTCCCCGTTTTTTGTGTGGGATGTCTTAAGTTAACCTTAAGTATTTGCCAAGGACTGTTCCAGGGACAGCAGCTCCACTTGGTGGGATTGAGCCGCTAAATTATTCAGGCTTGTCAGGACAGGTAGTCATTGTGAGGAGAGTTTATGAGTCAGCTAATGTGACCAGCCATGTACATTCTCCAATGTACACTATAGGTTTTACAGACTTGAATTCAAATATTTCAGTCAGTATTAAGATGGTTGATGACAGCTGTGCATTGGTTTAAGTGTTGTGGAAGTTGTCTTGTCTCCCTCAGTTAGACACTTGCACACACAGTAAGTGGTTGATGGCAACAAAAAGGGCATTTGTTTAAAAAAAGAAAAAGAAAAGTAGCACTCTGGACTGGGTTGATTTGAATGGAATACGTTTCCCCTCTCATTCAAGAAGTTCCTTTACTCTGAAAAGTGGAATTACACGCACTCTGTCCAAATGACTTCTTTTAGAAAACCTTTGCTACTATGGAACAATCCAAAATTAAGATATCAGGCTCGAGCCTGGACGAAAGCATTTAGCATGATTTATCTCATGCTTGCAGGTATATTCTAATCTACACAATAAATCAAACAAAAAATAATATTACAGGCATATCATATTTTTTTATGATGTGGGCGTGGCCAGTGTAAATGTCTCTCCTTAATATTTCGCAAGTTTTTTATATGATTGAATTTTAAATGTTATCACTTATACATTAGATGGCCCTGAATCTATTTACATGACATGTTGATCCATGCTATAGAGCCCCCTGCTGAAATGCATCAACTTTTATATGGGACTAAACAATTTTCTTTTGCAGAAATGGTTGATGCTTTGCAGATTATTCAGTAAATGCATCTGATCACAAAACGCCAATCAGACCAATACACGTGTTATTTTGAACGCTTTGGTCCAGTAGGATCTTCAGCATCTCCCATTGTCCCCTATGACATTCTAAGACCACTTCACTATGGCGAATGAAACATGTCACTTTGTCAAAAATAAATGACACAATATTTGGCACAAACATTCTTTAGACCACACCAATCACAAAAGTCCTGTGCTGTATCATGCACAGGGTTGCTCATTCCTCATACATGTGGTGTCAGTACCTGCTACAGACATGGGGCTGCAATAATCATTAAAATCATCAGGCTTGAAGGTCAGCCAAAGAAAGAGTGAGACAGTGTGCGGGAGCTTTTCTTTATTTTTCAGGTACCGAGTAACTAAAAGCATAACTGTGCAATCGCCATATTTTTGCATTCTAAAATCCCAAAACTAAGACCCCTGGGAAAAAAAACAAAGAAAATAAAACACGATGTCAGTAGCAATAATACCATAAACTAAGACTGAGGGAGACAAAGGGCGCATAGTGCCCCATTGCTTTTGGCACGGCGGTTGGCGAGGGCCATTAATCGCCGCTTTTCGGCTTTATTTATTTAGTTTCAACCTAATGCACCCTCTTTCTACTCCACCATGTTGGAGACAAAAAGTTCTTGTGTTGACTTTGGGCACTCTCAAATGAGACTGCAGTCCACAGACAGATGTAAAGAAGGTGTAAACGTGCCAACAATTTAATTAGCTCTTAGCCATAATGCTGCAGAAGAATGGTCACTTGCTGCTACAGTGACTCCCGATTAACTACCCTCCATGAACACTGTGTTGTAAATAATACAGTACTTTGTAAACTTTAAGGATAATAAACATAACCGCGGCAATCATCCATCTCAACAGAAATACTTTTGTTGTGACAGATTGCTTGCATATAATTGTAATTTCCAAAAGGCAAGAAAGAGCTTAAAAGATCAAATAACAACAGTGTTTTCTTGTAGAAGTTTAACAAAAGTGAAGGATGTAATGTGGATTTAGTCGCCTATAGTCTAAGGAAATCTACACATAAAGGAAGGTATGCAGTGGAGGGGAAAAATCATAAGGAATGTATAGGATTTGTTTACTGTTTTGTTCCATGATGTTGCATGAGATAACCCAAAACATTTCTACCCCATTCCATGTAGTTACTGTTCCGATCCCCTTCCCCCCTCCAATCTGATCCAATGCCGATATTTAGGCTCAGTGCAGTCTCCGATATCGAATACCAGTCTGCGCAGTGTACACTCACTATTTCAAGTAGAATTTGTCACACAAAATTAAAATTAAGTGGCTTGCATTTGTGGGTAAATTATGAGACGAAAAAAGATCTGGCATCAGCATCGGTCTCGCATCAACGCAGTTCCATACCTTCCATCAGCATCAACCTTTGTCTCCTCTGCATTGTTCTAGTAAGTGTGTTACCCCAATTTTCCCCATGTGAACCAACTTACTCGCAAACATTTCCCGGAAAGCGTCACGCTAATTGCCATGGAATCTTCCTCTTTTTTTTTGTATTATTACCACGGTGACAGGTGAAAGTTGCAGTTAGATATTTCCTCTCGAGGGAACACTGTACCGCAGGCTGAGCGGTGCCGACGCCACACTGGAAATCCCTGCCATGCTGATGAGGGTTTATGAAGGAATAGCTCATATAATGGGGTGATCTTGGGTGACTTATCCAAATCCCTCACTCATCTCCTGTTATTGCCGTTCACTTGGTCCCCCGCGGCTCGCTCACACATGGTGGGCGACTCGTAAGATGTCCTCCATGTGCTGCATGGTAATTTTGAATGCCTGGTTAATGTGCAAAGACAGTGATTAACCTACCACAACAAATAAGGACTTTATTTTTTACTTAAAGCTAATTGCTATTCAAGCCTATTAGCCTCATAAAAGTTCGGGACTGTTTATGCATGCGTTTAGCAGCACGATACTGTGTTTTGGTGTCTCATTATATCCCATAATTTCAAGAATTAATCACTTTTTTTGCAACACATCTGCCTCATCCAATTATTTTACTCTTTGCATGAGCAGAATTCCATTTTCACACTTCCGTATCTTACTCAAGTTTAAAATTAAGGCCGAGATCTTTAATAATGATTCATCTAGCTGCTTTGTCAGATTTTAACACCGGGGTCACTTGTCACCAGCTTTCCAATTAAGGTTTTCTTTGCACATAGAAAATAAAATGAATGGACTTGAAAAAATAAGAAAAAGTACATGGATACATGGACCCCCTCTCAGCTTTGGACAAGTTACATGGTTAGATAAATGTTTGAGAGGTCAATCAATGTAGAAAAAAATCTAGATTTATTTATTATTGATTATTTATTTATTTGCCCATTTCTATGACATTTCCCCCCCATATTTTACCAACATGCTTCCCCAGTACTGTATTTCATATGTATGTTATCGACGGTCCAGTGACAAGCTTTACAATTGGCCTCAGAACTGGCGAACCATTTGGTGAGTACTTCACATTGATTATGGTCTGTTGCAGTCACAGATCCATCACTCGTCTCAAGTGCATAAAGTGTTGGTCTCAGCGGCCAGGAATGTCGAAGAACACGACCTATTGGAATGTATTTCTAATAAGAATGAAGCAAAAACCCATTCCCTCTAAGTAAGTAAGTAAGTAAGTGTTTTATTTGTCATTGTACAAGCGTACAACAAAACAGTGTTCAGGTGTTAGTCTTGAGCCACTGTGACTGAGCTGCGCTGCCACTGTGGGGCAACCTGACCCGTATGTATTGCACCTGGAAGAAACATGGATGGCTGCCTTCAGTACTCTGATCTTCTGAAACGGTGCACTGCCTCTTAGGTTTTGTCGCTGTTTCAGAGCGTGGTGTCCTGCACTGGTCAGCTCCACCACCGTCTCCTTCCTCTTCCTCCTGCGCAGCTCCCTCCGCTCCACAACGATCTTTCACCATCTTCTGGGAAGAGCTTAGCAGTTAGAAGGCATGTGTGGCTTAGCTTTGAGTCTTGCCCGGATACCTCCTCGTTTGTCCCTTTTTTGTTTCCTATATGTAACCGAATGGAAAGGCGCTAGTAAGCAGCCATAAACTCCGAATGCATGTAAACATTACTTCATTTCGTACTAGCGGGCAACACAGGTTCTTATCAGGCTTAATTATGACAGAGACATGACCATTTACTTTATGTTACTTAATGTATTAATAAATATATATTTCTCTTTTTCGTTTTGGTATTTTCATTAAAAATGGACTACGTCGGACAGCCTTAAATTCTGCCCAAGGCACATACAGTTTGACAGTTTCATCGATCGTGACATTTTGAGTGGACAGTACAGGAGAGTCCCCAAAACAAAACGCTTCCACGCGACAGCGGAGAGGGAGAGCTGTCCAAAAGGGGAGGCTTGACTGAACCTGAAACCTATGGAAAGGCATATTTAGTTTTGATCACGCAAGGAGTCCAACGCTGAGGCCACTAAGACACACACCTGTTAGCCCTGACCACCATATTACACGGGCTACCTGCATACACTCAACTCACCGATGCCCGCACACTTCTCGCCAAACCGCCGGCTTTTTTACAGTACGCTCCCTGCGGCTGCAGTGCGCCTATCGTGAAAAGCTCCTCGCAGCTAGGCCGGTTCCTGACTGGTGGATGACGTCAGGGGTGACAGGTCAGAGAGGGGCAAGAATGGGGGAAGCAGCGCCTTTTATAGGTGAGCCCGGGACTAGCGACCCCATACTGCTACATATAGCTCGTCTTGTGATGCCTCCACTGTGCTGCAGGTGTGGGGGGCTCTTGGTGCCTCTTCAGTGTCTCAGAAGAACAAATGTGTAGGTCTCAAATGAGTTTAGCTCATAAGCTAGCATATTGTTTACTTTTAAAAGGCTTTTTTCTTCAGGACCATTATGGACTCTGTGCAGAAGAAAAAAAAAAAAATCCACCAAACCTCACAAAAACACGGCAAAGACGTACAAAAGTATCCATTAAAACAAACAAACACAGAAACCACAAAAGCAGTTCGTAGAAAAAGGCAAAAATTTCAGCTGTACCAAGAGAGAAGGAGGTTGCCCTCCGTTTACACGTCACCTGACTCTGGAACCCACATGTCACTAATCAGCGATGCCAATGTGTTTACAGTGCTTGTAATGTTTCTTTTGGCATATTTCATACCTTGCAGGACACATTGCTCTTTTTTTAAATTTATGCCCATGACTGTATCAGGCACTAGCAATTGAACTGATATGCAGTGTAGCCGATACCTCCCTCTAGCAGAATCATCAGGCCATGTAACTAATTGAGAGCCAATTTTAGAGTAAACAAGATCGAGCCAATGACGAGTCTTTCCCCTCCTATCTGGAAGTGCATACAAGTCCAGTCTGCAGCCAGAAACTCAGATGAGCTGAAGAAGCCTCGGTGAGAGTCAGAACCAGGGCTGCCAGATCTTCGGGAAATACATGCTTTTCCATGGGTGAAAATAACTGTACAGGTTTTGGCCATGCAGTCTTCCATGTAAAACAGGCAAATCCCTTTATAAAAATCATTATTTCAAATGACAAAATCTCAAATCCAAGGTCCTCAGAGATGATCTGCATAGTCTAAGGAGCACAGTGGCTCTGTTAACTAGCCGTGGGTTTTTCATATACTTTTGGGCAGGTTTGGCTGGAGATAGCTGGCAACCCTGGTCAGAACGTCTTCAATACTAAAACAACAAATGATGATTTACAGACCATACGATAAAAAACTCCTGTATAATAGCGTATACACAAGAACTTCCAGTCTATAAGTTGGAGCCATATGCAAAGTGGAAGTCCCATAGCTGGCTTATCAGTGAAATCAGACAGAGGCAAGCTCTTTAATGACCGCTCCACAACCTTGAAAATATTCACTGGGGCTCAAGGCTGGAACAATGTTATCTTTAGCCAAGAATAAAGGGGAAACACTGGCCCCCTCCGAGGACAACGTCTCTTTGAGCCGAGTTTTAATTGAAATGTATTCCCTCCAAACTCCCTGCTTCTAATGAACTTTTCTTAACTCCCATCTAATGACCCTGGGTTTGTGTTTGAGGGAATGTTGCTGCTTATTTTTGTTATCACACAGAAGCAGCGATATCATAATGAATGGAGAATAGTACTAGCAGGTTAGCCATATTGCTCTGACCATTCTCTGGGCCATTTCTTGCTCGATGTCTTTTTGTTTCAGTCACATGGATAGTATCCTCGAAACATGCAGCTGCTATACAATGTCAACCGCTTTGAACATTTTGAAAGGCATTAGAAATATCCAGTCCTTTTTCTTCCAGTCTTTACTTCTGAAATCAGAGTAAATTACAGCCTACTTTCTTCCCTCTCATCCCGATAAGAACTACAGTATAAGCCTTCAATTTCCCCGGAGGCTAAGTTGCTTATTTGTGATCAGACACACCAAAGCCATTGTAATGTAAGCAATTCTAACAGCCCCCTGGTGCATATTGCTATATTGCTGTGCACGGGACAATGAACAGCCCCATCTCCCGACAGCTATCCCTCTGAGCCAATAAATCAGTAAAGGTTAACCCCCATTGCTCTCCACCCCAATAGTGAATCCATGTGTCAAGTGTGGAGCATTGGGTTACTGTATCTCTACAACACGCCTCTTCATTTCCCACCAGGAAAAAAAAAAGAAAAGAATGACAAAACAAAAAACATTGAGTAAACCCTATGAGTGCGCGTGGGTGGTGTGAATGGGAAGCTACAACATGCTGTTTGCCATTTTTCATAGAAAGCCATATCGAATGCAGGGGATTCTTTTCTCCGCCGCATATGACTCACTGAGTAACTTTGCAGAGTTTAGCGCAACGCTGCCGTTGTGTTATTAGATATGAAATCTACTCAATATTTAATATCTTCTACAGAACACCGGGATGCAGGCTGACAAATACGCCACCTATGAATAATTTAAATGGGATATGGGGAAAATATGGGCTCTGAAGGAGATAAGCTTGGTCAGGTGATAGAGTAGTAACGCTTTTGTGTTAGAGTGTGCCCTTGTCATGATAAGAGTATGGAAAAAGATCATGTCAGTGGTAAAAAATCAAATCAAATGCACTGAATACTGAAGTCACCAGGATGTATTTTTGAATTGTAAATGATGTACTGAACAAAATTACGGAAGCTGGCAGCAACTATAGTGACAACAAAGCCAAATGCTTGTAGTGGTACTTTGGCTACAGACACAGATACTATTTGGTTTTAATTTTGTTATAACCATGTTAGCCATGTTACAATCTCTGATCAAATACATTCTTGGAGAGTTATTCCCTTCATCCACGCAGTTTTGAGTTATCATGTTTACTTAGATCATTTCTTCTTCTACTGCAGAAGTGCTGCGATCTGTACTTCCTGGATTTTGCTGTGTAATAGAACTTGTAAGTGTATTACATTAACCATCAACGGAGCCATTCTGAGATCTTCTGCACTCTACCTGTGTTTATCATGGCACCGTTGATTTGTTAACATGCCATTAGCTAAACATTGTGGATTGTATCTTGTTTTCATCAATGGTACATGATTTCGCCTGGATCTCCCTGTGTGGGCAGCAGTAGGCCATGAAGCAGTGAAACAAACATCTTCAATGGTCTCAACTTATATAGCGCTTTTCCACTTACATTAGGCACTCAAAGCACTTTACAGCAAGGTGCAACTCATCCATTCACTCTCTCATTCATACACCAGTGTACGCAGACACTGTTGCCCCAACCATGTTAGATTTGTATTTAACTGTCTAACATGACTGAAATCCAGCTGGTATGCAGCTAAGTATCTTGTCACTATTGGTCAAATATGCACAACAGTTCTCTGGAGACTAATCCAGTTCTGTGCATAATGAATTCGACGACGCAATGAGAAAGCAAATAAGCCCGACACACTTCTTATCTCCTCTCAGAGCATTGATTCACTCACTTATGGAAATGGGAGCAAACTGTATTTCATCAGAATGATTAAAACTCAATAGAAAGATCCCAGTCAGTGTCGGGGCCTTTGCATATTCATCTCTCTTCACATCCAAAGAATAATTAGACATTGATTATTGGTGTCCGGGACAGAGTCCCAATCGTTACTTTGTGAGAAGTGAGTGGGAGGAGCGCTCACACTCTAAGACAATAGCGCACTTGTGGAGAGAGGGAATGGACGTTGATTATTTGGAAAAAAGTTTGGTTCTATTTAAATAGACAATGCTCAAGTTTGCAAATATTCAAAACAATTCATGTATAGAGTTGGAATGAGAGACTCAAACAGTTAGAGGGATTCAGTATCTTAAGGCTTTCCTGTGTGGAGTTTGTATGTTCTCCCGTGTCTTTGTGGGTTTCTGCCAGTTTCCTCTTAAAGCCTGTCCAAGATCATGATCTGAAGATTGGTGGGTTGCTGCGCCGTAATGCACATTGAAGTGTACAAATAAAATTAGAGGTTGTGTCCCATTCAAAAATATTGTATCTTGGAAGTTTTTCCGCAAGTCTTGAGACCTGGGTTTAATAGTTGAGTGCCCTATTAGACGTTTATATTCTCTCTGTGTCTGCGTAGGTTTCCTCTAGGATACTCTGGCTTCCCCTCCACTAAAAACATGTACGATTGGATCTTCTTGAGGAGCAGAACTTCCCTTTAAAAGAAATTCTGAATCTCAGTGGGAAATACCAAAATGTGGATGTACTCAGCAACAGGTCTGAAGAAGTTCTAGATGGATGGTGGTGTCAGTCAGTTATATGCAAGTTTTAATCAGTATTGAGCCTTTAACATGCAGTGATATCAACTGAAACCAGCAATACGGTATCTCAATGACCCGATCTGCGGTCACCAATGCAGTGCCTACTCCAGATCAATAGTATCAAATGCAATGCAGCTGCATCATTGAGTTAAATATTATTGGTGGGTTGCATCGCCTTCATATTGCTTCCCCATCTGTTATTTGACGCGGGAACGAAAACTATGCTGATATAAAATGCAAAACTTCGAGACAGCGGTCACACTCAAGGCATTCGCAATTAAAAAGTTGTTTATCACCGCTCCCAGTCAACGCACTCAAAGGCATAGCAATGAGCCCGGCCCGCACTGGAATCAACACTGAGAGAGTGGGAGGGATCAGGTGAGGGATGATGGCTACTGCTCCTCTTTAGCTTTATGTGCATAATGAATAGGGTTATTAATTATCGCTCTCGAGTTTAATGCTAATTAGTTACACAGTGATGTTTCAAAGGTAGCGATTAAAACAGATTTGCTGGCGGTGACCCCGCGTGGCTGGTGTTTGTACTGTTTGTTTTATCGACGTGAAAGTAACAGAAGCTGGTGACATCCATGTTTGAAGCAGGAGATCCATGTGTGAAGCTTGAAGTGTTTTTATAGGGACATTGACTATTGTTGAATGTCAAAATATGCCAGATAATGGAAGTGGAGAGGAGCAGGAATGCTAGTTTCCCATAATTTTCTATCAAGCACAAGTCACAAAAATGACGACAACACAGGACAATGAAGATACTTCTCCCTCAAAGTTATTCAGCAGGTTGCGTCAGGAAGAATAACCCTTTGGGGAAAAAAACTACTAAACCACTGTGAAACAAAATATGATGTAAATAAGATAATATACCCCACGACATGCTGGTGTTAGCCTAGCCTTAGCCATCCGTAAACTCCGGTCAATTATAATATCCCTACATGTACGTCTGGGTCTGATCTCAGTGGCCGCGTTACATCGGTTGAATTTCAACCTAACATTCAGCGAGCGGGGGAGGCGGGTGTTGTAGGTGACGTCAAGCATTTGCGCCGCATTTGCTGGTTGCAGTTTGGCAATGGCGGCGGATACGAAAGTAATGGAAGCTCTTCAATCTGTTCTGGCTCAGCTCCCAAATATCCAGAAATTAAAATTGAAGGCTTCGAATGCGCAAGTAATGCTCCCAAGAGTTACAGTATGATAGCTGCTTCACTCACTCGGGCGCATTACATATGTCACGACCAAACGCTAGCGAAAATCAGATCCAATCGTTTCAAAGGAGTTCACCCCTCCCATCTGAAATTCCAGACCCTCTGTACAAAACGAAATGAGTACGAGGGTATGGTAAAACCAGGCTAGGCTGGTGTAATTTACAACCATGAAATATGAGAATGGAACAAGCAATGTGATAAGCGTCATGTTCACAAAAATCACTCCACCCTCTGTAAATGCCAGACATTATTATTATTGAGGGTTTTCAAACTATAGGACACCTCAGCCTGGATGTTTTTGTTGTATCACCTAAAACAGGTTCAGAAAATACCCCTAGAACTTCAGATATTATAACATGTAGTAATGTAATAAAACAGCAGCGGGTGCAAAACCAAAAATCTGAACTAATGCGATTGTCAGTGCTTTGTTTGTGGCGTGTTCTATTTCGGTCGCGTCAGTGCACTCACTTTGTCACTTTGTCATGACACTCAGCAGCAGGTCCTCTCCTCAGCCTGTAGCTCTCATTAAGTGCCATGTCCCCTGCTGCGTCTCCCCTTCACATACCTCCTCTGCTGCTCGCTCTCTGTCCCTCACACATACGCACACAACCCTTCACCTGTACTTCACTTGCAGATACTACAAATGGAATAAAACAAATCTGTGTTTGCAATTCTTTTCAATATTTGAATAATGTGTGAACAAAGTTTGTTATGATGGGGACTATTCAGCCCAGTTTAGCACGAGAAGTGGTCTACCAGAGAGTGGCGTCGGCACCCCCGTGTGATTGTCTAAAGAAAGATTTCTGCAACGTTGGGGTGTCAAAGTCCTAAAATGTTCCCACATTTGGGTATAAAAGTTGCAGCTTAGAGGGACAGAATATCATGTTGCATTGTTGCATATCGCTTTGTTTCTTTTGTCTTTAGCATTTTGCTATAGTTTGCATAGCTTTGCTTTTGTCCAGTACAAGGTTTTGTTTTTCATTTTCTGTCATTGCTATTTTGTAATAGGCGCATTGAGTTGCCTTGTCTACGAACTGCGCGGTATAAATAAAGTTGCCTTGCCTTGCCAAATAATTTACATATTTCTGAAGAAAATGCTTTATTCATTGTGAATTTTTAATGAATGCAGCTTTTCTTCTGCAATTTTGTCTTCAGCTGTTTATATCTACTAATCTACTAACTTCATTTTGATTTCATTGAACTCAAATTCTCAAAAGGAATTTGAAAAAAAATCAAGACAACATGTGGCTGACAAGACTCGACAGTCTAATCTGGGAGAAAAATGATCTCAGCTGTAGCAGCTGCAAAAGTCAGCATGCCTTCATGTGACACTGTTTCCAACACATTTAGTGAAAAAAAACATCTCTTCTCTAAGCTGTACTTTACAAATCTCTTTCTCAGGAGAGTTCTGGCCCCTGAGAACATGCAACCTTCACATAGAAAGCCCTTAAAACACATCTGTTTGCCTTTGATTCAAGTTGAACAGCATTTTGACTTTATTACTGTATGTGTCTTTATTTACTCTTTATATTGTTTATATATTGTATCTTTAGGCCCGAGCGCCATCAGGGCTGGCGAAGGGGCTCTTGTAATCGCACTTCCCCCAAAGTGCGCGGAGCTCTATCTATCTATCTATCTATCTATCTATCTATCTATCTATCTATCTATCTATCTATCTATCTATCAATAGTATTGTGAATTCGCCGCGTCCACTTTTTGTGATAAACAAAAGCTGCAGAGACAAAATGCGGCGCGGGGTGCACATGTGAAATCCATTTGCACAGGCACATGTATCAGGATTATTGTTTCATTTGTCTTCATGGCGGATGTGAGAGTCACGCCTGAAATACAAGCCACATGTGAAAACATAATTTTGCACGTAAAATAAAATAGCTTTGTTGCGGAAGCTCATTTAAAATCTTAAATCTTTCCTCTGATTGCATTTGTTCTTGTTTTTGAATCTGCTTGTCTCAAACTGCAGTGGTGACACTAATAAATGTAATGCATTGATCCACAACACTAACAAAACCAGCTGAGACCTGTAATCGTTTGCATTCCTGTTGCTCACTGTCTGAATAACAATGCTGTGTGCACATTATGCAGAAATTAAACCGTTATTTTCAATATTCTTTTCAAATCTGTTCCCATCAGCTGCTGAAATTACAGCATCAAATCCCAAACAAATGTCGACTCCCACTGGCACACTCACATCTGTATTTCATTTACTGACCACCTGTTATTTCAGCCGTGCCAGTAACAGTTCGACTATTGCATCAAACTCAAGGTTATGCATATGCGAGTCTGCTACTGCCATACTCACTGTGACTTTGACAAATGATATCTCGGCTACATGTGACTAACGGCGTGTGGCTTGTTTGTAAGGTATCAGAAGCTCCAATTCTAGCTCTCACAATACAGCACATACTGATTACATGTTTCAGGCTCTGCCCCTGCTGTGTGATAATTTACCACTATTACAATATAGATGCTATAGTGGCACAAATATAGATGCTATAGTGGCACAAAGGAATTGAATCCATCTTAAATGCCACACATCATCCTTTTTCACTCACTGCAGTTACATGAAGAATGTTCAATTGGGTTGGGGGGGAATCAACTTGTCTGATTGTAGTCAGCAGGGCCGGCCCAGGCCTTCTCGGGCCCTACAGTAAGCATAGTTTCATTTGGGGCCCGTCAATAGACTTTCTATTGATGATTGTGCTCTTAGTGCATGGTCCTGTGCTTAAGTTATATTCAACTTACTAACTTCTTGAAGGGGTCCTTTGCGACGGCCTGAAAAAAAAAAATCATATTTACTTCATATTTCATTATTTTGTTAACTGAGGGTTGTACAGCAGTTCAACATTATTTTGAATATTTTCTGCAATAAAAATGTAGGCACTCTTCGTCTGCTTAGTCTGCTTATAGGCTGGACCGGCCAGTCAGACTAGAGCAGAATGTAACTGCTCCGTCCCTGCCCTGGCTAAATGTCCAGCTGCCGAAAGGAACAACATTCGTGCTAGCTACTTCAGGGACCAGCAAAGCACTCCTAGTCCATTGAGGACTGGAGAGGTAACTTTAGTGGCTGGATCAGCGCCGAGAATGTGTCTAGGGCCATGAGACAGACAGACCAATCCCATATGAAAACAAGAAGTAAGCACCAATACACTCTACAGTATAAAGTTGTCATATACTGTATAGAGCGGCCATTAAATGATTGCACACGGAGTTGTGCTTGTTGACTATATACTGTAGATTATTACACACTTCTTATCAACAAAGAGTCGTAGCCTGATGTAGCCTATCAAGAGTTTTAGGTGGATTTGAGCTTAAACACTGGGGGAAACCCTTGCGTTGACCATGGGTGTAGTATAAAAGATCTGTAGGACATCACTATTAGCAAAGAGGGACTAGTTAGCTCCAAAACAGTAGTTCAGTCTGGACGTACCTCGGGCTAATCAGGGCTAACTGTCACAACCAACATGAGCAAAAGTCAAGCAGAAATGGTGAGCATAGTCATCAACCCCTGCTGGCTGGGAGTTGGGCTGCTTAATATAATCTGTTTAGATATAGCTATCATGTCGACTCAGAGACTGACTCAGAGATTGACTATTTTTCTCGAAAAAGGGATTTACATGTAAACGTAATGACTGTGAGACCTGTCCAACAAAGCTCAAAGGCCTGCGCTGCCAATTGTACTTCTAGATAAACCAAAAGCCGGCAGTTCCCCTGTCCTTATATTTATGCAGAATTTGCACATTTCAAATTTCTCCCAGCGTTTTGATCCAGCAGTAGCCTTGATCCCTCTGTTCTCCCTTCATTTCTGGTGTAATGGCCTAGTCCTCGCTGTGACATGTCCCCTGATGGATGGGGTGATTACTCTGCTCTTTGGTCACTCGAGCACTGTCCCCGGCCCCTAATTGGCGCGCAAGTGGACAACAAGCGGACGGCCATCTTATTCTTTTCTTCTCCTCTTCCCTTACATCCTTACTTCCTTGTCGTTTAACCAATCTTGTCCCTTCCGCTTGTCGACAGTCACCCACCGGACTTGACTGATCCAAAATGGAGTGTGCAGGAGATAAGTCGCATGGTCGCAGTCATTTAATTTGAACAGATGTTTTCCCCAGCAGACTGACAGCAAGATCTTTTTTTTTCTCCCACTCCCCGAAGGAACCGGCGCGGCGGACACATTGCAGATGCTTGTTGGGCCCACGGTCATCATTAGAAAAAAATAAATAAATAAATCCATTGCTGTTTAAAGATATGAGGGGATACCAGCCTCGGGATGACTGTGGAAAGGCCAAACATTGAATCTTGAAGCAGGAGCAGTGGCGCAAGGACATGAAGGATGGAGGAGATACAGAGAGAGAGAGAGAGAGAATGAGGGAATGTATAGAGCGTTGTCCTTGTGCTGTTCAGAGATACATATTTCCGAGCACAACTGTGTTCTGTGGGGATTTGTCGAGCGAATCGGATATTGGATTGGATTTGTGGTTATCTGCAGAGATGGCCGACAGTCAACTCAATATCCAAACATCGGTCTCACGGGAATCAACTTAACACAGTACTCGGGAGTTTAAACAAAGACAAGCATTAGCAGATTTAGAAGTTTGGATTTGGAAACGCTACAATTTTTTAAACCCATTGTATGAACTATAGTGAATTCGGACAGAGCAATGCAACCCTCCACTCAATCCGGGGGTGTAACTATAGCTGACTTTGTCTCAGATATGAGCAGAGTTGCCACAGGACTGCAGTTCTATTATTGACCCAGCAGAAAACAGAGAGTCGGCAGAGAACTATCTGGATCACTTTGTACTTGTGGCATTGTTAACGCATGAATAGTTGTTGTTTCCAAATGTATCTGACCTATTTTCCCGAGGTTTGTTTATGCGCAGGCAGTAAGTCTCCAGAGCTACCACGGGATTTGGAATGGCAATATATTTTTAATGCATTTCTGTGTCTATATCTCGCCAAAATTGCAGTGTGACCTCAAAAATAAACTGCTTTAGATTGCTATGTCCTGGATTTTCTCGAATAATGAAGCATAATAAAATAAAACTAGAAACGGTTGCAATGGCTGCGCCATTGCGATTGACTGCGGAACAGATCTAATGCAGAAATCTTTGAAAGTCCCGAAGTCCTTGAAACTGTTGAAACCTTGAAACTGTTGAAACCTTGAAACTGTTGAAATCTTTAAACTGTTGAAATCTTGAAACTTGTGAAAATCCCTAGTTAGTTGTATAATACTGCATTTATTGTGAAAATCTCCATTTAGTTGCATAATAGTGCTTTTATTGTGAAAATCCCTATTAAGTTGCATTATACTGCTTTACATGTAAAATCCCTATTAATTGCATTATACTGTTTTACATGTAAATCCTATTAAGTTGCATTATACTGCTTTACATGTAAAAATCCCTATTAAGTTGCATTATACTTTTTACATGTAATATTAAGTTGCATTATACTTCTTTACATGTAAAAATCCCTATTAAGTTGCATTATACTGTTTTACATGTAAAAATCCCTATTAAGTTGCATTATACTGTTTTACATGTAAAAATCCCTATTAAGTTGCATTATACTGTTTACATGTAAAAATCCCTATTAAGTTGCATTATACTGTTTTACATGTAAAAATCCCTATTAAGTTGCATAATACTGCTTTACATGTAAAAATCTATTAAGTGCTATACTGTTTACATGTAAAATCCCTATTAAGTTGCATTATACTGCTTTACATGTAAAAATCCCTATTAAGTTGCATTATACTGTTTTCCATGTAAAAATCCCTATTAAGCTGCATTATACTGTTTTACATGTAAAAATCCCTATTAAGTTGCATAATACTGTTTTACGTGTAAAAATCCCTAATAAACTGCATTATACTGTTTACATGTAAAAATCCCTATTAAGTTGCATAATACTGTTTTACATGTAAAAATCCCTATTAAACTGCATTATACTGTTTTACATGTAAAAATCCCTATTAAACTGCATTATACTGTTTACATGTAAAAATCCCTATTAAGTTGCATAATACTGTTTTACATGTAAAAATCCCTATTAAACTGCATTATACTGTTTTACATGTAAAAATCCCTATTAAGTTGCATAATACTGTTTACATGTAAAAATCCCTATTAAGTTGCAAAATACTGCTTTACATGTAAAAATGCCTATTAAGTTGCATTATACTGCTTTATATGTAAAAATCCCCATAAAGTTGCATTACAGTGGTATTATTGTGAAAATCCCTATTTAGTTGCATAATTGTGTTGTAATTGCAAACATCGCTATTTAGTTGCAGAAACTGTAAAAAACTGTTGAAATTGCATAAAGCTGTTGAAATTGTAGAAACTCTTTACATTGTATAAAGTCTTAACATTGTATAAACTGTTTAAATCACTGACAGACTTAACTGTATACAAAATCCTATTAAAATGAATGGCAGAATTCTCAATACAAATGAATGGCAGAATTCCCAAGCCCGTAGAAAAAAACTGGAAAACTGCAGAACTCAAATTTTTTCTGAAAACTGACAAGTTGCGGAAGCTGAACATGCACAAACTGCAGAAATTGCAGAAAATGTGGAAAAAACTGCAGAATTTGTGAATTTGCGGAAGCCACATTATAAGTCAATGGGAAAAATCGACCGATTTTTGCCGATTGCGGAAAAACCGGAAATCGCAGAAGTCCCAAAAGTAATAGCAATAATCTCTCAAACATGCGGAACGTTTTGATGTATAAGTTGTGGAAATTGCAGAAACTGTGAAAGCTGTGAAAACTGTTGAAAATCAGGAAAAAGATGGAAGTTTAATAATAATAATAATAAAGAACATGAAAACCAATTATTGACTGCGGAAAGTTCCGCAGTCAATCAATAATAACAATCGCAATGGCTGCGCCATTGCGATTGACTGCGGAACAGATCTAATGCAGAAATCTTTGAAACTCCCGAAGTCCTTGAAACTGTTGAAACCTTGAAACTGTTGAAACCTTGAAACTGTTGAAACCTTGAAACTGTAGAAATCTTGAAACTGTTGAAACCTTGAAACTCCTGAAATCCTTGAAACTGTTGAAACCTTGAAACTCCTGAAATCCTTGAAACTGTTGAAACCTTGAAACTATTGAAACCTTGAAACTGTTGAAACCTTGAAACTGTTGAAACCTTGAAACTGTGAAACCTTGAAACTGTTGAAACCTTGAAACTGTTGAAACCTTGAAACTGTAGAAATCTTGAAACTGTTGAAATCTTGAAACTGTTGAAACCTTGAAACTCCTGAAATCCTTGAAACTGTTGAAACCTTGAAACTGTTGAAACCTTGAAACTGTTGAAACCTTGAAACTGTTGAAACCTTGAAACTGTTGAAACCTTGAAACTGTTGAAACCTTGAAACTCCTGAAATCGTTGAAACTGTCGAAATCCTTGAACCTGTTTAGACCTTGAAACTCCTGAAATCCTTAAAGCTGTTGAAGCCTTGAAATTCCTGAAATCCTTGAAACTGTTGAAACCTTGAAACTGTTGAAGTTGTGAAAATCCCTATTAAATTGTATTATACTGCTTTATTGTGAAAATCCCTATTTAGTTGTATAATACTGCATTTATTGTGAAAATCTCCTTTTAGTTGCATAATAGTGCTTGTATTGTGAAAATCCCTATTAAGTTGCATTATACTGCTTACATTTAAAAATCCCTATTAAGTTGCATTATACTGTTTACATGTAAAAATCCCTATTAAGTTGCATTATACTGTTTTACATGTAAAAATCCCTATTAAGTTCATAATATTGCTTTACATGTAAAAATCCCTATTAAGTTGCATTATACTGCTTTACATGTAAAAATCCCTATTAAGTTGCATTATACTGCTTTAATCCCTATTAAGTTGCATTATACTGTTTTACATTAAAAATCCCTATGAAGTTGCATAATACTGTTTACATGTAAAAATCCTATTAAACTGCATTATACTGTTTACATGTAAAAATCCCTATTAAGTTGCATAATACTGTTTTACATGTAAAATCCCTATTAAGTTGCATTATACTGTTTACATGTAAAAATCCGTATTAAGTTGCATTATACTGTTTTACATGTAAAAATCCCTATTAAGTTGCATTATACTGCTTTACATGTAAAAATCCCTATTAAGTTGCATAATAGTGTTTTACATGTAAAAATCCCTATTAACTGCATTATACTGTTTTACATGTAAAATCCTATTAAACTGCATTATACTGTTTTACATGTAAAAATCCCTATTAAGTTGCATTATACTGCTTTACATGTAAAAATCCCTATTAAGTTGCATTATACTGCTTTAATCCCTATTAAGTAGCATTATACTGTTTTACATGTAAAAATCCCTATTAAGTTGCATAATACTGTTTTACATGTAAAAATCCCTATTAAACTGCATTATACTGTTTTACATGTAAAAATCCCTATTAAGTTGCATAATACTGTTTTACATGTAAAAATCCCTATTAAGTTGGATTATACTGCTTTTATTGTGAAAATCCTCATTTAGTTGCATAATGATGCTTTTATTGTGAAAATCCCAATTTAGTTGCATTATAGTGCTTTTATTGTGAAAATCCCTATTAAGTTGTATTATACTGCTTTACATGCAAAAATCCCTATTAAGTTGCATTATACTGCTTTATATGTAAATATCCCAATTAAGTTGCATTATACTGCTTTACATGCAAAATCTCTATTAAGTTGCATTATACTGCTTTACATGTACAAATCCCTATTAAGTTGCATTATACTGCTTTACATGTAAAAATCCCTATTAAGTTGCATTATACTGCTTTATATGTAAAATCCCTATTAAGTTGTATTATAGTGCCATTATTGTGAAAATCCCTATTAAGTTGTATTATATTAGGTATTAAAGGTTTCATTGTGAACATCCCTGTTTAGTTGCATAATTGTGTTGTAATCGCAAAAAATCCCTATATTATTGCAGAAACTGTACAAACTGTTGAAATTGTGTAGTATTTGAAGCTCCTGAATCCTTGAAAACTGTTGAAACCTTGAAACTGCTGAAATCCTTGAAATTCCTGAAATCCTTTAAACTATTGAAACCTTGAAACTGCTGAAGGTCAATCTCCATGGCTGACACCATGGAGATTGACTGTCCTTGAAACTGCTGAAGTCCTTGGTTTCAAACTGCTGAAGTCCTTGAAACTCCTGAAATCCTTGAAACTGTTGAAAGCTTGAAACTGCTGAAGTCCTTGAAACTGTTGAAATCCTTAAAACTGTTGAAACCTTGAAACTCCTGAACACTTGAAACTCCTGAAATCCTTGAAACTGTTGAAACCTTGAAACTCCTGAAATCCTTGAAACAGTTGAAACCTTGAAACTCCTGAAATCCTTGAAAACTGTTGAAACTGAAACTCTGAATCCTGAACTCTGAATCCTTGAAACTGTTGAATCCTTAAAACTGTTAAAGTCTTTGAAACTGCTGAAATGGCTTTAGCTGTAGAAATGGCTGAAAGGCCTGAATGTGCCTGAAGTCCTATTAAAATGTATGGGCCTATTAAAATGAATGGCAGAATTCTCAATACAAATGAATGGCAGAATTCCCAAGCCCGTAGAAAAAAAATGGAAAACTGCAGAAGGCCGATTTTTTCTGAAAACTGACAAGTTGCGGAAGCTGAACATGTACAAACTGCAGAAATTGCTGAAACTGTGGAAAAAACTGCAGAATCTGTGAATTTGCGGAAGCCCCATTATAAGTCAATGGGAAAAATCGGCCGAAGATCGGCCAATTGTGGAAGAACCGGAAATCGCTGAATTCCCAAAAGTAATAGCAATAATCTCTGAAACATGCTGAACATTTTTATGTATAACTTGTGGAAATTGCTGAAACTGTGAAAGCTGTGAAAACTGCTGAAAATCAGGAAAAAAATACTATAATAATAATAATAAAGAACATGAAAACCAATTATTGACTGCGGAAAGTTCCGCAGTCAATCAATAAAAAATAAAATAAAGGTTGTACATTGCCATCAATTCATTATGATGATGGTAAGAGACAAGCACACCTGACAATAGCCAATATGAATGGATTTCAACATTTCAACATTACTTTGAGGTAAGAAATGCTGAATTATTACTTTCTTGCCACGCAATTCCTGGATATTGGGGGTGGGGGGTGATCATATTAGCGCAGTTCCTGGCTATCTCCTGGCGGTTGTGTACCGAACATTTGTGTGGAAAGGTAATCCATTGCAGAAAATGATCACTGGAGGTGCTTCCATCCCCAGCCCCTCAGCACAAATGACTTTATGATACTATCAAATCACACTGAACACTGAAATGGGACTTCAATAGCTTTGTAGTAGTGGATGCTGTGTGGTATATATATTGTTATAGAGATCTCCGACAGAACAATAGAGCCAGTTGTCATTGTGCCATTATAAAGTGGCAACCCATAGTACATGAAGCGGTCTAAGGCTCATTCTCCGAAGGGAAGATAAGCCGGTGATGGATTCAACCGATTGTACGGAGATATCTAGGCCACAAGTCGAGGCGATATAAGAGAACTACAATTTGTATCGGTGAATACGGAAATCAAGCATATTATCTAAATGGTGGTCATATGTTTCAAACGTTATGGCCAATTCAGAATGGGATGTTCATTGCTTCAAATGTTTCAGTCCGATGTGACACTAATGTCGAAAAAGCATTTTGAACTATAGTAAAGTATTGCCTGCCTTTGGTCCCCTCACGTCGAACTACAAGATAATTCATTGTATTTGCACTATTTCATATGATTTACAATAATCTATGAAGTTAATGTTGTTATAGGCCCATTGAGTTGCTTTGTGTATGAAATGCGCGGTATAAATAAATATGCCTTGCCTTGTTCACTGCACTAGGTTGATAAAGTCTATACAGTGCGAGTTTCATGAGAGAACCTTGTATAATTTTGAAGGTATTTAAAAATAATAATAATAAAATGTCAGCCAGTTCAGTTAAGGCGGCCATCTTGTTTCCTCAATTTAAAAAACTCACATATTTGGTTAATTTTAAACCTCTTAACCCCCACCTGAACTGAGCGCATTTTCTCCAGTTTGGCATTACCCAAATCTACGTAAAAGCTCCTTGAAAAAAGCGTCAAAATAGCGACGAAAACGAGAAGAAAACAAGGATGAAAACGCAACAAAAGAGAAACAAAAAAAGTGACACAAACTCAATATAAAAGCAATAAGAACGTGACAAGAATGTGTCAAAAAAAGCGATGAAGGAGCAAAAAACAACAAGAGGCTAAACCTATGAGGCCACCATTTCAGGCAAAAATCTTGTTTATATTGAAGATGAACATTCACAATTCATCTTCAATATAAAACAAACAAGACGATGCACGTGTGGCATATTCATTAACCTCTTACCCACCGCCTTAACCGAGCGCATTTTCTCCAGTTCAGTTTTACCCAAATCTAAAAGGTTATAGCCTATAGGCCAGTGTAGCATTGTTGCTGTGTTGTCATCGGATTTTTGCCACTTTTTCATTGCTTTTTTGTCACTCTTTTGTTTCTTTTTTTGTTTGTTTCATTTTATCGTCTTGACCCATCACTTTATTTTTCACTTTTATTGTATTTTGTTACTTTTTTTAGCCAATTTTTTGTTGCCTTTCATCCTCGTTTTCCTTTTGTTTTTGTCGTTATTTTGACGCTTTGTTCAAGAAGCTTTTAGATTTGGGTAAAGCCAAACTGGAGAAAATGTGCTTGGTTCAGGTGGGGGTTGAGAGGTTAAACAGTTTCTGTGCACCTTATAGTCACATAAAAACATAACCACACAAGTGATTTCAAGGCCCTTTTAGTCTCTTCAAATGGGCTCTCAATCACTTGACATTGTCAACATTCACTCATACAAAGCAGCAAAGCGGGCGAAGTGACTTGCCCAAGGGAGGACACAGCAAATGTATGGTGGAGGGGGCGACCCAACTTCCAACGTTTGGGTGGTGAGAAATTTGGCCCTATAGTCACCATGTGCATATTGTGCATATTAAATACCAGATCAGTGGCTTTCAGGATAGAAGAGCTGTCATATTGGGAGGAGGATGTTCCAATAGAAAAGGTCACGAATGTCTATAGAGAACAAATGAGGCCGCTAATGCTTTTCGCTGCCAGCCTGCTCAAGCCAAATAAAAAGAGCAGGTGCTGCGTGAATCCTGATCATCCTGTCTAAGTGAAATCCCTGATGCACTTCCACGACAATTAAGAAGCACAGTTAATCTAAAATATGTCCAACTTCATAAATTTAGAGGTACCTGATAAGATCAAGTAAAGAGCATATAGTATTTAGAGATACAGTTCCCTCCAACACTGAATTTGAGGTTAACATAAACAAATACTGGCGGGGGAAAAAAATAAAAAATAAATAAATAAAAGTACATTAATAAAAATCAGCTGGTGAGTTTTCTTTTGGTTTTCACTTAAATGCGTTGTTTCATTGCAGGAATATGGTTCAAAATAAAACAAAAACAACATATGATTAAATTCCTTGGAGAAAAAAGGATGTGAAAAGAAGGATAAAGAAGGATGGATGACCTATTTCCACTGGCTTTCTTCATACTGAGATACTATTTCTATGGCGCTATCTGCACTTGTACTGAACACAGTCTTATAAAACATGCTCCTGAAGCTGGAAGCTTTGTATTGTTTGCTAATGCTTTCCCAAAACGTGGAACTTAAGAAATGGGTTATTATATTATTATCTTAATACAATACCAGTAGTCATTATTCTTTTCTTTTTGTCTTCAATCCTATGCACTTTCGGAGCCAGAATATTCGTTGACCACCAACAAAGTGCATTACATGAGGTCAGAGACTATTTACAAGGCATGATCAGATCTTTTTTATTGTGACTCTAACTTGGCCTCTTCATATTTTTCAAGTCTTTTACCATTTATGGATGCCTGTACAGTGGGGAAAGTATTTAATCAGCCAACAATTGTGCAAGTTCTCCCACTTAAAAAGATGAGAGAGGCCTGTAATTTTCATTATCGATATACCTCAACTATGAGAGACAAAAGAGAAAAAAAAATCCAGAAAATCACACTGTCTGATTTTAATGAATTCATTTGCAAATTATGGTGGAAAATTAGTATTTGGTCAATAACAAACAAGCAAGATTTTTGTCTCTCACAGACCTGTAACTTCTTCTTTAAGAGGCTCCTCTGTCCTCCACTCGTTACCTGTATTAATGGCCCCTGTTTGAACTTGTTATCAGTATAAAAGACACCTGTCCACAACCTCAAACAGTCACACTCCCAACTCCACTATGGTCAAGACCAAAGAGCAGTGAAAAGACACCAGAAACAAAACTGTAGACCTGCACCAGGCTGGGAGGACTGAATCTGCAATTGGTACAGTAAGCAGCTTGGTGTGAAGAAATCAACTGTGGAAGCAATTATTAGAAAATGGAAGACATACAAGAGCACTGATAATCTCCCTCGATCTGGGGCTCCACGCTCACCCCGTGGGATCAAAATGATCACAAGAACGGTGAGCAAAAATCCCAGAACCACACGGGGGGACCTAGTGAATGACCTGCAGAGAGCTGGGACCAAAGTAACAAAGGCTACCGTCAGTACACACTACGCCGCCAGGGACTCAATTCCTGCAGTGCCAGACGTGTCCCCTGCTTAAGCCAGGACATGTCCGGGCCCGTCTGAAGTTTGCTAGAGGCATCTGGATGATCCAGAAGAGGACTGGGAGAATGTCATGGTCAGATCAAACCAAAATGGAACTTTTTGGTAAAAACTCAACTCATCGTGTTTGGAGGAGAAAGAATGCTGAGTGCATCCAAAGAACACCATACCTACTGTGAAGCATGGGGGTGGAAACATCATGCTTTGGGGCTGTTTTTCTGCAAAGGGACCAGGACGACTGATCCGTGTAAAGGAAAGAATGAATGGGGCCATGTATCGTGAGATTTGAGTGAAAACCTCCTTCCATCAGCAAGGGCATTGAAAATTAAACATGGCTGGGTCTTTCAGCATGACAATGATCCCAAACACACCGCCCGGGCAACGAAGGAGTGGCTTTGTAAGAAGCATTTCAAGGTCCTGGAGTGGCCTAGCCAGTCTCCAGATCTCAACCCCATAGAAAATCTTTGGAGGGAGTTGAAAGTCCGTGTTGCCCAGCGCCTGCCCCAAAACATCACTGCTCTAGAGGAGATCTGCATGGAGGAATGGGCCAAAATACCAGCAACAGTGTGTGAAAACCTTGTGAAGACTTACAGAAAACGTTTGACCTCTGTCATTGTCAACAAAGGGTATATAACAAAGTATTGAGATGAACTTTTGTTATTGACCAAATACTTGTTTTCCGCCATAATTTGCAAATCAATTCATTAAAAATCAGACAATGTGATTTTCTGGATTTTTTCCCCTCATTTTGTCTCTCATAGTTGAGGTATACCTATGATGAAAATTACAGGCCTCTCTCATCTTTTTAAGTGGGAAACTTGCACAATTGTTGGCTGACTAAATACTTTTTTTCCCCACTGTATATACGATTGACATGAGTTGTAAATAAATAGTATTTTACTTTTTGCTTTAAAAAAAAAATCAGTTTTCAGTTTGTTTTTCTCTACTGTACACCAGCTAAGCCCTGCTTTGGAGCATTTCACTTATACATATTTACAAAACCTCTTGAATCCTGTGAGCGCGGAATAGCTTCTGACTCAGCGTTTTTGGCCCTGTGCAGACATACGCATTGAATTTCAGTGAAAAGTGTGATATCATTCATCATTTTCTTATCAGAAGTGCTGTCTTATCTGCGCTGGCTGTCAGACGATGTTAAGGGATGACCCCGAAGAAGGGAAGGAGAGTGGAAGGACGCTACCGCAGCCTGTCTCCTCTCACCTCACCTGCCTGTGTGGACACTAGAACTGCTCCAGTCCCTCTGATACCCAGTCTGTAAAGGTTAATGGGGATAAAACGTTTTGTCATAAAGCTAGCTCTTCTGTCTGCTGTGGTGTGAACGCCAACAGGCAAAGAGAGAGAGAGAGAGAGAAAGAAATGGATACTCCAGCCAGCGGTCACTACCGAACAACCAATCATCAAGGCGACTTCAGAAGGACGCCACACTGCAAAGAGGGGGATGCTTTGGATTCAAGGGCGCGCCAAATAGTGTTGGACAGAGCTGTCATTGCGGTGGAAATCTGTATCTATAGCTCTGTGGCTCTGCATTCAAATTCAAGTCCCAGAAGAATATCCCAAGCAGGCAGCATTACTGGTCCTGTCTTTTTTTTTTAAAGGGACATTTAAGTCTTTCTGTAGCAATTTAGCTCCCAAGCTATATGCCAAAATAAAAGAATGAACTGCAGATCAGATGGAGAGAGAGTAGTGGAAACCAGGGCTGGTTGTTACACGTGTTTTTGTAGAGTCCACAGCATCAACACAACATCCCACAAGAGCCACACTTACATTAAATGAACGCTTAATGTCTTGACTTGAAGTAGGTCTTGCTTCCTTCGTTATGTCTTATTCCATTAAATAGTTATTAACCGACAAAGAGAAGAAAATCGACTGTAACAATGTGCTCCATGTTTATTAAAAACACACACATGCACATACACAACATCCTTGTAATTCTATCTTAGTGAGGACACTCATAGACATAATGTATTACCCAGACCCTAACACTGAACCCTAAGCCCCTAACCCTAACCTTAATCCTAGCTCTAACCCTAATCTAAACCCAATTCTAACCCTAACCCTAAAACCACATCTGACCCTCAAACAGTCCTTCAAATAAGCAGTGGGTAGCAGGGTACCAAGGGGCCCAAGCAAGAATGTCGGTTGGGGGCCCTCTGGTGGCCGATCGGTGTACTGCGCACTGGAGAGAGGACGTCATTGGGCAGGAGCGGGTCACCTGAAAACTCCCATAATGCAGTTCTCTGCATACGTTTCCTCAGAACAGAAGGCTGAGGTTCTTTAGGTCATGAAGAGAGTTACAATAAACTGGTTTCACTTTTAGAAATATAATCTGGTGGAGCATGAGTAAAAAAGTCGGTCCACTGCTCATTAAAAGTTAACATTAGGGATCCATGACTCGCTAAAGCATGCAGCAGATGGGGATAAACAGCGCCACAAAGCATTGGGAGAGATGATGTAACTGCATCACCAAAATCATTAGAAGCTGTATATATCAAGCGTTTACGCAGGTATCTGAAAAACGGGTTGTGCATGGGCCCTTCACAGTTGGGGCCCCAGGCAGCTGCCTGCCTTGCCTTATGGCAAGCTACGCCTCTGCAAATAAGGAGGACCACCCAAAATGTCCTCACTTTCCAAAAATGTCCTCACTTGTTGGTTAAAAACTCAAATTGGTCCTCACAATGTCGTAATTACAAGAACACACACACACACACATTTATTGGTGTGTATACGAACTTTCAGTGACACAGCGGCTGTATGAGTGGTCCAACACATTGGTCTCGCTGATGCTCCAGGATCAATTCTTTTCTGAGTTTCTTCAATCAATCAATAAATTGTTTTGTATAGCCCAATATCACAACAGGAGTTGCCTCATAGGGCTGCACCGAACATTAAGGCAATAAAACAGAGCAGTAAATAAGACAATGTAAAGTTCAGGCGACTCAAGTATCCAGGCAAACATAATGTCCAAATAAGCGTCAGTAGTGGGTGGCAACGAGCGGCGCGGGTGTCCCCTGTCCTTAGACTCTCCAGCACGGCAAGGAAAAACCCAAAACCCAGAGGAAGAAAAGAGAAACCTGGGGAGAAAAGAGAAACCTGGGGAGAACCACAGAAGGAGAGATCCACTCCCATGGACGGACAGGCTATAGAGACCCAGGGTCGATGGAGTCCCAGAGCAGACGAGCCAAGATCACAGACTGTCCAGTCCTTGTTGTCAATCCAGTAGGCAGGGTTCCTCCGTTCAGCCGGGTTCCTCCGTTCAGCCGGGTTCCTCCGTTCAGCGGGTTCCTCCGTTGATCTAGACAGGCACTCCCGAGGGGGAGGGGGACAGGAGACACCATGTGAATAGTAATGAACAGACTACAGATAAAATAAATATTGTATCATAATAAGACAAAGTTTGCAGTAAGAAGAGGTTTGCTTGTAGGTTTTCACTGCTGACGGACCCTCTCACCAGAAAACCGATAAAACAGTTGATCCTGGAGAGTTGTAGAGGCCACCGTGATTGAAAGTCAAGCTGTCATAGAGTCACTGGATTACCAAAATTTCAATTATGCACAAATATCAAGTTTGTTTTTGCATAATACACCTTTAATAATAATAATAATATAATGCAATGGTTTTATATAGCACTTTCTGGACACTCAAAGACACTTTGCATTGCATTATACATTCACTCCATACTTACTGGTGGTAAGCTACTATTATAGCCACAGCTGCCTAGGGTAGACTGCCGGAAGCGAGGCAACCAGTCTGCGCCATCGGCCCCTCCGACCACCACCAACCACTCACTCACTCACTACATTCACCCAGACATCCTGGTGTTCCCAAATGGTCTGCCATCCAAGTGCCAACCAGCCCCTACTCTGCTTAGCTTTTGAGATCTGACAGGATTGGGCAGAGCAGAGACGGTATGGCTTTTAACTCTGTGTGACAACCAACCCTGATCCACCTGAGACAACCAGCCCCAGACAGTTGGAAAATTGTCCAAACCCCCTAAAGACAAATCATCCCCATATCTCAATGCTTTTTGAGTGAATGAAAACATATTACAACAGGAGAATTAGCGTGTAAGACTTGATATACAATAACATCATTAAGTCACGGCGCACCCTAGTGTGGTGATTAAAGGCAACGTGACAACCAACCCGTGTGACAAACAGCTCCGGTCTCCCCTACTGTGTGTTGCAGTGAGATGAAAGAAGTATTTCAATGTTTCAACACAGATGTAAGTAGGTATGAAGCCAGCCAGACGCGGCTTCAACATGTTGCAAAGTTTATACTGTATGTCCAAATCCCACATCATCAATAAAACCCATGGAGACCAAAGTGCAGTCAAAAAAACTTCTGTGAGCATATGGCATGGACAAAATGCAAAAACATACAGGGGCTTAAAGAGAGGGGCGACAGATTAAAAACAGAGGTTGAAATTTCCTGACACCTTACATTTTTAGCCAAACTTCTTTGGCCTAATTACTCATTAGTTTAAGGACAAGTCAACAGGCCAGGTCACGGCGCAAAGCCAGGGGAAAACAATTGCACTGAGGGCCCATTAGAAAAGCAGCCAGCTCCCTCCCTCCATTTATTTTGTCTGATAAAATAAAGAGATGAAGGCCAGATTGGGCACTTTTCAGGGTTGTTTCGGGACAGGAGCCAGTTTTATATTCAGGTGCAAACATCCTCCTCCATAAATGTCTCATCAGCCTTCAACGGCTAAATGGATGTAGCTAATGCACACTGCTGCTTGGCCCATTCTGCAAGGTAACAGCTTAGGGATAAAATCTTCAAAACTACTTAATATTGTTGTTTTGGAAATATTGTAATGTGGCAAATTCAAAAGTCACACAATAATTATGGAAGACTTAAGATATTGGTTACAAAATGCAATGTCTTGTTTGCAGGTGCATGATAAAAAGCAGGGAACTTATAATGGACACCAATGAGGATGCGAATATCTATCAACATGGGGGCACATACACAGAGGTGAGTGTGGCATAAGTGAATGAAGATGGATAATTCAGATGTATGACCAGGTAAATGAACCAGGTGATCCGGTTAGAGTGTTGAAGATGCATGGGGAAATTGGACGCCTCCTGTGACCGCGATGGTGCAGCCAGGAATAAAATATTTGGAGCAACACTGCCCTCCGGTGGCAGACACAGTGTGCTACTAATCATCATAGTAAAGTACAGACTTCATGCAATAACAAACTATAACCCAATTGTAGTGCAGTGACTTAGATATTGAAATCAAATAAAAAACATCAGAAACATCTAGGGCAATATATGCACAGGTTGGAGGAGACTGAAATGGTGACTGTCAAAACAAATCATTTATAAGGAATGGAGGACAGTTGTGTGTGGATACTTTTTGTAATGCAATGTACAAATATAAAGGTTTGACTAAAATCAGCAGATACGACTTTTAGCTGCTCAAGCCTTTACCTTAGGCAAGGATAGGTTTTATATTTTGTAAAGGATTCTAATTACTTCTTGGAGCACAAAACTGTCACGATGCCAAACACGAAGAGACCAAATCACCCTACTTTTTTAAACTGCAATGTTCGCACCACAAAGTCAGACTTAAAGCATCCATTAGAGGCTGTACCCCTTTAGACTACAGTGCCTTGCGAAAGTACTAATACACCTTGAACTTTTGCACATTTTGTCATGTTTACAACCCTAAACGTAAAGATTGTATTTTGAATTTTTTACTGAAAGTTCACACACAAGTAACAGACAACTGTGAAGTGAAAGCAAAATAATACATGATTCTGTTATTTTTCAAAAAATAGAAAAGTGAAAAGTGGGGCATGCATAAGTATTCATACAGCATTTTCTGAGTGCATTAAATTGCCTTTATAACATTTCTAATGACTGCAGAATGTTCACACCTTGCCCTAACCATTAAATAGAGGCCACCTGTGTGTAATCTACTCTCAGTATAATTTCAGCTGTTCTGTGAGGGCCTCAGAGCTATGGTCAGAGTGTATTGTCACTAAACAACATCATGAAGGCCAAGGAGCACACCAGAGAGGTCAGGGATAAAGTTGTGGAGAATTTTAAAGCAGTGTTAAGTTATACAAAGATTTCCCAAGATCTGAACATCTCACGGAGCACTGTTCAATCCATCATTCGGAAATGGAAAGAGTATAGCACCACTGTGAACTTACCAAGACACGGGCGTCCACCTAAACTAACAGACCGAACAAGGAGAGCACTGGTCAGAAATGCAACCAAGTGCCCTAAGATAACTCTGGAGGAGCTGCGACGTACTGCTGCTGAGCTGGTGGAATCTGTACATGGGACAACTATAAGTCGTACTCTACACAAATCTGGCCTTCATGGACGAGTGGCAAGAAGAAAGCCATTATTGAGAGGAGGCCATAAGAAATCCCATTTGAAGTTTGCTAGAAGTCATATGGAGGACACATCTACCATGTGGAAGAAGGTGCTTTGGTCAGATGAGACAAAAATTGAACTTTTTGGCCCAAATGCAAAATGTTATGTATGGTGCAAACCTAACACTTCTCATCGTCCTGAGTGCACCATCCCCAGTGTCAAATATGGTGGGGGAGCATCATGCTATGGGGCTGCTTATCCTCAGCGGGGACTGGGAAGATTGTAAGAATAGTTGGGAAGATGGATGGAGCCATATACAGGGACATTTTGGAGGAAAACCTGCTGGAGTCAGCAAGAGAATTGAGGTGCAAATCTTGTAGTCATACCCCAGAAGACTTGCTGCTGTTTTTGCAGCAAAAGGGGGTTCCACAATGTATTAATTCATGCTGTATGAATACTTATGTAATTTAGGTGTTTAGGTGTAATTTACTCTCGGACAATCAGTTTGGTTTTAGGAATAGTCACTCAACCTCACACGCGCTCTTTGATAAAATAAACTATGATATATTAATTAATAAACTAGAACATTATGGAATTAGGGGGGTAGCTCTACAGTGGGTTACCAGTTACTTAAAAAATAGAAAGCAATGTGTGAAAATCGGTGATTATCAATCGAGTTCTCGACAAATTGTGTGTGGTTTACCTCAAGGCTCCATTCTGGGCCCAAAATTGTTTAATATGTATATTTAAGACATTTGTAAACTTCTCAATTTCTTAGATTGATCTTGTTTGCAGACGATACAAATATTTTTGCATCAGGAGACGATTTACAACAACTGTGTAAAATTGTTAACTTGGAAATCAAGAGTGTCAATAAGTGGTTCAAACAAAACAAATGATCTCTAAATCTGAGTAAAAGCAAAATGATGATATTTGGCAACTGTAATTCCAATGCTCAGGAAGCAATTCAGATAGAGGGTGTTGTCATAGAGTGAGTGCATGGAATTAAATTCCTTGGAGTTATTATAGACGATAGAATTACTTGGAAATATCACATTAAATATATAACTACTAAAATTTCTAGAAACATTGCAGTAATAGCAAAAGCAAAGCACATTTTAAACATCAAAGCTCTACATATCTTATACTGTTCTCTTATACTGCCCTATTTAAATTATTGCACTGTGGTTTGGGGTAGTACTTATAAAAGCACATTAAAACCAATAGTAATGCTACAAAAAGAGCTGTTCGATTAATTAATAAAGTTGGGTTTTTGGACCACACAAACTTTTTTAAAGTAAAAAATCATGAAGTTTTGTGACATTGTTGAGTTCCAAACTCTACAGATGTTATACAAAGCAAGGTACAAACTGTTAACGGGCCAAATACAAAGAAGGTTCCAAGAACGTACTGGTCGTTATGAATTACGTGATGAATTGAACTTTAGGATTCAGAAACATAGCACAACTTTGAAAAGTTTTAGCCCGACAGTTAATGGGGTCCTATTGTGGAATAATTTGGAGATGGAGATGAAACAATGTCCAAACATCAACCTGTTCAAATATAAATACAAACAAAAGACTTTTGAAAAGTACAGAGAAGAAGAAACGCATTGTCTCTAGGGGAGCAGTAGGATTAATTTGCATTCAATTAATTAAGGAAGAGTGTTGTTGCTCTGAACAGTTGTCGTTCTAATGCTCAAAATCACAAATAGAGATTTAGAGTAGGCGAGCTCCAAATCTGTTGAGAGGGACCCTCCCAACAGGCTCATATACCTTGTTTTTAACGCACTACACAGCATAAGAACATCATCTACTAAATCAGCTAGTTGGGGCAGCTGGGTGGGGGTTTGTTGATGAGGAGCTACTGCCCTCTTGGACCCGCTCTACACCCTGGCTTTTTAACGCACTACACTATGCAGGGCTTACATATTACATAATTTCATTGTACAAAAAAAAAAAAAGGAAGCAACCAAGCAAAATTGTACACTAATCAATACCATATTAAGGATGGAAATGACAACTGGGAAGTAGCAAGATCACGGATAATATGTATTTAATGTTCTTTTAACACAAAACTAGTGACTTTCGGGAATGTTGATTGTGTTTGGCATTGATAACCATCTGTAACTAAGTAATGGCCTTTTGTCACTTGCTTTGTACCAGACATTGTACATGAAATGAGAGCGTTGTTGTTGTTGTTGTTGTAATGTACATAATAATATTCATAGAGTATAATATGTATATTAATGTGTCTTTTTTATCATAAAACTAGTGACTTTTGGTAATCCTAACAATGTTAGGCATGGTAATCATCTGAAAGAAATGTAATAATCGCCTTTTGTTACTTGCTTTGTACTAGACAAAAGGGTACATTGTGCGTACTGTATGTGTGCATGCTGTGTTCCCAGGCTCTTGTATCTTGTACTTTGTAATATGCTCCCTGTACTACTGTGATATGATTTAATGTTTTTATTGCAATGATGTCGGGGGTGGGCGCTACTGTATGTCTATGGTGGGCGCTTATAAGCTTTTGCTTCAGCCCACTCCTTTTGAGCAGAATTTTAACTGCTCAAATAAACTAATTTTAAAAAAACGTATGCACTAAACTTATGCACGCCCCACGTTTCAATTTTCTATTTTTTTAAAGTAACAGAATCAAGTATCATTTTGCTTTCACGTCACAGTTGTCTGTTACTTGTGTGTGAACTTTCAGTAAAAAATTCAAAATAAAATCTTTATGTTTATGGTTGTAAACATGACCAAATGTGCAAAAGTTTAGTTTAGTTTAGTTTTTATTTGTTTGAGCAGTTAACCTGCTCAAAGGGAGTGGGCTGAAGCCAAAGGCTTATAAGCGCCCACCCCAAAATAAAAATAGTAACATTACATTTAATATTTACAAGGTAGCAAATCATAAACAAAGGAACATAGGGCAAAGTAACAATAAATGATGAAGAATAAGACAAAACAACAGCAAAATAAAGAACAAAAGAATGTGCTACTTTTATGTTATAAAGGTGCATTCATACATATTATACTCTGAGATCTTGCTACTTCCAGTTGTCATTACTATCCTCAATATAATTTAATTTGGGTTTAATTATCGTTAATTATCATTATTAAAGGTGCATTAATAGATATTATATTCTGAGATCTTGCTACTTCCCAGTTGTCAATACCATCCTTAATATAATTTAATTCGGGTTTATTTATCATTATTATTATATTTGTTTAATTGAGTTATATGTGAAGTGTGATGTAAGCCTTGCATAATGAGGTGCATTAAAAAGCCAGGGTGTAGAACGGCCAGTTGAAGAGGGCAGTAACTCCCCCTCAACAAACCCCCACCCAGCTGCCCTAAGTTCAAGGTGTATTAGTACTTTCGCAAGGCACTGTATATCAAACACCATGTCCGCTCATGTAGGAGGTGGAGTGAACTATGGCAAACCTAAAATATGCATGCAGTTTTGGAGAAGAGTGGCTTTTAGACCACTGCCCTTTTACAAGCCTCCATTTATTCCCCTTTCCTTCAGGTGGGCTATTTTAAACCACGTACAAATGGCGCACAAATGGCGGTCAGTCACTGTGCGTAAATAAATCTTATAGGCTATGTGCTGGCTGTACCTACATCATTATCACATCTATACCTAGGAAAGTGCTTAATAAGTAACAAGTAACTCAGTCTAGTGGCAGTATGTATGTAATTTGTCCAGCAGATGGCATTATTCAGCTCTATCCAAAAAGCTAAAATCCTTGATTGGCCTTTCGCCTCGGGGAACCCTCTGTCTGCTACCTTTTGTGTTTCTCTGAAATGTGCGTCTTCTAAAGGCAAAGGACATCTCAAATATTTGACAAAGCATTTGACCTTAGCCTACGCCAAGAAAACAGCAGCCGTACATTTACGCATATTGATATGAGGGAGCTCATCCATTGGGATAGTTTAAGGTCAACGTGAATTCAGCGTTAAAAACCCATGTGGAACGCAATGTCAGGGAATAAAAGCCTTCAATTGAACACGTCGAATCCGCAAATGTCAGACTGTGGAGGAGAAAGCAGCCGCGGGGGATTCAAATACGCACAAAATGAACGTTATACGTCTATGCTTCTTCTTCTTTGTGACCCGGCCTTTACATCGTGTCCGGTGGGCTATGAAGGAATGCGATGCTGCTGTGGTTAGTGTGTCCACCTGATCCATCCAGCTGTCCGCCCCGGGGGGGAGGGGCCCGTGCGTCTCCGCAGCCTCCTCCACCAGGAGGATGGGGGACCTTCAGACGGGAGCACCAGCGGATTCAGGACCGCGGATTCAGGACCGTTCTCCAGACAGCGCTGTTTGTGATTGGATTCACATTTGTGTACGGTGAAAGAGTGTTCAAACCTGAAAACTGCCTCATCGCAGCTTAATCTTTAGGCTACTTCTAACTTCAAACAGTTTGACAACAAACTCATAGCCGAAATAGATTATCAGTTATCATCATCACCCCCCCCCCCCAAAAATAAATAATAATAAATAAATAATAATAAAATACATAAAATAAATAAATAAATAAATAATAATAATAATAATAAGGTTACCAATGAGATTGCTATCTAAATAAAATGAATAAAAACTATAGAAAATATGTCAAAGTATAGGGTGAATTCAGGTCATTTGGGACAGCATAATGCAAATGGCCTATTACTTCTGTTACAAAAAGTGTAAGCCCAAGTCAATAGGCTTGAATTCTTGCTCTGGGGGTCTATTATAAGATTTTTTTATTTTTTTTACCTTGTGACATGAAGTATGAGGCGTGGCCAACATCAAAAAAGGAGGTTTACCCCAAAAAACATGGGGTCTGAGAAATGACATCTGCCCCTGCCTGATTTAATCATGAGGGTCTGATATTTAACACTGCATATCTGACCTATATACAATCATACAGAGTGCTATGGAGCAACAAATTATATGTTAATTGTTTCAAAATTCTGTGTATATTTTTCCTTGTAACACTTTTTAATGCTGTCCCAGCATATTTCAGGTAATTTGGGACAGTGAGAAATAGCAATAGAATTATTATTACCTGGTTATTCATATAATGTAATAAATTAATGATCAAAAAAAGTCATTTTATCAATCTGAACAGTATTTGCTCTGTGGAACTTGCAAAAAGTGGTTTGAATCAGTCGTGCACGGAGGATATTGTAGTGGTAATACCAACAACTTAAACCATGCAAGGACTGCATTTAAAAGAGTCAAAATAAACATCAACAATTGTTTGCTGATTATGTTTCTCACAACATTTCAAAATATTTACTGGAACTTTACTGGGACTTCGACTAAATGCTCTCAGATTGTTGCTTTTTTGTCCAAATTATATTCTCATTCAGACTGATTTGCGTTCTGGTTAATAGTAAAGTTAAGAGACTAAATATACATCTGGTTCAGTTCTGGTTCCTCTCTGGAGACTCTAAAACAGCCATTTAGTGGAACTGAACTGCATAAAAAAATAACACATTGTAACAGCCTGTCTCAAATTACCAAACACAACCCCAAATACTTGTTCTCTGTCAATCCCAACACGATTGTGAGTCACATTTTGTAAAAACTTCACACAAATTTCAAATTTGACATGAAGAAAGAGGACTGCCTGAGGATTTCAGGGATGTATCACATTTGCTGAGCGTCGCAAACAAAAGTCACAAATGAAAATAACATAAATTGTCCCAAATGACCTGAATTGACCCTACATGGATAGGCTCTAATAAACATTGTGACTTGTGAGAAAACTGTTGAAATGTATGATAATTTTGACACTAATTCAATTGTCTCTTCGAAACAAATCAACAGGGAAATAAATACAAAGCAAACATATTTTTGAGGTCATATCCCTGCGGTCGTACATCTGCAGCTGCTCCAGTCTGCAGCTCTACATAATATCCACCACCGCGCTCTCCATAGCACCGCTCCGCTCAGGCACTCACCGAGGCGCGCAAAAAAAGAAAAAAAAACAACAACACACTCACCCACATCCTCTGAGGATTCACCGAGAAACGTGAACCGTACGGGGGCAACGCGAAAGCTTGACGCACTCCGGACGCACCGTTTTGACAACTTGTCCTGATTTTCTTTTCTTTTTTCCCCCCTCCTACCCTCCATCTGAACACGAACGCTACCAGTGCGAGCCTCCACGGCATCTTGGGTTCGATGCTAGGCGAGGTCAACGCTGTACTGGGCTACGGTAAGATGCCACACGCGCGTAATCTTGTCTTTTTCTCCCATTTTAGCCACGCACCTTGCCGAATTCACTGTGTTTCGCCCGGTTCTGCTACCAATGCTAGGTTGAGCTTGTTATTCCCCTGCACAGTCAACAACATGCACTCGCGTGAATATGGGTTAGTAGAGCACATCCTCACGGTTTTCGACCACCAATAAAGAGTGTGCCCTATTTTCTCCATCCGATTTACCATTAATGGCCGTGACAACCGCGACGGCATGCAGTGCGTAAGCGACAAAAGCGCTTGGCGGATTGAAATTCAAAGCATGTTCAACGTGGGTGATTTAAAAGAAAGAAAGGAACGTTTGGCGCATCCAGAGAGGCGAGGTGAGGTACAGGCCCCGCCGCTGTAGTAAACTGCATTAGATCACGTGTGGTGAGTAGCGTCGCAGGCTGTCATGCAAATATTGATCCTATGTGGAACGTGTTCGACCGAATAGGCTCTATCTGCAGACACATTTTTGTTCTTTCTTATTAGATAACCCAGTGTATTACAAGATGTCCTAGCCACTGTTAATTTTAGAGTCATCAGTGCCTCAATTATGCACTGGTCTAATTACAGGGCCACACAACCCACATTTACTTGCACTGGGGAATACACTTAGAGAGGTTATAGAGAAGTTATAAAGCACATTTTACCCAGTTGATTCCCGAACCTGTGCTGTTTCATTTCGAATGTGTTGAATAGGGAATCGGGAGTCCTTGGTTTTGTGCAGAACCACAAGTGATGTTCACAGGAAAGTCAATGTGATCTTTACAGGGTTGGACAGTTGACTAATGGCTGTTACTCAAGGTGTGACAAATGCAAAGGCGGTGCCAAAAAAAAAGTGTCAACGTGATTCTCTTCAATGGGCTACAGTATCGCTGATGTGGTGGATTGCCTTTGCGAGACAGTGGCAAATAATCACTACCTCTTACAGTTACAAAATGGTCCGGTACAGTGGATTTGATTCTTACTGTACCTGGACGGGGCCTTTCTGCATGGAGTTTGCATGTTCTCCCCGTGTCTGTGTGGGTTTTCTCCGGGTACTCCGGTTTCCCCTAACACTAAAAACATGTACAGTTGGCCAGGATGAATGAGAGTGTGTTTGAGAGTGCAACTGTGGGTCAACGGAAGCAAATTAGCACATGACTACAATTTGGTGCGGTGTGCTCATTAACATGCACTGCCCTACCAAATAAACCAATGAATAAATAAAGGTACAAAAGTGCGCTGTCTTATTTTAACTTCTTTTTACAGTATAAAATGTACAGCATCTCTGAGCAGTTTGCCATTGTCATTAACCTTTAAGTAGGAATAGCAATAGCTTCTCAAAATACATGGACATGTGGCTGATAATCTGAATCTCCCTCTTCAAACATGTGTTGCTGCTATACCACACAAGCTTTTGTTTGAAGAAGAATATTGACTTTTCACTTAAAGTGACTTAATGCCACTGTATGCAAAATGCTGTCACAGTCCCAGCCCAGCCCTATCCCAAATCAATAACAGTTATTTGCCTGTGTAACCAGTAGACCATTTCCAATATTGAGACCCTTTCTAATGATTGGCCAAAGCTTTCTTTCTTTACAGGGTGATAAAAACCTTAAGGAACATGCTGTGTATAAACAACTTTATATTCAAGGAGACTTTACACAAAATAACACATTAAGTTTCACACTGTGTCTAAGATCCAAGCAGGTGTAACATTGTACTGTCCTTGTCACGCTTTGCTGGAGAATTTGCATTTCTATCAAAAATTACCATATGTCCCTTCCATTGCAGCTGCTAAAGCAAGCCATTGTTGTGATCGACTTCGGAGAAAAGATCATTCAGGTCATTTTATCATGATTTACAGTACTGTAGCACAAAGTAAAAGTGATACAGTACTTGCACATGTTACTGCTGATTGTTATGCTACACTTGGGGGAGTTGCAAAGGCGTAATAGGTATGACTCAGGTTTGACCCTTGATTCACCGATGGCACATTTGAGTCATTTCAATGTTTACCTTTCTATTGTTCAGAGTGCAGCCTTAGAATTAAATCTCTTCCAATATAATTTTTCTTCAACCCCTCTGATTAGTATACACTGCCTAACCATGAAAAAGTCGCCACAAAAATATGCCTTCAGCTTTGATTACAGCGCACATTCACTGTGGCATTGTTTCAATAACACGCAATGTCAAAAGTGTTGTTTTTCACCAAGATCTTGTATTGATGAGAGCGAGAGTGTGACCTATGCGCACCGCCTTTTCCAGCACATCCCAAAGATTCTCAGAGGGTTTAAAATCTGGACTCTGTGGTGGCCGATACATGTGTGAAAATCATATTTCGTGCCCCCTGAACAACTCTGCGAGCTTGATTAATCCTGGCAATGACATCTTGGAATATGCCATGAACTTATACCTGACCAACTGCAGCAACATCAGATCGTAACAGTTAGTTTTTTTTTTTTCATGCTGTGTATATTCTTATTGCAGATGTACAGTAGTGCATCATGGCATTTTGTACATTTTTCATTGCATCAAGAAGGGACAACATCGGTGTCAAAGTACCATGCCTTGTTGGCCATGTTCTCAGACAATTAGAAAAATAAATTACAACCAGAAACATTTGTCTAATGGAATGACCTTTGTCTAAATCATCTCTGTGTTTGGAGATTGTCCACTTTAAGGTTTTCAGGGAAATGAAAGACATACATGGAGTAGTATTTCACTACATTCCTTCAGTTTTGACTGAGTAATCCTGTGTAATTTAGCTGTTTCTTCTTATATGTTGTCAGCACTTCGTTCTGTACTTCCTGGATACAATTGCTTCATTGTTAAAATCCCAAACTTTCTTCCTCATTATTAAAGCCTATGATCCGGCATGATATTGGTTCTGTGCTTTAAGTCTCACTGTGCTGTAGCTGTAAATCACACTGAAACAGAAACAGAAAGTTTGTTTTTAATCAGTTTTTCCTACAGCTGTCAGCAGATGCTCTCGCGCCTATTTTTCATTATTATTATTATTCAATTATTAAAGAAACAAAATTTCAAATGACAAAACATGAAATATCAGTGCTAAGTCTATTTTTAAACCCCATATCCATAATATGTCCCCTTTAAAATATGACTCAGACAGTCATGCTATGAAGTTGACAAAATGTTTGTCAATTAGGAGAAAGAAGTAAATTGTTTGCAAATTTTACAGTTGCAGTATACTGTATATTTTCTTTGGTAAAATTTGAAGATTTGAAGTTATGAAAAAGTTTTTTTTTAACAATCCTAATTTCTCACTTTACAAATGGTGTCATATGTTATGGCTATTTTGTGAAACAATTAGCAACTGTAGATGAACGTATTGCAAGCCATCCATCACATCATATTGCAAGGTTTCCCACAATTCTCGCCCCAAACAGCATCCTAACTAACTGTATATGTGCATCCTCTGCACAGACCTAGATTTCCCTTATGAAAGAAAAAAAAAAAAACAGCTTCATCTTCTCCGAGACGCCTGTGTGCCCCTAGGGTTCAAACCATTACTGAGTTTATATGTCAGGCCAGCAGAGAGCACGTGTGTGGATAAAATTAGACTCTTTGAGAGCATGTAGGCAGACGATGCAGTGACTTAGAGAGAACTCATCCACATTAACGCCATTCTTTACAAGTTAAAAGGAACTGGCTTTGACGATGTCTGTTTTGGTATTAATAAATGACAAGCCATAGAGTGCCGGGTGATGACTGCACTCCCCATAAAACTTTAATAACGTGCTGTTTCCCCTTTTAGTCAATAGGAGAAAGCCGCAGATCGGAAGTGCTTGTGCCGGCAGTAATCGCTGGCTGCTCGCACATCATTGGAGCAGTATTGAAAGAAGAATTGTAAGATAAAAAAGATGGTTTCATTAAAGACTCCCCAGAGAATTGAAGAAGAAGAAATTGATTATGATCACTTAAAGCCATTGATACATTTTTGTTTTTACAATCTCATTGGTTTTATTACCAGCAATTTGTTTCTGTACATAAGCCGTCAAACGCCATAATATGGGCGATACAGCCGAGCTTTGTGCTTATTCCAAAAATGTATGAGTCAACTCGGTTTGATGTGGAGATTCTAGATTTGTGTTAGCGGGCCAGGTCACATGAGAGCCGCGATGCTGTTTTTTTTTTTTTTATAGTTGCCCAAGTTTCATTTTTAAGTGCGCAGACGCTTGAGCTGCTCTAGATTTATCTTTATTCGCCCACTCAGAAAACTGGCCTGATAGTCGGAGTGATCTTGTAGGTCAAACAATGGGACTGTGACGCATGAGTGAGTCGAGCTTATCACTGAAACGTTTGATGACTAACTAAAACGATCAAGTCTGGCTATGAATAGGGTTTTATCAGACGGTACAATTGCCCATGGAGAAAAATAAACTATACTTTTTTTTTAATATATAGTAATGTCACAGTGGGGTTACGTTATACGATTTCTTCTCTAAAAATCCATTTCATAATTAGAGCTATTGATGGAATGGTGCCAAAGTGGCTTCCTCAAGACTTGAGCCATGGTTTTGTTTTCAGCTGTCTGCATCCTGTATCGTCCCATAAGCTGAACAGTGTGTGAGCAGTGGAAGTTTATTTTAGGTTGTGAGAAGAGTAGAGTAGAGTAGCGAGAAAGCATCCTAAACAACGCCCAGCCACAAGCCCTTAAGTGAATCAGCAAATGAATACACCGGTATACTTTGTCTACACTTGTATATTGTATATCAAAAGTACTAGACAGTTTTTTTCAGGTTAGACAAAACATTACCTTTAAACTACTTACTTTTCTCAAGGGGGATTTTCCAGATGCATATCCCTTTGCATTTCAGAATGTCTACTGTGTATGCTGATCAAATTTGAATGACATTTGTGCATGGTGCGTCAGCAAAATTGCCAATTTCCCATTATTTAATTACGCTTGTCTTGTGCAGTTACTAGTCATGCAACGATACGACAATAACACCTTGCCGGCATATGCACAAAATCAAATACGCCTACGTTTCTATATAGTGTGCCAGAAGACAATTTAATAAAAGCTTGATCCACTTACTTAAAATTATATTGCCATGCTATGACTTGTTATATGCGCACACATTGTTTATTTCTTTTGGGACAGCTGTATTTTAAGACTGCTAAATTACAAAATAACAAACCTGGCATTACTTATAAAACTCGCTTTATTGAATCTTCCAACGTGGAACATTTTCCTTGGCCTTTGCGACTTTAGGAAACAGTGAGTGCAAGTTTATGCCTCCTACCTTTTTTTTTATGATTAATTTCCGTGCTTTGGAAGCTCAGTCCAGCTGGGTTTAACAAACTAATTCACCTAATTTCTTCTATTAGCTCCTGACAAGACTCCCCGGCCAACCGTTAACAAAGCGCCTTTGTGAGCCGCACCTGTGGGCTGTGGGAGCGTAGGACGGAGCGAGTGGGCCCTCTCTGAAAAGTCGATACTGGGATCACATAACAGGCTGCTCTTTGTGTCATTTGCGAAGATTACAAGTTAATCCAAGCGTTGGGGTTTTGGGGGCTGTTTGTGCAAGAGGGGCACATTAAACATTATTAGGTCAGGTGTTGATGCTGATTTAAAGTGACATTTATGAAGATGAGGTGTGAGTGTGGAAAGGCAGCCCATGTGCTAAACTAACACTGTTTAGAAAGATTAGTGTCGTTGGTAGTCTCTAAATAGCTTGGTTGAGTCATTCCACAGCAGAGGCTCGGATTTGAAATTGCACATAAACAGTTTATGAATGTGCAGACTCACTAATTTGTTGAACGGCCTCGTATTACTTAACACGACGCAGCTTATGGAGATTTTTTTGTGATTATCATAAGTGAAACTTCTGGATATTTAATTTCAGCTGTGTTAGGTCAATATTGCATTTTATAACCAACAAGGTGTGAGATGGTGATAAAGATGTCTCTATTCTCAAATACCTGCTAAAAACATAATACCGACTCTATGTATATAACTGTTCTATAATATTTAATTGGTTGTCAACTTTATCTGTAGCATGTTCTCAGTTCTCCTGGAGTTTTACATCATAGCTGAGAAGTTTTTTTTTTTTTTCACCCATTCTGACCAGAGAGTGATCACATGAACGTGAAGGCACTTCTACGATGAGGGATGAAATCTACTCAACATCCCAGTCCAGCTGACGATTTTGAAAAATTTGTATCGATTTTTTGTCTGACTGTATCAATTCACAGAAAAGCAGGCAATGAATGCCATTTGTATATTTGCTGAAAGGAGAGCTGACTGTAATGGCACTGCAGATTGGCTCACCCAGGTTTACAGAGGAAATTGTATACGAGCAGACAATCTCAGCTCATAACAGCTGTTGTATAGGAGTATATTATAGACTGCAGCTGAAAATGAGATGCAAAGTCATTCTCTAAGACTGTGATGCAGTCGCCCACTCACTCAATCCACTTATCCGTGATTGAGCATTCAAGCAGAGAAAGCAGAGTCTAATGCCGGATTAAGTTGTTTAGGGCTGCACTGTGGAAAGACTATTTTAACTTTGATTTCTGTAATAACAGTATGACTCACAATGTTCTGGAAGATAAAGTAAAGGACTTACCAGGACTTCCACAAAACTATTGCCACAGTACTAAAGGCTTAAGCTCAAAGACAGAACATTTTTGGTGGATACTTTCTGTTCATAAATATAATGCACATTTGAGTTGCCCTGTATGTGAAATGCATGGTATAAATAAACTTGCCTTACCTTTGTTACAGCTTCAGTGTCTATCATCTTCCTCTTCAGTAGTTCAATTTGAAGTGAACATGTAAGATCTCAGGTCATAAGTTCATAGTTTATATAACTATACAGGTTATTTAATATAATGAACTGTATCATATCTATGAAATGATGAATAATATTTGCTTTTGGCTGTCTAGATTGTTATATTTAGGATGTTCTTTATATCATACAATTATGTTCATTTCCCCAGATTATAGAGAGGGGATGGGATTTAAAATGGTTGCACGTTGCTTATATAACAATAATAACAACTTCTTATACTTGTATTGTGCTTCACATGCTTCTCAAAGCGCTACACTGTCATCATTCATCATTCACTGGTTACTTATACATTTGTTTGGAACAATGCTTGATAATAAACAGACATTCAACAAGAATGTAAAAATTATGTTGTGTCGTATATACAATAAAAAAAGAGAGGACCCTAGAAATTCCACATTAACACATTCACCTGCACAAGCACTCTTCCCTACCTTTGTGGAGTTAAACTGTGATTGTAGCCACAGCTGCCCTGGGGTAGACTGACAGAAGCAAGCCGCCAACTTTCCGGTCATGAGACAACCCGCTTTGCCATCTGAGTCACTGTTGTTTTGTCATGTAGCGTGATCTCTGGCTTAGGTGGAGTCTGCGTGTTGTCATGGTTTTCTTAGGTACTGAAATACAGGATTTAGAGATTTGAATTGGTGATTGGGTTTGGTCTATGACTGAGGCGACCTAGAATGCATCGACTGCAACTGAAAACACACTAAGCTTTATTTCTCTGCTCTGCTTTCCCCTCAGGTCTGAACAACACCACACGGCGTTGTGATCCACAGCTCGTGAACTCACCCCTCCATGAGCCTGCACTGTGACCTGAATAAGGATGTCCTACCGCGGCTAGAATCCCCCGGCCTGCCACCCTCCCTCCTCACTACCACTACCACCACCTCCACCATCTCCGTCGCCCAGGACAGCCGCTAGGATTACCCGGTTGCTATGGACTGACAGGTCAAACGATACCACGGCGCGCCCACTCTGCTTGGAAGTGTAAGTCCCCGACCACAATGTGGGTCAATTGTGCTCCCAATCGATGCGCGCAAATCAATTGAAATTTCATCCATTAATGGCCGGTAATTTAATATCTGCGGTGTTTACCTCCTAACTGGATTTATAAACATTTCACTGGGCATTTGACCTTAAATAAGCAAAATACAAGATAATGTGATACGATAATCTATAGGGTAGATTTATAATGCAACGGAGCAAAATCCTTTTACCGGCTTTGTGTGCTCGAGATGCTGCATATTCTTAGAGCGTCTATTTCTTGCACAGAGATTTTGCTACCACCTTTCTTTCATTTTCTTCTGTTACATAAAAAGAATCTGACTTACGGATTGAGCAATGTACATACAAATCTGTTCAATAGCACCTCCTACTGCAGCTTTACTTACTTGACCACAATTAGAATGACCTTATAACTTACTTTATTAGATTGTGAAATAAATGAATACGTGTTATTATATCTGCAAATCCTTTTGCAGATATAATAAATCTTTGTTATAATGATGCTCCTTCCTTCATCAAGAACATACCTAGTGCAGTACTTTGCTTGATTCGCGCGTATTTGAGAAATCTGTTCACTTCGGCCATTTCTTCTACCGCAGAAGCGCTACAATTTGTATTTATAGAGAACTCTGAACTGTCTGACTCATTTTTAAAGCCCATAATCCATCGTCACAGGTGCGCTGCGCTTAAACTGCTTTTTCATGGTGCCATAGGTTTGTTTGCGTGCTGCGAGGGAGAAAAAAAGAAGATTTGTATATGGTTTTTAGCATGTTTAATTCCCCCTGGTGCCAGCAGAGGGCACTCCCAACACTCTTAGAGACACAAAGAGCCACAGAAATGATATCAAGCATGTAAACTTCTGTATCAAAAAACAGGTTTGTTAGCCACAATTATGCACAATATGTCCATTTGAATGCTACAACCACATATAGCTTATTTTTGCACTGTCCCTGACTTGATAAATAATTAGAACTAAACAAAAGTTCCTATAGACACTGAATATTCTGATTGTATGATACAATATAATGCTAAAGTTGCATTTTTATAGTTGAAATGTTATGTAATGTAAGGCAGTATATTTTTAATAAATGTCATTGTATTAATTCTAGGGCTTTGAATGCTTGGATGTTTTTTTGTAATTTAAGTTGATTATTGGTAGTAGTTTTGTCTAAGTGGAGTCTGCTAAACTTTAGGTGGAAATATAGTGCAAAGTTAATATAATGAGTCTGCTAAACTTTAGGTGGAATATATGTGCAAAAGTTAATATAATGAGTCTGCTAAACTTAAAAATTTAGGTTGGAATTGACAGGAAAAAGTTAATATAATGAGTGTGTTGAACTTAAAATTTTAAGTTCAAATTGTTGAATTATTATCATTATTCAAAAAGTAATATGTGCTGAGTCTACTAAACTTTAAAAAAAAACTACGTTGGATGAGTCCACTGAACTTGTAACTAAACATTTTAAAACAATAACTCACATTTTTTGTCATAATCGAGTTTCCACAAAAGTTTTGAGTTTACTGAACTTTACAGTTTACAGTGTGGGTCACAAGGCAAGCAACTATTTTACTACTTATTTCAATGCTTTCTACTCCACACTTCACACTTTGGCATTTATTTATGTCACGAAATGGCATCTGTCATCTAACCGACATGTCTATCATGTTGTAAGCCCCTGCAATCTTAATTTATAGCTGTGATTTATCAGACAGGGCCGCGTAATCCTGTTTCTAGCCCTGTGTACCGAGGATGTGGTCTATTATGGCTGTTATCTCTCCTGCAGAATCTCCCCGTTCATCTCTCTCTCTCTCCCTCTGCCTCTCTGTCTCTCTTAACTGACAAGTGGTGGTGCTTCCGTCCCATCTTTCTCTTTGACACTCGGCAACAAAAGCACTGTCTTTCTGCTATTCTGTTTTTGCTCTACGCTTTGTTCCCTGTCTTCTTGGAGTGCAGACAGAGATCTTTTATCTTCTTAGTGAACACATGTCGTCTGTTCTGTGTGTGCCAGAGTGGAGCTGTTAAGAAACAGGACAAATGCTAAAACTGAAAGTCTTGAATTGTAACAATATAATGTCATCGCCGTCTACATTGTACATCATTATTTACCAAAAATGTGTTTCAACTGTATTTCATGGGTCTAATGGGTCTTTACTTTCAATGTTTCTGGGAAACAAACAAAAAATTGGCAAACATCAAAAACACAGAGGACCAATCGAATCGTTATTCCTGTTTACAGAGCTCTTACATCAGCAAACCATATTCATTATTTTACTCTGTGCAATGTCACTGATGGACCTGTGCTGAATAATTTATGAATCTCGCTTTTTTTTACCCAAGTGTTATCCTAATTACAGTCAGTAGTGGCTGCTCAGTAAAGCTTTCATTTTATACTATCTTCAACAAAACCCACTGCTAATTATCATGCATAAAGAGGCTACTCATTAGATAGACATAATGAATTACAATATCATTATCATACCAGCCTTTTGCACTGGCAGGCTGTTATAAATCTAAATTTACTCGCTAGCAGCTGGAAGAGACAACGTCCGATAAAAGTTGATTAAACATCTGACACACTGACATTACAGTATCACTTTGTTTGCCATGAAAACAGAAATAATGTCTTTCGTAAATAGAGTGGATAGCAGTGTTGACATTTGCTAATCTGAATGGTTATGTCTCTCTAGGATTTTGAAGTCTATGAAACATAAATATAAAAAATATCTGGTAGATAACAGGCCAGCTAAGGCTCATCTTCTTGGTAACATTGTGCAAACGTTAATGATTCCTGGAAGTCAAACCTACCTTTGCTTACTACCTGTGACTGAAGTCGTATCCCACAGAGCGGCTCTGTGTACACTTTGTAATATTGCAGGAGATTGCATGTAGTTACGCCATTTTGGTTGAGGTGGTGTCGTGTCTTATCCGACTAAAGTCAAAATGTACTACTGTACAAAGTCGGTACAAAACTACTATAGCTACTACTGTGACTTGCATTTTAATGAATCACTTTCATTATTGTAGCGCGAGAAGAGCTCTGCAACCTTTTTGTCGTAATGAATGCACTTCTCTCAGTTTCGATAAGCATCTGTTTGCCGCGCTGAGGTTAGGCGCGGATTTATGCTCGGATGTTTACCACGACCTTTGCATCCTGGAAATGTCAACATAGATCAACCATTAGAGGGGTAATGTCTTTTTTATTGTTAAAACAAAACTTAACGACAACACACATTCATCAGCAGTAATGAAGATATATTCACGGTTTTCGATATGGCTAATAGTATCCATTAATCATTGACCTATTGCATCTGGTACATAAGGGCACATGGCAGAGTCAATATGTTACAAGGTACTTATAACTTTATCATTTTTCCCCATGAATGATAGTGTTGCTGTAATAGGTGTCACTCCGCAACTTAAATGCTAATTAATATTGAAAAATGTGCACATTAGTGCACATAGTACCATCACCAGAAGGTTAGGAGCTATTCTGGTTACTATAAGATGGGATCATGCCTGAGAGGAGTAACGTGCGTCTGATCTCGCAACTCTAGTGAAGCAGCATAATTGAATTCACTAAGCGCCTGCATGTCAGGCAGAGGCAGGTGCTAGAGGGAGCAGTCCTGGCCATGTTGTTTAATGGTTAGAATGAGGAGGACAGACATGGGATGGTGCAATGAGGAGGAGGTGAGAGGGACGTTATAACACCTTTTTAAAATGGGACATTTCGAGACTTATATAATGAACAAGTGTTTTGATTTGGAAACATGTACTGTTTGTCAGAAATTTGTATTCATCAATATTACAAAGCAACAGCAATACATTCTCGTTTTTTACTAAATTGACGCTTTTCTCAATTTATTTGCATTACATTTATCACTCCAAAGAAATTGAATACTCAGGTTAGTTAGTCAAGAGACCATTGTGAAGCCAGTGTTGACCATTTCCTTCCATGGAGTTTATATAATTATGCAGAATAAGCGCGTCCGCACTCGGGGTGGGCCATATTGTATCGCATATCGTTATCGCGATATAATTTTTTGTTTTCGTTGTAATTTTTTATATCGCTGTGGACCCGATATAATTTATGTTATGGTCAGCTCCATCAGAGCAGCATAAACACTGACAGTAGAACATGGGACAGGTGCTTAAAAAGTAAAATGAAATGAAGGATGTAAACTGCAGATGTCTTAATGCAGATCTAGGTAACACAGGCTAAGCGCCACTGCAGGTGTCGTAGCATGTTGCGTTTTTTTACTCATTACTTGTCTGTGAGAATAAATACTACGCTGACAGAAAAGACAAAGGGAGAGAGGGATATTGTACATCCAATTACACAATAGAGATTTTTTTTTTTCACTCAAACTTAGCTGTAAATACTGTTTACTGTACGTGGCGCTAGCCCACAGTTAGCTTTGCCCGTTAGCCTGTTAGCTTCTTCCTCGTGATTCCATTAGTGTATTGCGCCTCCGACCCGGTGCAGGGAAAGTTGCAATTGTGGTTTTCTGGCCAGAGACACCAAGGGGAGATGAAAGACCCCCCAATCATCCCATTAACACTGTATTACCCCCAGAGGGACTACGAAAAGGATTTATTAAGGTAAGCAAGTTACTTAGTACCGCTTTCATTCTTGTCGGGAGTTTAACAATCCATGAGCCTCACCTACAGCTAAAACGCAGCCTGTATCTTTACTGACCCCATGTGACAAAAATGAAAATTTCTAGCTGTTCATTCACATGCTCAAACAAACCTTTTTGATGTTCTATGACTGTTTTCTTAAAGACAATCAAACCGTGCATGAGCTGTATGCTGCCCACATACAGCCGAACGAGGCGTGCTCCCTAGAATATGAAGTAAGTTCTGCCTTCCTCAATACATAAAGCGCAGTGTACTTCCCCATCTTCCAAACGACATCTTTCTTCCTCATCTATCCTCAGCGCTCCTCCTCAGTTTGGCTCGGGGTTGACAGCTCCGCGCGGCCTGTTCGCTGACCCACACCAGCAGTATGTCTCTACGCGAGGAGCCGTGTCAGTGAACGCCACACGCCCGGTGGGGAGGTGCGCGTATGTGCCGAGGGTGGTGGTGGTGGGGGGAGACAGGTGCTGACTGTCATCTTGTTAACACTGGGGAGGGGGGAGTTGGCTCCTCCAGCGCCGCGCGGCACATATGTGGCTCATAGCCCTTAGCGCGTCGGCTGCTGGCATAGATACATGTGATGTGCGGGGAGAGCCTCGAGTATTAGTATGAGTGATTCTGTGGCTTTAAATGATGCATGGGCCACTTTTCGTACAACATCTGTGGAGGTAAACATACAACGAGCGGGAGTTTGAGGACAGCAATACATCATCACAAGTGGCTCGGCTGTACAGTGCAGAAATAGTCCGCTTTTATTACATCTGGAGTGTGCGGCCAGATGTTGGTCTATTAAAATCCAGACTTTTCCAACTAATTGATAATCGCTTTTGACATAAACATCATTTTAAGTAGGTTGTTAAAGCTTTATTGCACTATATAGCTACTCACAGCTTTCGGGTTTGTGTATAAGTTAATCTCTCCAACTGACTGTCCAAAGGGGTGTATTGTAGAAATATTAGCAACCATTTTTATTTTTTTATACTGTTGTCTCAGGGATAATTCAACAGATAAATGGATAGAAGAGCTTCACATTTTTGGTAAAATAACTAATTGTGGTGTTTTCCCCAATTTTTGACGAGTTAGATTTGACAATTAGTTTTGCAATTAAGTTTTAAAGTGAAAATTCACATTCATTGGCAGTGCACATTTAGGAGCATGAACATTTGAGAGAAGACTGAAAATGTGAACCGCTAATACAAGTATCCCATGCTTTTCAGAACATGATTGTAGAGGTTGGAACATAAGGCTAACATAAGGCTGGCTCATATGACTGCTCATATTGTGATTTTATTTATTGCGATTTAAATTTAAATTGAGAGAGAGAGCAAGAGAGAGAGAGTGAGAGCGAGAGCGAGAGATGGATAGAGCAGCAGTAGCAGCGTCACAAAGGCACAATTACGTAAGTTTTAATTAAGTTCAGATTTTGACCCGTTGACTGAGCAGCTAAGCCAAACCTAATGATAGAATTATTTTGGCTCTTCATGTTTTAAAAAACATTGTTGTGTTGTCTTCCAGTAGACGCTCTTCTTTTGATGACCCGGCTGAACATAGCCAAACAATCTCCATCAGACCAAGACGACTATATTTAGGCTACTTGCTTTTGTTGGCAATAAAGAATTAGAATGGAGTGGGGACAGAGGAGGAGGAGAGACATGGATCTAGCTTGTGACTAAATAACACTACAACAGAATCTACATGAACAACGTAGAATTGGACGATTCCCCCAGCCAAAAAAATAAAAATCAACAAATCCAAAAATAGCAAAGGCAATCGCTGTAAAAACGGAAGTCACTGTGCAGTGTGCAGTTTGTAACAAGATTTTTAAACATTCATATTACTAATACTAAAGAATCTTTTAACTTGATTTTGAATTCATATGAATTTTTTGCCCAGCCCTAAAACAATGCCTAGCCCTAAAACAATATGAACTGACTGCCCTCAACGACAATATGCACGATGCCTCATGTTTCATTATCAGGGCCATAACTATGAAGTGGGAAAACCGGGCATTTGCTAAGATGCCCCAATTAGAAGGGGACCCCAGAAAATGCATTGTGTTCTTTTTAAAAATCCATTTTAAAACACAAAAGGCATATATGACAATGGCTGCTTATATTATTCATGATCTAAAATCGCACCAGAATGCAGAAAATCAATTAAATTCTATTTTTCTTTTCAGGGGGAGGGTTCCCACTTTTGAAAAACGTCTGACTCCTATGATCAGACAGTATAATCTCAATCAGACTATTATCTATGACATGATCTGCGATGTACTCATGCATAATTATATCTTAACCCATCACTTCCCACTCTTCTAAAAAGGAGAAAAGAAGAGAGAGAGAACTAATGAATGAACAAAAGCTATAAACCCCTAATTTACTACCACATTATAACTTCCGACATCAATGTATTTTAGTGCGCATTGTTACAGCTTTAACATGCAGCGAAAAAAAAAAAAAAGCATTGGGAGACGTATTCATTGCAAGCCCCCCTAGGGTTATATGCAGAGCCAACTCGGCAAACATCACAAATTAGGCCCCTAGATGACCCATTTCCATAAGAAATAAATTGACACAATAAATTATTCCATCCAATCTCGTGGCCCCCATAACGAGGAAGGGACAGAGAGAGGGGAGGATGAATTAGGACACTGCGATCGGGCGCGTCTCATTTGTGCCATCAAAGTCACTTACGCACTTTGTTCTGTTTGGCCAATTTATTCCATGATTTCTTACCCTCTTATGTGCAGACAAGGAAAGGAAATAAGGAGATAGAGGCGAGCGAAAAGAAATTGGCCGCTGTGTTTCTTCCAGATGATATCATATAAGGATAATGTGCCAGGGTCAATTTAGGTCTGGTCTAAGTGGTGAGGATGGATTCTTCTCAAAGCCCCTTTTAACTAACTTATAACTTCCACCGTCTATAATGAAGAGACATGGAGTAGTGTTGGCAAAGGCTGTTAACAAGAAGAAGTAAAAATACTTTCTTTTTGGCAAATTAACTGCACCGCAAGTAAGAAATGAAAGACTGAGCCATAGTGCGTTAAACTATTGTGTTCCAAACTCATTCCTAACACACTTATAACGATTTTACAAGCAGGATTCACAACTTTCAGGAGTTTAGTTTTATTGTCACAAGTTATAATTTACAGTAATAAATTAGTAGCGTTTTATGTCCATTCATTCATTAAATCAACAATGATAAGGTAAGGAAAGGAAACAATAATTGTTTGTGTTTATTTACTGAAATATATGCAGGATTGTATTTTTGAGAAGTGAATTCGTAACATAAAATGTGTTAAAATGCAGATTTGGATGGTTATAGGATAGACTCCAGCACGGAATGTTGTGTATTTGATCCATTCTTGTGTGTCACCTGTCAGGAGGAGCAGCGGGTGACCGCGCCACAGTGCCAGGGGACTTTTCTCTAGATCCGTGGTTCAAAGTGCCACTGAAATAAAGCAAAACTCAGGACTAAACCGTGCCTATGTATACCTAAATGTGACCTGAATTATGTCTAAACTGGGTGTAAATGACTCTGCACATAAAAAAAAACACACCTTACTTACATTACAAAAGCAAAGGGAATGATCTCTTATTAAAATGAATAAAGTCTAAAATTGTAGATGACGCTAAACATGTTGCTAGGAAGCTTACGAATGGTTATATAATAATAGTAGATCTTTGGCCTGGGAATACCCATGCTGCTGTGTGCGCTCTAATCAATTCGAACTTCACAGTAGTCTGGGGACCATGGCTGAAATCTTCCCATGGATTTGGGGATCAATCACAGAACGAGGAGGTATGGCAAGACGATGACGCACTATTCAACATACGGAAGCTTGTAGTTTGTTTACGGATTAAAAGAAATCTATATATATATTTACGGATCCAACATGACTGCAGCAGACGTGCCGTCATCTTTCGACCAAGCTTTAGACTGTGTTCTAAATAGTTTTGAATGTTTACAGCGGGTACGTCATATTTCATCGGATAAAATTGATACGATTAGCTATGGCTACGTGCAGACGCATATGATAGACATTCGTAGTGCCCAGTAAATGGCTATGGACAATCGTAAACCACACCATACGAGAAAATGAATTGGTGGTCCCCAGACTAATTTTTAGTCTGGCGAGAGCCAAGCTAGTAGATCTTGGCTGTGGCACCCAGAGAAGTCCTTCTCAGACTCAAGGACAAAATGCCTTACACAGTTCAGGGGAATTGTACCTACAACCTTGATATTGCAAGACAAGATTTGTCCCCTAGTGTTGGATAAAAGTGGATGTAAAAAGTTGATTTTGTGACTTTCATAAAACTTTAATTCCATCCTATAAATTCATGGTAATTTTATATCTGTCTTCATCTCTCCTTGACAACTGTACTGTACCTTTGAAAAAGAAGGGGAAAAAGCAGGTCAGTAAGTTGGACTGTCTTACCACTCTCCTCTGTAGTGTTCCATATCAAAGACAATAGTGCAAAACGAGACGACTTCTTACGCGTCGAGCTAAAACCCCAGTGTCAGACCTCAAATCCGCCGGGGATCGAGTTGCTGTCACCGCTGGGGGGAGAAGCCGCTGTTACAGTTTTGATTCGGTTTACATTCTGCGGCGCTTTCAAGTGGCTCTGACAGAACAAGACTGTGGGCACATTTCCCACAAGGAGGTTCAGTGTTGAGCGGAGAGACACAAAGACGAGCTCTCAAGCCTCTTCAAAGCACCACTCTGACTGCACACAGGCCGCAGTCTGCCTCACAAGTGCCTGCTATTTGATGTGGTTTGGCGCCTCCTTGTGGTTGATGTTTAGAAAGGCATAGACCACAATGCTGAGGTTTTTATTGCACTGTATCAAAGGTGCAGGTGCTGCTCGGTTTTATCTAGAGATATATTTCAGTCCGTTATCGCAATTTTCCAGATAAGTATCGAAATTTATGATTCATGATTCAAAATGAAGATTCATTTTACAGAGCACATTTTAAAATAGCATTGACACTTGGAAGAAGTCTGAAACCTCTTAACGATTGGCATTTATCCCAACAATATCATGAATACTGGAGATTTCAATTTGAATGCTCATAATATTTCGTATTTTAATTGCAACTGCAGGTATTAAGCTTGATTATCAAACATAAACTGCAAATCACAAATTAAATTTTAATATGAAATTGCGCAACTATAAAAGTAATAATGAATCGATTTGTGGCAGGACTATATTTATCGTATCACGTGAAACACACATTAAATACTTTTCTCTTTTTCTGCCTGTCTTCACAGTGACCATGGTGTTGTTTCTGGTTGCGGTCTCTACAGCCTTAAACCATTCGACTCATGAGAACCAAACTAGTGGTGAGTGCTGTTTTCACACACACAAAAAAAAAAAAAGATTTTTCATTTCCCCAAGTCCTGCGCAAAGTTCAGCCCTGTGGCCAAGTCTGAAGTCATGCGTTATACGGTCTAATGATTACAATCGACCTTTTGTTTAGTCCCATGCTTCTTCCTCACTCAGACGAGCAGATGACTAGGATTTTGCATGTTGTATTCAAAGCAGTGGTTTCCAGATAATGAGGCAAGATCGAAATGTGATATACAAAACTAAACCTCCTAAAATGTATAGCATGGAAACATAGAGTGTATTATTGAAAGTTGACAAAATGCATCAACTCTCGACCTATATCTGACGTGACTTGTTTCCCTCTCCACAGAAAACCCCACTCACCAGGGCGCCCATGTGCTGCCTTCAACACTCATCATCTCCCTACTGCTCATCATCATCGTCCTGCTGACCATCTACTGTCTGAGGTAACTCTCTTTTTAGTTTATATGACCTTAAAATGTATCTTGTTGCTATGAAATACAATTAACGATACAGACATGGCTTACACCCAGTTTAGACATCACTCAGTCCAATTGTCCATTTAACACATTTTAGCAGTTTAGTCTTCATTTGAGCTTGATCTAGGCCTGGCAGTAGGTCAAATATTTTATGAGGTGGTGCTTGGTGTGAGAGGTTTGAGACCCAGGCACTTTGCCGGCCTTAACGTCCGCCTCCGATGATTTGTGTAATGTCTCCAACCCTCCTTCACCTCTTTTCTCGCTGAACCGACCAGCCTAACAAAGTATAATAATAATATACAGAAATAATAATACAATACAATTGTTTGAGTGACTTCAGCATGGGGCCAATAGGTTTAGTGTTGTATCCCATTGGCTTCAACACAAGTATTGAATGCCGTAGTTCTTATGAATGTAAGGCACACTTTATTGCATTAAGTTTCATTGATAAAATACGGATAGTTTTATTCTTTCTGTCTTTAAAGTGATAGTCTGTAAGATTGCATAATTAGAAAAGACAGAAAAATGTCCAAAGGTAAACAATCATGTCCTGGACTGGACTTGAAAGCCCCCTAGTTTGCAAAAAGTGAGAAGGGAGAGAAACAGATTGTGAAGCTGGCAGGCCGGTTCACAGGAAATCTTTGGTCAAAGTTATGGCACTTAGTATTCTGATTTGTTGAGCTCAGCAAATGGACATACTTTACAAAACGTAAATCTATTCAATAATAGTACTTACTTCACGTCAAATTACAGATCCCAGGTGCTCAATTATATGCAATCTATTAAACTTGTAGAACATTTCAACTTGCATGCTATCGCTTTAGTTATTATTTTTAAAGCTCCCGATATTGGGCACGGTCCGTTATGTCATGTTATGTGCAGTTATGGGTCAGTGCACAGACGCGGAGGGGGTTGTTGGTGGTTGAGGGGACAGGCGGTCTGCAGTGGCTTATGGGTAAACAGCTGCACCTCAAGCAAGACGGCAAACAAACAATGCGAGGTCAGGCGGGGCCGGAGACACTCATTGGGAGCGAGCGCGCGGCTTTAAACAACATGAAGAAAAGCCGCTTTGCGTCTATCCCATGGTCCATATTGGTTCTGGATATTTGTTCGCGTCAGCTATTTGCCCTTTAATCACTCTCTTGTCCTTTATAGGTTCAAAAATCACAGGAAGGCTCTGGTTACCTCCGTGGATAAAAAGATCCCAAATGGCTTTCTGGAGGAACAAGGTACTATTGTCCATTCACTTTAAAACGTAATGCCTGCTTTTAATTTTTTATCCCCTTTTTATTTGATTTTAGGACATTCTTTATAGCTTTGGAAAGTTGTGAATGTTATGAAGTTCAGCTGGAACGCTTTGCCTGCAGACCCTTAGCTTTCCCAGCACACGGGGACCCATATAAAGTTTCATTTAACAAAAAAATAAATAGAAGGAATTGTGAAAGGTGAGACAGTTTGGTGGAGCCCGCTCTGTGCGCCATGTTTACGACTCCAGAAATCATTCCTGTCAGGGAGATCTTAATGGCCGGCATGTATGTTTTTGCAGGTGCAACCAGAGGGCTCTGTAATGCTGCCTTAAGGGAGACATTAGCATTGTGACGGTCGTATATATATCGTTTTTTTTTTTTTTTTTTTTTTTTCTTACAGGGGAGCAGACAGTGGTCCTCCTCCCCAGGTCGCCCTCTCACTCCAAGAGGTACTTCCCCATCCCCCTGGACGCGCTCGAGGAGGAGTACCGGATACGCTCGGCTGATGACGGCAAGCTCTTTAGAGAGGAGTTCAACGTAGGTTTTTGCTCCTTTCCTTTGTCGGTATTAGTGGTTTTACAGTTTATACTCTGGGTGGTTTTTCAATTACAGTCTTCAGCTGACTTCAGTAGCATTAGTACCCGTTGATAATGTTGGTTCAGTCCTTTGGTTTGAAACTGCATCAGACAAATAGCCAATAAATAGCCAATATTGGTGGTAGGGAAATCACACAGAGAGAGGTTTTGTTTCATGGAATCACCTTCAAGCTGTTTTACATCAATATTGCATTTTCTAACAAAGTGTAAGACAGTGATACAGATGTGTTTGAGATTATTACCAAATAGCAGCAAAAAACATTTGGCAACACTTTATAATACGCCTTAATACTACGCCTTATTTAGGTTTAATAAATGATGAATTAACATTTAATTCATCATGAACAATTCATTCAGTTAAGTGTGTGTGACTTAACGTAACACTTAAGGAATCTTCACAGTGGTTAAGTAGTTATTAAGTGTTAGTCCCACTTAACTAATGAATTGTTCATGATGAATTAAGTGTTAACCTATCATTTATTAAGGCCAAATAAGGTGTTAACAAACATTTTCATGGTCATTTTAAATGTAAAATGCCCAAATATTAAAACAACAACAATGCCTATAGGGGCCACTGAAATTAAGATATCGGATGGAACTTTTGCGGATTGCATACCTCTCTACGCGGCATATTAAACAATAGTAACAAAGCCTATGTTTAAAAGAGCCTGTGTACCGTCTTTAGCACACGCACCGCAGTTTGACAACCGCTGGCGCACAGGTCCAGCAGAACCTTTGTAACAAGTACAGAGAGAAGTCGTAAAAATGTTATGTCAGTGGGCTGCCAGATATGAAAGTGTAAATCTCCTGAGGTCTTCTGTCGTTTTCTCCCCCCCCTTTTTTTTTTTTTTTTTTTTTACAGTCGCTGCCGTGTTACTACCACCATGGGTCCTTTGAGGAGGCGAGCCGGGAGCACAACAGAGAGAAAAACAGATATCCAAACATTTTACCATGTGAGTGATTACCCCAGTCCTCCAGCATGTGATATTATGGTAACCTTTAAAGCCGCAACTTTTATTGATCACTAAATCTGAGGGCGGGAGATGCGGGGGAATCAAAGCGTTATTTACTGGACGCTTCTTTGCTCCTGTCTCTTCTCTCCCCCTCTGCAGATGACCATTCCAGAGTGGTGCTGAGCCATATAGACGGGCACCCTTGTTCAGACTACATCAATGCTTCGTATATAGAAGTAAGTGTGTGGGGTATGATGACATTTGCATTGCAATGTGGATACATCTGTGCTGTTGCTTTACACATGCTAAAAGTATGCTGTTTTAGACTACAAACAATATCCAAGAACCATTCAATTCAAGGGTAAAATGCTCTTTTTATTAAATAACCACTTTGCATCTTCAGAATCAGAATATTTTACATTGCTATATATATAATCAATATCCACAACATTTTTCGCTTGATAATGTGCAAATAAAGTTAGTTTTTCCAATCTCACAGTCATGCACACATGGCTCGCAAAGATTCACAAACTATCCATATTTCTGTTTATAAATTGTGAGCAAATGGCACAATCATTTGGCTGGGAATCAGGAGGTCACCAGTTCGAGCCCAGCCCAAGCACAGGCTGTCCTCGCGTCCCTGCTGGAATTACAATTGCCCACTCGAGCCCTTGTAATGCGGCCGGTTGCTACAGACATGTGGCATAAAAATCTGCCAAATCACCAATGGAACTGGTTAGCTGTAGCGAAGCAGCCAAATGACAAAAAAAAGAAGAAGAAGAAAGTATTATTGCATAAACGCAAACACCTTCAAAAATGTTTCAAATGCAATCCAGCAAGAAAAAAGACTGGGCATAATCTCACACAACGCACTTTTCTGTGTGTCCCAGGGTTACAAAGAGAAGAATAAATTCATTGCCGCTCAAGGTAACAACATCTTTTTTGCTATTTTTATGTCTTGTTTTTGCAATATGCTAATTAATGACGCTGCAATATTAATGTTCTCATCTGCTTCCAGGCCCAAAGCTAGAGACTCTGGCGGACTTCTGGAGGATGATCTGGGAGCAGAAAACCGCCACTATTGTGATGCTGACCAATCTGAAAGAGAGAAAAGAGGTTTGTCCATCCATATACTACTATATAGTACTATACACCACCGCCTTTTACAGCAAGTTTGCAATGCTAATAAGCCGAACTGGAAGAAGAATTAACCTTTGCGATCTATAGGGTTGCTGTACACAATTACTCAAAGCCGCCTTTAGTAATCTCATGACCCAAAGTCAAGTGTATAATTTATTTGACCCCTTTCCCATCTGAGATCTATACAAAGTGTCACCGGGCAGATTACTTAGCATCGCGTTAAATTTCGCCTCAAAGGGATGATCAATGGAAGGCTTAGCGGCAGGTTTGATATGGAAGAATAGAGGCATAGGGGATCAATGGGGGAATAATTGTTGATAGATCCAGAGAGGGCACATGATAATTAGTCTGAGAATCTACTTAATGAGTTGAAACGTCACCAGCGCGATGCTATTGACTTGACAGAGGAGCGCAAAGTCGCCGTGATTGCCCTGGAATTAGATGCTGAAATATTCACAAAACAGATGTGCAAGGACTTTGAATGCAAACACTTGCCTCTCATTCGGTTGAGAGTTTAGAATTTGGCCTCCATCACCCGCGACTCTAAACAAACCAACAAAAGTTTTGATTACGACTCTCCCTTTGGCCTTCCTATTCTAGGGCCTCATTGACTTTATCTTAAAAGGTGTAACATACGTTTTCTTTTCAAAGTATAGAAGTATGCTCAGAAAACAGAGCATTCGCCCTATAGATCTGAAGATCGGCAGTTTGATTCCCGCTCCCACTAGTGCGTACTGTCGTTGTGTTCATGGGCAAGACACCTCCCTGTCCTTTATATGAACAGATGAGTGGTTATAAATTTAGCCAAAACTTTGTATTCGTACTGATAGAAAGTAAGTGGTTCTCCCTTTATTTTGTTTTCCAAATCTCCTTCACTTGGTGTATAGGAGGTTGGTTAGTCAATTGTGTTTTATTAAAATTAAATATGCATTAGGATAGTGTAATCTTTGTTGTCATAACTGGCTTAATTAATGCTAAGCTAGCACCTAAGTCACATGCATTTCATTACACGTGTGTAGAGGTCTAAAATACATCCATCCATCCATCCACCCATCCATCCATCCATCCATCCATTTTCTTCCGCTTTATCCGGGGCTGGGTCGCTGGGGCAGCAGTCTGAGCAGAGATGCCCAGACTTCCTGATCCACGCACACCTCCTCCAGCTGTTCTGGGGGACCCTGAGGCGACACCAGGCCAGCTCAGAGACATAGTCCCACCAGTGTGTCCTGGGTCTTCCATGAGGCCTCTTCCCAATAGGACATGCCTGGAGCACCTCCCGAGGGAGGCGGCCAGGAGGCATCCGGAACAGATGCCCTAGCCACCTCAGCTGGCTCCTTTCGACGTGAAGGAGCAGCGACTCTACTCCGAGCTCCTCCCGGGTAACTGAGCTCCTCACCCGATCTCGAAGGGTGCGCCTAGCCACCCTGCGAAGAAAGCTCATTTCGGCCGCTTGTGTCTGCGATCTTGTCCTTTTGGTCATTACACAGACCTCATGACCATAGGTGAGGGTGGGACCGTAGATCGATCGGTAAATCGAGACTCAGCTCTCTCTTCAACACAACAGTCCGATACAGCGACCGCATCACTGCTGACGCCGCACCGATCCGTCTGTCGATCTCACGCTCAATCCGCCCCTCACTCGTGATCAAGACCCCGAGATACTTGAACTCCTCCACTTGAGGAAATACAGAGTTAGTTTATATGCGCAGTAAGACCCATGGATGTGTTGTTTACTAATTGTGGCTATTATAATTGCAATTTGAATTAAATTTTTACCAATAGTTAAATTTTTAACCCTATTTCTTTTAAAGCCACACCGTGTAGAATTTTACCCAATAAATACAATTGAAATACAGAATTTATTTTATGACAGACTTTTTCATCATTGAAAAATACCTCATACAAACAAACATGGGCCTTTGCTGTGAGCGCATCATCTCTCCTAAGACATGACCGTAACTTTACCAGGAGTGGGGACGTCTCCAGCTCGTCTCCATGGAGATGTCGACTAAAGTCAACAGAATTTGAGATTTAAATAGATTAGGTTTGTTCTGTCTGTTCTCACAGATCTATCTCTTTTAAGTCCAGATTAAACATCTTTTCAAACTAGCTTTTAAGACTTAGATTGCACTTATTTACTGTATGTCTAGTATGTAATGATTTTTTAAGTTGTTTTATCTTTCTGTGAAGCACTTTGGTCTTCCTTGTGTTGTTGTAAGGTGCTATATAAATAAACTTTGATTGATTGATTGAGGTTTTCATCTAGATCCATTCTTTGATTACCCACTGCAGAAATAGCTTTTTCTGTGTTGAGCTGGTCATTAGGAGCATGTTTTGTACTGATGGCAACAGTAGAGTCCATAATGTTACGCAGTGTGCCTTTACTGTATATACCTTTGTCATATTGTTATCCAATTTTTCAAAGTAGTATTTATGCTATATGTATTTCCCTCCTCCCTTCAGGAAAAGTGTTACCAGTACTGGCCGGACAAAGGCTGCTGGATGTATGGCAACATCCGGGTTGCCATGGACGACGTGACTGTACTCGTGGACTACACCGTGCGAAAATTCTGTGTCCAATATGTAAGTAAAGCCAGCGGATTTATTCTCAACTTTTCATTAGCGCGTTAGATTTACTCCTCTTATTAAACACACTTAATGGGCTTCCCACTCCACTGAAATTAACTTTTAATTAAGATATTTGTGCAGTAAACACGATTGTGGAAAGCTTTAAAAAGCGGATAGTTATGTTTCGGAGTAGTTTTAATTGTTATAAATATCCATTCGCATAATAGCTGTTTTGTAATTAAAAATGTAACACAAAGCGGGTGTGAAAAGTAATGTCTCCCAGGGGAAACCTTCCAGAACATTCCAGCAAACTGTAATAGGATGCGAAACATCATAAATAAATGAAAAGCAGTATGGAACCACATTAAAAGCCGGTATGCAGTGCACCCAGTGTGAAAATTATCAATAGGCGGCGTATTTATTATTCACACTCGGCAAATATGCGCTGAAATTAGGAAACGCACTCTTATCAGTTTTAAGTCTTGGAGAAACATCTTTGCCTCCGCTGTGTTTGAAGATTTTCTGTCAGATTCTGACCAAAGTTGGGCGTATGTTTTACTTTTTTTCCCATTTATTTTATCTTAGAGTGGCTCCTTTCCTGCACAGCCAAGAGTTAAAGAAGAAGAATACAGAATACATGTATCTTATCAAATAATAATATTCTTTTTAAATGACAATAGATATACCCGATATGCCTTTAGCTGACAATTCCTTTACAGATGTACAGTATGTATTTATTATGTTGTCTGTCAGATGAAGCATTACTGCCATAGGTTTTGGTTTGCAATTTCATAATTAGTAGCAGCAACATTATGAGAGGGGACTGAGAAATGAACTGCTGAAGAATCATTTTCGAGAAAATTAGAGGAAAAAATGTAATCTTCTTAAAGTAACAAAGGAAGAAACTGGGACTCACTCATGGCCTATAGGTACAGTATAGCGTAGTGGAATGCCTACCCCTTTTTATGTCCCATCATGCGTACATTCGCAATAAGAAAGTAAGATGATAAACATCACTGTTAAACCAGGAAAAAACTTCCTGAATAAATATAATTCTAAAATAAGAGACAGAACTGGATATTTTGTTGTTTGCCGATGAATCATAGTAAATTCAATAATTGCCGCGATAAATCTTGCAGCGCTATTAACTCCTTTATCGCATCAGCTAATTTAGCGATAACTATCTGTCCTTTTAACAAATTAGCACATAAAATCCTAACCACCAAGTGCACTGTTTCATCCCCCTCCAGCTGCAGATATATTTAACTTGATAAAAAGCCGCTGCGCTGTACTTATCCGTCACCCGGACCATTTCGCCGGCGTGCGCCCTGTTTCCGTGCGGCAGCGTGTGATTGTGTGTTATTGCCTCACAGCAGGGCAGTGATGGTCCGCGCGCTCCTCGACTGGTCACTCAGCTCCACTTCACCAGCTGGCCAGACTTCGGGGTGCCGTTCACGCCCATCGGCATGCTGAAATTCCTCAAGAAGGTCAAGAGCATCAATCCATCCTACGCCGGGCCCATTGTGGTGCACTGCAGGTAAAATATAGCAGCTTTGGCACGAAGGGTTTCGAATAGGCATAAAGGGAGAACTGAAGGTGGTATTAGGTCGCCATGATTATGAAAATAAGAGTGTTTATCTGCCACAGAATTCGTTGAGAGAAGCAATTTTATTCACATCCCATGTGACTCTTTCAATACTGAAGATTGTTAGTGTCTGAAGAATGTATAACAATTGTACTTCCTCTATAATATCCAGAAGGTCTTAGATTCTATTCCAGGATTACAAGTGGTAGCAGTGGTTGTCGCCATTTTTGCGGGGTTATTTGCAATGAGACAGCAATAACTATGAGACAACAATAACTGAGAGGGTTTAAAGGAGTCATCGAATTTTGGAGAGCCAGTTCAAAACTGAATATTGACTCTACCACAGATCCTTCTCGTTCAATCACCTGAACGAGAAGGATCAGGTGATTGAAAAAAATGGCCATATATGATACCAGGACATCATGTAAAGCCATAGTGTGGACAATTTATTTTATTTTGAGTTTACAGTAGATACAATAGTGATCTGCTGTTTTACTGCTTCAACTTTCTTAATCCAAATCGGTCCAATCATTATTATGTTACACTGGTGTTCTGTCAATTTGAAATCCAAAAATGGATAAAAATAAAATAAAATAAAGACTTCTGCCTGCACTATTTTAGACGAACAATGTAACTGGTCACTTAAGATTTATTTGAATGGAAATAGGTTGCAATAGGAGGGGTTCCAAGACCCACTTTGCTAATAAAGTGAGATGTTCATACTGGCCGGACTTCAAATATGAGGTGTGCGCATGTGAAACTCAATCTGCAATTTCCTCACAGATTTCACTTGAATGCCAAACACGTTTACAGCTTGTTTTATATAGATATATATATATTAAACGCTGAGTCAATAATGATGGCTTTGTACCTCCACTTTTTTATAACTGAATTAGATCTTGGTGGACAGCCTGTTTCTATTCCATAGGGCTTAACTCACTTTCCATCTGTTTCTCCGCTGCACTTAGTATTCTTGCTGTAAGGCCGCCCCATGGTACAGAAAGTGCTGCAACAGGTGCTGAGGGAGAAGGGACTGTTGTTGTAGAGGGGCCCACCGAAAGAGGCTTCAACACCCCGCTGTGGAATCCCAGCTCTGGCCTCCCCAAGGCACTGGCCGCGCAAATGACCCCTGTAAATCTATTAGAAGGCTTTGAGGGCAGCAGAGGTGAAGCACTTTTACACATGCTCAGGGCTGTCCGCACTGGAGGGGTGAGGAAGGTTGACGTCTCTATCTCACAGCGTAGGGGTATATTTTTAAACTATTGTGTGTAATAAAGACAGATATATCTATGTTGCGGTGAGTGAGTCATATGGGAGACTATCTGGTTTCCTATTTATGGACTTTTATTATAGTGGATGAGGTTTCTGCATGATCCGATTGGCATCTTTAAATATTAAAATTCACCTAAAAACATCCAAAGCAGTCTTTTCGGTGCCCCAGACCCACTGCTGTAAAATTGTATGTAGTCTTATTTCTCTTCTCGCTCTCGTCTTCCCAGCTTCTACCTTGTTCCTTGTGTGTGTTTGTCTCGCGCAGTGCCGGCGTGGGGAGGACCGGTACATTTATCGTCATTGACAGCATGATCGACATGATGCACAGTGAACAGAGGCTGGACGTGTTCGGTTTCGTGAGCAGGATCCGGGAGCAGCGCTGTCAGCTCATCCAAACAGATGTAAGTGCTGACCCCCTCTGACCCGCCAGCGCATCGCCACTGACAGCTCCACTCACTCCTCCAACTCCTGTGTAAACAAGCACCCTAACTATCTTACGGTTGGTGTGCAGTCTAGGATGTGGGGATGTGACATTTTAAAATGGGGGGGGGGGGAGTACCTGGATTCCTGTATTGAATGTATGAAATTTTCTTGAGATAATTCTAAAAGGAAAACTGGAGCAAGGCCCATGCATTCTTGATCTGGAGTTTGACAGCATAAGGATAAGGAAAGGTGCTAATGCTTATTGTGCTAATTGACCTACTTGTACAGGGCCGGCGCTAGCCAATTTGGCGCCCTAGGCAAGATTGTCGTCGCCCTCCCCACCATAAAAAAAAATAGCATTCTATAGTTTGTTTTTCTGTGTTTCATGTGCAATCATGAAACGTGCACAACAGTTACTGTATATAGTACGAGGAACCTCTACTACTGAAATAGATTCACGAATTTTCACCGCGATGTTGCGAGGCTCCCCGGAGGCAAAGAAGGACCAGGTAAGGGTTGTTTAAAAGCTCGAAATTTCTAGTTTCTAACACAGTCTCTATCACATTCTGTTCCAAAGTTATGTCCGAAAATCTGCGATGTACTGTAGTGGATGGCGGAAGCACATGGACCTCATGGGGTTCAAAAATTAAAGCGCAATTCGGCGCCCACTACAGCAGATGGCGCCTTGACTAAATCGAATTTTTTTTTCCTTCCTTGGGACACAACCCAAGCTTTATTTTTGGTTTCATATTCCATAACAATTATCTGTGTAGGGTTAAATAGATATGATGGAGATAATCTGTTACTATTATTTACAGACTTTTGATGTGCTTGGATAGATACATGCACTATTGGCCAGATGAAAAAAAATAAGAAAAGACCAGAATCAACGTTTGAGTGTTTTCTTCCACCCCCCCCCCCAAACACCACCATGACAGTCTGGAGTCTGCTAGTGCGAACCATCAATAGAACCCCGTGACGTCACGTGAAAACCCAGCCGCGGTGACTGGGGGCTTTGATAAACTCACTTTGCTCCTTCCTTGCTGTCTGCTCCTCAGATGCAGTACTCCTTCATCTACCAGGCGCTGTTGGAGTACTACCTGTACGGAGACACGGAGCTGGATGTCTGCTCTCTGGAGGGCCATCTGCACAGGCTTCACAACACCAGGGCTCCCCACGACAGACTGGGGCTCGAGGAGGAGTTCAGGGTAGGCTCTATAAAACAAAACAAAAAAAAGTCAAATATTTCACTGTAATGAATGGTCCCGCACAGCCTTGCACCCTGCTATGGAATATTTTTCCTGGAATACTTGCCCTGGGTTCTGCTCTGGGCTGTAAATAACTGTTCTTTATATCTGTAAAAGTTTGGGGTGTATCCATCTGCCACATAAAATTTACAGCAGAGACTTTATTTTTATGCCGTTTCTTATTTTGTCGCATAAATAACAAATGCTGCAGAATCCTACATTTAATATATCTCATATATATAACATCTTCTATTTTGACGTTTTATAATCTTTTGTTATTTTTTGTCCCGTATACTCAATCAAGGTCCCTACAGTCCCTAAATCAGGCGCAAAGTGTCATTTGAAAAGGATTTAATGATTGTATGCTCTTGGGCAGCTTTTGAACCAGGCAGCTGCATCTCCGGTTTAAGGGTGAATACTCAACATGTTATGCCACTCACTATACTGGACATTTTTAAATAACCTCTTCTTTCTCTTCTGTCCTTCGGGGTTGCCACATTAATAAGTAGTCTACCTATTCCGGTGCATTGAGTAGTGTTTTAATCCTGCCTTTTATTTTACTTTTCCATTTTGTAAAGCTTGGGATCAGTTTAAGAATAGTTACTTCATCAGGCAAAGGGAAGGGTATGAAAAAACAAACAGTTACTGTGTAACAAATACAGTAGAAAGTTGTGAAATTTAGACCTGCCTATAGCTTTTACTAATTTACTCCAGCAAAGTGCACAAATCAGACTATCTCTCGGTGCTAGTCAGTTGTCAAACCCTCAGCTGCTAATTGTAGCTGTGATATTTTTAGATATCTCTTATCTGTCACATCATTTTCCTCAAACAAGGACTGATGTCTGACTTTCAAGATATTTATCCCCTAAGCCTCGCCTTATCTTGTTTACATTCGCAAAACGTTTACCCGTCGTCCAGCTTTATGCACCGCAAACCCATTTTAAGCACTTTCCTTGTACACTTTTTTTTTTTTATCATGTCCATTGGCTTGCACTACCCTTCCTTATTTCCTCCAAAAATCCCCTCCTATCTCGCCCCTATTAGAAGCTGACCAATGTCCGCATAATGAAGGAGAACATGAGAACGGGCAACCTTCCTGCCAACATGAAGAAGAACCGCGTGCTTCAGATCATCCCGTGTAAGGACTGCTCTAGCACTCTCTCCAGTTTTATAATACATCACATCCAAGCTACTTCAAACGCCCGGCACCATGTGGGATTTTTTCTTTTCTTTTTTTTTTTTGCTTTTATGCTGTAGCCGTAGATAGATTTGATCCATGTCTGTGTGATCAATGACACTTAAACACAACTTGTATTTTGACTTGAAAGTGGCGAGTAAAGCGTGGAGAAAAAAGGAACTCCCCCCCCCATTTTTAAGTGAAACTTGATATGAGTGCAGCCTAATAACTGATTTTTATAAGGAGTGATGGAAAAAGTTTTTCAACCCTGCCTTTTTATTTTCCAGATGATTTTAACCGAGTAATCCTGTCAGTAAAAAGAGGACAAGAGTTCACCGACTACATCAATGCCTCCTTTATTGATGTAAGCTCTCCCCCACGACCCAACGTTATAGATTTTCCATAGAAGTATATATATAAAGCTTATTGTTTCCTTCACAAACAATTCAAAATACAAAGTGCTCTGCCGCGCCCCTGCAGTTGTTTGTTTACCCGCTGCGCTGCTCTTCCCTGCAGGGCTACAGGCAGAAGGACTATTTTATCGCGACCCAGGGCCCGCTGTCTCACACGGTGGAGGACTTCTGGAGGATGGTGTGGGAGTGGAGGTGCCACTCAATCGTTATGCTCACCGAACTCAAGGAGCGAGAGCAGGTGAGGCACGCCGCCGCAGCCCTGTGAAGACAACTTGCTCAAAAGTGGAAGTGTTTTAGGAGATTGCAAAAGCATGTGAGCCACACTTTACTTTATAGCAAGTAATACATAGTAAAAAGAAGGGTGTAGTATTGTAGGGATAATGAGGATAATAGTTTCCATGTAATTATTCCATTTGCACGTTATTACTCTTTTGCATATTATTTCCACCCTATTACCATGCTATTACTGTGGCGTAACATAAAGTAGTACAAAAAGTGCAAATTAAGCTTCCTAAAAGTAGTAATCTGGACAACAGCCCAGTGCAGATGACAACTTTCTGAAAGCCTGACTTCAGCCCCAAAAAATATCATGTCTCAAAATAGTGAAAATGGGCTTATTAGAAATGAACCACACATTTTCTCGTTCAGAAGTAAATGCACTTATTATGAAAATGTAACATCTGAAGATAATGATATGATAATTATATATGTCAAAAAGTAATTTATTGTATTGTGTGAGTGTTGCATAATTCCTTAATCCCTGACCTTAACAGTGATCCAAATCCACAAAAGTATGATTCATTGCTGCCTGGCCCTTTACCACCAGTTCTGCAGTTTACCTATGACAAATGAATATAAGTATTTGCAATTTTTGGCAAGTCAGGGGCATTTTCTTCCCCCCACACTTCACTGAAACTTTTGCACATTATCTTTGGGGAGGAACAATCTTAGGGGTTGTTAATCAAGCCCAAAATATGATTGCTTTTCCATGTGACCTTTGTTCAACCAGGAGAAGTGCTACCAGTACTGGCCATCAGAGGGCAGTATGACATTTGGAGATTACACAGTGGAGCTGACTGCAGATACACTTTGTGAGACGTTCTCCCTCAAAGACTTGGTGGTCACTTATAAAACGGTATGTATTGCTCTCAAAACGCCCTTTAAGTAAAACAAACCAACATTCAAACCTGTTTTTTCTTTGCGTTATCCCTTGTCTCAACCGATTAAGCTGTTGACACTTGACATAAGGATGACAGTGATGTTTAGCTACATGGATTTAACTGTCTGGATTTCCCGTCATGCCAGGAGAAGCAGTCACAACACGTTCGACACTTCCACTTCCACGGATGGCCTGAGATCGGAATACCGGTCGAGGGAAGAGGAATGATTGACATTATTGCAGCCGTGCAGAGGCAGCAGCAGCAGTCTGGAAACCATCCCATAATTGTGCACTGCAGGTGAGCAAGTTCATTTTAACATTACGACAGCAGCCAGAATCCTGCGCTAAAAAAACGTGGTCTTTCTATTTTTTACTTCCCCTTCCTGGTCATTACACATCAGGAACATTTTCAGGTGGAATTGCAGTTTTATCCGACCTTTCCTTGGAATGTCGGTAACAATGAAATGTACAGTTTGCCTCAGTAGAGCCGGTGTTCTCTGCCTAAACCACTTATGTGATCCCTTATAAAGACTTAGCAGTGAAAGCTTTGATCAGAACCTAGCTTCAGGTGAAGTGATTCTAAAGCAGCATGCCCCGGTGGGATTGATCCAATCCACTGATTCACAGTCAATTAAAACCTCTCAAAGTGAAATCTCCGCTGACTCCCACTACGATTAATCTGATAAGATGAGCTAACGACAGGAAATGGTGTCATCACTCTCTTCTATTCCTTCATCACCACTTGTCTAAGAGGGCTTTTTAAAGCTTTTTCTGCTGCCTCTTGGGAATGGGGCTAACCCGTTGCAATCCCTAACGTCTCTCTACGTTCCTCTTCCGAATGCTATACCGAATGCTGCACATCTCTCTCTGTCTCGGCCCCGCCATCATTGTAAACATTGACTCTGTCGAACAGCAGCCACCAAACTGATTAGTGTTAGCATTGGATTAGTCTCTTTAAGTGAGGGTGATTATTACCATTATTACACAGAGGTCACCTTTTCTCAGATGAACTTTTCTATTTAAATAAGAAACAAATGCAAGTGCAAAACTAGAGGAGCTTGGAGAGAGCACAACTTGGCCATGCAAATCGGCTATTTCTATTTTCTACGGCAAAGACTGTGCAAATGACTTCAACAAAGAAAGTGATCTCAATCCATGTTCTGACAACAAAATAATGCGGTCCTTTCTTTTTCTGCTTGTCCCTTTCAGTGTATAAAACAAAAAACAACAGTATTTTTCCTATCTTGGATGTCCAACTGAATTATCCAACGCTTTACTGTAACAAAACATGTGTACACAATTTCTAGTAGTCTTGCCCAAACCCAGATCTGGAAACGGGTCCCCAGAGACAGCAATGCGGTCACCCACTGCTCCTGACAGTTAGCCCCAGCAGCATTGAACAATAGGTCAAATGCACAGGACAAGATTCCCAACAGGGACAAGTACATTACCCTTTAGCTAAGCAGCGTCTTTATATAGAAATTTGGCATCATGAAATTCAATCGTGCTATTGTCAGTTCCACTCCAGTAAATAGTTGTCTGTCTTAGAACTCCCCTCCACAAGTGTCCATATACCGCAAGTCATTTACAATTCTGGAAGAAATCCCAGAGTTTTCCAAGGTCTTCCAGTAGGCATTGTGGGATGTGTTTGCTGATGGATTTGTCCTTGGTGTGCGCAGTGCTGGAGCAGGTCGGACGGGAACCTTCATCGCCCTCAGTAACATTCTGGAGAGAGTCAAAGCTGAAGGCCTCCTCGATGTTTTTCAGACCATTAAAAGTTTACGCATGCAAAGGCCACACATGGTGCAGACTGTGGTAAGTGCAACATACAAGCACATAACTACTTTCCAGCCTTTTGAAATGCATAATTTATATGTTATTATTGTTCTTTTAGGAGCAGTATGACTACTGCTACAGGGTGGTGCAGGATTTTGTTGACATTTTCTCAGACTACGCCAATTTCAAGTAACATTATGCTCCCACTGTTCATGGTACCTATTTTAACTTATGCAATTTTTCTGAATGTTATTTTCTAAAGGAAAGACTTTTTACAATTGTCATAGTCAACATGTTGTAATATACTGTAATATATTTTAATGTGCTCCTGAAAGTAGTACATTGTGATGTACTATTGTGAGGTTCTATTTAATTTATGGGGTTTGTTGGGGTAATATATTTAAAACAGTGCATCGAGTTGCAAAATTACAGCATTTTAAGGGGTATCTTTTAAATGTAATGACTTTGTCTGTGTATACATCATATTGTATTATGGTATGGTATCATTTTATTTAAATGAAACACATTTTGGTTTATTATAAATCATTGTATCTTATCTGTGGTATAATTTGAATGACCACAATGCCTTGGTTTATATTACATTTGCGCTCATAAACAGGAATACTATAAAACACACTATTCCATTAGACACACAGCAGATGACCTCACTTGAATCTGTGAATAACTTAACAGCTCCTGCCTGTTGCAATTTTATTCAATTTCACCAAGTTTCCTTTTGCCTTTGCAATATTGCTGCAAACTGACAAATGAAACAGGCAATGTTAATTATTCGTATAAAGCCAGAAGAATCAGTCAGACATTTAACAGCAAGATCTTTGTAAACATTATTTTACACATCCCTGTCTGTGACTGCAGTGCCATATGGATTAGAATGATCATTCTAATCATCCAAACTTGTCACCAAGTGACACATTTCAAGTATTTATTTTAATGCTTAAGTTTATATGTAGTGAAAATAGAAAGCAGCAATTGTGCTCCACAATTAGTTTTATTTATGCATTGCATTATTGCATCATAGGAGGAAAAAAGTAGTATAACATTAGTTTTAGCAACTATTGTAACAATTAGGGTATTGGTAAAACAGGCTATTTGTAAACTGACTTTTGGAGAATGGTAAAGAAAATGAATGCTTAGGGCTGCAGTATGAGCCATATCTGAGATGATTCAGAAAAACTTTGAATATGTCAACTGTGGTAGCTTTTTCTGCAAACTAAATGATATATTTTTGCAACTGAATTCTGTCTGTTAGAGGCCTCGAGCTTCTTTAGACTATAGAATGTCAACATCAGAAAAGTTCTTGGCTATGTGATGCACTTGAAGTAATTCATACTGGGTAAAATATGTTGACCTTGCTTTATGTTCACAGAAGTAACAATTAAAACATAAATTAGGTAGCTTTCTCAAGTGTACAAGACTAACATTAAGATGGACCTTAGAGCTGATGTTGGACCTTGTTTGAATGAATCCCACCTGCTCTTTGACTGTGTTCGGACTTGAACTGCTGTTTGTTGCTAAAAGCTGACTCCAATAAATTATAGATGGGCAGAAATGTCATATTACATCTTGTTGTCCTTTTTATGTGCCTCTGGAAGGGTGCGTTCAATGGCCTTTACAAACAGTGGAGATGATGTTGTTTTATATTTAATGCTGTTTGAACACCCGCGGTGATGTCAGCATATCTGAGCACTTAGCCGCCTCCATTAGTAGTATTTTGTGTGCCATTAGTCGCTGAATGTGTCACACACCTGCAGAGAGGGGATTATGGTCCTGACAGCTGCCTCGTGCGACACCTATAAAACCCCCTTCTGGCTAATGCACAACATGCTAACAAGGCAAACACAGAGGTGAGTGACTCTTGCGCGCCCTAACTTTGACTCGACGGCCAAATTAGCCAAAGTTGTAATTACGCACTTTATTAATTGCCGTCTACGATATTGCTGTGAAGATGTTCTTTCCTTACTTTATAATGTGCGTTGTGTGCGCTCTGGTGTGGTGAAATGGGAGGCTGTAACATTATGTAGTTAATTAAAAAAAAAGTTTTTATTTGTATCCCTCCGCAGCGCAAATGGAAGCTAGCAACAGTAGCAAAGTGATGGTGCAGGTGTTTCTGTTGGCGCTAGTGCTTCAGGTCACGCTGTCCCAGCACTGGTCCTACGGCTGGTTACCGGGCGGCAAGAGGAGCGTGGGAGAGCTGGAGGCGACTATTAGAGTAAGTTTTTCAAAAATAATGAGCGAAATTTGTTTCGGAAAAGTTCGTGTCTATCTCTAACGTGAGTAACCGAAGACGCGTGTGTAAAAAAAAAAAAAAGTTCGATTCGCGCGTCATTTCTATTCGAAGGCCCTATAGCTCTCCAATTTAATAATGTCTACTGGAAATGTCCGTTTTATTGTGCTTAGATGATGGGTACGGGAGGTGTGGTGTCTCTTCCTGACGAGACAAGTGCCCAAACCCAGGAGAGGCTCAGACCATACAACGTAGTAAGTGCTTATTATACATAATTTATGACCAATGTCTACTTCAATTGTACAATATTAATGCGCGCTATAGCTGTGTGTGTGTGTGTGTGTGTGTGTGTGTGTGGGTGTGTGCGTGTGTGTGCGTGTGCCACTGTGTTCCAAAGCAGCAGTGACACTATACAAAACCGTCCAGTGACTGTTTTTATCTTTTCTTTTTGCATGATTGAGTACGTGCATGCGTAATTGTGCCGTTTTGGATGACAGTGGGCGCCTTTCTGTCCAGTCTTGTTTCGAAGAGCGCTCATATGTTTTCGATATGAAATATTTAAGCTGCAGATCAAGCTAACTAAATTTCAATCTTTTTAGATAAGTGATGATTCCAGTCGTTTCAACCGAAAGAAAAGGTTCCCCTCTGAATAAACATGAGAGAAAGTCACAGACTGTAATAAGATGGGGCTGATAAATGAAGAATGCTGCCTTCGTATAATTAAATATTCACAGAGATGTCGATGTTTATGCATGTTACATTGATATCTGTGTTACATTGTAATAAAGGTTTTGAATCCGATTTTTTATTTTTTATTTGCCTGTTATGGGAAGAGTGCTGCCTTTCCTTTCCAGTCAGTGCAATCATAATGATATAATAAAATATTGATACTATAAAATGCCCTTGTAAAAGCCTTTGAATAGATTCAGCTGTCTTTGTAAAGCAGCCATGACCGACAAGCATGGCAAACCTGTGACACAACAATCTTACCATGACAACAGCTGGCGATTAGGCCAATTTATTAGAAATCAATGAGTTAATTAAATTTGCTCCACTTTTGGTAATTTCATTTTCTGCCACAGCAGTCAAGTGCAAACGCCATGTGGAAAATGACACCGCCTGAGCTGTGTCTTGTGTCTCACTGTTGACTGGCCCCACACGAGGGCTGCGCAACTGATCGCAATCGAGTTGAAATAGCGACTGTAACGGTTGCAATCGTCAGATCGCAAAGATTGCAGATATTTAGGTAGCGCAGCAGTCTTTGCAAACATCAACATATACGTCTCCAAAGAGGTCTTGTCATGTTCAAAGCCTGGCAAGCCTGCAGTGCAATCCTCTACAAACTGTTGTTCTGAAATGCATGGGATAAATTAGTTCAAATGTGTCTGAAGTGAACTGATATCAAAGCACGAATCACCAATCTAATCACAGTCGTAATTCTTTTGAGCAAAATTGCGGTTAACAATTTCCCCTCCAAAACCGTGCAGCCCAACCACACGCACATTTGAAACCTTCCGAGTCCACAATCATGAGACAAAAAAGCAGCTTTACTCTTAATTTAGGCTATCCGCACTCATCCAAAACAAAAAAACTAGACTGTGCAACTTTTCGCCCCTCTCCGTGCAGGAAATTGGTGTTCATTATAAAAATTGGAATTTCATATCAGGAAAGGAAAGGGAATCAGCAGGGGGCATATGTTTTAAAGAGAACTCATTTTCTGGCAAAGCCCCACAGACGGAGCACCATACTAATCGCCTGGTGCATAAGGGGCTGGGATCCATGAACTGTGCTGACACCGGGGAGGGCCGCGCATTGTTAGAGCGTGGTTGTAATGCACACCAATGAACCCCAAGCCCCGCGCTCGCACTACTGGGAGAAGGTGAACATTATAAAAGAAAAAAAGCACACAGAATTAAAAGAAAAATTAAAATAAAAACACACTCCCTCGCACTTCCAGAACAATGCCCGTTCATTTTCACATTTAATATTCATGGAAGTAATTTGCATAACGCGCTCAGTCCCCCTTTGAAGCTGGAGTTTCTCTCTTTTTTTTTAAAGTGCCGTATACATATTTCGAACAAAGTTATTGAATGAAATATTGTCCGAATCCACCATAGACTGCGTTGTTTTGTTTCTATCCTTACCTCTGAGCAGTTTTGCAACGTCCTCGCACGAAGATAATTACGCTTTTCATAATATTTCTTCCAAAGTACAGGTTTAATTCAATTGGAGAATAATTAATGTTTACAGATAATACGTAAAAAAAAAGTATGAATTCTCTTGTCTTGTCTTTTTCTTTTTTTTTAACAATCCCAAAGCGCTCCCAAACTCAACTTTCCCTTTCCCAGTGTCCTCATCAAGGACCCGCCTAATTGCACGTACATCAGGACAACAAAACCTGCTGGTATCTATGTTTCCAAATTTGATTTAACCTCACTTTCTCCTTCCCAGACCCCCTCGTGTATATTCACTTTGTTTACCTCAAATTAAACTTCATATTGTTTACAGCCTCCCGGTCCCTGAACATTTTAAAGCATTTTAGAATTATTTCTTTATTTATTTTTTGTAATGATTGTAGGGCTGGGATTCATTTGAACGTTTCCCCTCATCTGCATGAAAATTATATAATTAACTTTTGATTAACCAGCTCAGTTGAGTTGGTTCCCCCATGCACACTGGTGAATAGTACCCACCGCATTTTAATGACTGTTTTCCAATTGAGCGGCGACCTTTTCATCAAAGAGCCACAACTGGGGCTAAACAACGGTAGAAAAATAATCACGGCGGAAGACAATGGCGTACCGACGGTGCTACGGTGTCACCCTTAAATATAACAGCGCCGCATTAAAATAAAGGCGGCGTGGAGCCCTGCCAAACGCATGTGTTCCGTGGATGCCCCATTGTCAGTGCTGGGGAGGTCACATCCATTGGCATACGCAGGAGGAAAGGGCAGGGAAGCTGAGAATGGTCCATTGTTAGGTGTCCTTGCTCTGAGGGATTCTATTATGGAGGGCAATGTTTGATACTTTGATTTTTGTCCCATTCAAAACAGAACATATTGGGATAATAGCTGGGAAAAAGAGGGGAGATGTCCAAGGCTATGTACGCTAGATTAACAGACCTGCCAGTCAAGTCCAAGCAGCTAATAAAGGAGAATATACTGGCCCCCCCATGGTCAAATGTATCTCCTAAATTCTTGAAATGCTGTGAGGATCATAAACAAAACCGGTCTAATTTTTTTTCTGAAAAGATCAGATTCAGAATAACTTTAAAGACAAAGCGACCGAAAAACATTTTTTGGTACAAAAGTCAATAACCCAGGACACCCTGTCATAGAAGTTTACATGAGTGTTGAATGTAGGTATGTGATCTATGCTTGAAAGATTCATTTAACAGGTGTAAAAACATTTTGAGAGAAACATGAATTGCTAAACTAATACAAGAACCACATGCATTTCACAACATGTTTGTAGAAGTCCAACCAAGTTTTACGTTGATTTTTTTTATGACCCTTGTTATTTGTAACGGATACTGTACGGCCTAAATAATTTCTGCCTCTTTTGATAATTGCACCCATTAATGTTATTTCAATTGCAATGCATTGTATGGCCCCAGCACAGTCCTAGAGCAGCTGTGCCTCCCACCATCGAAATAACCATTCAATCACTATTAGACCTTTTTTTTTCTTCCATCACCATTACTATGTTTTTTCCAACGGGTCACCGGGAAACTTTTATTGAAGCGCAGTGTCTATAATAAAGTCATTTTGCAGGTGCTTGTTGTGGCTCTTATTATGAACAGAATGATAATTTCCCCTTGAGGAATCCACGGCACCGCATATCAATTGAAGTTTAGTGTGGGCCTTACTATGTTCCCGCAGGCTATAGTAGAAGGCAAAGTCATCTTCAGAGGGAGTCTAAATGTCAGGGAGGTCTTCAAACCCCTTTATTTTTTCTTCCTCCCAAGCTTTATTGAAAAGGCCCTTTGGAACTTACATCGTCTTGGAACTAAGATTCGGCGGAGGTGACGGGGAGACGGGATCCTTAATGTAAAGCAGTTGACACATCTGCATTAATTGGCTGCTGTGTATGAATAACCAAGACGGGGGCAACGCGGCGCAATAGATATATAGGAACTGACTGCTTTGCTGCTTGCTGTGGGGAAAGGCGAGGAGTCGGCGGTGTCGTGTCCCCGAGCGGCCACATGGTGACACTCTTGAGCTGCGCGCTTTGCGTCGCAATCGCGGCTGTCAATCCTGCAGCAATTCCATCAGTTAAGTTGGAGAAACTGTATTAGTGTAACTCCGAGAAAATCTCACATCAATCAAATCCGGCTCTGCAAAAGAAAAAAAAAAGTTAATTTTATCTCAAATTTACAGATGGATTTTGGAGTTGATTATAATGTTGTTTATGCGTACACATTCTGCTGCTGTAGTTGGTGTCAGGAAAGAAGTATAAAGTTCAAATTTTAACTATTTATTTTAAGTGTCCCATTATATCAAATTAATGTATTTTCATTTCCCACAGAGGGGCTGGAAGTGCCGTACTGGAAGCATGTACAGTAGAATTGGCCTTCGCTTCGCCGTCTTGGCTGGCAGGGAACCTTCCTGTTGTGATCCGACTTCTCCGCTTTGATCAAAGAACAGTGTTAAAGCACTGGGAGAAGGAGAAGGTATGAAATATGAATGAATACAGCTGTGTTTTGATGGATATGTCTCAAAGTATCCCAGTAAGAGACTGCTAAAGGCCAGGAAATCTGTTTGTGTTGTGGAAATAGGCTCTTCCTCGCTCGCTTCTACGCCGCGTCGCTTTTCACTTCACATTTTAGAGATCCTTTGTTAGGAGAGAGAGATCAACTGCTAAGCAGGCGTTTGTCGGATAACCGTTCTAAGTAGTGCCTCGTTCGTAACATATATATATCATTAATGACGCCATTTCCTTTGTTTGGTCTTGGAGTGACACAGAGACAGCTACAAGACGAGGGATATTTATTATTTTTCTAGGCTAAACCCAAAGTTCTCACAGATGGAATCAGATCTTCTACGCGCAGTGATGGAGGCTTTGTCACTAGTTATGTCTGCGATTCCATTTCCTTTGCTACAGCCCCATTGGGGAGCAGTGACTCATTTTGAAGTTGGAAGTTGATACTGTGGTGTAAAACTAATGTTCCCAACTGAATTAAGAAACTATCAGTGAAAAAAAATTATAAAAATGTGGAGTTGGAAGAACGCATGCCTCGCACTACGCTGACTTTAATAAACAAAGATAATAAAAGGATACGCTCATATAAACAAAGTTATTAGGGTCGGTTTAAAAGGGCCATACGTCTCTTTTATATGGCGGCGCAGTCGCTCTGTCTCATTAACAGTAATTTAAAGGCTTTCGTTTGTCATTTAGGATGGTATTAACAAAGGGGGCAGCCTTCCCGGACCCGTGGCAGAAACTTTGTACCGGGGCTTTATTAGGCTCACTAATAGCCAGGTCCCTGAAAGGCAAGGGTCCGCCTCTGCTGGGACCGGGGGCTCAGATCCTGTCAGAGAGGGGTCGCACTAACCAACTGTAATCTTTTGGGTACTCCACTCCCGCCGACCTACATCTAACGCCGGTTCCATCCCCCCTCGCTTACCCCCCGCCACTGTCCGATCCCTCCCCAATCTGCTCCAGCCATCCCACCTAAGTTATGCCACCCTCTGCTCAGGCTTACCGCCCTCGTGCCACGGTTACCCCCACCCCGCCCCTACCACAACCCTTTTTTTTTTAGAAACCAACCGACGTCCGACTGGCCACAGCGAGGAGTGCGCCTGATCCTGAGCTAATGGCAATTAGCAGTATACGGCAAGCTGTGGAAAAGACTGGATCCCTGTCCACGTTTCAACCCCGGATCACGAGTCTCCAGCACGACTTCAAGGCGAAGCGTGCAATTAGCTACAATAATGATAATGTGTTGTGTGGGAACAAAGAGAGGGTAAAACAGACCACTGGTGTGAGAGAGAGTGGGGTGCTAATAGTAGGGGGGTTATTTGAATGCCCTGGTGCAGATAGGAGACCAAATCAGTCTGATTATCAAACGTATGATGAATTACATTTTTCCTCTAATTATCCTCGCCTTTTATGTGTAAACCAACTGAGTGAATTTTGCATTCTAGACGTCTATGGTCAGTGGTCTTCTGGCATCACACTGAGGTTACGGCTTTTATTTCCTCCAAGAAATATACAAGGAGTTACTCATGGAGCTAAGCTGATACACTGCTGACACGTTTTTTTCCCCTTCGGTCGACTTAATTAAATACTTTGAAAGAATATTTGGCAGTAGTACAACAACGGGGGGGAAAACAGAGAAGTACACAGTTTGATGGTTGACGATCACAGATGTGTTGACGGCGAGTCAAAACATGCTGGAAACAAACCACAATACCCAGACCACAAATAAGAGCGTTTCAACTCGATGTTGTGCACAGATCCAGTCGGGAAGCACACTTGCATGCCTTGTCTGTTGGAACACAAAGTGCAGCGCCTATTCTCTCCGCTGTGAGCAGAGACCATTCCTACAGTCTTACATCCAGAGGTTTATAGAGGATATTTTGCTGGGTGTTGTGCAAAACGAACCGTGTCCCCAGAGCTGCAGCAACTTCACCTTGGCGGAGTAATGCTGTGATATTCTGTTTATTCTTCACTCACTTCATTTTACTCAGAGGAAATCCTCTGGAGATGGCTTATCTTGGAGCTGGAACAGGTGCACTCTAATTTACTCCTATTGCTTGGGGAGCCCAGGGGCCCCTGTAGAGAAGAAAGTAGCGATGTAGCACACTCCACTGTAAAGCACAAACAGCCAGAGAAAGAGCATTTAATCGAAAGTGAGGAAAACTGTGAGCTTTGAGCGAAGCCGTATCATTTGGATGCAGAAATCCTGTTTTTACATATTTTTTTCTTGGGGAAAGGAACTCGTCATTTCATTTAACTTTCATTTGTTCAACACTGTTTACTTTGCTGGAAACTGTCATGCTACACTTGGCAAAGCACCAGATGATGCCTGGGACCTGTTGTATTAGCCCAGCACAATTCTGTATTTCCTCCCCAATCACTCCTCGAATTGTTCCCATTTTTTAACCTAACAATCCACTATGTGCACTTTGATATGTCCCGCTCAGGCTAAAGTGTACATAAACGCTGCTACTATGACCTATTTGTTTTGGTAATGCTGCACATTTTCAGCTATGGAAAAAAAAAGAAGAAGTTTGTTTTATCTTTCACCCTCATCTCTGCACTCCCTGCAAAACAGCTAAGCTTTCAACTTTGAATTTACTCTCCAATTCCTTTTCTTTAGAGAACTATGGTTTTGAAGAGTGGAGCTGGTATGTTATTTGTTCGCTATATTATAAGTCTGAATTCAGTCAGTATTTTTGTTTTGTGTTGTTCGTCTCTTGGGAATTATGCAATCAAAGCAGATGCCTCAAGCAGTCTAGAAAGCGCCCCTTGTGAATAAGAGAAAATCTTGTACACAGCATTTTTTTTTTGTATGTGTGTATGAGGAAGGGGGGCATGGCAACAAAGCAAATATATAGCATTGTTCTCTGTATACTATTACCTGTACGCTGCACCTTTTTAAAGAGAATGTAACTGCCTCACCTGTATCCATTTTTTAGAAAGTGACATCAGACGATTCTATTCAAATAGCACAGCTCCGCTAAAGCACTAACTATGTGACTGATGCAATGGAGGTTCAACCGTCATTGCTCTGGATCTCTAGTCTATTATTGTGAGAAGAGTGGGCTCGCTGCTAGATATTTACAGTGGAGAAACCGACATTTCTCACTCGACAAAAACAAACAAACCAAGAGACTGGCGGAGGAAAGTGGAAAGCAGGCTACAAGGACAGCAAGAGAAATATCATATACACTTTTAATGAGTGTGCCTGCCTCGAGCTGCAGTTTTAATCACCTTTCTGTGTGACATAATTTGCTGCAAGATTGTATATGCTTGAGGGACTTTCACTTCTTGTCAACTCAAGAGCATTTGAAGCAATCAATACCTGTCTATCCTGTGGCACACTCATAGTTGGCCATTAGGAAAGAGCTGCTTAAAGTAAGCTCAGCCAATACCATTAGCCCTAGCCTAAGGGCAGTTCCATGCCTTAGTCAGGGTAGGCACCTGCCCCCATCACCCCCACCTCACCCCCTTAACCCCCCTGCACCCCTCCCCCTACCATTAAGAACCTCCCATGAGACATCATTTGGACACATCGGCCAAAGAGCACTTCTTTATTCCCTCTCTTTTCTTTGCCTGGCTCCAACAAAAATCAATACATCTCCCCTTTTTCTTATTTTCACAATTTTGCCTCAATATTATTCTCTACTCTGCCAGAGACCAATGAACTACTATGTTTTTTTTCCCTTTCTCGCCTTTTCATGTACAATTTCCTGTGACTAATGCCTTGGCGACTCACGCTTCGCAGGGCAAAAATTGGGAAATAATTAAATTATCTTGTCGGGGGGTATCAAACAGGGGTCCCACGGTGAGTGCAAATATGTTAAAACCGTTGGGTCATTGTGCATTTAGCAGATCATTTCAGCCCTAAAGCTCACTGGATCTGGTCTCTGTGTGTGTGTGTGCACACTCAGCAAAATGTTTGGCTTGGCCTAATGTTGTTCTTGTTCTGCTCATTTGTTTCTGACACTCAATGAGGAAGACATCAGGACTCAGATATGTCCAGTGTAATGAGGAGCAAGTTCTGCAGCGGCCATGTCATAATATACAAAACCCTGGAGAGCGCGGCTGTGTATACAATCATCTCACAACTGCTTCTAATTTTAGGTACTAAGTTTGAGAACAAGTTCAGATATAACCTATTTTGAAGGCCTCCAGTCAGTCATTCTCTGCCCTCGCTGCTCTCTATTTCCTCTGGTGAAAGTAGGGTGCTGCCCTAAATCTGGGCCAGTGCTGTTTACGATAATAACTCTGAAGAGTGATAGCCGGTTCCGCAGCACTGGCGATTTCTGTGGCCGCCTATATCGATCGGGGTCCTAATGAGCAGCAGCAGAGCTGTGGCTAATGGTGTTGTGTCTGGTGTCTGTGGTAAACGCCCACGTTGAGATTATCATTCCCAGGGGGGGCGCAGAAAGGTTTTGCCTGCCCAAGCCCTCAGGGTGCGAGCGACACACTTCAGGGGTCAAGGTAAACTATCAAATGAACAGCTCGGCCTTCCTCTCGCCAACTTGAAGGACTGGACTGGACTGCTACACGAGAGGTTCACATCATCCACCAGCCATTACAATGTCAACAAGCAGCTCATGTTAATGTGCATTCAACATCACAGCAAACTGTTGCAACACTTTGTCACTTTACTTTGCCTAATTCCTCTGCAGTAGTTGTAAAAAGCTATTACTGCAGCTTTCATGGAGACTTCACCAAACGGCCTAACTGTTATTAAGAGACCTCGATGAGACCTGGCTTGACAGACTGATAATGGCTTATTTGACTTCAGAGATTGCCCTGGCACAAACACTCTCGCCCCCTCCTCGTACCCATGGCAGTCATTGTCCTTCGCTATACGCCACCATTCTGGCAGTCTTGAGTGACATCCAACAAGTTCAGCAGAATCCCATTCTAAGTACACACCAGACACTACATTTGTATCTTCAGAAAAAAGAACGTTTGCATTGTAATGATGGGGGCTGTTGCTCACTCCATGAAGCTGGCAATGAAATGAAAACATACACTTGTGGGACATAGAACTCGTAAAGCAACTTAAGCAATTAAGCTGATAAAACCACTGTGAAAATGCATCTTTACTACTGCGCCTAGTGCTTTGATTCAGCAGACTACGCCTCTGTGGATTATCCTTGCTGGTATTCAGCTCGGAGGATGCATCAAGCGTTACTATGGCACATTCTAATGAAGTCGACCCAACGCACAGCGCCTCTCGGAGTCATGCCCTGTTTGGAGTCACACTTCCATGTCCTGGCAAATGCTGAGCATGTAAAACAGAACTGTCAATTATTCAACATGAACAGGAGGATGTATGGAGTGACACAGGGGGTGGACAGGGGCCGACTAAGCCTCGGGCAGATAGGGGGTACCACTTTGATGTGAGTGTGTGGGCCTGCAGAGTTGAGCAAGGTGCACTGGGTAATCTCCTCGAACAACCCCCCCTCAAACCCTGCACTCCTTCCGTTCTTCCCTCTCGTCCCAAAGCACTCTGCAGTCTTTACGCCTTTGCTTTATTACTGTAGCGCATAAACACGACTGCAGCGTGCACATCAGCCGACACACTAGCTTCTTTTGTCCATTAACCAAACAAGAGCAGGCAGCAGTTGTTAAAGATAATAAAGTTGTGAACAGTTGATTTTGGTGAAATAGCATTGTAGCAGTGTCACAGGAACGGCATTACTCATTTATACAGTGAATAGCAAAAGTTCCCCTCTCTAGAGTCTCCTCTCGTAGTCATACAATAGCAAGCTTAATTACATTAAGTTCTGTGAAGAGGGAAGTTAATGGATGACATTTTGCTACACCATGAGTGCTCCTTCCAATAACAATAGAAACCCAAATAAGACCTAATTAATATGCATTGCAGAGCCAATGAACTTAATTGTCAAGTTGCTTTTATCAACCTGTCAAAGGATTGACAATTAAAACAGCCTCCGTTAAAACTTTAATGAGAAGCAAGAAGGAGAGAGGGATGATGAGGGAACAAAAAGATGCAAGCTTCATCCGTCATGAAAGACGCTACAAGACAACTACCCATTATTATTTCCTATCAAGATAAAACTATGCAAATCATATTATGCATTTTTAAATAATGAGTCAATGAGTTATATTTAATTTATTACCTATACTCTTAGAATGAATATTTAACACTGTTTTGAAGCTGATGAGTTCATTCGATAATTTGTTAATGTGCTTTACTGGCTGTATGGTTTTACCTCCTGGAATGTCCTTCACTTGTGTTTTTTTTCTTTTTCTTTTTTTTCTTTTTTTTATCTAACACCGGGGTGTGTCAGATTGTAAAGTTCGACTAGTAAACTTTGGTAAGTCTTATGTCCAGAAGAGGAGGAGGATGCCGTGCCGAAGGTTGTGCCAGACCAGAGTGCAGTCAGGAGCAGCATTTTGACTGTGTTTCTCTCTCCACATTGACACCAGCATGTCTGTGTTCCAGCGGGGCTGAAAAGTGCTGACTCACTCCCAGTGCGCTGGTTGTTGTTCTCCCTTACAGATGTGACCGTTAATAGGCCTGCATCCATAATCATTAGTGTGTCTCAGTGCACAGGTACCCGATGGGCCCCGTGCGTCTGCCATTTGGTCTCGGTTCACTGTGTTCGCCTGCAGATGTGAGAGAGACACACACCTGCTCAGGGGCTCTCAAACAGACCGCCGCCATCCGTCACAGCTCACGCTGCACGCGCTCTGTCGGAACAAGGCCTTGGTTCCGGTCCAGCGGCCCTCAGACTGTAGGTCAGCGGGCGTCTCTCGTGATGAACCCACCCTACCATGAATCATATCCTCTCATCCCTCCATACCCTCTCCACTCCATCCAGCCCCAACCTGTGCTCCCGCTCCCCTCATACAAGCAGTGAAGCGCACTGAGGCCCTTCAGGTGAGCCAGGTAAAGACAGCAGCTTAAAGAGAGACACAAACTAATGATCATGTTCTCCCACATCATGCACCCTCTCTGTCAATAAGCCACACTGCACTCTGTGAAAAAAGGAAAGAACGGAGGGAATAAAAAAAAAACTTGCGTGTGGGTCTTCACGGGCATCAGGCCACGCTTCACACTACATTTGTTGATGTGCGCATGCATGTGCACGTCTCATGCCAGCCCGCCTCCCATCAAGTCCTAATGAGGCCAGCTGGCTCTGCGCTCGGACCAAACCAAACTGGAGAGACGGCATCGTCCTGGCTCCCTCTGCCTTGTACACCCCCTCCTGCCTAACACCCACCCCTTTTCCTCCAGATATCTTGGAGAACCATGGCCGGCTGAGCACACACGCCACATTTGGAAATGGCCAGTGTGTTTGTTAAAATCCGCCCTGTCTCCCAGATCCCTTGGCCGGGGCCTGAATTAGAAAGTCCAGGCTGCAGCCTCAGACCTGCCTCCCCAGTTGCTTACTTCTACTACAGTGTTTCCTGCATCTACAACAGCAGTGGTGATGTTGAGGTCTGCTGCTGAACAGCGGAAAGGAGGAGATATACCCTGAGGCGCAGTCCAGGGAATATTGTTTCTGACTATGGAAAGGGAAGCACAGCCAATGTTACGTACATCTACAGTAACTACAATAAAAGCTCACACATAAAGCATATCTCAGGCAATGTGTCATTTTGAAGCTTTTAAAATGCACATCTGGTCCCATGTTTTTCGCTTTCTTATCACATTTATTATCTGCAAGATGATTTCTTATTAGTCTAGCGCAGTTAATTTCACTGCAGACTAATTAGAGCCATTCTACATTATTAACAAGAGTTATTGGTGATAAGGGCCAAACAGGTCTGTCAAGAGACTTGTATTGTCCAGGCTGTTATTTGGCTGCAGTTATGTCCATGTGGGTGAGTAATTCCTCCCTCCTGCAATGTTTCCTTGACAACTAATAATATAGCTTCACGGAGTATCAGATTAAGCTGTGAAACATTTTATATGCAGACTGAGAGCTCATGCATATGTATGCGTTATCACATACACAACAGTATTAGTCCTTACACATATGTAATGTGCCCAGACGACCAGAATGTGTGTGTCAAAAGGCGAGTGTACACAAACAGAGCATCAACGCACAATTCACATCATGTTGGACCAATCACATGGCACATCTTATAGACTTGATTCTGGAGACAGCAGACTTCATGTGAGTGTTTTTTTTTTTTGCCCAGGAAGAGAGACTGGACCAGGGGGAACACCTTAACAGGTAGCCCTGGGGTGCTCAGCAGAGTTGGGGCAGCCAGGGGGAAGAGTGGCTGTGGGAAGCTGTACCACCACTATCCTCTCTGTCCACTGATTATGAAGCAGGTCCCAGACGGGTGCCTTCAGGAACCCCCCAGGCTACTCACAGCCTCCCTCTCCTCTGTTACAGGATCAGTCGCTGGGGGATTCGACTGAAGTGTGAACAGGGGTGTATGTGGGAGACGTGCAGAGAATTCTAAATAGGTACGTGCCCCTTTCATTTGTTGTCTGTCCCTGTTAACTTTAGTACTGGTTACAAATTCAGTGAATAAAGATGTGCATTATCCAACAGAATGCAATTTCTGATCAGTCCGATTTGACTTGTGTATTCCCTAGACTGTGTATTCCTCAGCTGGGCAAACTTGTGCAGAAATAATCAAACCATGACTCAAACCTAAAAAGAGCTACTTGGTATGTGCTGTGAGATGTGAGAGGATAAGGTCTTAACACTTGGGCTCTACTATAACCCTGTCTTGAGTTATGATGACGTCCCAAGTTTGCAAAAGCCCTCTGGCTTTAGCTATCTCTGACAACATGTGCACATGCCTGTGAGTGAGTGTGTTTGTGTGTGGATAAAACTCCTATCAAAGTCCAAAAGAGAAAGAAAAAAAATATCATAACTAATGAGCCCATTTAGCGCCCAGCACCTGACTTTGGCCCATGATCTCCGGGAGACATTAGAGGCAATTTGCCATCGACTTCAGGGCTCGTGTCCCAAACGTTATCAATGAGCTTGTCAGGTAGAGACCTAACCTCCCTTTGTTTCCTCCTGCACCCCCCTCTCGGCAGCGGTCCCCAGCCCGCTCCCCGGGCCCCTGAAGACGAACCAGCGGCATGATGTCACACACCTGTTTGGCTGGAGGCTGCGGCCCGGCGATGCTTACAGCCGTGGGTGTCACGTTGGCACCCCTCGCTCCCCCTTGTCGCTGCCTGCTACGCCCCGTGGATGTGTCAAAATGGCAGATGATGGTTGGGGTGTGTGCAGCTGCTTGGGAAGAGGAGTGCCAAGGGCGCTCATTTCCTGCGGTGAGTTTTAATTTGCTCTACTCGCGTCTTCTAAAGAACCCCCACGCACACACACATTCATCTACTATAAACAGCCATCTTACCTCAGTGAAGACACAGACAATCCTGTTTCACCCAAGGGGCAGGCGCCCCACATGCCCGCATAGAGGTGGGTGCACAGGGAGACAGGATGTGCCAGACTTGAGTTTTTGGAAACATACTTTTTGAGAGACTTAAATAAAACTCCAAACAGAATGTGTGCTCAAACGATCTAAGTGGTGCATGTACAAATCACTTCTCAGAAGTGTTCAGCTGGGTAAGAGAGACAAGTCTCAAACCCTGCTGATAGAAAAGGCGGCTAGCATCACTGTGGAAAGCGAGGGGTCTATGTCTCTTGACATCTGCTATGCAGTTGTCACTGGTAACTTAAATCCCCATTGATCAGACAGCTAGAGTGAATTTGTGTTGTGTTTTTTCCTAACTCCCACTTTGCGAACAAACCCATTTTCACACGGGGCACAGGCATATACCTGACAGTTACACCCAAACAAGGCTCGCTGTTTACTCGAGAACAAACACATAGACGCCAACCAGCAAATCTATTCTCAATACACACATCACCCCAGACGTAAAGAGATTCAATTTTCGCCTACCGGGAGTGTTTCCATTTTTTACGCAACATTTTTTTCTCTCTCCTGTGTCAAGACAGCTGCCTTTGATGTTAGCATCTAATATACAGGGCTAAAAAACTATAGTTTGCTGTGAGCTGACAGATAAAACAGTGCAAGACGCCATTACCCTGCAAAGCGGAATAATGAGGAGACCTGAACACACAGAAGACAGGAGCCCAGTTGAATTACCGTGGTCTCTCATCCAAGGTGGGAGCTTTTTGACAGCTTTCCAGGCAGCACAACACATTACCATACTGACGCTGCTCTGTAGTGCCAAAGAAAAGCTTTGATGAAAACATAACTGGGAAACTGGGAAATCTTTGTATGTGATGTGTGTGTTGGGGCGTGACGTGAAGTGTGCATCCATACATGTTCAGCTGATATCGGAGAGCGTCAATGCCTAAAAGTGTGTGTGGAACAACAAAGGCAGGACAACAATGGGAAACCAAGCAGTGTCAAGCTGTAACTTTATGTTCTCTAATTACTAAGTGGATACTGCTCTTGAATGTGCTCCTATTGGCTGCCACACAAGGCTAGAGTTTTGATTTATATTCATGTTGACGATTCTTGAATTATCAAAGTATTAAACCCAACTGACAATATGTCTAAAAGAAAATCTTCAAGTGGAGAGTAACACTGCCAAATTTACCCGGCTATTTCATTAATGTGGTTTGCTAGTTAGTTATCCATATTCTAACAGAGTAGGCTTGATGTTAGATCTTTGGCAAGGACACCCTGTTCTGAGTTTTGGCACGGTACTGTGCCGCAGTATGCTGCTGACTCTGGGTCTTAACGACAGGCTAAACGAAGCGGGCGTTACGGCCCCCTGGATAGGTCATTACTCGTCCGTGGCCAAGAGCTAAACTGGAGCAGGGCTTTTTAAAGAGGGGAGCAGGTGTGTTTCACCATAGGGGCTGGAGCCGGCCCAAGACCAAACAGCCTTAACGGTCTTTATCTCCTTCATAATGAGGCCATGCTCTCCACACACCCAACTCACCCACATGGGCTAGTGCTGGAGGTATGGAGACCCAACCCTCCCCCTGGTTAAATGGTGACACTTTCAAAATGACCTGTGCCCTGAGCACTGGAAGATGGCATGTCATGAATGTCATGAATGTAGATCCACGAAGCGCTGCAATATTCACAGTTAGAATGTGAGCCAGCTCTATAGTCCAGACTGTGTTGTGTAAAATCTCCTTCAGTGTGGGGAGTGTTGACCCTTTCTTATTTAAAGGAAAAGAGTTTAACTAAGTGTGTGCCAAGGTAAGAGGCCCTCAGAGGAGCTGTGTGTATATGTGTGTGTGTGTGTGTGTGTGTGTATGTATGTGCAGAGTGTGTCTGAGTGCTATTGTCCCTCTCCCTTTTCACCTGTCTGAGTAGGTTCTGTGCTCCGGTCCCTGTGCTCCCCACAGTCTTCTCAGCCCTGTCAGCCAAGTTGAACTTGATCAACATCAAACAGCATAGCATTCAAAAGTATTAGTGTTCTCTGTTGATGGGCCCTCTTGCTATCACAAATCAGTCCCTGAGCTACTTCATTATTTATCTCTAATTCATCAGTGTTGTCTCCTCGCACACGGCCAGTAATGCACACACATAAAGTGGATGTGAACACACTCAGAGGACACATAGTGCACTGCCACTAAATCTCAGCTCACGTTAGAAACATGGCTTTTTTTTTGGGAAAAAAAGAATAGACCGGATCAGCTGGTGGAATCTCATGCTGAATATGTATGGGCCAAAATAAAAATGTTTGAATTATATGTTATTTTAATAACTACTGTTATTATTTACACAGTGCACTGATATGTTTATGTAAAACTAATTTATTGAAATAATTGCCAGCAGATGTGCTACAGCGTTAACCATGAGGCTGTTGTGCAGCATAAACCTTGTTTAAACGTTATACTTTTGAAAGATATGACTTACCCTCAGGTCGCTCTTTGGAAACTTTTCTTTTGCTCGATCAACTACTTTATCTTTTTTTACATTTATTGGTTTTATTGGTTTATTTATTTGGTTGGGACAGTGCATTATAATGAACAAGCCACACCGGATTTCCAATTGAATACAGCATCAGTAGTAAATCAGAATTTTGTCTATGACTCTTTATGCGTGGTGTTGATTTTGTTTACCAGGTGTCAAAGATAGATTAAACTAAACAGCTGACCAGGTAAGGTCATCCCAGCTGAGAATCACACATATATAACAACATTAGTGAGCTACTTGTACCATCGTGTGGGGCTGTCTTTGAGATTCTGAAGGCACCTGAACTATTTCTAACTGAATTAGTCACCGCATAACATAATATTCTCACCAGAGGCGGTAAAGAGCTACATTTACTTGAAAGTACCTCAAAGTATGTTCATTACTTGAGTTGATACTTGAGACAATTATGTAATATCTTACTAAATATTCGAGTTTTCCGGGCTTTACATTTTTTGCAATGTTTATTATTTCAAAGCTCAACTCAAGTTAATTGTAATTTTTTTCCTTCATACAGAAAACATATAGAGAAATGATGTAACTTTCAATCGTATGGTGCAGATAGAGAGCACTATCAAACGTACTTGCTAATTGTGACAAATGACAAAGTCAAAAACTTCCCATAACCGTCTTCGTGCACCCTTACTGTACATAAAGACCATGAGCCAGTCCCATTCAATCCTTGGAAGTTGGAATTCTCTCTCTGTCACTTGGGACCAAGGACATTAACCTCGCTGGTGTAAAACTGATTACAAAAGTTAGAAAAACATAAATCCTATCATAGGTACTATAAATAAGCCTTAATTATGCTCTGTCATATATTTATTATTTGGCTGACTACTTTTTACGTCTTCTTGTGTGATATTATTTTAAGAACAGGGAAGTTTAGCTACTTTACCCACCTCTAACACATCCACTTGCTAACTTTTTTCCAGGCTTGCCCTAATTTATGTTCATATGGATGACTTGACAGTTCCCACTTCCACACCTGAGTACTGTCTGTGGATACCATTAGAATTTCATTAAGGGCATATTAAAAAACATTTTTAGCGATTACCTGACTCTAAGGTCAGCATATAACGCCGTATCACCAAGGACTGATTAGGCTCATGTTTGTACTGTGAAAACGCTGATTATTGCAGCGTACCCAGCAGGCCTCCTATTTTTCTCCGAGCATTCTGGGGAAGTGAGTCCGAAAAGTAGCCCCCGTGGTGCGGGCGACCCCTGACCCAGCGTGGGCGATCCCACCAGATGTGGAGTGTGTGCTGGGACAGTGGCGAGGGGCAGCCGGTCTCACGCGGGGAGGCCCTGTCTCCCCAAACTGCCACAGAGAGCATGGCCAGAGGGCTTCTGTCAGCACCATTATCAATCATAGTCCCCGCCGCTCCGCACTCCTCCGCTCCCTCACTCTCTTTCGCGCCCGCTTCCTTTTCGCGCTGTCTCTCACTTTCCCCCCCATTCTCTCCCTCGCTTTTGTTTTTCTATCACTTCTGGTCTTTGCTCTTGCAGATATCTTCTTTTCCACTTAGGCTCGCGGGTTCCTCTTGCAGCCGATTACTGTACGCCACTGTTGCTCCGGCCGCCCCTCCCTCCCGCCCCCTTTTCCTCAACATACACACTTTAACCTTCCGAGTGTGACTTCTCGGCTCCGCTCCTCTCTCTAATCTCTCTCACCCCCTGCTTTCTCTCAGTCTTAGCACATACTTTTAGTCTACTTTTACTTGTCCTTTAAATCGACAAAGCAGATGCTCCAGAAGGACGCCACGGTTGTTCAAACCCAAAAGGAATACATAGAGCGTGATTTATCATGCCCAGGGAATCTGATTAAAGAGAGGAGGAAATAGACAAGTGGACAGGAGCGCAAATAAAAAAAAAAAAAGGCACCGAATTTACCATCAGCAAAAATATATATGTGAGGACACCCAGAGGAAACATTCCCAAAGATGAGAATTCTTTTTTATCTGGGAGTAGCTGCGCGGTGCAGTGGGAGCTGAGGCCGGGGTCAGGACAGTTGGAGAAATAGATGCCAGTTGTTGCTGCCATCCGGCGTGAGGTGCTCACTGACACATGGCACTCCTCCGATCCTTTACATCTGCAATCAGGGCAAATGGGTAACAGCCAGCACAACACACAACAGCTAAATAAACAACATACCTGGGGTGGATCCCCTCCAATGCCGCACTGCCAGTCTGGCTTTGGTGCATTTTTAAAACATCACTAGGTAATTGAACTGGAGCGTTCACACTGACACATTTGCATGGTGTAAAAGGGGTGGTGGTGGTGGTGGTGGTGGGGGGGGCGCGGTAAGCAATGGAGCAGCTGGTACGCACCAGTACGGCTCCGGCTCAACCAGTCCTTCTGACTTCATATGTAGCACTTAATTGGTTCCCAAGGCAAGAATGAAATATTTAGCTCGCACGTCCTTTAAAATGCGATTGATTTTGATCTGACAGCTGTGCCTGTCCCGCGCGAGGGAGTGAGAGAGAGAGAGGGAGAGCTGTCTGGGCTCATTGCCTGAGAATAGCGCGACAACACCCACTCAGGCGCGCACAAACACCAGAGTAAGGCCACTGAATGTAAGGATCACTCATAGATGCCGTATGCTTTCAACTAAAGCCTTCTTTAAACCCCCCCATTTAACCTCCTGCACAACAAGCTCGGCAATTTGGACACTCATGAGTCAACCATGTTTAATCTCCTTCAGCGCTGTGTGCACTCATCACTCATCACAAATACTGTAAAACTTATCAACTTTAGTTTCACTATTTTTAATCACATTTTCCTGGCACTCCTCTACTAAGCTTTATTAAGATTCTATATCAAAAGGCTTTTTTGTAGACACAACTTATTTGCATATGTTTTTTGATAGAAAATGAGGTGTTATTGAAGGATTAATAGACGGGGCCTAATTGAATGAATGGAGCATTATTTGCCGTCTAGCCACTTTGCATGCATCAAACCAACCAAAAGCGCTATTCAAAGTGATTTTAATAAACTTCTTTTCAGCTCATAAAAGGTAATGCAATCTAAGTGCATTTCAAAGTAGTCATCATTCCGACATGAGCAAGACATCCAATCAAATTGGATTAATGTCACTAATTATATGACAGAATGAGCAGCGCAAGGCAATAGTGCGGTCACGCCATAACATGATAGAAATGCATTAAATGAAAAAAGCTGCTCGGGATCCATGGCTGGGAACCTCCCCCCTGTCAAACTGACTAAGCTGCAAATTACATACAAACGGATATATCCTTTATATAACAGCCGTGATTTTCTCCACTTTATCCTACCTGTCAAGCTGAGAACATCACAGGCTAATTCTTTATTAAGTGAAAGGGCATCGGGGACCAGATGATCCAATTTAAGTACATTGGGCAGAATAGAAGACTAATTAAAACCCATATTTTTACATTATTAATTTTGGAACTTCACTTTTAATGAATGTGAAATGACAGGCCTTCCATTTATACACACATACTCTTTGGGCTGGCCGACCTGGGAATAGGAGTTACGCGTACACTTGGTCGAGGGGAGAATTTTTAAGCGTCCGTGGCAGGCTTCATGTCCAAGTTGAGACAAAGGTGCGGTACACAGCCAACTTGTGCGCTGCGGCAAACACCGGCACTTAATTGAGCGTATAGCTTCAGAAGTGCCGCTTTATTTGGGGGGCTGCTGTGAGGCTTGAGACAAAAAAGTAATCAGGACGTCTGTAGCCAGGGGTGCAACCTTGTCATTTAGCCCTCATTCCTGCTTTCAGTACCTGCGGAGGAGAAGAGAGAGAGAGAGAGAGAGAGTGAGTGAGAGGAAGGCGAGGAAAGCAACCACGGCCCAATTTTCCAGTCACCTCTGCTTCGGAGCCCGCTCGGCTTTTTTTTAGCAACGTCACCCTTAATTGTCCATCGTGCCCTTTAATCAGACCAACACGACCCGCTTTTAGTGCTAGCTTTAATTATCTCGGCGCTGCAGAGGGCTCGCTAAAAATAAGCCTCATGCATAGGGTAAATGTTGCGCGATTCATTTAAAAATGCACGAAAAGTGTAAAAAATGGATCAGAAACTTGGGAGTCCGGCGATCACGCTTCGCAGCCACTTCCCCAAAAGGCCTCCGCATCCTTTTCATCCACAAATAGTAACGTGTCAAAGGCCAGGCAGTTTGTAAAATTGAGTCAAATACACAGAAACGGGATATTTAATGCCTTCTTTTTTTTTTCACACTAACTGACCCCTGCATGGAAACCGATTTTTTTTTTTTTTTTTGTATTTTCCTCCGGTTTCAGGAAACTCTTGGAAGGCAAAAGCAACATCCTGAGTTGGTGAGGAGACAGGAGAGGTGCTGACATGCCGACAGGCAGGGGATCCTGGGAAAAGCCACAGACAGGAAGAGGCTGACTGACTTTGACCCCCGAGGTCAAGGCTGGGGGCTCGGCAACTGAAAGATGTTTCCAAGCCACACTCAGACCATCACAGAGTTGTACAGGAAATGACCGAGAAATACTGTACGCTGTGAAACGCGGGGAGATGCTTTTATTGCTTGTTGCTTTTGTTTGCCGCTCAGTGACAGAGAAAATGCGCGTTGGCCCCTGAGCTATATTTGACTTATTTGTGTGCGGGTTAGCGTGTGTAATTGAGCAGAACCAGAGCCTCACCGCCATGATGTAAAAATACTTAAGTGTGGATGTACCATAACTAATAGATTATAGATCTGGGGAAACGCGGGGATTTGTGTGACAGAGCTGAACCTAATACAAAAAACACACTGTTACCGGCCTGCTCCAATTTCTGACATGTGTTTTGAATCGAGAGAAGTTTCTGGACTTTTTTTTTTTTCTTTTCTTTTTCTTAAAGCTGAGAGTCTCCGAAGGCCCTTTACAGTTAAACCAAATTGGGTGAGAGAAGATTGTCCTCTCCTCGGTCTTGCAGGAGCACCCATAAATCTAAGCATCCGTCATTTGTCACACTCGGGGTCTCCGCAGCTTATGGCTCAGGCCCCTCCACGTTCTCCAAGTCGGGAGTTTTTCGCGGCACAAATGTATCCATCAAGAGTGTGGCCGGCACCAGCGATCGATGGGTTTTCGCCGGGCCCTCCCCTCTTTGCCGTCCCGCGCCGCCCGCCGTATTCACTCTCGCTTTCTCCGCGTGGGAAGGGGGAAAGAGGAACCTCATTTTAACTGGTTTTAGCCCGGGGCCACTACTGTGATTTTACCCCATGCTCCTGGCCTGACGTCATTAAAGATGCATGATGATGGATACCACGAAGTCAACCTCTCCGAAGGGGTTTTTTTTTTTGGAGCTGAAAGACGGAAGGGGAGGAGAAGGAGTAAAAAAAAAAAATGCCTTGCTTGTTTTTCAAATCGCACTAAGAATAAATCAAGACTGCTTAAATGTAGAGGTTGCAACTGGATGCATGCGACTTATCTCTCAGTGCACATCAGAAGAGTGAGGAGTCAGGTGTTTGTGGGGGTGAATAGGCGCCGTCTGGCCAGTTGGTGGTGCTCCTGTCACAGTAAATCCCACCATCCCTGCTCTGTGAGATTCATACCGTCCCACACTAACTGCCGGCAAACCGACCTGGACTGGATGCAAACGGAGACATTGATGCAAATTTAGATCTCACGTCAAGACTCGCAAAGAAGAATCGCGCCATTTTTCTGCTGTTTCTTTCTTTCTTTTTTTTCTCAATAGAAACTTAGTATTTGCGGCGGCTAATTTTAGCTTCTTTCACTCCCACTTTTCATAATGTGATCAGCATCTTCCCCTCCCACATCGTGTACGTGTTTATAAAGATGACGGCAGGATATTCATGAGAACCAGGCTGCGGCGGGCGCAAATCCGAAATGTTAAGCAAAATTCAAATGCGTTGTTCCTTTTTTTTTTAAAGTCTATACGGGTTTTAGCATAACACCGCAAAAGTTATAAATATACCATTCCGGCAAAAGAAACGCGTGACTTTAACTTTACTTTTTTGATGTGGCTCGACTTAAACGCGCACGCCGGGCGATTTCGGCGCGCGTGTGTGTTTGTGCATTTCGCCGGGAATCCGTGTGTTTCCGAAGGGACTGACAGGCCCAGACATTTGACAGCTGTGCTCCTCAGGTTCAAAGGCCATGTCAAGTCCTGGATGAGCCCAAGGTAAAAAACGGTTCACAGAGCCCCATACCCAGTCAATGGGTATGGGGCCGGCCGCAATAGAAAACAGGGGGTAATGGGACCTCAGTCATGTGTCAACGCTCAGAAGAGAAGTTAAATACCGCCAGGGCCACATTTACAGCCTCCCCAAACAAAAAAAGGGAAGGGGATGGCGGAGAGGGCGAACTTTTAAACTCTTTCAATTTAAAGCTTAAAGGTGTCATATGCACGGTGAGGTCTCTAAGGTGGGGCGTCCGTTATTGCGCTTCCCGACCACCTCGCCTTGCTGCCTGCACTTCCTTCGTCACTCCAGGTTTTTTCTCCAGCGCTTAAGCGGCAATCGCGTCCGTGCCGTTCCCTACAGGGGTGTGGGGCTGTGGGGCTCTGTGGGGGGGGGGGGGGTTTGCTCAATCCGGCCCGCACTGGAAGAGCCTGAAATATAAGGCCTTTATCAGCCAACCCCACACAGTATCAAGGGGCCCGGCGCGCTCCTCCAGCAGCCTCTGATGTGAAGGGGAGATGGACAGAGCTCTGTGGTCCTCTGGTCGAGCACCAGAACAAGGATTCAGCCCATTGTAGCATTCAAATTAAGCAGGCATCAAAAGGGGGAGAGGAAGCCGTTGTTGATGTATTGTCTGGTGTTATTTTAACCGGCTTAGCTCGAAGCCTCTTCATGGTGGAGTGTTGTGGGCGCTGGATGCCGATGATGATAAGTGGAAGGATTCTGTGTTAAGACTGCTAAGCTGCTGCGCTGGCTCAACAACGCGCCGCTTCCCATTGGCTGTCGCCGCCGATGTTTTTGGCCGCGGTTGAACCATTTCAATAGGTTACCGAGGATTTATCCGGCGGAAAGCGCTGACTTGGCTGTCCACGCGCAGCCTCTTCATGTCACCAGAGGGACAAACTGTTTATTTCATAATGCTGACTTTTTTTTTTTCTTTTTTTTTTTCCTCGCGCGAGGAGATTTGATGAAAAATTAAAGTTCAGCAGCGAGCGAAACAAAAAAAAGTTTTAGTTACACTTTGAAAAACAGCAGACGTTCCAACCTTTGAACTATATTTATTTCCCATATTGTTTACCCCAAACTTATCCCATAGAAGCCACATATCAAAAGTGCGTCATGGCAGCGCTTCATTCACCACTGTATTCATAGTAAACCTTTGTTTACACTTAAATAAACCCGGCCCTTCTTTTATTGCCATTTTCACCTAATCTCTTAATACCCTCATGAAGCAACTTTTTTTTCTTTCTTTTTTTCTACACAGAATGCTCAAAATGATAACAAACATGCTTCTTGATTTTTGAAGCTGCGGAATTGCTTTGGCAATTGTTTGGAATTTTAAAATAAGAGAAATAAAATCAACATCTGCTTCCCCGGAGGCCCGACCCATTTGGCAGGCACTGCTATACACAGAACAAGGAGCTAGTTAGTTTTTAGATTTGCTCGTACAAAATAGTATGTTTAGTTTGTCAAAGATATTTTTACACTTTCATTGGACATATTACTTTGAGGCCTATTTACTATTTTAAGCCATTTTTTTCCCACTTCTTCCTCGACAATTCCCTTTTGATCTCGTTTAATGTAATTACAAATCGTAAAATCTTTGAAGTCGGTTCATGATCTTTTCCACTGTTGTAATAACCGCTGAATTCTTTGATCTGTCTCCATTTTTAATTCATTTCATTATCATTTATTTAACATGCGGTAAGTTACGTCAAAATCTGACGTGTTTGACCTTTTGTTAATTTTGTTTACATTGTTGCCATAAACATCTCTCAGTGTTATATAATTACCAACCCCCGAAATCAGTATTTATTGATCATCTATAATCACGCTGCCTTCGTAATAACCGCCTTGTATCATTGGGGCCTGTCAGATAGAAATCAGAAAACGGGCCTTTACTTTAGTAATGGCGACAATAACATGCAAATGTGTCATAAACATACACAGGAGAGGAAATATGCCTCCCATAGCATTGGATTACTGCCTTTTATTTACTGTCCGGGAACATAATCGCCTTGTAAAGATAGTTGAGTCAGGTTGGCGCACTTGCGAATAGCGCTCTCCATCCTGCGCCTTGAAAGCTGTCTATTTAATTCCTCTCGTCTGTCCTCTGTGCCGTAGCTATTAAGTGCCTTCATATGTCAAGCCACTGACACCTCCTCCATTCTCTTCAGCTTGTTTAAGCGTGCCCCGGCATTGTTGCCCCCGCCGCCGCCTGACGTGTTAATAGCTTAATAACGTAATCTGGCAAATAATGACACCTCATCACAAAAGAGCCAGGCCAAATGTTTACAAGGCGAGCCGTAATGTACGACGACAGTAATCGGAATAAAAATGAATTTACGGGCCGTCGTTCTCATTTGCAGTAAATTTTCACTTTCGCGCGCGCACAACTGATGCTCGCGCGGACACCTTCCTCGCTCCGGCTGTCTCATTACCCTTGCCTTTCAAGTGGCGGGAGAGAAGAAGGAGGCTCGGAAATGGAGAAAAGGGTGTGTGATGGAGGGAGACTGAGAAGAGAGGCCAAGGAGAGGAGCCGCCACTGATGGAGCTTGTTATTTTCAAAGGCGTATTCGTGCTCTATTGTTTGCGCTCAAACAGGGAGAAGGGGAGGAGAGACGAGAGAGAAAGGGAGAAGTTCACACCGATTTCAAAAAAAGTCTCACTTCCTTTTCTGACAGATGTGGTGTCAGCTTTGCCGTTTAATTAAAAGGAAATGGAGGTGATGATTGCAACACAGACGTGATCTGATATGATAATGTATTTACAATCATCAAGATGATCGTCATTAAGGATGTGTCAAGGACGAATTCAGTGTGGGATTTGGGGTCTTGAGCTGTCAAGTGTATTTTTCTGCGGCGGCGCTGAGATTGTCAGGAGGACGCTGCGACGATGACAGTCACAATTAATAATTTGCTAAAAGAATGTGATTGAGTTTTATACACAGTTTTGTCACGGTGACTTCCAAAGCCCAGAACATTTATACCAGCCGTGCAAATGAGAGGAAGAAATAGGAAAGAGTGAAAGAAGAGACAAAAATACCCTTGACACCGGGGCTGTATGGGATTCTATTATTAAATGATTCTGATTTATTTCATGTGAGTCACATTAAATATTTCATAAGCCGTGCATATGGAAGGTTCGTCAAAACAAATTGTTCAATTTTTGACAATTACTACAACAATCACAGCCTTCTTTGACTGCACCTGTTAGAAAATGAATAATTTGAAGTCATTTTAATTGCTTATGTGACAGCTAATCATCAAGGCATTAATTTATTTATCGAGCTTCATTTGAACTTCCTCCTTAGTGATAACATATCCAGCCTTACTCTCTAGAGTAACAAGATACTGATTAAACTGTAGCAACCTCCTTCAGTATTATGCAGATGCGGGACTGAGCCCTCAGTGTGCGCCATAATAACATGCATGATCCGCAATAAGTCCACATCAACCATGCGGCAGCTATAGACGGGAAATTCAACCCCCAAAAAATGACTTGTGGATGTGGAATCATAATATTTTGAAGCTAAAATCAGGATCTGAAACACACAAGTAGTGTTCAGAGATAAAGTTGACATGTATGACCTCTTTCAAATCTATGCTTATGAAAAACTTAACAGCTAATGTACTGCAATGACATTAATGAAATTCTATTTTTGAAGATGCAGAAAGACCAAGGGGATTTAGGAGGGTGCCAGTGTTTAGTATTTGGTGTAAAAACTGCTGTTAACTGCAACAGAGAACTTTTTGTCAAAATAGAAGAACAGTAAATAACATATTTTTAAGTGGAGTCAATCACTTTTTAAGAGTTTGATTTTGGTCTAAAAAATACTTTTAGTTGATTCTTTAAAAAGGCACAATAAACATAATATATTCCTGAACTTAAAAGATTAAAAATATACAGTGCCTTCGTAGAGATCATAGTTTTCTTGTTTTTAATGATGTCAGGCTTTGTTCATAACTTTTCCATAACCTGTGAGTATGTCCTCAATCTTCACAGGTTTTGGTGTATTTAGGGCTGTATTAAAGGCTGCAACTTTTTAGATATATTTTTTAAGTTCTTTATTCTTTAACTTTTAACTTGTGGAAATGTGCTGTTTAGGTTTCCTGTGAAAAAGTTGTTGGAGTGTCATTGCGCCCTCTGATTCTCTGGTTTTAAGGATGTTCGAACCAAACCATAAATCTGCTGGCACCAGAAATACCCCTGAATCAAAGACAAAGTTGACAGTGTTGAGTTATGTGATGGAGCGCACAAAGTGAGGAACATCTGCCCCCAACTCTCAGAGAAGCGGAGCATTAGCCCGAGTGTTCCTAGCTGCTGGTGGCTCATCTGCAGTTGGTGGTGTGCCGGGATTGGTGCGATGGCTATGGGGAAATCAGCCACTGTTCTCCCTCTCCGGGTCCCAAGCATGGCCATTAACTGACTGCCAGCAGCTCTGGGAAGAGGAACAACAGATGCCAGCAACTGAAAAGCCTCCAGCTCTTCAGCTAAACCAATCCCAACTGAGTCGGGACGGGCCTCTGTAGATTTTTGGACATACAGCGAACAAATGTGGACATGAAAGGGGGAAGAGGCGGGCTGTTCTGGAGGTAAAGATTTGTTAACCCTCTTGAACTTGACAAGAGAAGGGCGCGAGGCACAGATTAGCCCTCTCAAAGCTGGCTTTCGCAAAAGGTTGTTGTTTGAATATCAAAATGCGTGTGCGCGCGCAGGAAAAGCGTGTGTGTTTGTTTACACTTGTACGCTAGTGTTGAAACCAGTTCTCTGTCTCTGTCTGCAGACATCTACCATTCAGATGACAGCACATAGTAATTACTGACATGAAAGTGTTTAATTATGTCATAATTACCTTTTACGTCTCTGCCATCGCCCTTTCTGTTCTGCACGGGGGCCTGCTATCGAAATGGGAACACCCCTTTACTGTGAGGCCAACTGTGCCACTGCTCACTCGTGGTAGTGTTGTAAACCAAATGCCCAGTGCATGTGGTGTAAGCTTCAGGGATTTACAGTTATACAACGAGAATATGTATGTTCTGCTTTTAGTAAATTTGAGAAATGGGGAAGTGCATACAAAAAACACTTTCTCTTTTCCAAACCCACTTATGGAAAGTCTTTGTTTTTAGTTTAGGTATTAAGTTCATAAATACTCAGCTGCTGGTGAAGTCCATGTTGGCTGTCAGCAGGTCAGAGTGCGCCATATTGTTTGGAGGAAGGGTAAGATGAGTTGGCAGTGGAACAAGAAAAGCTGATAACAAGTCATTTTAACGGTTAAATTTCTGCTTTCTATTTTCACGTTACACATAGGCCAAGCTTGTTTCGCAGGGAGCATCAGAACATACATTTGAGGAAGGTTATCTTGAGATAAACAAAGTCTATACAGACAATGTGATACTAAGATTTGACCAAAACTGCAGCTGATAGTGGTTTTGTTTCAAACAGAGATGTATGAGTGCTCCATGGACTGTTTCTGCAGGGCATAGAAGACATGTAACAGAAAAACAGCTTTATTTCCAATACAAAGTACTGAAAAGCTACATCTTGGACCTTGAGTTTCTGATGTCACACAGCTTTTGGGAGAATTTCAAAATGCATTTCAGTATTCTCAAAAATATGGCTTGCGTCTGACAGGCAGTATTTCTCCAGCAGGGAACAGACGTTTCTCACTGTAAGAGTTTGGATCGCACGTGAACATTTCTCTGCCTCAATAGATATATATTACAACCATTTGGCGCCACATACACTGTAGCTTTAGTTTCATTTCCTCTAAAGGCACAATGTCGGAAAAAGTCCTGACACGTTTAAATGATTTAAAATCCATGTCGGCCACCTGCAAATACAAAATGAGCCTAAACTATTGAGGTGTTAACACAGCCTGAGGGTGCAGAGGTCGCGTACTCCAGCGTCGCACATTAGGCTTGGCAAAGACAAACGAGCCGAGTGATTTTGACCACATCAAACTTACAACATGGAAACAGGGAGATGACGGGCCGCTGAAGGAGGAAGTGGAGGTGGCAGTACAATGTGTGCGGAGGTGGGGGGGGGAGAACGCACAAAGCCTGGGTAAACACAGCTAGGTCTGCATCTGGAACCAACTAAAAAGATGCTTAATAATGCAGAGGCGTGCAGGCGGGCCCGCTGCAGCTGTTGTGTGCGCAGGACCATGAAAGACTCTCCATCTGACAGCTGGCTCCATCAGCCTCTCCTCCACCGCTCTGCTCCTGTCCCAGCCCGGCCCAGCCCGGACTGCTCCTCTGCATCCACAGCGGCAAGGAGACAGCAGATTAGGGATTAGCCAATCCCTGCCATCCTCATCTGTCCCATCTGCCTGCCAGCTCGTGTCCCAGGGAGACACGGGACATTGTGGGAGAAGGGGGGCGAGACAAACAGAGGAGACAAAGCGAGTTGGACCGCGAGGCAGAAGAAGTGGGACAGAGGCTGAGGCTGAAGAGAATGGTGGGTGTCAGGAACATGAAGGCAAAGACAGGACATCCAGAGAAGAGCCCAATCCACTCCGACAGGCAGCATATAGTTTCCGGAATAAAAGATGAGAGACCTCACCCCTTCACTGAACTTCAGGCTACTTTAACAATTTAAGTCAAAGCCATGATACATGCCATGATTCTGTAATCTCATGAAACATTCACAGCGACCTGCCACTCCCAATATTCTACAATTTAGCCATAGCCGGCGCCGTGTCTTAATCTGGGACTTTCACACTGCAGGCGCCGCACCAAAACGCACTGGATTTTTCTGGGCAGAATGTTTCACCTGAACAAAGCTGGCACCCCTTTACGGCAGCTAAAAATACCCCCTTGTATTTTGTCTCGGTATCAAAGAGACCACTTGTCTTTTTAATAATCTGCCAGCTCACATTTGGCAGCGAGCAGAAAGCGCACTCAGAGAAATAATTGCTGTTATCTGTTAGAGTCAATAAAACGGCTACAATTGCACGCTTTTAGATAAGAGAGCGCCGCTCGCCATGTGTTCCCTTAAACCAAGTTCCGCTGAATGATTTAGATATACGCTCACTAAGTATCTGCTTATACATTATGAGTGTAATAAGCTCCAGGCAATTGCGGGCTATTGGAGGCATCACTCATTGAACTAAATAACAAGGATGCAAACGCTGCACACATGCAAATTCGCTCCAATCAACATTTGGCTCCAAACACTTTGCAAGCTTTTACGAGTATGTCTTTGGCATGCCACTTACAAATACGTGCACCACATTTCCTTGTGTTAAATATTTTACAGAAATGTTTTTCCACAAACACAACTCTTCAGATTAAAAACTTTTTGTTTGACCAATGAGATGTGTTACCCTCAGTATTTTACGTTGAAAGAAGTGCATTATTTTAGCAGAAAAAAGGATATTATAAAGTTTGATTATTTGGTAAGTCCATTTTGTGTAATAAAACCACGCTAGGCTTCATATGACTGAGCATATAGAATTAAATATGCAATACAAGTTACAAAATATTCCAAAACATCCTCTAGTTCCAGTATAGGCCCAAGGCCCCTCCTTCATTCACTGGAACAGACTCTAATAATGGGACATTTGATCTGAGCACGGGTCCAAACGTATTTGCTGATGTGTTGCTGTGTAATTAACTGTTGTATAAACTTTTGATTCTCGTTGAAAATGCCCTCAGGATGTTGCTGTGTGTATGATGCTTTCAGATAAAGTGTGTTTAACTTCTACTTCCAGAAACAGTATAGATTTCTTTCTGAGATTGAGTTGCTGTAATGTAAATGTAGGCAGTGGAGTTAAGTGAATGCTAGAAGAAACATTACACTTTTGTTTTATATTACAACGGTTCAAACTTAAGGGACCAAGTTTTTCAGCAACAGGGGAATTTTGCCAAAGATCTGGAGTCCTTTTTCCTGTGGAAAGGCACCAGGTAGCTAACAGGCCCTGAGCTCCTGCCTGCTCCCTGTGTGCACACCTTTAAATCACACCCAGGATAGTTGGCTTGTCAAAGCGCGCTCAGTGAGCCAGGCATCTGAGAAACATTAAAACACTTCCTCATGCAAGGCGCACGTCCCAGCGGGCACACAGAGCACAGCAGAGCAGAGGCAGGAGAGCTCCTCTCAGGCCCTGCACATCCACGGAGGATACTGCTCAGTACCGCACTCCCAGCTCGGACAGCGGTGCTTAATATTTTAATAGCCCTAGGCTGAGGCAGTTATCATCCAAGTGTATTCTTCTTGTTGGTGGATTTAAAGCCCACTCTCTCTCCCACTCACTTCATCCATAGCTCTGCCTGGCTCTTTCTCACAGTTAAGATCCCGATTTGAGTTTTTAATTATTCTTTTTTGAATTCCCTAACCAGCTCTCCTCTGTTCTTTTTCATTTGTGCGGTGCCGTTTTTCCAAGACTTGTGCCCAGGGAATCCCTGACAGTGTCCTACTTAACTTTTCACTTTCTTTCCTGCGATTTATCCTTTTTATAAAACAATTCCAGGCATTATTACTGATCAATCCAGCGCTTCTCTCCAAACACCTGCATTTATATTGATCACTCATTCACTTTCCCTTTTTAAACATGAGCCCCAAAGAGCAGGTAATAAAGTCACCGTGTCCCCATGCACAATGCCCTCCAGTGCTTGGACTCAAATGGACAGCAGGTATTTTCCTCTTGTCCCTAAACACAACTTTGACTAAGCCTCTGATAATCTTTCACAGGCTACACTGATTCTAAATAAGATGCCTTGGTTGTTGTTCAGTTCATATTGACAGTGATGGACAATTTCTTCAACTTCTTATCAGCCCCAGGCAAAGCAGCCATGTTTGATCAAACTTAAGACTGGAGACTCTCACTTAAATCATGGGTTAAAATCTGTGTCTCACATTAGGAAATATCTGGATCACACAAGAGGAAAGATTCTCTCACAAAATAAAGCCAAGTGAAGGTGATACTGTAACTTTACACTTATGTGTTACGCTGTAATTTCTCACTTAAGCAGTTTAGGTCTTAGGTTGTCTGCTGGAGAATATCACTCTGTGTGAACTGATTCCTTATGAGAGATGTCGGGATTAATGTCACAATCACACAGCTCCTTGATTTAGATGCTCTAGTATATATTGGTAAAATATTGAAGCAGAAAAGAGAAAATTGTTGACATAGTTAGTAAGCAAACTAAGCAAAAAATAAAAAATAGAAGAACCCAAAGATAATCACTTAATAAACAGTCCGATAGAGCAGTGGTTCCCAAAGTGGAGGTCGCGAGCACCCAGCTACAAAAAAGCAGTGATAATGATAGTTTAACTGCTTTTACCGAGTGCATTTTCTCCAGTTCGACTTTACCCAAATCTCAAAGCTTCACATTTTTGTGGCTTGATCACAGTGACATTACACTAACAGTCAAAACACTTAAAAAAAAAGCGATGAAAATGTGACAAAAACGTGACAAGAAAAGCAATGAAAACGTTTTGCATGGTATTTTGGGGGCCAAAGTTTGGGAAACACCTGTCCATTAGTGTCACAAAAAGGTTAAACAAAATGCTCCACTCCCACTGTTGCAACTTCACACGCAGCGGTGGAAATAATAAGAACTTTGACCTTATCATGTTTGAGTAACCCTGCATATTCAGTCCAGTCTCTTTCTCATCAAAACTTGGTTCCATCTAACCTCCTTCAGAAAGTTTGGCCCTGTGCTAAAACCTTCTCTGGGCTCTTTCCTTCGCTCAAATTGCCTTCACTATACAAAGCCTTAGTCCCAGAGTTGGAAGCTGTCGGCTACTATTCATAGCCTCATTCGTTCTGAGAAATCGTGGTTACTTTACACTTCTTTCCAAACAAACATACTATTACTACCTACTACTTATATTCTATTTTGATAATGAATAATACGTCCCATTCCCATGTCGTACTGCAAAGAATTTTCCTCAGTACCTCGACTTTTTGGGGTGGAATTGGGTTTGCAGGTGTACACACACAAAAAAAATATGGGCCAGCGCGATGACCAGAAGTCTGAAACACTGCACCTTGGGAATGAGAAGTTCAGCTGGCCCTTCTTTTATCTTGCACTGTGTGAGTGTGCGTGTGCGCGCGCGTGCGTGTCCATGCTAATGCCACACCACCGGCCCTTTTCTACATTTTTTTTTTTATTATTATTTCTTCCCCCCATTGTGTGTGCGGCGCTAGGAGGCAGCCTGCAGGGAAAGGGGCCGGGGTTATGGCATCAGCTGCGAGCCCCGGTGAGAGACGAGACAGCGCCGTGGGTTATTATGTTTGAGTCAAGAGCGCGCACTCCTGGGAACGCCGAAAATATTGCTGTAACAGTTGTAACATTATCACAACAGAATAAATATGAGCGGACCCGGGACACTTACAAATTCTCTCTTCTTTTTCTTCTTCTTCTAATTTCTTGTTTTTTTTCCCTCTCACCCCCCACCCCCCTTTTTACAAAATTGCACGGCCTTAAAAAAAAAAACACAAGCCCCTGGAATAATTAATCAAATAGAAGTCATCAGTGCAAAGCGTCTCCTCTTGCCGGGCCTTAATTGAAGTGCGCTAAACGCGGCGAGCGCTTTCAAAATTGAGAGGACGGGTCACTCGGAACCTCTGCACCTTCCATAATGAAAGAGAAAAAGGAAGATAATAGCACACATAACCTCCAGCAATTAAAGGCCTCCAGAATGTGGTGAACAAGCTTTGCCCTCTTGGACACTGTTGACCCACGGCGCCCAACAAGGCCCCGGGGGAAATAAGCACTTATTAAAAATTGAGGAACAGCCACAATCCCACCGAGGCTGTAATATGCTATAGAGTAATTTAATTCTACTTACATGTATCACTTCAAGCTTTCCAGGAGTGCGAGGCAATTCAGCATTTCATTTGACAAAATATGACCTGTCGAGGAGGCTGAATATTAACCGGCGGATCGGATGTGCGGACACGCCATACAAGCGAGAGAGAAAAGGGGGGGGGGGGGGGATAGGTGGCGGAGTTGGTGGAGTTACCTGCGTGCAGTTGTCATCGTCGGCGTTGACTTGAAACACAATGAAAAGCAAGATGGGGAAAAAAAAAAAAAAAAAAGAATGAAAAAGATCTTCGTCTACTTATGGGATTATTTTGAAAGTCTCTCTTTACCCTGAAACTGACTGATGAAACACTCCCGTCTATGCTCGATTTGATCACTCTTCATAAAAGGGGAGGGGGGGGTTGGGGGGGTTCGCTAGTCCTGGCATGGGTTGGGGAATATTGGTTGTACCCTCCTCAAGAGTCGAGCCAAACTCCCATGGTGTCGACGCGCGCTCTTTTCTTTTGTGCGCAGCAGCTTCATCGCAAATAAACATACTGTCTGTTATTGTTTTCCCCCAAGAACGGGGAGTTTTTAAAGTATATATATATTTTTTATATATATTTTTTTTTCCTGAGCTTCAAAATGAAATACAGGTCAGTGTCCTACATAAGTTTGCTGCACTTTTTGGAAAACATCTCAGCAGCATATTTACAACGGTATTTTTATTTTTTTATTTTTTTCTAAAGCTGTCACAGTGGATGTTACAAGTTTGCTCACACGTCGTGCCACTCTGTTTACACTTTGAAAGGGAAGGTTTGAATACGCGATGCCGAGCTGTATTTTGTCACACTTTTTTGAATGTGTATTGATTTGCTGTGTCTGTTTTCTGGATCAGAGATGTCCAAAGCCTGACCTCTGGTCCAGTTATACGGTCATCTCACATCATTTCAAATCGAGCTATGCAGTAATATATGTTTTTGCTTTATTGTTAGAAGTTGTTTCTTAGTCCATCTAAACCAGTTTTATTGCACTGTAAAATACCTAAAACCTTCTGACTGTTGTTTCTTTTGACATAAAGTATTGTTTTGCATTTTTAATTGTTCAAAATGTTTTTTATTGATTAGGAAGGTCCAGTTGTGGGGAATCCATAGGGCATGAAATCATAATGATAATGAAAGAGCAAACCCCGAGAGAAAACCATTTATGAACGATTGTACATTGTCTTTAACCTCTTAACCCCCGCCTTAACCGAGCTCATTTCATCCAGTTCGGATTTACCCAAATCTAAAAGCTTCACAGCCAGAACGGCCAGAGTGACGCCTCATTTGAAAGCTAAGACCTGCACAACTGATCGTGACTTTTTTGTGGCGATGTTGTCGCGTTTTTATCACATTTCTGTCGTGTTTTCATAGTTTTTTGTTGTGTTTTTGTCGCTTTCTTCATCACTTTTCATCTTGCTTATGCCGCTCTTTTGTTGCTTTTTGGGTCAATATTTTGGTTTGTATTTTCATCCTCAGTTTCACCGCTATTGTGACCCTTTTTTCAAGACGCTTTTGGATTCGGGCAAAGCCAAAATGGAGAAAATGTGCTCGGTTCAGGCTGGGTGTTAAGAGGTTAATGAATTTGTTGACACCTGTTAAACTCCTTCCCCCAAAATGTCACTCTCTTTACACCAAAGGTTTTCTCATATTAAAATAATAGGGGGGCTCGCATGTGGTTAAACAATCACGGGCCCAAACTTGTGGAGCAAAACCGTTTTCTGTTGCCTCTCTCTGTGAAACGCATTAACATGGACAAACTGCACACGGCTCTCACAACTTCAACACGGCCCCGGTTCAGGCAAAGAGACTTGAATTGTAGGCATGAATAAAACAACTGCTGCGGGGGCACAATTTGGGGGGCCCGGGTGACTTCCTCCCCGGGTATGGGAGGTGAATAGGAGAGGTCCTTCTTGAACATGCGTGTGCGGTTGTCTTTGGGAGCGCGGCCATGCCCCGTGGACAGATAAAGGAGTGATAGCACACGGGGGGATCTGGCAAGGACACGTGCCGACCCGCCCCTGGTCACCGCTGACAAGAGCAGGGGACGTTAAACACACACGCACGGGGCGGACTCCGCGCTTTGATTTAGCGCTTTTTCTTTTTTCCTGCGTGATGTTATAGAGGTAGGTAGCGGGTGCAGGGGGGTTACAAAGGGGAGGGCCACCCGAGATGGGATCAGCAGATCTGGGAGCGCCCTGTCGTCGTAAAAGGCGGCCTGCCGAGAGAGCGGCGCGAACGCGAGTGAGTGAGGGATGAGGGGAGGTCCGCCACCGCAGAGAACAATCCGCACAGGGCGCCTAATGTTTCCATATTGATGCTCGGTAAATGGCTTCATTTGTCTGCAGCAAACACGGCGCAGCCCCACGCCCTGGTGTGTGAAAACTGTATCGACGATTTAATGCGTATTAATATTAGATGAATGAGTCATTAATGGATGCACCAGACAAATCATAACACAGTGTCAGAAAGAGATTGAGGACTTTAACAATTTATGGTGTAGTGATTTCTCCTCCAACGTATTAATTACTCTAGTGGCCTATATATTGTGGCCTTTATGTTTTCGACGATTTTTTTCTCCCAACAGTTTCCTTTCGTCTATAGTTTTTACTTTTCACTCCCTTGATACCGCCAAAATGTTGTATTTACTATTTTTGGTGGCCTCTGTTGGTGGTAAATCAACTTGCAGTTTCTCATCTCACCCATAGAGGCCCAAATGGGAGATTTCTTTTCCAACAAACGGAAGACAAAATGATTGTGTCATAAATTTGTTTATGAATTGTGCGGTCATATATTATGAATGCGACTTTTCTTCAGCAGTGCAGCTGTAAAAGTAACAGTGAAGGTTTATGGCGTGCAAAAAAAAACAAAAAAACATCCATTTGCATGACGAAAATTCACACAGTGCTCATTTATATGAAAAAAATGCATGAAACATTATTTTTTAAATAGTTATCATATGAAATGCTCCAACACAAAACAGTTAACAGGAGAATTTGTAGAAATACGAAGACCCCACCGCTCCTGTGCGCTGATGTATTCATTTATTGATCCCAAAAATGACTTAGAAATGCAGTGTTAATAACTATGTATTGGGAGTGTTCAAATCTTTAAGCATTTATGATATTGGGAAACGAGGTCACGCCTGCACACTTCCTCCAGACACTGCAAATTTATTATTGACAACATTTCAATTTGTGCACCTGCTGATGTGTGGAAAATTGCATGCATTTCGCCCATATCTTTCTTAATTTTTAATTGCGTTTTAAAAGCCTTTTACCGGACTTTTATGCCCTGCCCTTAGTCTTAAACCAGTTTGTCCTTGCCCTAACGAATCCAAAATACCAAATGCAATTTCATAACTCTGTGCCGGTTATTTCCAATGCATGCACACGGCGTATTTCGCAAACTTGGTCTCTCGACGGAGGGTGCCGCTTTTAGAGGGCACCTTCGGCATCTCCGGAGGACAAAACGGCCCATTACCCCTTGAGAACAGGTTAGGATTTCCTATGGTCCAAAAGTAGAATTAAATTAAGAATAAGCGTAAATAACTGTGAATGACTCATTATTGAATGCATGAGGAAATAACGCGGCATTAAAGGGGATTTTATTATTTAGAATGACGGAAGTTCACTGCGCGGCGGGGGTCACAAGGCCGTGTACTTTTCACCACTTTCAGGGAGGGCATCTGATATTGACCTCTAATATGTATTCCCAATTTGCTGCTGTGAACCCAGATGGGAGATTTCAATAGATCGATACTTTTAATTATTGACTTTTCAGTTTGGGATTGCAGTTGCATAGAGGTTTGAAAGAGGATACTCCTGGTTTCCATTCCGTCACATCTGGTGGGAATTTAAGGGTGGTTAGAACCAGTGACTCTCCCGTTGTTGGGTGTTCACAAAACTGCATAAATGTCTTTGCGCTTTGGCCACACAGATGAATTTTCTCACTCGTTAAACTTGGCTTGCTCTGGTGTTTCCTGTAACATATATATAGGACGTTAAAGGGCACCTTCACCGTCGACAACAAAAGGGGGCTCTCACTGACCAAAGTTACTAAGTTACAACTTGGGAATGGGAATGCGTTTAGTACGGTGCGCTAAACAAATAGGAGATTAAGCGCACACCATGAATGACACTGAATAACTCACTAATGCGTGCAATGGAGAAATAATAACGCGGGCTCCTAAATGGCGCTTGGAGGATTGATGGCGTAATGAGTCTCCAATCCAAAAACAGTCCCATATATATATCCCACTTGGTCCTGCTAAAGTCCTTATGCTGCGCCGACTCGCGCAGGTAAATAATCTCTCCCCTTCTTTTCCAGCTAGTTACTCTCGCTGTGGGCTGGGAGCTGATCTCTGCTCCAGACACTTTCAAGTCGACTTAATGTAGCCTACACGGGCTTCACAGGCTGTTTCATGCTCTTATGGAAAACAGGCCTTTGAAATCCCTCTGCAGCCCAATCTTAATCTCATTTGTGAATATGAGGCGAGCCCACGACAGGACCGGGAACATCCTCGTTTTCCTAAAGCGCCGTTTCATTTGTCAGGAGATTTGGGCCGGTTGACACCAGAGGAGTGATTTAATTGATTTTAATCACACACCTGAGATGGGGAGAGCGAGGGGGCTGCCCTTAACGATTATTCGGCGGGGCCCGTGCCGCGTGCGCGCACTCAGCCCTCTGTTTGTTTTGATACATCAGCATTTTGACGGATAGGATTTAGATTATGAACTTAAAAAGCAGTCTGGAATTTCAAACGCGACCTTGGACTTAATATGCCAATCGGAATAATAAAAGCATTGTTCAGGGCGAAGGTGCATCCGAATGTGTGATCCTCGATGAAAAGGGGTCGGCCCGCGAGCAGCAGCGTACAATGTGGCTTTTTGATTGCCGGTAGTAGCTGTCAACTTCCTGACGAACTTGAGTTTAAGTTTGCATTTTTTTTTCCCTTTCTTTGCCCGTTTGAGGAAAACTATTGTAACATGATAGCATATTGTGGCAAAAATCAATGGTTTTGTAATCAGCATGAGGTTTTATAGGTTTGCAAAAGTTAGCGACACTGGAATAACAATGAAAATAATACAAAAGGGGGCTACAAATGAAAGACATAAATGTTATCGTTTGGTTGGTTTTACTTAATAAATATAAAGCAATGTTAGCTACGCTGTTGTCAAAGTAAATATGTTGTGCTTTTTACCTTTAAGTCTGGGGTGATGGTGCCTAAGTGGTTAGCGCATTTGCCACGTATCCCGGCTCCAACAATAGACTGTAAATTAAGAATGGACTAAGTGAGCATGTCCACGGGCTAACTGAAGCTCGTTCATGCTAGCAATTTGGCGCAATCTTTGGAGCCAGTTCCATTATTTAGAATAATGGAACTGGAAATTAATAATAAAATAGCAAGACAATGTTGCGATTGTTGAGACAAATACAAGTCTAGTCATCACTTAAACAGGGGCCAAAAAGTTTCTGTAAAGTCTTTTAGAGCAAGGAACTTCTGGAGCCTTCCCCATTTCCTTACAGCTTCAGGAAGAAGGATGCTGTAATTAGTCCATTGTTAATATACAGTCTATGGCCCGGACTGTTGCAGACTGTTATAGTGTCGTTGCGCAAGACACTTCACCCACCTTCTCTATGTATGAATGTGGTATGTGTGTGATTGAGCGATTGATTGTGCTGATTTTAATAGAAGTTGAAAAATATTGGTTTGCCTTCTTTTATGTGATGACATTGAAACGAATAGATACTTTTGAGGTTTCATTGGACATAAAGTTGGACACTTTTTGAATAAATTGATGAGAGTGAACAAAGTTTGGCGATTCGTAAGTGCTTCTTGGAGTGGGTGGACGATTGTGGATTTTTGTCTTGGGCTTCCAAAAGTTTCTCATGTCAAAAAAGTGTGATTAATGTTTCATACGTGAGGCTTTCATGTCCCTAATTGTTCAGGTTTAATATTGCATAGATTCAAGCTAGGCATCCATGCTGTTGTTAGTGGAGTTTGAAATTTACCCCATGAAAAGAATGTTTATTTAACATACCTGCAGGAATAATAAAATGAATGTTCGTCAGTGCAAAAGTGCATCCGCTCGCCAATAAAAGATGTGGTCCCGTTAGGAGCAGGATACAATGTGGATTTCCTATTGCCAAACGTTGCTGTCAGCTTCCCGGCCAAGTTGACTTATTATCTCCAGTTGACTTGTCTACTCAATGTCTAATGGACACACACTGCGAAAGGCTTCCACGGGCGATGCTCTGCTTCGTAACTGTTTAAAAGATAAATTTTTCCCCTTTGCCTCTTCAGGAAGTTGGATCCTTCTCCCTTTCCCTCAACAGTTACCGCAGCAATTTGTTATGAAAATCGAGAGCGAGAGGGGAAGGGGAAAGCAGGACCACGTTTGTTGCAAGCCATTAGTTAAGGGGGGGGGGGGGGGGGGGGGGAACTGTTTGGTGAACATTATAATGCAAACCGACCCAGAAAAGAATTAAAAGAGGAAAAAAAATCGAGTGGAAGACAGCCCGGGGAGAGATATTTAAATATGTAATAAACTAATATTTCATTTATTTCTCTCACAAGGGAACCTGACCATTTAACTGCAGCCTATTCAGATCTGATCCTTGCTTCTCTAATGAGTGCAGCCAGCAATTAGACACGTCCGAAAAGTGGATCTCAATGCAAATATTAAGACGCGTATGTGAGGGGTTTTATAGCTTCAACTGATTTGGTGGAAACATTTTTTTCCTGCGAGCTAAAAAGCCATAATGTCTTTTGTCCTCATTCCTTCATTCGCGTTTTCAATGCCACGCACAGGCTTGTATTTTATTCTTAGATATTTTTTTTTTCACCCCCCTTCTGCTCCACATAGAATACAATGGCATTCATTCTTGATGAGCTTGCTGTCACTTTTAATTTCTGTTAGTTCTGCTAAAATGAATGACAGTCGGCCTTGTAATAAATATAACATGCGCCGCATAAATTTTTCACAGGACAAGAATGGGAGGCTCCTGTTACTAATTCCTTTTCAAATGTTTAGATTTATGGCTTTCTCAATGAGTGTGACTACATTATATTATTATATTTTTTTTTCAAACTTTGTGGCAGAAATATATTTACATCTCATTAATGAGCAATTAAGGGGAAGGGGAGTGCTGCCGGAATCTCCATACGAAAAGGACGTGGCTTTGGTTAATCTGCATATACTGTGGGCGCATGCAGTGCAACCTTCAAATCCAAACTGTGTGTAGAACAATTCCAGGAGCAGTCATAAATATGTGAAGAAAACATATTTTTTCATGCCAGATATGTGCATATTGTATCTCATGTTTTAATGATATGTTTGTGACGATACGTGTTGAAATAAGCTGCACCTGTGTGTGGCTATGTGTATTTAAAAGTATAACAACATGCAATCCTACGTGTATTCGCAAAACATTCAAATGTCACTTCCTATTGACATTAATTGACCCTTGACCTTTTAGAATATGCAGTGATTTAATTACAGATTCAGCAGATTTAATTGAAATGGAGTGTCGGCAGTTCAAATAACTCTGTATTAAGGATCTCAAAACAATAGCTATAGCCATAAGAATTAAAATAAAATCACTATAAAATATATGCTTATGGAAGTTATACATTAATTTTAAGTGCAATGATTGGAATATATATTATTTATGTAGAATGATATTAACCTAAAAGTACATTTTCAGACAGATGTGTTAATTTTCAGTCAAAAGCCCAGTCTAAGGTTTACAAAAGGTTCAATGTGGATCTACTGTATATAACCTAACCATTGTATTCCTTTTTCATTGAAGGGAAGGCTCTGCTCAGTATCACTCAGTTTGTTAGTTTTGGGTTTAGCCAACTTTATTAATCTTTGGTTAGCGACGCATGTCAGACTGATCGAAGACAAAATTGCTGTGTTCAGTACTTTGTAACATTTGATCAATGCATATCAATACTTAATAATTATGGGCTGTAAACATTACTGTGTATTGCATACATTTGCACAATCCTTTTAGGATTTTGTTTTGTAGACTTTACTGTGTCAACCATTCAATCACATTTGCAACTTATACGTTGCCTTTTTTGACACGATATATTATTCTCCCTTGCGCTTTAAAGCAACTGTCAAATAAACAAAGAAAAAAAAACTTTAATAAAAAACTAAATCAAAACTAAATAAATTGATAAATGCATACATACATACATAGATGCACATACGTATACATACACATACGTAAAAGTCAATTATATATTTATGCACCTTAAGTATCGCTATAATTCTCAATTTTTATATGTACTTGAAGTTTTGGATTTGAAATAAGAAACATTTTCTGGTGCCCGCTGTGAGCCGTCCCTCCAGCCCAAACAAGCTCCAAGAGGGTTAAAATACGGTACTTTCCGGCCAAAATGGGAGACTTGACAGATGCTAACCTCGCGACAACAGCCACCCAGGCTACTGCAGGGGGCAGTTCTCACGAGGCTCATGACAGAGTTCAGTTTGGAAAGGCAGAGGAATGTTGTTGTTGTTGTTAGGTTTTATTGTTATAATACGGGAGATTTACAGGATAATACTTATACTGGAGGACAACGGGAAAGAGGGGTGAAATATGGTAATTTTCCGGCCAAGATGGGAGACTTTTATGTCTTATTTTTAAATCTGTGTGGCCCTGACCAATCAATCAATCAATCAATCAATCAATCAATCAATCAATCAATCAATCAATCAATCAATCAATGGTGTTGTATAGCCCAATATCACAACGGGAGTTGCCTCATAGGGCTGCACTGAACATTAAGGCAATACAACAGAGCAGTAAATAAGACAATGTAAAGTTCAGGCGAATCAAGTATCCGGGCAAACATAATGTCCAAATAAGAGTCAGCAATGGGTGGCGACAAGCGGCACGGGTGTCCCCTGTCCTTAGACTCTCCAGCACGACAAAGAAAAACTCAAAAACCCGGTGGGAGAAACAAGAAACCTCGGGGAGAACACAGAAGGAGAGATCCACTCCCATGGACGGACAGGCTATAGACCCAGGGTCGATAGAGTCCCTTCAGCAGACAGGCCAAGATTGCAGACCAGATCCAGTCCTTGTTGTCAATCCAGTAGGCAGGGTTCCTCCGTTCAGCCGGGTTCCTCCGTTTGATCTAGACAGGCACTCCCAAGGGGGAGTGGGACAGGAGACACCATGTGAATAGTAATGAACAGACTACAGATAAAATAAATATTGTATCATAATAAGACAAAGTTTGCAGTAAGAAGAAGAAGAGGATAGCGCTCAGTGTACCGTACTTCCCACAGCAGTGTTTCTCCTAAGGCAGCTTTACTTCAGGCTGTGGGTTAGAGCGTTACCTAACTGACCTGATCATAAGCTAATTCGAAGAGGTACGTTTTGAGCCTAGTCTTAAATGCAGGGACAATGTCTGCTTCTTTCACGTGAGCTGGGGGTTTATTCCGTAAAACCGGAGCTTGGTAGCTAAAGGCTCTTCCTCCTACAGTGATTTTGGAGACCCGAGGAATCACTAGTAGCTCTGAGTTTTGAGAGCGGAGTGCTCTGGTTGGCCGATATGGAACAATAGTGTCTTGGAGATAGAGCGGAGCCATACCCTTCATGGCTTTAAATGTGAGGAGCAGGATTTTAAATTTGATTCTAAACTCAACAGGAGCCAATGGAGAGACTTTAGCACAGGTGTAATGTGGTTTCTTCTCTTTGTATGCGTTAACAATCTTGCAGCTGCATTTTGAACTAATTGAAAACTTTTAGGGAACTTTAGGACACGCTGCTAGCAGGGAGTTACAGTAGTCCAGCCTTGATGAAACAAATGCATGAATACGTTTTTCTGCATCACTCTTAGGTAGGATGTTTCGTATTTTAGCAATGTTGCGCAGGTGAAAGAACGCAATTTTACAAGCCTGGTTTATATGCGTTTTAAAAGAGAGGTCTTGGTCAAACAGAACTCCAAGGTTTTTTTTTACTGTAAGCAAGGCAAGGCAATTTATTATACGCGCATTTCATACACAAGGCAACTCATGCGCTATAGAGCTCGTTGATACACTAACATTATCCAGGGAGAGGATCTGCTGAGATAAAGACTCTCTCAGTTTTTGAGGACCTAATATAATAACCTCGGTTTTATCAGGGTTAAGGAGGAGGTAATTTACAGTCATCCAGGTCTTAATGGCTTTTACGCAGGAACTAAGCGTGTCTAATTTATCTGTCTGACCTGGTTTCATTGATAAGTACAGCTGTGTGTCGTCCGCGTAACAGGGAAAATTTATATTGTGATTTCGGATTATGTTACCTAGTGGAAGCATGTACAATATAAATAAAATTGGCCCGAGCACTGAACCCTGTGGCACCCCATAGCACACTTTGGAACACGGTGAAGACTGTTGGTTTACATTAACAAATTGGTGCCTATCAGATAAGTAAGATTTAAACCAAGTGAGGGCTGTTCCCCTAATGCCTACGTCAGTTTCTAACCTCTGCAGGAGAATATTGTGGTCGATTGTGTCAAAGGCGGCACTGAGGTCTAACAGAACCAGGATTGAAGCTAGTCCGGCGTCAGCTGCTAATAACAGGTCGTGGGTAACTTTGACTAAGGCGGTCTCTGTGCTATGATAAGTTCTGTACCCTGACTTAAATTTTTCAAATAAACTATTGTCCTGTAGGTGGCGGCAAAGCTGTTTAGCCACTACTTTTTCAAGGACTTTTGAAATGAAAGGCAGATTAGATATGGGCCTATAGTTTGCTAAAATATCAGGATCTAGATTGGGTTTTTTCAAAAGTGGTTTGATAACAGCATATTTAAAGGACTTTGGCACATACCCATTGTCTAAAGACGAGTTAATTATTTTCAATATGGTACAGTATATGAGATTTCAGGAGTAATGTCTTTGAGGAGTTAGTTTGATTGGAATTGGATCTAGAAGACAAGTTGATGGTTTTGAAGACATAATGATTGATAATACCTCAGCCTCATCTACAGTTATGAACCTGTCTAAGACTTCAAAAGGAGACAATGTTTCTAGAGCTGGATTTAGATCAGAACAAGACAAGGGAAGCTTATCATTTATTTTATCTCTAATGGTTGTGATTTTAAAGAATTTAAGGAAGTCATCGCAGCTCAGGGTATCAGGAATGGAAGGTTCTACTGCGCTGTGACTGTTTGTTAGCTGGGCCACCGTGTTAAAAAGAAACCTAGGGTTATTTTTATTTACTTCAATTAATGAAGAGTAGTAATTTGTTTTTGCAAATAAAAGCCTGTTTGCAGATCAGTGGTTACATGTCATTGAATGAATAGATAATTTAGACATTGTTACTTTGAAACTGGAACTTTTGAAATTGTTACATACATACTACAACAATGTGCCCTTTCAGTTAGGATCGCCCAGAAACAACAACTACTAGATCTTGAAAACAAATTTTCACAAATGTATCCAGAACGACACACACTCCATGACAAGATATTGTGCACGTGTGTTCCCACCTCCTCAATAGACTGTAATTACTGTTGACTCTTATCCCTGAGTTTGCAATGTTCCTTCTGTCTAGATATCGCCATTGACAGGTGTGCTCAACTAACCCAGGGAAAGCCTTGGCATCACCTCTGCGTATAGCCACATCAGCAAAAAAAATGGAGGAAAAAAAGGACATAATGGTGCTACCTCCGTCCGACGTTCCTCAACCTAAAGTGAGAGTAATGATGGCTGGCTAATAAGACCTTCTTTTCCGACATCTTTGTACTGCGTTAAGCAGGAAATTCAACGTAGCAGTTTTTATCACAGCTCGAATTAGTTTGTTATGAGTTCCCTTTACTTTGTGGCAGAAAATAGAAGTGAGAAATAAGAGAGATGAAGCCGTTTGGATATGCTCAAAAGAAGTCCTCACTCAAAGGCTGCGCATCCTCAAAGAAGTTGGGGGAATCTCGTATTCTTTTTAATGTCTGGAAAAGCTCGCTGAAGACATGAGCTACTGTATGTCCTTGTAGTGGCTTGCGCGTGATGATACATTACGCGGGTCTAGGTTAGCCACGGGGTATCCCCAACTATCAAATAAAAGTGACATATTGGGCTAAATAAATGCTCATTGTCAGAGTTTTAGGGGCGACAGCAGGGTAAAATACTTTCGGAGCTTGTTAGCCGCGGAAAACCGTGGCGATGCTTGTTACGTTTTTGTCATGGATGTTTTATACTTTCAATTAGACAACAGTTCGGCCGCTGAATAATATAAAAGGGGCAACCATACAGAGGGCACTTTTTGAAGGGACTTTAAAAAACACAAGCGCGATGTTGTTGTGCTGTGAAATTGCCATTAACTGCGCTAAGATTGTTGTGTCCTGGTTGATATGCCGTGGAATTACTTTTGGGGTTCTAATGGTTGATGAAAAATGCATTTAGCATAATTTGAATACGGACCGGGCTAATAAGATGGCCCAAATCAGCGGCAATCCCCATTTCCATGCGACCTCATCTGGGTGCAAATGTCATTCATATTTTAGCCTTAACCCTTATTAGGAATGTCTGCTTGCCAGGTCTTCATGAATTACATTTTCAGGGCTCCCACTCATCTTTAAAGACAAAATCATTTGAATTCCTAAGGATGGCAGACATTGACAGAAGGGAGAGAGACAGCGGGAGGAAAAAAGAAGTCTATAGAGTAAATCCGGAGATACTTTTTCTTCTGGGCTTTTTTAATGAGCTAAAATCCCCACTTCTTGCCATTTCCCTCGCCTTAATTGATGATTATGTTGTTACACAGTTGAAGTGCTTCCCTCTCTCCTCCCAGTCATTATGATATGGACAGGCAGACTCTTGAAGTTTCAAAGGCGGGACGCGACGATTTAAGCTCAATTCAACTACCCCTTGGCCCACAGGTACAAACCCTTGTAAACAGTGAATGCTAATCGCTAATTAGCCCTGTGGCTGAATCACACGATTTCTGTTTGAGCTGACCGCTGTTACGGTCCTGCTTAAGGGCATGTTGTATCTCTTTTGACGGCCCAATTAGAAATTCAGCTGCGGAACCATAAGGCAACCTCGTCATGAATATTTAACAAGACTGCCACAGACGCGCACGAAGGGGGCACTGAACCACATGTCATGGAGGGAATATTTCGCCAAGTAACCACCAATCAATAGTCTCTTGATGTTTGAGCATTAACGCGATGATCGCTGTTTTTCCGGGGGCCCGTAATAGGGGAGGACTTGCGGGTCACGGCAACGAGGGGGCTGGAGTAATAAGGGTCGGGTTCGCGCCGCTGAGTGTCCAAATTAAATCTCCGGTGGACATGATGCTTCCTGACTCAAAACACAGCCGACACGCAGGAATCAAAACCGGAGCCGGCGCGGTCGGTTTCCAGCTCAATCCGAGAGGACTGGCAGGTCTGTGCCACTGCCAGCGAATAATTAGGCTACTGTCCTTCACAATATGTCAGGCTAACACAGTGAGGGAACAGCGCCTGCTCTCGTTGCACTTTCGCCCGGCCTGCTGTATATATGGCTCAATATAGTGGTGGCCCGCGTGCTGACTCAGATATTGTGGAACATATACAGGGCTGTAGTGTTAGCATTGTCGACGTGGCAACCGTTCCTCTACATATGCATGCCAATCTGCTGCTTTTCCCCTGTTTTGTCAACTTTCATTTGTTTCCCGCTGAATTTTGAGTGTTTTTTTTTTCTTTTTCTCATACCTAAGACATTGCTTCCCGGTGTATTAAGAAATAATGGGCTCCCACTTCCTGTTTTCACAATAATTATGATGCATGTGTCAGGTAGACGTCGGGTGTTATGCTGTAATTGGTATTTTAATGCACTACCTGTGACACCTAAGATTGATTCTTCATTTACAATAACACCGTAAAACAGCACGCCACCTTGCATAATTATTGCTGTGAAAAAAGGAAAAGTGCCTGTTTAAACTTTATTCACTCGCACCTATTCTTGTGCACACGGAGCTGTGAAGGCGCTCCAAGAACAACACACCAGGATCCGCGCATTTCATCAGCCGTCCTGGTGTTGCCTGTCACTGAATTGCACAGGGTTCAAACACCTTTCTCAAGAAACCAAGGTAAACATGTTTTTTGCGCCTTGGGGCAATTGAATGAATTACCATGCCTCATCGTTTCATTATACAGGCATTCTGTATGTTAAACAGCGCTGCATACCAGGAGAAGATATGCAGGATTTAGGTTGGGTGTCCAGGCTCATTTTAATCAAACTGCAGAATTCTCCAAGTGTCTCGGCTGCATTTATCCTCATCAAATAATCTTTACACCTGATTTGACCGAAGAGAAAACAACAAGTGTACAGCGCTCGCTCCTGCACCCACTTAGCCCATATCACTCCAGGCAAATTGTTTTTACTTTAGACCCCACGACAGCAACTAAAGACCCACCTGCTCATCCAATAACAGCGAATAAAGCACATAGGCTCGCGCACTCTTGGTTTCAAAGGGACATTCTCTAAGTTGATTCTTTTCATTTAATTCCTGCAAAGGGATAGAGCCCCCCACCCCCACGCGCCCTTTATCTGCTCGTGAGAGAGGGGGAAGAAACAGAGGATTATCGATTTGCACTCAAACAGTGGGCCAACCTAAAAAGCCCCAATGAATTGTCACTCATTATTGAAATTATCAGCCACTAATTAAACTGGCAACCCTAAGCCCCCTGGGCTGTGCTCATCTCCAACTGAATTTCAGCTCCTCAGACAGTAATAGGGAAGCAGCATTAGCCGCTACTGGATGCTAATGAGACCTGGAAGCTGTCTCTCCCTCTTAGGGTTTCACACAAGCAACTGCTGAATGTGAACCACAACTACAGTGCAGCTCTGTTTGTGAGCACTTGATTGGCAGAATGAGAGAGAGTGAGAGAGTGGAAGAGCGAGAGATTTTGACTGGCGACGCTGAAAGTGTGCTCCTCTGAGTCCAGCCTCAACTCATACATTCAGCAGTAATTTTAGTACACGGATATGAAAGATTCCAGGCTTTTTGTGCATAATGCCAGAGTATTTTCCCTGTGTCGTTGCTCCACATATCTCCACCTCTGTAGCTGCAGTTGTTGACTTTCTCCTCATGCGCTCAGCAGACATGGTACCAGTGAGAGCCTGACTGACTTTATCACATGGTACACAGCTTGTTAATAACTTCCTCTGACAATTCCTCCTCATCTTTGCTGATGACCAGGGGGACAGCCGTGATTGTCATGTTTGTAGGGGAAGAAAGACTCTAAACAATGATGTCACGTCAGCCTCTCTATTAAAAGACTTCATATTTTGAGCGGCATAATTAATACTCTTGGGCACGTCGCTTCCAAGTTGGCACTCCAGGCAAAGGGCTGCCACTCACCTGATAATTATTTTTGGAAATGGAGCCCAAATTACAGTGATTGACAAATGCAACAAAGCAGAGACAGCCTGGAGCAGTGGTGAAGAAAGAAATGAGAGAATGGTTAAGTGGTTAATGCACTTTCACAGCGGATTTAAAGTTGAAATCGCTTGTCCTTTTATGTCTCCAATGGAACTTTGGCTGGGGTCAAACTACTTAGCCCCAGTATCCTATTACTGGAGTCTACTAAACGGCCTTTACAAGACTAATTATTGACACTTTTATCTTTTCTTTTGGCCTAATTTAAAATGTTATTTTAACATATCGCTAAATTAAAACGACCATCCACTCACTTATTCATATCACATGGAACCGGAAATGTTAGAATATCAATGAGATCAATACTTTGATGGAGATTTATCCATTTTCCACAACAGTCTAAAACAGGGGTCTTCAACATGGGGGATGTGAACCCCGGGGGCTTCAGAGATCAGCGGTTTTCTCCGATGTGATTTGGTTTATTTGACGTAGTTAATATTTCTTCCCTTGTGGTGGCACTGGTTTTGTGTTTCTCACACACACAAAATATGTATTCTGAAGGGACTGCATAAATATGTTTCCGGTGTTTTGGGACCAGATGTGTGGGTTTAAAACTTCCAACGGACATCGTTTCTGGAGACATTTGTGACTTATCTCTTTTTTATCGACATCCACACTGCTAAACCTTTTATTATTAAATTTGCATGCCTTACATTACAAGATCACACATTTACTTGTTGATAAAACTATCCAGTACAAGCCAATGCCGAATGATAAGCACAATTTAAAGCTCTGGATGAAGTTGGGGTCTCCATGTCATCTCACCATCAGTATGAAGACCCTTCGTCCTAAAACAAAAACTGCATGTCAGCTTAAATGATTGAAAAGGTCAATTTTAGTGCACTTTTTGGGTCCTGGCTTAGTCAGTGTTAAGTTTGATTACAACATAACTACAACTACAACAGAAATCAAACTCCTTTCAATGTTTTATTTTTTTTAAACTGCATAACGTTACACAACCCATTTCACCAGAAATTCAAATATTGGAATATTGTCAAGACAAAAACACTGCATTTGTTTCTCATATTGTGCAGTCCCACAGCCGTGCACACACATGTCCAGCCGCGTCAGTCTATTCTTCAGAAGTCACACCCGGCAACTCATGGTATGTGTCCGAGTGTGTCTTGACTTCACAGTTCCGTGCAAAAAGGCAAACAGTTGTTAGCCTGTCGGGTTGCATCCATTAGACGTCGGATGGAGAGGAGCGGCGTGCGTGTATGCTTTTTACACCTCTCGCCATGCGTAAATCAGCCACTCTGTCATTCCCCGCGCGCGCGAGAGGGGGAGGAATTATGTCAAGTTATTTGTTTTGTACCAAAATGAAATATTTATCGGGAGTGAACACCTACCAGGAACAGACGATAGGGCAGGGTGCTTCATCTTCTCGGACTCATATTTGGCTTCCACCTCCGCAAAGGCCAAAGCACGTCCTGGGGGTTTTCAGTGATTCAGGGAAGTCCGCGAGCTTTGAATCCACATTTCAAAGCCCGTGCTGAACTGCAGGACTGTGGCGGAACTGGAGGGAGACATGTGTACACACACTCCAACCAATTATATGGTGATCTCCTCCGCCGTGTCCGCCGTTTGATGGGCACCAGATACATAACTTCACGCTTCCTTGTTATTTTCCATATTTCCATAAAGCATCTGAGGCTGTGGTCATAATGAAACGTACAGGAGAGTGTGTAGGATTTATGCCTCTGTGGTGAGGAAGTTTTCCACTTAAAGATCTGGCAACGAAGATGAGAAGTTACACCGCAGTCACTAGGGGTTGTTTTGTTTTCCTTCAAAACACCCAGAACACACACCATTGACCATAATTTAAGCTTGAAGTACTGGTTTAAGAGAGGGGAAAACACAAGGATTGGTGGAAATCACTGGGAAAACATTGAGGTGGAAACATTAAATCCGCCTTGTAAAATCAAATTCTAACTGTGTTTAACAGAAACGAGCTTTGACAGGAAAACCATGACATAGTTGTGCGGTTTGCGGACACATTCCTCCACATCAGAGCTCATTGGAGAGAAGACTTTTCATGGCGAGAGGCAGGAGAGTGGTAGAAAAAGGAAGTATTATTTGCCCGGAGTCCAAGTGGACCACTTAAAATGTTGTATTATTGATAGTGGCAATAATGTGGCCCTCTGCTCTACGTCGTCTAGTACGTCATTAAACGAGCTTCAACAACGACTTCCACTCTGCCGCCCAACGCTGGGAAAGCCATTACAGGAGCGGGGATGCTAAATACATTAGCAGAAAAAGGTCGAGAAGCGAAAAGAGAGAATCAGTGTACCTTTGTCCGAACCCATTACAACACTGACCCCTCTGACTTCAAAGTAACAATGATTGAGTTGGTGTCATCGCAGGCCCACACTTCCCTGCCAGTAGGCCTATACCTGGAAGTCTTTTTCCAAGAGGGCTATCGTTTGATCATGCACACAGGCGATGCATGTCAAGCCGGGTTATTCCCACAGTTAATATTCTTTCATAACCTGCCATGCGAGCTGAACTTGATTATTTTGGCACCTGGGCAAACAGCATTGAGGTGGCGCATACAGTATCAGAGACCCCGGTCACCTGGATGATCTATTCGCTGAAAAGGCACGGGTCTGGCAAAAGACTCAGCACCTTGGAGTAATGAAGCCAGCCCTACTCTGTGAGCATGGGCAGAACGGGTTACATTAGAAATGCATGAAGGCCAATAGGTGGTTACCTTAGGTCTGCTCCAACCCATTTATATTCCATCAACTGATATCAAAGCAGGAAAATGTTTTTGGAGAGCGGGGAAAGCGCCGAGAGAGAGGTATATTGAAATGTCCATGTATCAACAAAACATGCAAAAATGGTTGTCAAGTCGCACCCGGCATGTGAAAAACGTGCGCCAGCGTCCAAGTTGATGGTAACCACAGAAGGCAAGAGGCGTATCTTTGGAAGCTCTGACTACAGCTTGGATCAGGCCTGGCTCTTGTAATGAATCTCTCCTTTAACAACACTTTAAAAAGCGCGGTGATTTTTCTACTTTGCTGTCTCATTACCAGTGTCCACTTGGCAGCAGGCAGACGCCGCGCTGCCCAGAAAGAAGGCCTGAACCTGGGCAACTTTCCTGCTGTCCACCCACCCTTTACTGCTTTTGCTTTGCCTCTCTGAGACTTGGTGCTTACTTAATCATGATTAATCGCTGCCTGGATAATCAGATACAACATCAAAAGGTTGGAGATGACAGTCCAAGGACGCTTGGGAGGAAACAAGGTATACCCGGCATTCATTAGCTTTGGCATGGCAGTCATACATTAGCCCATAACCCTTTATTGTCCTAATTAGGCTGGAGTGGAGCTGCTAGCATTAACACTACCAATATTATACATATATGCATAGGATTTATTACAGTCACTCAACTTTGGGCCACACAGAGCAACCCTTATTCCAGAGACATTTATAGCCTGGGCTATTATTATTTTATTTCCTTCCTCTGTTCAGGTAGGAATTTGTCCTTGCACCATATTATGTTAGCTCACATCCGAGCGCTAAGCCGGCCATAGTTTTTGATTTACAAGCACTTACTTGGGACAAACATAAGACAGGTTTCCCCTTCCTCCATTACTTTGGCCATCTCACTTCACACTGTGAGGTGTAGCCCATACTGTATATTTCATTTCTTTTTTACCCCCCTCCCCGTGCTTTTTAAGTCTCCCTGGATGGAGCCTGGCTTGCGGTGCACCATTTTCCCAGCTACAGTAGCAGTGGTGCTGGGCCCTGTTCAACCCCATTATTTCTGGGAGCCAAATTCCCATGGTCCCAGGAACAGGCGTGCCAGCTCTGCCTTCTTGGCTCTCTTCCCTGGTATTGTTTCCTTTGTTACATCCAGAGCTGCATTTCAGCCCGTTAATGTTTGCGCTGGGAGGTCCGAATTCCCAGTGTTCAGCTTTAGAAAAGGTAACTTGAAGTTCAGAATGCAACCACTTTTTTTTCTTTTTCTTCGGCAAAATTGCGTTCACTTTTATTTAGTCCTTTTGTTCTTTTCTTTTTATATTGCAATATAAACAGTCGTAACAACTTCATAACATTGTCTGGCGCGCCGTCTTAGAGTCCCGGGTCTGTATTTTCAAAGATTTGCACGCCTTTCTATGGGACAATTATTTTTGGCATTCAGGAATTAAAGCAATGCTGAAGAGAGAGAAATTATTCTATTTTTCCTTTTCATTAAATACAACTTGTTTTGTGTTGCTCTGTTTTACCTGCTTATACCTCAGGATTAATGACGTAAACTAGCCATTATCTAGCTCATTTGGATTATGTATGCATGATTGTTTATCGTGTGTTTAATAAATAAATAAATAACAAAATGAGTAAGCGACATCATTCGTAATTACATCAATAATTATCACAAAACTACATTTCATTCTCACTATTTGACTGAAACTGTATTTTTGGCTGCAATTTATAATTTACAAAAACATATACTGAAAGAAAGAAATACAGCACCAGAATCATGTTTTACAGACACACAAAAAATGATGTTCTGAAACAGTTTCATTCATTCATATAATAAAAAGAAGATCTGTTTAATACCGTATTGAAATGCTAAATAATAAATAATAATAACGTATTTACATTTTGGATTCTTTCATCTTTTAGAATGTTAGAATGAACTAAACTGAACCTGTTTTAATGTGTGCACATTTGACTAAAGTTCAATACTGTAATATATCGTACCCTAATTCTGACAAATCTCGAGATTATACAAGTGTGATTACACGTGGCTATTATTACCGTTCAGAGCGTAACTAACTATTACTTCTTGATGACATTTCCCCGTCTGTAATCCACTTTAGGGCCCATCATTCCAGCCTGAGCACCCTAACTCCTTTTCTCTGATGTCAACTCATGTCGCCACGATGGCAGCTCACACATGGGATTAAAACAGGGTTTGTTGGCTCAGCGCAGCATGGAGGGAGCATTTCCGACTGATGTTGGCTGTTCCACTCCGAGCCACAGCACTTGTCTCCCAGAGCGCAGACACGCCGGTGTCAGGTAATTCTCCGAGGAAGAGCCACACGCCCCTGCAGAGAGCAGTGGGGGAGCCTGTATCACATCTCAGGAGTTGTAATAGCAGCTTTGAAGACTCCAGTCCACTAATCCCACATCATGTGATCATGTGTCTAATAGAGCGACTCCTAATTCACAGCATTGTGGGGGATTTTTAGCTGTCACTTGCACCGACAGTGGTTTACACTGGAAGAGTGTTATTTTCCCTCTTGTGATAATAAACACAACACACAGTGACACGTTGACAACAAACACAAGCAGACAAAAAAGCACAAAAGCATAGACAGAGTGGGAATAGGAGCAACTGTTAAAACGTGTGCATTCCTAAATCATCAGACAAGTGGTCTACAGTGGAATAAAATGATCAACAGTGAAACGTCTTTGTGCAGAACTAAAGCTTGTCTTAATAAACAGTTAACAGAATTTATATTAGGTCAGCCTGTGATCAATAATAGTTTCTCCAGCGCACTGCAGACAGTCAGATCACACATCACAGGGAAAAGGAAATTTGAAAGAAATACCTTGAAGACTAGTTTTATACAGTTGGAGTGGTCTACTCCATAGTCATAAGCTGTCAAGTCTCAGAAAAGAGGGAAATACAACAAGACCCTGAGAGTATAGTGTGTGATCGTCGCAGCCAGGTCTGCCGAGGCTTTGTGTGACATTTTTAAGTCCCTTTTGAGTGATTATCTCAGAGGTACTATGCACATTAAATGGCTGAGTTAACCTTAACACATGTAAAACCATTACGCCTATTGACGATGGCAGTGTTTAATCCTGCTTTGCAGTTTGATATTGACACTCATGATCAAATGCTAAGCTCTGCTAGCAGATAGGTTGTCCCTCTCTGGGGGACTGGGAGACAGGCAAATGAAGCAGCGGCAGATTGATGAGAAATGAGTGCTGTGTAAATTGTATGTGCTGTGGCTGGAGTGGCTGTGTGCGCGTGTGTGTACTCTTCTCCTGTAAGGGATACTGCAAAGCCAATCAATTAATACTTAAAGTGGAACCAATTCTTGTTTCACTTGGGAACTTACTGAGGGCTTTGCCCCTTCATTTTAATACCGAGGTCTGCATTCCTAATTATGAACAGTGCAAATGGATGTTAAGCCATGCCAAATTAAATCTTAGTTCATTAGATATAAGCTCTTTAAAGATTGAAGGAAAATATTTGAATTTTTAAAAAGTTTCAATGTGCAGTGTCCCATTTTTAATGAGGGCGTTGCAATGTGAGGGAAGAAAAAAGGGAAATGTCTTTGTGTGGATGAATAATCTAACCAATATGAAATATTAAGTCACTGTTTTACCCAGTGTTTCTCCTCAGGCTGCAGTGTTAGGCTGTATAATAGGAGATTTTCCTTTGGTGAGCTTCTGCTTTGAATAAAATACAGAGGTGCATGAAGGGGAAGCGCAACTGTCTAGAGGCCACTGGAGTTCTGAATTACATTGTAAATATATTCATTATTCCTCAAAAAGCCATTGTTGACAGACGTCAGTTCATCATTAGAAGTGTTGCCTCGTAAAGTAAATAAGTCAGCTCCTTTTATTTTCAGCACTGGAAAACTTTCAATTTTTAACCATGTTTACAGCGAGAGACTAGTTAGCATATTATGCTTGTTTTAGCAAACACAGTGACTGCATATTCACTTTTACCTGTGGCTTTTAATGTGCTCTTTCGCTAACGCCTGATGCAGAGAGCAGATGTTCACCTATAGTTGCCACCATGCTAGCCCTGCTTTCTCACTCCCGACAAGAGCTAATCAAAAATCTGCAGAAAGTTTCACACTAGTGCTAATAAGGGAAGAACCCAATGTATCGCTGTTTTTGCATTACACATTACCACTGATTACTTTGTCTTGTCCTTCTATTATCTTGTCCATATTTGTCTGCTGGTGGTCTTATGGAGACAGATCTGCTTCTAAAACAGGACGCTCCAAGGCCCCTTTGTCGTAAGAGCTTTACACAGTGTCCATTGTGTAACAGCTGTAAAACACAGACCAAATTATTATTAACTCCTCATGCTGCTTGGCCACCGTCACCGCCCCTGATAAAGTGGAATCGCAGAGCAACCTTTGGATTTTGGCCAATAACCTTGAAGGGAGATGGTGATTGAAAACAGCAGTAGGAATCCAGGTTAGCCATTAGCGGATACGGTCGAAGACCAAGCTCAAGGTGGCAGTGGCATTACATGGATGGAAAACGGAAACATGGAAAGTATATTAGTTACGCGCGAGACATAAATAAGGCTAAGTTTCAATTTAAAATAACTGCCTTATAAAGGCGGTCGGCAGTGAATTATTGGTAAAATGGCTTATTATTCCATGATGTGAGAAAGAGTTGAAAAAGTCTTGGCCAATTATTAGAAAGAAAAGCATTAAAAAAGCATACCAAGATTATGCTACTTTTAGATGGTCACACTCAGATTTGTCGACCTGAAACATGTAAAAGTAGAAAGAAAATCACCTTTGTCGCAAACTTAAAAGCATTGAGCATTTTTTTAAATCTCTCACAAATGGATCCATTCTTTGCTTAAAACAACAAAAATCCCTAGTCTCAACATTAATTAGCATGAGCAATGGTTAAATAAAGCAGCACTAAATAGGATATATATATTATATATTAAACAAACAGCTAGTTTATGAGCTAAAGACATTTGAGATCTACAAATTTCTTCTTCTGAAACACTGAAGAGGCACCAAGAGCCCCCACACCTGCAACACAGTGGAGGCGTTACAAGAGGAGCTACAGGAAAGAAAAAAGGGACAAGCAAGGAGGTATCAGGGCAAGACTCACAGCTAAGCCACACTTGCCGTCTATCCATAGTGTTCCGGCTAATGGACGTTCACTGGAGAATAAAACAGATTAACTGCTAATCTCTACCCGGAAGATGGTGAAAAACTGTTGTGGAGCGGAGGGAGCTGCGCAGGAAGAAGAGGAAGTAGGAGGCGCTGTACCGTTTCAGAGGAGACTGAAAGGCAGCCAGCCAGGTTTCCTCCGGGTGCTACGGTTTTCCAGACGTCCAAGAACATGCTGGTCAGGTTGACCCACAATGGTGGCGCGGCTCAGTCGCAGCAGTTCAGGACTAACACCTGAACACAATTTTGTTGTACGAATGACAAATGAAGCACTTACTCACTTACTTACTTACTTACTTACACACACACACACACACACACACACACACACATATATATATATAAATATATATATAATGTATACGGTATCTAATACATTGATAATTAAATCTATGTTATGTTACAAAACTGCAGCACCAGCAAATGCATAGTAAAAACCTTAAGAACTTCCATATGATGCTCATCCCTGGAGATATAAACAAAGGAAAGATAACCTGCAGGTCAAAGTTACAACATGCTAATTAAGATTACAAACAACATGGCCATCATTAGCTTATGTTGCAACTTGCAAGCATATTAGAACGCATAATGAAATAAGATCAAACTTAGTAAGGAACTTACCTGCTCATGATGATGTACATTATTCCAATTTGACAAAAAGTTCAAAATACAAATACTGCAATAGAATTTACTCGAATGTTGTAGATAAAGTGCTTTAGACAAAATCTGCCATGTTTCTTGTGAGCGTCCATAATGGCCATAATTTTTGCTAAAATAATATTCAAACGTAAACCACTTGCTAACATACTGTATATAGCAGTGGTTTCCAACCTTTTTCCCCAGTGCCCCTCATTTTATCTGTGGACACATCAGCGACCCCAACACCCTTTTCCATGTGACAAATCCCTGGATTTTAAGAAAAAGGTATGTACAGTATATATGTTGGGAATTGCTGGAAAGTGCTTGATTTTAAAATTGCCATTGGCTCCTTATTATGAAATGTTCCTGTAAAACGTAAACTCAAATTAAAACATAAACTTCAAATTAAAACTTAATCTTTCAGGTGCCACAAAAAATCTCATATCGCTTTTATAAGTTTATCTGTAAGTAAACATTGAAAATTGAAGCCTGTAGCACTGAAATGGCACAGATTCAATTGCAATCGACTTGTTCGTAGCCGTTGTTACATTTGAAAGAGAGGGAAAACAATACTGAAGAAGTTTAAAAGTATACACTTACCCAGTATGAGTCAGCTTTTTTTTCAGGGATAATGGTCACACTTAAATTATCCTTTCAAACAAATAGAAACCACACAATGCCAAGAAGAGGGCTTTCCAAAGCACGGGTCTTCATATTTGATTTCAACATGTACAAATGACAGATAAATAAACAGAGAGAACAGTTTGATATTTCTTGAAAAGAGAAACCCCGCTAAGAACTTCCATCACTCATCGTCGCACTTTACAGGAACTTTTTTGATTCTCACTTTACCTGTTGGGGCAGACGGAGATGTCGAATTTGCTCTAGCATCTTTCAGGCTGATGTGACACCCAAAACCCAGGAGTGACTGTGCCTCTTTCCCCGCAGGAGGAACACGGAGGATGATTTGTTGAGGGACCCCGGGGAGCGAGAGCGCCTTGAAAACAGGTGGCGCAACATCGCGCTGCAGTATGCCTTCAGGGAATATTTGTAGATATTCAGGAAATGCGCGCAAAAAAACAAAACACTTCCCTGCGTCAGAAGCGCACGCCACCTACTGTACGACGCTGAGTGAGGAGGTGATTACTTCTGCTCCTGACATGTTCCTCCCCAATGTCGTTTTCTTCAAACTTGAGAGATATTTTCAAAAAGTAACCACATTATTTCCACCCAGCCTTATGTTGATGAATGCTTTGTTGTGACTTTCAAACATTGGCCATGAGTCACCGAAAGCACGGATAATACTCGTCAACTCTTCCCTGACCCAACTCACTCAGTGTTGAGCGAGATAGGTCAGCGGGAACAATTTCTTCATTTTGACAAATCACTGGGAAATGTATTAGCGCAGAGGCCGAGCTGTCAATCCGGCTGCCCAAAGGTCCTTATAGGGTGTTTCGGTGGCGCTGAAAAATGATGTAATCAGCCCGTCCTTCCTTCCTCTGCGCTCTCCATCCATCCTCTCTAAAGGCCTGGTCCCCTTGGCCTCGCTCTGGATCAAGTCCCCATAAGGCCCCCTGACCCCGTTAGAAGCACATGATGGGCGGCCCTGTCACTTCAAATGGCTGCCCAGGTCCGGTGCGCGAGTAACCCCTCACTGTGAGTAAACCTCCGTGTTATTTCTGTTTTATGGGCTACGGCTGGATAACCGCGCGGAATGGATGTGGACAACTTAGTTATTGTCACTCAGGGCGAGGGAAGGGAACGTGATTACCCAGGACGGGGAAAGCGATTGAGAAGTATGAAAAGTTGTGTGTAGTTTTGGTGCGGGGAAAGTTCGAACGCTGCATAAAAGTGAACAGTTATGGATGGGGAGCAAGTATAAGAGGGCAGAAACATGTACAACACTTGAAATTCATCAAAGTGTGCGATGTGATGCTAAAAATGGAATCGGGATCTGATCTCTGTGACAGTCCGCCAGCATGCAGAGATCATCGTATCAGGATTTAGGTGTTTACTGTCCTGTGCAGCTCTACATTTCACATACAGACACATCTTCAACTTTACCTCACTCCATTCCTCCTAATTGTTGTGGAGTTTGCGTGTTCTCTCCATGTCCGGTGCTTCAAGTTTTCAACCCAAGTAGGCTACAAAGCAACTGGCGCTCGTGACTCTGCCCTAGCTCAAGATCTAGAGATGGGTCCCACGGCTTCTGAAAGGGTGCCCTGGTTGAAGGATGGGTCCAATGCACAACATCACATTTTATTTGAATTCATTAAGCTTAGAAAAACACAACTCTTGCATCATTCGATCTTACATCACTGGGAAAAAGTTTTCAACCTTGAAGCCCTCTACTTTACTCATTTCATAGTAGTGGAATCAAATTTCCTTTGTCCCTCAGTTTTTATGTAGTAAAAGCAGGACATTAGTGCACTATACATCTAATTATAAAGCCGTTTCATCAATTGTGACCTTGCAGACTAGCAGTTGTTGTTATGTACAGTGGGGAAAAAAGTATTTAGTCAGCCAACAATTGTGCAAGTTCTCCCACTTAAAAAGATGAGAGAGGCCTGTAATTTTCATCATACAGTAGGTATACCTAAACTATGAGAGACAAAATGAAAAAAAAAAAAAAAAATCCAGAAAATCACATTGTCTGATTTTTAATGAATTTATTTGCAAATTATGGTGGAAAATAAGTATTTGGTCAATAACAAAAGTTCATCTCAATACTTTGTTATATACCCTTTGTTGGCAATGACAGAGATAAACGTTTTCTGTAAGTCTTCACAAGGTTTTCACACACTGTTGCTGGTATTTTGGCCCTTCCTCCATGCAGATCTCCTCTAGAGCAGTGATGTTTTGGGGCAGGCGCTGGGCAACACAGACTTTCAACTCCCTCCAAAGATTTTCTATGGGGTTGAGATCTGGAGACTGGCTAGTCCACTCCAGGATCTTGAAATGCTTTTCACAAAGCCACTCCTTTGTTGCCCGGGCGGTGTGTTTGGGATCATTGTCATGCTGAAAGACCTAGCCACGTTTAATTTTCAATGCTCTTGCTGATGGAAGGAGGTTTTCACTCAAAATCTCACGATACATGGCCCCATTCATTCTTTCCTTTACACGGATCAGTCGTCCTGGTCCCTTTGCAGAAAAACAGCCCCAAAGCATGATGTTTCCACCCCCATGCTTCACAGTAGCTATGGTGTTCTTTGGATGCAACTCAGCATTCTTTCTCCTCCAAACACGACGAGTTGGGTTTTTACCAAAAAGTTCCATTTCCGTTTCATCTGACCATATGACATTCTCCCAGTCCTCTTCTGGATCATCCAGATGCTCTCTAGCAAACTTCAGACGGGCCCGGACATGTACTGGCTTAAGCAGGGGGACACGTCTGGCACTGCAGGAATTGAGTCCTTGGCAGCGTAGTGTATTACTGACGGTAGCCTTTGTTACTTTGGTCGCAGCTCTCTGCAGGTCATTCACTAGGTCCCCCCGTGTGGTTCTGGGATTTTTGCTCCCGTTCTTGTGATCATTTTGATCCCACGGGGTGAGATCTTGCGTGGAGCCCCAGATCGAGGGAGATTATCAGTGGTCTTGTACAGTATGTCTTCCATTTTCTAATAATTGCTTCCACAGTTGATTTCTTCACACCAAGCTGCTTACTGTACCAATTGCAGATTCAGTCCTCCCAGCCTGGTGCAGGTCTACAACTTTTTTTCTGGTTTCGACTGCTCTTTGGTCTTGACCATAGTGGAGTTTGGAGTGTGGCTGTTTGAGGTTGTGGACAGGTGTCTTTTATACTGATAACAAGTTCAAACAGGGGCCATTAATACAGAGGACAGAGGAGCCTCTTAAAGAAGAAGTTACAGGTCTGTGAGCGCCAGAAATCTTGCTTGTTTGTAGGTGACCAAATACTTACTTTACACCATAATTTGCAAATGAATTCATTAAAAATCAGACAATGTGATTTTCTGGATTTTTTTTTTCTCATTTTGTCTCTCATAGTTGAGCATACCTATGATTAAAATTACAGGCCTCTCTCATCTTTTTAAGTGGGAGAACTTGCACAATTGTTGGCTGACTAAATACTTTTTTCCCCCACTGTATCTCCCGGAAAGTTGTGAGACGAGCTCTTTAACTCCTCGCTGTGGTCATGCGCTGAGTGAGTGAGAGGGGAATTTAACCAATCAAAGTAACATGCAAACAGCAGATGGCTTTATTACCTCCTAAAGGCAAACAACAGAATCGTGATATAGGCTCCAAGAAAATCGTGTTATAATTTCACTTTCAGATATAGTTTACCTCTAAATGATTGGAGGATTTAATGTGCAAGATATTCTTTTAATTTCTATTGTCTCGACTGCGTCAAATTGCTGAAAGCCAGTTGCACTTGGGTCAAAGAAAGGTAAACTTGAGAACCAATAAATTGCACTTCCTATTGACCATGCATGTTTGACCATTCCTACTTTTTGTTCAAAGAAGTTATTTAAATTTCATTGGCTCATATATGATGTGTATTTTCACTTCTAGAGAGCTGGGCCTTTGATGGCGCGGAGAGGGAAGACGTGGGTTTGTTATTGAAGTAAAGAATAATAAGGCCACATTGGCCCGCGCTCTCCCCTGTACAAAGACCTTGATATGAATCCAATGCACTATGTATGCCCCTTAGAACAAGCAAGGAGACCGGAAAGTGTGTGGCTTTTGATCCTGCTTTCCCTGCGTTGCCCTTTCATCTGACCCATCCTCCAAAATTGTCACTGGGACTCAGGCATCAGCTAATCCACCGTGGCGTTGTTGCTTTTTTCCACTCGCTTTTCCTTCCCCAACCTGAACAACAAAATTTTGGCTCCAAACCTGCTGTGTGCCTTAAAGGTGTGCCGCGCTACAGTATGGGATAACGAGATCCGAAGTGGCCAAAAAACACAATAGTTTGGAGTTGGTGCTACCTTGCTACCATGAGTAAACTGTGCTGGATGTTTGAAGAGGTGCCAGGTTAGCTCCACTCGCGGTGCTATCCTTCTCCCTCAAAGGTAAAAACGCAGTCTCGGCATGGTGAACATGTCAGCGAATTATCCACTGTGAACAAGTGATTGAGGCTATGAAGAGGAGGGCATACCAAAAGATAATATGTTTGCTTTGGAGACGATCCGCTGAACATACATTTTTTCTCCCACATAAATTTTTCCGGTCCGCCCCTCCACAGCCATGAATCCCCCCGTAAACACAGTAGCACTGCCCGCCAGTCTACTTCTCTGGATTCAGCATTTCGACTTATAAATTCCAGCCCCTCCACCTTAAGGGTAGCATTTATAATCAGAAATGTGAGTTTATATGTTCAATAAATGATGCTTTTGAAAGTTTTAGTGTTTCCACAGCACATAGCTGCAGTGGTTTAGCTTGTTAGGGAGTAGCCACCTAAAGAACGTTACGGTCAAAGGAAAGTGCTCTGATTCAAAGTGATTGTCCGGACGAGCCAACCCTGACATTAAACATCACAAAAAGATTAAGTGCACTGGAGCCTCAAGTTTCAAACTTGTTCAAAGTTTCCTTTCCAAGGAACTTGTAGTATTGGATGCCTTCAGGCTGTTTGTTTTGTCCGTTACAGCGGCAGAAGGCGGATTCCCAGTGATTTATCTTATACATATAAAAAGGGGGCTTTTATTCTCCAATGCAACAACCTAGAAAGGCTATTATGCCAGTCTTCCACATCGATTTTAGGGCAACCTCTCCACTGCTAGGTAACAACAAGGTATTCATATGATAATAATCATAATATGTCAAGTATCTGCAGCCATCAGAGATGCTAGTCTCAGTTTAATGATTCTGGGAAATTGAGGATTACCCAGGATATGAGAGCAAGCCTACAGTTTTCATATAGTGTGGGAGGTTGCAGGGCTCTGTATTAGTAATCACAGGGGAGAGCCGAGAGGTGGGAGAGAAAATCTGCTTCTTCTCTTCTCTCATTCATCATAGCAGTCCTCTGGTGAGGAAACATGGCAAATGGCCAAATGAATGCACTTCATAAAGCGCAAATGTCTCCTCTGATGTGCCTCTCACTGAGGATCTGCGAGAGGGGGGAAAGATTTCCACAGATATATTATTGTCAAAGTCTGCTGCCCCCGCTTCCAAGTGTTATTATGATATTGTAGGAGATTTTACAATAAGATTTGGTGACTCCACTCGAGCAGTTACCATAACAATGTTACAATGATGGCAGCACTTTTCAATAGGCAGCTAAACTGAATGAAGCATATTGTCAGGCTGGATGATAAGTTCTTCTAAAGGAAGCAGTCGCTCTGAATGTTTTATGATGCACTCATTTAAAGTGAGCAGTCTTTAAATGGAAATAAAATTCTCCGTAGGTGATAAAAGTGGACATATAGCGTACGTGAGGAGATGTGTGATAAGATGAGATAAGAATATGAGCGGAGTACAATAAGATGGTCAGCACCACAGGGAGGTGCTATGGATCTGCAGCCACTGTGCACATGCACTTCACATGCACTCCGCACGAATTACACTGGAGCACAATGTCGGCTCAATGACTTTAGCAGCTCTCATTCTGCTGCTCACAATAATATAACCCCATACAGAAAATTATAGACAAGAGCAGAGATATTACAGGAAGGCAAATTGATAAGATCATTTGAAAATGTCAAGGCATAGTTTAAAAAGTACATTACGTTAATTTTTAAAGCAGTGAAATCTTTACAATATTATGCACATAATAATAACTGCAATTTATAATATATTACGGTATAATTTAATACAAATATAAATAATGTAGTAATTTATGCAATACAGCAATCTAGATACTGTATGTATTTTCAACATTAACATTTCAACAGAATCTATATGGATAAAAAAATCTATAATTACATTGTATAATATTTAATATCCTTTTCTTTTTTTTCAGAAGACACTGAATACATTTTGTACTTATCGAACAATCATTTTATTATTTTATCTACTAATGTCAAATAGTTTGTTTTATTATCTCCTAAATTCAAACATTTTCATATGTTTCAGAAATTGATGGTGTGAAGCTTTTTAATTTGTGACCTCACTGAAAGTTAGTTTTTAGGGCAATTTATTTCATGTTTTTGAAGTTTAGAAAACAATTCAAATCTGCAGTTATGCCACGGTCTAGTGCAAGATCATTCTTTAAAAAATATGTATTTATTTTTTGTATTTGTCACTTACAATTACGTTATTTTCTGTATTACTTTTAACATTTACAATACTTAGCAAGTCGCTTTTAGAAGTACAAACAAAACACAAAACAGTGAATTGCAAGTATAATGAAATTTAGATACTGCACACTTTTCATTTTCAAATATTTCTAAACAAAGATAAGTGGTGACTCACTCAATGACATTTTCGACCACTGGTTTAAATTCAGACTTCACTTAACTCGTAACATTATTGCTTTACGTTTTGTAACCAGCACATTTTCACATCCAGAGAAGTATCATGCTGTTATTCAGCTCCATGTGAGACGGATTTCTCCCAAGTCTGACTCTTTGACATATTGATGCACAGCTAAAAAGGCGTCAGTCGACAGAATTACAGAAATCAATAAAGTCAATGGAGAAGTCAAAGCATTTTGCACACATTACAATATGATTTTCCTGCACGTGAATGGAGCATATTATCACGTAGCACGAGAAAACCTTTTTACACCCCCTGCAACATTAGCAGCTCAGCAGATGTTTATTGTATCTGTGCGATTGGAGCAATTACACCTTTTTATGTATACTCTCTCTTTGCTTGCCTGTATTAATTACTGTATTGATTCAAGAGAACGCCCAATGCCCAAAAAACATAAATCACATTTTGCACCTAGGAGTGCGTTTGAACTAATTAAGAGCGAAAGTGCTGTCTTTGAAAAATAAATACGTAGAATTGTTCCGTATAATACGCTCCCTGGGCTGTCACATTGCAGATTAAAGTATTTGCACGTTCTAAGTATATTTACGTTTTGTTCATTCACGTCAACAGTAATGAGGCTTTTTTTTTTCCCTGGAATCCCTTTCTAATCTTTTGTTCAAATGGACAAAGTCGTCAGGAGAGGATATTGTCTCGAATTGACTTTAAATTAGACGTTACAATGGCTCATTTCGAGAAACAATGCTGTCCCCCTGCCAACGGTGGCATCCATACACCAATTGTAGCCCGCGCCGTTTATCATGCCAACTTACAGCGAACAATTGGACATGTAAAAAGTGTAAGTGGCGCGAGAGGGCAAAGGGAGGCGAGGCGAAAGCTATCCAAGGCGCTTTTTTTCTTCTTCTTTTTTTTTTTTTGGCTTGTATAATTACACTCTCAAGATGGCATATTTACCGTCTTTGCCAGCGAGGTCGTGCCTTCTGTCGTAGTAAACGTAGTCGAGTATGAAAGAGCCAATTACAGCACACTGGGTGACCTTTTAACAACTATTACCACATCCCATCAACACATTATCCTGATGGAGACCGCGATTCTGGTGAAGACTTTCTGCTACCATCGACACGTGCAATATTGGAGATGCTTGTCGTCTGATGGCGTTGACAGCGGAAAACCGTCTTTTTGAAGCATCAGCACCACACACACACAAAAAAAAAAAAAAGAAAAAAGAAATTACAGTGGGAGAGATGAGAGAAAGGAGAGGAGGGGAGGGTTCTACGAACAATAGCCCTTTTCGCCGTGTACAGTACATTAGCCGCGGATGTCAAGCACCCCAGTCGTTCCCAATGAAAAGCACAACAAATAAGACGTTGGCCTGTTTGTATTCATTATCAGTCAGCACATGCCCCGGCTCCTGCATTAAACATTAGACTGCCTCTGATGTCTGCTTAACAGTTTAATTCCCTCCCCGCCGCTCAGCCTGTCATAATAAACCCAGCGAAGCACACACAAAGTCAAATAAGAGTGCGAGGGGCCTGCCTAGCCTGCCTGCCTTGCTTTGTGTACGTTTGTAAGGCATGTTTAGCACCGCAGTAGCCGATGGAGCAGCGCGGAAGGGACATTCAGATTTTTCATAATGGCCACAGCCCTCGATGGCCGGTTTAGCCAAATGAGAGAGCAGATGAAGTTAGATTGGAGTGGGAGCCTCGCTTACTCCAATAAAAGAACGTGCATATAGGCTTTTGTACAGGGCTATTTGTGCTTCTTTATACTGGGAAGAAGAAGATTAATGTTCGGCAGCCAAAAAGTATCACAGAAATACTTTAAGATTGACATTCGTATTTAACTAAAAGGAAGAATTATCAACCTACAGAGCGACAACTTCCACCAAGGCATTTCTCCTATTGCCCCAGCGTCCAGGGAGTCGCTTCTGTCCCCAGAGCAAAAGGAATAAAAGTCACTTGTCCCTTTACTGACCGCTTGTGGCTGGAGGAGGAATCTGCCGGGCCCCGCTTCTCAGCCCTTCCCTCGAAATGATTAACATTACGGGATTCATATTTGATCTTATTTAGCGATTTAATCTTAACATGTCTTCCATGGTTTTACTTGCACTTGTACTTTATTATAATCAGAGACTCACCGTGTGTGTGTGTGAAAAGTGCGCTGCAAAAAAACATTGATTTATAGTAAGTAAATTATTTATAGTCAGGATTAACATATGTAACGTTTACTGATACTTTAGAAGGCAATTATTAACTTACAGCGTGCACGCAATTGATTTACTTATCTATTTTAATATGTATATTTTCTATTGGTCAATAAAGTGAAGGTATGGAAATGCTACTCTGCTGCAGGGTACAATTTGTACCGTGGCAGATTGAACATTGCCTGCACTGTATCTTTAAGTGGATTGTTGTGGTTGCCTTGTTCAGCACTGAGCCTGTCTAAGATAGAACACGCATTAGTGGCTATAGTCTTGTATGGTAAATCTGTTAAATCTGCTTCTGAGCGCGTGCCTCGCTGTGCGTATTTGGTCCTCCCTATCTCGCCGACACAGCCAGAGGTTGGCACAAACACCACATGGTCATAACATTCTCCTTGAGAAAAGGGGGACCGAGCTCTTAGTCTGGCAGCCCGGCAGCCTGGCACCGAGACGAGTCAAAAAAAAAAAGGAAAAAAAGAAAAATGAGGGAACTGACTGGGCACCGAAATCCCCCCATTCAAAAGAGATGATTGGATTAATTAGATAAATCCACTGTATCCCATGCAATTGTGTGTTGTCCAGAAATATGTTCATGTTATTGGTAAAGGTATGGCCTGTGACACCGGCGTTCACGGCGCTAACATTGGCATAAGGGTGACCATCTGCTGCGTAATCTCAATATGAAGTCCTTCACTTCCAATAGGCGTTCATATATTCTCGCTTTTATTCCACTGTGATAATTTAATCCATTATGAATTTATGCAGTGTGTAGCCGGCTGCGCTAATCACTGGCTATGAAAACAGTGCAACAAAAGCTGTCTCCTAATATTAATAAATCACAAGCCCGCGGTTGCGCACTGTAAATATGTTTCTGCAACATTATCAAAGACGGGGAGGGTTTCTCTTATTTTGTCTCGCGCCGGGAAAAGAGTGTAATTACCCCTTGGCGTTGCAAGGGAGCTAAACACTTTTTACTTTTTCATGACATTTGAACAAAGATATACAATTTGAGCTGATAAAACGCCAATGTCTATTATTCATAACGCTAATCCCAGAAAGGGGGCTCTGACATTAGCAATTGAACGTGTTTTTTTTTTTTTTTTTTTTTCGTTTCTTTTTATAATCGCTACGTTACGTTTGTTTTCGTTTGCGCTTTTATTTGTCCTCCGCAGAACCCCGGTGTATGTCTTTTAAAAGGCATGTTTAGCCGGCAGAATGTTAACTAAGGTAAGCAGTGTTGTTTTAGCCCCTTAGTAACCACGCCAATTATCTGTAAACTTTTTCCTTTTTTTTTTTTCCCTCAGACTTCCATGCATACTTAATGCATCCCCTGTTTCTCTCTCGTGCCATCTGCCCCCCCCCCCTCCCTCCTCCCCAACACTCCCTCACTCCCCAAACCTACCCCCATCCATCCTACCCCCCCACCCCCCCCCCTTCCACTACCCCCCCCCCCCCACACACACACACACACCCCTCCAACACTCTGGAATTTTTATGAGATAGGACAAAAATGGGCACTTCCCTTATTAACATCTCACAGTGGAAATCAAATATGCAAGGAAAGTAGTGTATCTACTAATTAGTGCTGAATTCATAATTACTGTGCTCATTGATGGAGATACATTTGAATACGTTCATTTCCTTGGGGAGGGAGGCAGGCTGTCCGGGATAGACTGGGAGAGAAGAGGAAAGGGGAAAAAAAAAAAAAAATCCCCTTCGCCTAAACCCCCCCCCCCACCCCTCAATCCTCCCCTCCCTCGCTCGACCCCCTCCCCCCCCCCCCCACTCTTTTTTTCTTTTGGAATTAGGGATCCGTGGCACATGGCGATACTACCAGACTAAGATCCGAAGTGCCCGCAATTTTCTTCAGATATAATTAATCAAGTGAAGCATGTAACCTAATGAATGTGTTTGATATCCGCTCCTATTCAAATATGGGCTTTATCGCGATGCGGCGGCGGAATCGCTCAGAGCTATACCACGCGGGCCGCGGGAGGAGACAGTTGACAACATCGGGCTTGGAAATGTTCCTCAACAGCTCCTCTTTTGCGTGTAAACAATATCCGCGCTTGTCAAGGCATGGAGGAGACAGAGGAGGGGTGGAAAAAAAAAAAAAAGAAAAAAGAATCAGACGGAGAGACATGTTTTAATTGCTGTAAATTAATAACAATTAAGCCGCGGGATGCTGGGGTTGTCTTGACAGAGCCTTGTTGTCGCCCCGGAGATGATTTCAACCAAGTGGCTCGCTGGTGGTGACAAGCAGGTAAAAAAAAAGAAAAAAAAAAAAAAAAAAAGAAGAAGGTAGAGATGAGCGTAATGTGACATTTTCATGGGTATCAAAAACACAACGGTGCCCCGGCTTCTTAATTAGATTGAAAATAAATGAAGAGCGTGTTGTGCCTTTAATGCGAGGAAAACTGTTTAAATCCCATAACAATATGCGGCACACAAAATGATGTGTGGGGGGAGGGGGGGAGACGGTCTTGATTGCTCGACAAGGAGGTCAGGAGTCCCAATCTCGACAAAAAACCCGGTGCTCCACCCGATGTGCCGGCCCCAAGCCTGGATAAATGTGCAACTATTTGATTGTCTATTGAAATCCGGGCAAATACGAAGTCAAACCAACATCTACAACACATACAGCTTTGCCAAATCTTAGAAATTAAGCAAGAGATTCTAAGATTGTATGGTTATACATATAATAGAGTTCTACTTCTTCTTGATATCGTAGTATGTGCCAGTCCCATGCCTGCAAAAAAAAACCTTAAAGGCTGTAACCTAAATAGCAAAGTTAAAGCATATAGAAAATGGTCTGCTCTTGTTTGGCTTCACAGAAAAGAAATTCTCAATCCACTGCAACATATTAAATTTTTGTTGTAGTAAAAATACATTAGTTTCAATGATATAAAATAAACAATGAGGAGTGGTGGGACGAGGGAAGAACGGCATGTTGGCCCATGAAACTTTTCTAAACCAAACCGCTGAAGGTTATTCGAGACTTTTGACCGTAAAAGTTGACGGATCACCACCATCGAACTTTCCAGCCGAAATGACAAATGCGCACGAGTCTGGAATGGTCCAGCGCAGCAGACAGAGAGACAAACGGACACTGCAGCGGGAAGGAGGAGAAGAAGAAGATCCATAAGTCCTCGCGGTGACCTCAGCGTGTCAGGGCGGGCCAAGTCACGTGACAGACAAAGGCTCTCTAATTAACAGAGAAAACTGGATACGGCGCGCTGTAATGAGGCGCCATGCTGGACGGGCCTCCGCTGAGCCACCCGGCCCATATGCAAGGCCAGCATCGCAGGAATTTACATACTGCAGGTCAATTGAACATATGCACACTCAAAACTGACTAATGACTTCCACCAGCTCTCTGATTCGGATTGGCCGCGCGCTCCCACTATAGAACACTAATGAGCTGAACATTGGGGAGGTGTGTGACGGCAAACATTAATATATGTATCCAGACAGGGGTTCAATTTGAAACCTAATTTCTGGGGAAAAGGGTGCAAGCGTAACACTTCCACCAGAGCAACTTAGGCAGCATTAGCTAATGCGGCACATATGGTTCTATTAAGATACAAAGAGAGAGGTTGGGTTGTACAAAAACAATTAGTAAACTTCTATTCACTCCGCGCAGCAGCAACACACCACATCATGTTGTTTTGAGTAAACACAAACTGTTAAGCCTGTTCAGAAATAAAGTTTGGAAAAGAAACGATTGACCCCACAACATATGGGGATATTGTACAAATATTGGTGTGTATCAGTGGATACATCGCCATGTATACATTTTTATTTTACATAAACTATGCAACATTATGTATTCTTGTTTACATTAAAACACCAGCAAAAATCTTTTTATCAATATTTGCTAATTGCTATTTTTCTGTGTTGAAATATTTTACTTTACATGTGTTCCATGTGTCTTTGTAATTGTATCCAGGGACATACTAAAAATAAGAAAACAATGAACTTTTCCATGCTCTTCTCAGTTTCCACCTAATGTTTTAGTTTGAGACGGCTACTCTGACAGTATGATCCTGAGGCAGTTAAAAAAAAAAGTTGGAAAACATATTAACTATCATCTTTCACCTGAACATGAGGTTATGTAACTCTGTTTGTAGCACAGAGACTCTCACTCAAATGTTTTAAATGTATCATCATTAAAAGCACACTCTAAATGCGTTAGGATCTTATTATGTCAAACTTTCCTTAACTTTATCTTTGTTTTATAACTGAACTTGGATTTTGGGGATTGTTGACCGTCGTCAAAAGTTCATGAGCCGTCATCTACAATCTGAAGTGTAGTCTTCTTCAACTACAGATGACAGTTCAAGAAACTTTGCCCACGATGGACAACTCGGGTACGAATGAGAGCTAACACAAACTTGATTGTAATGGGCAGTTTGGTTAGACTTTTGGAGAGGGCCCAAAACAACACTGAGGAGGTTTCTGTTTGTTACGCAGAGGGAAGAAAAAGTTGTCCCACACTGGATAACTGCTTTTATATCTGTGGACTTTTGTAAAATGTCGACATTTAGAAACAAAATGGGCGTGGACGAACTTGGAAGAAAACTTTTGCGGCACAGAACAGTAAGAGGTGTCATCGCTGTCCCTTCGGTGCCCTGCACATTAACTTCAGCTCAGAGGTAGCTCAGACGCGTTAAGCAGCAGTTGACGGAGCGGCTGATCAGCAGGGAGCAGGAGCCGGTGTCCGCAAAAGTGGCCCATCTCTGTCTTTGTGCCGCGCGTTTACTCCCAGACAGCTGATGCCCGCTACCTGTACGGCCACCCATTCACTATTAAAGTGTCCCCACAGCACCCCGCAGTTTGGACAGTGTGGTGGTGGTGGGGGGGGCTCAGCAGGGGTGAGAGTCCATCTGTGTGCGCGTGTGTGCTTGGCCGCTCATGTGTATGCAAGCGCTGGAGAGAAAGGGCGTCATGTTTTGGCGGGGGGGCCGGCCGAGGAGTTGGAAGGTGTTAAAGGTAGGAGTGCTGGTTGTGATGGGGGTGGGGGGGTGGTGGTGGTGGCTCTTATTTGGCTGGGTGTAAAAAAATGCCCCCAGGTCTCCTGATGGAAGAGACAGGTATTAGCTCTGAGACCTGGATAGTCCCAGCTTGCCATTAGTTTCCTCTCCAGCTGCACCAGGATCCGGACTATGAATCTGCCATGGCTGGTCATTCATCAGTTTCACAGTCCGCACCAGCACACACTCACATTCCAATAACAGCAGTGAAATAGTGAGTAAGAGACAGCCACTGCAACGGCTCCAAGTGTGAGAAAAATATCATGTCATACAGGGACTTTTACTGCCACGATAGCCACTACATCCACTTTCTCCAGCTCAATGGTGGGCACAGTACGCAGCATGAGCACATACTGTAGGCCCGCTCACACGTTAGCGCGCCTGCTCGACTACATGTGCGAGCTCGAAAGGTGATGAGACGCGATATAAATTATGTGCGGGGTGTGCTCGCTGCCGTTTCGCACAGTTGAGCTGCAGCGCCTGTCCCACAGAGTGATGTGGAACTTCCTGTCAAACAGGAAGCGCTTAAATGTTGGTCTGAGAGTTATGGAATGGCCTGTGGAAACATATTTGGGGAGGTCACAGCCAAAGGTCAACACGCCAAGACTTTCCATGTCAAGGTCCCGTCTCCCTAGACCTCTCGAGTGTTTTTAGTTCTGCTTTGATTTAATTACAATGTTTTATAGTCGCAAATCAACCCACGGACCTTAGCCTGATATTTTCTGACAACTCAATTTTTTTGTGTGCAACTTTTTCCCTGCTCGTTCTTGGGAATCTCGGTGAAAGACAAAAAGAAAATGGGAAATGGAAATGGAAATGGAGTGCGGTGCCCTGAGTGAGTGAAGGCCACAGCTCTGTCATGTAGTGTGTATGCTAACTCAAAAGGAAGGACAGGTCCTAGCGATGCGGTCGCTTGGGTTGATGTGACCAGGACATGGCCATGGCAGCAGTGAAAGGCCGCTTGAGCCATAGTGACACGTCGTCTCCATCCATCTTCAGTCTGAAACATTTTACGCTAACTGACAGAGCGTGGCGCTTGCTTACCCACCTCCCAGAGGAAATAGTCCAGACTGGTGTCTTCTTGACATGCACTAAAGAGTGAGCAGTCCAGAGGTCCAGTGGGGCATTGTGTATTCAGTCCAAGACGAAAGGTTAGATCCTCACAAAAGAAAGAGCACTTCAGGATGCATTGTTGGAAGTGACAATGACTTTTCCCCCCCCTCCTCTTCAGCTGTGTTACTCAAGCAAGTAAACAATTCAGTCAGCCCTTTTACATGTTTTTGTTGTGCTTATTTTGTGCAGCCACGGAGCCCAGGTGCAACAGGAACAGGCCTTTATTCAATATCATATTTATCAGATCGAGACAAAGAGAAATATTTTGTGCCTCACCAGCACAGAATCACTAGACTAACTGTAACTGCAACCAAATCCATCATTAGTTTTATAGTGTATTATTTATCTACGTTATGTGTTATATGTTTTATATGTCATGTTGCGCGAGTGAACCGAAAAAAAATCCTTGTTGTTCACTAACAATGGCCAATAAAACAATTCTGATTCTATATTAGTAATAACAATGTCATTTTTATGCCATATTAACTGAGCTAATACTTATACTGCACTGTTGGTAGATCTATTGATTCCATATGTTGTACTGATGTTATTCATTATGAAGTGTTTAGGAGCCAAGAACTCTTTTATGTCACTATTCCGACACCATTTTATCTCTAAAGTAATTTCAAGGAGATATTAGTAAGCTCAGAAGTTGCTAAACATGTATTCAAAGCATTCCTTATGAGTAACATATAACCCAAAGAACAATGAGAGCGATCAAAACAAAATCTCAACATGAATGGTTGCGATTAGCAAATCATCCGACTGCATCCTTTGCAACCAATACAATGGGGTTTAATCATGTATAAACCCTGCTATCTCTGAGGAAATGGACCTCTCCTAACTGTTCTGAAATGTGTATATTCTTGTATAAGTTTAGCAGTCCATGTTTCAGTCATTTCTCAAATGTTAATACTCCAGGACGTGTCTAAAATGTGCACAATGAACCTTGATTTCAAAATTTAAAATCCCAATTCTAACCACAAGCAAAGTCTTTGTCAACCGCTATTCACAATTTGTTTTACAATTTTTAAAATGACAGAAAAATACCCAAAATATTTTATGGAAAATACCCAAACAATAATATTTGGTGCGATTGTTAGGTGGACGCTGACATGGAGAATTTTGTGCTCATATCCTGTATCTCGGTCAGGTACCAAAGAAAAAGGGGGGAGGCAGAAAAGGAGAATTGAGCAGTGGCTATAGTAATAAATCACAGGATCGCTGGTGACATTCATACAATACGGATACAGTGTTAACTCAATGAGTCGGACAGCCCTAGCCTGTTCCTCCATCCTGACCTTGCCTCCCTGTCGTAATCAATCATGTTGGCACGGCACACACGCACCTTATTTATTATTACTCTGGACCCGCATGTACAGTAAACAATGAGTAGAATACATTGGAAAGAGTGGGAGAGAGAGAGCGAGAGAGAGAGAGAGTGGGGGTGCTATTATAAGAGAGGAGGTAAAGGTCCCTTGAAATAACCGCGGGGCATGTGTGTCCGGCTGGTTGCTTAAAAAACAGCGAACAGGACGGAGGGAGCGCGCGGCGTGGCCAAGCGTCACCGTAAACGCGACGCCGACGACCAATACTAACTGCTCATTGCACCGGAGAGGTCACGCAGTGTCGCTAGTTAAAATGTACGACTATTGCTGTCGTCGTAAAAAAATAAATAAAAAGGAATAAAAAAAAGAAATATCACAGCGTGTTATTCATTGGCCTTTGTATTTCTGGCCTGATGTCTCACTCTCATTCAGACAGTTTTCGCGGCGCCGGCCTCTTTTCATTTCCATCACATTAAGAAGCCGTCAGACAGATGTCATCGCAATCGTATGCCTTTTTGACTGCTCTCCCTTTAGAGTTAATGTAATTTTACTTCTGTTATTCTCAGGTAGCAGGTGTATGCGCCGAGTGACAAACCGCTTCCTTTGTCGAACTAATAGCTTCTAAAGTCAGTGTAAATTAACAATGACCCGGCGCCGTGCCTTTCCCGGTAACACCAAGCATAACAATCCTCAGTGAAAGGCGGCCAAGCCAGTCGGGTCCGGCGCAGGTCCCATATGCAGCCCGTGCAGGGGGCCTGTCTTGGCAAGCGAACCCGGGGCCCCCTGAACCCGCCATGAAGGATGGCTGGCCACGAGGAGGGCCGAGGGGGGGAGGCACTTTAAAAACACATACCATATGCAGTTAGGAAGAGCCTCATTTATCAGCTCCAAGAAAATTCCCGTTTTTTTTTTTACACCTCGGACCCCCCAGCACTTTCTCTCTCTCTTCCCCCAGGGGCCAGCCACCTCCTAACTGTACAGCGCACATGACAAGTCCTACCCGAGACCTGGCTTTAAGTGCGTACCACATCTCTGATTTGTCCCCGTGTTGGAATAACAAGGGATTGATTCGCCGGGTAATGTAGTGACAGTGGCGAGAGTGGGAGTTATAACCAGCAAAATGTATTAGATAAAGTGTCAGTATAAAAAATTCCATCTCAGGCGCAGCTAAGCCATTGCTCCAGCATGGTTTACAGAAGCAAAAATTGCACTTCTTTCCCCATGCTGTATCCCCAACTGAATTTGAATATTTAAGGACACCCTGTTTTTGTTTTTCTAGTTGTTGTTAAAGTCTGTCCTGTCCTCCATAATTGCAAAGGCCGACATTACCACGGCAGTATTGCAGCCTGAAAGTTGTAAAACATGCCCATAAACTCATCCGTTTGAAGAATTGGGATGGAATTGGAATTGGGATTATGTCTTCAAATTCAAATTGACTTATAGGGCCTTTCATACGGTGAATACACTCAAATTGTCTTTTGTTTGGAATATTTAGCTCTGTGTGTCTTAAGCCAGTGGACTTTCGAAGTTATTAGGGAATCTAGATCTGATCATATGGGATACCTACTCCCAACGCCATAGTTCCAGATTACAAATAGGTGGTCACACCCGTTGAAACATTATTTTCTCAGTAATGGACAAAGAAAGAAAAACACACCGGTCATCAAATGTGTCAGTCAGTTATTCCCAACCTGGACTCCAATTCCCAAAACTTCACTTCCAACAAAAGAGATCCAATAGATGGATAGAATTACAATGAGCTGATGTCATTTTCAGTATTTATATTTTATTATTATCTTTACCTATTGAAAGTACTATAATTAACTTTGCAAATCTATCCACTGATGAAATAGGAGTGACAAAGAGAAAAAGGTTCAACAAAATCACTAGTCTATGATAAATCAAGTGGGAGATAATGGATCTTGTCACTTTAAGATTCAACTTATTTCTTTTGTATACTCTCTTACAAGCATACCTCATAAGTGCTTGTACGCTCGTCTGAAATCTGCAAACATTCACCTTACTTCCCCCTTAAACCTGACGCCTTTTTAGTGACTTCTGTAAGATTGTCTCAGCCTTCTTGTAAAAGTCCATCAAGCGCGCCTGTCTGTTTTGCCCTTGTCCTCCCCTTCCTGTCCAAACTCCTCTTCGCAGTTGGACATCATCTGGCCCGTGAATGGCACATTGTTATAGGGCTTTCCCTCGGTGGCTGCGTGAGCAGATGCCACGAGCCGACGCTACACCGCTCCCTGCACCAAGGTTGGTAAGCACTCACGCTTTTCAACCACCAGGCAGGCAGGCGCGCCGTAAATTACATCCCGCCAGCGCACAAACATGGGGGGGGACGCAGACTTAGTAACCTGGGCGAAAATGATTAGGAAAAAATGAAAGGAGATTTAGACAGAGTGCTTACTTTTTATTATTATTATTTGTGTGTGTGTAAAATGTGTGTAAATGTTTTGAATGAAAACTTTTTGATATTCTCTCTGTACAGGGCAATAGATTTGGGGTAACAAAGCTGTGTCTATCCCAGTGCACTGTCGAGAGGATACAGTAGTCATAATGGCCTGAAAGTCTCCATGAGTTATTGCTTGAGATGCGCAGATGTAAGATGGATTCCAGCGTCTATAAACTACAACAAAAAGTTAGCTGTCGGCATAAATTTGAAACATGGATGTCAACGCAATAGGTCATTGTGGCTCTGATGTATATTTTCCATACTTTAAGCATAGTTATCTGCTTAAAGTAAAAATAAGGACTTGAAGATAAACGTTCTTATCCAACAGGTCGAAAGAAAAAAAAAAAAAGAAAAATGCCAAAATCAGTCAATATAATCCAGAATGAGTTAATAAAATGAAATCTCAAATGTTGCTGTCTTCCTGGGATGCCCTAGTGCCACCATTGCAAAATGTGCCCCCATTGGCCTCCCATGTTTAAAATGTGTGGATGCGCTCCGGTAAATAAACACAAACTAGTTATAGAACACTATTCAAATTAGGATGAATGCAATTATTTAAAAATCTCTCATTATTATCAAGGTGCCCCTTATGACATACAGTCATTTTCCGGAATGCACCTTTACATACACACATAGAAAGAATACCCCGTTGAGAGCTCTGAGAAAGTAGTCCCTTCACTTTCTCACTCCAGCAAGAACACAATTCAATTTTGTCCAGGAAGTTTCTACTGTTTTATAGTGCAAACGTCCATATCAATTCTGAGACTTTTTATATCTCACTAAACAACATTTTTACCACTATTGCTACCACCTTGTAGAATTTGGATCATTTTACCTACTGCCCCTGCTTGCAGTCTGTTTTTGTTGGAGTTTCGGGAGTGAGGGGTTCCACGCAGGCAGGCAGCAGGGGAAGTGTCCCGGTGAGGAGATCAGGCCTGGACAGCTGGGCTTTGAACTTCTTACCCCGCTGTTCCCGGGGTCAACAGCTCGGAGGGCGCAAAGGTTAAGGCGCACTATGAGAGGCCATCCTCCAGTGAAGCTAAGGCACTTGTTTAGACTTAGTCCCAGTGGCATGATTACCTCACCAGGCTGGAGGTGATGCTATCACAGGGATCAGGTGAAGCATGCAGGAATAACATACTGCACTTTACAGCCAGCTCCTAACTGCTTCTGATAGGTTACATGTCCGGTTTCCTCCAGGACGTTCAACGATAATAACATTTGAAGGATGGTAGGGTTGCATCACTTTGGGTACATCTGTAATTAAGATTTGATTATTGCAATTAGATCTTCTAGAAGAGGATATAAATTAGTTTTGTCCTTCTGTACTGTAAAAGCAGACTTTTGTAAAAATAGTTCTGTTTGTGAAGTCTATGTAATTATAAATCATGTTCAGCGATCGTGAACAAGCAGGCTGTTATTGTTGTCTTCATAACCCTGACAAAAAGATATGTGCAAGTTGTAAAATGTGCTTATAAACTCACCCCTGTGAACTGTGTACCGGTTTGTGCAGCACCCCAAGGACAAAATCCCCTACAGGAGTAGTTTATGCTCTTAAGTGCAGTACAGAGAGTTGCAACAGGATGTACAATGGGCACACATCACAGCCATCGGAGAAACGTCTCTACCAACACTGCCGTGAAACATCCTCTGGCCTGGACTCTGCACATGAATGAGACAGATCACTCTTTTGAGGACATGGACACGTGCCTGCTGGATAAAGAGCTACAGTGGTTTGAGGTAGAGGTGACGGAGGCTACGTATGAGCGATCAGTGCCCTCAACAGACATGGATGACGTAGGTTCTAGCGGTGTGCGGCAGCAACAACCTGAGTCAAAGACACATGGTTTGGCTTCAGATTTTGGCTCATGTCGTCGGACCTCACTGGAATTCCACCATCCACAGCCATGTCTACATCCGGCGGCCTTGACGGTAACTGAAAACTGCCATGAGGAGGCTCTCTGGATGAAAAGCTCCACGTTGGTATCTGTCAAAAAAATAATAATCCTTGTTTTAACTTCACAAGATCCATTCCTGTGAAGATTTGGGATGTTAGAAATATGTTTGGAAATTATGTTTAACTTTGGACCACAACTAACACTTTAAAATGGATGTGCCTCCTCTTTCATTGCCTAAAATTTGACAGAGCACTCAACTAAAACCAGAATCACATGGATTTCAGGTCATTCTTGTAGAGGTCTAAGCAACAGGGTTGGCAGTGAGTAGTTTGTAGTAGAGTTCAAGTACATTAGGAGTAATAAGAAAATGGTCAGGGATGACAATGTGTTAGGACAAGTTGCAATTCAAAATGTTCCCACCAAAACAGTAGGGTCATTTTTTAGTTTTTTTTGTTTTCTTGCAAATCTATGCATAGCTTTACTCTGGTCTCTACTGATTTCTGACTGATATCCAGGGAATAGGACTTTATGCAATCAGAAAACAGGGGGCAGGGCAAGAAAAAGAAGAAGAATGCAGTATAGGCAAAGGGTAGAGCTACTGTTTGTTTTGTTTTTTAGAAAAAAAAATCGTTGACTAAGTGCGGTCATTTCTTAATTTATCAGAGCGCAAAAATATGTTGGCAGACTTTTGATACACAAATGTGAAGATTTTCTGTAATAGTCCCCAGAGAGCATTTGAGGTCACACATCTGGAAAAGTTACTCTGGCTTTTACAATTGGTCAACCCACTCTTTTTGCTATGTTTTCGTTTGTCTTTAGAGCACATTAAAATAAAAATAAACTTCTTTTGTTTAGCTTAGTTTGCTAACAGAAGCCTTTTCATGAACAAGCTGTTAATACTTACTTATCACCTCATACATCACTACCAAAAGAGACGTTACATCATTTATTCCATATTTAGCGGCTCAACAAGTTCTGTCATCGTTTCATTTCGGCTGCTTTTATTGTTTGTCATAATGTAATTTGTTCAAGTATTGGTACAGCAAATGTTTTCATTCACTCTCTGAAAGCACAGGGAAAACAGGGCCAAATGCTTGCTATTTAGCTTGGATTAGCTGTCGGCTTTTTCGAGAATCTTGGCCGACCTTTGAGTACACGGCATCTTTCAGTCTTTAAACTTTGATTGCCTTGTAACTGCAACACATTTGTCCATCAAATTCCAGTTAATACCCGTTTTTTTTACTTTCATTTTAGAGCAAAACCACAGTCCGCAATCGAACAGTTATATCCGAACTGTGAGTGTACGAAACAGAACTCCAAATGAATGCGCTAAGCCGCGGCAAGTATCACTATAGATCTAAGATGGGACACAATAAAGCGTGATTTGTTATGGTCTTGGGAAATACATGGCTCAAAATCCAATCAAACACATCACCATAGTCTATTTGAGGAAGAATCATCCCGTGCTACAGACAATATTTACACTCTCAAATCCCACGTCTTGTCGACCGATGCATAGAGGCTCGCTAAGATATATGGCTTTCTTTATTCATAGCACTTCAATTACAAAATCATGTATTGGGGGGAAAGAATAAATTAATAATAAAACCCCCCTATCTGAACTTCTAATATTTTGCTTGGCGAAGGGAAACGAATTACCCTTTTCAGAACTGATGATGTATTACTAGCGTTTGATCCTCTGAGGTTTGGCCATGCTCACATTCATTACTTTCAAGTGCTGAGGTGTATCTGCAATTAGAAGCACCTTGCAGTGGATTCCTGACACTCCCGCAGACTTGAAACACCAGATCATAGAATCATCAGCGCATTATACTGCAGGAGAGGGGACGCGCTCCCTTCCAATACGGCCCCGCACATATGGGGGGTGGTGTGGTGCTGCTGCTGCTGCTGGAGGACGGGCTTAATTTAACCGTGTGCCCGTAAGTGAGGAGAGCCGGTAAGCAAATGAGGACCTTTCATTAAATCAAAGGTGATTTTTGTTCTGCTAATGGGCGCCCCAAAATCTAGTGCAGCGGCGAAGCATGTGATCATTCTCAGTGGAGCCTCTATATGGCTACAGACCGGTCAGGGCTATTCTTATTACAGTATGCATAATGTAATGAGCGCGCCTGTTTCATTTAATCACACTGAGTGGACTGTGTTAGTATTTCTTTGAAATGACAAACCCATACAAGCAGCGGCCCAATAAGAAAGGGAATAAATAATACAATCACTCAGTCGCCTTGTATGCTTAATGCACTTGCTGTTTCTCAAATGGCGCCCATTTACATGGCATAGTGGACTCACAGTACTGAGTCGTCTTGTTTTTTCTCTTGTGCTTAATTCTATATGAACACCCAACCCTCTAGTGTCTTAACAATTACGGCCCTCAAGAAGCAGTATCTCCTTCAGCGGTCCAGCCATTGGTGGTGACAGGACCAGAATGGTCACCGCGACGACACACCTCAGAGAAGCAAAGGAAGTTTGGCCAAAAAACACGCTGAGCCATTATGTTAAAGTAAACGACAGCACTTCCTAATGTCATTTGGCAGTGCTAGCGCTCAGCAATTAGGGCCTCTCTTAATGCGACGCTGGGAGCATTTCTCCTCAAGGTTAGCGCCTCATTTCCCCACGATGGGTCTGCGGGGCCGCACCAGATGCATTGTGGGAGCTGGGGGGCGAGAGTTAGGACAGGTGTCCGCCACCTTGGATATCTCCCCTCGCAGCTGGCACCAGCTGGCACCCCCAGTGCCCCATCCGGACGCACCGCTCTGCCTTCTCCAGTGAGGGAGGGGGCAGTGTGGAGGGAGGGGGGCATGTCAAGGGCAGACCTGCTACAAGCTCACTCACAGGGCACCCATGCCATGACATGACCTGGCCACTAGGGGACCTGCCAGCAGTGAGGGGTAGGAGTAATGTGGTGCGGCCGGCTCCAGCGTCCCTAATGGAGCGGCAATGATGAGCCCAGCAGTGCCAGAGGGTCAGAGGCAGCCGCTCTCCCACCAGAGAGAGCGTGTCATGTCTGAAGGTGGTCTCCACGGAAACTCACCAGCCGTTTGGCCGAAAGGTAAATGAGGAGAGAAGTTTAAATTTACACTAGTCAGTATTATCTCTTTCAATATGCTTTTAACCACCATTACACCAGTCTGGGCATCACCCCCATTAATATTCAAGCAACACACTTTGTAGCCTTTTTTTTTTAGCCCATTTGGCAGTTAATAATACTTCTTAATGCACCATATAATTTGATTAATATAGTTGACCATGCATGCATAAAATTAGTTAGTACAATTAGCCCACTGATTACACTTACAAAAACCAAAACATTAATTAAATTTGCACCTAACAGCCCTAAACAAACAAATGTCACCATATTCTTTTTTTATAGGGACATGTTCCAATCCATTGACACTAAAGCTAGCCGAAGTGTAATCATAAGCATGGTTCCCTATGTATAATTATCACAACATGAACGTGTTTGTAAAGCAATTGAAACCACACAATGCACTGGACATTATCTGTGCAAAGATTTCATTTTCCCGATGTCACAAAAGTGCACACTCAAGCTCTGAGATAACCCACTTACAATTAAACATTCCGCGATTTTAATGTTATTTTCTTCATTATTCTCTCGATTTGTTTTCGCTGGCGGGCTGAGCGTTTCTGGGTGAAGGCCAATTGTTATGAATGCAAACTAACGGACTTGTCTGGAGAAATCGCTTCACATTATAAGCACATTATGTTCCCGGGCAATACCGCCACAGTGTTGTCTCTACTACGCGATGCCAGTTAATTCACTTAATATGCCTTTAATGGGGAACGTCTTTGCTTTGTGTAAAATGGCTTTCTGCGCTGACCATTATCTGAAATCAAGCCTAATGATGGGCTCCCGGTTTATGATAACGACCATTATCTCCGAGACCACCATCATGTCTGCCAAATGATCAAATGATTGTGCGCGCTTCTTTTGCTCGAATTCGTTAGTCATGTAAATTCAGACCCTTGATGGGGCAGCCCTGTATAAAATTAAATATTGGAGACCCTCTTATTGAACTGGGGATGCTTTTGAAGTGGGATAAAGCGAATCATCTTTGCCCTCATCAGGCCTTAATAGTGTTAAAAAAATAAAAAAATAAAAATAACACTGGAAGGGGTCCCCACGTCTCCTCATCTTTGTATAGGTAACTCAAAGGCAATAATAATAATAATTTGTGATAACACGCTCTTTGTCTGATGCCACGCGAGATCCTTTGAAGTGCAGACTGTTGATTACTGTAAATGAGAGCTGTTTCAGGGTGGATTGTGGGTAATTATATGCAGTGCACCCCAGGGAGCAGTGCTAGGACCCTTGGGAGAGGCGTTCCACAGGAGAGTGGCGCAGCAGACAGCGCAACACATGCTGGGCCACCGATTCCCAGCGTGATACAAGTCAACAGGCCTGCCTTTTCATTCCTAATGTCTGTGATTTACATGAAAGAAACTAGCGTCGCCCAACCGCATCGCCGCCACCGCCTTGTATACCGCACTTTGATTGACAGCGTTTCATATTTCACAAGCCCCGCCCCTCCCTCCGCCACCACCTCCTCCTCCTCCTCCTCCTAGCCCTCGACTAAACCGCGCACTAGCTCCCACAACAACTTGATGATGATTGCAGCTTTCGAATGTAACGGCATATTACGAAGAGTGTGGCAATGAGGAAGGCAATTATAGATGTTTGAAATGGGCATTACATGATATTTTTATTGTCTCCACTCGTAACAACGTCGCCAAGTGTCCTGTTTTATTGTAACAGCGGGCATAGTCAGTGCATCATACATACGTGACACCACTATAGGTTGTGGTTGCTTTAATTGAGATCAGGTGTAGGGTGCAGACAACACAGAAACACAATTTCCACTGTGCGAAGCACCCCAATACAAGGGTCACGACAACCAACACCTACAGTGAACCCGCCCGCCGTATAAAAAAGGCCTGCACCTGGAAATGTCAGGCCCGAGAGCCAAACTCAGGTTTGAGAAATATGATCCCGCAAGAGATTAAACACCTGCCGTCTGTATCTGATGCGACTGGCTGTTACAATTTTCCCATGGTAGAAATAAAGCTTTTCTTATCTTATCCAAAAATAATGAAAATATGGTCTTTAACTTCACCAACTCAGGACTATACCCATTGAAGTCTATATGATGTACACGCTACAAAGCAATGCGTGAGCAATGCGTGCTGTGTATACTGTATGTTGTGTTAGAACAGGGGTTCCCAATGTGGGGGTCGCGAGGCACTGAGGTGGGAGTTGCGAGATGTTTTCAAGACAAAATTCATAACAATAAATTGGATGTATTTTTGATTATTCTTTTAAGTGGAATCAAGCCAAATATGAAAACAGACTATCAAAACAAACGTTCATAAACCAGATTTGAAATGTTGTGCATCTGAATTTATTATAAATACTAATTATGTGTTACAGTTATTGATCTGGTGAAGGTTTGAAAGCCTCTGTGTTACAATGCCTAGATTTTTTTTATGTATTTACTTTTCCCCTAAAAGTAGTATCTGTTGTGTTGTTCCCTGCACCAAACTTTGCACAAGTGACGCCCAGAAGTTGTTTTTCACATTTTTGTACGTGTTTTGAGGCTTTTGCCATATGGATGTAGAGGCCATTTTCCTTTTTTCTCTTGTATTTTTTTTTTTTGCATGACGGAAATTAAATGCTTATGTTTCACTCTCATTTACCACATTCACCATATTCAAATGCACATTAACAAAACTGACTGCGACCGCTGGGCCTTCATTTAGACACCAAGAAAATCCAAGACCAGACTGAATAAACCCGCTTTTCATGTTATAATTCATTTCCAAGGAATGGTCGAAAATTTCTCTAAATTAGTTCAACATTATGGAACAAAAACGCTGTCATAGCTGTAACTATTGCTAAAAAAAAAAACACAGAAAACATACTAATGCTATATGCTTTAAAAAAAAATAAAAAATCCTAAAAGTATTTTCTTATGCCAAGGAGTTTTCTTGCATTAGTTAAACATTAAAAGCTTGAATTAGTAACTGTAGAATACAACTTTTGCAAATGTAGTATAGTTTGGCACTATCTCATTCAAATGCACTATTTATTTCACTGCTACGACTAACTATATATTATGTTTCCTAATTGCCGGCATCTATAGCATATATACATTGGACATCGACTCCAAATTAGGATGCAGCGTTGGGCGAAGTTTTCCAATCACGCTGGGAGCCGCGCAATCTCCTTCTCCTCACTTGAGCTCATTTCTCCACTAATGACTTTGCCCTCTGATGCAAGCCAAGGGATCATCAAAGGTCCTTGAAACAAAAAGGGAAATATCGCAATTACTGGGACTTTCATGGCTTGAGCAGCAGATTAAAAAGCCCAGTGCTTGTGTTATGAGACGCAAACTGCCTGTCTTCAGTGTACGTTCGAGTGCCACTGTTCATCACAAGATGTGTCCCTCCTCTCGCCACCCCTTATACAATCCAAACCCCCCCATACAAGGCGAGATAATAGAATCAGATGTATTATGTATTACTAATCACATGATAAAAGGCCTTTCAGCGCCCGGTTAATGCATGTAGATTCCAAAACGCTGCATGTACAAGAAAAGTCATCGCCTTTTAACTGTTGGCCTGAGGGAGCCGCGTTGTCCCCTAGCCTCCATAACCGTTGACACAAAAAGGTCCCCAAACAATTTCAAATTACTGCTTTATTTCTCTCTCTTATATAATCCACCCACATTATTAAATCTAGCACCTTCTGGGAGTCGGCTGATACAATAATGTTACTGTGCTAAGATGTTTACATTCGAGACCGGAGCTTTCCTTGTTATAAACATGTATGCCCCAGGACTTGTACAATGCATACTACTTGGCCCCTAAATGAGGCGCTCGGGTCATTTTGGTTTTTAAAGAGGGGTCAATATTAACCTCGAGCAAAAAAGAAAGGGTGGGGGTTACAGGGGGGATGTGGGCAGAGGCGGGTACTTAGGGTTGCACAATATGAGGGGGAAAAAATGCAATATTTAATACAGTAAGTGAATATTGCAACACTGGTAAAATTGCAATATGTTTAATACCATTTTTACACAATACATTCCATTTAAAGTGCATGTGACACATTACACATTTTGCGAAAACATAGTTCACACAATTATATTTGAGATTTTGCTAAAGATTGTTGCCAGGTGTCTCCAGTTTCGCCATCTTTGTGATGTTTCACTTCCTTATTGGACACCGACAGGAAGTGACATAGATGAAGGCAAACCATTTTAAACTGTTGCCGTACCAACCATGTTAAGTCAATGGGAAATGAGTCAAACTGCTCTGGAGCTTTACCTTCATCTATGCCACTTCCTGTTAGCAGCTTTAAAATTCCAATAAAAATACCTTTTCTGCTCAACATTTCTTCGTCAAAATTGCAGCTTCACTGAAATAAAATGATAATCATGCAACAGATGATTGTAATGATGTTATCCCTCTAAATAAGGCAGATTTTCAAAAGCATTAAAACCTGTCACATGCAATCAAAGTTAACAAAACAATTATGCAATTGGGGCTTTCTGTGTGTCAAAAACAAGGCTGAAACAGAACTACAATAGGAAAAACTGGACTTTTGCACATTTTTAAGTTACTAAGCATTTTCATTTTAAGCTATGCCAGCTAAAAATGTGCAGACCTTACACCTCCATAATTTTGCAACTTATCGTGGCTTCTTGCGATAAGGATATTGCGTTAACAATATTTTTATAACAATAATTTGCCAATATGTTTTTCAGTCCAAGTAGTCATTTGTAGTGTTGGGTAGTAACGGAATACATGTATTTAGAATAGGTATTTTAAACACTAATTTTGAGTAACTATATTCAGGTTACACTTTCATTTGAATACAGTTACTTTCCTAAAATCAAGGGGATACATACTCAATGATTACATTTTACTTTCATATTCCATGATATCGAGAGGAAAAGATCAAAATGACATGGGAAAAGTTTAGTGATCTCTGCTACGGTCCCGATGTGCTATTGCAGAGTGCTTTATTATGTTTTTAATTAGTGGCAAATAAGTTCATAACAGGCGGGGCATGAGCATGAGCACACACTGTATTTATACTTAAATATAATGCAAATTAATTCATGTTTTTCATCGTATATACGCCACATTTGTGTATAGACATAAAGCAAATATTCAGAATACAGTACACTGATTGGACAAAGTAACAGAATACGTAACATTCAGTATTCTGTAACTGAATGCAATATCAAGTATTCTCTCCAACACTGGTAATCTGTTATATTTACCCACGTAGGCCTATATGTACTTAAGTAACTTTGTGAAGAAATAACTACTTCTGGTGGCAGTTTCGAATAATATATATATTTTTTTTTTAAGATTTCAACTCCGTTACTCTTCCATACGCTCAAAAAGTAATGTGTTTGTATTTCCGTATACCTTATTTTCAGAAGAAATGATCTATTTCTATGTACTAATATTATTTTTTCCCCAACTCATTTAATCACTCTTATTTTGGCATGACTACTTTAATCATTTGTTTTACTTCTACTTGAGTAACATTATATCAAAGCAGCGTTCCCCCTTTTGCTCGAGTCGGTATTTCGGCAACTCACCCCACCTCTGACTGCGTGTGGGGCAAGGCCAATCATTGCAGCCTGACTGAGCAGAAAATGGCTGCTGCCGCTGATACCTTCTATTATACATTAAACATGCTGGTAAATATTCACAAGTCAGAGCATTCAAATGGAAAATATGGTTCGGGTCAAAAGGTCTATGAAAATGTTGTCTCGGGAGGTGGGTCCCCGAAGGATAGGAGGCAATGATGATAACCATGGGGAAACACCCATAGGGGACTGGGGAGGACATTAAGAGTTGTTTTACATGTTTGACTGTGGGGCGGCCATGATACCAGCGGCCTGATAAATGATAGGCACTTATCAGGCCCGGACGCGCCTAGAGTTATGTACCATGGCTAATAGAATGTAAAAATGCCATCAATTACACACACGCAGCGGGCTAAATTACCGTCCAATAAAGTTCACCTAATAATTCTGCTTAAGCATTTTATTAGTTAGCATATGCCTGGTTAAATAATTGCAGGGCGTTCTTTTTTTTTTTGGCAAGAATGGGAGATTGCGTTGAAACCTATGAATAGCCAAGCACAAAAGGTACGGAATAATAGGTGTGCGTCAGTTTTATTAGAGGCCCGTCTCGCTGACAGGATCACATGGCTCGAAAATTATTTCATCATGTTCGAGTCCAACTGTGGGACTACGGTGTTATCTGCTATTTTTGTCTCTCTCGGCCGTATATTTCCGAGGCCAGGAACAATGTAGTCTGACAGACATATTCTTTATGAGGGGCTCGTGGTCTCTCTAATTTGACACAGTTGTCAGAGATAAAGCTCCTTAGAGAGTGTGGCCATGCTCTGGGTAAGAATGGGGATTAAATTAACACCCCCACCTTCACATCCTCTGACCCCAATACCAAAGAATAAAACATACATGCGACTCACTCTGGCACCCGGCGTCTTACAACTTCAGCTCGGCACTATCCGGTCTACTGTACTGGGGCAATGCAACACTACACAGGCTTGATGGGGACTGATTAGCTTTTAGACAAACTCACGAGGGCCTCGAGTCAAGCTCACCTACAATAAAAACAATATTAAAGAATAATAAAAAAGAAAGCTTTATTGTAAATATAGGCAGTGAGAGAAAATCAGTGCGTCTTATGAAGTGTGAAAATACACCGGCTCTCCTTGGTAGTTTGATATCAAATGACCCGAGCATGTAAAATCAAATCAACATTGGAATGGATCATATCAAATTCTAATGAAAACATAATGTGCTCTTAAAATGTGTGTTGGCCCGGCAGCCAGTCATCCAGAGAGTCTCCCCCAGATGACGTGATGAATAGGGAACACCGATGGAATATGCATCAAAGTCGGGCTCATGATTTATGTAATAGCAGTCACTTGGACACTGATTAGCTGCTCTGTCAAGCGTGTAATACGAGAGGCACAACCCCTGGTTTATCAGTCATTTATCTGAAGTGCGTCCTGATATTATCACTGGATCCTAATGTCATCATTATGCCGCACAGCATGTGCAGGCCAGTGTGTCATGGTGCCGGCGACACTGCCTGTCAGGAGTTCAAGCCTCTTCATTTGCAAAGTGCTCAGACATTCATAGCACCGTGTCAACAGTAAAATAGAGAAGCCTGCTCATATCAGCGATGGAGGGACAGAGGCGCATAGGCACACTTCATAAGTGGGCACTTGAGACAACACACAAATTTTGTCACGTCTTTGTGGTTGTGGTTTGGCTTAGTGATGATCAGGCTAATTCTGCTGAGAGAGGAAGAATAACAAAATGTCAAAGTAAAAAGCACAAAAATATTGAATGTTTTTTCATGCCTACTTGAGGTTCTGATTAAGAGAAATCAACATAACATAGCTGGTACACGAGGACCTCCTGGTTATGCAGTGTGGCCCACAGAGCCAGTGTGTGATTAAAATGCACACTCACACACTATGAGAGCGTAGTGCTTGTTCAGTCTGTCAGGACTTTCCTGCTCTCCAAGAGAATATCTGATATCATAAATGACTTCAACTCCTCCCACGCCAACACTGAGGCTGAACACAGAAGAGACAGCTCATAGGACTTAACAGTGACAATCCAACATGAGGCGGATGGACAAAAGCTACTAATAAACAGTTTGTGACACTTGACATAAAGACTGGGCTTGTTATTCTCACACACATCTGGTGCTGTACCAAGCGGAAACAGAGCAACATATAAGTCTATCATCACTTTTCACAAACAAAATAGTGAGGGAAACTGAACAGGAAAAAGAGCTCTTTGAGTCTCAAACAAAAGACAGCAGCCCGCTGCCAGCTCAGACAGGGCACCACACCTTGGCAACGGTGCCGCACACAATCAAAGGAACAGTCGTCATCAGCGCTGTTTTTGAAGGATATCTGTAAAAGATTGAAAATATGTGTCATTAAGGAAAACAATTGGTGTACCGGGTTATTGTGTCCATTTTAAGCTGTGTCTTTCTGTGCATCGTTGCTAAATATATTTCCTGTTTTTGATGTTTTAGCAATAAACACAATAGGAATAAATTATAATAGTTAATGCAGATAAAATGCACAAAACTATTACATTGAAATGTTGGACCATTATTTGGAAAATTATTTTTGATTATTGAAGAGCTAAAAACAATAAGAAGTGTAGCTAATAATTTGCATTTGGACATGGGAGATCTTTTTTTTTCTTCATAATCTGAAACTGGAACAAACACAAAAACACGGTCTGGTATTGCCACATAGGATAATTGTTTGGCTTCTGATAGAGCATTAAAATCATTTGAAACGGTATGGCTCAGAAGATCCAGCAGAGGGGGCTGCTTACTGCAATCATATGCTGATTAATTGAGCCTGATTCTCCCCATGCTGCGAACATAAGTTGTCCCACACTGTAGGCTACATGTTGGTATGTGGGTAAAGGTTGCGAGGCTTTATCGAAGTCACCTTTTACCACAGGTAACCCTCCCATCATTTTGATAAATATTAAGAAAACACTGATTTTCTGATTATCCCTCATCAGCCTATATCAAACTAGGTTATGTTCATTTTTATTAATTGTGCATGTTGCTCTCTAATTAGCTAATGAGAGACAAAAAGCAGGTTTAGAGCAGAAAAATGCAAATGACTCTTAGAAAATAGCACAAAAAAGTAAATGGCAAGGCTGAGAATCATTCTTCATTGAAATGTCAGAGATAAATGGCTCAAATGTCACATCAATTAAAACGGGGGACAGTTAGTAGTTCATTAAAGAGAGAGCCATATTGCACCGTCGGGTACCGTTGCCAACCCTTACTATCTGGGGCAGACTGGCAGCGGGTCCAGATGGCACGGAAATCCTCACAGATTTCAAAATGGTCTCTGCAGGGGTGGCGTTTCCCCCCCGCTCCCACCCTCACCGACGAGGCCCACGCCGGCCTACACGCTCCAAACGGAGGCACGCGGGGAGCCCAGGACTGCTCCCAAATACAACCAAGACACACAGGACAGCAGAGTATTTTAAACAAAGCAGCACAAATGTTACCCGGTCATTGTCAAGTTATTCTTCTTCAGCTACAGTCCATCTGGCAAAAATAAATAGAGCCAGGCCAACGTATAACTATTTTTTGTAATTTTGCAGGGGGGGAAAAATCATTCTTATCATCGCCTGGTCCTTTGTTGTAATTTTAAAGATCACATCAGAGTGACACAGGCTTTGTGTTCTTTGAAACTTTCAAGTATTATTATTTTATCGTTTTTACTTGCAAAGTTATTTGGACACAACTTAGTAAACAGCTCTGACCAGCAAGATATGGGCTATAAATGATATCCAGAATACTTACGTTTTAATATAAGACATGTATTATTCTATCAATTAAAAATAGGGCTTGCACAGGTCGGCTTTCTATATATTTACTTTATGACACTAGAGACCACTTCAAGGACCACAAATCCCTATTAGAAAACTATCTGAGTCTGTCCCCAATGTGGGCGGGGCGGAGACGCAGTACTGGCCAATGGCGGCGCCAGAGTGGACTTTGGACCTTTGTGATTGGTTCCTTCGGCCATGCTTTCGGGGAAACAGGAAGAAGAGTTGCAGGACGTGAGAGACCAGTGTGTACTGCTTGAAACATCACCTTGGCTGTAGGTATCGCGTTCCAAGACTCTTACCTTGCCTCGTGTAAGCATTTGTAGATCTAGATTACATTTTGATTGAACGCTATCTGTAAAGGCGGCTCAGTTGTTAGTGGTGGCCTGTGCTACAGCTACACTGTTTTCATAAAATGGTTAGTAAGGCAAGACGCACGCACAGGCCCTGCGAGTGTGCGCGTATTCACTATCCAGCAACTGATAACGGCGCTGTTCACTATAATTAACTTCGGGTGCCGTTTTTAATTTTCCATAGCTAAAGATAAATTAGCATGGAAGCGTTAGCGGAGCGGACACATGTTGCATTTTCACACCTGCGCTTTCTAGTTAATTAAGCACGCAGGTTTGACCGGTAACCGCTCTAATGAGAAATAGTCCGATGATTGACGAGGGTGAGGAAGATGCCAATGACTTTTAACAACACAAGCTGGCTGTTGTTTGCTGTCCCTCACCGTGAAGAGCTGGGTAAACATCCAAATATGCTCGCAGACCCGTGAGCAGTCACTTGGAAGGAGTGCTGTAATGTGCAGCAGTGGTGCTGCTACACACACAAACACACTGAGGACAGCCAGTTGCATGCATTGTCCTGTACCACTGTTTTGTTGGGCTTATTCCCCCCACAATGGCAGCTGTCATACGAGTTGCTCGATTGTTGCTCTCAAACAACACACGGTAGCCTATTTGGTTTAATTTGTTTTAACATCAGGGGTTGCCAAACAGTTTTGGACTTAACACTGAGCAATAAGAAGTAGTCCTACTTGCTAATATTTGTCACTTACTTTGTGGAATTTGTGGCATGCATCTTTTAGGCCTATTCTAGGGCGCCACAAATGATCAAAATAGAAGTTTGGATGGTTGCAATGAGCAAAAACTACATTATTTAGGCAGCATCTTTATCAAGCAAATGCATATCCTGTGTCCGTGGTGTATTTTCTTTTTTAACCTTGTAAATCTGTATCTAGAGATTCTTGTATTAAGCAGTCCATATTCGATCCCTTCTCAAATTCGAATGCTGCACTCAACTTTGCAATCCTAATCGCAATTGCAATACTGGATAAAATGTCCCTGAACCCCCGTTTTAAATGACGCACCTTCAGTAATGGCAAGTCAAAGCTTCACAATATGCCTTTTTGTATATTTTTATGTGTACTTAAATTTCGGCTCTTTCTCATTGTGAAAATATTTCCCCAAAGACAACACATTTAAATGGAAGAGGTTCGATGTAAATAAAACGTGTTAAAATCTAATTTTCACTGTCCTCGTTTTTTTTTTTTTTTTTTTTTTTTTTTTATAGACTCTCTAGTGTGTTCTTTTCCTGTCTGCTTCTTCAAACTTCACGTGGCAGGTAATTACAAACAAATTTGTAAAAAAAAACACACACCAAAAATGAAAGGATATTTTTTTTTTAACTAATCACAACACCGCACTGTTCTGTAATTCAAAGACATTACAGTGCCTCTTTTTCCTATTTGCGGCTCCATCACTACACCTTTTGCTAAACGGCAGACAGGAGAGTGCACTGCTTATCCAAAGTGCACTGTACCATTGTTTGGCTCGGAAATTTCTCGCCTTTATTGTCAGTCGAGGCAAACCCCTGATGAATACAGTGAGAGCTGCAAAAGTAGGAACAAGAAAGTTGAGGCATGTTGACGCATTTGTGATCGCGTACCATGACAGATGTGCTGCTGGTGTGTGAAGGGGAGAGCTAAAGCACTGTAAATGCATGACTACTTTTAACACATAACCTTTGTTTTGTTTTTGTTTTTTTGCCTTACCCTTTCTCTCAAAGAAGTACTGTAGGCTGTGTAATTTCTCTACAAACATGCTAAATTTAGCAAGCTGCAGAAATTATTAGCAATTAGCTGCTTTTTAGTTTTCTCATTTTGCGGCTTCTGGTCTGTGAAATTTTATGAGAATAATGGAAAATTATTCATTGCTCAACATATTTCTTTTCAGTATTTTCTAACACTACGGTACGGATGCACAATATATCACTTAACTCTATATATCGCAATAAGACACGATATATCACAAAATTACTTATTTTTTGCTAATGGCTTTAGATTAAAGCTCTTGGCAATTTAAAACTGTGCAGAAGTTCAGCTTTAGTCATAGTTTCTCCTTTTTGGTACCGTTTTAGTTTAGTTTTGGTCTTTTGAAACCAACTTCTAAAGAAATGCTTATGTTTAATTCTATACTGTGTGGAAATAGTTAAGCTAATATTAAAACAATCCTTATTGGAATATTTGAGACACATATGGGTGTAATTATTATTTTTTTTGCTATATTTTCTCATGTACTCATACAACCCTACCCTAATAGTATATAAAATAAAAATTGTATTAATATGCAAACTAACAATTACGCTTGACAAGAAAAATGTGAGATAATTTGATGAGCTTTTATGTCATGTCTTTATATAATAGCTGCTTTATAGACGTCTGTACATAAAAATGTCCATATTGTTTAAAGTCACTGCTGACAACATTTGCACACCTTTTTATGTTCAATAGCAGTGATAGATATGCTAATCTGACAATTAATATACAGCCGTTGTGCATATGTTTACAATGACAGTCTGTGGGTGATCTTATGAAAGGGTGAAAAATATGGATATTATTTTTCTACCCTTTAACCGTTTTTCAATTCAAGGTTTTCATGAAGAAAAGGTTCCACGAAACTCTTGCAATCAATGTGACCTTTATTTATTATAACCCCCATCTCTCAAAAACTCACATATAACATAGTCAATCATCTCTCCTTCCCTCAAAGTAAAAATAAAAAAGGAACTGCTGTCTGGTTATTGCCAGTATCCATCTCAGTCGTCAGAAAAGCTGCACGTTTTTGCTGTTGTTAAGGGCTGGAAACCAGAATCCCATCGGAGTTGCACCCTAAGGAACAAATTTAATGCTAGAAAAACATCCCGGCCATCAACCAAAAATGACGGATTGAAAATAATGTCGAGCTATCTTGGGAATCCCCCACCAGACAAGGGAACAGACTGCATTGTTTTTCTCATTTATGTGATATATAGAACAGAAAGAGGGGAAAAAATGGGCGATTTATTGGTTAGATAGGCGTATTCTTTTCCATGCACAAAAGAAATATTGGATAGTAATGTTGGGATCAAGTCACATCATGACATTGTTTGGAGGCTAGGTGTTCAAATATGTAAGTCATCATTCGTTGGGTGGCCCGCTAGCTTTTCAATAGATCATTCAATGCAAATGTGTGTGGGAAAATCTGAACGTTACCACATGAATATGTCAATGAACACAGCGTAATTTGTGCTTCTTTAGCAGGGCAGGGAGATGAAGCAGCAGAGGGAGAGTCAGTGCACTCAGAAGACCATCTCATTGCTGAGCCCCCTGGGGAAGATCCAAGTCAGTGGATGTGAGAATGGTGTGCACACCATCCGGATCCTAATGGATGTCGCACCTGCTGAAAGGTACTGTACAACAGCCGGCCGCTGACGTGATAAACAAAGGTGTGAAATTTACAGGCAGACAGAATCCACTCCTGTGATGGAGTGCCACCATTCCTCATTGGAAGCAGGGCATTTTTGTAGATCCCACAAGAAATATCCTGGAGAAAGTTGGGCAAATATGAGCAGGCACTAGAAATATGAGGGGCACTAGAATACAGTTGGGCTTGAAATTAGATTTCTGATGGCATGTGGTGGTGATTCTTCCAGCACTATATTTGAAATTTCAGAAAAATAACTTGTTTATTACCCACCAGGGAGATGATTAAAGTTGATGTCTGTAGGGTCACCAAAGGCCACAGGGAGCATGGACTGTCCCCCTGTTTATTTATGTTGCCTGGGAGTTGTATGCAGGAGTGGAGAGTGTCAGCAGCACTCACAAATGTAGGATGTGATTGCATTTCCAGCCCTGCTCATCATTCAAGAGTGTCACAGCACTGACAGTTCAACTCAAGCGACGAAACTGATTAAACCCAGCATTAATAAGATTTTACTTCTTATTTTTACAGGTCCACATCTTACATCTCAGATTAGGTTTGATTAGATTGAAATTAAAAACCCGTGTATCGCCGATTCACATTTGATAAACTTGAATGATTTGGGAAATTAAACCATTTTCAAATGCAGCCGGATAGGAAGTTATCCTTTTGAAAATGTATGTTCAAATTCTAATTTATGGAAACCCATTAATGACCTTGTATATTATACCTCAACATGTGTTTCCTCCTCGAGTGTCGGCTATTTCCTAAAATTCATCAAGCAGTAAAAACATTCCACTTGTTGGTAATGAGTTGAAGGGAGAAAATTACTAATATGGAATTTTGATTATGGAAGATGTCCTGTAACCATTCGCAAGCACCTTTCCCCATCTCCTGGTGAACGGGGTTTAATTTGTGTGTTCAGGTTCAGTAGGAATATGCAAATGAATTTAATGATTCGCATCACTAGATCATTTCTCAGTTTAATATCATTTGCTATGTCGGTCATAAGTGAAGCTGCGATCACACGGCTGTCTGTATGTTCTCAAAGGTGTGAGCAGGAAAGCATTTGATGAAATGTTTCCATTTTATCACAACCAGTTGAATGTGGCGTTATTGTCTCAGGACTGGGCTCGAGCCGGCGCAGATATATGGAGTAACGCAAATGTAAACAGGCATTAAGGGACGCGAGATAAAGTGACAAAATAACGGCTTATCTTTGCAAGCGGCTTTACATGTAGATCTCACAAAAGCCTGTGTGTAGCAGGAACAGTTCAGATCAGCCCTTTCCATCCATTTATTTATGACATACTAAACAAGGCTCTCTCCAGCTTTGGCTGAGGTGTGGCACAGGCTTAGGCAGTCACACTGATAAATGATCTCTAAGTGCATATTTTGGATAAAGAAAATGGATCGCATCTATGCAGAGCATAAAAGGAGACCTATGGAAGGTGTGGTGAGGACGAGTAGATTACATGGCAGCATTTGCCCTCTGTGATTTCTCTCACAATTCACTATTGGCTGGCGTTGCTGCAACAAAAACAGTCATGGCATTGATAGATAGTTATTGATAAAGGCCATTATAGCCACATAAACGCCCTTGAAGTATTGCTTACACACCATGACCGTCAGCTCTTTCTAATAGAAACGTCTCAAGCCCTTTTTGCTTCCTAACTGATCTTAGGAACATTTCCTGAAATCAACCTCCTCTGCCAGTCTAACGACAGCCCTGAAGGCACCATCAGATGAACAAATTCATTACATCTCAACAACCCCTGTTGGGCCCTCTGCACCAGCCTTGTGTTAACCAGACGGCTGCCTTTGGTTTTAGCATGGCCACTGTGTAACTCACAGAAAAATGATTCGCATTTTGTTTACAAGAGATTACTATTATCTGAAATATGATGCTTTGTGCCTCTTTCACACAGTGTACAGACACATAATACAGAGGAAATCATAGAGCTCTTTTTATTAGGGTGAAAAATGAAAAAAGGGCTGGACTCCTGCCCCGAGACATTTTGTGAGCATATTATTTTACAATGCTTTGATCAATTTGTCTGTCAAGCTGCCTGAGATGTGGGGGAGCAGGAAAAAAGCAATTTAGCTTGTGAGGTCCTCAATAGAAGTGTACTACTGGAGCGGTGCATGACATGTTGCATTAGAACCTGAGTAGCCTTTATTGCTTGATAATGTCGCGAGGCAATGCTGATATCAATCACCCTTTAACAGCCCCTATGATATGTTCTTATGAAGAAGAAAAAAGAATAATGCATGAAACATTTCTTAGAAAATAATTGATCTAATGCAGCACAGAGGGAGTTCTACTTATAACAACCTAAAAATAGTGTACTTGAAAAGAAGACACCAAATGTACCAGGAGCTAAAATGGTTAAGGGCAGGCTGGCTCTGTGCTCCTATAGAAAATAGTCATTAATTTACACGGATAAAGAATAAACTCCCTCTCATTTGCATTTACATATAAACAATGTATTTATGCATCTAAATTCCCAGCACACTTGCACCACGTGATATGCTTAAAATCCTAAGTGGCTAAAACCAAAATTATCATTGCATTTCCAAGACCATAAATCCCCCTTTTTTCTCTGACACAAAGCCTTATAAATTGTGTCTGATTTTTCACATTGTTTTTAGTTAATGATTTTCATCTGTTTGTTGTTGCTGTGATAGCGGCGAAATGTACCATATGCTCCGGCAAAAGACAAATGATTAGCAAATGAAATTCTGGACAGCTGTCTGACTGAAAGCGTTTGGTTGATAGCATTCTGCTACCATAATTAGCTTAAGCTTTGGGTTAATTAACTTTCTACCTGGATATGCATAATAATAGCATTCTGCAGAAAGCCAAGCAGCTTTCAGTATATCAGCAGCAAAGGCTGGCTTTTATTTTGTATTTCCACTGCATATTTCAATTTCAAGAGGCGATTTAACTCAGGAGCATCGTCAAATATTGTAGATTTTCCTCCCCAAGCCAGATAATTCTGAAACAATGGAGGTGTATTATGTGGCAGAAATGCCATTTCTGAATGTAATTAAAGCGGATGAAAGCAATCACCAATTTTAAATGCTTTTGTGTAGCAAGAGGCCTACTTGTAAAAAATACCCATCAAGGGGAGAAAAGAGGCACAAGAACCCCCAAGTCCTTCTATAAGAGGCCTTTGAGACTGCAGTGAAGTACAACAGTAATTAGTCTTTTGTATGAATTTGCTGGCCATGGCCACGATTAGTTAAGTATATGAGAGGAGTGCAGGACTGCAGCGCGCTTCAGCAGGAGGCTGTTCACGTCTATTTATCCTCACAGCTTTCCATTGTCACTCACAACACTGGATCACACTAATTGTTCAGAGGTGGAGTGTTTTTGCGTGGGAGCCGTCACCTTAGTCACATGACGTTCATTTTCCATCTATCTCGGCCCTAATACCCAAGCTGTCACAACAGCTTTTACACTCCCCACACTAGTGTGAAATATCTGAGGTGATGCATTTATCGTTCTCTCACACTCATGTAGTGTTGTGAATCAATGTCCTGCTTCACACTGAATAGCAGCATGCCAAATGGCTTTCCTGTTTGGGCCCTGTTTACACGATGTGTTCACAAGAGCTTCTTCCTCTATTATATTTCAGTTCAAAAGCTACTTTAAACTAATGTAGTACAGTTTGGCCTAAATAAAATGCTTACTTTTGTCGCTAAACTGCGCTGTCATGCAAACTGAACTGCTGAGATCTTGAATGGAATCATCAATAAAGCAGTCGTCCCTTTAGATACGGTATGAATAATTCATAGTGTAATGATATTCAGATGATTTTGTTCTATTTTTCACTGCGCCCGTAGAATATTGTTTTGCATGTTGCGAAGTGCAGTACTCAGCTGCGTATTCATTAAGGTGCTGCTCCCACTGGCCCTTGGACCCATCTGTGCTCTATGTTTATGCCTGTGTCTCCCGGGACAGTTCCTATCAGGCTGCATGTGCCATTTCCTGTGGAAACCAACACCTGTGTAACTCACTACCTGTAAGCCGCCCCTCACAGACGGGACTCTGACATTCACTCACAAAAATGTGCAAATGTTGTGCCTTTAAAAGGCATTCTCCTGGGCCGGGACGCACTCGAGAGGGAGTTACTGTTCCGTTTTTGACGCTGCAGCAAAAAGCAGTGCTGCACTTTTGGTGTCTCTTTGCCTGCTGTCGAAGCGAAGTTTCTCTGGTACAGTGTTTGCACTAGTTTGTTTTCGAACTTGATTGGATTCTATATCTTCAACATGCAGAGTGTACAGTGTGTGACATACCAAGGCAATATGCACAGAGATGATTCTGCTCTGACATCTTGGAGAGGAGTACGAGTCAATTATGCCCAAGTGTTGTTCTTGCTTATCTTCCTGCGGCACCAAACAAGGATTTAGTCAAGGATTTAGGGGTGAGGGGGCGGTGGTGGGGATCATGGTAAGCGGTTCACAACAAAACACTCAAAACTCCTGGGAGCGGGCACTGATTTAAAAATAAATTACAGAAGACGAAGCACTAACACTCAAGGGCCCTCAGCAGTGCTGGCGTACACAGGTGAAGATTAGCCTCCTCGCTAATCAGAGGAACAAGGCAGTAATTTGCTCTGAACACAGACAGCAATTAGGACTTGGTGACACTAGATTCCCATAATGCCTTTGTGCTTGACGTGGTCAAATTTTGACAGAGGCTATCCATGCAGGGTCAGTGTCCCCCCAGTCTCCTGGCCCTCTTCAGTGGAGCCTCTAAAAGGTCCCTGCAGTTACAGCGCTCCCTAATGCCTCCCTCACTGGCTCCTTACCATTCGCGTAATTGGAATCTCTTACTGTGGCACTTGAGAATAGAGGCTAAAAACGCTATTTGAAACTGCTCAGTAGTCTGTTGTAGATAAACATTGCTGCGTGGAGGTGTGGATCCACTACATAATGGAGTAAGAGTTAAGGCTCTGGTAATACATGCCTGCACTGACTCCTGTGGCTGGCCAGTTGGGAGAAGACCTAATTGTTGTGTGCTCTGTTGCCTACTCTGCAGTATTTTACCACCACCTTTATGTATTGGACTGAGCGTTGCAGCCTCTTCGGTGGACATTTGCTAATAAGAGTTGTTGGATATCTAGAGAGCAGTTTAGCCGGCCCAGTTGTTTTTATTTTCAAATACCAGGGTACAGAGTGTGCATGGTACGGCCGAATAGGAAGCATTCTTTACAGCTTACCACTGGAAAAGCTCTTGACTTTAGCGCAGCACAAGCAAGATAGGCATCTGAATGATCTTCAAATGGTTGAACGAGCTGCATTGAGCAAGTGGCTTACAATTGTATCACAGCCTTTGGCTCAGAGACCATCAGGATCTTGACATTCATAGAGACATGCTGTATTTTTTCTCCCCTTTTTAGACAGTCATTTTAGGCTTTTTTCATGCTCTCTTGAGTCTTTGACGTCTCTGAGTTAAGTATCTGTGGCTATAAGGCTGAGGAAAATATTGGAGTGCTCTTGGCCTTTTCTATTTCATCCTCTGACCTGCCGTGTTCCCCATGATCGGTGAAGGAGAACTCTGGCAGGCTGTGTCAAAAGTGACAGCCCATCGAGTCGGGATGAACGCCATCACGCTTCACAGAAGGGAGCCACCGCTTCAGACTCTTTGTGCGATATACCATTACACCCTTCGCCAGATCCCTTTCAATTAAATGTTGGGGCTAACCTGCTTCATCCTGCACTGCAGTTGATAGAAAAAGTCCAACTGAGAACTCATGCAACACGAGATACAAATTATGCCAAAGGAGCGATATCTTTCTTTCTTCAGCGTCTCCTTTGATTGTTTCTTGGAAGATGAATGAAATAACCTCCAACATTATATAAATGTTCAATTCATTCTTTATATTAGAGTTAGAAAATAGGTAGAACTCTAAACGACTCCCACTTTACGCGGCCATGATTTATGGTAATTGGAAATTGATTGTGACAGGAGCACAATATTAGAAATTTTCTCAAATCACAATCTTGTATCAAGGGAAATATTCTTTTTACTGCGCCAAGTCTTGGCCAGTCTGGAATTAGTTTCTTATTTCCTTAAGTGTGATGAAACACTGAGTGCCTGTAGGACATTATATTAGTATTTTAACCCATGGAAAAAATATGAGAGAGAAAAAAAGTCTTTGTATTGATGCCTATTATTAAAATAATATATTTTTATATTTCAGACTAATTAAAGGGAATGGTTTATATACATGAGATGAGCCATTAGTTGAAGACAATATAAGATTGCTTCCCCTCTGAGAGGCCCCTTGTAATTAGGCCGACATTTATTACACATCTGTAATCTCTAATTTTCAAGGGCATACTTTCTTATGTGCCAGCCTGGGCTCCATAAAGATCACATGATGTGGCTTGATTGGGATTCACTGAAGCGGCAGGAAATGTTGCCAGCACAGGAGCTACATCTCTGCTGCCCACATGCTCTTTAAAAACAATCCCCCATAGCACTGAGAGGTGACAGACTTCAACACAACAACTGATGTTCACCTTTTATTTATTTATTTCCCTCTTGTTTGCCGGCCATAACATGTACTGCATTGCATTAACTTTTAGTACTGTCAATGTCGTATCAGTCAAAAGTGCTTTAAAGCAGCGGCGTCCCCGGCCGTGGACTGAGGGGAGAAGAAAATTAGCCGTGGTGACAAGTCTGAAGTGTGAGCTAGAGGTCAAAGGTGCCAAGCCTTAAGCAAAGGTGCTCTAGCCTTTGTCCGGTAGATTGTAGGGGCCTGCGGGTCCAACAGGAACATTTCCACACACAATATCCCCGAGCTGTCAGTGTGCAGCGGCTGGAACATCCTCTCAGAGAAAGAGGGGGAGCACCGGGGCAGGAGGCAGTGGAGAGGGAACAGTGGCCTGAAGATCCCTGCTCACAGAAAGAGGAGGAATGGGGGGGCGGGGGTGGAGGTGGTATGGAGCCAAAAGCTGGAGTGGGAGGATAGAGAAATCGAGGGGGGCGAGAAGGGTGGGGGTAGAAAGGAGAGACAATGACAAGTAGGGGCTGGCTGGGCACTCACCCATGCCGACAGAGATTGCCATGAGCCATGGCCATTGTTTGAGCGGGTCTCAGCTCAGGACCCGCCAGTGGGCTTCCGACTTTTCAGCACTCCTCTATAAACTGCTGTGTGGTTTATTTGGAAATGAGAGTATTTACACCTTTTACTGTATTTACACCCACTGTTAAACGGCACCCGGGAGACTTCCATCACACAGCCACAAACTAGCGGGCCCAGCGCTTTCCCTGAAAACTGACCTGCTCAGTCATAACAGTGCAGTAAAGCTCAGCTTCACATGTCCCATATAAAAGGCTGCTCAAACTGTGACCTGCACAAGTGTAAAAACACTTTAGGACCGTGTTGTTCCGGCCGGGAAGAGAGAGACGCCCTGTGTGTTTAACAAAGTAAATGTCTATTATTAATACTATACAGGATAAGCCAATTTTGAAGAGGGTGCACTTAAATGGCGCTATTATTTATTTATAAGTCCTGTACAGCAGTTAATGGAATTGGCGGCCTGCTTTAGATCCACAACACAGCTTGAGGTCCACTTTGCAGTAATGCACATGTTAAGAGAGGACCTTCCCAGTAGGGTCTTTAAGTGTCAAATATGGGTCAGTCAGCTTGCGTTGACCTGGGGGGTGGTCAGAGAAATTCAGCTGTTAAGTGATGCCAACTCAACCATCGTCAAATTCCTCCAAGCATCAGCTCATGCTAAGATGCACGTCCAAGTGCGGCACATCGCTGGCCAGCGCCGCTCTGGCCAAAAAATCCATTTATTCTTGTCATGAACTATAAACTAGACCCAAGCAGAGACGAGCCTGTTGTTGAAGCCCAGCTCTTAACTTCTCTGCAGCTGCACGACTTTTCTAAACTCTTTTTTTTTTTACCATTGGTTCTGCTTTCTTACAGTTGTTTGAAATAAACTGTTAACACTTTTCCTCATGACCTGACAATGTTTTCATTTTTACTTCATCAGGCATGCCTTAGAGAAATATATATATTTCTAACAACTCTCGGATTACTGTCTTATACTTTCCGTAGTAAGTTTTTCCTCTCTCACTGCAACAATAAGTCCTTGGCCCCAGTGCCACACACCACACACGTGTATCTTAATCATTTCAAACACATCACGATTAACAACTTTTCTTTCAGCAAATGATGTCATACTGCCTCGGTGTCCCGCGTAGCATGTTATTACACTCCCGCGACACATTTTAAGCACGAGAATTGAGCATTATGACCGGCCCGCTGATCTCTCTCTCCCCCCCCTCCCTCTCTCCCCCTTTTATTTCTCACTCTCTCTCTCTCTATTCTACCCCTCACAGGAGCGGCGCGGGCCCCATGGGCTGCTGTGTGGTCAACGATAGCCCCGGCGAAACGAGCCCCGAGTTGCAGCGCTGCGTCCAATGGCTGCGGGCGTACTTCAGCGAGCCGCGCACCGCCGGGACCCTGCCACTGCCCGCCTTCCACCACCCGGCCCTGCGCGGAGGTCCGTCATGGATAAATATTTGCACAGCCATGACTCGGGGATCGGGCTTTCGCTCTTAATTGTCAGTTACATCACTTACACTCACTGGCCCGGCGTGCTATAATGAAGTATTTTACGGCTTTATGGGAGAGTGGAGAGAGGGGGGGGGGGGGGGGAGAAAAAAAAGAAAGAAAGAAAGACGGAAGGAACAGAAAACGCAGGGCTGTAACTTGGTTCAGTAATCTGTGGCAGCCCTCACCACGCGTGTTAGTCTTGGCAAGCTTTTCCATGATTCTTGGCACATTCTTTGAAACTGATCGAATTCCACTCTTGACATTTTGAGACAGGAAGCAGCGTTTTTTTCTTTTTCTCTTCCCCCGTTTTGTTTCTTTCTTTCTTTTTTTATATATTTAATGAGAACATGTGAATGGTGGTAAAATGTTTGAATGAGTGCATTGTAGCCCGTGACCAGTCACCTAGGGCGAGGGGGAAAGGGGAAAAAGGCACAATTAGTGTCAGCTCGTAGTTAAAGCGACCCGAGAGGCGATGATTGAGAGCACCGAGCGGAGGAACGAGGGATTAAAGGCATTAGAGAGGATTTCTCCCAGAAACTAAGTTGCCACATTCAACCAAAATGACTTCATTGATCGGTGGCACTCTTGTAATTATGGTTCCCAAAAAAAAAAAATTAATATCCATAAACTGTGGCCGTGGTGGGGCCTGTAAAACATTAGCCAATCGACTTGAACATTGCTCTTAAGTCGATTGGCTACTAGTCTGTCAATCAAACATTTTGCGTAAGCGCCCCCGATACGTAATTTACCTAGGCTCCAAGCGTAAGCAGTCCGCCATTACCCCGCAAGACAAAGACGAAGGAAGCGACGAGCTAGTTCTGTCGTTGTGGTCTTGGAACTTTTGAAGAAATGGCAGAAAAGAACCCTGAAAACCTAACCGAAAAAGAAAGCCTATGTCTGAGGTGATTGAACGGAGGAGAGAAAGTCAGAGAAAGCGGAGCGAACAACTATCTGTGTAGGAGATTCTTTTGAGCGCTGGCATGCGCTAAATAATCTTAAAACGGATGCTTTGGTCGCGAAACTTCTGCTGGACAGGTACGTCATGTTTAATTGTGGAGTAAGTACTGTACTTTGTTATTTAGGAAACATGTAAAGTTGAAAACATTTAAAGTTGTACGTGTATTCTAGCTGTATTCTGATGTATTTTAGCTATATGCGGCTAGTTGTACAAGAGACGCACAAGCTTCAGCACTTTTTTTTTTAATCTGTGGACATAATACTTCTAGCCTCTAGTCCTGAGTGCAGCTAAGACCTATGGTTTTGTTGGGAAAAAGCAATGACCGTGGCACAACTGTTGATGACGAGCGATCATGTCCCTCCATTGTGTAAACAATGAGCTCGTCGTAAAACCTCGAGTTGTAGGCTTCTTAATCTTTCTCATTCACTTTTCGCATTTTGGTTCAAGTGCACGGTAGATCGGTGATGTTTGGTGAAATTATCAGCATTTAAATTGCTGTCACTGTTGCGGAAGAACTTTTTCTCCGGTTAGCCTTTTTGTAGCCGCTAAGCTAGTAGTCGCCCCTTTACCAAAATGGTCTTACCAAGCTCCTGTCTTTCCCTGCTCCATATACAACAAACGCAAACGTCCCTCGCTTGTTTACTGGTAAGATACAGCTGTGCCACGGCTTATTTGACGTGCGTGCGTGCGTGCGTGCGTGCGTGTGTGTGTGTGTGGCTAAAAAAAAAGGAGAATAGTCGGCTTTTTTTAATGTAACGTCATTCTGACCGTGAGAATGCTAATGTGCCAGGCTTGTGTAGGCTAATTTCATAGCAAATGATTTGTTAATCTTTCCAAATACATACTCAATGGAGTATGCTATATCATATTTTCATGCATGTATGTTTAAATCGAATGTAATTGTGTTTACAGCTATGACAATATTATGTCCACACCATTAACTCATGGTCTATGGGTGAGACCCCAGCCTCCTGTATCCAGTATAATGCAGGAGTCACTCACAGACAGGTTGGTGTTTTGTATATGTGTATGATTTCTTTAGATGCACATTGGTGGTTATGGAATAGAAACCGTAATATTCCAAAATGTAAACACACCATGTTTGTTCCCTTTCCGTGACTTGTTGGACCGTGTTACTATTAGTTATTTTTAACATCTGTACATTTTTTAATTTCAAACCACAACTGTACTGTTGTAGCGTCCACAAATTGTTGTTATATGTAATGGTAATGGAATTTGGAGTAATCAGTATTTTGTGATTGCAGAGATGCTGATTTCTCTGTCAAAGGTGTCGAGAAATTAGGCAGTAGCAGCAGTAATGAAGAGCTACATTCTCAGCAGCAAGAGGATGCTGGGTAATACACTTAAACTGCATACATTTTTGGTCAAATATGTGTGTCTTGGTGTACATTTTAGTACATTTATTCCTATTATTGACACAATGTGTATTTCATTGCTGTTTCTATGTTCTAGTCCCTCCACTTCCAGAAACGAGCAAATGGAAGACGTTCATGAACAAGCCTTCAACAGTCTTTTAAATGCTACACAGACAGATATCAGCACTGTTTCGTAAGTGTTTTTCAGAGAACATGTTTATTTATGTACACTATTTGGCCCATCATCAAATTTGTTTTTATAGAAATGGTGAATAAAAAAACATGGGCATAAAGCACTCCCTTGACATCTGGCATGGGGCTAAAAACCTTAGTAAAAGGATAGCTGCAGTACGTATTTTTTGTAATGAAGTTGCTGTTTGTGTTTTAAATGTATTTGTAGTATGTGTTGTAAATATGTCTTTATCTGTCTAATAAGGCTGGGCGTGAAAAGCAGTGTGCCACACTACTGATCTGGAACTGAGATATACCCAATCATTTCAGGTATTGCTGTAGAAATGCAGACGCGTACGGAGGCTGCATGATAACTCCAAATGAAGCCAATCAACTTTATTACTTACATGAAGTAATGACCATAATGTTATGATGCTATTCTTTCAGGACCTATGGCATGGAGTTTTACACCCCATCACCAGTGTGCATGAGTGGTTCCTGGGTTCCTGTCATCATGGCCCCCTGAAGGACAATGACAAGTCGTTGATTCCAAAGGGCTCTGTAGCACACAAGCAACTATGTGAATTCGTGCTGGATTCACGGTGACTGAAGATCATAACAAAGTACCTGTCTTTGAGGTATGTGTTACATAACTTGTCAATGCCATTTCACAGTGAACATCTACATTTGCATTACATATTTCAAAAATGTTTCATTCAGGTCCACAGCAGATTTGGAGTCTTTTGATGATCACATATTGATGTATCATATAGAACTCCCTTTTAGTATCACACAAATCTTAGACCACATTCTTATAAGAAAAAATGCACGTATAAAGCATTATGCGCTCTATTTGTTCTTTCTACCCCCTCTCTCCCCTCCCACTCCAGAAAAGGCAGACTCTACAGCAAGAGAACAAAGCTGTGGCGATTGTACAAAGTTCCAAAAGGACTACAAAAACATATCGGACCAGCAGGCGATCACACTTCGCACAAGGATTTATCTAAGGGAGGAATGGCAAAAACCCTTTCAGACCTGATGACCGTAGAAAGCTTGGGACTCTAGCTGGTGGACCAACCCCAACAATACAAGAGCTAGAGCAGCAACAGGTCAGCAGAGGACTGAGTAAGTCGGTATTATGCAGATGACTAGTATATTCTATCATTACATTTCTTTTGACTGGGTAGACACTATGATATAACAGCAATATTGTAATTAGAATGATGTATTGAAGAAAACAATCCTTGGAAATCATAAATTGTTGTTTTTTTCTTTCAAACAGGACAACTGTCAGAATAGACGGGGAACCAGCTTCTGCCATCAGACTCATCAAAATTATAGCTGTACAGTAATGTCAAATGAAAATATTAGAAACTCAAAACACTGAATAAACAGTTGTGTTCTAAGTTTGCGTTCATAATTTATGCTTATATATTATTACCAAGACAAAGTGGTCCATAAAATATACTGAGGTCACACTTTTTATTTCATTCTTTGTTTTTGTCTTCATTTCATGGTTGTGTTTACATTTCCATGTTGTACTATGGTACAAAATACATGTTCTACATTTTGAAGACACACTGACAATGGTGATACAAGTTACAACCTGATATCATTCTGATTGTGATTACTAATGGTGAAATGTGAAAGGTTGTTTTGAATATTCTAATATGAAATTGAGTAACTTATAAACTTCCTTGTGATGACTGAACTTTTAAAGTAGCAAGACACATATGTAAAGAATGTTTTTATTGCACACTTGCCAAAATAATGCAGAGTTTAAAAATATATATCTACAGTCTGAAAGGAATGAATCTAACGTAATTGCCATGTGGGTCTGGGTAATGGTCGCAAATCTTTCAAACACCCGGTCATTGTCAGTCCTTTGTTGCTGGAGATCCAGAACTTTTGTTATGTTGTCATTCATTCGAAAAAATCATTTAGTAAAGAGTCTCGTCCTCTGGCTGGAGGTCTCCTGCTGCTCCCAGTGACACCCGGTGCTCAGAGGTTCTCTTCCACGCCTGCCCTATGCCCATCTTGCATGTGATGTGGGTGGCTTATATTCGATGTCAGAACCCTTCAAAGCTCTAACAACGAAAAAAAAAAACATTCAATATCAATTTATATACTGAAGTTTATGTACTGACCAAACGACTAATACAGACAGAAGGATGAATCAATGTCTTGCATCTGTAAAGCTAACTTGTAGCATAATATAAATGCTGCAACTACGTAGCAAGACAATGCAGCATTCATACAAGCATTTTACATCATTTGTAGATCGTTTTTTTGTCTTTAAAATAAATAAATAAAAGGAACACAAGTTTTATAGTAAAAGGGTATTTACCATGGAGGAGTCCGACATTTTAAAGGCAGAAGGAAGTCGTAGCTGCAGCAGTGAATACTCGTAAACAAATAGTAAACAAATACACTTGCGCAGCACACACACGGGTGAACTGGCGGAGGCGTTTCCAACGTAAGAAGCTCGTGCGAAGGTGGGGGCTCTTACGCATGCGCACTATTCAAAAATTCACAAATAGCCGTTGGAGTCATCATCGGTAGCAAAATCCTCTCTCACACCTTTAATTGTCCCAAGTGTTTGTTCTAGGAAGCAAACAATAGCGTGGCTTGACAACTCATTTCTGCAGCCATATCTCGGTTTTTGTTTTATTTCAGACAATCCCCGGCTTTGTCAAACTGTGTGGCTTGTCCGCATTTTAACTTCGATACTTTGAGAAGTGCTCATTTAGAGGCAGAAGCACACCTACACATGGAGGGGGGGAAAATAACTAATGTATGCGTTTAACAATGGCGCCTGCCTTCCTCTGCAATCAGGCCTTAGTTGCTCTCTAATTTCATGCAGATCTGCAGTGCTTGAGTGATGGCATTTTCAATGAGCAGGTAGTCCATCGAGACCCTGTATACAGCTATGAGTCCCACGCTCCCGCAAAGGCAATGCAGAAATACATCAGGACCAATTACGATATCAACTTTCAGTGTGATTCCCTTCGCCACCAAGTGCTTGTGTACCAGCCCCAGGCTCTTTCAAATCGCATCTCATCTCAAGTCTTTGGGGTTTTAATTAAATTTCAGGATAGATGGAATTCTTCATTAGTACCTGATCTGAATAGGTGATTGTGCCCCGTTCCACCTCTCTCCCTCGCCTGTTGTTTTGGGGCTCAGTAAACACTGGATTTAGGGTTGGATTGCTCTCAGTAGTCGGAACCATAGGCCATGCCGGTGTAAAAATGTTAAATGTGTGCAGCAAGAGTATTTGTCTTTTGAGGGATGAAAATAATAGTGTGTTTTCTTTTTTTCCTCAGTTGATTCAAAAAAAAAAAAAAAAATGAAGGATTAGATGTAGCCCGCCTGCTTTACAAATTCCTGCTACAACTCGTCACCACTGTCTACTCGGGAACAAAATACAAGTTTAATCAGGTCATTACAATCTGTGACAACCAACTTTTGTTTGCACAGTTATCTTCGGGGAGAGCGCGAACGAGGCGGCGCGCGGCAGCACTTGTCATGTAATATTGAGTTGTGACCTTCACTTGAAGTGTTGCCATGTTTATTTACACATTTCTGACAAAACAAGCCACTTTTCATATTAGCTGTCATGATATAGCCGCGCAACAGAGGTGACATGAAAGGAGACGCGAGGTGCCGTTTTCTATAGTGATTGTCACACCAAACATCACACAGGAGTTCAGCTGTCAGAGGTGCAGCGCTGGCGACTGGCGCACGTGCACTGAACTCTGTGATTGTGTTTGTGCGTGCACTCATCTACCAAAAACACAGACACTCCTTAAAACGCTGCATATTCTTATCTCATTAATTATACATCCATATGTAACAGACGAGAGGATCTTAGTCTCGGTAAGCGGCACGGGGAATGTGCTGGGGTGGGGGGGGCGCAGGGGAAGGGCGCTCTTCAAAGCCCAAATGACTGTGTTCCTGCAGGAGCCTGAGCCTCCCCCTGTGCACAGCGCAGGGCGAGATGAGACACTCACCAGGACTCGCCCCTGTGATGTGGAGAGGAATTAGGGAAATGAACGTTTTCAGAATATCGAATAATCAGAGAATCATCAGCACCCCGTCAGCCTTCAAAAGTATGGATCGCTCCAGACTCAAGAGACACTTTGACTGGGAGTCAAAGTCTTCCCTCCCATTAGACACAAAGGATAATGAGCCGGTGGAATTTCCACTATTGTCTTTTTATTCTCACAACCATGTATAAGGTGACTGTCAGCTGGAAGTCATTGCCCTAATCTATTGCTTTCATTAGCAAGGCTGATAAAATTCAATTTATTGTTTTCCCTTTTTGTTGTTCTCCTAAATTGCTCTCCCATACAGGATTATGAGGTGATCAATCATAGATGCCAATAGCATCATAATCGCTAGAAGCATTCGATTTGAGCGCAGGTCACTCTGTCCCTGCCGCTGCACTGGCCCTATCAGCTCGCCTTGCAGCAGGTAATGATCTGTGACATAATTATGGGATGTCTGTAAACATGTAAGTGGTTCCTCTCAACTTTTATTTAAACAATTGACACCAGTGAACCCCTATCTAAAGAGGGTCCTGACCTCAGACACAGTGTATTAGGCTCTTTATGAAGTATGGGGCTGGGGGACTGCTCTCCAAATCAGTGCTGGTCACCTCACTGACCCGCCTCCACTCTCTGTCACTAGCACTGATGAGGGCAAAGTTCTTTAACCTCTGCTCAGCCGATAGCAGCACAGACACTTGTTTTCCCCCAAATGTGGGAGATGTGAGACCTGCAGCAGAAAGGGCTGATGGGGATCTGAGGAAGGTGTAAACAACTCTGCCGCTTGTTGCTCGCTCAGTGAAGGAGCAGAGTGAGTGGCGCCTTGACTCTGACTTTGGTTGTTTGTCAATAACGATTGCATCAATAGGGATTTGTCGTACCCATAGCGTGGGCTGTCGTCTCCCGACTGGTGACAAAGCGATATCTGGGGCGCACATCATGTGGCCAAATCCCAGCTTTATGAGGGAGAATAATGCATAAAAGAAATTTCAGGGGTGTTTCTTATCTCCTCATAACATTAAGTCTGTCTGCGTAAGAGCCCGTCATCTCGCTGACAGCGTGATTATTACCTGAAAAATTATTAAACAGTACCTACGGGCCTTGTTCAAGACAAAGAACTCACATGGGTGCGCATCAATCAAATCTATCCCCTTTAGGTTTTACACTTATTCCCCCCAGTTTAGGCAAATTGCCTCGTTCGCGTGGCTTTGTGTAGCGGAGAGTGACTATAAGGTAGCGAGGGAGCCTGGGGAGCAAAGAATGTTCACTGTGTAGAAGAGAGACAGGGGTGTGACATGTTTTCACACAATGCCAATTTAGAGGGATTTCACATAGATCACTTGTCATGTGCTCTCTTAGACCATATAAATGAGAGAGAATGGGAGATCACTAATTGAATTTTCATGACGGAGTATGTATATACTGTACTGGCAGACTTTGAGTCCCTTTTGATAACGAGACTATTGTTTCTCTTCTTGTTCTTTGTATAAAAAAAAAAAAGTGTTGTTCACTCTCTGTACAAGTGCAGAGTTGGTGTATGCAGCGTTCAAAAATGTTTGACATTCTTCTCTTCTCCAGCGCTATCAGAGCTATACAAACAGGCCTTTCAGACACCGCCTGCTAATCCAGAAAAAAGATAATGCTACTGCTAACGTGCTAATGAAATCAAAGCCGTTAATGTGGTCGCTTAAGCTGTGCATGATTTGAAGAATTCTGCCATTTAAGCGAAGATGATATAATGAATCTACTCTGAATAGAAAGCAATTAAAAGGACAAATTGGTCTGATTAACCTCAAAGTCATCCCACTGCCACAAATGGTGTGCAACATTCAAATTATTATTATTAAAAATCTGGAGCAGATTTGCAGTCTTTTTGGCCTCTCTTAATCCTTTTAAATGAAGGAGCGAACTTTTTTAATTTTAGCTGTGACCTTTCAAAGCATAACCCAGATTTTTCTGCTGGAGAAATAATTTTCTCACACCAGCTACTACTGCATGTTAATGCTGCGTCTAAGGTCAAATTGAGGGACATCTACTTATATAGTTGTTTAATGAATTTAGTGAAGAATAAAAAGGACTGAGTTCACGTTCCCATGATTAGAAAGTGTAATGGAATGAACGAGCCAAGCATGCGATTTATTTTATTACGTAAGATGCTGATGTTCTGGGGGATATTCCAGGCCCTTTTCTTTGAACCCAAAATCAAACTCGTAAACACGCTGTTGAAGACGAGCTGGTTGTGCTTGTCAGCCGTTTTGACGTTGATTGATTAAATGAAGTGCCTTTTGTCCCTCTCTCCTCTGGTGTCCTGCGCGTCGCCGTAGACGCCTTCACGAGCCGCGTGCTGCACACTCTGCTGAGGGAGGTGAAGCTGGGCGAGACGGTGTCGTACAAGCGGCTGGCGGAGATGGCGGGAAACCCCAAAGCGGTGCGCGCGGTGGGAGGGGCCATGCGGAGGAACCCGGTGAGTGACTGACAGTGATTGACAGGCCTCGCTCGCAGTCACTTCCATCACGTACACTTTACACCGCCATGTGTTTACATCAGCGTGAGTCATTTATGATGAACCGCACAAGGCTTTTATAGAGATATTTATGTTAAATACAGGGCTATACTTTTCTAACTCGGAACAATGCGACCAGAACTTAATGCAACTTTCACACTGCAATGTCAAAGTCATTTCCCCACAATGCCCCTGTGACTCATCAACTCTTCAAAATATTCAACACTAATACCAATAATCAACTAATTTAGTAGTAATCATTATCCTTTCTATACACAGACCCTAACACAAGTTTATTCACAAAGATAACATCGCAATTCAACTATAATGACACACGAGGATTTTTCCCCCCCCGATTTATAAGTAAACCTGTGAATATTATCGATCAAGAACCTCACATTAGTATAATATATAAAAATATATATATTTAAAGATTTTTAGTTAAGTTAACACAGTCCCAGGCACCAATGAGTTGTCCTTACTTGACTTGAATTGATAACTGTTTTTTCCTGCAATTATCCAATATAAAAGTTGTGTTACTCTATTCCCATATTTCCATTTCAGAAGTGGCAAAAACAGTAAAAGTAGCATTGTTTGTGTAGGTGTGTTGTCCAGCGCATAATGAAGAATTCTCCCATTTAAATGAGGTCGTTCTGTGCCCACTCCGTGACTCCTGGTCTCCGTGTCCCTGCGGTAGGATGCGTAGTAGTATAAGCTGGAGGTGCCCTGTAAAGCTGTAGGAGTTTACGAGTACATTGAATGGTGGAAGAAAAGAAGAAAAAAAACAGCTCGGAGGAGGAAGTCTACCTACAGCAGCACTCTGAGCCCACACCTTTTGTTCCATGTCTTTACTGTAGATGTTCGCAGCAAATCTCCGCTTCTTGTAGGAAACCTGGCCCCGCATCATTTTCGCCCATGAATCCGCTGTGTACAAAATGGAGGGCTAGAGGGCAAGTGGTGTGCCTTCTTTTGATCAAACCCTTTGATCAAAGGCCGTTTAGCTCTGCCCATGTAGTGCTGTGGGCACCACCGGTGTGAGAGGAGACGCTCACAGATCCTTAGTCTGGTTCAGCTTATGTCTGAGCAGAGAGGGGGCCCTTACAATACCACACTTCTGTCAATGTCAGCAGACTTTATGTCCTTACATCATCTCGCTCTACATGATTGATAGAGCGCACTGCATTCTAGAAACTGCATGAAATCTTTATAAAGAACTGGGCATTAAAATTTTTTTAGTGATGTATTGTTTTTGTTTTCAAACCTAAAATAACAGAGCCTATAAAAGGTTCTGTGTTGACTCAAATCACTGATGTATTGCCCGAAATTAAATACAATTATCTTCAGAGTTACATTTATGATGATTAGAAGTAAAAGGTTTTTTTTCCCCCCAGAGAGTTTTCAGACCTCGTTTATTCTTATCTTATTGTGTAGCAGTACTACTCTAGTATCCTACACATATCTTGGCCATTGTTAAAGATTCTACACTGATACTGTACTAACCAGTATGTCGCTGTTTTTGAACTTTGATGAAAGTTTAAGTCTCTCCATAAGAGTGTAGATTTTTTTAAATGAATTTGAAAGTGTCCAGTGTCGGACTTGAACATGATAATATAATAAACAGAGGTGTACGAATACTTCCCCAGCCCGCTGCATTGCTCTGTACTCCACGGCTCAGTCTCATGTTTTACAGGCGCCGCGCTTTCGGTCGGGGAGGCTGGGAGAGCGCGCGCCCTGAGCTGCCTCTCTCGCACAGATCCACAGTCAGATTGTCAGTGTCAATTACTTGTCAGTGTGTGCCGCTGCGCTCGGGCTTCAGCCGCGAGGAGCTCAGCGCTGCCGATCGATCCGCGCCTCTCTCCGTGGCACCTTCTCCTTCGCCGGGATTTGAGTATTGATAAGCCCGGCGTACAGTGCTCTTTTCCCCCCAAGTGAAGAGGCAGATCCGGAGGCCTTGAGGGTACCCCCGCTCTGCCTCCAAACCCGGGGAACAGTATTGATCCCCAACACTGGAGCTGTATTTCTCTGTCTGCAAGGTTAATCTGGGGCTCAGAAAGTTTTATTGCTGTTGATATGGGAGTGGGTTTAATGATGGATTTGGACTGTAACATGCTGCATGCTCAACTTCTTCTTTTTTTTCCTCTCCCCCGTCTCTCTCTTAAAAAGGCAAGAGGTGAAGGCGTCAAATAGAGGAAAAAATAAACTCGCAAGCCAGCCACTGTCAAAGGACCTGTGTTATGCTTTAAACAGCTTTTTCAAAGTAATTAGGAACCCCTTACCTTGGTTTCTCATATTTTACAAACTAAAATAATCTGTGTGTATAAGTAACAGGTAATAGGTTGTAAACTTCAGTCACATCATAGTAAAGAGACTGGTTTTATATTGACCTGGAGGATAGGTCAGAATTCAGGCAACTGAGGCAATTTGGGTGCTGAAAAGGATCAGAATGCATGTGACTCCAGTTTTCCCTATGTGCATGAGCCTTGTGTGTTCATTAATATGCGCTGTCGAACTAAATAACAAACAAATGAAATAATATATAAACAGAGGGGGCACCACATCATGACATCAGCAAGTGCGGGGGGGGGGACGTGTTTTGCGATATCAGAAGGAAACGCACAGGATATCCCGGATTTCTCAAGTATGTACGGATGAAACAAATCTCTGCTTTTTCATGTGGAAACAGCCTTGACAAGATGCCGTTCAGCACAAGATAGGCCCTTTAAGACCCGTTTGTTTTTGTGGTGTACGAATTTCCAACGACACACAATTGCGCGCCGCGTTCAGAATCCACAATGATGGGAGTGTTTTAGGCTTCGCTTGTTTAATCCTTCTCCAGCCATTTAGTTTACAAAGAAGTCGGGACCCCCCTGGCAGCCATGTGCAGCAAGAGTAAACGCTCCACCGACTTCCTCCTTTTAATGATCACAGGGTTATCAGATCTTAATGTTGACACCCTCGCCATTGAATATTCATCCTGCCGCTGTTTTTGCCCATTAATTTTTGATCGCGTCTTTGCTTTAACACTATTAAAAAGCGGAAAACATTGACGCCCGAAGACCGCGCTCATCGCACCCTGAATGGAGCGCGATCAAAAAAAAACCGAGACGCCAAAACGATTCGATGGCAGTGACAACATGGAACAAGGAGGGGAAGCGCCCATTCATATTTTGGCTACTTTTAGTTTGTAATTGTAAATGACTGGCTGTTCAATACACAATGAATCACATGAAAACCTGAATCTCAAATGTTAAAGTGCCTCCTCTAAAGTTAGCGCAACACCACTCGCAGCTATTAACTTTTCTTCTCGCCATCCACAAATCTCCAAAGTTGTTCCGTCCCAACCTTTTTTTTTTTGTATGTGTTTTTTTTTTCTGTGTGTGTGTGCAGGTCCCCCTCCTCATCCCCTGCCACCGCGTCATCTCCAGCAGCGGACACAGCGGCCCATACATGGGCGGCAAGGGCGACCACCTCAAACAATGGCTGCTCACCCACGAGAGTCAGTGAGGGGAACTCTCCAACCCAAACTGTCCTTCAGTCTGTGTACTCGCACTCACACACACCTCGTAGTTATTTTTATATTATCGTGTAGCGGTCCTATACTTAAGTCATATTTAGTTTTTTTCTATTAGTTTTCTACAAATTTTCTATGGATTACCTTGGAACATATTGATTTGAATAGTATACATTTGGGGAAAACCAGAATAAAGGGAGAATAATACTCCTTATGTTTAATTTCTTTAGGTCAGTGGTTCTCAACTAGTGGGTCATGGGACTTGACCACAAACTACCGAAAATAACTGCCGATTCATAATTAATCTAGTTCTGATGGTTTTTTATAGCCTGCCTTATCATCAATGCTTGCAATTCCCTGTGAGAATATTCTGTAAAATTACATTAACTGTACTAAAACAGGGCCAAACTGCAGATAGATTTTTTTTGTCATAAGGTTGAAATCAATATTTTTGTTTGGGTCGCAGTTTGTCATGAAGCTCCAGTGATGAAAAATGTATTAAAGTGCAGTTTAGGCGTCTTTCTCTCAAATGTCACCCGCTCCTGGACATGTTTAAAGTGAAAACCTTTGGTAACGCTTTATAATAACTGCACACTATTAAGCAATAAGCATGTTCCATAATTGTGCCCTACTCTTCAAACTGCAGAACCAGTCCATTTCTCTCAATCATAATTGGGAGAATTTTCGCTTTTTTGGTACATCCCATTCATTACCTATGATACAAAAAATGACAGCTTCTATACAAGCCTGAGTGTAGATTTTTTAAGAATGTATAAAAAGTTAGGAATAAGTACTGTACACGCACAACACAAGACCAGAGTAACTGAAGTTTAGACGCTTTGGCGCACCTGCGGAACAACTGCAGCTACTTGTAAATATTCCCTTATTTTTATTTTTTTAAATAACACAGTCTAAGAATAGAGATGCTGCATAGTTAATGCGATAGCGCGAGTTGTTGCGGAATTAGAACATACAAAAATAACTTAAACAGAGAACAGTAGGAATTACAAACATATGCTCCCGTGGGGTCCTCTGTTCGCCTTCGCCAGATAGTGTTGGAATGGTTTTTCTAAAGAATTATTATTCCCTTAAAAATACGTCTCTTGCATTGTTGTTGTGTGCGCGTGTGTGTTTTTTTTTTTTTCCTTTCCTCCTCCTAAGCAGAATTAGTCTTTGTACCTCGCGTTGTTTTTTTAATTTTCTGCCAAGTGAATGCTTTGTTCAACATCCAGTGATAAAGGCTCTGAATTTTTTACTCGTACAAAGCTTTGTAGTGGAGCATTTGTTTAGTCTCCATTTAGATCTCATTGTTTGCTCTCCCCTACACCTAGTTTGCAAGTGCCTTATGCATTCTATACTGTACTTGTCCTCTCAGATGTGTTGAAATAAAAACATCCTCATTGTCAATCCTCTGCTTTTATCAGCTTAATTGTAGTTAATATTAAGTGTTTTCTTTGGTACGCATCAGCCCTGGTCTCGCGCTTCATTATGCTGCGTCCTCCCGCTCTGCGCCTCTCCCACAGCCGCCTGAATCTTTATTCCTGACGAGTGTTTCCATTAGAGGGCAGTGCAGAACGGCAAACCGGAATCAACGCTTCAGCCTTGGATTCCTGCTGCACATTTAATCTCCAACTTAAATGTTTATGTGCTACTTTATTTTCAGCGCAACACCACTTAATCCCTTTGGGCAGAATTATTTGGGGTAAAAAGACTGTTTAAAAAGGCCAGCAGTGGCAGCGTGTGTGAGAAATACTTAATTTTTTAACTGAAAATGTCCGGGATTGTTCTGTGAGAATAATTCTTGACAGTTTAATATTGACAGCTTTTTTTTTGTTGTTGTTGCAGAATGTGATATTTTTTCCTCCTGACTATGTAATGCAGTTGGAGAGTGACCCCTTGACCCGCAGTAACTCCTCCTTCGTACGGCCCAGGTAGCCTAATAATGCACCCTCCAAAAATAACCTCGCTCTCACCTTTCCACAGCCCATTCAAGTAGCCCACTCACTGAATACATTTGAACTTAGCTGCATTTTTGAATTTCTTGTGGGCCGATTGGTGGCTGTCTCGTGGTCCTCCGCCATTGGAGCACAGTGGAGATGTTGAGGCAGCAGACAGGCAGATGAAGAATGTGCCTCAGTCTGTGCCTTCACACAGGGCTAATGATGCCTGTGGTGACTACAGGCTACAGTCAGCCCCCTAACGAAGGGAGCTGTGACACAGCCACAAGGGGTCCCATTTAAGCCAGCCACACTCTGAAGTGCACTGTAAGCACCCTCCTTTTTGCTTGTGGCTAAGTAAATTCTATGGAATGCTATGAATTTAGCAGCAGAGATAGTGATGTCTGTAGTGCTGTGCCGTTGATGTTGAAAAACAAGTCCAGCTTCAAGGCTGCTCAGGCTGCCAGTAATTGGTGGTGTAATTGCGTAGGTACAGAGGATTCTCATCCAAATAATTCACTTTGTATTTCTGCTGCTCTTGTGGTGTTTCAGTGTACAACATGGTTAGCCATGTTTCACTATTTGTGCCTTATTTTGTTGTGTACCACTTTCATAGAACTCTGGCTCAACATAAAACAGATTGGATTACAGCGTTTGAGACATTCTCATCATCCACTCTGTTAATTGCTGTGAAATCTTTAATTTTGTCCTAATACAAGCCTTACTTGTTTGAGAAAGACTTTTTCGTGCACGTACGTGTGAGCGTGAGCATGTGGCCATGCGTGTGTGCACATGTGTATGTCCATATGTGTGTGGGTGAAGTGGATGATATTGAGTCTGACTTCATAAATCACCCAGACACTGATAAACTCCCCATGCACCCACACACCGCTAATGGGCAACCCTTAAGGAGTGTGAGTGTCTCGTGCGGCGTTTGATTCAACATTTATTAACCCCCTCACACACACACCGGCCTGCTCACTTCACGCACACACGCATTTGAGCCCAGAAAAGGAGGGATACGCTTGGTGGCATCCGCACACTTACAGCCAGGTTCTGACCTGGCTGCGCTTTATTAATCATAACTCTGAGTAAGAGATACATTTTAGTTTATACAGAACACACAACAACCAGTGCATTTCCTAACATTGCTGAGCTTCTCATAACTTATATCCTGTCTTCAACTCCCCATTTCCCACCTCCATATCCTGCACCCTCCTCATTATAGAGCAATTTTCTGCCCCCACATCAAATACAAACAGCGCCTCCATCTCTAAGTCTTCATACATGTCACCTCATAATTCTAATCTCATCACGGCCATTGGTAGAGCTGTATCGGGCCGACTTAATACTGTAGCAACATGACAAAAGAAGAAAGCTTTTATTTTCCAAAGTTTGAACCAACAGGAGTGAAACTTTTAGGGCGTTTGGTTTAGCTGTAAGTGGTGCACATAGCTGAGAACTCAGCAGTGTGTGCCATGCAGATAGGCACAGAGTCAGTGAGACAGACGCTCCCTGATAGCTGCATAGACAGACATTAGGCTGGGGCTTGGCCGTGCTATCAGGTTTCCTCCTCTGTATGGGTCTGTCGGGACAGCCCGCCTCTGCGGCCCTGACACCGAGGCACCACGCAGCCAGCCACGACAGCTGCCACAGCAGCATCTAATACCAACACACGCTACGCTACGCCACCACTACAAAGACAGTGAGGCTTCAGACATGCCACACTTTGATGCTCTATAATGATCTTTGTGTTTTGTGAGGGATAGACTCACATACCGTCTTCTTTATTTCTTCGGAACAAAAAGAAGCCTTTGCTTCGGCTGCTTTAGGACATGCTGATGAGCAGGGCAGGTTTAAATAAAGTCTGAGTGGTGGTGAGTGCGTGAGTGCGTGAGTGAGAGAGTGACCTTGTGCCCGTGTGTCATTGTAACCTTGTGAACTGCTGTGTTGTTCTGGCATGCTGTAATTAGGACCGGCTGATGAGCGGCCATACATAACGTGAGAGCGGCAGCCTGCGAGCACTGCGCCGCATGTATCAATCTGTGAGTCCACAGCACTTGTCAGCGTGGCCCGGACAGTGTCTGCGCCTGGAGAAAGTGCAGGTCTAGCCTTGGTCATGTTGACGGAGGGGCGGCACTTCAGAGGCTCCAGGACCCCATGGCACCAGTCTCCCCAGTCCCCCAGACAGACTGGTAGCATCTGGGCTCTGTCAGCGCCTCTGGCCCCTGCAGACCCGATCTATATGATGGGGGCGAGGAGTGGATTGGATCAGGGAGAGGGAAAATATGAGCCAGATTCCTTGGTCTTTTACAAATGCATGCCAGTCATGTTCAGTGCTTGCACTGAGGCTTGATAACAGGTCGTACTGATTAATTTTGTATGACGTGAGATGGAGTTATTGATTAGCATCTCGTGTTGGAAAAAATCTTCTTTATAAATTGTCCAATTAAGCATTAATTAAAAGTGTAGATCTGAAATATGCAAAGCCTGTTCAGGGCAAAAACACATGGTGACAGATGATCACACTGACTGATATATTTCCAAAGAAAGTGAGCAATGATTTGAATTTGATCAAGTGGATATAGTTCCTAAGCAGTGCCACACAAATGGATACACACACACGTGCCAAGTCTAATTAATCCATACACTAAATTAGGAATATAAATTGTGGTCCCAATTTAACAAGGTCAGTCTTAACTTCTCCCTTTACACTTTATTTAACTATGTAGGAGGAAAAAAGCGCTATCAGTGTGCTTTGCTTATTATGATTGACGATTGATGATTAAGTCCTCCAGCTGACACACACCAGCAAAGCCGGTGAGTTGGAATTGGATGTGACACATACACAGTTCTGCGTGTTAGGTAATTCGTTGACGAGGGGCCAAATTCATTTATGGAACAGCGGTATTGGCAGGCATGGACACTCTCTGCAAAAACAACGATAATCACAGAGGTTTGGCGCCGCGTGACAAGGACTCTTCAGGGAAAGGCCCTTACACGCTGCTTTGTTGGCCGTTCCTCCTCAAGATGGAGGAAACATCCGCCACTGTTCTTAAGACTGTTGTGAGCAGTGCTGGTTTAAGGTGCAGTGATGAGGGGCTTTGAAATAAGTGGCATTCATAGATTTGTATATAGACATTAGTGCAGTGCTGTATATGAACCACCAAAGGGCAACACCATTTCTTGATGGAATTGATGAAATAAAAGCTCTGATAGACCCTGTATAATGAAACATGAGGAGGACCCTGTCTCCAGCTATTTAATCTTTTTTCACTTCTCCATTTTTTCTGCTAATGAGCCTTATTGACAATCAAACAGAAGCTGTCATCCCCCAGGATGCAACACTCGCAGCCCCTGCGTGTTTGTCATAGTGTCCTGGCAATCAGAGCGCCTGCAAGACCAGGCTGGCAGTTAGTGGTTCTCACAGCAGCGCTGCCTGAAAATGGCACACTTCCTGTAGAGTTGCAGCTGCCACCTCTGCTACTTCCATTACTTTCTATAGCATGCAGATGTTGTATCAACATTCCCTGCCAAGGGGACTGCAATAACTGTGAGATTCATGCCATGTTTCAGAGGCACGTCAATTTCTCAAGTGGCACAATTAAAGAGGGAAATACAGTGCGGGTTTTCACAGCCGCTCAAATCGGAAAAGGCCTTTTTCACTTTTTTCCAATGGGGGCTGTTTCATAAGGGTTCAGAAATCCACCCGATTTTTACTGGCCTTTTCCTGAGTGGAGCAGCTCTGTGCGCCTTTGTGCGGCAGACCTGTCGTGACCCACAGCGGATATGGAAATGGGGCTAAGGTTTTATGGGCCAAACGGATTGGACACAGTCGAGCTCAGGGGGCATGAATATTGGATGTTATTTCTGCTCCCTTTTTATGTAATCCATTGCCAATACATTATTAATAGATGATATCATATCCAGAAGTACTGGACAAAGCACTACAGAGGGGCACTATGAAAGGAGCTCTATGTGGTGCAGCAAATACACTGACAGTGATATTATTTTATCACTGCAGACTTACACTCTGACCAGCCACTTCGCTGCTCCGGATCATTTTTTTGGACTAAGTGAAGTTCATAGAGGGAAAAATCTGGCGAATAGCATATCCCTACCAGGGGTAACTCCTGCATTTGTGGGTTTGAAACGCTCTGAAACATTGATGAAGTATCAAATGACACCCAAATACAAGTTTAATGGATTTTGAAGCGCTGGGATACTTTGCTCATCCTCTTGACTCGCACTGAGTGAAGTGGAAATCTTTTGCGAGGATCTCAAGTTTTTCTTGCCAGAGCTGACTCCCAGTGTACAGTAGCAGGGGAGCACGGTCTTATCTGATGTGCCGATTCACAGACAAGGGGGGGGGGGGGGGGGTACTGTGCAAATGCGGCACTATTTTACAAAAAGGGTCACATTCCCCGTTTTGATTCAAATGCACAATTGTTCAAAAAAGGTCAGGCTTCCTATTTGAATCCATTGTCATCTTGTCGTTTTGATCCGCTTTGCTTGTGCAGTTTTTATGAGCCCGTATCCTACTATTGTTCCAACTCTTAACTTTACTGCAGTTGAGAAAAGCCTTCTTTGTCATTAAAAGTATACTTAGGAGCTACAAGTTGTGACGTCTGGCCTGTACTTGCTTGATTTTGCGCGCTTAAAGGTGGTAATAAAAGGCATATTAGAGAAGTTACATGCGCCCATTGTTATCGCACGCACTGGAAAGGTAATATTCCGTTTTTTAAGGTCAGTTTGAATTGTTTTTTCTCCCGGGGAAACGGCGGATTGATAAAGCGCAAACAAAACCTCGTCTGAATGCCTGTCCTCCACGGCCTCAATGAAGGTTTCACTCCTTTTATATCATCCCGCCCAATTCCCAGCATGCACGGCCATTGTGGCTCTTTCAACTGCTGCTCTCCATTGACTGGCTCATTGTCCAGCGGCTCTTTTGTGCGCCCGCTATCACCGGAGCACAATCTTTCACCTGAACGCCACGGCAGCGCAGCCTGGGAGGGCTCACTTTGAGGCCATCGGAGCAAACGCGGCCGCAATTAGCGCAGACGCTAACCAAGAAAGATGATTAACTTAGGGTAAATCTCCGCCGCTGCCTTTTATGACAGCTATTATAAGTCACGCTCCGGCAGTTTGCGTCAGACAGAGGTGTCCAATATAACTGCGCGGGCTTGTATTATGAGAAGAGAAGACTTTCAAAAAAAATAACAACATACAAGCAGATGTTTGAAGCGTGGCCTTGGGCAAACACAAGGCTAGTTAAGATCAATATTGCTTTCAATATTTCTTTCCTTTGACAGATAACCGGTACTGAGGAAAGTCTTGATAAGAGTGGCAACATATGGATGCGGCGCGCCTCGCTCCCTTTTGATTGCGTGACCCCGCGACCTTTGCCTGTGTCTGAGAGCGAGGCGGCCACATGCTACGGTGGGGGTCTGCCAGGCTCTGGTTATGGGGCATTATTGACCCAGGATTTATAAATATTTAATGCACACATTAAGATCATGGTGGAGGGTGGCCATTAGAGTTCTCCAATAAAGAGGCTCTCACGATGATTGAGTGCCGTGGCAGAGCGAGAGGCTGCTACACCGAGACCTGCCCAGACAATATACTGTACCTCCAGCCCGCTGCCAGCCCGGGGAGCGCTCCAAAGTGCCAACCCGCCGCTCGTTTTTCCAACTGTGTAAGCTTTTGATGAAACAATCCTGACATTTCTTAAAGAAGCCACGTTTATACCTTTGGGAAGGTGGGGGAAAAAAACATGAGCAAGGTGATAGATTGTAAGATGTGCGTATCTAAAACAGACGTGTGCCCATTGTTATCGCACGCACTGGATTATCGAGGGACTGATTTGAAATGAAATGTGCCCTGTCCTCGGCGCTATCAGCCTCTCCTGGACTATCTCACGCGTCGCCAGATCCATGCAATGCCGCTTGACATAATAAGCCGCGATATGCTGATTGCCACTCGGGTCGAGGGCTTTTAATTGTGCATTAAAGGGAGAGGTGGCGGCGGACAATGTTGCCTTGATGAGAAATTGACATTTTGTGACCTGCTCTCCTCGTCCACTCTCGATGCCAGATAAGACGCGCAGTTGTTTTTAAGGAGAAGCCACCATTCTCTCCCGCGAGCACTTGTATCAGTCCATTTGACCCACTTGATGAGTATAGATTTCATAGCGCCCCCCTCTTTCAGCGCTCCAACTATGAGAGGTTCAAAACGATACCAGCCCTTATAGACAAAGGATAACCTTGCTCTTTCAGCATATCGATTCTTTATTAACTAGGCAGTTTAATGCAATGAAATGAGGGATTTGAATGAGCCCCATTTGGTCTGCTTTGAATAAAAAGCTTGTTTATGAATGACTACAATGAACCTTTGAAGCTCCACTGATGCAGGATACGCTGATAGAAGGAGCAGTGACAAAGTCAGATAGTAGTGCTCTTTTCCACTCTCTTGGATGAAGCTTAAACCAGTGTTTCCCAACCAGGGGTACTGGGACTTTTAGGTGTTACTAAGCACTTTACTGAGGGTACTTGTTTTCATATTTCATTTTGAATGATTGACATTTGAAAAAAAGAGATGGAAAACCTGGTTATTGGTGAAATAATGTGTTGAATAATAACGTTTATGTGTAAATAAACATATTGAATGTATACATTTGTTCATTATTAATTACTGACTACTTTGTAAGTATGTATCCGTCAGGGAAGTACACCACACTATGGCAAAAAGCCCAGGTTGGGAACGACTGGTCTACGCTCCAGCTGCCAGACCTCACTCCTCTCCTGTCTCTACGAGATCTAAATGTCAGTTTGTCTGCCAAGCGGCACCTACAGCTAAAGAAGTCCACAGCTGAGGAGCTAGTGTGTTTTTTTTTTACTGAAAATTTTAATAAAACATCACTTAATTCATTTCTGTTTCCATTCCAAATGTTGACATGTTTAAACCTTCTTCCCTGTAAACACATGTAAGCTATGTGGCAGAGTCATAAGTGGTGAGTAAAAATGACTTCTATACATTCTACAAAACAGAAAAAATACAACCACAAATGGAGTGATTTTTCTCCAAGGTTGTCCCTCATGCACATTAGTCTCTATTGGATCTTAACAACTATCATATGGGTCACAAACAATTTATTTGACAATACAACCAACAAAGTTTTCTCCAAAATGGTCTGTATAGATAATTTAAAATCAATATAAAAATAAACAATGAAGTTTGACTTCCCCTTTAGAAAATGGACAGAGAGTCTCGACGGAGTAACACAAATTTGGAGGATACACGTGAATATGCACATTGCATTTTCATCAAATACAAAAAGAAACAAATGAAGGCAACAGTTCTTGGCTGAATTATCTGTGCTGCATCACTATATTAAGGGCATGACGATTAATACATACATAATGAAAAGCAATATACAAAATTTCAGAGATAAATACATTATTTATAGTTGATATGTTACAAAATTTCCCTCAGTGAGCGCAAGTGTGTATTTGAACAGAAAAATGACAATGAACTACTATATGTCTACATTCTCAATGGATTTTAATTTTGTTTTTTCAATGTTTTTTGTTGATCTAAAAGAACATGAAAAAGACAGATGTATAAATATTTAGCACAAGTTTGGCAATATCACAATAGTCTACAATTTTGAACCACATATAAAACACATAAGGGAGTTGGAGCTAGAACAGGGAGACTGCTCCTCATCAACAAGAAACAGACTTCACAGTAGCCTAGGAATGCATTAATATACAGTGCTAGCAAAAGGTTGAAAAACATGGCAAAACACACTTGCTTAAAGGAAGCTCTAGACATGGAAGTACATCATATTCATCAACAGAGCAGTGTTTTGTACACGTCAGTGTGCTTGTTGAATCAAAGAGATTTTTTTTTTAACTTTTGAAGATGATTTCTAGCTACAATAAATTACAAAATTTAAGTTAAAATGCAGGAATGAAACATGATACAACCATCCCCGCCCGACCCCCATTTACTTGTATCTGATGTACTTTAAGCTCAATTTTCTACATTATATATCTCATATATTTTTCCAGTTGAAATTGTCTTGGCCCCTGTGTATTTTTCTCACACATAAAAATACAAAAAAGTCACATTAAAAAGACACACAACTGTTGTGAATCTATTAAAAGAGAGTTGAAACAGAAAAGCTGATTTTCTGAGGCAAACGAGTTCATTGGCAAATGTACTGTACAACAGTGTTTTACTTTACAACCAGGTGTGAGGCCTCAGAGTTCTTCCAGTACAGAACATGTCATGTGTGAGAGTGGGCGTGTCCAAGGCCGACGCAGTCCGACAGTATACAAAATAAACCCTTCATCATCCCGTGTCCTTTTTAAGGGTGCTCCAATGGGAGGGGGAAACAAATGTCCCACAGAACAAAGTTCAGAAATTCCTCTGCAGGTTTCAGTCTTTTAAAAGAAAAAAAAATCTTTCTTTTCTTTTTTCTTCATCTTTAAAAACAAAACAAGCAGTTGACTATACATGACACCAGCGACTGGCTGTGTGCTCAGGGGGTGCCCTGTGAAGTGGTAGTGTGACTGGTGCTTGAGATGACCAAAGTGCATTTACATTGGAGGGACAACCAGGCCGGACATGGCTGCAAACAGAGATAGGAGAAGGAAGGTTAGTTCAAGTGCTACAAACAAAGTGTGGATATTTATTGAAATTATTGAAATGCTCTTTAGTGCATGCATGTGTGTGTGTGGATGTGTGTGTGTGTGTGTGTGTGTGCATGCATGCTGGTGTGTGTTAGTTGTGCACGGCCTCCTAACGGGAGAGTTTGAAAAGCTCCCTCCTGCTCTGACATTTCAGCCCTCAGCACGCCAGTCTTGCTATGTGTGATATTTCTCCTGGCGTTGGGGTAATGGCAAACAGTGGCCCAGACTCCCGGGAGAGGCAGCCATGGTGACGGCAGAGCAACAACACGGTCACTTCCCACAATGCCACAAAGCTACAGTAGTAGACAGACTCAAGACTCCCCTCTGATTCTTCTGCCTGTCTCCTCTCTTTGCCTCCGTTACTTGGTACAGAGCGAGTAGTCCTTGTACTATCCCGGAGTTGTGCGTCATTATCCAAAAGAGATTAGGCAAGATCAAAAGGTAGCTTCCCCTATTTTACCAAGACCATCTGCTGAGGATATCATTAGCAACTGTACCTCAGCCTCGCAGCTTATATATTCAGTATTTTCACACGTTTTAACAATTAGGCAACTAGTGAAGTGCCTGGATGATATATTATTATATTGCTCCGAGTATATTTGTAGAGTCATGCTTGAAATGCTTTTAAGTTTGCCAGCGCAGATGATGGCAAGGCATTGCTCATTAATTTCTGCACAACATGTATTAATAAGTATGAACGTGTAGCAAGATGAACTTTAATTTCCCACTTCATTAAGCCCAATGTTATTAATCTTGGGGCACACACTACGGCTAAGCTTGTTTTCAAAGCAATCATGTTGGTCATGACACACGCACAAAACCTAATAAACATAATTACTAAAACAATTCGGGGAAGGTCTTTTCCTGCCACATCGGAGGAGATCGTCTGTATCAGAGGCCAGCGACTCGCGCCCTGCGCCGTGTGTGTACATGGTGTTTGAGTCATGTAAATTTGCTGTGTGGCTGCGTGTCTGCCAGTGAAGTGAGAGGTGTAAATTGGCCTGTCAAAATGCATATATTGGTAATGATTAATCCCTCACCAAACCGGACAGAGGCCTGAGCAGCGGTATCTGACCAGTAGTCCGTAGGGAAGGGATGAGGGGGTGAGGGGGGCTCACCTTGCAGTCCGTTGCCGTTGGCGCTGGTGCAGGAGGGGGGTGGGGAGGCCTGGGGTCGGACCACAGGGGCGAAGGCGCTCTTTTGTTTAACTGCAGAGACGATAGGGAAGCAAAGGATAGGAGGGAGGGTGAGAGTGAGAACGTGCTGTGAGTAGTGCTCGAGTGGGAGAGGGCAGTTGAGGTAAGACTGGGATAGTATTACTGCCAGGGGGGATACAGCACACGGCATTACAGACCCCTACCATCAACATCTCCACTGCTCCAAGTGCAGGTGGCATATGTTGAAAAATACATAAAAGCACTTTCTTCCTGCTCTGGTGTGAGTATTCCAAACTAAACAAGCACCTCCTTCAAATGAAGGCTAGCATTATTATCATCAACCTTACAACCTTGTCAGAAGTGATTCAAGAAAGTGAAAACAAATGTGGACGCCTGAATTAAATCAGCAGCAGCTTAGCGCCGTTACACTGTAGTAGTGGCAAGCTACTCACTTCCATATGGGGAGTTGGCAGAGGATCCGTTGAGGAACCCAGGGGAGCTTGGCACTCCCAGGTTCATACCAGCATTGCCGTAGCCGTTCATGGTGTTGCTGACGGAGTTGTAGCTGGACTGCTGCGGGGTGCTGCTGGAGATGTAGCCCCGAGGGGACACGCTGCTGGTGTTCCGGCTGTATCCCACTGTATAACATGCAAGGCAGAACAGAAAACTCTGTCATTCCTCTTTGTCGCACTGAGGGGAAATATTTACTGCCTAAACAAAAGGCTTCTATATATATATATAGTTTAGCTGAAGAAAAAAAATATAAATAGAACACTAAAAAGAAGTAAAAATCCTTTCAAAATCAAGAAAAAAATTGTAAAACATTTGTTAGAGTTGGCAGTGAGAGATACTTCATTGTAATGACAGAAAAGTGAAACTATTTTTCATTTTACTGGCGTCCCCCAGGGATCCCCTCCAGGACCCCTGCAGGTCTTTGGACCCCACTTTTGAGAGCCGAGTTATGGAGTCATCCCCTATATCACATATGTACCTTGGTCATTCCCTTGTGACTCAGACACATTGACTGCTAGCTGGCTGCTGAAGGAGTTGACTCCCATCATGCCGTGGGAGGCTGTGTTAGCGAGCGAGGGGATCTGGTTGTGGTTGCGAGGAACGCTGTACAGGGCCTCCGCGATGTCAGCTGCCCTCTTCAGAATGATCTCCTGAGAAGGAAGAGAAGCCAGGGGTTTTGTTATTTATGGTGTTTTTATAGCTGTGCTTGGCTTTGATGCAAGGTTCATGGCTATATGGTTAACTCACAACGTATGAAGCCTACATTGTTCCAGATATAGTGGTGAAAATACCCTTTGGTGATATTATCAGCAAAATTTCAATGGTTTCTGATTTAGCAGTGGACTAGAGGTAACAGCTGCAAGTGTACAAACCTGATTGTTGTGGGGCATTCCGTACAAGGCTTCGACCAGATCTGCTGCCCTCTTCAGTAACACCTCCTGCAGAGGAAACACCAGAGTCAGTGCAATGACCTACACATCATACGTGCCCTCGGTCCCAACGGCAGCAAGCAACATGAGCCCCAGCACCTCTTGAATGTTTACATACTGGAGGCAAGTCTAAATAAAAGCCATCCTCATTTAAGAGGTGCCCTGATGCATTTACACAACATTACTTTGCTGCTTCCATCCGTGCAGAGCAGTGAATAATGTTCCCTATCTTAATTAAAGTGGCGTAGTCCTTTAAAAACAACACCTCAGCCCTGGTTCTGGGCTACACGTTTGCTCCTGAGTTCAGCGCCGAGGCCCCTCTCTTCAGAACAATAAAGTGAATTAGCTCTGGGTTAATCTAGTTCTGTTGTAATGACATTAAGGAATTTTTCAATTAACCTCTTTGACTGGCTGTTGCAAAGGACTTCACAAATGACTTCCCATCCAGCGAGAGCTGGGTGCTTGTGCCTTGGGGACACGGATGCTCAGGATGTGGTCTTATCCATGTCTGCATGCTTGCCCCTGCTTGACAATGCGGATTAGCTGTGTTGCTTTGGCTCTTAACATTGAAAATGAGTTGGCCCTGAATCCTGTTCCCCCACTTGGTTTTGGGCTTTGAGCTAGGTGGGGTTTGGCCCGTTTGTGTCTTTATCTGCTCTTTGAATTCACCACTTACAATTAAATCCCTCTCAAGAAAGCAGACTGCTCTCTTTGTCTTCTATAATGCAGAAGGCAATATGCCGTATGAAGACCCTCTCCACCATTTAGAGTGCATCTAATCTGACAAAGGCAGAAACAGACATGGCGGTTGCATGTTTTAAAATGCTTGCTTATTGTCACCTGCTGTAGAGCAGAGATTTGTCAACTGTGCTGTTAGAACCCTGGTTAAAAGCAATGCAAATCTGTCAGCAGAAACATCTCAGATGGTGCTTGTTTTCTTCCCACATTCGCTGTGTTTTCTTTTGCGGGCCTCGGTAATTTGTCTGAAGTGTTCCATCACTTGGCAATAGCAGTGTGGGATTAAGACGGCAGCTGCCGTAAATGAATGTAAACACAGCCTTCGCGCCTTCAAACAGCGGCCTCCAAGACTTGGCCTGCATTTCCAAAGCACAGCGTATGTAGTGTGTATGGACGTGTATGGGCCCTTTCATCCTGAGGAGCATATCTACCACACTCCTTGATTTATCAAGATGAATCACTGCAGAAGCCACTTCCAGCGTATGCCATGCTCTCTTATAGAAACATATCGCTTAATCCACCCCAAGTTACCGGATGGGTGGCTCTTAGAATGGGCATTTACCTCTGAAATTGGTGTGTATGCTCAATGCTGCATGCATCTAGTTTGCATACAAATAAAGAATTATGGTTGTCGTGAGGCAGGTAGACTAAATGAGAGGACCAGCTGTCTTGATGTGTTCTCATCAGGCACAACAGATTTCTCTCTCTCTTGCTGAGTGAGATAAAGTGGTTTTCTTTCTTTTTGTCTGCAGTTAATAATTACCAATAATCTATTCTATCATATTTCAAGATCTCCTACATGGCTCTCAATTTTAAACAACAATTAAAGCAATTAAGACTGTGGCGTTCGCAGCCATGTTTCATTCTGGGTAAACGTCCTCTGCCTGCTTGTCCATATGGTGCTTTGCAGCAGTGACATAAGGACAGCTTGGAAAAAGGAGGAGAGAAAGTGATATTGCCTCTCATCCTTAATCTGTCGTTTACCGCGTGGTGTCTTAACTAACCACGCCGACTCGCAGGGCTATGCTTAAGTGGCAACCTAGTCATATCCGCGCATGATGAGAAGTGCTGCACCCAATCAAGGAAGAAGTTTGTTTTCTTCTGACGAGGAGCTTTCATGCGTATCAGCTCATGCTGTGAATACGATTAGCGCGGAATAGTGTTCTGAGGGCATTTCCATGTAAATCTCAATACTACTCCAGTATAAGTGTAATTGGCTTTCGTGTCATGGAGACATATCAGAACACACCATGTTAAATTGAAACAATTAAAGGCCTCAAATGATTTCTGTTGTTGTGTGACAAATGCGTGACAGATCCCGCCATTGTTTGCCTCATTTTGCATAAAGATCCCATGTTCAAAGAATTGTTTAAATGGGCTGCTCTAATGACAGATCACCTCGAGGTGGAAGCTGTTTGGAGAAAAAAGAGAAAAGCTAAAGCAAATGTCTTTTAAAAACGTCTAACAATAAGACGTTTGCCCCAAAAGTGAGTCTTGGAGCAGTAGATTAACATGGAGCTTGTATTTATGTTATCACAGTTAATAAAAGAGGGCCTAGGTTATGTAGCTTGGAGTGCTAATGCCATTATAAAACTGTAAGGCAATTACTCTGTTAGCTCTAGCCCGAGGTAATGAATGCATTTGGAAGCATAGGGCCATTAGATGAAGGTACTTCAAAGAGCACAGGAAGAGAGATTCATTTAAATACATGGGTAATTGCTTGACATGAACACATTTGTAATATTTTCTCCTTGTGGATTACACGAAGAATTGGAAAAGAATGGGCTTATGCTCATTTTGGGAGGAAAGAAAGGAATCCAAGGCAATCAGCTTAATAATAAAACAATATTGAGTTTCCACTTTTAATTTCATAATGAATCTAATTTGTTACAGAAGAGAGAAATTGAGTGTGATATAATGTGATATCCAGTCTATTTGTCCATTACTGCCAGAGGGCACAAAATGGTATTATAAATTGTCTTTTTTATATTATGAATAGAAAATTGTTTTATAACAAGATCTTAAAAAGGAGGGTGAATTCCAAAGTCTCTCTTCACTTAACGCGATGCCCGCAAACCAATCTCCTTTCTCATCACTTGACTGCTCACACTTATTACTTTCATATTCACCCTGGACTTTGCATTGAATTTTTATATCTGCACTCCTCCCACAGGGTCAGACTGTCATCTACGATGTTGTCTTAGAATTACGAGGTAAACTTCAATCAGAGGCAGCTTCCCCCTTTTTTCTCTGTGTAGCAACAATATTAGCGTGCATCCCTTGCTATCCATGAGCACTCCCATATTGGCTTTCTGTCTCCTTACAATTACCACGTGTCTTACTGGTCCCAGGGAGAAGGCTGGTGGAAATCAATAGCGCAGTAATATTATCAACTGGAGGGTGAAGTCATGGGGAGGGGGGGGTGGGGGGCTGTAGAGGCGGTGAGTGGGCCTGGTGTCGATTTGCCTTTCTGCTAATGCACACCGTGCGTCCTCCAGCTTTATCTTCTTTTTATAGAGTCTCCCCGCCTCACCTGCACCCCATAATGGCTGTTCTCTATATGCCGTTTGTGTTCTCATTCCGAATGTACGCGGGCGCCCCAGCCTGCCGCGGGCTCTTTTATTGGGAATGTGCTTTTGACCCCGAGAGCTGACCCTCAGATGGCAAGCTTAACAATGACGAATCACTCGGCGGGATCATTTACATGCCCCCTGAACCCCATATTTGGGTCCATTAGAGAGCAAATCAAATATTTATGTTGTTTATTGGAAGTGCAGGGTTTCATCTCACTCTGTGATTGTTTCATGCAAAGGCCGAGAGAGCCTGCTATATTAAGTATACACACGCCCGGGAAACTAATCTCGGCTTCAGTGTCAGAATCTGTCTCGCTGCTGAGGAAAGAAGTCGGGCCTTTTTTGTAATAACGCTGTGTTGAACATGCTTTCTTTTTTTCACTTCCCGGTGCAGATTCTGCCCAGACACTGTAGCTTTAAAATTGAAAGACGGTTGTTAGATTGACCAGCAACGATATTAAAGGTAAGTGTACTTTAGCTTTAGCTTTACAGTTAAAATTAGAGCAACATTTCATGTCTAGGTGTTGTTTCCGCGCTCCGCTGGGACCCAGTCTAATTGAAACACTTCATATAGTGAACCAGGGAGTTGCTGTGTTGTCCTATTTCTTCACATCGCCTTGGTCAAACGTCTAAAGCTACCACACAGTCTGTTCTTTATTAAATTGTCCGTTGGACGTTAATGATATTGCTGTGTTGCATGCTGAGATTTAATAGATCAGGTCTTTAAAGGTTTTACAGTATTATTAAAACTCGGAGGTGGCCTGCGCTTTACTACCTGCCGAGGGCTTTTGAATGTGCTAATCACTCTTATTATTACACCTGACACATCTGGAACGTCACTCACAAAAATGGCTGCTGGCGGGCGGCAATTAGCGCAAGCACACATACATTTGTATCAATAGGAAATGAGAAAATATCAAAGCTAAAAGATTCAAAGGAAAAGCAGCGTGCACCTTACTTTTCCTGGCCAGCTTTATCAACTTGGCAGCCTATTTATGTGCCACACTGGCGTGTCGGAAAAAACTGATGTGGCTTTCAAATGCCTTACCCAGGTTCAAAAGAAAAACAATAAGAAAGCCGGAGCATAATAACATGCAGTCTTTGTCTATTAGCTGCGGTAAGACGAGGGGGTTTACGGCACAGGGCTCTGTAAACAAAAGATTAAACCAAATCGAGCTGCAGAAAATGAAAGGAAAACATGAGTGGGGTAATGAGGGTGCAGGCGTCGTTTCTGACCAGATTACCATCTCCACAGACTACTGGAGAGGAAAACGCCTGATTGAGCTATTTTACCACACAGAGAGTTTTACGCCTCTCTCCCCCGCACTAAACCAATACCATTACCACTTGGGTTACTGGGGAAGCCACATATGTGAGGCAAAGCTGTTCCGCTCCGGGGTCACAGCGCCGCCGCTCATGCTAATGCTGTTTTGTTTATTTGTCCCGCTCGCTCGGCGTTCGGCTTTCTATCTAGTTTGTGCGCGCATATGTTTTGTATACTGACCTTTGGTAACCTCTCCGGATCGCCAGGGTGTCTGGGGATGACCTTCTGCAGTCTCTGGAAGCCATAGTCGATGGTAGGCTCATTAAGGGCTGAAACAAAAAGAAGATGGAAATTAGAAACATTTCGGGGTTAATCTTGTCAGAAATAGGAAGGAGCTAATTGAGAAATCTGTTTACAGGCAGAAGTCATTTCAGAATGCCTAATTTGACAGAAAGCTCAAGGGGAGAGACAGCGGTTTATGAAACGTCAGCCGCTCCCGGGCCCCATGATGGAAAATGACACAAGTTCCTTTGACACTTGTGTCACTGAGTGTTATTCCATTAACAGCCATGATGACCTACATCAGTGTGAGAATCCTTCAGATGAGCCGCCCTCCCCCTTTTATCTGCTCAGGAATATTGACTACAGCAAACTACATAGCCGGGCTCCTTTAATCTAACAGAGCTTTAATAATCTGTGAAAGGCTGTCCACACATTGATCTAGTGTAAGTTGCTGTCATTTCACCCTTCTGCACCGACTGTACTGCAACACTGGCCCGGTGAAATACGGCGGCACATCCCATGGAGCCATTAATCTCTCCCACCCCTCAAATAGTAATCTGGGGCACGAGGCATATTGGGCGATGAATCAGAGGCACAAAGTAAATGAATCATAAGGCGGACTTTGGTGAGAGCGGGGCGGTTTATGTCTGACAGTCCTAATGGGTAATTGAAGGGTTCCTTAGCTCGGGCTGATTCTAAACAATCATGTGTGAGTCGGAGACAGGACAGTAGCGAGAGGGAGGGAGGAGGGCAGAGGCGAGCCGGTGGGAGGGAGAGACGTGTAAAGGGGAAAGGAACGACTTAATAGAGAACATCACTTCTCAATGTAGATATCATTTTCAGGAGAGTAACTCCGCCGTGCAAGGCGCTTCATAAATCAATGGCTTTCTATGGAGACTAATAAGAGCTGCCTGCCTCTATTCATTGTTCAGCCTGTAATTTGGCCCATCACTCATTACTCAGCATGTAATTTCAGCATTAACACCGCACAGCTCGCTGAACCTGCTGAACACCGACAATGTGGAGCGAGCCAGCACCTTCCACACACACACTTGTCAGGCATAAAAATGATCATTTATGCCCCATAGTTTTCCTCTGTTCACTCTACTCCCAGTGCCTGAGCAGCACTGCACTCGCGTGTGTCCTCGCGCTCACACATGCTCTACTCCTGTACAAACTGAATACAGTAATTGCCAGCTCGAGCGTGACAAAATGGAGCAATTATGTGTTCAAGCATGGACAATGTTGGGTGCTAATCGATAGCAAGGATCTAGGTTGCATATACAGCGGTAGTCCTATTGGCGGGGCACACCTGAATAAACCCCACACCGTGACAACATACACTGCTGGAAATGTGATTTGACATGTCATCATGCAAGCAGAAACAACATGGCGCTCTGAATGTGGGAACGCCGTCTTCTCCTTAATAAAGGATTGATCTGCAGTATTGATCGTACATGACAAGGCTGTAGCCAGGAATTTGCCCCTTTTCTTTTGTTGTTTCCACCCCCTTTCTTATCTGTGCACTGTGGGGTCTCATACATGTGTACAAGTGTACATGCAGCCGATACGTGCACAGATGTATGTGAGTGCACGTGCGTGAGGCCAGCCCCTGCCACGGCCCTCTGCTCAGTGTGATGTAAATTGTGTATGTGTAAAAAGCACTCCATAATCAGGCCATCCATCATCAGAGGCTGTCAGTGGGCTCTCTCAGGGTGATACATCACGCTCTCCTGTCCTCTGCCTCAGCTGGGGCCTGCACAAGCCGCCAGGCATGCTGGGAACACAGCCGGGGAGACGTACAGTACGGCCCAGACCTATAGGCTGGGAGAGGTCTCCTACTGTATGATAATGATGCCCCACTCAAAGAGCAGGCTCCCATTGGAAAGCACTAACAATGGTACAGACACCTTTAAACGGCGTAGAATCCAATCCAAAGTCTTTGAACTTGTTACCTATTGTGTCTACCTGTGATAGCCCATTCAGAGAGCCAGCCCTGATCCCAGCATGTCGACGTCTCATCTATCATGGAGATGATCTTTGTAACAACCCCCGTGTAATGAAATTGGTGACACAGACCGCCATCTGCTATTGATTTCATGCAAATGCTTTTGACAGCTGATGGAGACTTGCATTAGTGCTAAACGGTGCTGTCAGTTGATGAGTTGACACTTTTGTAGTCATAGCGTGTACACTGGTGCAGACAGACAATGTCAATAATCCTGTAAGAGGCGCTGATGATATATACTGAGCACTTATTTTCACTCCCCGCTATAAAACCTCTTATGTGAGCATTCACGGCTTTGCACGTTTTTATTTCAAAAGATTTTCTTTTACACGCTCGGCTTTTACAAGAAACATTGAGATGATGACTTTTTTCCACCACACACACGCGCACGCCACACTGAAAACTTCTATTAAAACGCCACAGCCTGTCCCAAACCTCAACTTGGGTCAGATTCGTATTGTGGTGCCCTTGCCTGACTCCACACTTGCCAAAATGAGTTTGGCCTGTCCGACACAATGCAGCGACACACACACACACACACAGAGAGAGAAAGGGAGACAGGGTTTGGGTGGAGCGGGGTAGGAGGGGGGTGGGGGGCTGAGGGGTCTAGGGTGTGGTGGTGGTGGGGGCATATGTCTCACCCCCCCCCCCCTACCCCTTCCTGTAAGGGTCTCAGTCGCTGCAAGGAAACATGAAACCCTCTGCGCACATCCCATAAATCCTGCTCTGGGTGGGGAGTCTAGCACATAGGAGCAGGAGGGGGAGAGCCAGGAGAAGGGGTGGGGGTGGGGGGGTAGGCCGTGTGGGATGGTTGGGGGGGGTTGTGCCGCGGTGGTGGGGTCACTGGCACGTTCCAGTCACGCCCGCTTCCCGGCCCGCGGCCAATCAATACCACTTTCCTGTTTTAGAGGCGGGTAATTATGAGGTGGAGAGATTGTGTGACCTCTCACCCCTGCTGCATTACTCGCCTGATATTAAGATAAATTGCCTGATTTTGGGTAAACATATGCTGCAATTCAAACTGTCAGCACTGGTTTGCTCAGGGATAATTTGTATTGATCTCCTGGCTTCTTCCCCATTTTGCTTACTGACCTCACGGATAATTAGAGAAAAAGAGACACGGGGAGGTAAGGCAGGGCTTGCATTTGAATACTTTGCGGTGCAGATGAAGAGCGTATGGATGGGAGGAGGTGGGGGGGGGGGCATTATGGACTAATAGAATTTTCATTTTCTCTCATCTTCTGTTTAGCTTTGGACAGGTTGCATCGGTTGTTCAATTATATCACTTTCTATGCTTCCCCATATTACAGAATGTATCCAGGCTCATTTTGATTTCATTTCTTTCTATTTATCACAATTCTCCACTGATTACCCTACGATAAGACGTCGAAATTTAAAAAGCTTTGTAAAATAAAAATGTGGAAAGTCCAGCCTCTATTTAAGCTCGAGTATAGAAACAAGTATCACACTTCAATGCAATATAGGAGTAAATAGAGGGCTACGAGAAACTTCCTGAACCCGCATTACAAGCCTGGTTTTCTGCGGTGCTGTTTTTGATATGGTGAATTTCAAACAGGCGGCAATCAGATTTCAAAATAAAATATTAAAACGGACATGTAACTTATTTTAAACATGCAGGTTTGGCTGTAGGGCAGGAAATTTCAATGAATATTACCAATTCCCTCAACCCCAGAGACTGTATGATCATGTTTCCGAATATGAAAAAGAAAAAAAAAAAAAAAAAAGGAATGCATGACTTTTGGGGCTCGCTGCGCAGCTGTGGCCATATTGTTCCCTCTGATTTTTTTTTGAATATTGTGCACGAGTGGCGCGGCTTCAGTGGAATTCCTCTCGCCTGGAATGTGCACTTCTCCCCAATCTTATTTCGATCTTAATCTCGCCTCGGCACCCTTTTTATGTGGCTAACGTGTTTTCTTGTGAAAGCCACTTTTTATTTCTTGCCCGGGCCGAATCGAGCCACTTCACTTAAAATGTAGAGTGGCGGCGGCGCTTACATGGCATCTGCTGCTCCTTCGCCGTGTTCTCTGGAAATAGGACATGAGTAACCGCTCTACGAGAACGGTGTAACATGGCCGCGGCGTTGGCAGCCAGAAGTGCTTACACGGCAATACAAGGCTGTGTGCCCTCGGCCTATATGGAAGTGCATCGAACGCGCGTATTGACTTACAGTATCGGGGAATAAACATAGGGAAATGTTTGAGTCGAGCAGTAAATTTAAGGGAAATTGTTCCTTGTTAAGTCTATGAGGCTGAATGGAAGCCTGCACAGAGTACGAGCATTCCTGCCAGCCATTACAGCTTATTACGATAACTCTATCTTTCCAGGAGATAAAAACCTAGCCTTGTTGCCATTTGCCAGCTATTACTTTCGCTAATTATACTTAACTGCTTCGAGCTTATCTCCACTCCTCCTACACCATTGAGCAGTTATTTTTTTTCGTTCCCCTTAACACAAATTAGAGGAGGAGTGGGAGTTGGAAGGGGGGAGACAGATAAACAGCGCAGGCAGAAGTTCATTGGAGTGTTATTGCGTTTGTGACTTGTCAAAGAGTTTGAGTGAAGCCTCCAAGGCACCTGCAGTCTGTTATAAGGAGATGCAGCAGTGACCTGTCTACCGGAGACAGACAGTGACTATCAGCTCAGTGTTACAGGAGTTAACGTTGAGGACCATAAAGGGTGAGATGTTCAGTCATGCTGCTGCCTCACAGTAGACACATCCGCCAGATAGAGAGTACACGCATGCAGATAAGAGGGCCATCTTTAAAACAAACCAAAGTCAAATAGGAATTTTCACAGCAAACTCACGCAAAGCAAACCTCATCTGCTTTAACACTGACCATATCATCTCCATCCACTGCAGCCAGTTATCACTGAGTGATTCCATCTCCAGCAGTCTCAAGATGAACAGGAAATTAAAATTTCAAAGATCTGCAGTTAAGATAAATCAATGGAGACAGATCAATGTTCATTGAAATTTCATGAACTTTGAGCCAATACAGATGAAAAAAGCCTAGACAGTTACAGTCTCCAGCAGATATTGCTCCTGCAACAGATAAAATGTAATTAACACGGTTAAAAGGGAGCAATGTTACAGATTGCACATCCATAATTTCACGCTCCCTTCATTTCGCTGGTATTATTAGAAAGGGCCAGAGACACCTGTTCAATCCCCTTAGATGACATCTAAAGTACGCGTGCCACTTCTCTGAGGACGCCGGCGGACTTTCACACATTACCGACCAACAAAAATCAAATGGGTTCCCTTCACAGCTGATTGCGAGCGCAAATTAATATTGTAAAATGAAGATCAATACATGGACGGGGCACAGATCGATGGCGGCTAAATTACGGCCGCGTTTTCCCCCTCATTCAAGATGAGTTGTGTTTTCCTCTCAAAGTCAATACCGCGCTGCCTCCCTCATTCATTTCTCAATAAACTTGCCGATGAATTTCAATCAAAATGCGGCAGGGGAGGGGGCTGTGGGGGGGGCGGAGTTCTTTTAAAGCCCGTTGGGCGTGGATCGCACTGAAAATGGGGCAAGAAGACGAACAGCACCCCTCCTTTTCTTTTTTTCTTTCTTCCTCCTCTGTCTGTCTTTGTCGGGGCACTGGAGTGATGCCGTGACTTAGTGAGGACAATCCGTTTTAAGAGTCATTACAAAACACTACTCTAACAACACTACAGGACCAAAAGGAACACCCAATTAAAATGAAATCAATAGACTCCTTCCCTTCCAGGGAAAAAGAAATATGCCGGGATACTTTCTTTTTTTTTTCTTTTTCTCTTGAAAGATACCCGTAATGCATTTCGCACGGCGTAATGGGGAAATACATGCTCCTCAACTGCGAGTGCTTATTTCAATCAATTTCCCCGGCCGCTGGATTTCACAGGTCACTTGCTGATAACACGCTGTGGAATAATGCCACCGTGTGCTCCTCAAAGCCTACCTGACAAGTGCGGCTGACAGCGGGGGAGCCGGAGCGCGCGTCACGTCAGGCCCCTAATTGGACACAAGGACCTTCCCTGCACCGGCGGCCTTCAAAAACCCGCGCCCATCTAACTTGGCAACCGGTGTCGGCTCCAAGTCCTGCCGCGCCACTGCTAAATACCAGAGTTGTAATGAGACAGGCAGGTATGGGGGGGCTACGGCCGCGGATAACACTCCCTGACACATGCTAAAACTGTTGTGCCAACTGGTTACAATCCACTTCCACTGTGGCGCTGACATTCTCGGAAAACGCTCACTTTCTCGACGTAGCGGTTCGTCCGACTCTGTGCGAATGAGGAAATGACAGCAAAGAAAGGTGGAATGAGCCGTACTATTTCTACATTACCGTTGGAGAGGGCTTATATGGCAAAAAAAAAAACACATTTTCTTCGAGAGTAATGATTGAGTGAGTGAGTGTCACACCTGTCACTCACCCAGAGCATGCGGCTGACCAGTAGTGGGTGGGCACTGAATCCTTCAAAAATATCATGCGACGATTTTGTGTTGCCATGTCGTCCACCACGTTTGTAGTGTGTGTATGTCCCCTATCTGTTTACATACCATGCCTTTAATTATAGCATATCTTCGCTTTAGGCCCCAACCCCATCAGTGGCCAATGACTGGTACGCGTGGCCCAACCCTTTGGTAGAGGAAATGAAAAGGAAGCTCCCCATCTGATCAGCCTGTGAGTCTGGGACTTCAAAGTGGAGTTGTCGGCAGGGTGGAGAGGAGACGTAAGGATAGGCCCATTCACAGGCTGCACAGCATAAGGCCCTATCTGATCTGCCCCGATAAAGACGTCTCTGTTTGTTTGCTTCATTTTAGCTGGGGGAGACTCTAAATCTAAAGTACATAATGTTGTCTTCCTATTTCCAAGAGCGAAGCAGGAAGTGTGTTTAAATTTGGATTTGACAATTGGATATCACTCTGTCTATCTGTGGTGTACTGCTCTAAAATTATGTGTTGCCATTCTGAGTAAACAGAAGGTTTACTCTGGCCACATGTTCTTTTCCCATCCCTTAGGCCTGACATTTCTTGATCTCCAGCGGTATTGAGTGAAGCACACATGACCCCTTTGTCCTTATGTTGATGAATGACTGTCTCATACCCATTTTGTCAGATTTTGGTGCAGTGGAGTCGATAGCGTCACCTTGACAAGGAAAGTTTGTGATCCATCAGCCCTCAAGGCTGTCTGGCCTCAGTTAAAGGCCTGGCAAGAGCAACTCTCACTATGGGGCATCAGTTTGGTCCAAAATCCTTCACCCAGTGTGCTGTGTAGGGTCGAGTGAGCACCTCTTATTACCACTGCTTTACAGTGAGGGGAGAAAAAGAAGAAAAAAACACTTGACTTGTACTAATAGCTGGGAAGCCCTGCTGGTCACCAAAGGTCTGAAGACGAAGCACCCTGTCAGTGCCCAGCTTGGGAAATTAGCAAATAATGTTCCCTTCCCCCTGACAAATGTGTGACAGCTCGCCTTCGCCAATCATTCTCTCTAACGTTATGATGCATGTCCTGGATCCCCACTGGAGGATACAGGCGAAGTTTACTGACCCTCAATTTACCCATGACAAATGGGGTCCCGCTAAATGTGCCTTTTCTGGGGCGCGGAAGGGGTTCATTTTAAGCAATCCTGGTTATATGGATGTCACTGATTAGGATAAATAGTGGCTGAGTGTGTTAGGACTGCTTGCAGAACCATATTACCAAGGGCCTGCACCGCTGCCCCAGAGGGGAGCGCTTGTGGAAACTTGGCAAAGATAGAAAACCAAAAGCTCTGATGCAATTAGGAACTTAAATTGGATAAATTGTTTGGTCAAAGTTTTATTTATGATTTACTCGTTCACACAGCACTAAAACTATGTAATAAAAATAGGTTACAACACTGTAAATGAGGCTGAAAATGGTTCAGAGAACACTTCGCGCTATGTTTAATAAAGTGTAAAGTATAATAAAGTATTGACTTGGCACAGCTTGGACTTTCTCCTTTTGATTTTCTACAACCTTGCTGACAGTTAGCTCTACCAGTCCTGTCCTGACCAATGGATAACCAATACATGGATTAGACAGAGGACATGCAGCAGGCTCCAAGGGACAACATTTGGTCAGAAAAGGAAAAGGTATAGACGGTGAAAAAGCTAAATAACCATATGTCATTCTGTAAAAAATGTGCCAATTAGAGTGCACATATATAAGCTCAGCGGAGCAGTCACTAAACCGCAGCACACTAAACTTTTACGCCGTCTGTCTGTTTGTGTCATTAGTGTTTTATACTTTGAATAGTCAATGGCCACAGGATTATTTGACATCCACTACACGGCTCTCTCTTTGCGAATGCTTTGTGAGTGTTGGAGCCACTCCAGAGTACTAACTCGACAGAGGACTGTTCCAAACCCACTGCAGGTCTCTCCGATGTTGACTCACAGTAATTTGTGATAATTTCTTAAATTGAGCGAGTTAAATCTCCACAATTAGGTTGGTGGTGCAAGAAGAGTCAACATGAAAAAAGCAGTCTAAAAAAGGACTCTCTCAAGCAGGGCTCCGGGTCACGCTTGAAGCATATGCTTTGATAAGCAGACCTTTGATATGCACATGTTGCTTTCAATATGACACCAGGACATTGTGTCCTTTATACCGTGCCGTGTCACTACATTGCCCTTTTCAGCTCTGGTGATTTGCTATTGTAACTCCAGGTCATTTCAAATCTATTTGCTCATGCATTCCCATTTATTCAAGTGCTCTAACACAGAAGGGAAGCGGCGCTTTGAAATGAGCTGTTTCACTCTTAAATACATGATCCAACCTCTTGCTCTCAGCTCGTTCACAATGTAATGCTTGACAGAGGTAGCTAACATCCTTCCTTGTAGCAATTACAGTATATACAAGCAGTGATACCTAATTCTGCCGTTATGCTCTCTTTAACAGTTTCATTCTCTCAAGCATCAACCCTCATACAATCAGGGTGAGCCAAACTGGGAATAGCAGAGCAGACGAGTTGGACCTGTCTATTGGTGACTTTCTCTTTTAATTCAGCGCACTAATCAATTGTACTAGCGTTGCCTCTAGGGGTAATTGTATCTTTATACTAACTGGAAGTGAGTAGGAACCAGGGGAAGACAGAGAGGAAGAATAGGGGGGAAAATCAACAAAGATAGAGAAGGGGACACGTTTCCCTAGTAAAAACCTGATGGTAATCGTCCCAATCCGCTTAGCCTCTGTGACTAATGGGGTCTGTTCTTCTGGGACTTGGCACTTCCACCAGGGTGCTATAGAAGCCATTAATGTCTTAACTTATACACCTTCTCAGGGCTGCCTCTCTGCACAAACAGACACACTTAGCACCACACTCCCGCTCCTGTTTCATTATCCCGCTGCCTCGTTGGCCTCTGCTCCACTCCTGCTAGGGAGGTTAAACGCAGGAGAGCAGGGCCAGACTGCACGCATGGCGGAGAACGAAGGGGACGGATGACTGGGGGGTGCGCTGGAGGTTTGGGGAGTTAGCGAACAAGAGGAGGGTCGGGGGGGGGGGAGTAGTTGCTGATGAGAAACAGCTGCCCAGGACGGAGGGGTCTGGTTAGGCGTTTTTCTTTTTTTTTTTAAAGGGGGGGGGGGGGGTCGAGAGAGGCACCCACTTTGCAATTCTGCCGTCCTCAAGGCCAGGGCTGAGCTGGGTGCTTTTGTGCTGTGTGTGTGTGTGTGTGTGTGTGTGTGTGGGTGGGTATGGGGGAGCTCATTCTGCCCATCAGAGGTAGAAGAGACAGAGCCTTCCAGGTCAGACATGTTGTGACCTCCGTGGCCCTCGTCTCCTCGCCAATGATGACAGATAAGTCCAGCACTTCCGTCGAGGGCGGGCCGCAATCCTTATACGCGTAGTCACACATACTTTCACACAAGCATCAGCTAACCAAACCATGCCCTGTCAATGTGAAACCTTTTGCTTTTTTTTTTTTAGGGATGAAGAATGGGAAAGCATTCAGTAAAGTGTCAGAACTCAAGACGCTGATTTCTGTTGTTACGGATAGGACATTATAGACAATATTTCCCCACTTGAGACATAAGTTCGTACTCCGAGTGAAAGTGGATTATGTTTAAAAGGCCTGTTGCACAAAAACGCATTCATAATAGAGATCGGAGTCGGACAACCTGAGCACAACTGGAGATTAAGTACCATTCATTATGCCACTTAAAATGCGACACGATGCTATTACGCTACCATATTTCAACGTCAATCAGAAAACAAAAAAGGTGAGAAAGACTAAAGGAAGAGAGAGGGAACTTGCAATTGTGCAAAATAACCACTGGATGCCACCAAAACACTCACGCGCACCAAAACCAATGTTAAGAATCGACAGTAGAGAGTGTGAAATCTTCATCTCTCCGCACATCAGATTTCCGAGGCTTATTGAAACACAAGCGCACCTCCTCGATTCCCTTTTTTTTCCTCGCTCAATCTCCTCTCATCTGATTAATGCGAAGGGAAACCATCTACACAGGTTTGACAAAATGGGGGAAATTAGCCGAACGTGCTATCTGTCTCGCGACGGGGTAGATAAAGAGAATTGGCACAATGACTTATCCTGACAGCTTGAGTTTAACAGGGCTTGGCAGCGACCTTGTATGATGGCAGGTCAGGGGGGATTGGACTGTACTTGTAGGAGCTAAAAAAAAAAAAAAGAAGAAGAAAAAAAAAAAGCACCTAGCAGCAGAACTCACACGTTTAGCATTCGCCGCGCGGGCCTCTGGTCAGTTCATTATTGGTGCCATGAGAGTTGCACATCCAGACTGGGGCATGGAGGGGTAGAAGAGGGGTGTGTTAGGGGAGGGGGGGGTGTCATTTCTTCCCATGTGTTTGGCAAACAGCACCGTGACAGTATTGCTCTCTGGAAGTTGTGAAACGTGCTTATGTGAAGAATTGCGATGTTAGAAATGCGTTGGGAATGAGCTTGAACCACCGCATACAGTTTCTCGCTCATTCTCTCGGTGTGTGCATTTGTTTTTTTTGTTTTTTTATTAGCTCAACCAAAGGGGAAAAAATAAAAAATAAAGTTTTAAGAAGGGAGGGGCAGCCGGCAGCAGCAGTAGCAGCAGCAGCGGTGGCAGCAGAAGCAGCAGCCTGTGGAAAAAGAGACACCGAGAGGCTAGGACTTACCAGTATAGACAAATCTCCCAGGGGCGCCTTTGCAGAACTGCTTGGACTTGTAGGACAGCGTGACTTCTACCACGCCGGGGATGTGTCGGGGCGGAGTCTGCACCCGGATGGCGTGGGGAGTTATCAGCTGGAAAAGGAGGGGAAATAATGAGCTCTTTCTTGAGGAACAAGAGGCTAAGTCTAGTGTGTAATTGCTCCTAGCTTGTTCTGACAGCGCTGGAGAGAAACTGGATACTTATGGAGTATGATAATGAGTATATTTTGTTAAGCGTTCATGAGTACATTGTAGAGGAGGGGGTAAAAAAGACATTTATTGTCTCGAGTAATGATAGTAGTAGTAGTAAGTATTAAGGTTGTAGTAGTCAAAGAAGCAGTGTAAACAGTGTCTCAGTCTCTTTACACACAAGAGTCTTAGGAAATATCTACTGTAGTATAGTAGTGCAGCATTAGCGGTGTTTGAGATTGTATGGCAGAAGTTGAGTATAAAAGTTGTGGTGGTTTGTCATAGAAACTGCTCTCTTTACAAACAAGACGGGATCAGTCTGAAGTAGTAGTTGTAATAGCAGCAGTAGTAGTAATACAGAGTAGTAGTAGTAGCAGCAGCAGCAGTGTTTGATGATGTATGACTGAAGTTAAAGCGGTCATAGGTGTTTTGGTAGTGTAGTTACAGATGCTGTTGCTGTACTGTATTGGTGTTTGCATCAGTATAAGGTCATGAGGTAGTAGTATAAGTAACTGTTATTTGTATTTTTATTTAGCAGTAATTTTACCAAGGGTTATTTGCCAGTAATGTATTTGGTAGTCGTTTCAGTATTGGTATGTCATTATCAAATGTATTTTGAGCACTTTCTGCCGAAATCTTGTTTTTCAAAGTTACAATTTGACTTCAGAGCAGACTTTTTGAACTTTTTTTTTTCATTTTTCAAACTTCGCATACTTTGACAGAAATTCCATCAAAAGGGAGAGCGCTCCCCGTCCGTACCTCACTCCATACGAGCATGGTGCCGAAGACGACTTGTAGTCCGTCAAAGAAGTTGTCCCCTATTATGATGACGGTGGCTCCCCCGGTGGTCCATCCCTCACTTGGGCTGATAGCCTTGATGCACGGGGTGGCTGCTTATGCGAGACAAAGAGAAGAGCAAATTCAGCACCTACATTCAAACAGCGGGGCCTATGAATGTCTACTCTACACAGACAAATCACTGCCCATCACCGCTCCATATATATATATATATATATTTAGGCTCAAGCCCCTCAATGTCTCTCCCCCTCACAAAGACGTATCATGAAAATTGCCCCTAGGTGTTTAAAAAAAAAAAAAAAGAAAAAGAAGAAAATGATGGATTTGTCCTTTAAGGCGTGAGAATCAAAACCATTTATCAGCGCAGTGGAGTGGTGTAGTTAAGCAGACCCTTCAAATGGTCCGCTTCACAAAGGCTAAACGCTGGGCTCGCAACGGAAAATGATTTGATAGAGCAAATTATGTGTCAGGGCAAATGTAGCTATCAGAATTGATTAAGCATGCACCCGGCAGTAAGAGATTGTGGAGTCAAAAAAAAAAAAAAGAGAAGAAAATTCAAAGTTGAACACATCTCAAATGAGTCAAGAACGTGAGCTGGTAAAGTGAGATGACAAGCTCCGGCTGCTCCATGTGATTCCATTACCTTTGTTCTGCATATAAGTATCAGTTTTCATAACGTGAAATGCGCTCATGAATTATTCACGCCGAGATTTTTTTTATTTTTTCCCCCCCTGTTTTGTGATCGATTCAATCCATTTCATATTGTTTATTACAATGCTTTTCATCTGGCGTGACTTCTGCTGGCTCGCCCTGTCATTCATCAACAGTGCGGCTTGTTATTATAATCTAATTTGAGTGATCTGCCGCCTCACGTTCACTGTCACTTGATGCATTACCTTAATATGGTGTTCGCCACCGCGCTGTGTTTACACCAGAAATAGCATGACAGCTCGCCATAAAGTAGCAATATCAAATTTAATCTATTCCCATCAATATCTGTGCATATGCGATGAACGCCGCATGTTTTTCCGGTCGCTGCTCAGAATGCGGGCGACTACTTCGGCAAAGTTCCTATTTTTTTTTTTTTTTTTGTTGGGGAAGGGGGGGGGGCGCTCAGTTCAGAACCTCCATTATCCCTTTCATCCAGTAAGTAAATCGCAGTCGGCCATTGTTGTATGGATCACCTCTCGACAAGACATCTCCCTTTGTTTGCCTTGCTGTTGGGTCCGCTCGGGTCATGTTTGCTCGCGCTCCCTGCCCATAAAGTGAACGCACACACACGGGTACTACAGGGAATCTGACTTTAACCGGGCGCTGTTGACTTCATGCTAATCACCTCGTACAGATTTTCATTTGTGAGGCCTGGAGGAGTGACATTTGCTTTCCTTAATTGCGAAGCGGAGCGTCTGAAAGAGGACCGAGCCTCTGTGGGCATGCTGGGCTCCCTCTAAGGGCCTGACCTTCATCAGTGCGGACGATTACAGCAAATAATTCACCCTTCAAAATTACTGTAAACAAATTGACTTTGGGGATGAGAGAGGGAGGGAGAGCGAGAGAGAGAGAAGGGAGGGAGGGGTGGCGGCCCGGCAGGAGGAGGGCCGTGCGGTGGCGGTTGTGGGGCAGCTGTAGCCTGGGCCCTGCGACAGGCATACAAAACAGCACCTCCCACACACAGGCACCCATGGAGAGGCAGCGGCTCGGGCCCTAAGCCTGCACCCTTCTGCCTGAACATTTGCATATGTCTCAATGCGCAGACAGAGAGGGGAGCATGTGCTGAATGGGGACCGTGGCAAAGTGGATTACACAGTCCGCGCAGGCGATCTGATGACAGACACGCACAATGCCCCTCAGCACATGATAGGCATCAGGAGGAGAGGACGGATGAGGATGCAAAGTGTTGCTCCGCTAAATCCTCGCAAACTTTTTTTTTGGGGGGGAAGTTCGCTCGAGTTTCATTGACAGGGCTTAACTTGTTTCTGTCTTCGCACATGCATGAAGATGTAAATCTATCCTTTTTGTCTGCTTCCATTTTCCAAAGTGGCTACGCTGTGAAATGACCGCAGACAGCCCGATCTGTGATGTGTCCTACTCCATTCCTCTCTAGTTAGGGCCGGCTGAGGAGGACGTCAGGACTGATCCAGGATCTGAGCAGAGGAGGCCCCGCTCCGCTATTGTGACACTCAAACAGGTCTGCTGTGGCCCCGCGAAGCCGTCCTTTGTTCTGCCTGCTGAAATGTGTTGTAATTGTGCTGTGGGATGTCCAGATGGTCGGTTGATAGTGCAGCTGATGGGATTATACCTTTTACCTCTCCCTGGGCCATCTGTTCCTTTGACTCTCTCACTCTTCCTGCCTTTCTCTCCTTCCCTTTCTCCTTCCCTCCTCACCTCGTCCTCCCTCTCTTTCTTCCTCTTAGGCCCAGCAGTCTGGATTCACTTGTCTTTATTGCATAAACCCTAACAGCATTACAGCCACTTGGCATGCAAATGAGGCAGGCGCTGCAGGCTCTGTGCTGAGTCTCCTATATTGTCTGGGGCTCTATAATGGTGAACTGAGCGGAGGCGCGTGCACGTGTGGGTGACACGCTGACTGCCGCGTGTGCGTGACGCTCACTGTGAAAGACTGGACTATTTGTGAGCGTGTTTATTCACCTTTGAGCCCAGATCTATACATGTTTGAGTGACACAGAGCCACAAAGCGCGCCCATGTCTGAATGCATAATATGCTTGTTGTGTGACAGTGCACACAAGTGAACAAAAAAAAATGTCACACACTGGGGGTTCAGCCTGTCATCCTGGGGGGGGGGGGGGGTTATGCCTAGTGCGGACCAATAGGGGGCAGCACCTCTTGATCAGTATGAGGCAGCCGTAGTGTGAGGAGAGATACCTCCCAGCCAGTCAGTCATTCAGTCAGTCAAGTGAGCCACTCGCATATCGGATGCTCCTCGCCCAGTGAACTCCCGGCAAAGAATGTGTTGCTAATTTAAAGCATGCTGTCTGTCTGCCGGCGACTTGTCAGGCCACGATGGAGGACGCGCTTAGAATTACATTTTACGACTCCTTCTCCCTCCCGTGTCACATCTCTGTTTGTTAAAGGTGACTCCCGACAAAGCGTTGTTGATGCATGTTAAATTAGTTTGCGCAGCCTGCTCTCGCTCAGGCACAAAAAAAAAAAAAAAAAGAAAGGGGGAAGGTGTATTTAAGACAAAGACGTGTTCAACTGGGCGCTTGACAATAGCGCCTCTTCCTCGCTTTACGGGGCATCACTCCGGCGCTTTGAAGAGTGCAGGGGAAGAAAAGGATGGGGTGGTGTAACCTGTAAAGAACACAGGCGCACGCGGCGGCGCACACAACACGGGCGGTCCCGGGGAGCGGGGGAACACGGAGGCGAGGGCTCAACCTCTTTAATTGCTCTCCTCATTAAGAAACGGTTGCTAGGCGATCCACACCTATCGTGTCATAAACGTGAAACACACAAACAGAACGTCAGCGAACATAATGACTTTGGTGCTCCGGGCAGGACTTTAATTATTTGATTTTGTTCTCCAGTAGAAGAGTCATTAATAAAGACAAAAACAAATAGATTAGCTCTTTCCCCCACTAGGAGTCGGGTGCACCGAGATATATTAATTGTCTAGTCTTTTTTTTTTTTTTTTTTTCATAAACGTTGTTGTATTAAACATTACATTTGCTTTTGGTGATAGAACCATTAATGGCCATTAATGTGTAGAGAAGCTTGTTTTACTCAGTGGTGGATATAAACTGTTTGCCCAGCCATAATTGGCTCTTGAAATCTGAAGATAAGCAATTTACACAATTGGGAGCAAGTCTGTTCTGCGCGGTTTTTCCTTACAATCTTTCAGCTGCCTGTGCTCCCAGCTGCGAGTGGTGGCCGTGAGGGTCACAAGGTTATGTTTAGTGCATTTTACTTTTTGTATTTCCCATGGTTTGGTGGTCCTTCTCCTCTTCTCTTTTTGGCTGAGCAGGCAATCAGTCTATCATATGGAATCAGTTGGAAGAAAAACAGTAAGTTCTGTTTTTCTCATAGAGTGCCCCCCCACCTACTCAAACACACACCCTCCCCCTGTCTCTCCCTCTCCCCCGTCCCCTGTTTCAGCTCTCTCACAGCTTAAATCTGCAGAACCCAATGACAGGAAATTGACCTCACAGCCAAATTCTTAAGCAATTTGATCATGTTTCACATCGGCTTTTAGGACAAATGTGTGTGCGCTTAGTAATAGAAAACTGGAAATGGTAGAGCATTTCTAAATTATAGATAAGTCTGAGCATTATCTTCATTAGTGTAATCAAATGATAAATACACTGAGTAATGCAGTCCAAGAACAGGTATGAGGGAGGCAGAAGCAACTAAAAGTTAATAATGGAGTGAAAAACTATAACTAGAAGTGACTAGGTGCGTGAAATGTGAAATGGAAAGGTGTCTAAAAGAAAACTAGAGGAAAAAGGAGCGTAGCAAATTATAGGATGTAAAAATGTGCCTACCATTCTCCAGATAAGGAGGCGTACCTTCTGAAGGGTCGAGTCTGCGAGCCCTTCGCCCATGCTTGGAATTGTTGTGTACGAACATGTTGTCAGAGACAGCCAAGACGTGGCCGTCCACATTGACAGTCGTCGATACGACAACCTGCAGGAGGCAGAGGAGGAAGAGTTAAAAATAACACAGGAACAATAATGAAGGCCAGTTTAACAGGCCCACAGTCCGCTGCATGTTACAGAGGCGCCAGTCGATACATGAATGTTTCACAAACCCTGCTGTACCAGGTGCATGGCTGTGCACTATTGATTTTGATTTTGCTCTCTTTGGACATATCACATTACAGTTGCCCTGCTTCTCGGCCATTTTGTTTTGGGGTTTTAGTGTCTTGCATTTGTGTACAGCTAATTGACTTTTCAATCACTAAAATACCATTTCCGTTTACTCCCTTCGCCAACTGTCATATAGGACAGCTCAGAATTATTGATCAGCGTGTCCATCTATTTGAGGAAGGAAGGCCTCCCTTTTAAAATATTACTGGAGTCATTAGCAAGTGAACCGTACTCCATCCCATCACTCAGCAAACATTTTACTAGGATCAGATTCCAAGCCACACTCCATATTTCATAATGCTTATTTTTGTTGTTGTTTTTGCCCACCACATCTCCAAACAGTGCGGTCCGTGTGAATGGCCAAAGTGTTCCTTCCGAAGCCGGAAACAGAGAGCCCCTCTCAGGTTTGCTTCGCCGGTAAGTGACCTCGGTGTAGCACTGGAATTTAGGGGGCGATTTTTTTTTTTTTTCCCTCTTTTTGGTTGGTTTTAGAAAGGGGTGGGGGTCCAGGGTTGGGGGCCGGTGGGCGCAGAGAAGGGGAAGTGAAAGAGCTCCATTCTTGTGAGCAGGTTCAGAGCTGGGCCAAAGCGAGGATGATGGATTGGGCCCTCTCTGGCCTCCAGCTGGTTTTTGGAGGTAATAAGTGGAGTGGAAGGCATGCAGAATACACAACTTTTGGGCCGGGAGGAACACCTATACCGGAGCATCTGGGAAACCTATCCGGGGGGAAAATGTCATCCTAACTGTTGGAGCGAGGACAGGACGATCATTAAAAGTTAACAATACATGTAAAACCGTGTTGTGTTTGAGATTAATGGCCACGTCGAAACCTCACAAAGAAAGAAAACGCTTTCTTTTTTGGCAGAGTGGAGTAAGTAAGAGGTAACAGGGGAGGGGGGAAAAAAGCCCTTGGGTTCTGTCAGGCGTCAGTCCAGATTCAGCCTGAGGGGAGATTTGAGGAGGTAGGGGGAGGTCTTCTTAAAGGAGGTGACATGGGGACGGAACACCCTGTCTGCTCTGTTTCATGTCCCCGCGCTTTCCACCCGGAGCATGACGCCTCATGTGCCTGTCAGGGGGTGTGGGGGGGAGTGCGTGTAGCGGTGACGGTGACGGACACCTTCACCGGAGTTTTGTCGTTCTCGCCAGGATGGGACAAATGGAGCTAAACTCTGGCGGCTTCACCTTGACCCGGTGCGCTCGGCGTCGTCCGGGGGGTGGGGGTTGTCGGGGTGGACGGATGCGCGGATAAATGGATCGGTAAAAGGTGTGCAGCGAGAGTGTGAACGGGGCGGGGCCGAACCTTTCAAACGTTTGAGGGATGAGATCAGCAGAGAAGGACGTATGGAAGTTCCTCTCACATTCGAGGAAAACTTGAATCAATAACCCTAATCAATAGTCACATTAGAAGGGTTTATTAGTCGTTTATTCCACAAGCAACAACACATCCTGTCTCCAAGGGGGTCTTACTTTGTGTAAAACCTGCTAGCCCTAAAGTTTGGACTTCCCACCCCCCCGAGTTCTTGATGCATGTGGATGTGAATAAAATGTGAACCGAATCCTGAGTTTAAAAGATATACTGCAACCCCAACATAGCAATAAGTAATAATTACATAAAATATGTTATAACTCCATTCCTCCATTGCTTAAGTTTTGATACATGCACGTCTGAAATAATATCTATACTTATGTTAAGGGGTAAAGGAAGAAGAGTTGGAACCGTGACCGCAAAAAATAAAAACGGCTTTGTGGCCCTTCCCCAGTCATGTTCCCCGAGTGTAAATCTTTCGTTTTGTCCGACCGGTGATGGTTTTCAGATGTCTTTCGGCGGTGGGAGCGGGGGGGCGCGCATGTGTCGGTTTAAGTGCATGCATGTGCGGATGAGCGAAACGGGAGAGGACATACGGAGAAAGTAAATATAAGTATGTGCTCGCATCTGTGCGTGCGCGCTCCTTTTTTGCGCGCCGCCACATACGTGCGATGGGAGCGATGGGGCTTCCGCTGGGCCCCCGACAGATCCCTGAGTTAACACTGTTGTTACATGTGGTGGGATCGTCCTCCCTTCTGCGCCGCGGCTCGGAAAAACTGTCAGCGACACAATTGATGGCGCTCTTAAATCCTATATCCTTATTTGTGTCAGCTGGTATTCCCTTATAAATATTCTGTCCGGAGCGCGCGCACGGGACACCAAATCCCCTTCGCTCTCCCTGTCCCTCTTTCACACACACTCTCTCCCGCTCGCTCTCGTATCCGTGCCAGTAATAGAATTGTATTCATATGTGGAGTCGGGCGTGATGGACCAAAAACAGACAAAGTGACAAAGTGAAATGTAGCGGACGTTAAGTGTGAAGTGGGTGTGTGTGTGGTGTGTGTGTGTGGTCACCTGGAATCTCCGCATGTCCCGAGGATTCCCCGCATTCTTCAGACAGTTCTGATTACACTTGAGGAAGAATTTTAGGAAGAATCTGCAGGAAAAAAAGAGAGAGAGAAACAAAACGTGGCGTGATTAATCGGGTGGCTAAGTGTGAAACATGGCTTTAAAACATCTTGATTTGATTCAGCCTCTCACTCAGCCGCGCACACATACAGAGCAGGAGTTGAAATACTGAGCTGAATACGGAAAAAAAGATACTTCCTAAAAAGTTTTCATTTTGTTTCTGAGACACTGCAATAAAGAGAGCCTAACAAAACAATCCATGCAACTGTTTCCAATTGAGGAAATCGCAGATAGATTTGTATAGGTGACCAAAAAGGCAAATACAGGACCAAGCAATTCGTTTTTTGTACTCTGAAAATGCACGCACTGAATAATAAGAAGGAGGCTAGTTGTCCGCATAAACTTTTAAAAAACATTGACTTTGCATAGTTTATCAAAGGCTTCACTTAGATTTAAACAGTTTTCGGGTAAAGTGCACAACAAATGCAATCGAGCTAGTATAGACTACTTATTTTAATTGATGTATTTTTCAATCATATATAATGAAATCTGTAGTTCTGAAAGGTGTTTTCCTGTGAGGGAGTCTCCCAAGTCTCATCGTTGTGCCGCGTCTCCTCACCTGAGTTCACAGGTCTTCCCCGACACCCATCTGCCACTAGCATCCAGGAAGTCACTTGATATTCCTCCCACCTCTTTAATCCCAGGACACCCCCTGTGCAATTAAAGTTCTCCTGTTCAATAGGGAGGCAAATGAGGCCCACCTGTGACCAGGTCTTGTTTGAAGAGCATCAGGGATAAAGGACCTAACAAGGTGAGAGCGCGCCACAAAACTTATAGTCCTGTCAGGCAATTAGGCGGACACTCCTGGGACCTGCGTATGCCACACACATATAAGGCGTACACACACCCATGCACTTGTGGGTGGGTGAGGCAATTATGCCACAAATTACAACCTGGCTAATCGTCTCTGAGCAAATGTCACGTTTGAGTGAGATCTGGGCCTTCTTCGTTTGTGCGTCCCGATGCTACTCCGCGTCACCCCAACGTGTATTGACAAACCCTGCATGGAGCTGCGTTTTTAAGATGTGGAAAATCAAAATACGACCAATAAGAAGAATCGCCCCTCACGCTGGCTATTTGTCTGACATCCACAACCACGGCCATACTGAATAAACAATGAAATTGACTTGTTGTTCTTGCAAATTCTCCCCACAGACTCGGGACTGATTGCGGCTTTGCCTTCCCCCGTTTGTTATAAATATCATGCAGTGATATTTATTTTTCATCACTCCATGCTGGCATTACTATGGGCAACACTGCGGTCTCCATTGTAATACTAAGTTAGCTCACACGATCGCAGCGGCTCATTGGATTACCATAGATTGCACCATAGATTGCAGGGCCATTTCATTGGGGCTAAATACAGTGGCTTGTGTGGCCTGAGTGGACGCTTTCGCAACACTTAGGTCTCCTGGTTCGCCCAGTGGGATCCTGGCCAGCCCATAAATCAGAGTCTGAAATGACCCTTCTAACCCTGGCCACATTAACACATGCACTGGTCATTTAGAAGCGTTCTTCGATAGACTCCTATACCTTGTGCTCCTCGGAGGGCCCAGGAGGGAGAGGAGAGGTGAGAAAATATTTTCACTCCACATCCAAGGAGCTTTGGCTTGGACATCAATAAAAGACGCTTTAACCCATGCCAGAATGCTGATTGCCTGTCGGTGTGTGGTGCGCCCATAAAAAAACCTGACTTGTCATTAGTGCATTTCACTCGATTGTGTTGACTGTGTTTTCGGGTTGCATCTGTTGGCTGATCATCAAAATGACCATTATGTACTCTAATTCCCTGACCCTGTTTTTATTTCCCCAAAGAGTCATAATGTAGAGCAGCAGACATCTGCGGAAAGCAGACCTGAAATACGACTTTTATTTGTCTGTCGCCTCTCACAGCGATTGGCTAAGGCCATGTGTGTAGTGTACTGAGCCCGGAGTGTGTGTGTGCATCACGCATTGGCAGACAATTTATGTCAGAGCGCTGGATAGAATACATTTCCTGTGCAATGCATTGACTTCATAAAAGAAACACATTACTTTGAGAGTTGCTCTTGTCTCTGTTACTCTGAGACTTGCTTGTTTTTACATACTGTTCCTAACAGCTACACAAAAGTTAAGAAACAATAAAGGCAAGATATGAAGTGCCCACGCTATCATAAAGTAGCTCCTTTATGTTTACTGTTATGAAGGCAATTAAGCACAATTTCTCTGCTAAAAAGATAAGCTTAATTTTCATAGTCCGCAGCAGTGGCAGCGCTATAGCATCCATTACATTTGAGTTGGTTAAGATTCTCCATGAGCACAGAGCAAATTGGTCCTTGGTGGAAACGAGAGCAATTAAGACAAGGCCCCTCTCTCTCTTTTACTTCTTAAATATCTACAGAAGTTTGTGCTGGTGTTTTGGCACGCACAGAGACAAAAGGAGGTTGTTTAATTGTTTTTTAATGGGATATCAAGTCGTCGCTGCCATTAGATGTTGGCAATGGAGGGCAAAGGGGGATAGAGAGAAAGAATGAACTGCAATTAGGTTTGATTAAAGCTATCCTTCTCAATAATCAGCTGTTCTGACAGGACAGGGGGACCCTGGTGGCCGCCGAGATGGAGGAAGGTGTTGAGTGATATTAAGGCCAATGAAGGGGATATTAACATGGCTAATTAAAGCTCTTCCAAAGCCGGGAGAGGAGGCTCTCAGTGGACCGCACTGGATGAAATAATCGGCCCAGGCAGCTATCAGTTGGAGGGGAGAGAGAGGAAGCGTGGGGAAGGAGGAGGGCTGGGGTGTAGTCCATCTGAGGAGGGTGGGAGGGATAGTGGGTTGGAGGGAGGCGTAGAAGGGAAACTATGAAGTGTGAAGAAAGACAAAGAGGAAGACATCGACAGGCATGGAGAAAGTCTTCTACAGCCAGAGAGGGAAGCTCATTTTGACATCAAGCCTCTCTGTCTGCGCCTCAAGTCTGCCAGTATAACTAAGACCTGACATTGGCTTTTATCTCCGACAGCTAGTCATACAGGTCCACAAATCAACGTTAAAACAATCCTGCTCATGCCTTGGTCTACGGCAATTAATAGGATTCTCCTGTAGTACCTCCATGCTCGCCCACTGCTGAAGCTACTAATCATGCCATAATGATTTCTCTCCCTCTGGTCAAAGGGGAAATAGATTGTCTCTTTAGTAATGCAGCAGGCTCTGCGCCTTCCACTCTCTGGCTTCACAGACCCGGTAATTGAGGAGAAAAAGGCCGACTTTGGCACTTTGACTGATTTGAGGGCTGCTAGACCCTCTTATCTTTACTCTGATCATTTTAGGCTGACACTCAAAGGAAGACCCATCGCCCTAATTCGAGCTCACCCTCTCCTATCATCAAACGGCAGAAGGGAAAAGAGCCGGGCAAAAACAAACAGGCGAGGTGAAGAAGGCCCTCTCTCATTTAAATGGCCAACTTAATTGCCGGGTTGATGTCAGTCATGCATAAATGTGCATGGCTTTGATTTGAGTGAACAGGGCAAATAAGGATAATGTTGTATTATTAAGAGGACTCCACAGTCGATGGAATCTTACATTGCTGTCAATTCTTCTTTTTTTGTTTTTGTTTTAGCAACTTGTAAAAGTAAATTAAGTTCAATGAAAGCTCAAGGCTGCGCTTTTCGACTTGAGTGCTACACCTTGTACCCATTGTACCCGCGCACCTCCCTCTGTGTTCGGGGCCGTTACACAATACGCTGACAGATGGCCACAGTATCAGTAAGAGTCAGGTATTGACAAGTCTAAGCTCCTGATTGGTGCCCCGGCACTAATGACTAGCTTGCAGTGTCCACAGCCGGCAGCCATGACAGTGAGGTCATCGGTTGCGGGGCGGTGAGTATCGATCAGCAGCCCAGCTTCAGCCCATCAGGCCCCAGCTGCCTCAGACTCAATGGGCCCCGTTACAGGAGGCTCCCAACACCAGACTACAATATGCTGACACCAGATCTCTGCGCTGAGATAGTAGTACACGGGTCAATAGCGTATCGGATTTCCAAAACGCCAGGGTCTTAATGTCAAGCCTCCTGCCTTGCCTACCTACTGCTCCAGTTATTAGGCACTCCACTGAACTGCATTCATCCCTGTTGTGACAAGGCGGAGCAGGTAAAACGAGAAAATAGAGACACTTATAGATCTTAATCTTCGCCGGCGCTTATTTATGCAACTCTGTGTAAGTCCCCGAGAGGCCGAAGCAAGCCGCGTGGCCGTGTTCTCCCCTTGCCCTAGTCCGGTTGGCCGCTGTCTCCCCTCGTCAGGCCAAGCTGTTTTTCTCGCCTTAGCCGAAGTAAACCACAGCACATTAACAATATTTGCTCTACCCCTGTACAAGCGCCCAGGGACCAGACCCACAGATCCTATCACTTCTTTATCAGGGAACAAGTGCCTCACTATCCAACCTTATTGGGTTTGGGAGATTAACCCTTTCCACTCCTCGGAGAGCAGCCAGGCAGATGTCGCCATCGTTATTATTGTTCAGCATCAAATATCCCCAGACTGCGCGTCTCTGAGAATTTATTGAGTATTTCTTTAAAGGCCTCCTCTTGCCTTGTTTTTTTTTATTTCTTTCCGATGTGGTTTTGTCGTTCCACATTTCATATTTTTGTTAGCGCTGTCGGAAGTGGGTTTTTTTGCGGGCCATGCGTCTCGAATAATTGATGGTCTTCTCCCGCGCCCTAAGATGTAGCCGTGGTCCCCTCCATTCATCCCTCTTTACCCTCTCCTCCTCATCCGGCCCTGTTCACTCTAATGGGCAGAGTGGCATTGACATTATTTCACTTGAGGATCGCTCACTCTGTCAATCCCTCTTCATTTACTCCATGGCTACCGGACTCATTATGGTATCTCTTCCCCCTTCCGCGCCTGGCCATCTCTCCCTGTCTCTCTCCGGCTCTCTTTCGCCCCCAAACCCTCGCCGCCTCGGACGTTGTTAGTTTCTTACTTAAGAGAATGGCTCGTCTTCACAAATGGTTCCGCGTCAAGCCCCACCGCGAGATAACCCCCGCCGATTCCCTCCAGGCTTTGGCACAGGTTTACTGTAACGGATTAGACGGAGACTCTGAGCTCCTGCTAACTATCCATCACTTGCTAACAGTGGACTAGAGGCTGTGTGCTTTATGCAGCTTTTAGCTCCGACCCGCCACATAACACTGCATGTTTAGCCCGGAGCTCTCCCGCTGTCTCTCCCATTCTCCTTTTCTTTCTTTCTTTTTTTTTTTTTGTACCATCCACACACTGCTTGGCTAGCTTTGTGTTGTGTTCTTTGTTTTAGCTTTTTTTCTCTACAATGACTTTGAACACAATATAATAAGACACCAAGCATAAATAATTCCGCGTTGTTTTGTCTTGTGCGGCCCCCCTTGTAAAAACAAATCAAACACGGGTTGCCGCTCAAGAGCTAGCATCATTTACATTCAAACTAGACTCCGTAAATAACGTTGAACCGTCAGCGGTGAAAAATAACATGATTACTGATAATAAGTATCAACATCGCCAGAGCTGTCAATCATGACTCTCCCTAAAAATAATCCCGCGGTTATTTGCTCTGTGCTCCAGCTGGCCCCGGCGCAGAACTATCCTGAGGTTATTTTCGTGCACAAGGAGGAATATGGTGCTTGGATACTGGTCAGCGTCGCAGCTCGGGGGCCCGCACGGAAATACCAGTCAGCACCTCTGCGCTCCAGCGAGATGGAAGATAAGCATGTGTTGGAGAAGTTGGCCCGGGTCAATAGTAGTATTTAGGGTGTTGGACGGGCCCCCGGTGCGGCCCCACAATGAGAGCCATACAGGGGTGCTCACCTCAGGGCTGTGCACAGGGATGACATCCAGGAACAGAGGAGACGGCAGGGGGCTTAGACTGTTCACCGATACAGGAATCTGATTTGTTGCAACAAATGTCAAGCTTTTTTTTTTTTTTTTTTTACACTTGAGTAATTTCCTACAATCGGGGAATGGATTGATTTGAGTTTTTCCCCCACAAATGACAGCAGTAACAGAAGCATGACTGAGCTGACTCTGTTCCAATGTAAACATCCTTGATCGGCTTTACTAACAAGCCATATATAGAAATAGGGATGGAAACACAAATAGCTTGTGTGTGTATTGATTTATGCAAATTAGCCATGTGGACTTACTTTAGGATTTAGCACAGCGTATTTTAACATTGTTTATTCAATTAGCTCTATAAATATCTGGTCTGACATGTTGCCTATACATAATGAGATACTGGCCACCTTTTCTGTGCATAAAGGCTCACATTTTGGGTTGTCCATCACTAACACTATTTGTGTTCCAAACATGTGCACACATGCCAGGGCCAATGTGGAAGTGCTAATGAGAGCCATGCAGCGGCGCTCTCCTGTGGCTGAGAGGGGATGCGATCCAGGCTGTCCAGGAGGCCAGCAGGGGGCTCGACCGTTTACTGCACACATGCTGATACAGCAGGACACTGCGGGTGTATTTGCATGAATGTGCACTGTTTTGCTGTTTGTCCATGCATGCTGGAGTGTGTGTGTGAGTGTATCTCTACATGGTATTATTACTAATGTATAATACATACATCCAAAGTGGCTGTCAGGACTGGTCAGTCATCATAAAACATGAGGCAGCCACTCTGACATCAGCGCCACATTAACGCTTCCTCAGAGGAGGGGAAAAAGCCCCTACTGTGGACTGTCATGTAGGCAGGGGGGATATAGACAGAAAGACACAGCGCAGGTCGGTGCTTAAAGCTAACAGGTAACCTTTCTGTGCACCTAGGACAAAGGCAGGGGGGAAAAAGAAAATGTCAAATTAAGAGAGGCCAGGCAGAGAGACGTGGCTGCCATATTTGTGTGAAAGCCCAGTGCTGTTGGCAGCAGAGATGGCTGCTTTCTGATTCATCTGGGGCCGTATGGCAAAGCTTTGTCAGTCTGTGCGAGGTATAAATAATTCAGGGTGAGAGATGGCAATTACAGGGCCCTGCACAACCAAAATGAATATTTTATAAGGACTAAAACTGCCCTGGAATGAATCACACACATGGAGTCACACACACGTACACACTTGCACACGCGCACGCACCCGAACACACAAAGGTAGCACATATGAACCCCGAGCAGTTGTCGTATTGTTGACAATATACAATTACATGATATAACACTCTTTGCAATATGGGTTAATAATTTTTAATATGCTTGCTCATGACATTTCCCTCAATATTTGGTTAAAAAATAAGTGGGTTTTATTCCTGTGATTGTTCTGTTTTGTTACAGCGCTGTGCAAATCTATTTAACACAATTACAGCTGAGTGGATTTAGGAAATATTGCAGTGCCAGTTGTAAGTGTATTAGCGAGAATAACAGTAAAAGTGTTGTCAGTGTAAAGTTAGGTGTATAGAAAAACAGTCTCAGGAGACTCATGGCCTCTACTTTTGACCCTGTAAATATGGTCTTTGTGTGTGAGCAGCAGCGGGAGGGGAGGGGGCAAAATGCTAATGGGAAAAGATTAAACCCAAAAGCCGCCTGGAGCATTTACCTCTAAAGGGTTTTGTCTGTCAGGTTTCCTGCAAAACTCTGTCTTTATAATTCTGAGACAAAAAATAACATTGTTCCCCGGTCCTGAGGAGAGCAGTGGTTTGGTTGAATGGCCATTGTGTGGGCCTAGCTAATGATACCTTAGCTTTTGTGAACGGGAGGCCAGGTAGGTCTGTGACATCAGCGCCACACAAGTGCTCCTCTGTCCGGATGTTTAGGGAAGGATTTCGTCCATGGTGGGAAAAGGGTATAGAGAATAAACAGGAGTGTTTTTGTGCCCCCTCTGCCTGGGATAGATGAGACTCTGAAGAAAACTCCCCTTAAACACAAGTTTGCATTGTAAATAATTACCTTAATGCTTTTTTTATTGCACGATTTTCTAAGCCCTTTTTTTTTTTTACTTCTGCTCGAATCGCCCCAGCACGTGAAGCACACTTTTCCCCCTCTCTTTCATATTTCAGCAGGAGAGTGGGCGTGTTATTTGTCAGTCCAAAGGGAAGATGGCAACCCTCAGAGGGAGAGGAGACCCCAAGCATGAAGACACAGATCGCATGTGCCGTAAAAAAAAAAAAAAAAGTGACAGCGAGGCAAATGCTAAGAGAAAGCTGCTTCCTTAACCGAGGCGCGCACTGTTAGCGATCTAGCTAGCTGTTGTGAAGGCAGCTGACAAACCCGTATATGCGTGGCATGTCTCGCCCCGTTTGTGAGTTTTCAAAGAGTGTGATTTGCAAATAACATGAGTCTCTGGGCATAGACTGGGCATGTAAGTGCGCTGAATAAAGCCCCCCTGCGCTGCTGAGGGAAACCCATACTTGTCAGCTCAGTTCTTTGTCAAGAGGCTGACAGATAAATAGACAGTCTTTTTTTTTTTGCCGCTCACTCCTCCCGCCTGTGCACACAGCGGCGTGTGTCCGCACCCCTCGTACAGGTTGACTCGCTTTAGGGGAGGGTTTGGGCTGAAAGACACCCCACCGCTTCTGGGGCAATGACTGAAAATATTGTGGCCCACTTCAGACAGCCCTCAAACAACAAACAAAAGGGGGGGGTTGATGTGTAACCAGATAAAACGCAGATCGAATGGCTGGGCCTAAGCACCACTACAGGGCTTATTTTTCATGCAAATTACTACTAATGAGCTTCCTGAAATCTGACTAATTATATCAAAGTGATTTCTTTAATTAGTTTGTAATAATTCCGCACATAAACATCATAGTAAACAGATTACGCTATATAAAAATATCAATTTGTCACACTTTATACAAGACGCGGCGCTGCCTGACGCTAATCTCGCTTTTGCGGCGGGAAGTGCGCGGGCAAACATTTATTAAAGAATTAAATATGTGCTTAGGAACTATTTTGTAATACGCGGAGAGAGGTATGTTTGTTAACTCGCGCATGACTAAGTGGCTCTCTGTTAATTATTTGCTTTGATGCTACAAAATTAAATATATACTATTAATTCATGCGACTGGCGAATGCGCAGCTGTAGGTAAAGAGCGGCGTAATTACAGGTTTACGGAGTCGCTGGTGGTGGAAAGAAACCGGATCACTTTGAATGATTACTTACTATGTGATCATTTAAAAAAAAAAAAAAAAAAAGTTGTAGGGGCAGTAACATTATAGTAACGCATATTTTTTTGACTGTTAAAAGTAGTCAAGTCACATGAGAAGTGGCAATAGTATGAGCGTGTGCTGTACTTTTGCCCGAGTACAACTTTTACAGATACTTTACTTTTCGGCTGAGTGGATATGATTAAAGTTACTGTGAGTTTTCTGCTTGAAAAGTATGAGCAAAGTAGTGTTAGCTTGAGTCAGCCCTGCCCACCAATAAAAATAAAAATAAATCATCTTGTGTTTATTATAATACTGTTCTTTGAGATGTAGCACAGACCCCTAGTATCGCCATCCCAGACGTCAGATCTGAGCGCGCGCAGGGGGGAAAAAAAGAAAAAAATGGCAGACCTGGGACGAGATAAGAAAATAACGCATTTATCGAGCACTTTGCACCTCCTGTTAATCCTACCGCATTCTTCAAAGCCCCCGAAGAGTTCGAGTATCAAACTGGGAGAACTTACACACCGCCAGCCCATCTTCGCCGATACCCTCAATCTGCACTGAGATGGATTAAACATTCAATTTGTACACCCCCCCACACTCCCCTCAACTCCTCTCCTGCCCGCACCGCCCGCCCATGCAGACCACCACCCAGGTCCACCACTTACCATACAAATGGAAAACACGCTAGTAATCTATTAGCCGGCCCGGCCCGACAGTGTATTATGTTGTATTTGTGTTATATTTACTTCAGGGAAATTACGATTCTAGTCATATTTATCTTCATGTGGAAATGTGTGTCTAAATGGAAATCACCTATAGCGCCGGGCGGATGCGGAGCAATACTAATGTGATCCATGAACCGTGCGATTTAGTCACCCTCTATGGATGCACTATGGGCTGATTCTACATATCAAACACGCTCTCCCCCTGTTAAAGCCCCGGCCACGGAGCCCCCGATGCTGTTTGATAATTATTACGCTTACATTACAACACAAGACCTTGCCTGTAGAGCTACTGCTGCTACTTTCACCCACTATGCACAACCCCCCCCCCCCCAACAACACAACACGCAAGTAACACGCATGCACGCGCGCCCCTTTGTCATATACTGTAGTAAACAGCTTCCCCCGGTAAGCTGTTTGCACTTCACTGCCCGCTCTAGGAAATAAAAACAAAGCGCAAATTGGGGGTTTTGCGGCTTGCGTGAATAAATAAGGTTGTTTTACTCACAGAATCCATTACCTTTTTAAAACGCCCGGGCCTAATGCGTTGAGCCTTTTCATTTTAACAAACAAAGCCTAAATTAGGAATTAAACGCAGTCGTATTTAGATAACGGCATTAAGCTGTGCGACATCAATGTGGGGGGAGGGGGGAGGGGCAAAAAAAGAAAAAGTTGGACGCCATCCATATCATTCCCATGCTTCCATTGTTACGTTAAATTGCAATATTAATCCTGGCTGAGACCACGTTACTGTAGCTTTTATGCGGCGCCACTTGAATTACGCCACTGAAGTAATTGATAGTGATTCAGTCATTGAAGGTACTAATCCCATGATTCAGTTCATCTCTCTCAGTGCCATTTACCTCCAGATGTTTGGAGTTTGGGGTAATCAATAAAGAGGGAATAAAGATTGGCATTCACAATACTCCCCTTGACAAGCTCCAGCCGAATGTTTGTCAAGCAAATTAAACACACTTAGACTTTTCACCTGCTCCTACAACGACACCACATATGGCCGTGAAGTTAAAAATAAGAAACTGTGCATACATTACCATGCATAATGCACAACTCCCTCCATTTAATATGCAAATTTTGTAAAATATTACTGAATACCTTCTGTTCGGAATGAATAAATTTGAATTGCAATTAGAATAATCTTGTATAATTAATGAAAACTGTCAATTTTGGTTCCGAAGTAATTTGATTAGCATGTTGATAGGACACTTATCAAGTTCAGTAAACTGTTAGATTAAGAAGATGAAAAAAAAAAAGAAAAGAAAAGAAGGGAAGATTCTAAGGATATTTTTCTCAACGGCGCTGACATTTTCCCTTGGCATTGTAAACAAAGGCAGGAGCTGGCAAACTTCCTGAATCAGGGATGGGAGGGAGGAGTGAGAGGAGAGGAGAGGAGAGGGAGGAAGAAAAAAAAAAAAAGAGGAGAAAGCAAAAGAGTGTATACAGGACAGCGATGAAGAGCCTCTCGAGATAATCTGTGGATCTCAGTCCGCACATGAAACGCCAGTCTATGGTGGAGGCTCCTGCGCGCCGCTACTCATCCCTGCCCTCTGCACTCCGCCTAAGCCCGAGTTTATGGGATTTATCTCGGCAGCCATTTGTAGTTTTTGCACATCACATGATTCGAGTTAAAAACGGCTCGCAGCCTCTCTAAATGTTTCCAGGCTATGAATGTAAGAGTTGTGAGCTAAAAAAAAAAAAAAAAGAAGAGAGAGAGAGAGAGAGAGAAAAACGCCGACAACTGATCTCGGGCCGCAATCCTTCTGAGAGTAGCTATCTATTAACGATCAACAAATTGATGTACGCCATTGTTGCCTTGTATAAAACCGAACCATCTGTACAGTCTACAGATGAACAGAGCGGCTGACCTCCTTTCCCCCTCTCTTTCTCTGCTCATTAGCTATCCTGAACCTCTCTCTCGGCTGCCTTCAGTTTTCAAACCCCCAAATGAGACCTAAATCGCTTGCAATACAGGTTAGCTCGAGGAAGGGTTGGGGAGCGTAGCGGGGGGAGAGGAGAAAAAAAAAAAAAGGCGGGAGAGGGGGGCAAACATCTGTCGCACTAGGTACCCGCGTTGCAGCTCGGGGTATCTCCTGCGAGGAACTTTGGGAGATGTTTAATTCATAAACGCTGTCATCCATGTAAACCTCCTGATTTCATAATGACTAACTCTTGGTGCTTTAATTAATTTAATAATGCCTTTCAGAAGCCATAAATGAAAGGGCCTCTGAAGTGGCGCATTAATTAGCCGGCGCCGATGCTAGCCCTGTCAAACCGGTGGCTGTCAAAAGCGAGCGAGTGGGGGGGGGGGGGGGTAAGGTGGATGGGCTCGCTGACGCGCAGAGGTCAGGGGTCATGCCAATCACATCGCGTAAATGGGGGGGGGTACACGTGTATCCGGGGTCAACCTGCGGTCCTGTCCATATTTGCTTCCCCGTCGCCCACTCCGCCCGCATGGAAATAAGTGTCAGGGCCCGACACGCTACGAGCAGTCGCGGTAATAAGCGGTGGCACGGCCGCATTATGCGCCGACTTGTATTTACATGGCAAGCTACCTGTGAAAGCAAAATCCATCTGGTCGCTGGTTCCCCGCCGCAATATAAGCTTGATGCTATTAGCGGACGTCTTTTTTTTTCTTCTTCTTCTTCTTCTTATTTTGCCTTAATTATAATGTTATGGCTTACTTGTTAAAACATAGCATACATCAAAGTTCATTAAAAGTCTCGGCTACTCAACGCATGAGCACACAAAATCATCACAGAACCAACCAGATTATATTCCAAACTAACTCCATGCATCTCATAAGGAGGTTGTTTTCCTATTTCATATTTCATAAATATGAACCGGGGAGGCTCGTGTCTGTGCCTGTCCATTTATTACCATAAAAATCAGCTGACTGAAGTATCTCACTATCTGTGGAGGCAATTAACTGTTTTGAGAGAATGCGTAATACGGGACTTTGTAATGGTATCATTTGGAGTCAAGGCACAGATGCGCCGTGCAGAGCCATACTGTAATTAGAGAGAAACGCTGTACAGGTTTTCCACTAATTAGCAAATTATGCTGAAAATAGCATCAAGCTAATTAACAGTTATTATGGCATTTTTGAAAGTATGACTTTAATTAGCAAAGTCCTGACGCAGGCAATTTCAAACTCGTCTCTGAGAAGATGAGGAAGAAAGAGTGGAAGGAAAAAAAACATGGGCATGATCAAGAAGATCCCCAGATTATTATGATGCCGTCAAAAGCAGAAGAGGGGGAGGATGGACTGAGTGGGACGGGGCGGGGGCACAGCTTTGTGTGTTGTGTCTGAATCTCCATCCAAATGAGGGGACATGTGTGCGCTGCCACGCTGCCAAGAGGAGCAGTGTCAGGTGGTGGCTACCAGGCGAAGACGAGAGCGAGCTCAGCTGGTGCCCACAGCCACTCACTTATTCTACTCCGCTGCACATTAAAGCAGCCCTTGAGTGGAGCCAAGCCACGCAAGCCCTGCCAGCCAACCTGACAACAACACTCCTCCTCCTGCTCGCCTCCAACAGCTCCTCTTAGCACTTCCAGCCACCTTGGACCTAATGATGCCCGCTCAACCTGCTGAAGAATCCTGCAGATGCTTCCCTCAGTAATTACTTATAGAAACTTAATGAAATTATTTCCACGTCTATAATCAGAGTTTATTATAGTTTGGAGCACTAAACTGAGTGGTGTGGAAGTTTCATGGCTAATGTGTTTTAAAGACACCTGTGTCTTTAGTGTTTGATGCACAAGTGTCACAGAGCTAGAGACAGTGGACGAGCGTGGAGAAGGAGAGGGCTGGACTGAAGGCTCTTTGAAGGCCCAGTGTGTGAGGCAGAACAGAAGTGTGCCTAGCCCCAGGCAGCCCGCGGCTCAGGCCCATTAGCTAGACTGACCTTGCCCGAGCCTTTGTCTTTGTGCTCTCCTCCCGCTGCTTCCCCTTCTCAAGCATTCCCTTTTTGTTGTCTCCGAGAGATTGGGAAGGGGCCATATCTTTCAGCCTTCTAAACCTCCCCCACCCTCTCCTCACCCCTCCCTGCATGCGCGCATACACATGCCCCCCATGCCTAGCCTGGAGCTTGTGCCCCAGAGGCCACGGTACAGTGGCATCCCTAGCTGGTAGCCACCTCTGCCCTGACGCAGACTTGGCCTGAGCGGTCAGCAGGCAGAAGAACCTCTAGAGAAAACTCACTGAGCGAGAAGGGGCGGGGGTCGCTGCAAGGCCCCACATACGTGCACCCACTCTGGGCAGCCTGCCTCTTTATTGCCTGCCTCTCATTTGAGAGGATGGAGCCCGGCTGCCAAGTTTTGACACCGCCACATATGGCCTCCTCCATCAATCGGACTAATCAAGCATCAAGGGGAGGCAGGACCGGCTTAATTGCCAGCCAGATATAGCTGCTCTCACTTGACGTGCAACCTGAAATAGAAACAGGTCTGAGGAGACATGACAGGAGATAAATGAATACGGCCATTGTTCTATTAACTGTATCAAAATACTCTTCTTCAGCCTGTAACCACAAAATGACACCAGATTGCTCAAATCCGACTCATCCTGGAGAAAATTATTGTTGAAAAAACAAATTATATTTGAATTCCAAAAACAGTCCATATGTTAATTTCTTTGGTAAATTAAAGTGTTGATATGAAACATTAGTGCAGCGTGAGATAGAAGAAAAAATAGCCTTATCAAAATATGAAAGTCTGCTGTTTTCATATCTAATTACAACATTTTTTAAAGAACTCTATACATGTATGTATCATGAGGGAGATGTCAAAAAGATTGATGTTTTGTCTTTCACTTTTCTTGCATTTCAGACTTTTGCCCAATGGGAAACATGTGGGGGAGCGGGATGACTTGAAGCAAATGGGCCAGAACCTGGAATCGAACCCCGGCTGCTCTGTTTATACGGCATGCACTTTCCCAGGTGAAACATTTCCCCACATCCACAAAATATGACGGAAAACTCCCGGGACCAGCCCGCGAACATCAACAACGGCTCGCGCAATCGACTCCGTGAGTCCAACGTTCACAAGGCAAATCAACAGTATTGCAAATATTGCCCTAATATAGCATCATCCGCTCATTAAAATGTGGATTATGTTCACATTTGTAATCTTTGGCTCCTCAGGATAGAGCAGCGTACAGTAAGTTGTTAAGTCGTGTTTTTTCTTTTTTTCCTTTTTTATTTCCCATGCAGGCTGCGATGTTCTCCCGCGCTCGAGTCCTTGAGGCGTTGTGTCTGCCTCTGCTCTCCTCTCTCAACTTCCTGTTTCCCTGCGCCCCCCGCCGAGGGAGCAGCCGTGGAATATCTTAGCACATGCAATGAGACTCGGAGATCAGCGGCGGACCCTCCATTCATCTTGAGTTTCTCCTGTCACTCCCCCCCCCCTCCCGTTTGTAAACAGTGCGGCTCCGTGGTCAGAATGGCCTTTTGTCCGCTTCTGTGTGTGTGTGTGTGTTTTGTTTTTTTTCCCCCCCTAAATCCTTCTCTCATTCACTTCAAAAGGTAACAAGTGACAGATGTCCGTCTTTGGGCGCCGTCTTAAACGTCCCGGGCAAGCGAGATAGCATCTGGGCTGAATGTCAAACCGTGAATCTCCCTCTCTTCCCCCCCCCCCATCCCGCATTCAGATTGTGCTTATGCCAACTCATTGTTATGTATGTCAAGGCCAGTGTCTACAGAAGAATTTAAAAGACTCCCTGTCGTTCGCGGCGCTCGTGGGGGCACAGATGTTGGGATGATGGACAGTTTAGCGGCGAAAAATATTAAAGAAAGTAAGAGTGGATGGATAGCTCAATTAGAGACGTATTAAGACTTCCTGGTGGGCTCGCAAGTTTCCCCCTCCGCAAAAACTGACTCGGTGCGGAGCTGTGAAACCATGGGGTATGCTCGTAAAAACAATCATGAAAAAATAATGGTTATAATAAAGTAAAGTTTGGAGTGAAAATTATAAAATGGTAGGGGGAAAAAAAGTAGCAAAGGTGGTGCGCTTGTAAGCACAGCACGCCACGCTGCTGTTTACTTAACATTCTCATTTCCATCGCTGCCTGCTTTCGGTATTTACATGTTTAATTGAGAAGTGTGCTGCGGCTTCCTTGCGCCCATCTGCCGAGTCCCTTCCTCTTATCAGGCTCATTCCTCAAACTGACAGCTCTCCCCTTTTTCCTTGCGCGTCTCTGTCGTCGCTCCCCGTGCCACGCCGCTACTAAACGTGCCACCCGCCCGACGCATCGCCCATCCGCCCATCCTCTCCAATCTGTCACGGGCCGTCGATGAGTAATGACAAAGCGCTTCCCCCACCCCCACCCCCCAACACACTTCAAATCGAGCCGATAAGTATGTACACGCGCGCGCGATAAGTATGTACGTGCGCGCGATCAGTATGTACGCGCGCGCGATCAGTATGTACACGCGCGCGATAAGTATGTACGTGCGCGCGATAAGTATGTACGTGCGCGCGATAAGTATGTACGCGCGCGCGATAAGTATGTACGCGCGCGCGATAAGTATGTACGCGCGCGCGATAAGTATGTACGCGCGCGCGATAAGTATGTACGCGCGCGCGGAGAGACTCGCGCCGTGTACGAGTTAGTTCAGATTTTTTTTTTTATTTAAAAAAATGTTTCCGTTGTCGCTCTCATCGAGACGCAGTCAGAAAAGTTGACGTATCACGTAAATATATCACATTTAGTCGACAAAAATGTGATGGAAAATTGTAAGGCTATTATTCGTATGGCTTCGGGGAGCGTTTAGCAAATGTGCAAAGGACCAGACTTGTTCCTGGGATGTTGAATTTGTATGGTTTGGGGGCACTCCGATTGAACAGGAGGAAATTGCATGAATTCAAATTGTTTTACCGGGAGCTTCGGATCCATTCGTCTCCCCCCCCATCCCCCCCCCCCTCCTCTCTTCAGTTTTGTTTCACTTTTATTCGTCCGTAACTTTCACCTTTACGATCTACTTGTTTTATTTAGTTGTTTATGATTAGTCCAATATTACGCTGAATGGTGGAACTGAACACCGCACGTACAGCGCGCTCTCGCTCCCTCTACCCTTTTGAAAGCCACGTCTAAATCACCGCTTGTCAGGCGCAACATGTGTGTCATTGTGTCCCCATCAGCGTGTTTCATTGTACACACTAGCACCTCTGAAGAGCAGCCTCTTATCAGTCGAGTGTCAGAAAGCCCCCACTACACCCTCCACCCCCCCCACCTTCTCCACCGCTTGCCTTTCTAAATGCTTTTCTATTAAGAGCAGCGTTGTGTCCCCTCTGATAGCGGCCGCTCCTCCACTTCATCATTCATAATCCCAATGGGCATCAATGGACTCTACAGCTAAACCCCCCCTCCCAAAAAAAGGGGGGGGGGGGGGGGGGAGGAATAGGAGGGCTTTGTCATTCGCCGCAAACGGACACAAGCTAAATGGGAGCGGAAATCTGAGGAATTCACCAGAAAGAGAGAGACAAGGAAATGGCTCAATAGGCCAAAGCACTCCAGCCATGAATGGTCCACTCCACAGCGTGTCACTGGCATAACATCACATGCACCTAGTGGGGTTTGTGTAGGCTCTGATTCAGCCTTGTAAATGACACAGGACACATGGAGAGCATTATACCAAGTGTAAAAACATACCATTTGTGTTTGGCTTTTTAGTTCTGTTTGAGCAGAGAGCACGGGGTTTGCACTTTACGCTTGGATCGCTGTCTTGAAATATCTTAGGCTGAAAGAGCCAAGGCCAAGTCGAATACACGCCTTATAAATAAATGTGTGATTATTATTTGTATTGTAAATATAAACGCCTATTGTACAATAATGGACAAACATTCCAAATATATTCATATAAAATAGGGTCGAAAAATAAATATGACCATTGTTATTATTAAGATTTTGATTCTGCACTTGAGCTACAATTCTGATCCTTCATTCGACAGCCATGATGACTATGACGCGCCTCCTGATGTGAACAAGTGTTTCTTTCTAAACCATGGTTGGACAGGAAGGGAGTAAAACTCACACATTGCGACAGAGGCTAACTTTGAGCAGCTCCAAAGTCTAAAATGATGTTCCCGCCCTTCGCAGCATGCACAAGTCCCGCTGGGAGCCTGAATGTGATCAGCAGCATCCCCACCACGTCTCCTCATTATTGAGTAAATAGGTTTGGGCATGTCCTCAGTAAACAAAGCCAAGACTGACAGTTAAGGGAGTGAGGGGAGTGGGAGGCAGCCTCGTTCCCAATTAGAGTCGCCTCAGGCAAAACTTTAAAGAGGAGATCAATCCTACAGATCGCTAAACTGATCCTGTCACAGGCTGGGGATATTTAAACCGTGCGCAGCGCCGGGCACTGCTCACTACACTTGGACTGTGTGTGCTAATGACTCGGGGGGAGACTCTCTCACCAGGACACACGCCCCACCGCGCGCTGCTGTGATTGACGGCTCAAATCGGACCTCAGCTGCACTCCTTAGCACAGTGGGGGCCAGATGGGAAAATAGTGATTTGCGTTTTTAGTATGCAGCGCCTTCACTTATGGATATTTCCTAATTGTCTGCCTTACTTACCTGTGAGGCCGCTTCCCATCACAGATGCAGAGTACATTTCAAATGAACCCAGGATGTTTTGATATATTTTTTTTTCTTCACCTTTGAGGCAGACTTATTAAAATTTGCCAGTGGGACTCCCTGTGTGTGGACTGCAGGTGGAAAGTTCCTTCGCACTAATGTTAAGGGGCTAACATGAGGTGAATGGAACTGGAATGGAGGGATGACACCTGGGTTTAATCGCATTGTCAATCTATGACAGCCTGCTAAAGCAGCACATACTGTATCTTTGAATACAAGAGAATCAGTGGAGCTTCAACTCCCCAGCACACACACGGATCATGTGTAATGAGCTACCAAGCACCCTGCAACAGGAGAGGAAGTGAAGATTTAAATGAGCCAATGATGCATTATGTATATGACTGAGGCTCCTGTGCACGAATTAATCATGATCATAAAAGGAACAGACAAAACAACACACTCTGGCCACAGCTAAATTGTCGTGATCTAATGCAAAACAAATTCATTTTTCATGCCATTAAAGATAAAACAAATCTTAAAGGGTTTGGTTTTGCTTGTCTGCCTCTCTTATTGAGAGTCATTCACTTTTAACTTTATTTGCGGATTATTGCAAATCCCCAGTACAAATCATATCATGAAATCATGTAGCTGGGACATTGGATGTGTTCTGCTAATGCTCAAGGATGATCCCCTGAGGGAGCCACTGAGTGAGGGAGCAGGGCAGAAGAGAAGAAGGCACATCGGGGGAAAGGGGGAGAGGAAGAGGAGCAGAGGAGAGGGAGAGAAGACAGATCAGAGCAAAGGAGGGGAGAAAAAGAGGAGTAGATGAAGAGTAGAAGACAGTACAGGACCAGCAGCGGCAGCAGGAAGGGCGGGAAAGACAGGCAGAGAGGAGGGGAGGGTGCCGGCAGTCAAGCTGCACTTTATCCTGACAGATCTCCTTTACACACTAATTTCCTTGTTAAAGAAGAGAAAATGGCACTCAATCCGCAGAAATCCTTTTCTCCCGGAGCAGGCCTGTCAGCTGAGGGATGAGTGGATACAAGCAGAGCTTTCCTCCTCAGGCGAGCTCCCCCTGGCACACAGCGGCCCGCTGCAGCTTGCAGCAGAGCTCTCTATCTATAGCCATAATTAATACACCATCCCCATATAATGAACCATACCATGATACATGGATTCCTCTGCTGCTGTCGACACCAGTCATTTAACAGCTTGCTGGAAATCAAATGTGAAGTCAATTGATTTTTTGATCATGTCATCTCCATCACAAATGGCAAACAAATTGTGTAAAAACATTTCATGCTCAGTTGCTGTTTCTAAACATCCCCCTCTCTCCCCTCCTTCATTCACACTTTTCAGCAAAGACAATAAATTCAACAAGGCCACATGTTTCACAGCAACATGTTTATCGCTGAATTCCTAATTCACCAAACTGTATTAACTGGGATTTGAAAGAAGGGAGCACAGAAAAGCCTCCTTTATTTTAAGTCCGGGGGTTAGCCGTTGGCTTGGGATGTTCTCATCTCCCCAGATTACTATTCGCAGGGTGTGTGTCAAGACTACTTTTCAGAAATCTCGGTAACAATTCAGATGCGATCGATAAGGAGTGACAGTTTATTCTAAGGCTTAGCACAGGCTGAGAAAAGGACGAGTCAAGCATCAAGTTTAGAGGAATGAATTTGTTTTGTATTTGATTTTTCCATTAAATTTATCACCACTTTAACTGGGCGCTCTCTCTCCTCGCCCCCTCACCCTCTCAACCCCTCTCTGTCACTCACTTCCACAACAAGGCTGTAAACGCCTGTCAATTTCTCATCTGTGATTTCCATGTCTTCACTTTCATCCATTTTTGATTGCTTCGCACCCTATACCTATGATGCTTTTACTGCTCATCTGTGACCTTGTGAGATGATGGGGGAAATTATAAAAATAAATTTTCAGTGGCACAGTGCCGCTGCCCTTTATAGCACTTCATCATATCCGCTGCAGATGGAAAAAAGAGTTGAGAAACATTTTCTTACAAAACAGTCCATTGCTAGTTTGGCACAAAATCATATGGTAAATCTATTACCACTTTGTCAAGGCAACCCACTTGAGGTTTCCCACAGTGTAGCTGCAGGGAATGTGGGAAATTGTAACACAGAAAGTACTGTCCACTTCCTCTTATTAGAGTGTTTTCAAAATGGTCTCCCTTTTCAGATTTAAGGGTCATTGAGGAAGCCAATCAGAGGGACAGGCCAGTCAGAAAGCCAGCGGCGTGGACAGGACAGAAAGCAGCTGATGAAATTCATCCATACTTCTCACTTATGATGACATGATTGATTTTCCCTCAGAGTGCTCAAATGTAGGATTGTCTTCCTACCCCCATCTCCTCCTCCATCCCACCTCAATCTGCCCACCCACCCACCAAGCCGGCAGCTAATGGATAAAGCCTCTGTCTGTCTCAGCCATGCAGGCGCAGAGTTGACGAGTGGAAGAACAACTGCAACGAATGAAGGGTGAAATCTGAGAGTGCAATTTTCCTCATGTCAATCTCCCTTCAAGAGAACAAGTTGACCACCAATCAGCGGAGTCGATTCGGGGCTGCCGCTCGGCGGAGCGCTGTGAGTGACAGCGTCATGTCACTACATTAACAGGCCAATGAAAGACATAAATAGGATTTTTTTTTTAAGTCCACGTGCAGTTATTTGATTTATTCTCCAACTTGTGATTTGGGATGTATATAGGGCATATATTTCTGCTTAAAGAAATGAACAAACTGACAGGTTAATGCATAACGTATCACTCTATAATTTATGCTTTTGAATTTTGGAGACTGCTATCATCCACTAGGTCCTTCAAAATACAACCAATTAAACTTTACTTAATTATTAAAGGTAGAAAGTGAGGGAGAAACATGCCTTAAAAACTCTTGCTTGCAGTCAATTACGATAAAACTTTAATGAGGCTGGATAGAGAGCCATAAAAACTGATAGCCCCTCTGTCATGAATTATATATCCATATCGATTTTGTTTCTTTGCTATAAGAATTGCAGGTAATCGTATGTTACCACATGTAAAGTGCACTTCCCTGGCGAGGATAAATATTAACCATCAAATATATATGAGGTGTGTGTGCATTTATGACCAAGCTCATGCAGAAAATGAAGAGCAGAGATGTCGAGGCAGGGGCCATTGGGAATGGATGAAGGGTGCCATATCTGACAGTAAGAGAGACCCTTAGCAGCGCCGCCTTGATATGTTACCTAGTTAGCGTCACAGAGAGAGGAATAAATAGTTCTTTATTATTTGTGGTTGCCATCATGTCTCTCCTAATAGACAGGCTATACTGAGTTTAAACCACATTATCCTCTGTGAGACCATCGCAATTACTCTTGAGAGCTAGGTCTGATGTGTGGATAAGGCAGGTCGCCCATGTCTTAATGAACACAAACAATGTGAAATGGAGGAAGGAGCAGTGGGGGGAAAGATAATGGCAAGGGAGGGCTTGTTCTAATAGAGACAGCACTAAGTTGTTTGCTATGATCTATGCCAAGTGAGAAGTGGCTGAACACCCCTGATGTTAGTTTGTAGACATCTTTTGTCATCATCCTATTAGCCAATCAGCCTACCGCCTTTTCCCTGCTTTGGCCGCTGAAGTGCAGGCACAAATCCTGTTTAGCGGATTGCACTTGTGTACCTTGCTGTCATTGTCAGAGTGGTGCTTGTTGGACACTGGTCGAGGTGAAAGGGCACCAGCCACGGAGATATTCCCCACACAAACGGCTCAGTGCTGGCTTAATTGATAAACTGCCGCTCCACTTCATTAGTCAGACAGACTGGGCTTAACGAAGGAACACACACAGTGTCACTCTGAATATGTTAATCATGACTGGCCATTATGGGTCTCTTCCCTCTGCCTCCTCGTCTCAGCCGCTGGAAAACTACAAAGACCAGACATCCAGTGTACTCCTGTTTCACATGAGGCTATTTATCATCGAACACACAAAATATGAGAGACAGACAGACGCTTGTGTGGTCGTCGGTGTTATTGAATATAAATTTATAATAACGGTGTTAAAAATGCATCATTTGGCCTTTTCACAAAGACAGTTGTAATATAGCGCTAGGTGAGCACTGTACTTGACGTACACACTGGAGGTGAGGGTGTCAGGGGAGAGCTCGCTGGAGCGAGAGGAGGTTTTATTGTTGCCCAGCCCTTCCGCTTAAGTGCACATGGCTGGGAGGAAGCCGGGACCTCCAGCTCTGACCTCTGCGCATGTATATTTAATAGGCCATCAGTTGGCCGGGGCAGCGCTCTGATCAGGATTCAGAGAGGGGCTTTGAACACCCCTGTGTATTCCTGAGCGTGCAGCCTCAAGCTGCTCTCCCCAGCTGTGTCAATCCGACAGCACTGTTACAGGCACCCAGACAAGGCAAGGCTGGGCACTCCACTGCTACCGCCTAATGACTGCAGAAAAAAGCAAACAAACACCAAAACAAAAACATTTGGCCTATGGAGCTCTGCTACCATCTAATGAGAGGGTTTAAAAACTGAAAGATCACGCTAGCTGATATATTGTACGCTGTGTGGGATGTGTGTGGATTACATCAGCTGTTCTATACCATACTATGTTCCTCTTAATAATAACAAAAAGGCAATCTCACAGTGACTGCACTACACACACCAGTAACGATTGGAGAAACAAGAAGGCAAACAGAGAAGTGCCACTCGTGTGTCTTTTCTTCTAACAAGGTATCACTAGTCTTTAAATCAAATTGGCTGTGCTGTGTGAGTATGAATGTCACAGCTCCGCACATGGCTGCGTGTACGCGTGTGTGAGGCCAGCTTAACGAGGGTGCTTCATTTGACAGGCAATTAGTTTGCGGAGCTGCTATTGACAGCCCCTGCGCTTGTGTTTGTTCAACAGCTCTGGGTGAGTTCCACGCTCCCTGGGCTACGTGACAAAGCACCTCCGACAGGGAGCTCCTGATCTCCGGCGAGGCTCGCTGCTCTGGGAGGGGGAAGATGTGTGACAGCCACACACACAGGCAGGGGAGACATACAAAAGCCACAAGGGTCTATTAGGGGCTTGTTGCAAGTTAATGCAGCTACAACCCACTTTTGGTGTCGTATTTTGAAAGGTGTAAGCAATGATGTTGTCATTTGTTGTTTGATTGTGGGGATAGAGGAGGGTAATCTTAGGAGACACTACATGCACACACATAAAAATGCAGCAGAAGAAGAAACAGAGGTGGGGCAAAGCTGCAGGGAGACAGAGGAGAGGAAAATATAACAAGATCCAAACACTCTCTTATCCTCGAAAATCCCATATTCTAATGCATGGGCCCATCCCTCTTTTAGTAGCAACCTTTTCGTTTGTAGAGGCAAGCTCCAATCAATATCATTATTTTCACAGAGGATCGAAGTGCCTTCACCGAGTTAATGGGGGATTGAGGTGGTAAACGTTTACCCTCTGACTGTCAGCAGAGCACTGGTCCATAGTGGGCCAGATGACAGCGCTGGCCCTGTGTGGACACACTGTGTGGAGATGTCCTGTGGGGAGACAGGCTGCATGGACTGTCAAGCGCCTGCCATGCCCTAGATGGCCCAACATATCAGCCACTTGAGTTAGAGCAGGAGCGAGGGCTAAAGGAAACAAACTGACCAGCCCAGGCAGCTGTACTGTCCTGACACTGGCACTGTTGATGCAAGACTAAAACTAATAACACCCTCTGTTTAGCTAGAGCTACTTTAGTCAAATAATCATAATTAAAGCAGAGTTAATTAAGAAAAACATTCAAACCATGCTTCATTTACATAAAGCAGCCTTTGGTCCAAGCTTGTGTGGATCAGCTGTTCTGTCAGATTTTTTTGAGAAATTAAGACTAATCTGCATCTGGCAACAGCAAACTAAATTCTCTGGTATAGCGGCATATGCTAAATAGCTCTTGAAGCGCACAGATGCATTGCTGTAAAATACTTCTCCTGTCTGCGTATCTGCATCTCCCAGATGGGTCCCAAGCTGTGCCAAACTGCATCTCATCAGCAGCTATGAACTATGGCATCACATGACCACAGGAGATATGTGCAGTCCTATTCTGTGGTGCCTTGGCACGACATGGTCAAGCCATGCATCATCAGGAAGCCCACACTGTCAAACTGGAGCTAACTAGCAGGAACAGGACACAGTGGCTTTTCTGCTCCAACTGTTTAAACTAACATCTCATAAATAAGAGAGCAGAATTTCCCTTTGTCCGATCTCTTTTCTGGCACTTAGAAAAAAAAGACTAATCAGCAGAGTTAGACTTGATTCGCTTTTTCATGAGGGTGTGACAGAGCAGTGAGAGGTTTCATGGGACACTGCCCCATGATTCATTGAGTTATTGGTTTCCGCCCTGTTTTAATCGCTGCGGGCCCGAGCCAAAAATCTCGGAGGATTCTGGAGTGCTGGTTTCTCCACCATTCAGCAGAATGGAATTTGGTCTGCAAGTGCCTCACGTCATTCGAGGCGTCCTTCACAGTTTCAGGGGCCCTAATTCAAACCACATGGAGGCCAGCGTCCGGTTACGGACCTCTGCAAAAAAGGACACGTTTTCATTGGCTGTTCCAGGATGGGAAATGGTGTGACTTGATAGAAAAAGACAACAAACACATCTAAGTAGGAGTCACAACATAGTGGGAGCACACACAAGCAAATGTATATACATACACATGTACGCGGAGCAGGACATTTACAAATATACAGGCATACACACAAATACACAGCGTCCGGGAGCAGACACTTATGGCCCTGCCAAGGCTGTTTGCTTGACATGATGGAAGAATGAGCAGCAGCCTCTGTAATATTGCTCCAATTCTTCATTGACAAGCATATATATATTTTCGCAGTTCCCAACTGACTTTGCAGCGCTGAACTCCATTTATGAATTATCTGACATATTTCCTGCTATTTTTTTGACAGGAGTACTCAGAGGAAATTTCAAGGCACCTTTCTCCTGACAAGTAGAAATATCAATATTTGAATAAATTGCAGATTTGGATCTCCTCACATGGATGCTCTCCAGCAGGAGAGAGGGTGTGTGTGTATGTGTGTTTGTGAGTGAAGCCAATGGGAAGGGTTTGTTTCATTCTGTTACCACAGTCTTATCCCCCTGAGCCCGGAGGCACAAATCTGTATGCAGCATTTCATTAGGAGAGAGCTCGGCTGAGTGACATGTGAAGCACACCTCGCGTCGACCTGATGAAGTTTACTTCTCTCAAACGACAAAAAGCCACTTTGTAGACTAGCCTTTTTTCCACAGAGAAAGAGAGAGGTGATGGCTGCGCACCAATAAAAGAATCATGAATGTTGCTTCACAAAATGACAGGCCTATCTGTACACAAATATTTCTCTTCCAGAAAAATGTAGGCTTCACAGCTTTTTCTTCTCCTCTAGATAGGACTTGATAGAACTGACAGTGTTGGAAATATGATCATCTAAATTGTAACCCTTACAGAAAACAACTGACAGGGAGAAAAATTGATGTTTTGTATTTTATATAAATGGCAACTGTTATGTGGGGGAAGTAGCATTTTACCCACTGAACTAAATAATTTACAAACAAAAACACTATTGTCCTACAGCCTTGATAAATCTCCCATCTGTGTGGAAGAGGTCAATGTCAAGCATCCATAACACTCAGGGCTGTCTGCTGGAGCTCCTGGTGTTACGTATGAGAGACTTGTGCCTATCTGTCTCACTCTGTTTAGCTGCAGTAGCTGCCATGCTGTCTGCATGTCTCTGCGCTGGCTGATAGATCGCTCTGCCCAGCCTCCAGCCCCTCCTCCCTGCGCCCACCATCATTTCAGGAGCCTGAGAAATGGCTTAGCCATGTGAGGTTACTCAGGTACCAACAAGGCTGCAACCCCGTGACCTTTGCTCTGCCCTTCCTGACCTGCGCGCCATACTTTCTCCCTCAGCTACACAAAACAAAAACAAATCTTATCACGCGCCTGCACAGCTGAAAGGGAAAATAGCTTGCCCTTATATCAATGCTCTGCTTTGACAATCATCTGTCCACACAACCTATGCATTCTCCAACAGGGGCTGCTTGACACTACAACACAGAGGTAACGCCTGGCCTTATCTGGTCTGCTCTCCATCTCGGTCCTCACTCCTTCTTGTGTGCACAACTTAATAAGCAAGCAAGGGGTAGATTCCCATTATGGAAAGCCTGGAAAATGGCCCGGACATTTCCCCCTCTATCTGGGATCTCCATCTGGAGAAGGCACTCTCACTCTCACTGCCCCCCTTGTCCAATCTCTGTGTGTGTTCTGAGCCTATGCTGCAGCAATGGCTTTCACTCTTCACTGGCCACAATGAGATTGGCCCACCAGGTTGACTCCATTCGAATCGACAACCTATTTCAATAACGTAACAAAACACAACAGCGCTGATGTTGAATAAAACATTTGTGAGGACTGCCCATAGGGTCAAATGGGCCTTGAATCAGATCTAATTCTGTGTAGTTCTGCCAGATCCCATGCTTAAAGAAAACTTAATGTCTACAATTTGTTTGACATGAATTGAGGATTGTTCCCCTGACAATGCCAGTGTCACTTACCCACTTCCTCACATCAACATGGCTGCCCTATAAGTGAAGTATATGCTTTATAAACTAATAAAGATTACACTGAGGTCAGCAAGCCACTAATCCCTTACGTTATTAGTGAAAACAAAGCTATAGCTTTACGCCATGCACCACCTAACATCTGCAGATGCACATGCAAAGGTCCGAACATAATCTGGTGTGAGTTAAAGCATACAAGAGAAGAGAAAATAAATATGCTAAGAGCAGCGGGGTGGAGTGGGCCAGGCCTCTGTGGACCTATGTCATCACTCCCTCTGGTCCGGCTGTGCTCCCCACCCGAGCGCAGGCTCAGTGATTACTGAGGCTCAGCTTCCTCTAAGAAAGCAAACCGGAGCTGCAGTCCAAACAAGGCCCCGGCAGCGGCCAGGGAGAGCACTGCAGCCGGCAGCTCGGGTTTACCGGCGTCTCCGACCTGGCTGGCCCCCGGGCTCACATTAGTCCCCCCCCCAGCCTCTCCAGGACAAACAAACAAGCAGCACTTACACAGTGAGGGAAGAGCAGTGAGGCGGGGAGAGCTGGTGCCACCAGCACTGTGCAGAGGGGAACCTGACCCAATTGGATTTGCTTTATCACCCCATATAATGACTCCCAGACTGGCTGATTCCACTGCTCCAAAATAAAAGATTACAAAAAATCTGCCTGCCTGCCATTCTGAGTTTGGCCCAAAATGGGCAGCTCCCCCAAAACAGATGGGGAGGCATCTCAAAAATGTTCAGCGCCTCTGGGGACATGTGGTTTTCCCCATCATTATATAACTGTAAACTCCTGGATGTCAGAGATTGGGGATAATAACTTTCAGATGTTGGCAGCCCTGGCCAGCGCTGGGACCTGCTGGATGGGAACGCTTATTTGGCAGAGAGGAGGAAGTCCGAGAGATTAGGACTTAGATGTGACAGGGAGAAAAGTGGATCTGGACGGGTCCGGAGTGGTCTATTCACTATGTTCAACATTACAGCGGCCGCTAATGATGACCGGGTGGCAACGGGGCAGTGCACTTGTGTGGAGGGACAGAAGAAGACAAATGATTATCAAAACCACAGGAAGTCATGTCAGCGTGTTAACATGCAGAAATCGAGCTTTAAGTGCTCCAACTTGATCCAGCACTTTGAGCATTCCGTTTCAATTTTCCCACAGATTTGATGTGACAGTTTTAGTGCTCCCCATTGCAGTACAGATGTGCCACTAATTCAGACACAGACACACCTCCTTCAATAAATGGCAGCTTATAGAAGTGTCATCCCGTTAAACCGTTTTTATTGGTTTGTCTTACATGGCGGTAGACAATCATTGTTCAGCACGACGGCCGCAGCCCTGGTCTAGGTTTGGTCACTTAAACGACTCTAATGAAAAACCTCCTTGCGCTTTATACATTCTGGTCAGTCACAAGCACAGATCCAGTTTTTCTTCTTTTTAAAATTTTCTCCCCTTTTGCTTTAAAGTATTGATTGCGGTGCTGAACAAGCAGAGGAGTGTTTTTTATTGTAAATCAATACTGATCGATCGGCAGCCTGGGTGTTGAATATGGATCAATATCACACCAGGCTGCGGAGGAGATCTGATTTCAATTGGCAAGAGAAGCCCGCAGCAGGTTTCCATCAAGCGGTAATTCAAGACATGGGAACATAAGTCAGATGGATTGATATAGACTAGCCAGGACCTTTCTTGCCACTGAACCAGCACAAGGAAATTTCTGTCATATATCATTAACACAGTTGGGGCATGCGGTAGAGAAGAGGGGGAGTTGAGTACCTCGCTGACCCTCGATGAAGAGCCCTGGTCAAACATTGAATAAATATTCCATTATTAGCATGAATCTTGTGTTATTTTTTTTTTGCAGGGAATGTAAGAAGAGCCGAGGAGTCAAAGCGAAACGGAGGAGGAGCTCTGTGTGCAGCGAACACTCTGTGGTCATGTTCTGGTGGGACGTCTGGGTTTGATTATGCAGAGGTCAGCTTCAGATTCATACTGTAAGCTGTTCTTCATTTACTGAACAAATGTCCCGGAGCACACTGGTGAATGGTGAGATATTTTTATAGCACTTATCATGCGCTTGATCTATACGGACACAACACATTTATTTGATTCAGACCTGATCAGACTGAAGCACATGTGTCACCAGTGTGTCCGTGCAAAAGAAAAAAAAAAGAAACAGGTCACACTGGTCATTTATCACCTGTTAGTGATTGGTGAACAGAGACGCACTGTTCCAAATGACAGCATTGTAAAACAATAAAAACAGAGCTATAGTTAGAAATAACTTGTCACTTTTAATAAATGACACTGGTTCAGGGCTCTTTCTCAGGGGCTTCTCCTCCGATACATCCCAGGCACCCCTGGGGCCAGCGGAGCAGCCAGCAGACCAGCTCGTTTCCCCCGGTAACTGATGACCCTATCACCGAATTCCCCCGTCTTTGTCCTGTGACCTCACACCAGCGGGAGCAGCACCATGTCCGATGAAATCTTCAGACTGTTTCCCATCCTAATCTCAGCTGTGTCACACTACAAATTGCTACATTCAGAAAATGGAAATAGATTGAGGTGGGTTGGAAGGAGGGCTTGACCGAGGGGAGGGGGGCACAGAGGAGTGAGCATCGACAAGCAGTCCCCCAAGAAAAATACTTGAGGAAAAGAACGATTCGGGAGATCCCGACAAGGAATCACATCTCAGCGAACATATTGATCTGATTTACAAAACCTCCAGTCTAATGTGAAACAAATGGCGTGGGCGTGAACTGGTACTTAACCATAAAACCCCAGCATTACTGCGTCTCCGATGAAATACCACATATATCCCTCACCGGGCGTAATGTGCTCTTTTACGGCCAGATACGACTGAGGTTGACCCAACAGTTTGTTTGACAATTAGGAGAAACCTAATAAGGACTGAATGGGGAGAGGACATGCCAAGAGAAAGAAAGGAGTCCCACTTTTATCAAAATAAAAACATGGACTGAGTGACCTGAATGTGATTTGCAGAATCAGGAGCTGTTTGACAAAGCTCGCATCATTAATGCTTAAAGCAACCGCACAACATCCTCCAAACAGCCACAAAGTTAATTATAAAAGAGAGGTGCTAAATATTTGAGCAAAGCGCCATGTTTTATTCACATCTGATTACATTTTTTACAATTTCTCAGCAGTGCTCGTAGCAGCAGGGCGTCAGGAAGGCACGGGATAAACCTTAATAGATTGTCTCATTTCCCAATATTGAAATAATTCTCCAGCTCACGTTCGGCCCCCTTGCGGGTAACGGGGAGGGAGTTAAGCAAAGACAAATCTTTACAGTAAATATGTTTGATAACCTTTTGTGTGGAGTGTGTACGAGGATGCAAAAGGCCAGTATTGCTCATGGCCCGGCGTTCATCCCATCAGCCCAGCTCTGGCCTTGTTTCTGTCAGCAGTGAACCAGGGGAGTAGAGCGTGGGGTGATGTGGGGTGGGGGGGGGGGCATGAGAGGCAGAGAGGAAGAGAAGGAAAGAGGAGGTGGTGGAGGTGGGGGTGGTGGGTTGTCTCCATGGACAGATGGACTGCTCTTTCTCAACACATGTGGAACCATGTTTCGTCTTTCACTGCCGTCAAGCTGGAGCCGAATCCATCGCTCTGCTGGCCCGCGCCACTCTTTTCGTACTGCACACCTCTCTCTTTAGCACGCCACACACACACACACACACACAGGCACACGGCAGCGCACACAAACATCCCCGTCTTTCCCTGCACACATGTTAAAGTCATCACCCCTGCTCAGCGCTAGTAAAACACAACACCCCCGGCTTCTCTGCTGTTGTCAAGTCTTGCCATTAGCTGATGCCACTGGGGAATCCTACCCCAGTGAGGTGGGTCTCCCGGGGGAGCGTCAGGCACCGCGTTACGTTCAGCCGCCACTCATGTGAACCCAAACATGTGAGCATAATTTGGAAAATATCATTTATACTGTGCGTCTTTGTACGTGTCTTGACATTTACAAACTGCGATAAAACCGACATGAGGGGAGGGGAGGGGAGCAGAGAACAGGGCGAGAATAATTTGAGGTAATGTTTTGCTTAGTGAACAGTATTACCCAATCCTGGATGCTGGAGCGCTGGGGAAGGAGGTTCTGGCTCTGGGGCCACGCTCGACGTCTGGGTTTCATTTTTCGGCAAGTGCAAGCCAAAGGAGAGCTGCCAAGTACAGCTTTCGCTCTCAACACTTCCTGCTCTTCCTACCCTGGCGCGGGGAGACAGGCTTCACTCAAACATCACGTTGACTTAGTAGACGGGGGTGGCCAGTTTAATTCTCTCCACTCCTTTTCTCAATGGGCCCCGGCGAAGGAGAAGAAAAAAAAGAAATGGGGAAACTCACATCTGTTGAATGAATTACACCAAACACGGCCATAAATAATACCCAGAAAAGAAATGGCTGAGATGGACACGTTGTAAAATGGCGCAAATAAAATAGGTGCGCGCAGGTGTTTGCGTTGCCCTGGCGCATGTGTGTAAATATGGGGGACATTTCCTATGGAAGTTGACAGCTTTAAATGACTGACTGTAAAGCTGAGGGGGAGGAAAAAAACTCCCATGTTTGGGGCTGCACGAATACCCAAGTGGAGATCGCATTTTGAATGGTTCCAATAATTAAATCGCAAAGATCGGCATTATTTGCGAAGTGCAATATCCTTATCTTGTGTCCATGTGATCAAGTTTAAAAGTCATTTCATCTACAAACATGTTTTCAATGCAAGGGACTTTAGTATTAGTTTAGCAGCTCACATTCCGGTCTTCTCTCAAATGTTTGAGTGTGAACCGAATCTTGATCTAACAGCATTTGCAGTGAACTGTTTTGTTGTTTAATGTTTTTGTTGTTTTGTTTTTTACCAGAATTGTGGAGCCCTACTGTACGAAGTCTGGGAAACCAAGGACGCACACCTGCAGCATTCGCGCTCAGTTACAACAACAGTGACCTGCAGGTAGCGTCGCTTCCCTAATGGACGCGGGGTGCAAAAAGCGAGATTAACACTACCTACTGAGTGCCAACTTAATTGCTCAGATGCAGTGGGAACATGTCATTTAGGTACTTCATGAGCAGACTTCTCTCCTCGCAGGTTATCACAGCGCCGGCTCGACGGCGACACGCCCCCTCCTTTCCAATGCTGATGTGCAATTAAAATGGTTTTAGAAATCCTCTTTGACAGTCCGGGGCTTAGCCAAAAATGTAAATGGCATTAAAGGAGACAATGAATTTAATTTTGTTTAATGTCCCCTTTCGCTGATTCTCATTTACATCGCATTTCCACATAAAGGGCTGACCTTATAAATACTGGCATTTGTTCAGCTTTTGGAGGTAATCACGCTTTTGCAAAAAACCAGATGGGAGCGCGCGCGTTCCCCGATTTGTTTCTCCGCGATGGGCCGAGTGTGGGGAGGCGGGTAAAAAAAAAAAAAAAGGCGCCACACACAAGGCGTCATCTTCAGAAAGGCTGCGCGCTCTTTTGTTCGGCGGGTAAACAACTTGACAACAAGGAGTCGCGCGCGCGCACTCTGGGAAATGACCTCGTAGGTGTTCCGGCAAATGAACGATAACGCAAAGTCGTTTAGGAAATACGGCGGAGCGCTAATGAGGGACATAACGGAAAGCTAAGCAAAATTTACATTAGGGCCGGATTGTAATTGCATTAACACGCGAACAGGTGCGGCGAGGCCCCCTTTTATAAATGAGCTAAACGAATAAAAGCCTCCCACTTGCACTGCACTGCGCTGCGCTGTGCTAGCTGGCTGGCGATGGTGAGCGTGTTGACCAAAAAAAAAACAGAGCAGGGGAGAGAGAAATCGGGAGAAAAACAAGTCAATGACATGAATTATTCAGTGGCTGGGCTGCTCTCCAGAGGTCGGCGCTCTTTGACCTGTGTGACAGGAAGTGAAAGGGAGCGCAGGAGCCGCTGGAATAAACGGGCCCGGACGACTTCAGATCTGCTCCTGAATGGCAGCGCAAATTGACACAGCGCGTTAAGCCGTAAGAACACGTATTAGATTCAGAAATTCATATTTGAGGAGAATCTCCCCCCCCCCCCCCCCCCCCCCCACACCCCACACTCGCTCGTGCAGCCCCGGTGCATATATTTGGGGGCGGCTTCTCGCTCTAAAAGGGTGACCTCTGGACCCTGACAGGCCCGAATGAGTCATTTTTCCCCTCCTCTTTCGAACAACATGTGCCGCCTTATTACAAAATCCATGCGTAAGCCCCAACAATGTATCTAATCTTTCACACGAGAGAAGACAAAGTCAATATGCAAGGGGAGCGGAGACAGATAGCAGGCCAAGCGAAGTCATAGCCAATTGAGTTATGTTTGGTTATACACTACTACGCGCACACTGTAAATGGGGGAATCCATCTCATCAGATATTGGGAAGCTCATCAGTGAATAAACCTACACCCCCAGTTACTTTAAGGGACCATTAACTTATAAATGTGGCATGTGGAGCCGCGCAGGATTTATAGAGAGGGGAAGATGATTACAGCACTCCAGAAAGAAAAAAGAAAAGGAAAAGTGCTGCGGCCAAAGGAAAAGCGCCGCAATTAGTCACTATTAAAAATAACTTCACTTTTATTAATTACGGCAGCTTTGCGAGTTTTTTTTTTTTATATTTTCGTGTTTGGAGAGGCAAAGTAAAGCTCGCGATTTAGAAGGACAACCGTTTTGGGGGGGAAGCGCAAGTGATGCTAAAACATGTCGAGATGCGAGTCACGGCTAATGAAAACAACAAATAACAAGCAATTGCAACAAATACGGGCTCTTTCTTCATCCACAAAAATGAGTATGAATAATCCAGGGGGCATCAAAAGTATGTGCTGAAATATTTAAAGGGCCGAGCAGCGCTGAAACTTTGTGACAGCTGTTGGGCCTATATCTGCAGCAACTTTTTTTAAAAGAGAATCCTTCCTCTTCAGAAATCTAGAGTCTGTATCAAAACTCAGAGAGAGAAAATAGGGTAAACAGATGTCTGGCTTGACCGCAGGAAAATAGGACACATTTGGAATGATAAGTTTCCCAAACTCCGTTGGATATGCCAGATCCATGGGAACGCCAGTTAATGTCTTGCTAGATGCCAGGGAGCTGTGTGCGCTTTCCCCTCTTACCATCTGGGAAAATGTTACAGCGAACGAGCGCCATCAATGATTCACTCCAAATCTGTTTCTTAAGGTTTTCGGCCATGCTACTGTTTCTCTGAGAAAAGTGGCACTGCGAGGCCACTTTTTTTTTTTTTTACTTTTCTTTTTTTTTTCTCACTCTGTAATTGTAGACAGATGAGACATGCCTGATTCAACAATCAAACCTCTCCTCTAAGGTTTATGTCACTCAACTATGTTCTACTCAATTGGAAATAATCAGTTTCTGCCAGCAGCGACCGCAGCACAGGTGCCTGTAATGATGTGCATGAGAAAATGACAGATGTAACAGGAATGGCTGTAAAACACGCAGGCCTTAACTAAAAGCCATATGCACGCGGGGAATAGTCGGGTAATTGCAGTAAATATTCCTTCCCCTCCGCGATCCAAGGGTGCTACGGCCAGGTCGGTATAACTCTCCCCCCTCAACCCTGCAACCTTTCAGCAGCGCAGCCTCCTGCAGTCACTGGGAACCTGTGACGGCCTCATACTTACGACATGGAGACAATGGGAGGGTCTAATGAGGAACATATGCTTTTGTGTTTCAACAGAGCCGCTCATTGTGCAAGGAAAGGGATACTCTGCTCCCATTCAGCCTTGTCACAATGAGAATCCGAGCCCTCCCTGAGCCAGTTTGAGCTTACAATATCCACCCCGCTTCTCTTTTCCTCCCCTTCGCCTTTTCTTCCCACCCCTTTCTCCTTGACTTTAATTCACCGGCCGCGTTCATTTTGCTTATTGTACTTATGTTACATGTTATTGTCCCGCCGATTGAAGAACAATGTTGTGCGAAACTCTAAACAGTAAAAGGCAGCGGGGTGGCACAAAGGGGAACATGAAAGCAGCGGAAATTAGGCTCAGGTCTCAGGTTCGGGCGCTAATGCGGGTGACCTGGGACAGTAGACATTAACAGGCGAGCCGCGCGATGTGTGTCGCCCAATGACATAATATCGAGAAGCCACGATATTTGCGATCTTTCGTCTGAGATATACACGTTTTTTTGGTTGTTGTTTTTTTTGCAGACGCAGCCTAAAAGAAAAAGTCGCGGTGACTTAAAAATGTGCAAGATTTCAGATTTTGTTGTGATTTTCCCCAATTCAGTTCAATTCTCGTCACCGATGACCCCACTAGGCTACATTAGAAATAGACAATGACAAAGTTCTGAACAATATAAATGAAGGAAAAACTGAAAAAAAAATGTAGGTGTTCAGACCCTCTCTATTGCTCTCATAGTCAGAGTTGTGCTGTTTTTGAACAAAACGTCTGTTGGGAATTCCATTGCTGGCCCATGATACTAAAAAAGAATGAAAACACAGTCATTTGTTCATTTTCAGTATAAGTCTCATAGAAATAAATCGAGTGGCACGACTGCTTCCTTACCACACTGTAAGTCTAATGCATGTGTTGTGTTTGTGACCCGGCGTGGATGTAGCTAAACATTCGGCACATGCAATGAGAGGGAGGGGGGGGGGGCGTGGGTGTCTGTCTGTGCGGGGAGGAGAGTTCAGACAGCAGTAGCTCGGGTAATCCATCCCGGCTCCCAGGGCAGCCGGCTCCTACTTCCTGATGCATGAGAAGCCGCTGGAGTGGAGTGGCAGCAACAACTGCTCAGCCCTATTTGATTACTAATAAGAGAGTTGTCCCCTCTGTCAGATACCGGGCATTCTCCGCTAAGCAAACAGTGATTCCGCCTAGTCAAACATTAGCATTGCTGTCTCTCCCTGCGATGTGGCGAGAGTTACATTGAGACTGCCCCCCCCCCTTCACCTTTTCTTTTCTTTATCTGCCACCATCTAAACACTGTCAGGTGAAACAAAAACGAGCCACCTTTTCCCTGTCTCTTTTAGGGGGTGATGGAGGCGCCGTAATTGTAGCAGATGTAGGTAACTTCCCTAAAGCTGCACAACGAATCGGCGGACATAAAAGCCTCCTAAAGTTAATGGCACCTCACTCACTGCTAACCTGAGAGAAGGAAACAGTCAATGAAAAAAAAACAACTATTGACAGTGTAAGCAGCGCGGCCGTAAACAAAGAAGGGAAGCCAGCCAAATGAATGTGAAGTTGCCGAAGCTAATTAGGAGTATTCCCAGCATGATCCTCCAGCGATTGAACCACCTGTGATTGAACAAACCCTATCCAGGTGGCGACCGCCCCTCAGAGCAGCAGATACCTGGGAAAGACACCCCTGGTGCGCTCTCACACCTCACGCGGCCCCACAGGTCCCCACCCGACGCGCTGCGGGGCGCCCCGCGGTGCGCTAAGGTGCTCCAGCTCTCAGCCACTCGCTCCGTCCATCCACTCATTCCCACCAGAGGAAGGCAGGCCTTACCTGTCGATGATCACCGGGTCTGACGGGGTCTCGTTCCTGTTTCCGCAGCTCTTCTTGTCACAGCACCGGCTAGGAGACAGACAGTGCGTTTTGAGTCAGGGCAATGCTTTGGTAAATAAATCAAATAAATAAAAAATGCACACAAACCGCATACATTTATTAAGTGCCTCACAGTGGTTCTGATATCGAGGAGAGAAAAAATAAATATTGCCAAGAGATTTCCTTCACTCAATCTCACCATTGCGTTGATGCTGATGGCTGATAAAAATGGTGAAAACAACATGTTGTGTTGTTTGGCTTAGCGTTGGAGGGGAGGGGAGTGGGGATTGGGCCAGGAGGCAGGGGAGTCACTTTTCACAGCTTCAGCTTTTGTTTACCTCTAATTGCCAAGCTGCTATTTCTGAGGGAGATGCAAGGTGCCACCCTCAACCAATATTTCTGCGGGGCATTTATCAATTATGGCCTCAAAAGCACTAATCTATCTTACACCACATGTTCCAGCCATCTCCAGCCTAAGCCTATAGCAAGCTGCCTTTCAGTTCTTTGATTGGGCTTGAATCAGAAGCTGCAAAAATAAACAAATACATCATGTGCAGCTTCCAGTGGTAATGAAACATATAAACATATGTGAAACGGACTGATTTACGCCATATGGTGCTGTGAGAAAAACAACAAGATTTTGGTGCTACGCTACTGCCAGTCAAGCACACTATTTAAATAACTCTGATTTACATTCCTTTCCAGGGTAATAACAAAGATTTATTTTCTGAGCGAGGTGCAGAAAAATACTAGAGAGAACATTTTCAAAGAGCAGGCAGGACTAGAATAAAACACAGGGAATGATAAGATAAGATATCAAAGGGGTAATATAGCAGTACTTGTTATTAGACTGATCGTCTTATGTATATTAGGCCGCAGTTAAAGCAGTTCATTATTGTGCAGAAAAAGCCACATCCTGGTGACATGTAAATATTACCTCCAGCGCAGGAGCATATTCGGTGTGTCACAAATAAGTGATGGATGCATGTATAAATTGAGCGTGAGTGATGAGTTTATGCATGGAAAAAGACAAATCATCGGAGCTGGGTGCACTTGCTCTCCAGCACTAAGTTGAACAATGCAGCGGTGCAACAAAGGAGAGGTTAACCGACAGTATCCGAATTCAATGTTCACAAAGCTCATGCTGAGCTCGACAATAACAACAAAAGACGTTTTTCCTTTTAGTATCAATGACACTGCTGAATAGCAGCGCAATATGAGAGCTTGAGATTTATGTGGTTAAATGACGCTAAAAGGCTCGCTGATCATTGTTGACAGGTGGGATCAACCGAGAACTGACTCTGTGCTGGCAGAAAAAAAAAACTCATGCAAGCACTGTCTACGCATAACTTAACAGCAGGCATATTGTCTCTGGCAGGCTTACAGCATGCCTGCATGTATTCACTCAATTTAAAAATACATTTAACATGTAAATAAACAAATGTGCCTGACTCTAACTTTAAAAGTTTTAGAGTGTCTAAAAGACAGCAGTGATTTTTAACTGTCATATTCAAAGCAGAGCATCATTTTCACATCAGAGTAAGATCAGATCATATCAAAGTTTCAGATGTCAGCTGCAGCAGTGGAAGTCAAGCCTTAAATGGCTGCATCACATCACCACTGTCAAAACGTATTGAGGGAAGGGAAATGCTCTTTGCCCACAACCACAAAAAACGCAGGGAAACGTATAATACAAGACACAGTGCTTACCTGCACATGATTTCATGGGTAAGAAGGACTCTGCACATTTCTGGGTTTTTGTCTTGTCCTTCATAAATGATGGCCTTTGAAAAGAAAATGAGACAAGAATCCACAATTAATTTAAATCAGTGACCTGCTTCTTTTGCACTTAATAAAACAAATCAGAGCATGATGTGAGGACAGCAAAATAAATTAAAAAGGTGCAGAGGCTAAGCAAGAATTATTGTCAGCTAATCACAGCAATTCCCCAGTGTTTAAAATTATAATAATTAATACACATTTTAAATTATAAAATGTCATATTTGCGGAAATTAAATCTCCACTATTAAAATATTTTAACCACATTTTCATGGCTGTGGAAATAAAAGCGTAATTACCACACACAAAAATAATACAAGCCGAATTCATTTGTATTTCTTTTTTAATCTGCTGATATTAGGTGGCTCAGACAGAAGAGGAAGGGAGAGGGGGAGAGGGATTTTCATGAGGACAGATCCAATAGAAGTGTCATCAATATGCTTATAATCTGGGGATATTTGGGGGAAAGTGTTAATGGGCAATCTGTTGTTTATTTTGAGCCGCTAACAATGATCTTTCTGTGGATAAAAGCGGTGTCTGGCGGTACGGTTGAGTAATTTTGAGCATTGGCTGAAACAGATGGCGTGGAGCTATCAGTTGTGCCGCTCCTCTCCCTCCCTCCTGCTCCTTCTATTTCTGAGGAGAGACACTTTACTCTCTCCGTATACTGAACCGGCACCAAGTGGAAACACAAGCGCAATATTGAATAAATACTCTTTAAGCGCCGCAGCTCTTGTTTGAATTATTAAGCTGCGTAGTTGAGCTTTATAAATCACGGTATTTTCTGAGCTGCGCTTGAGGCCAATTTCTGAAACGACTTTGAAACACTGACATATCAGAACCAGGTCGCCTCGACTGCTCCTATAACCCTGTCCTATTTGACCTGATAAATGCCTGTCCCTCTATTTTTCCCCGCCGATTATCTATATCGGTTTGATTTATGTGACTATTTGCAGCTGTAGAAACAGAAATCCATAAATTGCTTGTTCTGCGTCATTGACTCTGATCATTCGCGCAGGAATGCTGCCTGTGAGCCGGTGGCCCAGGCTGCACGGCTCTGCGCCGCGACACGGTGCCTTAAATCTGCGCGCGTAAAAAAAAAAAAAAAAGCAAGCCAGCACGTGGACAGCTCCAGCGCCCGTCGCCGCCTCATTTTATTTCCTTAATTATAATTACGCATGGTGACCTGTGCGTCGCTCCAAAGCGCACGGAAGACCTCCATAATGGCAACGCGAGCTGCGGGTTAAAAGTCTCTCAGTCGTCTGTGTGTGTGTTTGTGTTTCACGATGAGTGAAAAGAGTTGGCATTTTTCTAAAGATGGGCTCGCTCGTATATGTAAATGTAAGAATGAGTTTGGGCCGTCACCTTTGACTCCTCGCAGCAAAGTCAAATCAGATCATATGGAGTAGACGTACTGCTGAAATTTTAATGCTGGACAAACCGTGCCTACAAAGAAGCCCAAGTGTGTCAGGCTAAAATTCACTTTGGAACATGATAGGACCGCGCGTAAACACTCCAAAGAGACGCTGTCTCCTCTTGTTATCGCGCTAATTACATTTTATTGAGGTCACACGCAGAACATTGCCCATATTTAGTTCATTTGCATTTCTTTATTATGTTGTATAATAATTAAATCCTACACTTACAAGTGATTCTACAAGAAAAAGCCATGCGTAAAATTGTAAAAGCGTATAACACGTGGAATCAAAGCTTACCTGTTTCGTCATGGAATCGATTAGCCGTATGTAAAGATCCTGTTCTGTTCTGACGCCTGCGTGGGCAGAAAAAATAAATAAAATAAAGGTCAACAATTGACCTCGAATACAGAAAATAAAACAACAAATTGCAGGGGGGAGGGGTGGGGGAATCAAGCATTGATAAAATTATGTAAAACTTAAAATCAAAAGATGAATTAAATATGTTTTCATTGTTGTGCCATTAGCCAAATATATGCCAAATATTAGCCTATTATTATTATTATTATTATTGTTATTATTATTATTATTATTATCATTATTATTATTATTATTATATTGAAGTTGTATTTTGGTATAAAACATTATTTAACCTGACTTACCATTGCTGTACAATAACTGTAGTTTGTAATGAATCCCATTGTTTGTTTTTTCACTGGTTGGTTCCTGTACAAGAGACAAGGTTTTAATACAAAAAAAGTACGCTCAGAAACAACTTTTACACTTGTGGTAAAACCACACTTTTTCACTCCAGACACTTTGCAACGACTGTCTGTCATGGAGCAATCGAGTTTTTAAACAAATCAATATTACACGTGACTGGTCCGGTAAAAACCCTTTTAGAGCGGCCGTAATTTGGACACATGTGCCTGATTGTGTTATGAAAAGGAGGATGCTTACTTTTTCCTTCTCCACAAAGTCCACAAAAGCTGTCCTTTCGATCTCCACGGGCTGACCCTGTCTGTCATACAGCGCCAGGACGAAATGGAAAAAATTGGATTTTCTGAGGTTGGATGGAGGCTGCTTTTCATAATGTGCCCGTGCCAAGCCGACACCGCTGCGGGGAGGAAGACAGACAAGAAGAAGGAGAAAGAGGAGAGCACGTCGGTTAAGCAGCGGACACCTCGGGAGACACGGGGATGATGGGATGGAGGGGAGAAGTGGATGGAAAAACATTTGGGCTTTGAGATTTCTTGATTTGTCACAATAATGCGGTGTAATGAAAGACGGGCAAAAGGGAGCCGAAGGGGGGGCACTTATTGGGTAATTGATACAGAGTATTCAGGGGATTGAGGGGTCGATATGATGAGGCATGGGGAAGGGAGATGAGGGTTGTTGTTTTTTTTTTTGGCAGTGCGTTACCTTTGGGCGGCTGTGTTCGCGTCCACCACCCCAGCTGTGTGCATCCATGAGCGGACTGAGTTCAGTCCACCCAGCGGTTCTTCCTTCATCGTCGTCCCGCCTCGCGGTATAGTTTCCTGAATCCCAAACATTTAGGACAATTTTTATTTATTTTTTCTTAAAGGCGAGCCTCCTGTGAAATTAAGCGAGGGGAAATTAAAAAAGCGTCCAAGTTATCCTTCGGGGTCTCGGGATAGAGAGCAAACCCGGTCCACAGGTCTTGCCTCCCTCTTCAGTCCGTCCGATGTGAACAATTCTCAAAGTGCACTACTTAGTTAGAGCCGTATCCACACGCTGGGAGGAAAAAAAAAAGTGTTCAAGAAGAGACAAGATTTTGTTGTTGTCTTGCTATTGTTCCTCTTTGTTTTTGGTGCTATTCACAGAAAAATCGATGTCAGTTGTTTGTGTTGGTGGGTGATGCTGCTCTCAAAGTGCCCACATCCCTGAAGCACCCGCATCCAAACCTTCAGGACTTCTTCTTCTTCTTCTTCTTCTAGTTGTAAATGAAAAAAAAAAAAACCACTCCTGCAGAACACGGTGCTGCTGCTGCTGCTGCTGCTGCTGCCGCTGCTGCTGCTGCTGCCGCTTGCTCGCTGCTTCTCCGTAAGACAAACACACGGGCGAAGGCTGATCACCAGTGGAGGTGTTCCTCGTACACAGGAGAGCTGGATAAGGGGCCCTTGCGCGTCGTGCACGATGGATGGGAACATGCAAAACTAAGCCCTCTTTCCCCGAGGACTGAAATCTTTCCCGGGAGCCAAAACTCTAAACCCACGGGAGAGGCGCTGTCAGAGTGTGACGCGGCGGGAGGCGGGGTTTTGACCAAATATGGAGCCGTGACGCTTCCTGTCAGAGCAGCGCGCAGGCAGGCGGCGGGCGCTTTCCACTCGTCCAAGCACAAGCCCGACAACGCTCTCGCTACTTTGCCTCATGCTTAGGCCCCAGCCGCGGTGAGTTGGACTTTTTTAATTGAACGGGGCGTAACATCACACATAATAAACTAATACAGACAAATAATAATAATAATAGCCACTTAATATGTCTTGTTTTAATGGATTTAATGAAGGCAAATCGTATGATCTATCGCGTTATATCAAGAGGAATTGTAGTAATTGATATATTTATTAACTTTAATTTGATTCGGATTACTACAAATTGATTTGAGGATATAATTCATTCCGTAATTCGTCGGGAGCATCTCTATATAACTGCGTGAATACAGTCCATAAATCATTTCAACAAAGACAGATCAAGTTTCTCATTCATTCTGTTACGCTTCTCCAATTGCTTGTTATTCAGCTTGGATGGAAAATAATTAAACTGCGCTGATTTTATTAATTATGTTTGCATATTAATCTGAACACGCACCGCATTAGGCTATATCATTATATTTATCGCATTTTTTTTTTTTGTGCGCGTGTGTGCGTAAAAATCTATGGTATGCGCAATAGATTTCTGTGCCAGGGCAAATCAATGTCATGTCTCTGAGTTGTTGAGGTCACTTTTTTTTTTCTTCTTCTTCTTTTTTTTTTGGACACTACTTTAGCAGCTTCTCTGTGACATTAAAGCAACTTCAGGATAAAACGTGACTGTGTGTCTTCTTTATTCGGATAAAAATCGTATTATTCAGTGTATTTAAAAAAGAAAAAAAAAAGAAAAAAAGCAAGCAAGCACTGTCCGGTTCATTAGTGGTGAAAGGAGGAGAGGATGGACAAGAGGAGGGGCGCGGGGAAGAGAGATGTGCTGGATCCTCTGCCATCTATCTCGCTGCTGCTGAGGGTTAATAGCTGCTGCCAAAGATAAGTGAATTATAAGCTGTTGCTTTCACCTCGACACGATCTCTCTCTAAATTGCCCAATCACAAAATGAAGCTGTGGATTTTTACTATTAATTCTGAATATCTTATCTTAATGTTTTAATGTATATATATATATTTTTTAAAATTAATGGCCTCTTTGTTTGATTAAGAAAACGCGCGGTTGCAAAAAATACAGTCTTTGGCCGTTTTGCGCACATCTCCAGTCGCTTATTATAACTTAACCCGTGATTACACGCGCCAGGGCGATTTAAATCTGATTATCAAATTAGGGGACTTTGAGACAAATCCTCTTAGATGTGATACTGTTGACTGGAGACGCAGAATGGCTCTCCGCTGCAGCCGTCACGTAGGTAACGATGCTGTCCTGAAAGGGACTTTTAAACCGTATTTGACAACAAATGCAGCTGCCCCGCTATTTCAGAAGATATTAGAGAGGAAAATGAATGCAAATCTGTGTGCAGGAGCCATCTGGACGTGGAGCGAGGGAGTCAGCTGCTGCACACACTGAGGCGCGGAGCCTGAATCCGTCTCAGCTCATTCTGTGGGATCATCTGTGCGCTGGGCTTACACCGTGGAAAATGCGCTCTCCATCATTAGGTGAAATAAAGGGTTTGTTTTAGGCGGCCGCATTAGCGCTTCCTATACAGGCGGTTTGAAGTGGGGTGAGTGACGGCTGACTGTAGTGATCTTTGAATTGAGTTATGTTCAAGCCGCGGTAATGACACGGGGCTCTTATCTCATACTTTCTATTGACTGGCCACAAAGAGCGAACCCCCATAGCGCCAATCCCTGACCACTGAGAGAAAACCAAAGTGTAAGGGACGCGCGTGGCTCCTCAATAAAATGCCCACGCGGTGACTTGGAAGACCTCCCGTCTCGCCGGGACGAGCTCGCTCCGTATTGAGGGTGACGTCTTCTTTTTTGTGTGAATTTACGGGGCGAGGCCCTCATGATCTCCACAAATTTGCATGTAAATGGCGACATCAGCCTATACGCGTGCCAGGGCCAGCGGGCCTCCCAGATGTCAAGGCAAAGTCAATCAGGCGGCCGCTGGCCAGCTGTCCATCCGCGCACTTTATTGGGACAACACTTTGATTAGACGCTCACCTGCATTGTGCCTTAATGGACTGATTGGGAAAGGAAAATAGAGGTTCTATCAGCACCATAACAAGACTTGTATCACATAGCGTGGTTTAAAATGAGCCCTTTTCTATTAAATATTAATCAAACGCCTACAGTTACGCATCATTCCAAATCCATATGCCACAAACAGGCAGCAGCCCACGCTGTGTTTACTGCACATTGTTTGTTCCATTGTTTAGACCCACTTTTGTTCAGAGGGGTGACACACCAGGCCCCATTTATTTCTTTATATTTTGCAGGTGCTCATAAAATGGCATAAACATGTGGGGCTTTATTTCAATAATTGCATCACTTGTGGATTTATTCCAATATCTTTAACTCAATCGCTTTATTGCTCAACAATACAAAATGAAATGCATACATTTAAATTGTTTATTAAATTGTCAAATATTAAAATGGACTTTATTGGATTGAATTTGCATTAGAACTTCGTTTGGGCTTAGAAGGCCTGCAAAGCGCGTCGAGGGAATTCCTCGTGGCACATATATAAATCTCGCATTAAAACGCGTTTGCACTCACTGTTAATAACAGGGGTAAAAACACAAATGGCCGTGAGTGATGAGATCAATCACACAGGCTTTTGGTGTCAAGTGGTAATAGCTGATAGACGGACAGCGCCCCTCGTTGGTTACACTTGAGATCATTGTGTCGATAGGAGGCAAGTACGGTGCGCGCCCCTCAACACATCTCTACACACAGCTCTGGGTGAAGCCACGTGCACGGCAGCGGCCAAATCCAAAGGCCTGGGTGCCTCTGCCTGGGTGCACATCTCCTATATGAGTTTTGATCTGCATCCCGTGCGTAATTTTAACAAGGAAAAACAATGGAAACATAAAATCCCGCTTTACGCAGGGCGATATATCTTGCGTAAAGTGAAATATTATTATTGTTATTATTATTATTATTATTATTATTATTATTATTATTATTAGCCTATTGAATTGCGTGACCCTAATCAAAGTGCGAGTGTGCGCCTAATAAACACGAGCCACCCCTGACACGGCGGCGTGACCTCACATTTCGTCACTAACTTCTGTCAGAGCGCTCGTGTTAATTGTGTGCAGTGGTGAGTTGCTGTCAAGGGCATTGCCCGTGCGCGCACAATTTGCATTTCCATTCTGCTGTGGAAATGATGAGAGGAGTTTCTGTGCGGTTTAGAGCCTCGCGGCGCAAGTCTGTGGGCGAATTACATTTAAAGAAGGCGAGAGAAATTAAATAAGAAACCGAGACCACTTCAGGGCTATTAACATCTAAAATATCCCCTGGAAATTTAGACCAAAATACACATGACCAAATACCCTGGGCGCCGTCGCTCACGCAGCCACGACTTCAATTGTGTCCATCAATGTTTTGTAGGCCTTTTCTGAAATTATTTTTCTGAAAAGTTATTACGCCCGTCACTCATATCGCTGATGGAAATTTGAATGCAGCCCTGACTGGACCGTATTTACTCTTTCATACAAGTGTCAGGTGCCAAATCAGACTTAGAGGTCTATTAAAAATCTCATCAGTAAGTATGATATGGGCACGTGTTGCGTCGTGTCCTCAGAAAACGGGATGCATCAGCTTTAACCTTGACTCTTTTTTTTTTCTTCTTCTTCTTCTTCTTCTTCCTTGCCATGCGTTTGCCAGCCTTTGCCACAGCACTCAGGAGAACTCATTCCACCGCTGACCTCGCTGATTGAGCTGCTGCCAGACACACGCTCACCTGCTAGGTCCACATCAAACGCTCTATATGTTTATTTTGTATTTGCTTATTTATTAAGCTCAAAAGGAGTGGCTTAATGTATCTAATATGTATGGTGATGTTTGCAACGCACAGGGCAGGAATCTGGATCCACATTGAGGCGCGCCACTATTAACAGAAATGTTAATTATTATGTCAAGAGTCAAGGTGAAAGCAGCACAGCAATAGCTAAAAATACTCCTTTGCCATCCTCAGTGCAGTGCGAGGAGTGTTACTGGCAGGGGACCCTTTTGCTCCAACAAAGGGGTGGAAGTGGAGGAAGTAAATGAATTACACTACACAAGCCAAATTCTGTCTTTGTTTCATCCGTGCTTGTCCTGTCCTTATTTTCTTTCTCATCTCTCCGAACCTCTCCCTCTTTCATGCCATTGGAAGTGTAGCAAATTGTATAATGCTGCTCTTTGTTCTTACAGAGTCAAGCCACATGAATAGCCATCTTAAGCGCGCACACACACACACACACATGCACACAAAAACACTACTGACAAACTGATCATCTTAAAAAAGCAACGCCCTGGTGCTCCACTTGGCCTACTTTCCGCAGCAGCGGCAGCAGCAGCAGCAGCACACTGGGACGTGGGAAGAGCAGCAGAGAATTCAGGGGAGGATGTTCTTCCACTCTCGGAAACATTGGGTATAGCAAGTGTGATGTACATAAACATAGCCGTAGCATTGTCAACCTTAGACCGCGTTTGCCCCAGATAACTAGTCCCAATGTGCTTCCACCATTCTCTTTGACTTTGCAATTGAAATCCGGGGGAAGATTATGCCAAAGCCAAAAGAGGCAAACTCCAGGGTGGGATTTTCAGTCGTCAATTCCTGTTGGATTTAATAGCATTATGACATATAGTACACCATCTGTTGGGTTTCCTGTTACTAGGTTTTGCACGAGGGGAGTCCCATTTGCAGGCGCTAATTTTTGAATCATTGCAGCCACACGTTTCCTTTTTTTTTCTTCTTTTTTTTTTTTTGAATGGACAGCACAAAGTCGATTCCGAATCGTTCTTTTCTTCTTCTTTTTCTTTGCTCAGACATGTGACTAAGCACGGAGCTCTCCAGGTCTCCGAACAGTAGTGCGCAGACACACACACACACACACACACACACACACACAAAGGTAAAGTGGAGGGAAAGTAACCAGTCCTAACTTTAGCCAAACAGACTTCCTGAAGCGCAGGATAATCTGGGGCTTCTCCGAACACCGCCTAACCAAATGTCGACATCTGTGAGGGTGTGCATAAAGAAAAGCTCCTCAGAGGAACGCGGGGATAATAATCTTAGTTCCCCTCACCTTCAGCCTGCCCACAGGGGTTTGAATAGGGAGATGAAGAAATCCTATGTAAACATGCCAAGTCAAATTTTCACTTGAAATGTGACATGAAGGCGAAAGGGCAACCTTGGTGCATGTCTAATGTGGCTCCCATTACTTGAGTCATCAGCGCCCCTGGATGTAAACAATTGATGTATTCAGTCCATGCTTTCGACGCACTATGCACACATGGAAAAGGCCTTCTTATCCATAACTGTAAAAAAACGTGCGAAGGTGAGGTGTCCGGGAAAAAGCCTGTCTGGGCTTGCCTGTGTTCAATAGCATCCATAAAGCGAGTTCTTCCCTCTTGAGAAACATACAAAGTTTGAGCATCTGTTCCATCATGTAGTCTTTGTTAAGAAATTAAATATTGAACTGATCTAGTGTACCATGAATGTTTCACTCACATAGTGATTAGACAGACTGAGAGGCAGAAGACACCGCAGCACTTTACGCCCTGTTTTAATATAGCCTGTTTGTCGTCGTCGCCTTTAAGTGTTTTCATACACCGCATTGTGCCGTTGGTGTCGAAAATGGTTTTTAATGCCATTCCAATTAGGCTTAACATGCATGTCTAATTCTAGTACACAAGCACGCACACATAAGCAAATTGGCATGCGCACCTCATATTTCCTCGTGCTAAAACACAATCACCCAGTGCACAATAAGCTCCGTGATTGTGGTCCAGCTGATAATGCACATCAATATAATTGGAAAAAAGAAATTATAGTTGAGGTTTTATGATTCAATTATCAACTTACTACCATCTGTTTTTACCATTTTATTTTTATATCTATCAAGAAGAAGTCAAAAGGCTGCGCTGATCTAAATTAGTTTTGCTGTTTGCAGTAAAAGGACAAAAGATTTTTTTTTTTTTTCTTACTTCATTGTCCTTTGCTCCAAATCAACAATTGTCTCAAGAGAGGAGCTGCGATGATGTTTTCTTTTTTCTTTTTGCCCGGCATTAACATTTTGGACAAGCAGCACAGCACACCTAGGTAACATGCGCAGGGAAGAGGAAGGGAACCGGTATCATCACAGAGATCATAAAATGGTGTCGTGAGTAGTCTTTTGTCCGGGACCATAGGAGAGTTCTGTAGCTAAAGGGAAGGACAAAAGCACAAGGCGCCACGGGTATAAGGTTCCCCAGAGCAACAATGCTCAAAGTTTCAACTTGCAGCGCATGGGTGTAACTTTAACTGGAATAGTGTGGATCAAAGAGGCACAAACAAAGTGGGTGGAAATGCTGCAGGAGTGTCTGTGCCGGAGTGAAGGACAGGTACACTGGAGAGAAAGCCATTTAGGAGGCGCAGGCTGAGCAATCGCGCCTAATTACTGCCACCGTGTTTAGTGAACTCACAGGGCAGCGCCATTTACTCAAGGAAATTGATGTGTTTGTCATTCTCGCAAAAAAAATAATAACCTTAACAGAATTGTGTCAAAACAAGCGTCTCACCTAGAAACCTCAATTAATAGACCCGATTCTTTTTTCTTAGTTCGATTTTTTACACAAAAGATGACGGGGGCAGCCGCGGACAAATCCAAAAAATCGCAATCATTTAGGCAGTACAATGACATTTGCAAACAACAAAAGTATCTTCGTCTCCATGGGTTTCCAAAGGGAGTTCAGACTTTGACAAACATGTTCTGAAGTGCATATGATCCTCGCAGTAGTTTAGCTCTTGTCATTTCAGCCTTCTCTCAAACGTTACTACATTCAAATCGTGCACCTGAGTCCCAATTTGAAAGCATACATCGGCAAAATCTAATCGCAAATTGCCGCACTTGATTTTTTTTCTTTTTTTCCCCCACCCCCCCAAATCCGCGCAGCCCCTGTTAGATGATGTGGAGTGAATCTCAAACATCCATTTTACATCGGAGAATCTGCTTCTTTAAATAAGTAACAGCCCCGGTAAAAAATTGCGGGGCTTAGGGCACCTCATCAGGTTAGACGAGTACAACGTGGCGATGTGTAACCTTTACACCGCAGTTGAACCTGCACATACAAGTGTTATGAAAGGTCCCCCGTTGGCGCTCCGCTCTTCTGACATGGATTTGAAGACTTGCCACTTTATTAGCTGCTAAGCCCCCAATACTTGTTCTATATAGTGGAGGCCTACGTTATGAGCCGGGATCTCATTGTCTGGCGTTATTAGAGGAAGAGTCGGTAGCACTCTCCCCCCTCCCTCCCTCCCTCCCTCACCCCACCCCAGCCACCCCCAGAGACGGGCTTGACTGTTTGAAGGGAAGCTACAAGTGCAATTTAACCCGTCTTTATTTACAATATGATCTGCTACAAGGACATCGCAGCTGCAAGGATTCACATCTAATATACAACGGGCCCCTCAACATGATTCGTTTTGCTCAATTTCATTTGAGCATATTTGTCTGAATTTCAATAAAGTCCTAAAAATCTGTCAATTATTTCGCCTCTCCTCTACATGATATCCCTGTCTTTTAGAAGCGTGATGGAACCTCCGCAATAATGGCGTTTTAAAACTATAAACCACATAAAAAAAGAAAAAAAAAAAAAAAAAAACCTACTACTTTATTAATAACTGCGCATAAGCCATTTCCTGAGATACTTATCAACTTTGTTTTGGCTTGGGGAAAACAAGCAATTTGTGATCACCACTTGTTTCAGCAGCACACACTTTCTTCTCCAGGACAGGGAAGGGGAGGTTGACAATGAATAATAAGTGCCATAGTGCCATCTAGTGCACAATGCGCCACACTGACGCGCGAGGGGTGGGGGGGGCAAGTTAAATATGCAAGAATCTACAGCTATATGTGCTCTTTTAAAGCCTGGTCAAATGGCCACAGCTGCTAAATAATAAAAGCGAAAGGACAGCGCCATTTAAAGAGACAGTCTATGTGTGCGCTTTAACTACACCGAATGACCACACTGAAAATTTCCACTCGGGGAAATAAACAAGGAGACAAAGGTTCGTCTTCCAAGCCAAGTCTTTGACAACCTTCAGTAGCAGGGAGCCGCAAGGATAATCTCCGTCAGACAATGAGACGGCGTTGAAGGCTGTGCATGCAAATTGCACTCCTGCCATCTAAATTACAAAGACTTTTCTTAGACCAACCTCAAGTCATCAGGCCTCACATCTCACCCGTCGGGCCTCCTGGCTGTTAGCTCGCCACTGGATGCTATAGAAACAACAGAAATAATAAGAAAGAAAAAAATACACACACACACAAGCCAAAAACAAGAGTGTTGAATAATTGATTGTGTTTGTCTTTGCTGTTTTGGTGTGTGTGAGTGTCTGTGTCTCTGTCTGTGTGTGTGAGTGTGTGTGTGTGAGTGTGAGCGAGACAGAGTTGAAACTGAGGGTCTGGACATAGCACATGCCCCTGAGCAGAGCAGACACTGGCCAATGGTTTGTGTTAAAACTGTCTGATGGGCCAGCAGTGGGGGTAGGGATCGCGTACACACACGAGTATCGGTATTTATGTCCAGTGAAAATTCACACAGAAAGGCCAGGAGAGTTTAGAAGGCATAAATATGATGATGAGTTCACGGGCCCTACAAAGTGTTTTTGGACTCGCTCGCAGTTAAAATGAAGTAAAGATTTTTGGGCCAAAAAAAGCACTGGTCGGTAAATGGCTCAGGAATAGGTATGTTGGAAGATGTTAGGAAGTCAATATACCTTCATTTTGTCTGCGCTGGTAATGAGCCATATTTTCTGGGGAAAATGGCTGCTTCTCCGGAGGCGCCGTGTCTACTGAATGTGGCCCTGATCCTGGATAAAACAGAAGGCTCACCAATCAATCTCTCCAGGTTGCCCACAGCCAGAGAAAGCAGCTGCACCACATGTTTGCCTTGCGCGATAGCGACAAGTTAACATACGGGCAGCACAGTAACCATCCACAAGCAGCCTCTAGCTGTCTTATAATGAATTCCCACAGGGATGGGGAACTATCAGAGTCAGTGGTGTTACTGGAGGCTCGGAATAAAGTCAACACCTCTCCTTATACCTGATGAAGCTACGGCACACCACACACACATGCTGTACACACCGAGGTAGTAAAAACGTGGAAAAAAGACTAAGCACACAGCAATTAAGATGTGCTGTTTATTAAATCTCAAATTAGGCCTAATTCAAATGTTTCTCCTTCACGCTGAGACCATTCTTCTTTCTTTGGCTTTTAATAGCACTTAGAGGTCCAGCAGCAATATTCTTCAGACTAATTTGGGGTTTAATGAGGAGACATTGTTAAAACACATTGATCATTTTACATATTGTAATGCTATTGGGAATCGGTTTAATTGTTCTGTTGGTATAAAACAAAATAAAAAAAAGGGAATTTATTTCTTTTTGCTGTTACTTTTGTTGTGTTGTATTTTCTCTTGACACTTGTGAATTGTTAGAGATACGAGCCTGTGCTATTATTTTTGTTTTATTACTGCACTGTCATAAACAACTACGTAGTGCTCAAAAGTAAAGTTTCAGGAATGGAGTTGCCTATATGATTTGTCAACAGTGCTCATGTTTGGGCTTGTCCAATAATGTATTCCAGTTTCATTTGTCAAGGCAGTTCTATTTCTGTTTCTATGACTAACTAACTTCTTGTGCAGCCAATACAGCAGTAGTCTTGGTCCACCTTTATATATAGATAGTGTGTTGCTAACCTCCAGGCCTGTGCACTGCAGGCTCCCACGGGATGCGTTGTGAGTGATGAGAGGGATGTGGAGCCTGGGAGATGCCGGGGAGAAGGTTTAGGTGAGACTTGGTCCAGGTCTTGCAGGGTGCATCCCTATTTATTCACTTGCCACCTCCAGGACAGTCTGCAGATGTAGAAAACAAACAAAGCTCTGAGGCACCACATGCGCAGTATTATCCTCGGCTGTCATCATGTAATCACACTTAGGCTTAATGAGAATCATTTGTTACCCCCAGACTATATAAGATCATTGTATAACCACATAATATTACACATAATATTACACATAATAATAGCTTTTTTCCCCCTTCTAAATACCAGAATAAATCATGACAAAATTGTAGTAAAATTATGGTCAGCGCCGTATATATATATATATATATATATATATATATATATATATATATATATATAAAGTTACATTGACTATATATATAAATGTACGATGTTAATAAAACTAGCCTTATAAAGTGCACAGCCAATGTAATTTGTCACACATTAAAATTTGCCTATAGTCGTAAATAAATGCAAAATTAATTACATAATTGAAGTATGTCTGTCAAATAACAATAAAACATATTGGATAGTGCATAGTGCGACACTTGGTTTAATTTAGTTTGTGACTATCTGTGAGAAACAAGTATTTGTAAAGTAAGTCCAACAGCAGCACATTTCTATCAATGAAGTTCCCTTGTTACACCACTAGGTGTCACCCAATGATCGTGGAATAAACGCTCTTCAGCGTGTCAGGTGTATTTACTTTACAGTGAAGGTCATATCAGAAAATTCAGAGGGCACGTCTCCTATCAATTTGTAAATAAATTAATCCACCAATTGTTTTGATTGTTTTTTTTTTAGTTTTAGCCAAACGCATTGGGTTAAACAAAGTTCAGGTCGAGACAACTTTTAAGCATTTTTAGAAATAATGATATCTGGGGGAAAACTTACCTCACAGATTTCTCTAAATGATTTTAAATACACATTATTCTTAGATGCATGCGTTTACCGTCTGTTTGGATGATTTTGCGTTGTTCTTATGTGTACACTTATCTAAAACTATGCTCCAGTGTTTCTACAGGAGCAGTGAATTAAAATTATCTCTAGTTTACTTGTTATTAGCCAAAGTAGTAGCAGGTCAGAAGTTTGATGAGGATGGGCTGGAGCCAGGATGTAACATGCGTGCATGACGTCATTTCGCCATGTACCGTGCGCCATTTTGGAGGAAAAAAATCACGGATAATTTCCGTGGTCTTGACAGATCTGGACCCGAGTCTTCACACTGATTTTGGATGCTATTTATTTCCCTTAGCAAGCTACTTTGGTTTATACGGTATTGGACGTGGTGTACAATAAGAGCTGCTAAATGAAGCAATGGCGGGTAAGCGACTTTTTGAAGGAGGGAAAGGGGTCCACCTCACTTGCAGTGTGTGATGGCCTGAATCTGCAAGTTAGCCTCACATCTTTAGCGTTGAGAGCTAAGTTGCTAGTTGTCAAAATGTGCATTGTCAGGTTATTTAATTAATAGGATTTGCAGTTTTCACTGACTGCTTAATAATGTGCTCTTTCCTGCAGGAGTTGCAAGTGGAAATGATTTCCAATGGTGTTTTTCTCAAGTGAAAGGAGCAATAGATGAAGATGTTGCGGAAGGTATGTAGCTACCGTTAGCTTTAGGGCTAGGCTACAAGCGGTTGCTTGTTAGTTTGTGTGGTGATGCTCCGTGTGATAAGCGATGGTTCGTATGAGGCTAATTGATTGTTTTGTTCAGCCCAAATGTAATGTACAGTCTAGTTGCGTGAAATCGATTCTAAACATTGACTGATTATGGTGAAGCAAGTGTGCCGCCTGTTAGCTTTATGCTAGTGTGTGGCTAAGCTATTAAAGGGGAGCGACCGCGTCCATGACGCAAATGCTCTGCGTCCATAAATTGTGTAAATGACATCATACTGGAGTTCATCCATTCATATTTCATGGTTTGTGCTTTTTGTATAGTCTTGGCACTTCTGAAGGACATTCTAGCTACCACAAGAAGCTCTGTGAAGTGTATTCAGTTGTTTTCGGTGACTAACTCTGATTTGTGCCCACTTTCAGCTGACATAATCTCAACTGTTGAATTTAATTATTCTGGAGAATTACTTGCAACTGGAGATAAAGGAGGAAGAGTAGTGATTTTTCAACATGAACAGGAGGTAAGATCAACGATGTACATTTAAGCATCTGTTACACCAGTGTCAACTGAATACTTTTTGGTCGTGCAGTTGTGTCTTAAACCTAATTTAAACACTTCATACATATTGTTCTAATTTCAGTCAAAGAATCGTCCACATTTGCGTGGTGAATACAATGTCTATAGTACTTTTCAAAGTCATGAGCCAGAATTTGACTATTTGAAAAGTTTAGAAATTGAGGAGAAAATAAATAAAATACGATGGCTACAACAACAAAATGCTGCTCACTTTCTACTTTCAACAAATGGTAAGATTAATCATGATATCTGCACTCACTCAAGTTACTCTGCTATCATATGTTAATGTAATGTTTCTATTCTATACTTTAATAGATAAAACTATCAAATTGTGGAAAATTAGTGAAAGGGATAAAAGAGCAGAAGGTTACAACCTAAAAGATGAAGATGGGCGTCTTAGAGATCCCTTTAGAATCACTTCTTTACGGGTATGTTAAATCTATTACATTTCATTTCTTTTTTCTTCCCCGTGTTTCAAACAAATGAATAAGTGTGCTGTGCTTCTCAGGTACCTGTGCTGATGCCAATGGATCTCATGGTGGAGGCGAGCCCACGGAGAATCTTTGCAAACGCACACACCTATCACATTAATTCCATATCTGTAAATAGTGATCATGAAACGTACCTCTCTGCGGATGACCTAAGAATAAATCTATGGCACTTGGAAATAACGGACAGAAGTTTTAGTATCCTTTTGTTGCCCCATTAGAGAAACATGTTTCGGTTTTAACTGTGTTTGAATTGATCACTATATGATCAATAACTTGTCAAGTTATATCCTTAACAGTTTTCCCTCAGATATTGTAGACATCAAGCCTGCCAACATGGAGGAGCTTACAGAAGTAATCACCGCTGCAGAGTGCCATCCACACCAATGCAATGTATTTGTGTACAGCAGTAGCAAAGGCACCATCCGCCTCTGTGACATGCGAGCGGGAGCACTATGTGATAGGCACTCAAAATGTGAGTACCTCTCTGTTTACAATAATCATTTACGCTGTGTTTGTCAATTCATTGCAATCGAGATGGCTTATGGACATTGTTTTTAGGTTGTCCCTACTTAAATATTCACAGCAATTTTGTGTTTAGCATGACATTTTGATTATCAGATATTAATAGATGGAATGCAAGTGATTTCACAGCGTTGTGCCGCAGTATGCATTGTTTTGTTTTTGTTTTTTGACTCAGTCTGGAACTCTGAGGGTTCTGTTTACAAAGGAACTGGTCAAAGTGCACACCCTCTATGCAGAAGTAATGTAATTCGTTCATTGTTGTATTGCGCTGAATGAAAAAAATAAGGCTAAAATGGAACAAAATGAGGAATGTCATGAAAAAACTCTGCTTTGGCACATTTTGTAGTTTCCATGCATTTTTGTCTTGGGCCATGTTGTCAAAAATGTGTTTATCTCAGGCGATATGATAAAATTGTGATCTGAATCATATAAATGGCTTCGATAACTTGCTGTCATGGTGCAATTATATCGCAACCCAGTGCTTTTTCTATTGCTGTAGCTTTTAAAGCAGCTCTGTGCTCACTTACAGTCATACGTAGTAGTTTCTTGTCATAAATAGTTTGCCATCATAGATCTGTGTTGTAAATACAGCATTAGTGGAAGAAAACCAGGCCACATGTATGTAAATACAGCGTATTTCTACCTGTCGCAAACGCGGAAGGGTCGAAATCAGCGCTGGGTTTTCCTCAGTCTTACTTGAACTCCTGGCTGAATTGTCCAGTTAACGAACGATCAGGATGTGCGATATGTGAGCTAGAAATGCATTTAGGTAGGATCCAAGAGACTCGAGTTTACTCGGCTACCTCTGATTTCCACTATTTGAAATTAGGATAATTCATGTAGTGCAGCTTTAATCCTCTTACTGGCCAGTCATATAGTGAGAGAATGGCATGCTTAACCAATCACAGTGAAGTGTGAACCTTCAGAAGAAGCTGGTAGTTTGGGTACTATGAAAATGCTGAAGTGCACATGATGAAATCAAAATTGTGATCTAACTCCCCTCTATTCCTTACCTATTTTGCGATATATTGTGGTTGTGATATGGGTATATTGCACCTACTGATAATACAAGGTCTAATATATCACCAAATAATTGTTATTGTAAGACTTGATTTATTTTCCCTTTCTTTTAGTCTTTGAAGAGCCTGAGGATCCAAGCAGCAGATCCTTTTTTTCTGAGATTATTTCCTCCATTTCGGACGTAAAGTTTAGTCACAGTGGGCGCTACATGATGACACGTGACTACCTCTCTGTCAAAGTTTGGGACCTAAACATGGAAAATAGGCCAGTGGAAACGTATCAGGTTTGTTATCACATCATGATTGTTTGGCATCATGCAAAGTACAGCTGACTGTTGTATTATTAATGTAATCTGTATTCATATGTGTATTTCACATAGGTCCATGAATACCTTCGGAGTAAACTCTGCTCATTGTATGAAAATGACTGTATCTTTGACAAGTTTGAGTGCTGCTGGAATGGTAGTGACAGGTAGGCTTTGTTTATTCCTCGACATGCAACACTGGTGAATTCTTAGAGGAATATTGAGTGTGCTTTTTCCCTTTCTCACAAGTGCCATAATGACTGGGTCCTACAATAACTTCTTCCGAATGTTTGACCGCAACACCCGGAGGGACATCACACTGGAGGCTTCCCGAGAGAGCAGCAAACCACGAGCCACTCTGAAACCACGGAAAGTTTCCACAGGTGGGAAGAGGAAGAAGGATGAAATCAGCGTGGACAGCCTGGACTTCAACAAGAAGATCCTGCATACCGCGTGGCACCCCAAAGATAATGTGATAGCTGTGGCAGCCACCAACAACTTGTACATTTTCCAGGACAAAATCAATTAAAAAGATTTTGGGGCTCCAGTGGATAGGGCTTATACCGTACCTGTGTAGTTAAGCCTACATGTCTATCTGTGTAAGAAGAAACAGCCTCGTTGTCCTCCTGGTGAAGAATTCGAAAGCACGTCTCTACTTTTTTGCCACAGGAGGTTGATCCATAGGCTTGTTTTATTTTGAGTCTGAGCTTAGGTTGTTTTTGCCTTTGGCATCAGGGCAATCAACATGCCCTCTGACCCAGAAAGTCCAATTCGGGTCTAATTGATGGAATGGCCATCCCTGGAGGTCAAACTCTTGAACGTTGGTGTTTGTGTTGACATTTTAAGCCTTCATTTCATGATTTAATGACAGAACTAAGCCCAAATGTTGACGTCTTGTCAAAATGTAACATCATTTCAAAGATTTTGGGCCCACTGAAGCACGGATTCATTCATTGGCCAATAAGCTTGACTGTAACATTCCCCACTGGCCAAGTCTTTTGGCCAAACTACAGTGGAAGAGACCATGAATTTGGAACGTGGACTTTTTTTTCTCTTTCCCCTCCCTTTTACTTTACCCATCAATACGATGACATAATTTCACTGACTGTATCTACTCAAGTACACCTTGTCATCCACACAATAAAAGAAACTAAAACTACAGATGTGTTTTAAATTTAGAAGTATGTATTAAAACATGTTTATTGCTTTGCATGTTTTTTATGTTGTAGAGAGGTGGAAAATGTTCAGTCACACCACTGTCTTCTGAGCAGATCTCAGAAATGTAGGGGAGATATTCCGGGCTACCTGTTTGGAGAACCACTGCTGAACACAAACAATAACATGTCTCTGTGAACATTATTTTTAGTTTTTGACTTTTGTTGTAGGATACAGGCCAAAAACTACACGGCACAAGTCGGGGCCCAGGACAAAGGGAATCTGCAGCCTTAATATCTACTATCTGTGACAGCTACCGGTTATTTCCCCAAACTTTTAACAAACCTCATGTGCATTATTTGTAAATCCTATTTTAAAGAGTTCTGTTCATATACTGCTGTTACATGTGGCCGTATATGAAATCACTACGGAGGAAACTTGCACAGTGTAGAGTTTATGTGCCTCCAGATCATGTTAATAAGCTGACCGGCCTCATACATGTGCTCTTATTCATTAAGACTTTCACCTAAATTTTGACCACATGTTGCAAATGTCGGTCTCTGTAGTTGTGAATGCAGAACTGAAGGTTGACTACACACTGACGACATTAAACACATAATGCATTGTCTTGTCCATTGATTCCTAACATGGTGGCAATGTGTTCACTTGTTTTATTATTTTGACCAAAGTTCAATAAAATTTTAATTGTGTTCAACGTCATGTTATTATTTGACTAATTCCACATAAGAAATGAGCCATTATCTGCCATTATGTTTTAAAGCTTTATTTAGCGTATGAAACAATGTCTTTAAATGCACTTGTACATTCACAAAGGCAGAATAATCACTAAATGTAAAAAGAAAAAAAATCACCTGCTAAGGTAATGATCCCTTTTAAAAACGTGTTTCTGAAATTCTTCAACATAAATTTACATTATGTTTGGTTGATTTTCCCTTTTAATAATTGGTTTACACATCAGTTTATAGATATGAAAAGCAGCAACAGTCATCAGGCTGTACAGTAGATAGTTACTGTTCACTTCTGAGGCAGCAGAGTAATAACTGAACTTTGGACAATGGCGGTCAGTGTGGCTCACTTTTGTTCCTTCAGAGCCTCGGAAAGGCCAGTTTTAAGGCATCACTGTCTGGCCACCAACTTAAAAGGACTAGATGGAAGTTGTCATTTTATTAACTCGCCACTGGCACCTCAGTCTCTATGTTACGCTCTCGCATGACGGTGAAGATAACGTTCTGAGTGACAGTGCAGGCTTTTAGCAGCAGTGGTGGTGAATAGGTCTGGGCTCATTCTACACATTAGGACATTGCTGGAGCATGTAGGGGGTGGAAAATACATAACTCCGTCTAGTCCCTTTAATAGGTGGACGGGTTATGTGACGTTAGGCGCTTTCCGATGAATATCCTTAAAAGAAAGACAAAAACACAAAAGCTGTTAATTGCTAATAAAATAAAAACACAATTAAACATTGGTTTGTTTTTAACTGAAGTTTTCAGAAACTATTTTTAGTTCTGTTATTTAGTGTGACTTTGCTTACCCTAGTCCAATAGCGAGAATGTGGGAAATGATTAATGACGGCAGGAACAGCTTCAGAAAGTCAGCTGAGAGAATGCCTCCCTTCTTCATGACACTGGTGTTCCTGATGCTGAGAGGGGTCGTGCGCTTGGGGTGCTTCAGCAGGAACTCCCTACAGAGAGCCACATTAATTTTTCATTGGTGTGAATAAATTATAATAAATGGTGGGCTGATTAATGTCACATTGCCCTCTTTGCACATAGATGCCTTACACCTTTGAATTGCAAATAGAAATGTACACCATAATACTGGAATAGATCCTAGTTAGCAACAATATCTGCATAAATGGCTCTGAATTAATAGCATTAAAATTCAGCTTTTAATTGTTGTGGGTTTTCCATATACACAAGTTTGAAAATACAATTAAGTAAAAGATAGCTCCAAAAACGAAATGTGACCTGTAACCATGTGACTACGAGCCGATTGTTATGTTCAAATGTTTACTGAAATCAAACTGATCTTAGTAAAACACCATTGAACATACTTGGGTGGATTGTTTTCCGGGCGACTGGACCAATCCCAAATCCAGTCAGCATTTTTCTTCAGCAGGTTGTCTATTTCTCGCCGTGTCTCTTGGAAGTCTTCATCCGACTGAAAGAGACAAATCATGAACCATATGAATGGTTTGTGGTCCAGTAAAGAGAGTCTTCAAGCTTGCCAAACCAATTCACATAATATTTTACAGCACATTTTTTTACCATTATGTTTGCACGTACTACTCGTTTTGTACATGCATGCTTGGTGAATGACCCCCTTGCTGAATAAAAAGCCATAAAAAGCCAGCTTTTATAACAAAAGATAAAGTACTACCTGTGTGCTGTTTCCCTCTGATCCTCTCCACACAAGGAGAGGAGTCTGGGATCTGAGTGGGCTGTCAAGAAAACAAAATAATATGAGTCAACACTACTTTGACATATTGATCAAACCTTTTTATAAAGGGTATAATTACAATGGATCTTTAGTTGTTCCTCACCTAATGTTTAGAATCTCTTTCACGCACTATAATATTTACTGATTAACTTACTCCTTGTCAATCCGGTGATTATGGCTTTGTTAATTTCCCCGGTTTCAATGCTTTTTAATATAAAACACATTAACACTAAAAATATGTACAATAGGTTCCCCTCTGGGCCAGAACTACCCAGTTAAAGAAATTCTTAATCTCAGTGGGACTTTGGACAAGGGACTAGATGCAAGTTGGTCATTTTTATACTCACTACTGCTACCTCAGTTCTTATGCGTAACTGCAGTCTCTATATTAAAGGGATACTTCGGGATTTTTGACATTGGGCCTCATTTCCTAGTTATTCAGAGTGTTGTTGATGTCTGGAGATATTTTTTTCTTAAATTCATGCAGTTCTTATATTTGAAGAGTCTAGTTGCGCTAGCCTAGAGCAAGGCTAAAGCATTTCTATGGTAAACGCTAGCCCGCATTAAAAAACAGTCTGGCGCACTCCACAGTGCACCTGAGGTAAATCACTTATAACGCCAGACTAACAATATAAATGTCTGTGTCGATAGGTTAATTTTAACCATTTTGCGTTTAAAATAACTTATGTTTGAGCGGCATCAGCTTCGTGGCTGTAAGCTAAGGCAGCGGCGGAGTGATCTGCGATAAAATAGTCCCTGAAAATGCAGTAATTCATGTGATACAAGGTCAGTTTTATTTAAAAAATTATTCTATTAACATAGACATTTATATGATTAGTCTGGTGTTATATGTGATTTACCTCAGGTGCACTGTGGAGTGAGTCAGACTGTTTTTTAATGCGGGCTAGCGTTTACCATAGAACTGCTTTAGCCTTGCCCTAGCCTAGCGCAACTAGACTCTTCAAATATAAGAACTGCATGAATTTAAGAAAAAAATATCTCCAGACATCAACAACACTCTGGATAACTAGGAAATGAGGCCCTATGTCAAAAATCCCGAAGTATCCCTTTAAGCTCTTGCATGACGGCACTTCGGACCAGAATTAACAACTTTTTGAGTGACAGTGCTGGATTTTAGAGGCAGTGGTGGTGAATAGGTCTGGGCTCGTTCTACACATTAGGACATTGCTGGAACATGTAGGGGGAGGAAAATACATAATTTTAACATTTTTGAACTCCGTATAGTCCCTTTAAATAAAGCTCAAATAAAAAATAAATGAAGGTATTAGGGCTGGGCAATTAATCGAAATGTAATCGAAATCGCAATCTCTACTTTGGTCAATCTCAATAATTGTCATAGGACTTTATAATCGACAGGTTTACAGTCATTTCTTTAGCACAAACAGTTCCTAGTTTGGGAGTTTGGTCGTGAATGACGTTAAATGAGACTTGATGAAAGCATTTGGTTTTGTTTGAGCTGAGGTGTGAATAAAAGATGTATCTAATTTTGAATCAGAATATCAGAATATTGAATTTATTATGAAAAATAAAATCGAGATCGATCAATATGGGAAAAATGGATTTGGAATTTATTTGAGTGATTATTTACATTAACATTGTAGCAGTGCAGAAAATAAATAAAGTAACAAAAAATAGTTTTTTTGTTTGTTTTTTTATTCGCCCAGCCCTAGTATCGGAATTGGAGCACAGGTAATATTTGGCTACAGAAACAAAGTTAGCATGGGGTTTGAAACATGGCGCATCTAATGATGCAATGTGACAGTGCAACAGGGATGGAACATCTATTTATGGGGTAGAAAGTATTATAATTATCTTTAAAACCACCTCCATCACCACTTGAATTTTATTCATTTTGTACAGTTGTCTCTTTTCGATTTAGATCTGGTGATATTCAGAACAGCACATAATTACCTACTAGCTGATCATTGGTGTGAAAGGTTGTAGATCCAATGCGTTAAGCCAACAGCGAAGACCACAGGACAGAGGCACAAACCTGTTACATTGTGAGCTTCCTCTGGAACTGCTTCTTCCTGACTCATGCTGTGCCTCCAGTAGCATTTTCTCCAAGTCTCCTTCCTGGCTGTATGTTGGGATTTGTTCATGGCTCTCATGTTGACTACTTGCCTGAGAACTACTGCTACTGAAATGCAGCTCAACCCAAGAGCCTAAAGTCAGATGAAACAACAGATTATTAATACCAAATAATGGACAGTAGTGGGCAGCATTAGTGTAGATAAGCACTTGTTTATGTTGGCAGTTTAATCTCTGAATGGATCAAAAGTAGAATACTTGCAAATGTTAATCCAAACATTAAGGCTCACAGGTCACATGGAGCTGAATTGCTTGCTAGTAAAAGTAAAATGGCCGGGGCATTCAGACTACTCGGCCTGGGCATTCGGACTGGGGCATTGAGGCAGTGGGGCATTCCGACTAGCACCCAGGTAGATTAGTCAACACATTAGATACACATTAGATAGAGTGACCAGACGTCCCAGTTTACCCGGGACAGTCCCAGTTTTGAGTCCTCTGTCCCATGTCCCCACACATTCCTCCAAAACCATTGATTTGTCCCAGTTTTACACAGGATGTGTCCCAAGTGTCCCAGTTTTTGGCCAATATGATCCACAAAGTAACAAACTTTGCTTGAAAAATCATGTTTTTGGGCCATGCAAATGTCCATTACCAAGTAGAAACCAATAAAAAATATCAAGTCTATCATGTTAATGCTGATTGGTGCATGGTGTAAGATAGTAACAAGCAGATTTACCATTTAGCTTAGGAAAAACAGTCAATAAATGGCTCCCTGGTTGACCGTGCAACTAAATCCGAAATAGTGTCCCAGTTGTTTAGTCTGAAAATCTGGTCACCCTAACATTAGATAAAGTTCCTACCATGCAGAGCAATTTCGTCAGATATAACATTTTAACTTTATCGGTCAATGACACAGTTTGATTTAATTATGTTTTAGTTTGGCCGACTTTTGCAGATGATGATCTGTGTGTTTAGTTCAGGCCATAGTTCAAAAAGCTAGCGTTAGCAAAACAAGCTTATGGTGTCATAAACTAGTCATAGATGCGTTACCTTGCAAACTCTCGTCAGATGAACCGTCCTTTAGAAGAGACATCGTGGCAAAGTAATGTGACGAGTCTCTTTGTTCCGCTGTTAAGAGGAAAATGAAGCAAACCTGTGTCGAAATCCCAGTAGCCAGCTGAAGCGCTGAGCTCCACAATAACAATGACGCAACCTAGTGTGTTTATCTCAAACCTGATTGGCTCGGAAAAGAGGGCACGCAGCGTGAGCGTGTCCGCACTGCACCCCCGCTGCACCCCCTCCTCGAGAAACACGTCAGGCTAACTATGGGCTAACTATGGGTTATCTATGGGTTATTATGGGCTAACTACAACCAACCCCCCTAAGAAAGCGCTCATTCGCTCATAGTTTTCGCATGTTCTAACATGATTCAGCATCACAGGTGGAAAAACATGTGTAATTTGTATGTATCATATGTATATGGGCATGATGTAGGCACATTTTGTTGTTGTTTTGTTTGTTTTTTAAATCACAGATGACTTACCAAATGAGACTAAAATGTATCAAAATACCCAACTCCAGATCAAGTTGTCTAGAATTTATAGCCAAGCAAAAAATAAAATGATTGTGATTGACCTATTATTTTTTAATGTAATATTATCTCAAATAAAGATATCGCAAGTTCTGAGGCCAGTGTTCATAATGTACCCTGTTCCAACATAAATTTACATGTAGGCCTACCGAATTATTAGGCTATATATAGCCTATATTTTAAAGAACATTAATATTAATTCAATGGATGCTTTTAAAATCAAGACCCATCATTAACAGGGTCAAAGAGTGTTAAAACGGGGTTTGTAGCGGTTATCTGTGGTGGGTTGAATGTATTTGCTGTCTGCTGGTTTGTGTACATTGACTGCATAGTGAAGGATGGATTGCTGTTTGAAACACCTGGCCAGTGTGGTTGAGATAACAGCTACATTGACTGTACAAAGAGTTCAGGATGAAGACATGCACATCCCAAAAAAACTTAAAAAGCGTGCCAGACCGAGAGAAAATACAAATAAACAAGAAAGATCCGCACAGCTTACTTAGCTCCATCCATCCATCCATTTTCTTCCACTTATCCGTTGCCGGGTCGTGGGGGCAGCCGCCGGAGCTGCCCAAATCACATTGCACCAGCCCCCCATGGCTCCTTCTGCAGGTGGTGGGTCCACGGAAGGACGGCCTCACGGTTGAAACCGGGCCTGTTGGTCTCTCCTAGGGGGCTACCAGTGTAGGCAGACACTGGAGGCAATGTGGGTGAAGTGCCTTGCCCAAGGACACAACGACAATGTGCACCTTCAGGAGGCGGGATTCGAACCCACGACCTTCCGATCATGAGACGACCTCCTTAGCTCCAAGTGGAAAATTTATTTTTGCTTACACCTAGGTGACGTTTCGGGCGTCTTAGCCCTTCATCAGACAAAGTGTGCCACAGATGCACATAAATACAGGTGCATCTGTGGCACAAAAGAGTTCAGACATGTCATTCCTTTGTTATAGCAGTGTGCAGCTGCTTGGATTAGCTAAAAAAAAGGGGAACTTGATATGAGGCAACAGAGACAAGCCTACATCAATGCCAACAACATCTGCCACTTTAATTGTCTTTGTTCAGCTTTGAATCATGTCATAATGACGTCCCCTCATCAAAATCATACCTGGAGTTGCAATGTTTCTTTCTTGGGTGTTTCGTAATGCTGTATTTTCCATCTGTCTTCTTATCACAAACTCAAAACATTGCCTTCCATCTGCTGATGTGGTGGCAGTGCTCCTCTGTGTTTATAAATTGCAGACACCGGACTCAATCTGATCATTTCAGACCTCAAACTGCTCAAACATATGACACAAATTCACAAAGTTTGTGAACCTGTTCTCAGACAATGGCAGTATATTCTGATTTTGATTCTGAAACATCTGACACAAATAGCTTTGCTCAGTATTGTACACCTTGACAACAATGCTCTTCAGAAGTTCCAAATCTAATACTGTAGCTTTGTAATTAATGGCCGGCAGACCAATGAGAGCTATAGATTGCATAAATTGATCCTCCTTGTGCATATCATCTTTCACAATATAACAAAATTATGTCTCACGCTTATCAATGCAGAAAAGAGGAAGTATCATATGTCACCCTTTAGTAAATCTAATATGAATGACCCAAAGTTACTGCAACAGCTAAAATAATCACCACGCTTTGTGAATACTGGGATCTTTTTTTTTTATGTCCTTTTTCAGCATTCTTGTTTTTAGCTCGCACAGTTCTCAAGCCCACTGGACATAAGAGACTCCCAACCACTACTCCAAGATTCCTGGTGAGTAAAACTCTATCGTGGGCGGAAAAGATGACTAGAATTGCAGGGAAAGGACTGACAGGGGAGTTGTGTGAAAGTTGAGAGAACTCTTGCCATAAATAGAATCATGCATTGTTTTATTAGTGCTGGTGTCACGGCAATGAATTGTGATGCACTGTACTGGCCTTTAGAGAGGAGACATAAATCACAGGCGTGTACTCATTATACATAGCTTTACAGGAGTATAATTTATTACACAGAGATAAAAATGACACCAAATTTTTAGCTAAAATGTCATATATAAAATGATCTTACATTAGTCAAGTGAAAGTATTCAAATGCTGCATATAGGCCAAAAGCAATTCTTCATACAGCAGTTTTTCCCAACCTGGTATAGTGGGGTATAGTGTCATTAATAGTAAAATTCATTCACACATTACTGGGGAGAGTTATTAAGTTTGCTATAATACCGTATGAATTAGAAATATGTTGCAAAATGAGTTAGATAAATAATTATTGTTTAAATTAGTAAAAACCTCTTAACCCCCAACTGAACCGAGCACGTTTTCTCCAGTTTGGCATTACCCAAATCTAAAAGCTTCCCAAAAAAAACCCCCATTAAAACAAGGATGAAAACGTAACAAAAAAGTAACAAAAAAGCAATTAAAAAGCAACAAAAACAGGGGGGGGGGGAAATGCAACAAAAACGTGACGAAAGTATGACAACAAAAGCAATGAAAAAAGCCACAAAAAGTGACAAACACGTGCCGGAAAAGCAACAAAGAAATGCAACAAAAAAACGATGAAAACTTGACAAAAACACTTCAAAAATATGACGAAAAAGCTTCAATGAAGGTACTTGAGTCATCTTCTATACTCAGTAGTTGAAGTCTTGAACGTTTCGCCTCTCATCCAAGGCGGACGAAGCCTTTTGGATGAGAGGCGAAACGTTCAAGACTCGAACTACTGAGTACAGAAGATGACTCAAGAACCTTCATTGAAGATGGACAACTCCTGTACGACTGAGAACTTACACAGACATGACGAAAAAGCGTCAAAAACGTGCCAAAAACAAGACAAAAAAGAAACAAAAAAAGCAATGAAAAAGCGACAAAATCGGAAAAATTCACAGGACTAAAATGCTTATATATTATGTTACAAGTTATTATACATTTTCTGCATATCTTACTTGAGCCTGTCATCATTCACACACTTTTATGTAGTTAAAATTATATTAGTTGGTCACGTGTGCTTTACTCTTAGCCCCGAGTGTGTGTTACATGATCATTTGAGTTTTCCAACATCCTTCCAGTTGTCTGTATTTGTCCCCTGTTATTTTCTCAGTAATAATCCAGTTGACTTGAGTCACTGCAACGCCCCCAAAATGTCACATTTTTCCCTGCGTTATGCTATGTGGGAAGTCTTGTTATCTTTAACTCTGCGGTAAGTAAATACAAGCAGTATTTTAAGAGCCTGTAACACAGCCGAAGCCAAACATGTTTCAAACACCAGAGGTCATACGACGAAAAGTCATGAGAATAACGTTTTTACTCTCATTGTGAGGAATTGTTGTTGTTAAAAATAGCATTTCAGTTGGAAGCCTGGGATATTGCGACTTATGGCTGTCACAGAGTTATCCCAGCATTAGCCAACTGTGGATGGATGGGTAAAGATGACAGGAGCAGGCTAACACATCAATAAGCTTGCGTGCAATTTGCAGATCCCAGTCATCTTTCAATCGTTGCATGATTTCCCGCTTGACTCGAGGGAAGGCTTTAATGATATCCTGATATGAGAGGCAATAATTCTTGATAAACTGCGCTCAATAATGCTGTCCCATCTGTACCCCCTGGGCATAATTTAGTGCTCATGTAATTGTCCTGTTCACATGCTGTTATGAGAAGCAATGAAGAGAGCAGGCAGTATTTAAACGTTTACAAAATATACTGCTTTTGCAACAGATTGGTATTCAAATAGTTGTCAAATCAAATGATATACAAATAAAGTAACATGTTGCTGTACAGTGAGGCGTTCTTTCACACCCGAGTGTAAAGCTAAATACTTTTTGCATATACTGCTAATGATGTCCTGCTCAGGTACATTACAGATCATTACAGGCATAACATATGAGAAGTTATTACATGTATGAAAGATAACAGATGGTGTCTATGAGCCAAAAAAGGTTCAGAACCACTAGCTTTTGCAGTATTCTGGGCTTTACATTTTATATTATAGAATGTAACAGATTCCATTTCCAGTTCTTATATCAGTTACTGTGGCACGCAAACCTTGAAATTATTATTAAGAAGAAGAAGCGCTACAAAAAACAGGAAATGCCAAGAAGTGTGATGACTTTAAATAGCACTACTAGAAAGCAGGACATTTTCCATGCTTGTTTTCACAGACGTGCAATATTAAATTCTCATACAGTGGAAGAAGTGTTTACCCAAAGATCAAGATCATTTAGAAAAAAGCAAAACGAGGTCACTGTTTGGGGAAGAATTAGCGATACTCTTTTGATCACACAACAAACACACACAAACAAATGTAAGCTTTAGCAATAAAGCTGACTGAAGTGAACTGAACTTTGTTTGATTGCATAATTCCAATAGTCACATATTCCTTATATATGTTTTTCCTAGGTCGTTTTCCAGAGTAGACCATCAAATCGTTTTGTGTTGTGAGGACTTACTTTTGTCCAGTGACAAATATTAAGCATGAAAACATGTTTATTACTTTGGTAATTTATTTTTATTTTGAATAGCTGCGATTTTTCAACTACTGTAGTGCTAATTACATTGTATTACATTGCACAATGGGAGAGAAGAGACAAGTAAGAATAAAACTTTGTAGTCCCCATATGAATAAGCAATGATTACACGATTGCATGGTGTAAATATCTGTTGTTATTTTTGCACCAAAATGTCTATGCCTAGAAAGAGTTGCAGTGCATATGTAGGGCATCTCCCACCTGTGTGCCAACAATTCAACTGCCCTCTTTATTTATTTATCAAGGACAATTCAATCAACTTTGTTACAATGCAAGTTTGCAGCTGATGCGATGTGTAAAGAAGGTGTCGATTGTGGTTGGGCCTTTCTGCACAATTTTACAAATACATAGAATATAAAATACATTATTACAAATGTCTTAAAAACGTTTCCAATTACACACATGCAACCACAACACAAGGTCTGCAAAATATTCATACGTAGACACAGTGCTATTTACAAATGGGTACAACTTTGGTTTGTTTTCAACTAGGACTTAAGCGTTTTGAACTCAGATATCGTTCCATTGGTAATGAATTCCACAACTTTGCACTATTGTAACAGACTGACCTAACAAAGTCCTGCAGAGTGGTATCTTACAGTTCTGGAACTCTGTCGCTGTTATATCTCTGAATGAACTGAATGGCTCAGGTGCTAGATATATAGTTTAATATTAATTTGAGAAAGCATCAATTACTTAAGCTTTCAAAGCTTTGCTATTTATACTTCACAAGGATATTACAGTGATTGTAGCAAATTGGCTTTTTGTCCATGCTTTTTATTGTTTATTGTGCTCTATTCTACCTGTAATGAAAATAGCCTCTGTGTGTGTGCAAACTTTTCTAATATATTATAGTGATACAATACTATACAATACTATATACAGTACTATATGTCTATGGTGTACTTATATCCTTTGTTTTTGTCTCCAAAGAATCTTCCTAAAGGAGCGCCTGAAGTCACTGTTGAACACGGTGTATATGACTGGATTCAGAGAGCTGTTGCAGTAGCCAAACCAGAAAAACAGTTTGAAGAGTGTCTTTGGAACAGTGCAGGTCTCGCACAAAGCTGTGAGCGAATAGGTGAAGAAGAAGGGAAACCAGCAGAGAACAAACGCTCCCATCACCACGGCCAGGACGAAGGTGAATCTCCTCTCTCTGTTCTGCCTTCCCTTCCACCTGCTCCTTCTGCCATGGCATTGCACCTCCAGCTCCGCTGGATTGTCTCCAGGCTTTTGAACCACTCTGCTGATCCTCAAACCCTTCTTCAGTGAGCAGAGAGTCGTGTCGGTCGATTCCGAAGAGGAGGGGTCGTCGTCCACGCCTACTCCATTCATCTCTCCTGGTTTTTCTGAATCTTCTTCACTACCTCCATCTTTGATATTGCCTTGGTTGCACCTGAGGTTTTCCGCGTGGCAGTTTTCCCTTTGGCATTCACCTGGTTGGGTTCTAGCGTGCTTCGTGGCGATTTGGTAGATTCTTATGTAGACTGTTATCATGATGATGCATGGGGCAAAGAAAGAGGCAATGCTTGAGAAGATAATGTACCATTTCTCTTCATTGACGTCGCATACCGGGCAGTCCACCTTGCCCTCTTCCTTTTGCATTGTGATAAGCGGCGGGAAGGAAATAAGTGCTGCCAAAAGCCAAACAAGAACAATGGTGCCTTTGATCCTGCATGGCGTCCTTTTTAAATTGTACTTGATCGCACGAGTGACCGACCAGTATCTGTCCAAGCTTATAGCACACAGATGGACGATAGATGAGGTGCAGAAAAAGACATCCAAAGCGAGGTAGATCTCGCACCAAATTCTACCAAAGTACCAGTAGCCCATGAGTTCTTTTGCCAAGGAGAAGGGTACCACCAGAGTGGCAACCAGGATGTCCGCACATGCCAGTGAGACCAAAAACAAGTTCTGGGATGCTTTGAGGGCACGGCTTGTGATGACAGAAATGACAACCAGGACATTGCCAAAGATGATTCCAAGAATGAGGATACCCACTGAGATTGTAAGAGGTACTGAGTAATTGGCGTGGTATCCGCTGGTGAAGTTCGAACAACCCATCAGGACAGGATGGGCTGTGGCATTGACTGTCAACTTTGTCTCCTGTTGTCCCGTGGAGTGCCAGAAATGTTGAAACAAAATGGGTTAAATAAATATTATGAACATTATTGGATCCTCTGTAATCAAGTCCTGATTCATCAGACTAATGTCAACAGGTGCAAGTATATCCATAGATGAAAATAACTTTGACTCCTTTTCAAAAATTATTCCCCAAATTGCTGGTTCAGAGTGACAGGTTTTGCTGTGGAAGAGAGTAGAGACTTTTATATGGTCCTCCTCTCGCCTGGGATCAGTAGTTCTGGCTGCACTCCAGAGACTGGCAAGGGGTGGGGTTTCAGCTGAATAATGAGAGGCAGTCTGGCACTGTTAAATTGTTCAAAATATATGGGGTACCGTGTTTTAATGTATTCCAGCATTTAAGCATAGCTACTTAAAACGTAAAGATGACGGACAAAAGACAGCTTTAACATTTTACTGTGAGGCAATGTACAATGTTTTATACAAGAAAGAATGTTGTAGGACTAGGCATGTATGGCTCCTTGGGAGTCTAGTTGGATGAAATAATATAAAATAATATGTCCTAGTCTACTGAACTTTACCACAATAAGAACCAAAAACTCATTGCTCGTGGCACTGTCTGAGAGCCTTACCCAAGAGTGTACATGTTATTCTTGAATTGATTGTAATTTGTTTTTATTGTGCTTTAATTGTTGTGGTCTTATAAATGTCACTGGCGCCTCTTGGCCAGTTCTCCCTCGGAAAAGAGATTTATCTCAAGGGACCTGGTTAAATAAAGGTTAAATTAAAATAAAATTAACAGTCTGTGGTCTTCTTAACATGTGCAGTATAGTTTAACAGGTCCTGGTTTGTAGTGGATATTTATTACATTAAAAGGTGTGGGTTCTGTAGTGCACCTAAAACCCGCTAGGGGCAGAGGACTTTGGGGCTCAGCTAGTGGATACTCGATCGAAGAGAAGAGTTCAAGTGAACTTCCGGTTGCGTGCAGACGATAACAAGAGGAGCTAGTTGTTGTTCTATTTATCCAGCAATTACGAATCTCTTGGCATACTTTTTGTATTGTTGGCCCGGAGAACACATACATCAGAGGTAAGAGCAATCACCCCATATTTTACTCAATTTTCCAGATCCAGGCTTGTATACATTGTTAGCATCGTTCGATTCTAAGTTAGCATCGCGTCGAGAAAACGAGAATTGCATAGCCAAAGATAGCAGAAAAATTAATTTCACAACTGAGCCGCTCTTATTGTTAAGTCTCGCATAGTCTTCGTTGATATTATTCAAACAAGGCATATAATGATTTATCTTTGACCATGCAGTAGCCTTCTTATCAAATGTCCAAGCTTAGCATGGGAGCTACGCCAGTGCTAACAAAGCTAGCGGTTTGCGTATTTTCCACAGATGTCGGAGGACTTGGTGAAACAGCTGAGCAGCTACAAAGCACAGCTAGCTCAAGTAGAGGTTGCCCTATCATCTGATCCAGATAATGAAGATCTTCTTAAACTACAGAAAGACTTACAGGTGAGTCTGTCTGACTGTTGCAGCCCAAGCACCTTGACAAGGTACGATATTGTCGGGCCTTGGGGGACAAAAAACAAACAAACAGGATTGTGATCTGTTTGAATGGCGTGCTGTCAACTTGGGCATTTGTGTGTGAGAGGCACTCTTTCGAAAGCATCATCAAAACGAAAAAAAAACATGCACTTTTTCTATTCCTGTGGCTTAATGCTCTTTCTAGTTGCTTTCCATGAAGTCTGTGCCTCTTCTGCCACTGTATTGAAATAACCGTGACATGTAAATGCAACCTGTTGCCATTACTGAGCTTGTCAAGTTATTATACAGTCTGATACCTTTAATTGGTCCTTCTGAAATGTGTCGTCATTTGATCTACAGGAAGTCATTGATTTGACAAAAGACCTCCTGACCAACCAGACAGCTGAAGGGACGTCTGCCAGTACAAACCCTGCTCCTATTAAACACAAATGGAAAATTGGAGACCGATGTATGGCTGTGTGGAATACAGATGGACAGTAAGTGTATTACCAACTAATGTGTAACTTGTTTTACATACTTGAGTAATTATACTGTAATGTTTTGTAAAACTTGTGTCCTAGAATCATACTCACCAGCTTACAGACTTGATTTTTTGACAGGATGTACGAGGCAGAGATTGAGGAGATAGACCGAGAGAACAGCACAGCAGCAGTCACCTTCATTGGCTACGGCAACGCTGAAGTGATTCCTCTGCTGAACCTCAAACCTGCTGAAGAGGGCACTATTCCGGAAGATCCCCTAAAAGCTAAATCAAAGTAAGTGCCTCTTCTCTACCAACTTGCAAGGTCACAAACAGAATAGATTTTACTTTTTCAATATGTAATCCAACAATTGACAAATGATTTTTAATTTCTACGGCTCATCTCACAATTGTGATGTTGGGTTGTTGTTCAGTCCCCAGCTGTACTACATTGGGCTATTTTCTTGTATACATACTTAGTTGTCGATGTGCAAGCTGATGACCACTCTGAATTAGTCTCTGAGAAATAGTTTAGTGTTATGTATGGTCTTGTTCACTTCTAGAAAAGAGAAGATAGCAGAAGAGCGTGAATACAAAAAGAAGAAAGCCCAAAAGAAAGTTGCGAGGATGAAGGAGTTGGAGCAAGAAAGAGAAGATCAGAAGTCAAAGTGGCAACAGTTCAACAACAAGGCTTATTCAAAGAACAAGAAAGGACAGGTACAAACATCAACTTTGCTATTAAAAACAAAGTATCTAATTTATAATTAGTTTGCGTTCATTCCAATGAGAAGTAAAAAATAAATAAATATATGTGTTTTGTTTGACAGGTCAAAAGGAGTATATTTGCATCTCCAGAAAGCGTCAATGGTAAAGTGGGAGTGGGTACTTGTGGCATTGCAGACAAACCCATGACTCAGTATAACGACACATCAAAATACAACGTCAGACATTTAATGCCCCAATGACCTATTGCGTTTCATATATTTGACTGTATACCTGTAATTTCACATGTGTTGTATATGATTTGAGTTTGCATTTAAAGAAGGATTTGCTTTTGACTGGCAAGTGGATATATATCCCGGAAGAGGATCAGAAAGGTCTTAAAGTGTTTTCCATTGTCACCAGACTCCCTGTTCTATACCAACAGGAGATTGTGTGTAGTAAGCAACATGAGTAGATGCCTGCTTTCACAGTCACAATACTTGCCAGGCCTACATTAATATATAACTTATTTGGTTTTAATGTTGCATATTTTGGAGAGCCAGTACCCCGAAACAGTGATGGTAATATTTTGAGAATGCTGAGACCACATTTAAATTGTATATAACACTGAAATAAACATTTTTTGTTTTCTGGTTTTATAAAAAGTAGTGGTAATTCTATACAACATTTAAGACACATCAATGTGTTTTTATGGTTTATTTTTGACAGGGACAGTAATGAGGACTTGTAACAAAGTATTTGTAGGAGACCAGCAGCACATGATTAGCTAAAGTCTGCCTACTTACATCGTTCCTGTCTTACATTTTAAATAGTGCATTTTCATTTTCCCAAACATTTTGTGGGACTGGTACAGTCTAAGTAATTGTGTGCAAGAGAGGATTTTACCCAGGTTAAGACACAGCTTGGTAGTGATGTGGGTTGTACAACAAATGATCAGCTTAAATGGTCTTTTCTAAAGGTACATTTGGTTTCATAGATTCAAAGAGGTTGCAGTGCAATATCAATGTTAAAAATGGGGATTTTCCAAATATTAGAAGTTGTGAACTTGAAACTAATTTGGTTACAGTACAAACATACAGTACAGAAATATCAAGATTGATCAGGTCAACTATAAATCAATATTGGTGTGTTCAATGGTGTTTTTCATGCTACAATAATTTGTCCATCCAAAACACGCAACATGATTGGAAAGGCTACATTCAATTTAACATGCATTGTAGCTTAAAAACATTACAATCATATATGATACTAGAGAGGTTGCAAGTAGAAACTGTTTTAAATATCAGTGGGACAGATTGAACGAACAAAATACATTTTTGCTTTGTATTGCTTGAGCCTGTGAGACTTGAAGCATGAAGCAAATAAGTGATTTGCTAGTAAATAATTTTAAAACAGCAGTGTTCTTTTCAAGCATAACCAAATATTAAGCAAGTAATAAAATATACCAAAATAAATACTATAATATTCAAAATAAATTAAAAGAAGAGGTGGACAACACCACCTGTTTGGACATGACTAGACTTTAGTCAGAAGGGATCCCACATTAGCGATGTGGGTCCTAAAGCAGAAAAGGCGCTCCCAACATTTTGGAATGCAGACATAGCACCTGCCATGGGGTGGACAGAATGTGCTGTTTTATCAAATGCAACACAGAAAAATGTTCATAGATGAAAGGAAGGCAAGGAAACTAACTACTTTCCCAATTGAACTGGGATGTTTTGTTTTGCTGGTGTAGCTTTACTAGAGTTAAATGCAGGTTTGTTGCAAAAGCCTGGTAAAATAAGTACATACAAGTAATTGTTGAAGGTAGAGCTTCAGCTTCAAAAATGAAGTCGTATATTGCCAAGAAAGTTCTCTACGAGAGTAGGTCTAAAGTGTGACTGAATGGGACTCAACATAAGGCAGGTTTTGGGATTGAGGGAGTGGCTTAGGCTGGTACTTCTGAACAGTTACTCTAAACTGCGAGAGGGTGGAGCATTCAGCCTGGAGGTCTTGGTGAAGAGACTGCAGCTCAACTTATACATGCTGGTGCTTCAGACAGAGAAGGCCAGTTTGAAGCTACATGTGGAGTAGCCCTCATCACTGATGGAGCTCTGTCGGCTGCTGTGGTCATCCAGGTCACTTGTTCCACTTGTGCTGATACTATCCATTTCTCCATGGGAGAACTCAGTGCTTTCCACGTCTACTTCAATATCCTCTGTACACAAGGCAAAAGTTACATTTGACACCGTTTAAGGGACTGATCTCTGAATAGATAAACAGATAAATGACTAAAATAATAGACAAAGGTGTCTCTGTACACGTACCTCTGTCGGACTCTGTCTCTGAGTCTTGACGCGAGCCCAAACTGTCCATGCGCACCCTCTCTCTCTCTCCCACTGGCTGCAGCTGAGCCAGCTGCCTCTGCAGATGCCTCCTCTCCCTCTCTAGGATTTCCAGCTGATGCTGACTTCTTCGATCAGTTTCTTCAAGTTTCTGAAAATGTATGCATGCAAAATAATGAGTGAGATTTGACTTTTAACTTTATTGAACTTTTGCTCTAGATTACTGTCATAAACATGCAACAAAAATGTATTGCCTGTTTTATGTTTTTATAGATATAAGGCATTTTCTGCCTTATATCTTTTTTTCTTAAAAAAAGAAATCCCAAATTAATAATGAATTGAGCCAGGAGTACATTTATGCTTTAATTTTGTTGACAGATTAGTTACAAAGATTTTTTTCAGAGGAGATTTCGGCCAGTTATTAGCGAATAAACCTGCAAAAATTCAAATTTCACCATGTCTATTTGGGTTAAAAAGTGAATAAATCAGACAGCAATTAAATATTGTAAAATCCCTCTGACAAAACCCATCTATCCATTTTATTCTGCTTTATCTGGCAACTCGCGCCATAACGCGTCTGTATATCCCCTCGGACTTTGGCGGCTGGCATATCTTCCACAAAGGAAATGACCATATTTGGATTACAGAGTCTTGTCTAGGGATTCCATGGTTACCAAACATGTCCGTATTTGTGAATTGATACGTCAAAGAAACACTAGACAAAATCCAGTGCAAGCTGAGAAAACATCATGAAATAAACATGGTAAAAGGGGAGTTTCGGCAATTTTTATTTTTGACATTAAAACTAACGTGTTAAGAGAGAAAATTAGCCACAAATCTCAAAATTGACCACTGCATTCAAAATGTATGTTTTTACCTGCCATGTCTCGACTTAACAAATTACTGGGGGGAAAAAAACTAGAAAGAGAACCAGCTGTTCTGTTCTAACATGGACAATAATGTGCATGATAATACATCATAAGGTTGGCTGCCAACACTGCTTACAGTTGTAGTTTCTTTGGAAACAAATGAATGAAATTATGTAGGTATTGTTGTATGATTGAAAGTGGGTAATGACCACAGGCACAGTGGACTGCCACATTGTAATCAATCTCCCATGGCGCCAGAGAATTTTTCCTTTAAGCAAGACAGTTATGAAATAATTATAGATGTGCTGAATCTAAGACCACATTGCCATGTCACTCATGTAAGCCCACACTCACTCATCAGATGAAGTTTTGGTAACCCAATGTGTGCTGTATGTACTTGTGCTCTGCAATACCAGACCTTGATATGTGCTTTGGCCTTGTTGAGCAGTCCCAGAGTGGTGTGCCGGCTGCAGTCTGATCCCAGTGGGATGAGAGACTTGAGCCGCTCCAAGCACAGGCGGAGGTGTGCTCGTCTGTAGGAGACAAGAGACATGGCATCATCCTGTTACGTCCTCTGTACTGTTTCTGCTGCTTTCACATGGCTTTAAGAACTATTCTTGTGCATCGTGAACATGTGTATTTTTATTTATTTTAATAATTTGCCTTTTGGTGTCTATTGGTAAACTTCTTCTGTTAAACTTCTCAAATTCTCTAAATAATAAAATGTAGGTCTAGTTATGATCTTATCTCTGCAATGGCAACCATTTTGAATTCAATGCATTATTTTGTGTATTTTCGATATAAATCCAAATAATGGCATTTGCCTTGATTACTGATTACTTCACAGTCCAGCACCAGCATAATGAAGCTTGCTAGAGTTTCTGGAGATGATCCGGAGTCCTTGTTGTCTGACAAACAAACTGTTCCTTCAGAAAATACCTCAGGTGGATCAGACCTTTATTTGTGGCACAAAACGCATTTTCTGCCCAGGTATTGTAAAACGTTGCTAATCTCCCATTTTTGAAAGAAGACAAGTAAAATGTATGCAAGTTAATTTGGTGTTATGTTCACATGCTTTGCAATATTACCCAATGAAACAAAAAGCACTGTGTTCCAGGCATTATGACCCCAGTATTTCTTCTCTCATGTACCTGTTCTTTTCCAGTTCATTGTGCGCTGACCTGCAAAAATGACAAAAATATAAACAAAACCGCCAAAATCATTTGATCACATCACACAAGCTGTTATTATGTGCATATTATGTATTTCATTTATCATGTTGTAATGTATGGCACAAAATATATACATATGGGATAGATGTAACTTACCTGCTGTGAATACTGTCCATTTTTCTACTTTTGAATTTGCGTTGTTTCAGCTGATGTAGACTATGGCTGGAGGGGAATGAAGAAGCATAGCCATGCTCACACTCTGGTTAGGAGGAGAGAGACAGAGATGCGCCATTAAATTAGACTTATTATTATGGGCGCACATAGAGCTTGCTGAAAATGTGCTGAATAATATCAATGTGACTGTGAGTCGACAAAAAGCACCCTTTTAGCCTACACATTTCTGCATGTACCGATGACTACATATCCCATGATCCATGTGTCCTGGTAACATGAGACGTCAGGTGCGAGCGTGTCTTTGATTGGCTATTCTTTGTGACCCTCACTCCAGATACATGTGTCCGGACCAATAAAAACTTTACAATTTGTTCCATGTGGCAACCATGTGAACAACACACACAAGGAAGCGCTGGTAAAGTTCTCCAAATTATATAAGGATTTAGGGAATTCGGTTATTTAGGGTCATTACGCATTGAATGATGCGCTGCAAACAGACTAAAAGGCAATTACTTTTGACATTTTAACCTTGAAGTGTGCTACAATGGATGAAAAGGGAAATAATAACCTATTAAAAATGGCAATATAATAGGCTATTGTATTTAACCTCGCAAGGCTAAACAATAAGCCTATTCTGTACGCGCTGCAGAAATGATTCAATAGAGAGTAGGCTAAATGATTCTTTCTGGCTATACACTTGCAAACGGTTGTAGCAAAACGTCTCAGATGAAATGCATTTCTGATGAACAATTTGGTTAAATCCAGTGAGTAAGATGATGGTTAGTTTGCCCTGCTGCCAGTGGCAGGTGAGCTGAGAGAGGCCAGTTCGTATGTCCGCTGCGCGTCTTTTGTCGCCTCTATTGTTGTCTGCTCGGCGCATTACGTGTTAATATTCCCAGCGGCTCGTCTTTACTTACTTCCGTTGTTCCTCTCGATATTCTCTATGTAATTTGCTGCATCGAGCAGCACTTGGACATTCTTCATAAAAGTGTCGATTTGGTCCATTGCGGAACATTTGGAATAAAAAACGTTGCTGAAAGAATAGTCGGTTTGGATCTCCCCGAAATCCTGCTGGTCCATGGATGCATCCGACTCCGAAAGCACCTCTTCGCGTTTCAACTCACTACGCTGTGCAGTGTATTTGACCATTTTTGCAGTACGATAAGGGGAGACTTTAACAAACAGCGGAAGGAATTGTTCCCCCTGTCCTGCGTGAGCGTGAGCGGATGACTGAAATGAACTGGGTTGGATGGAAGCGCAGTCCTTAGCCTCAGCCACTTGCCCTACTTGGTGGATAATCCCTCCCACTAACGCATGCACATTGCATTTATTGTCATCAGTGCCACGATAAATCGTCATTATCAGTACAAATGGAGAGCATCCAATTACATGACTAAACGAACCACCGTGTGTTTTTGTTTTGTTTATTGTAGGCCTGGATTGTCTCGGTTAAGTTTTGGTCACATGACGGTCATGAGCCTGTGGAAATAAACCAAAAGCAGAATTACCTTTTACGGAAGAACACACAGACTATAAAGACATAATTGCAGATGTGTGAAAACCTAGGATACGCATCGTGCATTTCAGTTGATACATAGTACCAGAGAGTAATATTGTAGCAAATTCAGTTAATTTCTTTAAAACTATAACTGGAAAAGTACTGGGAATTTCTGATGGAATCACATAACAACAAACTATTATAACTTAACCTTCTAATGATATTTGTGTTTATTGGTTTAATATGCCTTGTAATTATATGTCCTTCTATACATCTTTTGCAAACCACTTTGATTTAATTGTGCTCTACACATGAACTTGTCCTGTCTCATTACGTCATTGATATTGCAGGTTTTGATGGCTGACTTGGTTAGCCTGTGCCAGTATGCCGGCCTCATTTTTTAGTGGGATGAAGAAGTCAGCTCTGGCTCAGACTGTGAGGTGAGGAGGGGGCAGAAGCGAAAGGCAAGTCTTTAAGGGTGCAACCATGCGTGCAGGCCGGTGCAGTGCCGCTGAGACAATGGCTGCAGATGGCCGGCCTGCTGCACATGTGGCCCAGGCCTGTAACGGACGCCTGCGAGACACAACACCCACACATGGGGTGTCATTCAGCTGCCTGACTCATACTGCCTATACTGTGACTATACAATGTGCATTCAATACAGGACTATAAGGGACCGTGCTGCTAGGAATACATTAATGGCACAGGTCCAGGACAAAGCCTGTTAGAAAACCACATCATATGTCGCCATATATCTGCCTTCTGTTATCTCTACTAAAACCTTTTGTTGGGTATTTAGTCTTTACTTATTAAGGACTTTACTTATATGTTGTTCTTGCAAATGTGTCTAAATGCCATCACATTTATGTAGCCTATTAATAACTATTTTAGTACATATTGCGCAGATAAGCTTTCTTGATAAGATAATAAGATAAGATAGCCTTCTCACAATGGAGAAATTCACTTGTTACATTCAGCTCTTAGAAACACTCAGGGTGTGCAGGATGGACAGGAAATGTGCAAACAATTAAATAGTAAATAGTAAGTAGAGATATCCTATATACAATGACTACCAAAAACTTTAAGGGGGCATAATACTCGTTGAAAAATGACAGAATCATGTATCATTTTGCTTTCACTTCACAGTTGTCTGTTACTTGTGTGTGAACTTTCAGTAAAAAATTCAAAATAAAATCTTTACGTTTAGGGTTGTAAACATGACAAAATGTGCAAAAGTTCAAGGTGTATTAGTACTGTGTCCAGAAAAGTGCTATAAAACCGATGCATTATTATTCTTATTCTTATTCTTATTCTTATTCTTATTATTCTTATTATTATAGACTATAATAGAAAATGTCAGTTTTAGCAGTGCAGGTTTACAGTCATAGTGCAATTGGTTGATAAAGTGACTCAGATAAAGTGACATAGATACAGAGAATATTGCACGTAGTTTTGCAAATAGGTTATTGCACATGTTACTTTACAGTAGTGTTGTGCAGTCTGACAGCAGTGGGAACTTGCGGTAGCGCTCCTTCTTGCACTGAGGGTGCCTCAGTCTGCCAATGAAAGAGCTGCTTAGCTCCTCTACAGTCCCGTGCAGTGGCTGGGAGGTGTTGTCCATGATGGAGGTGAGCTTGGCTAATACCCTCCTATCATGTTCTTTGACTTCTCCAGCGCTTTTAACACCATCAGATCGGCACTGCTGTGGGGGAAGCTGGAGGACGCGGGAGTGGATGAACATCTCACTGCATGGACCATCGACTACTTCACGGACCGATCATAGTACGTACGACTGCGCAGTTGTGAGTCTGAGGTGGTAGTCTGCAGCACTGGGGCCCCTCAGGGCACCGTCCTCTCACCGTTTCTCTTAACCACCTACAAATTGGACTTCACATACAACATGGACAGCTGTCATCTGCATCTGCATGACCAAAATCATTTCCCTTCTGGGTTGATAAAAGTTGTCTTAGTGGTTCTCAAACTGTGATTTATCCTGCAGTAATGTATTCAAGCTCAATGTTGTTGTTTTTCAGTTTAGACATGGCTCACATCTTGAAGGATTTATTCTGACATCCTAAAAAATATGCACATGATCACCAAAACTGCTTTGGACAACTAACATACTAAATCTGTATGACACCTGTAAATGCCACTTCTAACATGCAAATGTTGTCCCACTCCACATTCTAACCTATGCTTGCGTGTGTCTATCAAGGATAATGATCAATTATTCAGACTCAGCCATGACCCTGCTCCTGTCTCGGCGTTATTGCGAGCCCCAGTTGGCGTCTGCTGCTACACTAGGTGTGCGCGAAGGCTGATCGGGCTGCACTCTGGTATCAGGCAGGACGGCGGTAAGTTGACCCGCTGTGCATCGCTGCTGTGTAGAATGTGACCCAAGTGGAGTAATCTGAAAAGCCTCGGGATTACATCAGTGGCCTGGCTGTCACACAGGCAAAGTCAATCGTCCCTGCTGTTCTGTATCTATGGCAGTGGTTCTCAACCTTTTGGAGCAGTGACACCTGCCCAGGTCATACTCTGAGAAATAGGAACATTAGCCTATAGAATTCTTGGAAAAAAACAAACAAACAAATGGCTAAAATAAAATGAATCAAATGAAGAACAAATAATGGCACTCTGGTAAAATAGCCCACATATGCCATAATAAAATATTGTATTATATGCTAATGGTAAATGGTCTCAACTTATATAGCGCTTTTCCACCTACATTAGGCACTCAAAGCGCTTTACAGCAAGGATCCACTCACCCATTCATACTCTCATTCATACACCAGTTTACGCAGACACTGGAGGCAAGGAGGGTGAAGTGTCTTGCCCAAGGACACAACGACAGTGGGCACTTTCAGGAGGCGGGATTCGAACCCCTGACCTTCCGGTCATGAGACGACCCACTCTACCATCTGCGCCACCATAATAAAAACAATCTACAAGATCTGGCGAACCCCCACATATGTCTCGTCCCACAGGTTGAGAACCACTGGTCTATGGTATGGTGGCAAGAATGTACAATCGATCACGTTTATAAAGATGTAAAAAAAATGAAAACAAATTGTAGGAATAATTGTTGAAATACCACAGGCAAGAATATTGTAATTTTTTAAACAATATATCCTGTACATTCCAATATTAATCAATCTACAGCCAATACAAATAAATATTGTATTATGTCAAGGCATGTAAGTGAACATCCATCAGGCACATGCTGTAGTGTAAGTCCGTAATTATTTCAATTTGAGCTGCACATAATCAGGTGCAATATTAGGTGATGCAATATCCATATCACTGAAGCCACTATGTATTGCAAAATTGCTGAGATCTTACTTCTGACTGTGATTTCCACATTTTTCCACTAAGCCCGCACATAAGAAAAATAGAAAAATGAATGGTTACTTCAAAATGTGCAAAACTCAGTTTTAGTCACGACTTACCTTATTGAGTTCCTTCAGCCTTGTTTTGGTCCTGATTTAGGTTGAAATCACAATGTAATGCACAATACTCCATTGAAAGGGTTTAGCAAAAATAATAGTAATCATATCATTACAGAAATATGCACACAATAGTTCCTCTTTTCTTTCTTTCATGATAGCCCTGATCTTATGTGCCACTATAGTGTTTAGTTGAAGTGGGAGAAGGTAAAATGACTATTGTTTATTTGCAGATTTTCGGTGGAGTTAGAAAAATTGAACTTGTCGAAATAGCATCAAATTCATACATCATGCATGTGTTGGTGTTGCCTCCCAAATGACATGATCACTTTGACACATAAAGGTATTTTGTTATATATATACTTTATTGTGCCATCACAGTCATGGATTCGCAATATTTCTTCTCATAATGATCCTCCACCTTGACCTCCCAGGCTTTGTGTTGTGTTTCAGTTCGATCTGCCTGGGCCTGTTGTTTTAAAACAATGGGTGCACTATGCCCCGAGGTCAGGAGGACAGAAGGGCACTCCAGAAGGGGCCAGAGGGTGTCACCTGCCTGCTCGTCTACTTAACACAACCAGGGATCATGGGTCGGGTTCAACGAGAAGTGTCTTCTACATCTTGTAAGTCCATACCAGATAACCGCTGGACATAACAAAGCAAGTAGATGCTTAGGGTGTTAAGCTAGAAAGCGTTATTTTATAGGACAGTACAGTGTGAAAACTGCTGAAGAGTTTGGAGAAGCACACAAGCCATTCACTGTAGGGGGACCCTCAAAGCTTTCTGTACAGAGAGAGGTACAAGATTGTAAAATTAAAAAAATTTGATTAACCAATATGCATTTGTTAAAACTATCTACTTGTAATTTTAAGATGTAAAACGTGACACATTCTTATGAATAGAGTGAAAATATCATTGGAAGGTCTAGGACTGGTGGTACTTGGATGATATAATATTTTATGAGGCATAAGTAAATGTCGAGTAATATAGGTACAACTTAGTAGTAGCAGGCTTTCTGTCTATGGTCGTGCAAACTGTCTATGATTTCGACTCCCGTCATTGGAGGGAGCGACCATAGACCACCCAATCAGAAGCGAGTGTCTATGATTTCGAGTCCTCCTCATTAGAGAGAGCGACCATAGACCACCCAATCAGAAGTGGCGCTCCTCTGGTCCACGCCCCTACACCTCGCGCTCAGGTACTGATGGGGCGCCATTTAATTGTCATCGCTAGAATTGACAGCGATTTTGAGCGGATTAGTAGAACATCATTCAGTTTACTTATGGAAGAGTTTTGTGTTTTTTTAGTCTTGTTTTACACCATTGTTATTATTATTATTATTATTATTATTAGTGTCTGCTTTTTCCCTACACTATTTTTGTTTCGTAGTTAATTATGTCTTGTCTCCCCGTTATTCGTATTTCAAACTCGGCTGTGCCCCACGACCAGCAGCGAGCTGTCCTTTCACCAACTGACGAGGCCCGGAGGTACAAGAGCGGGAGTTTTGTTTTCCGAGCCCGTCCAAGGAACTCCTCCACCAGACCAGCGCCATGGGTCACGCCAAGAGGTGCCTGGTCGCGCTCGGGACCCCGCGCCCTCTTGGCAGCTCTGCCTGGGCCTGATGATTGTCTCCTTTGGACAATATGTCAACGCGCCTTTCCGCTGGCTTGCGGAAAACGACGTGGGCTACTTGGTGTAGTAAGTGTGAAATTAAATATTTTTGTTGTTGTCACTGCTAATTTAAATGTAGCTTACGGTTCTTTTTGCTACAATTGAAATATTTAGTTTGTTATTGTTAGTGTGTTCTTACTTACGGTGATTATTGCAATTTAAATACTGCCAAAATGTTCCTTCATATATTCCGATTTAGGCCTGGTTAAGTATGTTTACTGTGAATATGATTACTACTAGGCCAGAATTTATTTAGGTCTAAATGAAGACTGGCTTCAGATTAGACAAGAGTGTCCTCCTCTGTGTAATGACAGTGTAGTATATATTTCACTTGGCTTATGAGAGTCTGAGATTTTTGTAATTACAATTTATAAGGTAGAACATGCAAATAATAAAGTAAAACAATTCCAATGTCTGCTCATTGTTGTTTATGTAATGCTGCTGTTCAATAGGGAAAGCAGTTGGTATAGTATAATCACAAAGTGTAGTCGGGGGATAAACAAAATTAGCTCTGTTTTAATCTTTTGAATAATTTCTTTGCAGCTTGGTGAAGACGCACAGGAATGAGAGTGTGCGCCGGGCAGTGGCACACAGCTTAATAATGGGTGGCTCAAAGATCTCCTCTGGGAATATGCCAGGAGCTTTCCTCCAATCTCCTGTCACCTGCTGGAAAATCTAGATTTCTGCATCTATGGACAGAAGGGCTTTGAGGAATGCACCTACAAGGATATGTTTGAGCTGTACCAGACCTATGCTGCTCTAGAAGGCAATCCTGCTCACTTTTCTGAGGACCAGGCAGGAAGGATAAAGGCAGCACACGCGTCTGTGTGCAGGTGGATCAACTGCCCCCTGCACAATGCCCAGCTCCGAGATGAGGATATTTAAAAAATATATTATTGACAAAGTAAAGGTAAGGATTGTGTCCAACAACACTATACAAATTGAGCAAACTATTACTGTTTATTACTGAAATAAACGTTGACATTGTTTTCAGCAGTGTCATACCACTGTCAGTAAGTCCTCATCGAAAGCCTCTGGGTCATGGGAAGGAGACACGCAGAGTGACAAGGAGCTGGTTTCTGTATGCCTGTCTGTGGAAGGTTGGTTACCCAAAAAATAAAGACTCTCACACACTCAGTGGATATGTTGCAATATAAAACTCTTATTGTGTTTTATTTGTGTCAGAATCGCTTCAGTGCCAGGATCCTGTGACTGAGCAGCCACAGGCCACACACTGCCTTTCTCCTTCGTTGACACAGCCACTCAATCAAACTTCGGAGACCAGCCAGCACCGAGAGCCCACAGTATCCCTCCCCTCTTCAATGTCCACCTGCCAGGGATCCAAGAGCATGCGCCAGCCCCCACAGGCTTCAGCATCCAGGACCCCATCCTCTTCCTCCGGCACCCCTCGGCTGCCCCAGGTCACACCATCTGCGTCCCAACTCTCTCCCTCTGACACCCCTGTAAGTATAATGTTTCCCATCATAATATGTCATATACTCGTTTGAAACAAATGTTCTGTTTTGTAACTGTTTTAAGGTGGAGGTTGAGGGATGGGTGCGGTCATGGGAAAAGGATGGAGGCATTCCTCCTGCTGATCTCCCAGTGGCTGAGGGAGGACACAGAGAGAGGGCTCTTCACGCCTGTCCAGACCTACAAGGACAACGCTGGACGCCTGAAGCGCAGGCGGTCATGAGGTCGACAGGATGTGGTTTCACCCTCCAGAAGCTCCTGGGTTTATCGGGGGAGCTCTACCCACAGCAGGCGTCTTTTTTCGGAGCCGTCTGTTTGTGTGGCGTCCAGTGGGAGTGTGGAGGTGCTCTCTGAAGTGTCCTCGAGGTGACCAATGCGTGGGGGCAGGGCAAAACGTGCATCTCTCTAAGTCTGGATACCACCGAAGAGTAAGTCACTTTTGTGCACTTGCTTTTAAGTGTACAGAATTTTGCCTTTCATTTGTTGAATTATTAGTTTTGTAAATTAAATGATGTGTGTTCTATACTGTAGGTGCGTCACATATGTGACATCTCTGGGTGGTACTCCATGATCACGGAGGTGCTGTGCTGTGGGCCCTGCACTAAGTCAGCCATTAAAAAAGAGGGGGGCACAGTGAGTCGCTGGCTGGCATGGGACTCTGTCATCCTGTCCCAGCTCAGTGAGGCTCACCAGGCCTTCTTCCCTGCTGTGCTGACCAGAAAGTAAGCATTGCCCTTGAGTGCATTAATGTATTGTAAATACTTACACACTGCATTAACATGAACTTTCTGCTGTCTTGTGTAATTAGGCGCGGTGTGGACAAGAATGTGGTGCGGCTGCTAAGGGACAGGACAGAGGGCAACACCATGTCCAAAGTGTGGCGCCAAGTACAGGAAACCACGTTGAAGAGCATCTTCATCAAAAGGACCTGTACACCACACTTTTGGTGTCCCTCTCGGACAAAGGGGGATAGTGTCTGCTCTTCAACAGAGGTTTCAAGCTCCACCACCACTACGAGAGCTTCCCTCTGCGCGGCTACTTCGGCACGCCTTCTTACTCTCTGAAGCGGCGAATGTGCAGGACTACAGGAGTCAGATCCTGTCCACATTTGGCACTGTTATAAAGATGGACTCCACTAAGAAGGTATGTTTGTTGAGTGTTTGTTATTACTTTGGTTACATTTTATATTCAAAGACTTTCTTATTTTTCTACTGTGGGATTCAATAAGTGTAATCTGACTGCTGGACTGTACATAAATCGCCTGCCGCGGTACTGGTGTTGTTAGTGGTGTTGATGTAATGGTGGTGATAGACTAATGCTGCCAACAAAGTATGTTTATCTATTTATTTTTAACATTTTGACTTCTTTTTAACAAGCTAAACTTGGGTAAAGTACATTAACCTAATTCAAATGTTTCATCGTACTACAGTAAGAAAAACGTTATGTTTTTTTTAACTGTAGTGATTTTAGTTATGTATGATCAAACGTATTTCACTGATTAGAAGCTACATGTATGCTCTCAATTTTTATGCTAAATTAGGCAATTTATCATTTCAAGACTAGACCCCGTGTGCATAATCTTTAGCTCAACCCCTTAAACGAAGTCTGGGTGGGAGTAGGTGCAGACTTTGTCCCGTCACTCCCCCAACCCGAACACCTGTTGGAGACACCAAATCTCCTCATTGTCCTGCCAGCCCACACGCCGCATTACCATGACAACAGCCATTCATATCATGGCACAGGCCTTATTATACATGTTCACATGCTCAATTATCGCTGAACGGGGAGCATTGTTTTAGAGGACGCTGCACTAAAGCTGTGTAAACAATGCCAGAGGGAGCCTCACTCAGAGTGCTGTTGTAATAGTACCACAGGGTGAGGCAAATTACAGCCGTATGACGAGCACCTACAGCCAGCCGTAAGGGAAGCTCAAAAGTTCAACACAAGTAATAGAATAAATAATAAATTCCTATTTTTCATAGTAGTACAATAAATGTGTTTTGTCCCTCATTGTATTGTAAAAGCAGACATTTGTGCCTGTGCATCTATAATTAGAAAACATTTTTAACAATCATGAACAAGCTGGCTAGTTGTTGTCAGCATTACCGTGACAGGCAGCTCCCTGTAAGTTGTGAAACATGCTTATAAACTCTTCCTTGTGAAGAATTTGGATGTTGGATTAAATGTTTTTGGAAAAGTTAATGAGTTTAAACCACAACTATCCATATAAATATGACGCGCTCCCCCCCTTCGTTCTTACTGCTTGTAAACAAAAAATAGGTACAAGGCCTTTAACTCTTTAAACCACTCGCAGTTCTAAATGTAGTAGTTCAACAGTTATTAAAGTTCCAAAAGGTGTAAAATATGGCAAAAAACCAACATAAACACAAACAAAAACACAAAATTAGATAGTACCATTAAATAAATACACAAATGAATACAGCTCTCATGAACCACTACAATAATTACAATAATTGTTGATTTTTCCCCCCCTCGCCCCTTAACAGAATTGCATACATTGGGCAAACTAATGTTTAACACCAGGGAATCCATCCTCCATGTTCTACGTTGTCTTGTGACTTGCATGGAGGACACTGGTTCCTGACCTCTTGGTTTATCTGACTACAACTACTTCCACTTTGGTATATCCTTAATGTGCAATGTACAGGTAAACGTCCAATTTAAAATGTGACATCAGAAGATAGACATTAAAAGTCAATAGATACTGACTACTATATTGTCATTATGTACAGCGGCAACCTCCCTCTATTTTGGTACAGCTGCGCTTTTTAAAAATATTTTTTTATGTGAACTGTATTTGTGGTTTCTGTGTTCCACATCGTTTTGCTGGATACTTTTGTACGTCTTTGCCGTGTTTGGTGTTCGGTGGATTATTATTATTTTTTTTAATGCATATGGTCCTGAAGAAAGCAGCTTTTTAAAGTAAACAAACAGATGGATTATGAGCTAAAGACATTTGAGACCTACAAATGAAACACTGAAGAGGCACCAAGAGCCCCCACACCTGCAGCACAGTGGAGGCATCACAAGAGGCGCAACAGAAAACAAACGATGAAGACAAACGAGGAGGTATCCGGGCAAGACTCACTGCTAAGCCACACATGTCTTCTATTGTTCTGGCTAATGGACGCTCACTGCAGAATAAAAACATTAACTGCTACGCTCTTCCCAGAAGATGGTGAAAGACTGTTGTGGAGCAGAGAGAGCTGCACAGGAGCAGGTGGAGCTAACAGTGCAGGACACCACGCTCTGAAACAGGGACAAACCCCAAGAGGCGCTGCACCGTTTCAGAGGATCACTGAAGGCAGCCAGCCAGGTTTCTTCCGGGTGCTACAGTTTCCCTTACCTCCAAAACTTGCGGGTCAGGTTGGCCCATAGTGGGGCGCGGCTCAGGACTAACACCTGAACACAATTTCGCTGTACAATGACAAATAAAGCACATACAATTATGACAGATTTGCACACAAAATAGTAATAGAAAGCAGTATTTATTTTTACACTAGAGCTGTGTGCAGTTTTAAGGCAACTGCAAATAAAGAGTAAAGAACATTAGGCAAGAACAATGCACACAAAAGAGGAAATAAAAACACGAGGCACTAGACTTACATAGGTCATACACTATGTAAACACACTGTTCTGTATATGCCTTCAGTCAATATGAGTTATCAATCTAAATACAAAAAGGGTCAAGATAAGAATTGTAAGTAAATACATGAAGATTGTACGGTCACAATAGTACTGCAAACATCTACATTTTGGCTTAGTGTAATAAAAAAAAAGAACTTCACATTAAACTATGTACAACAATTTCACTCCCTTTGGGCCAAAACAATTAAATCATTCACATTGTTGAGAGGGATAAAAAATGATGGTCCCCTAAAATGCATTAACAAGGAGAAACAAAAGCACATTTAGCACAACTTTCTATGGTTCCAGCGAGGCACTTTCTCAGTCAGATCAAACACTACAGCTTCAAGTTTACAGCATTCAGCATTGCTTCAGCTCATTTTCTACTGTCAACTCAGTGTTACAGATAAGCAGCAACCACACAAACAATATTGCTCACATAAATGAAAGATAGTATTGGTAAAGTCACTATAAAACACGATAGTGTTAAATCCCAACATACATTATTACATAAGGGTAACTGTAATAAATACCAGTCGTACTTTGTAAAAGGCTATAATCAGGTTATACTAAACCCTACTAATAAAAGGGTCATAAAATTGTTAAACAATTTTCTTTTGTCTCAAGATTACATTCATAAATTCATTTGTGCAAACAGGAAGTATAAGCAAACAGGTCCAAATTAAAATAGGGGTTTAACTTTTTAGATATACAAAACTAGTAGTAACTCATGGCTTATTTCCAGAGGCCTACACAAGAACGTACACATTATCACACATACATTAGCTTCCTTTGTTTGGATAGACCTTTGTATATTTATATAAACTATGGAAGCTGCCCAACTAAAACCTTTTCAGTCACTTTTCCACATTGACCACAGTTCACCAACAGTAAACCCCTGTCAGCACTAGTGTATGCCCTCAAGACTCCACCTTCTCTATCACCTTCTCTTTGTCCTTCTTTTCCTTCTTGCTCTTCTTAAGGAAGGACGGAGTGCGGAACCCCTTCTTCTTCTTCTTGGATTTGGTTTGACTCTCAGGCGTCTGGACCTCTCCGCTTTTCTCTTTTGTTGTTATGGAGATTTCCACACTCTCTGAAGTGCTCAGTTTGGACACTTCGATACTCAGGTCTTCATCAACATCCGTCAAATGGTCCTTCCCATTCAGAATAATGTCTGCAATAGACAAAAGCATATCAAAACAAGAATTGGCGTGGCCCATCTTTATTATGTGCTTATTCAGTTTACGCTGACATAAGTACAAAACAAAGTCTGTTTAGTGCATCTACCTTTAGCTGGAGACATCATTGGTGATATTGAGAGGGAGATCGTGGAGCCATCAAATGTGGTCATTTCATCTGCATCAGTGGCATCGTCATCTTCTGTAATACACACGTTTTCAATTGGAAATTTCTTGCCTTACAATGGGCTTATCACTGTTATAATAAAAGTAAAAATGTAACTCTTGCTAACCCTTAAGTTTGGAAATGACTCATTGAAATTGGTAGTGTTTGTCAGACTGTTATATTATTCACTGCAATGTTCTAAATTTGTTTCCTCTCAGTGTGGAGTGAAGAGCACATTCATTTGTCATATGTATTGGTGTACTATACAGGGTTCAGGAAGTATTCATCTACACATGCTTACATCGAGGCTATAACTTTCTGAATCATTGATAATGAATGGAATGTACGGCAGACTAAATCATTTATGAACGTAGCATTAATTGCAATGTAATTTCTTTTGTTTATTTCTTTTCTTAGAACTTTTATAATTCTGTTTTTGTGGTAGCATAAGTGCAACCACAAACGTGTATAATTTGTATATTTCGTTTCTTATGCTTGGTGCTGCTTGGTGACAGACTTCAATGTTTGACCTAGCCATTCTCATTCATTTAGGCTGTACCACTGGCTTGTGTTGTGACCTCTTGTGGCCAACTAAGGCATACAAATTAATGTATGCACTACAGCAGAATATTCTTCTGACTACTAGACTAGAGACATTGTCACGATTCTCCTAAAAATAAAAACAATAAAAACACTTTAAAAATGTACCTTCCCCTCCCAACTGCTTCTTCTCCACCAGACTCTTGTATTCCTCCAGCACTTTCTGTGTGACCTCATTAAAGGGGTTCGGAGGAAGAGAGCGGCACGCTCTTCATCCTCATAAATGAAAGCCTAATCGAAGCATCAGAACAATTAGATACAAAATTCACAATGGGTATGAATTGTAAATGTACTCACCGGTCCAGGTACTGTGTCCACCACAATGTCCGCAAGTAATTGAGACTTGGGTCCTGCAGTCATTTGATCGCCTCTGTGCTGTTCTTTTATCTGTATGAATTGATATAATAACATTGTACTGTTATAATTTCCATGGCTGCAAGTAGCAAATGGTATTCTTATTATGTATTCTGCAAGGGGGTCTTATTATGTATAAAACCTGCTAATCTTTTACTGTACATTAGACCTCTACATGTTCTGAAATGCCATAGGATTCTTGTGTTTAGCAGTATTTCAATGTTAAATCAAAAGGTAATGCTTCTGGAAGTGTTGAATAGCATTCTTTTAACATGAATTGCAAATGTAATCACAAAGCTCGACAGAAAAATTGCAATTACACATTAATCGTGAACACAACATTTAGTCAGTGACAAACGTTGCAGAACACTCATATAAAAGAGGAAAAAATAATAACATAAAAATGCAGCAAACATATTTTTTGAGACCTAACTGAAACAGAGCCGACAGGATTGGTCTATTCACTAGTCTAGCCGAGCACACTAGTCTATAAAGAACCATGAGATTTCAACTAACCCTGTTCCTCTTGTTCAAGACCTCTGTGGGATCCGTATTTAATGGGACAAACTGGTTGGGGTCTTCGATCTTGATAGGGGTGCCACTGCTGTAACCTGGGTCTGCAGACTTCATCCACTGCAAGTGAAAACAAAACGGACAGTGAGAGGCATTCCTTGAAATGTCCACAAGAGGGCAGACAAATATCGAGGAAAAGTGTTCTGAACGTCCAACAGACTTTCATCTCTCAAATGCAAACTTTGACCGACCATAGTCCTGGTTCTTGGGCTGACGTCTCCGTAAGGCGAATGCTCTGGAACGTCGACCTTCAGGTAGCTGTTAGGCGAGTTGAGCCAGCGTGTCCTTTCTCGCTGCTGCTTCTGGACAATAAACCTCAGTGGACTGCGTAGAAGCGGATCATCGTCCTCAGATGGGAGAGCCGAGACAGTGGCAGGAATCTCCACGTCATTCTTTGACCGAGGCTTTTCACGAACAATGGGGTTTCTGTAAGAGTAGCCCGTCCTGTATCCCTAGTGGACCACACAGAGAAAATAAATATTCGACTTAAATAATAAACTCAAGGCAAGGCAGAAAGTCCTGATAGATGTTTGGGAACATCTCAAAAGTAGTTATGCATAAAACTAATACATCTGCTGTAAAAAAAGACACCCAATATAAATTTAAGGATGTGCAGGCCACCCAGAATGCACAATAGTAGTAAATATTTAAAAGCTGTATATACAAGCAGGATTTTTGCAGACGGGCCAAGTTTCAGAGGGAGAACTTTAAAACTTTGATTTAAAAGGAGAATACTGTGTTAACAATACATCAAAGACCGGGGAAGCAGCTTGAAAACTACTGATGGGGAGCTCCATGAGCAGAGCGCACCCTCAAGTTGACAGCGTAGAACCAATCAGCAGTGAGCCTACTGTGTTCTGACAGGTGGTACCCTGGATGTTCCTCAAACTTATTACCATGGGGTAATTTTTCAATAACCTACACATAATTACTATATATTTTTTACACACATGTATAAATAAGTTTTTTTTTTTTTTTTTACCTCTTACCACCCACCTTAACTGAGCGCATTTTCTCCAGTTCGGCGGTACCCAAATCTAAAAGCTTTTTAGCTGGAGCTCAAAGCCTATGGGCCCGTGTAAAGCCTCATTTGAAAGCTAAGGCCTACAAAACTGATCTAAACAGATGTTTTTCCTTGCGCTGTTGCTGTGTCGTCACTTTTTTCACGTTCATTATCATCTCAGTTTGTCACTTTTTGCTGCACTTTCATCGCTTCTTTTGTCACATTTTTGTTACTTATTTTGTTGCTCTTTTGTAGTTTTTTTTGTCACGTTTTCACACTTTTTTTCCGTTGCCCCATATGGCTTTTTATTGCATTTTCGTCAAATTTTTGTCCCTTTTTTCTTGCTCCTTTGTGGCCTTTTGTCACTTTTTTTGCTGCACTTTCATCGCTGTTTTGTTGCGTTTTCATCCTTGTTTTCTTCTCGTTTTTGTCGCTATTTTGTCGCTTTTTTCCCAAGAGGTTTTCAGATTTGGGTAATGCCAAACTGGAGAAAATGTGTTCGGTTCAGGTGGGGGTTAAGAGGTTCATCTAATATATTAAGTGCAATACGGGATTTGCTGATACTGTAATAAAAACGTCAAATCAGAAATGTTAATGTAAACACAAAAGCTGATGTTGCAGTAAGAACAATAAAAGGTGATGTCTTCAATTTTTCTGCCCCTCTCGTTGTTAATAATATTTCCCTTTACAAAAAGAATGGCCATACCAATTGCGAGCCAGTTTGTCCAAAGCAAACTTTAACTTAATTGTCCAGAACTGGTCATCATGAGCATGCCAGCCCTTGCTCTTAGTGTAGTGTGATTATCATTATAAACATGCCAGGGCTCATTTTGGAGTTTAATATAGTGCAGCTAACACACACACACACAGATTGTGTGGTCTGTGCTGCCCACAGCAGGCGCTACCATCTGGAAGCTATGATTGGAGGGTGGGTGGGAGGGCTCTGATCACACAAAGCTAGCGCAGCAGCAGCAGCAGCCCACTCCAGCCACAGTTGTTAAGATAGTAGCTCACTCAAACTGACTTGTTCTGACATCTTGTATATCCACACAACATGTCACAATGCTGGTTATTAGCAGTGTGGTTGAGACAGTGAGGCTGAGTGAACAGAAATACTGCAAAGCTCAGACTTATGAGAACCACACACCACTAACAACTCAACCCAACGGCTGCGGACGGGTGGTAATAATTATGTAATACAGAGCAGTAGAATTCAAATCCACAGTTTCTTCATTAAACATTTCTATTTGTTCTAAAAAGTCTCATTGTATTTACCACCACCAATACCACAAAGCCACAAAGACAGAAAATGTCCAATGACAAAGCAGGCCAGAGGTTAGGGCTCACTCACCAGGTTATCCAACATCCTCATCATGGACTCGAACTCCGCCTCTCCTACTTTCCACTTCTGCTCATTGTCCACCTGCACTCCGGCCGCGACCACGCCCTGCGTCAGGGCCTTGAGCTTTGTCCTGTCCAGCAGCACAAGGTTATCCACTCCACCAGCGCATGCCAAAGCACTGACCTACAAAAAGAACACGCTTTTAACTGTAGTTTGATGTGTCACCTTGTTTAAAAGATGGCAATGACGCCTTAATTGAAAGTGTTGTTGGGAGATAAGGCGACTCATTTCAGCAGCACGCTTCAAACAGATCAGATCAGTCACGCTAACCGCACAGACACAGCTATTCTGATATTAAACAGATAAAGCAGCCCTAAGCCAGACAGGAACTACGCAACAGGAGCATGTAAGCAATGTCTTCACCTTTGAAAGTATTCTGTGCTGTATTGGAAAGTGATTTCCTTCATTCATCTTGCCTTCACTGCCATTTGCTTATGCTGGCTAAATGTGTTTATTACGTAACAATAAGATAACCTTCCTGAAAACTATAATCTACCTGTATCAAATAAAAAAATGGTACTGATTCACATCCAAACAACACAAAAAAATACAAGCCACAATAAACAGTAACATCATTCTTAATAACCATAGACAAAAGTACAAACCTGGATTTCACAGGCCTGTTGTGAGTGGTAAAGGTAGTGGAAGGCTTCCTCCACTGTCTCCCCCAAAGCAAGGAGTCCATGATTTCTCAACACCATCACCTGAGAAACCACAACAGAGTAACAGACAACTTAGATTTCACCTTTTTGTTTTGCTCATTTATTGCTTAAATAATATTTTTGCTTAAGTCTCGTAATGTGGATACACTTTCTGACGTAATGACTAATGAGGATTTTTACGTGAACGTGTCCAATATGTGACAAAACTATTCATCGTCTGACAGAGCGTGTCATTACTTCCTGCTTAGTCTTTTTTATGCCGCAGATGATACATCTCTACTTATTATCCCATGTGACAGTGGCACTAAAGGAGTCTGTGCTGTGACAGTACCTTGGCAGTAGGGCCCAGGGCTTTCTGAAACTCCACCTTCTCCTCTTTATTATCCAGGCTGCCATGGTAACCAAAACAGCTCACGTCTCCCAGAAGCAAAGCCTCTTGGGAGATGGGCAGGATCCCGCATTTCATTGAGGACACCTGTTAGCATGAGACAAAAAACAACTTAGACTGTGACGAAACAGCGTTTAACAGGGACGAGGATGCACACTGCCTTTTAATTCAGTGTTCATGTTGGTGCAACAGCAACTTTTAATTTTGATGGACTTTACACAGAGATGCCTTGGGGGTACTTACAGCAGCAGTAGCGGGGGTGTGTAGGTGGATAATGCATCTCACATCAGGGCGCATCGAGTAAATTGCAGCATGAGGCCCAAAGCCGAAATGGTCAATGGAGAGATTAGTAGAACCTTGATCGACCACATCTCCCACGATGTTCACCTTCACCTAGAAGAAGAAAACACAAATTAGCTCTTAGACATCATGACCAAACTTAACAAGAAACTGCAAAATTGTCCAACATTTTTACACATACAAAGTAAAATCCGAACCCTTTTGTCATCTCTGAAGTACTAACGCCTTGTATGGTAAAGAGCATATGAACATTGTTTCCCCCACATCTTTAAGACAAGTCATACTCAAGTTCACTGGTGCTTTTGAACTTAAGCGCCTGTCATACTATAGTTTGGAGGTACTTTACTTTTCTCTGTAAGCTCTTACTGGCTGACAGCAAAACACTCAAAGACCTTTCTCTCGCACAAACAAAGGAGACGATTACAGACAGGAGAAAACAGGCTGACAGACATTTAGTTACAGGTTATTTTGTGGAGTGTTTGTGCTGTGGTGATGGGCTTTGAAATGATAGGCAGGTTTTGTATAATATTTTTGCTTGAATAAAACAGACTAATAGCTATACTGCATATGGATCTGTTGCAGTGTTGACCAAGGTCTGAGTCCAAAAACTGTTGATTGTTACGGAATATGCCGATTGTAAAATATTAGTAGGTAGTTATTTGTTTACATGATAAATACACGGACAGGACATTGAACGCGTGCACACATACAAGTATCTAGGTGTTCACCTGGATGATAAATTGGACTGGAACATCAACACAGAGTCTCTCTACAAAAAGGGTCAGACCAGGCTCTTTTTCTGAGGAGGCTGAAGTCCTTTGATGTGTGTAACCAAATGTTGTCTATGTTTTATCATTCTATGTCTATGTTTTATCATTCTAGATCAGATCGTTTCCTCTCCGTATACAGCAAGACTGAGCGCTTCTGGAGATCCTTCATCCCTGCTGCAATTCGATTTTATACTGATCATTGCTGATGTAAATGTGTGGAGGCTTAGCTTCAGTACTTTTTATTATATTTATTTGTATTGTCTTTTTATCCGTATTGCTACTCAATGACAACTGAATTTCCCCTTGCTGGGATTAATAAAGTATTTATCTATCTATCTATCTATCTATCTATGTTAACAGCCATGAATAAGAGGGCCTTTTGAGGGTTTAAACCCTAACATGACCAAAAGAAATGTGTTCATGCAATTTAGACAATTGGAATGGATACAAAATGTGGCAAGAATAAACATTAGCACTGTTGTCCGGTGCTTCACAGAATAGATTTCTGATGGCGATAGTCTCTTAAAAAGGTCAAGATCCTGACCTCCACACCCAGTATGAGTCCTGTTGGCCCCTGAGATATGCTGGCTCTGCTGGAAGTTCGAATTGTGTTGACCAATTGTGAAACTCAGTATCAGAAAATCTTCACCTTGTTGTAATCTTTGAGTCTATGTTAGAGACATATTTTTCAATAAAAAGGTTAAGATTGGTTTATACTACTATTTATTTCTTTTTTGTATCTGATGCTTGAATGTATTTGAAAAGCACTATTGTGTTGGTGCCTGTGCATGAAGTTGCATTTATAGTATATCCAGTTTGAAGGGTTATCCAGTTTTTCAGAATTTATATACAGTATGTTGTTCATTATATTATTGAAAAAAATAAAGAAATATACTGTGGGAAAAGAGATATTAAAAAGAATTGCTTGCAGTCACGTCTTCCCTGATTGAGAATGAATAAGACATTGTGCTTACCAAATTTGCAGCAGTGACTTCAGCAAAAGACAAACCACGGGGGCTGATGAGGACATGGTCTTGTTCCTTACTCACGCGCAGCTAAGGGCAAAAAATATAATGAATAATAAATACCAGTCACAGTTTAAACTGAATCAGTTCCAAAGACAGCAGTACTATTAGACATTAGTGGTATTATTATTACAAATCGTAGGGCTGCACAATATAATCGCGAAATTCTTGTAATTTAAATATCCTTTTTTGATCCTGCTTCAACCCCTTAACCCCCGCCTGAAAGGAGCATATTTTCTCCAGTTCAGCTTTACCCAAATCTAAAAGCTTCTCAACTCGAGCTTACTGTATATAGACTAGTGTAACGCCTCATTTGAAAGCTAAGACCTCCAAAACTCATCTAAGATTTTTTCTTGCGTTGTTGTCACTTTTTTGTCGCCCTTTTGATGCTTTTTCATGAAGCTTATAGGTTTGGGTAAAGTCGAACTGGAGAAAGTGTGCTCGGTTGAGGCAGGGGTTTAGAGGTTAAATTAATATCTTGTTTTGACAAAATTAAACTAAAAAACAAACTGCTTACAATGTGACGCGCTCACTGTGTTGAAATAGTTTGGCATCGTAATATTGTAATTGTCATTCATTCATTCATTCATTCTTCCACTTGTCCGTTGCCGGGTCGTGGGGGCAGCCGTTGGAGCTGCCCAAATCACATAGCACCAGCCCCCATGGCTCCTTCTGCAGGTGGTGGGTCCACGGAAGGACGGCCTCACGGTGCAAACCGGGCCTGTTGGTCTCTCCTAGGGGGCTACCAGTGTACGCAGACACTGGAGGCAATGTGGGTGAAGTGTCTTGCCCAAGGACACAACGACAATGTGCACCTTCAGGAGGCGGGATTCGAACCCCCAACCTTTCGATCATGAGACGACCCGCCCTACCATCTGCGCCACTGTCGCCCCCATTGTAATTGTCGAATATCGTAATTGTTTTCATATTGTACAGCCCCAATCCACAACGCATTGCTCTTGCTTATAACAATAATGTAGTTTAGAGGTCAAAAACTAACTTTAAAATCACTCAAAAACAAATAAATATAATAGAAATGAAAATCTAAAAAGTTGCCCAAGTTCCTAAAGCAGGGAAACCCACTTCACCTACTCAAGGGTACAGAAAAGTGAAGCTCAGAGGAACAACCTTCACTCTGAAAATCAGCATGTGGGCTCATATAACTGACTTTCTAGGCTTGGTCTTTCGGGACTACCTTTATTTTACATCCTGACATCTCAGGTGTTCATCGCATATTGCACTGAGCTGCGAATTGTTGCTATGGGGAAATGCATTCAAAAAGCTGACAGCTTGATACTATAAGTAATATATAGATGTTTTATGAAGCAGCGTCCCCCTGCTTATCCCTTTGAAAAAACACAGACCCTTAACGTAGACTATAAAAAGCGACGGAGCATGGTCCCTGTTGTTGTACTTACGGTAATGTAGGAGCTTGTAAAACGAGCCCAGCTGAAGAGGTCAACCAGCCTGTAAAGACAGGCCAGCCTGCAGCGGTTCATTTTCTCCCCTTTCGCAAAGGACGGCGACTCAACGCCGTACAAGTCGTTGACCGGGTTCACCATGCCTAAATCTGAAATCACGTAGAAAGGTTGAGGTTACGCACAGTACAGGACAAGCCTATTTTAAAGCGCCCTATAGGAATGTTTATGAAATGCCTGCCTGAAAACATCCAGAGAAGCTTGAGTCACCGCAAGTTGCTGGAGTTTAAAAAAAGTTTTTTCTGAGAACTTCCAAGATAAAGAGGCTTATTTTGGGCGCGCGATACCATATAAGTACTTTTAACAATCCTTGGCTCTGTGTTTATTGGCATTCTTGGTCAAAACAAAAGTGACTATAGGGCTGAACCACTGTGGAAGAATTTCTCATTCTGATATATTATACAAGCTTCCTAACTAACTAACTTCAGATTGTAGTGCATATTTTTATTTCACATCCAAGAGAGCATTGACATTTGAGAGAAGACTGTATTTTGAAGATAGATAGGCAAATAAGGATCAAATGCATTTCTGAACAAGTTTGGGATAGTTTGTCGTTGACCGAGGAGATTATATTATCCACACAAAAAAAAACAGCAGAGATTTGCTAATTGCAATTCAATTTGTACGCAATTAATTTCGCAACCCTGGGATGAAAATGGATGTGTTCAGTTTTGAGGCCGTCTGTGACCTTTACTAAAACTTGAGGCACAGAGCTCCATAGTAGTGAGTGCAGACAGCTGTAATTAATAACTGTGTCTGGTCATGAGGGCTAGTAAATGAGTATATTGACAATGGGGGATACTATCAAGAAGTTTGTGTGTTTTCTCCGCCATTTTGGTGTTTACCGCGGTCACAAGAGTCTGAGAATTCACCCCGTGACAAAGGCAATATTCAGCGTTTGCCACTGAAAACAGGCAGAGGCTACGTGCTGAATTTCAACTAGTGCTGATGGGGAGCTAAATGGAGACAATCGCGGCACACAAACACACTCACTGCTGATAGGAGAAGTCAAAGGGCCGGCTCCTCCCACGGCGCTGGCCATGACCAGGTCGGCGATCTGTCTCAAAGCCAGGAGACCGGTAGGGGTGTTGCCCTTTGTGAGCTGATCCTGGATGAGCCCTTCAAGTTCATCTTTGAACACCTGAGAAACAGCAAGAAAAAGAGTGCCAGGATTTAAGATGGGCAATAAAGGAGCTGGCAGACGCCGTGGCAGTTTATCCTAGCAACATGTGCAAACAACCCCACAACCTCTACCCTTCTAAAACTTTCAGGGAGCTTATTGCAAGTGTACACAAATCACTTAGGACTCTTGAAACGTCTTTGGCAATGTGTGAAAGGGGCTAACTAAAAGCAGAAAGCAGAGGACTGAATGCAACCTGACGATGACTTTATGCCTTTTACATTAGGCAGTGAATTGTGTCTGTGTTTTACAATAAAAAAGGACTATTATTTCAATGTGCTGCGGCGAAGCTCCAGCATTCTGCTTCCTCTGAGCACGGTTCCCATGGAGATGAAGTTCCACTTGTTGGGCCTGTTATGCAATCATCAGATGAGTGTGGGCTCGTCTTATTTCCATACACTTCAGTGTTGCGTTTTATTAAAGCCCTTACAGTACGTTACCTAACAATACTGTACTCCAATTTAAATTCGATAATAAACTTGAAAAATGATGTGTGTTGGTAATACACTGCAATAAGGTCAATCGGATGGACTTGATTGGAATAGTGCATTCCTTTTTTATTATACATAATATACATGGATTACACTATCTGCCCCATGCACCATAGAAACCAATGTCATAGCTGCACATTTGTCCAATCCACAAGCTTAACTGTTACACTGCAAGCATTTTTATTTTATTTTTCCCCGTAGAAGGTTTGCTGTTCTAATGGCCTTGCAATGAAAAGGAGCAAATGCTATCTAAAGGCATTTCAGTCAGTCCGGAGTCTTGGCTTAAAAGCAATGCTATTACTCATCTCTGGTGAAAGCTTGTGTGTAGGAGGCTTGCTGTGCGGAGCTGCAGGCTGTACATACTGGACTCTGGAGGATGTGTGTGACCCGCTTCTTTTGCTCCATCAGGTTGAAGTCCTGCCTCAGGTCCGGGGATAGGGCCCGACCGCGGAGGTGCTCGGGGTCGCCGTTGTCCAGCCGATCCTTGGAGCTGCTGCTGGACAGAGACAGGGTCAGAGCTGCCGCGGACGGCCTCACATCCACCAGGCTCATGCTGCCAAGTAACCGTCACTTGAGGAGTCCTCTCTGTGAAATCTGTGCGAGAGGGAAAGCATCGGGGGTTATTTGGTACTCTGTCAGTCAAGCCAAAGTGTGCTGTTTTAACAGAATAGATAGGGTGACTCATGTAATTACAGGAATGGAGACAAAAGAGAGCTGAACAATGTTATGCAGCTTGGAGTGGTAGGCTTGTGCTTATCTGCATATGATGGAGTTAGTTTTTAGTCAGATCCTGGGAGATATTTTACTTTATGTTCAAATAACAAACAACAGGGAATCAATTTCTCCTCAAATATAAGACTCTCCCTGTAGGTCCAACTCCTTAGAAGAACCAAGCACACAGTGTTTAACATTGTGTTCCTTTGTACAGGCCAGTTTACATCACACAGTGTATTCCACACAGCACAGCAGCAAACTGCAATAACCCTCAGTAGTAAACAAAAGGCAGGCCTCATGCAGATCAACCTATTTGAATAGCAGTTCGCACCTTCTGCACGTACTTTACCTGGGGGTTAGGGATTTACAAAGGGGAAAGGGAAACCACACGTGTATTATAAGACACACACTTTTAGAACACTAGGATAAACATTATAATTGTATAACAAAACACATGGAGGATTACAAAAAAGAAACGAAAAACGCATTAGTAATAGTAACCACAACTTTACACCAAACTTCGCGAGATTTCAGACTTCGATAACGCCGCCAGAAGTAAAAACAAACACGCGTGCAATGTTTAGCTAAGTGCAATCATTTACCTCAAAAGTACTCCTTTCCTTGGCTGATGCCTTTCCAATCGATGCAAGCGCGACTTTCCCGATTAAAGAAAAATATCCAGTAAAGCGCAGGTGGGCTACATCTATATATATATATATAAAGAAAACACACGTATATTTCCCCCAGTTACATTGTTAAAAGTGTTCGCTCGGCGTTTTCCAGTTTTTCAGAGCGGACTTCACGCTGCTGCTGCGGCTATGGAGCGAGTTTTAGACGGAGAGGAGTAGAGAGCGGCTGCAGCATGGAGGTGGAGGAAGGAAGGAGGATGTGGGTGTGCTTGTGTGTGGGAAAAGGGAAAAGTGGCCCATGTGACTTCACTTATCCTCCCACCAGGTCCATGCTTTCAGCGGGACAAAGGGAAAGGCCCAGTACTCACTACTCCAGTCCACTCCACCGCGCACGGCCCCTCTGCTTTGGGCGCTCCTTGTGCGCTCTAGTAAGCTGGTTTGTGACGTTGTTGTTACAGCGTTTTAATACCTTGATGTGTCCCTTCGTACTAGACTCTGGACCCGGTCTGTATGGCCTGGTTTATTCCTGGTTTTGTGGGCATGATGGGATCCTATCCTACTTTAGACCTGCTTTTAGTCATGGTCTTCTTTTCAAGTGTTTTGTAGACCTTTTCTGCATCTTATTTTTAGGACATTCAGGTTCAGGTTTTAAGGACATTCAGGTTCAACAGACCCTGATCAACATCAAAACAGAAATAAACCAAGTATAAAAAAGGTCTGAAATATAATTAATTTTGACAAAATTATGACAAAACTGGGTGTAAACTGTCTAAACCAGGAAAGAAAACTCTGGTACAAATTAAATTATTTGTAATTGAAATGAATAAAGTTTAATATCGCAGATGATTACCACCTGTACGACCAGTGCCTATACCTGGGGTAAAATAACAACTGTAGGGTTATTATATAATGATCTTGTAAGTTACTGCATGAAGTTGTGTTAAATTTGGGTAGGACTGGGATGGATCAAATCTACCGAAAATAGAGTAGATAATAAAAAATGGATGGGTTTCATGCAGCGCCTTTCTGGACACAGAAAGATGATTCATATCGCATTATTGATTTCTTCCAAACTCCCGATAGGATGGTAGTAAGATAGTAGCCACTGCTACCTTTAGGGTAGACTGGATTTACCTACTTGATTAGAGATGACCTCAAGCCCTGTGCATAATCCTGGTCCACCTGCGTTAGACTTAGTTATCCAACTTAGGTTAGTGTCCTAGTTGAGTCCTTCTTTATATCTTGTTTAGGACTTGTTATTGTGTATGTGTAGGCTTAGCTTGCATCATAATTTCAATCTGATTGTGTCCTTACATTCAACCATATTAAGGGTCATAACAAACATATTAAGGGTCCAGACCTTTGAGACCTAAGTTGCATAGTCTATGACCATGCCCAGGTGGAATATTCTGTGAATATTTGCTCTATTCCCTCGTTCTCCCCTGCCTCGCCTTCTCTGTCTATGTGATTCATTAACTCCTGACACCTCTTTTCATAAATAACCAGCCTTGCTTGTTCCCACAGCCCCTAAGTAGTGCACTTCATCAAAGCAATATCGCCCAGCTATAGAGAAAACAGTGCACTTCAAAGTCTGTACACATGTGTGCCCCTCAAGAAGTCAAAGTTTTCGGAAATGGCGGATGTTTGCACAGAGCAAGAAATTTAATACAGATGACCCTTAAGGAGACTGTTTTAGATTTCACCCTTATATCAACTGTTTCAGGGCTCCTATATAATGATGCCATTGTGAGCTGTATGCCATGTGACTCTAAGTGCAATACAAGCGCAACTGTCAAGCACAATGTCACAGTGACATTGCAGGGGTTTTGAGAATTCGTTTCAGCACAATAGTTCCCTGAAGAATCAAATTATTTGTATTATGCATCATTCATTCTTTTATTAAAAAAAAGAAATAAAACAATAACAACCACAATAGCAACAAAGAAGCTTATTTTCTGTTTATGGCTAAGTCAACAATGTTCAAAAAGGGTGCCCATGTCTGTTCATAGTCACTTTGTTTTGCTCTGATTGAGAGGTTCACTATTTCACCTCTTTTTCAGGTCGAACCTGCTGCATAAAACATTAAATGGGTAATAACTGCGTGCCTGCATATATTAAAGGGCCTAAATCTTCGAAGGAAATGGATCCGGCACGGCCCCTTCCTGCAGAGCACATCTGTATTGAGGACCCGGTTACAGCTTGTGGACCAGATGCATACAGGTATTTCGGAAGTCAAGCTTTGAATGTTCATTTCTTCCTCACTGAAGGACACTGTTTAAAGTATAGCTGACCTTCGTTAAATGATTTATAGGATGGTTATGGATATGGTTGATGTAATGTACTGCGGCCGGATTGGCCGGGGTAATAAACCACAGTGTAATGCCTCCATAAATGAATGCTTGGGGATACAAGGCAATATACAAAATACTAATACCATAATTGCTATTGATTTCCTTTGCAGAGATGTTGTAATACAAACTTGGAGGTAATGCAGTTTTAGGGCTGTTTAGAATTATTGGCATCATATCACACATGCTGAATGTACCAATGCTGAATGTACAGTGGGAAGAAAATGTATGTGAACACATTGGAATTTCTCACATTTCTGCCTAAATTGGTCATTAAATGTGGTCGGATCTTCATGAAAATCTTAAGAATTAATAAACAGTGTCTGCTTAAACTAATACCACCTAAACAATTACATTGTATCATATTTTGAATGGCCATAACATGTACATATTCACAGGACAGGGACGAAAAAGTAAGTGAACCCAGGAATCTCACTGAACTGCAACTGTTTTGTATAGAGGAATGGTCCAAGATTCATCCTGATCGTTGTGAGTGTCTAAGCTGCAACTACAGAAAAGCAGTTATTGTTTACATGTTATGGCCATTAATAATATAGCATGTAATTGTTTGGGTGGTATTAGTTTAAGCAGACACAAAATCATTCTTAAGATTTTGATGAAAACAGGACCACAGTGTATGGCTAATTTAGACAGAAATGTGAGAAATTTCAAAGCGTTCATTTACTTCACATACTTTTTATTAGTGAGTACAGCCAATGTTGCATATGACCACAGAATTCAGCTCAAACTCATGCCCTTACCCCTAACTTTGGTAAATGTTTGTGAAGGTTGATTTTAGGCATTATATAGTTTTTACTTTTGCTCGGTTATGGACATGTTATATATCTTGTGGCTCATAGAAATCCAAATATTCTCTTTGATACTTTATGTGAAGACAAGAGTTATTGAATCTCTGGTCTACAATTTGTATTCTCTGGCAGGTTGTTGCAATTTATCTCTCCTGTTTGCATCACCAAAGTTGGACCAAACAGAAAAACCTCAGGTAAAGTTGGGACAGATAGGGTTTGTTTTTAGTATTTGCTACTACACGTACAAATATATATATATATATATATATATATATATATATATATACATATATATATTTAATGCATATAGAGTTTATGTCTATTAAATATTCTATATGCACATAGCCATAAGATACATACTGTATGATCTGAATGATGATGATGAAGTGTTAATATTTACAGATAAAATAAGAATATATGTGTTGTTGTTTTTTTCAGTTTGCTTCTCTGACTCTTTCATCATATGGGGATCGCAGACAACAACTATCTATCGGTAAGTCGATACATAAATCATTCTAAGCAACCAAAATACAATACTATACTTCAGCACACAACTTGAAGAATATCCAATAAGTTTGCTTTTTGTATATTATCTTCTAGGTTTAAAAAACAATACAATACAATACCGTTGTGTTGTTTTTAAACCTGGAAGGTTGAGTTAACCACCTGAATGACTGAGATATTGTATCACTTTCCTTTTTAAGTAACATAGTTCAAGTTGAGAATGTGCTGATTTGCCTCTATAATAACTGGGGCCACTTTCTCAGCCGAAGCTAAGCTAATATTCCCACAGACACTACGCTTGTCTGCCCCCTCAGTTAATATTCATAAGAGCGAGTTATTACCCGTTCAATCACAGGCAGAAATCTCAATTTAGTGGGGTAAAGATTTGGGGAGCGCGTGGGATGGTCTCGATCTATGACTGACATAACAATTCCAGGAAGTGGAGTGGAGTCTGGGAGGCGGAGCGCATTGGACATATGGGTATACGTATGTAATGAAAAGCAGAAGTTTTCACTGCGGAGCATAGTGACCCCTGAAACCCTGCCTCCCAGTCTCTGGCTGTGTTCCCACTGAAACCGCAAGGCTTAAATGTCTGCATACACACTCCAACCCATCACGGCGCTCCTCCCCGTAGCCCCCGCATTCCTGCTGACTATTTGAACTTTTCAGCGAGGGCAGCCTATCTGGAAACCATTGACCAAATGTCAGCTGTTATTAGTCGACGTCTCATTCATACCGATTACTGCGGAGGATATCGATGTTCTCGGATAAAGGCGGATTTTTGTCTTGTCACAGAAACCGGCAACTTGCCTGGATGCAACTTGCGCGGAAACACTGTCCACATGAATTAATCAATCAAGAAAGAAATGCCGGGAAAAAATACATTCAAGCATTTAACTGTAGCTAGACCAGCACAAAGAAACTTAAATGGACTCAAACTGCAATTAATGTATGATTTTTTACATGGAACCCGAAATCGCTCTCTCACACTAGGAAGTATATGCTTTTGTATTGAATATGACACGTCTAGTCAAAATCATCACTTCTTCTGCAAACGTACCCCTGCAGTGAACCCGCCGTCCAGAAAAATGTATTGTTTTCAAAAGAGTTCTGACAGACAGTAGATTCTGATTAGATTCAAATAGTTATGAAAGTTGAATGATGAACCCCAAAACTTTTTAGGGACAAATGAGGACAGTCTAGAGAATCCACTCAGAAAAGCATCCAGGATTGGGGATTTTTCAACGCTCTTGAAATGTTAAGTATCTGTGACATTGTATTGTGCCAGGAGAACAGAGGCACTTGCAGGACACTCATATAGCATACTTAATTTAAGTAGCATAAACAGAGGTGTGATCAAGGAAAGTTAATATTTAACCCTACTTTTGTGAGTTGTATAAAGTTGATGTTCATCTGACGGATCTCATTTGTGAGATGAGCTGAATCTCTTTTTCTTGTTATGTAGTTTTACAAAAATGTAAACTAAACAAACACACGGAGCAGCATTGTGGCAGAGTAAGCAACAAGTGAAAGCTTTTAGCACAAAATATATATTTGTGTACCGTATTTTCCGGACTATAAGTCGCTCCGGAGTATAAGTCGCACCAGCCAAAAAATGCATAATGAAGAAGAAAAAAACATATATAAGTCGCTCTGGAGTATAAGTCGCACCAGTCTTGGCAACTACCTGGGCATGGAGGCGTAACTGCTCCTTTGACAAGCCTCTCCCGGCAGCACGTTGTTCAAGCACCCATTTGCAAACTCTTTCCTCTAGCTGTGGCCATCTAGCTTTTTGCCCGCAATTAGCAATTTTTTTGTTTTCTTCATTGCAGTAAGAGTAACCTCCGCTTTTCGCCAGACCCTCACAAGTTTCTCGCCCACTCCACACTTTCTTTCTGCTGCTCGATTACCGGTTTTAAAAGTTTGGTGGTACAGGAGTAGCAGATACTGGTGCAAAAGCCTAGAGCGCCCTGTAGCGGCTGTCAGTATGAAAATAACAAACATGCGAAATTATACATTTTGATATATAAGTCGCACCTGAGTATAAGTCGCACCCCAGCCAAACTATGAAAAAAAGTGAAACTTATAGTCCGGAAAATACGGTATTTATTTATTTACTTTTCAATAATATGCCACTATAACTTTGGTCGGAGTGATTGTGTTCAATAATAGTGATTAATTTTCAGAGAAAGGGAGTTTAGTACAAATCCATAAACCCCTTGTTCTAACACATCACAGTAAATAGAGTTTCTGTGATTTTTCTAAAACCCTGAAATCTATGAAAAGATGGAACTATAAACATTTCTCTTTTTTCTTTACTTCACTTGTCCACATGAGTAATCTGTAACATAGAGCATACACTCTCTGAAGCCCGAATCAGTGTCAATCACTACAATGATCCTGTCTTTCTTTACCAGCTTGGTTACCATGGAAACCTATGGAGACCATATTTGTAAACGGCACATTAGGGGGGAAAGACGCTTATCAGCAAATAGTTGGGCAAGAGAGAATCAACAGCCCTCCACCACATGCTTATTCAGTGAGGATAACATAAGCACATACTTTAAGGTTACACCACCATTTGAAAGATTGCATTTCCTTGTAGTTATACTACAAAGCAATTGTTGATTCTTCATAAGCCAAAGCAATCAACTGAGGATTTCCCCTAAGATTGCAATCACAGCTTCATCCACCCTGACTGTATAAAAGAATTAAACTCTAGCAGACAGATTTTGAGATACTTATGACCTCTCCGTAGAAATGAATTTCATCTTTCAAACCTCTGACCTTGAAGCAAGGTAAATATCCCTATCTTATTATGAGACAATCCTCATCAAATCAACAAAATAAAGTGAATTAAACCGCAATACACTTATAACATGGTTGTTTAATGTTCATTTAACCTCTTAACCCCCGCCTTAACCAAGTGCATTTTCTCCAGTTCAGCTTTACCCAAATCTACCAAGTGCATTTTCTCCAGTTCAGCTTTACCCAAATCTAAAAGCTTACTGCCTATAGGCCAATGTAACGCGTCATTTGAAAGCTTACAAAAGACATACAAAACAAATTTAAACTGATCTTTTTCCTTGTGTTTTTGTCGCATTGTTTCCACTTTTTTGATACTCTTTAGTGCCGTTTTTGTCACTTTTTTGTCACATTTTTGTCACTTTCTGTTGCTCTTTTGTCACGTTTTTGTCGCTTTTTTGTTGTGTTTTCATCTCATTTTTGTCACTATTATGTTGCTAGTTTTTTCAAGATGCTTTTAGATTTGGGTAAAGCCAAACTGGAGAAAATATGTTCGGTTCAGGTTGGGGTGAAGAGGTTAAGGATACACAGTTATGATAATGAAACAATAATGCAAATGACAATGCCAGTATTGTTTGCCTTAGCCTGCAGCTTTTCATTTTGGAGTTTAGATATATTATTGCCCCATATATTGCCAACAAAAATCAGCTAGTATTTTGTTCATTCTACAGATATTGTTTACACTAAAAAGTGCATTACAGTTCGCCATACTAGGCCCGAATGAGCAATTGCACCCATAATTTCCTGGAGAGAAAAGCTCCTGTCATATTGTCTTTTTGCTGCACATGACTCGTTCATGAAAACCTTTGCCTTATTTACACTATGGAGTGAGCTAAAAATGGCCCGACTCCACTCCCACAGCTGGATGGGTGACAACAACCCAGGCCACTTTGAACCTGAAACAATTCTCATTGTTACAGTTGGATGGGTGCCGTTACAGCATTGGGTTGTAGAAGTGCGTCAGTGCGCTCCTGCTCACGATCACGCACACAACAACACTTGAGTGGTGTAGAGTGAGGCAGACTTTGTCTAAGTGGAGGTTGTTGTCTCGGCTGTGGTTGATTTTGGACGGCCTCCATGTTTAGGGCTTGAGCTGTTAGTTTTTGGCTCATTGAAACGAAATGTGGTAATGCTTAGGATTAAGAGATAAATTCTAACCAAGGCCACATTGTGATTAGAGCTGGCTAATTTAGCTGTGTGGCAGACACATATAAGCTAAGTATAAAAGGAGTAAAACTAAACCAAACGTAACATCCATAAAACATAAACACGGCTAATTGCAAACGAACTGCTAACATACAATTTCACCGGGGGAGTGCGCGTGGGTGGTGACCTTCCTTTTTTCAGTTTTATGGACGCCTATAATTCACATCACCGGCCACATACTATTAGGAAATTCGCCGCTGCTTGAGACCACATCTTAAATCAACAAATGCTAGTTCGGAGTAATGTTTCTGTAGTCGTGACATTAAGTGAAAGCAGCTGTTTAGTGCAGTGCAGATGGGACTGACATTGCAACTGCAGACAGGCCAGTTAGGCAATAAAGATCTAACAGGCTGTGAGTCAACTTTATGCTCTGATCTCTATAAAGCGGCGCAAATAACAGAGAAGTAGCGAAAGTCGAAACATGATCTGTCAACAATTAGTGTCAGGCCTTCTTCTGCTTCATCAACAAAAATAACATGATACACAAAATCTTTCAAAGGCAACAAACAAAACAGTCCCGTTCTATTGATGCTCGGTGTGGTATATGCCGGCATAAAAAGATAGAAATGTGAAAAATATTCCAACTTACATTGTTGCTGGGATGTTTTTGCGCCTCGCTCCTCACGTTTTGCTTCAAACTCCCACAAAATCCCGCAGTTCTCCCAGATAGCTGTTTACATTATCACTTTGAAGAGGGGTCATCTGTTTTTTTCCCCCAGAAGAGAACCAACCCGGCGCTCTCTCCCTCTGATCTTCCAAAACTCCCCTGGCTTCCCCGTGACAGCAGCTGCCTATTCTCAAATGGAAAGCTAGAAAAGTTGTCAGAGGAGGTTCTGAGCAGACCTCGCTCTACGGCAGATGGGAATGGACTGGACCGAAAAAGGGAAGAAATGGGAGGGTGCAACATCCACCCCCAGGCTCTAAATATAAAAAGGCCTCACCATCTTGTCTGAGTTTGTTTCAAAGACGATTCAAGCAATCTTAACCGAATTTAAAGTCAGATTTTTTTTTCCCTCTCCCTCTCCTTCTCCACTGCATGTGTTCATGTTTCTAAATATTCCCTGTTGAAGAGGACAGAGCGCACTGTGAATGTTTGCCCGCTATCACCTCCTCCCACATATTCTCTCAGATAGCATGAGTGGGATATTGTGCTCTCCCTTTTCTCTGCATAGAGTCTTTGCAGCTGAAGTGCACTGCCAAAGCGAAGAAACCAGGACTATAGAGATAACTGCATGCTATTGTGGCTGTAAAGGTTACACTGCCAATGAGGGCCCATTTGAAAACGACCATTTCAAGGTAAATCGAGAAACTGTGTGCGTTTCAACTTCCAAGTCGTTGTGAGTAAACCCTGTTAGCTCTGATTCTCCCTAATTCTATTCCTCAATTTGATTTTCACCCTCATAAACTATCCGGCTAGTGACCATCTGTTTTGGATTGGGAAACCAACAGGAAATTCACACGTGATCATTTTTTATTTGAGTTGGCATAGGCTTACATGTTAAATTTAGATTGCAACTTGGTTTCCCACCCACTATATGTTTTTGTTGTCTTTGCAAAGGCTGATAAAACATTCATTTCCTGAGCCTCGGGCAATAGTTGAACCACGCCCCGGCGGACCATCCGTGGTCAAAAAGCACACGCAGTGAGGTCAGAAGTCATGCTTCACTGAGGAGCAGTTAGTAGAGTAAACATTCGAACAGTGAGTGTCTGGAAGTATTCCCTTAACAGCTATAACTTTCGCTTATTGATTTTTTTCTTTCTTTTTTTCTACCTCTTTGCCACACACATTGAACAAAAAAGCAAAAGGGTATCATAACACAGCACGGGGAGGCTTAGAAAATTATGTTTAAAAAAAATATTCAAGCTCATCAAACAAAAAAAACCCTGCGCTACACTGCCATCTAGTGAGGCCTTTATGGCATGGGCGATGACGGTGAAAGATGTCACCTCTCCTCATGTCACAAGCCCGTGCTGCGTGTTTGAGTATTCTGTTTTTAGACTCAGCTAGCTATCAGTAAATGAGGAAAATAAGGAGCTCAGGGCAGAGGAGGCACATCATGTCATAGTATGGCGGGTAGCTGTGGGCCGGAGGTCTGGTGATTCAGACCAGACCATAATAAGATGTCAGTGTGCAACAATATACAGGGGACAGTGGAAAGCCATTTGTAGCTTTGTTAATACATCATGAAAATAAGGGGGGGGTCTGTAGGTCTGTTTGTTAGGATTTGTTGACGCGATGCCTCTTGAAAAATAACTCATCAAATGTCATTTATATGTCAGGTTGGTGTAACAGTCAGCAACAAAATATCACACCTAAAATGTTACATAAGCTGCCAGAATGTTGCTTCCCCTCCAAATGCAGTGGAAGTGTCAGTCAATCAAATCTAACTGTTTTTGAACCTTCTCCAACTATATTCCAAAGTAGGTTGTGCTATGAATGCCGGTTTTCGTTTCTGCAAAAGAGAAAAAACATGGCATACAGATTCTGCAGTGCAGGCAAGACATTCCGCTGTTAGATGTGATAGAATATGATATGATTGTTAAGGAAATTCAAGATACAATGAGTCAAATGCGGGGTATGTAGAAATGGGAAGGATGTGTAAAAGTGGCGTGTCATATCACCCCAAACCTGAAGAACTTCCATGTGTGCTGTATCGCATCTATCTGTATGCAGCCAAGCAATAATTTTTCTCCCGATAGTATCTCTATAGCAGGGCAAACGGCCGATTAGGAGCCAGTTGTGGCAGAAACTCTGACGTCTACTTCCAAGAGCTGTATCTACTTAGACACTCGGCCAGCACAAGCACCGCTATAGTGTTGGACTGTGTTCTTGTTGCTAAGCGCAGACCCCAACAGTTTGTAAATAAATCAAAGCCTTTCTCAGAGGGCTGCAAGGGCTACGGTCTTTGTATTCAGGAGCCTCTGCAGCGCGCCGTTGGTGTGTTGTGCACTTGTCACTCAAAGACTTGCCAGAACATTTGCTTTGGTCATTTAGCCCCCTGTCTCCTAGCACAGATAGGATGAAATCATTAGTGGCTGGACTATTCTCTGTTGCCAGCACCTTCTTAAAGAAACTTGCCTCATGCCCTGATCACAGTGGAGAGAAAAGAGTCCGTGGTTGTGATGTAAAAAGAAAGACAGAAAGAGAGCCCAAATGGGGTTTTCACTCTATGCGGGATAAAGGACACATATACTGTCAGAGCGTATTTCCAAGCACTCGGAGAGGCCGTCTCAGGCGCAGAGCAATTAACTCTTGTTGTGGTCTATACTGGAGCCAAGTGGGATGCACTCCGCTCTTAATTATACAGTGCCTTGCGAAAGTAGTAATACACCTTGAACTTTTGCACATTTTGTCATGTTTACAACCATAAACATAAAGATTTTATTTTGATTTTTTTACTGAAAGTTCACACACAAGTAACAGACAACTGTGAAGTAAAAGCAAAATGATACATGATTCTGTTATTTTTCAAAAAATAGATAACCGAAAAGTCGGGCATGCATAAGTATTCATACAGCATGACTTAATACTTTGTGGAACCCCCTTTCCTGCAATAACAGCAGGGGGTATGACTACAAGGTTTGCACATCTAGAGACTGACATTTCACCCCATTCCTCTTTACAAAACAACTCAAGGTCTGTCAAATTAGAAGGAGAGCGTTTGTGAACAGCAGTTTTCAGGTCTTTCCACAGATTTTCAATAGGATTTAAGTCAGGACTTTGACTGGGCCATTCTAACACATTAATATGTTTGTTTTTAAACCATTCCATTGTAGATTTAGCTTTGTGTTTAGGGTCATTGTCCTGCTGGAAGGTGAATCTCCGCCCCAGCCTCAATTCTCTTGCTGACTCCAGCAGGTTTTCCTCCAAAATGTCTCTGTATTTGGCTCCATCCATCTTCCCAACTATTCTTACAATCTTCCCAGTCCCCGCTGAGGAAAAGCAGCCCCATAGCATGATGCTCCCCCCACCATATTTGACACTGGGGATGGTGCACTCAGGACGATGAGCAGTGTTAGGTTTGTGCCATACATAACGTTTTGTATTCGGGCCAAAAAGTTCAATTTTTGTCTCATCTGACCAAAGCACCTTCTTCCACATGGTAGCTGTGTCCTCCATATGATTTCTAGCAAACTTCAAACGGGATTTCTTATGGCCTCCTCTCAATAATGGCTTTCTTCTTACCACTCGTCCATGAAGACCAGATTTGTGTAGAGTACGACTTATAGTTGTCCCATGTACAGATTCCCCCAGCTCAGCGGCAGTACGTCGCAGCTCCTCCAGAGTTATCTTAGGGCACTTGGTTACATTTCTGACCAGTGCTCTCCTTGTTCGGTCTGTTAGTTTAGGTGGACGGCCGTGTCTTGGTAAGTTCGCAGTGATGCTATACTCTTTCCATTTCCGAATGATGAATTGAACAGTGCTCCGTGAGATGTTCAAATCTGGGGAAATCTTTGTATAACTTAACGCTGCTTTAAACTTCTCCACAGCTTTATCCCTGACCTCTCTGGTGTGCTCCTTGGCCTTCATGATGTTGTTTAGTGACCAATACACTCTGACCATAGCTCTGAGGCCCTCACAGAACAGCTGGAATTATACTGAGAGTAGATTACGCACAGGTGGACTGTATTTAATGGTTAGGGCAAGGTGTGAACTTTCTGCAGTCATTAGGAATGTTATAAAGGCAATTTAATAACAGAATCGTGTATCATTTTGCTTTCACTTCACAGTTGTCTGTTACTTGTGTGTGAACTTTCAGTAAACAATTCAAAATAAAATCTTTATGTTTAGGGTTGTAAACATGACAAAATGTGCAAAAGTTCAAGGTGTTAGTACTTTCGCAACGCACTGTAGATAGCCCTTCCTGTTCTTTACTGATATTATACTAAGTTATGAAATATTACTTGCCCTTCATTCTATTTTGTTTTTGCTACATGTATCACTTTAAGTCGCACAATGTCACTATCTTATTTGCCTGATTTCATTAGCTGTCTATTTTGTGTAATATGACAGCAGATGGCTTTGTGAAATCAATAATTGTTTGCTAGAGGACACTAAAATCATCTTAATGGCAGCTATTTACTGCCACTTTGTTGCTATATAATGAAGATGAAAATAGCTTGCAATTCTTGAAAGAATTATGCCGCTGTCATTGTGAGCCATTGCCATGCACTAGGATTGTGTTCATCCGTAAGGACACATGGCGCTTATAGTCACTCCAGCTTGCCTTTGAACTCCAGAGAAAAAAAAGCTTTTCAATTTGATCGCCCACTCCGCACTAGGAAAGGCCCTCAGACTCCTCTATTTAGAAGCGGACCCCACTCCTAAGCAAAGCAGCCCCCCTCCATCTATCAAACAGTGCCAGAGTTTCTGACTAGGGTGATGAGCCTCAATCTCTCCTGAGGTGACCGGAAAGTCTTAATTACCCCTGGAAGGAGAAGCACAGGTATATCTAAGACATCTTTTCACCCGGTGACGAGCGGTTTTGCAATCCTGGTCAGGCAATTACTTCTTCTGCAAAGACCCTACGAGGCACGGCAAGGGAAAGCAACCCTTATTAAAATGAAAAGCATTAGAAGTATATCCCCCTCCTGTGATCATCATTTTCTTGTCCTGCTGTTTCTTAAACCTGGCTGAAGCCCAGACTAGAGTTTTTTTGAAGTATCAAACGGAGAAAGGACTTTAGAGTGTGCCAAAAACTGTCTGCCAACAATAATATGCTCAGGCATCACTCCTATCATTTCAATGTTAATTTAATTCCACAACCCTGCAAACAGACTCACGGGGTTTGGATTCCAGGCTTTACTTTCCTCAGATAGATAAAGATTACAAACAATAACTGGCTAATGTTAGAAATACCAATTTTGGAGCACTACCAAAATGTAATCAATTGTACTTTGGCTGATAGCCTACCTGGCTAATTCTACGGAGGTCTGCTATCGAATTTAAAAAGGTCATTTGAAAAAAAAAAATGAAAAAAATCCTATTGTTGTTGATCTGAATATTTTAAAAGGTAAGAAACTTTTCTACGTCAGTAAATGTTTTTCAAGTTTCTTCCATTTAAATAGTTATGCCTCGCTAAAACAAGAGAATGTTTTTAAAGTTTTTGGCTGACTTTTAATGACTGAGAGACAGTCATCTTGATAATCACTCTTTTGTGATCTGGGACACTTTGAAACTTAATCCCAACAAGTAATTGCAAAAAAGTGGCTCACCAAAAGAGAATAACATATCAACGTATACATATAACTTCAGTCCCTCAGCTTGTTTTGGGGCTATACTTTTGTCTGTATTATTTCAGTTACACATTAGCATGTTTATACATTCTTACAAACATGTGTGTGTGTGTGTGTTTTTTTTTAATGAAAACAAAACAAACAGCTTATTACACAAATTTAATTGTAACCCTCATCATACTGTCAACTCTTGATGCATTGTTGAACAAGTAACCACCTGAGTTTGTGGAGTGTTCTCAACTTAGGCACACGTGTGTCCCTTTGGATGCACATTGTCGAGTCTCTTGCTGGTTGAATACTTGAGTCTTTTCTCTGAAGACAATGTCATTGGAGTACAAACCTTCGGCTCTGCATTAAGTGAAGGGGGCACAGATGGCTTCGCAAAACCTCATTTAATGTTGCATTTTGTCTTTTTTTTTCATCAGACAGATACTTACCAGTGAAATATGACCACGTTGTGTTTGGGCGAGTTCTATCCAAGGGCAAACAATGAAAGTCCATTCTTTGATCATTTTTGCAGCTTGCAGCTAAATGATACGATACAATCTATGGTACTTTATTGATCCAGAAGGAAATTCAGTGAAGTTTGCAACATCTTTCAAAGATATGCAACATTTAGTTCTATTATACTAATGTGCATGTTGTGACCATTTCTTTTATGTGGTTGCTGTTAATTCTTACTCAAATCTTCAATTCCAAATTATTGTGCGTGTGATTCTATTATATATTTATTATTATTTTGTCTCCCGAGGGAGAAATTTGACTTGGAGGACAGTTTCAAACATAAATACAAATATAAAGACATGAACACATTACAAAAAAGGACTTTACTGCCTCTTGAGTGACTAGATCAAATGGCAGGCCATGTTATTTCTTTTGGCTTCTTTGTAGTAGGGCTGGGAGATATATCGATATTTAAGATATATCGGTATATTTTTAAATGAGATATGGAATTAGACCATATCGCGTATATCGGGATATTTCAAATTCAGATAAGCTATTAAGTTAACAAAAAGGAAACAGGTAATCTCAAGTTGATTTAAAAAAAAAGTTTATCTTAAACTGAGCACTTTATTTAGTTATCTCTTTAAATGCTGCCCTCATAAAAAGATTGACCTATTTTATTGTATTGGCTATTTTTATCCAATTTTTTTTTTAATTTAAATGTGCACCATACGTGTTTATGTTTGCATTTGATAGTGAGTTTTCAATAAAACTACTCGTAATTGGCTTTGACTTTGACCCAACATTTTATTTCACAGCTCTTACTTTGCAGAAAAATATTGGGATATACGTATATCGTATATCGATATTCAACCTAAATATATCGGGATATGACTTTTGGTCCGTATCGCCCAGCCCTACTTTGTAGTTAGTTGAAAGTGATTCCCCGTGTGCTTTGTCTGACACAGGTCCTTAGTAAAATATCTTGCTCAGGATTGCTGATGTATCAGAAAACATTACACCTGTCTTTCTTTTCTTTGTCTTTTTGGCCCTCATTTCATCTTTCAAACTGTAAACCCAAAACAGTAAATAATATGGTTTGGAATGCATAGTGGAGAATTTTGTCTCTTTGACTTACAAACCACCTTGTACTGACCTGACGTCTGTTGTTGTGCCGCTTCAGTAAAAGCTTGTGTTATTTAAGTGGCATGCATTTGTTTTCATTACCAGTTAATGAAATTACAATTGTTTCACTTAAACATCTCATGGTGCATAGCAGTTTCTCAATTATTGTTCAAGTGTGAAAAAATGGGGTTGGATACATTTTTTCTCACCAGCGCCTAAGTTAAGGATGCAGCGCTATTTGTTCTGTGCATTTGTGAAGATACAGTGCCACACATGCAATCTCTCGGGTTCAACCTCTTCACTTCTGGACACTCAGCTAACAGTTCCTCTCTGGCAGCCACAGTGCACGTTCTCAAGAGTTTACTTCATTTTGAAAACATTGGCAAACCAAGTGTGTATCAATATCTGGAGGGTTTTCATTATGTGAAGGGGATGTTGATGATGTTAAATTGTCCATAATGGAGAAGAGCAGCTGTTAAACACACGATAAAAGGCTGGATGTGAGGTTATATCACTGCAATCTAAGGGGGCTTTGTTTTACAGTACAGAGAAATAGTTGGATAATAGATCTGCAGCTTCTCAGTAAAAGAAGATGTTGCATTATGAAACAATGCTCAGTCGTCCTTTAAAGACAATCTGTCTGCCTTCTGGGACATTAACAGGTTATTTGTATTCATATGTCTGAGAGATGGGGTACAACAGCAGGATGCATACTTTTACAAAGCCATTTTCTCAACTTAAAATACAATTCTGCCAAAACTATTTTCACTTCTGCTGTCAGGATCTGAATAAATATACAAACGTTTATTGGTTTGAGATTTACAAAGGCTGCAGAAAAATAGCCACACTCAAATTTAGATTGGGCAGTTAAGCATAGTGACAATCCCATGTAAGGATAAACAAGTCAGGTGAAGAAAGCAACACCTTTGTGTTTACACTCCTGCTATGTTGTTATTCTGAATAGTAAGTAGCTCTGTAGTCATCACCTGTAAGCCGATTTGAATATTTGAATTTCCTGCAACAGTAGGGCTTTTCACTACTTTTGTGATACCAGTGGTTCTCGAATTCTGTTTGAAGGAACGTTAGACTCACAACTTACCTGACCAATTCACTGTAAGCTCGGGAAGCACAATAACATGATAGTTTCATAAAGAGTGGACAGCAGTAGACACTATAGAAACAAAACGTGCTCTTTGTACTTTTTATTTGTTCAGTGTCTTCTGCTGCAACCTCTTTATTTCTCTCCAAGAAAGAAGTCTTGTTAAAGTGGCTGTAACCTGAGCTGATCTCCTGCTAATTCAAAGTAATAAATGTTAAATATAAATTCTAAAAGCCATTTTGTGTTTTTGAAATATGACCAGGGGTTGAGTGTAGTACCTGGTACTTGTCATTGTCATTATCACAGACGAGCATGGCTAAATGAAAGAATTAGGGTCGTGGCTTTGGCTCTGATTCACGTTAGCCTGCTGTCCCGGGATTTGAACAGGAGCTCTTTGAAGACCAGCTTCAATCATTATAATGGCTTCATGCTATGGCTGCTGACGGAGACATCCCTGATGTCACTGCTGGATTCGCTGGTGGAATATATTCCATTGTTGTAAGCATTGATTTTTTGATACATTTATTTTTAATGAGTCAAGTCGGTTCTTTGCTCCAGAGTGACTTCAAATGACTCAAACAGTGGGATCCCAATTGGAGCTCTAACACCCCATTGGGATGCGAAGGTCAAAGGAGAGGACACCCTACATCTGAATTGAGCCTAAAAGAGGATTTGCTTTATTTAGAGTCACAAAATATCCAATATAAGTTCTAATAAAAGTTCATAAACCTTTGTGCATCCAGAAAAGTAACACCCAAACAATCTAGACAAACTGTTTAAATTATAGGCCTAAACATGTTTAATCAAGACACACATTGTCTATTACAGAGCCAATGAATCTGTGTGGTTGCCATTTGGCCCTTATTTACATACAGAACTCATATGCACGGGTTATCGAAATCCTAACACCAAGTTCTCTGCCGTCGATAATGAACTTGTGTCATGTTGCACTTACTTTTGAAATGTGCAACTAAATTCTCTGTGTGTTTTTGGTTAAATTTCCAACAGAGCAATCATAAAACGAGTAGTTAGCGTGTTGGAACTTATGACTTTTGACACGGCTGCATATCGAGTCCGCTAGAAGCAATATGGGGCTGATTGTGCAAAATGGGAGAAGAAAACCATACGCTACTTTAATTAAACAGAGCTTTCTAAGTCCCATATGAGCCAAATTAAGTTACAGTAATTAATAAGATAAACAGTTAGTTCATAACGTGCTTGTATTTATAATTGAAAAAGGAATAGAAATGAAGCAATAGGCTGCGTTCACAAGACTTCGTTCTTAGCTGCCCCTGAGGTGGAGCACAGCACAGTAGAATTGTTTTGACTGTCAATTTGGTTGATGGTTAACTATGGCTACTGGGCCTATCCACAGAAACTAGCCTAAAGTTCACCGTCTGCTCTGTCATGAACTATGGTGAAACAAATTTGTCCATATTCAGCCACAGGTGCAGTTGTTTACTGAAAGGCCTTAGATACACTGTATGGCAAGTTTGAGAACGCAATAAATGATAAAGTTCAACATTTGTGGAATATATTATTTACATTCGAAAAAAAGTAATTTTAGCATTTGCCTTCCATCTGATATTAGGACATATCCCAACCCAGGATATGAACACAACAAGAAGCTATGAAAAGAAAAAGAAACCATTGCTTGTATTTCAGGCCGCGCAATATTGCAAAAATGATCTATACAGGAAGAGGCGCAATACCCACATTGCAAGACGCCTCAATATATTGCTAAATGCCTGAGGTCTTCCGTCTGACTGAGACCGGCACAGGTTTAACTCAACCAAAACAAGCTTTTAAATGTGCGCAAAAGTTGAGTGCATGTCCTGATTTTCCTCATTTACATTCTTGTTTTGGTCCCTGTTTGGTCATTTGTTGTGACACATTTTGCTGAAAAAA